>CM077308.1:165911551-167185064 GCA_039655065.1 Glossophaga mutica | reverse complement strand
TCTAAATGAAGGCCCGCGGAGGGACACGCTCACCATGCCCCAGTGGGAGACCGTCCCCAGCCCGGACAGAGGGCGTTCGTGCTGTCCCGCCTGCATTTAAAAATGTCAGAGACGCCTTGCGTAGCCTGTGAATCACATCGCCTGCTTGCTGGGCACTGGTCTTCTTTGTTTCTGGGGCCGCAGGTGGGCCCTGTGCAATGGCTCTGGGAAAAACGCAGGAAGCCACACCGGACGAGGGATCTCGGGGACGGTGGCTGGCAGGCCCTGGCGAGAGCCCTCTGGGAAGCCCTCACCTCTGCAGAGCGAAGGCCCTCAGGCTCCAAAAGCAGCCCCGAGTCTCGGCTGCGGCTCCCAGCCTCTCTCTTCATCCCCCGGGCGCCAAGCGGGCAGCTGACCTTCCCCAGCGCCAGGTCTTCGTCAGCGAGGCTGTTGCGGGAGCTCAACCCGAATGCAGCTCGGAGCACAGTGCCTGCCACGGTCCACCAGCCGCCGCCTTCCGCCCCTTCCCCTGACTCGGCCTGTCCAGACGACACTTCGCTGAACCGGTACCGCCCCAGACCGAAGCTCTCCTTTCGTCCTCCTCGTTCTGCGTTCCGCAGCAACCTCGGCACTGAGGCCGCTCTTCCTCGACCTTGGGGGTTGGATGCAGCTTGTGACGTCACAGGAGTGGGATCAGACCGAGCCCAGGGGCCACTCCTCCTGGGTCGTAAAGAGCCAGGGTCACCAGAATCCGCCCCGGGAAAACAAGGTTCATCCCAAAAGAATAACCGAAGTAACGCTCTCCAAGTGCCACTTGGGCCTAGAAGCTCATGCAAGATTCTGAACCCGAATTATGATTTTTTTAAAGGCAACAAGTCTGCTACTAAACATACAATATCTCAGGCAGTCAGAGAAACGTCCAGGCAAACACGTCATACGAAGCTCCGCCCCAGTTCCCGAGGACCAAGGGTGGGGGAGGCGGTCCTGGGGAGGGGGCGGGGCCCAGGCAGCCCTGCTCAGCACAGGGCCACAGCCCCCGCAGCCCACTTTTCACCGGGACCCCCCATCACCGGTCCCCCACCACACAGCCTGGACGCCGACTCACATGGGCGAGGCGGAAGGCTGGGAGGGCGGAGGGGGGCGGGAGTCAGGAGTGCCCCCCAGCCCTGTCCTGGGTGTTCGTGCAGCTGCCCTGGGCCCACCCTGTCACCCCACTGCCCCCCGCAGCCCTTTCTAGCAGGGGGACTAATGAGGTGCGAGCACACACCCGGACACCTTGACTTTTCCCCTCCCCGTGACTCGAAAGCTGCCGTTCCCGTTCCCGTCTCAGAACCCCGGGTGTGGCTGTCTCTGGCGCTGCAGACCACAGGCGCTGCCCAGGGCGCACCGGGCAGAGGCCCAGGGGCCGGAGGGCAGCACGGCCCCTTCGTTCAGGGCCCCGCTGCCCGCTCACTGCCGGGAGCGGCTGCAAGGACCCCCGGCCGCACCGCGCCGGCTTACGACTCAGAACTAAGGGGAAATTCGTGTGCAGACTTTTATCTGCACCAGGACTGCGCAGATGCGAGCCTCCGAGGCACAGCGGGCAACTCCACGGTGCGGCCGGAGAGCAGGCGTCTCGTTACTTTCACGGTTCGAAGCTGCTTTTTCAAATAGCAAGTGGTTAAAACAAGACCTTGCTCTTAAAGTGCGTTGGTCACTCGATGTTTTTTATTTCAGACCGAGCCGTCCCCTGGGACAGGGCCCGTTTTCCAGGCCGGCTCCCAAACGCCCGTTTGCTCCGGTCACAGCGAGCTAAGGCCGTGGAGGACCGGCCTGGAACCAGGCCTCTCGGTGGGGCTTTCGCCTTTGTTTCTTGAAAAAACCGCTCTCCGACCAAGAGCCTCTCGCCCTCACCCCCCAGCTGCCGATGGGGCGGCCGGGGCACGGTGGTTTCGGTCGAAAGAGGGGTGTCTCGAAGCCACGGGGCAGGGCGGGCATAGCGAAACCAGCGGGCGCGCGCCGAGAGGACTCCTTCAGGCCGGGAAAGCGTCCTGAGACGGGCCGGGTGAGCCCGAGGCAGCGCCTGCGAAGCTGCAGCGGGAGAGCCAAGGGGCCGTGCCTCGCCGCCGTGCAGGACGGGCCTCCCTTTGGGACCGCAGCCCCCCATCGGGCCGGCTCCCCCCCACCTGTGGCTCCCGCGGCCTTCTTTCACTGTTTGTCAGACGGCGTTTCGAGAAAGCTTAACTTCGCTGGAGCAAATCTCCTCTGCCCGCCCGGGCTCCCGGGTGCGTGCCGGCGGGCAGCTGTGAGTCACGGCCTCGCCGGAGCCCTTCCTCCCGCCCGGCCCTGCGCCTTCCCCCTCCGGCCTCGGCGGTCAGCATCCTCCGGCGTGAGGCCCAGCCTCCGTTTCCGAGTCAGCTGCAAGCCAAGTCCCCGCGCGGGAGACGGACGTCCGGCCTCGGCCCCACACCCGCTGTGCGGAGACTCGACCTCGACCTCCCTGTCTGTCTGACACCTGCCCGGTCCTGCCCTGCCCTGCGGCTGGGACCGCCTCCCGCTGGGGTGGGGGGAGGGAAACGGCGTGACCGGTGACCGTGGACTTGACGCTGGGCATCGGGTGGAGACACTGTGTGCCCTCACCGCGGAGGCCCGCCCTGGCCCTGCCGCCCCGGAGCCGGCCCAAGCTCGGGTACGTCCCTGGACCCCACCCCCAGCCACTCCATGACAGACAGTGAGCTGGAGAAAGGAAATCTCGGGGTGTCATCGGGAGGGAAACTGGGGACGGTCCCCGCAGTTCAAAGGAAAGGCACCGGCATCTCGTTCCGATCAAACGGTGGGACCGTGTGAGTCATCCTTGGTGCTGGAGAGCTCCTCCTGCCCTCCCCCGCCCCCCCCACTCCCCCCCACCCTGTGCCGGGCCCCCTCCGGCGAAGAGCCGTGTGTTGAAGCCCCGCCCCAGAGCAGCCAAAGCCTCCTCCCCGGAGCCCCAGCTGGAAACCGCCGAGCACACCTTCCATCCGGGCCCCTGGGCCACGGCCCGGCCGCTCCTCCCGCCCTCCCCTCAGCGTGGACTCCCCGACCGCCCCCGGCCCTTCCTCCCTCCAGCCCCCTCTCCTCTCCGTGGGAGCAGCATCCGTGGGCGAGGCAGCAAAGAGGGTTAAGCGCCTTCCCCCCTGGGGGCTCCCAAAACCGTAATCCTTGATTAAGGAGGGCTTTTTCAAACTCGTGTTTGAGCTGAAATCGTGGCTGTCGGTGGCCCCAGTTCGGGAAGCTGTCCCGCGAGGCTGGCCATCCACAGCCCTGCTCCACAGCCCCCGTCTCGGGGGGGGGGGTCTCTGGGCTTCCTGGAGTCCCCCCTCAGGCCCTGCCGGCCGCACACTGCCCCTCCCACCAGCCCCGACAGGCCAGCCAGCTCCCTCTCCTGTCCCCAGCCCAAACACCCATCCCGTCTGGCCAGAGGCTCCCAGCGGCCCATCGGTCAACTCATAGGGCCTCCTACGGCCTGCTTCATGCTCTCTCCTCTCCGCTGCGCCCTTCACCGCAGTCACGTGGTCTGTCTCCTCCTCCTGACGGCCACCATCTTTTCTGACAGTTACCCAGCTGCCCGTGTGAGGTTATGTCCAAGGTCATCCCTACGGCCTCCAGCTGCCCCACAGCCAGCGACCGCTGACAGCCTTAGTCAGGCCTCGAGGCAGGACCACGTCCTCGAGCCACAGGCGATGCCACCTCCCACCGTAACCCAGGTGGCTCCCAGCCCCACCTCATTCAACAGAACAAGGCTGGGTCCGAGTCACACAGTCCTGTTACTTGAAGATCTCAGTGATGATGCCCCTTCAGGCAGATGGGAAAAAAAATGGAATTGAGTCTGAGTTCTACAGGTGCACCAGGAAAAATCAGGAAAGGTCTATAATGAGAAGTTATCCTTAGTCCAACCGACTGCCTGCCTGTGATAGGAGCCCAGCGATAGAGCAGATGAGCCCCTTGTCTCACGGGGGTGCCCGAGTTGCCTTCCACCGGCCACGCTACTTGGTTACGGGGACTATTTGGAGAGCGTTTACACAGACTTCTAAATGCGCAGTCACTGAATTTCCAGTTCGTCTCAGAATGGACTCTAAGAAGTCAGGTGAATTTGTTTCAATCCTCACCTGAGGATGTGTTTTATCGGTTTTAGAGAGAGAGAGGCATCAACTGGTTGCCTCTCAAATACACCCCAACTGGGGCTCGAACCCAAACCAGGGTTTGTCCCCTCACTGGAGATTGAACCCTCAACCTTTTTGGTGAACGGGATGACGCTCCATCCAATGGAGCCCCCTAGCCAGGGAAGTCAGAAGGGTCCTTCCCCACTGGAGGGCATCATCAGAGAAAGTTACCTTGAAAAAAATCCTCAGCGTACAAATTAATTTAAAATTGAGCAGGGTAGTTTTACATCTCGAAGATAATAAGATTCACCAGAAGGAACTGAGAGAGAAAACCAATACCAAGCCCAAGAAAAGAAAAAGCTTTAAAAATATAACCAAGAGGGAGCTGAGTCATTTTGCAGAATTGGAGGCCCGTGGAAGTCCCCAGCCTGGTCATAAGAGAGGCTCACGTAAGTCCCTTCTCCGGGAGCCAGTCAGCTGCGCGCCGCCTGCGGTGACCGGCGTCTCTAGGCTGAGTAGATAGCACTGCCGCCACTCGGAATGGAAGACACCGCCTTCCTTTGATTTTGCTGGGGTGCCAGATCGAAACTGTATCAAACCGACCAGAAATCACATCAGAGAAAGGGGACACGCGCTGCATGGCTTTCGACACGGGCTGCCGAGACACAGAGGAGGCTGGGACTTGAAAAGGTTACGGAGACGTGTGAGTTTCACTCAAGATCGCCCTTCTGTTCTGAAAGCCCAAACATCAAGGTCATGGGCCCAGAAAGTAAAACTTGCAGTGACAAGGATGTGAAACTCGCCAGCAGACGGCTTGTACTTCACCGCGATTCTCGCTAAGAGCCCAGCGAGGCCCCCACTCCACGGACGGTTCGGGTCCTCAGACGAGGTCTCCGAGGTCTCCCCAGGGGTCAGACCCCACGGCCTTAGCAACAGGAGCTGGCCCAATTTAAAAGTGTGATCTTTTTCAATGCACTCGGGGTTCCTTTGAGAGTTCTGAACTTTTCACAGCAGCTGCACACCCCAGTCCCCGTGGCATTCGGGGAAACCCTCGTCAAAGCCATTTGGGGGGCCCAACCTGCCCGGGTGAAAACGACTTTCTTTCTCCTGTCGTTGAGTGAGAATTCCATGAGCAAAAAGTTCTTGCACTGTGCCCAGTAGAGATAGGCATTTCCACAGAAAACTTCAGCCTGACTAGGTTGCTGGTGATGTCAACCCGGGAAACGCGGGCAGGAGCCTGCACAGACTCTCCTCCGCCTCGTCTCTCCGCCCACACCCGGCCTCTCTCATCGGGGACACTGTGGGAGCACGTCGGTCTCAGAGGGGCGGCCAGGAGGTTCCGGCCGGGGCTGCGGCAGGGGCTCGGGCACACCGGCCGGCGTCAGCTGCCCGTTGACCAGCAGCTCGGGTCTCAGCTGCAGTTTCCAGCTTCGATCAGGGCTGATGCTCTCACCTCCTGGCATCCTGTGCGTGGCGGGTCTGGGAGGACCAGGGAGAAGCAGAGAGGGGACGCGGAGCCAGCCTGGGCCACCTGCTCCCACCAGGGTGGGATGGGACAGCGCGGCTGGGGGGTCCGGGGAGAGTGGGGTGTGCGGTGGGGATGCGCAAGGGGAAGCTGGAGAGGGGCTTCCAGAACTCAGCCCTCGGGGTCTCACAGCCCAGCGGCCTCCCAGACACACAGACACGGGGCTAAGTCCAGTGCCAGGCTGATGAAGGCGCGAAGGAGGAAGCCACAAAGAACCGGGGAAGAGAGAGGGTGGGGGCGCCAAGACCAGAGGGGCAGACGCGTGTGAGGTCAGCCTGGCAAGGAGCGTCCGACTGCAGAACGACCCAGAAAAGGGAACGTGGGAGAAAAAAAGTGAAAAGACGCTGCCAGGACCTTTTATGCAAATCCACTTCTTGGGCCCCTGCGAATGCAGTCATTTGTTAGGCGCCTGCTGCAGGCAAGGCACTCTGACAAGGGAGGCAGAGGCTCCGCCCTCTGGGAGGAAGTCTCAGAGCCCCAGGGCAGCAGGTGTCGGAGGTCGGGGGCCCCCCTGCCCTGCTGGAGGCTGTCACCCTTCACCAGCTGCTGGGGCGTGGGGCGGCGCCAGAGCCGGAAACCCAGGACAGTGCCAGGCAGGAGGGACGGGCTTTCCCCGGCCGGCTGGGACAGCCCTTCCAGCACCCACCCCGGCGCCTACCCCTTGGCCTCCCACGGGGCACCCCTTGCCCCCTTCTGCCCCATACAGGCCCCAGACGCCAAGTCCTGCCCACCTAACATGCTGGGCAACCTCGTGCCAGCTGCCCACCCGCCCGTGCGCTGCCTCTCAAACTCCTCTTCCACAAAACGGGGGTGATGAAGCATCGTTTCCTGGTGTCGCACGGAAGGCGAGTGGGTTTGGGCCCCGGGCACGCAGCACAGGGCGCTGGGCGTTAGTTCTCACTTCATGACTCACCCGCCCTGCAGCATCAGCAGGTTTGCGAGCTGGGCACCCCCAGCCTCTCTCTGCGGTCCACCCTGGAAACCTCGCCACCATGTGGACATCACCCCTGGACACCCACAATCCCAGCAGCCACCCCAGACTTTCCGGATCCTCGCCAACAGAGTCCGTCAGTGCTCCTCAGCCTTTCCTCCGTCCTCGCCGATCTGGACAAAGGGCGCCACCGTCCAGCAGCTACCAACAGGGAACTCAGACGGTCATCCCAGGCTCACCCGCTTTCCAGCCAAGAAGTGGGTCTCATCAACGCCCCCCGCCCCCCGACTGGACGAAGTCCCTTCCGCTCCCACTGGACTTTTGCAGGTTGTTCTCACCTGCCACGCCTCTGCCTCCGGGCTGGGGCCGCTCTAGCAGGTCCCCGAGCAGCAGCTGGCACACCAGCCTAATCACATCACTGTCCTGCGTCAGCCCTCCCGAGGGTCCCCACCGTCCTCCAGATAACGTCGGATTCCTCCGTCAGGACACACAGCACAGGGGTCCTCGCCCGCCTGTCCAGCCACACCTTCCTAAACGTGGGCTTCTTGCCCTCATCACAGAGCTGGCTCTCAATACATGAGTGAGTGAGCGAGCGGATGGCCCATTGGTTCCCATAGAACCTGTCCCCCGGCCATTCTGAACTCTCCGGTTCCCAAGACAGGTCTCCCCAGAGGAGTGGCCTTCAGCCTGCCCTCACCCTGGTCTGGCTGGCCCTTTGCGGGCTCATCAGCTCATAGCCCTCCCCGGGCTGAGACAGGTGCCCCTCGGTGCCTTCATGACACACCAGGTCTATCGCCACCTTCGCAGACTGTCCCCTAAAAGTCAGTTTGCTGCTGGTCATCCCACTAAACTCAAAGGTCCCTGGGGTCCGGAATCATCACACATTCCCAGAAGTCTCTGGGGTGATGCCTAGCTGCCGCCAGGTCCAAAGGGGACATGCCGTGGACGATGTGTGAACCAGCGGGGGGGGCGGGGAATCGCTGGGGCCCCTCTTTCCTTCCTCAGGCTTGGTGTCCGTAAGAACCTCTAAAACATGCCACGCTCCGTCTCCTGAGAACAGGACAGGCCCCAGTGCCCCTCCCGGCCTCTCTTCCTGCTGCCGCAGCAACAGGCTTTGGAAGGTCCACCTTCCCCCCAGTCTCCTGTGGGGACTGAGGACTGTAGTTAGCACTGAGCAGTCCCGTTCGGCGAGGGGGGAGCCAGCCCCCGTTCACCAGCGGGCTTTCCACACCGACGCTGAAACAGCCAGGGAGGGCTCCTGCAGCTCTGAGTCGCGCAGGGGACCAAAAGCTCAGGGGACCGGAGGCAGAGCCACCCGCTGGGGCTTTGCCCAGCGGGCCTGCGAGACGGAGCGTGCCTCCAGGAGCCTGGTGACATCACACCGTAGAGTCGTGCCCCGCGTGGGACAGAACCATGAAGTCTGGGGCGGCATCGGCATCGCAGCGACGCTGACATTTCTCTTGGGGACAAGAGCACCCTGAGGTCGGGCCGCCCCAGCACACCTGCCATCCGGGCGCTTCCAAAACGCTCTCCATCCCCACGGCCCTGGCACGAGAACCTGCGGGCGCGCACATCCCTCCTGGAAGTCGGCGTCAGCTCCAGGTGCTGGGGACCTTTGACGTTTTGATTTTTTTCTAAAGGAGCCAGGTGGGGGCCGAACTGGTCACTGCGACCATGAATAACTTGGAGCTGAACAGGGCGGGGCCTGCCGTAAAGCGCGCCTTCGAAAACGCTGCGTCGGCGCAGAGCGGGGAGCCTGGGGGAAGCTCGGAGCCAGCCGCAGAGGCCCGCGTGGGCCCCCTAAGCAGGATGCCAAGTAAGATATCGGCCAAAGCAGGACTTGCTTGGGGCAAACAGAAACATTGTTACTCGTCATACCTAGCCAGCGGGGTGCCAGCCAGCCCCAGCCAGGCAAACGGGTGAGCGTGGCCCCCCGCAGCGCAGGCAGTGAGCTCCCCGAGTCGGATCCTCCAGGGAAGGAGGGGCCGGGCCCACCCGCCCCACGGAGGCCGAAGCGCGCTGGGTCGTCCGGCATCTCCAGGGACTTAGTTCTCCGCCTCCTCCCTGACGCCGACTCAACCCCAGTTTCACAGGCCCTGCTTATCAGCCAAAGCTGGCGGCAGAATACGGGAAGAGCCGGACGAGAAGTGGCCTGGGGCTCTTGTGAAACCCTGTCCACACCCAGCGCGCTGCTAGAAACAGGAAAACGTGTAGCAAGAAGAGGTGTGCGAGCGAGTGTGCGTGCAGCCGGTGACACGAAGTGGCTGACGCCCGGCACCTCAGCCCTGACAGCGTCGCCTGGCGGGGCCGAGAGTCTGTGCCTCACGGAGCGTTCCGACCAGGGGGCGCTGAAAAGGAGGCGGGACACGCATGTTTGCCGTGTGTGCTCGGCCACTCCGGAGCTTGGGGACCGGCGGAGTCCACGGCCAAGCACCCTAAAAATCCAAGGTCCGATGGCCATATATGTTTTTAAAGAACGATATCTTGTCACAGTTTCTTATATTCACGGGATGATTTTTTTATTCCTGGGTCCTTCATAAGAGAAAAACAATAGGCCTCCGTCCTTCTGACCCATCCCCAAAGCAAAGCTACGAGAGGGAGGGGCTCCCTGCCACCCCACACCTCCACCTGGAGGTGACGGCCCTGTCTGAGCATCCTGGGGACGCCTGGGGACGGCACCGCGGGGGTGTTCACGGTGGGGAGGGAGGCGCGGCTTCTCTCCCAGCACCGCCATCCGCACACTCGGCGCCGGCCACCGGCTTCCCGGCAGCCTGCCGCGCGCTGGGATCGGCGGACCACTGATCGGGAGTAAGTCCTCCACCCCCCTGGAACAAGGCTGTGGGTCTGCTACTCCTTAGATGGGGACACCCTGAAAAAAGCAGGCGGCAGAGGCCCCAGGAGCTGCCCAGGCAGACCCATCTTCAATGCAGGCATTCTGCGCATGCACCCTACGGAGGCACTAGAATCGACTGTCCCCACACGACCTATTAACCTTCCAAAATGCCACCTCCACCACCGCCGCCTCCCCTAGACCGGTTCAGACTTTCACCCAGCAAAACCTGTTCGTGTGAACCAAGGCGAAATGCCTTTAAAGACTCAGCGCTTGCTTGGCCCAGCAAACACGTTCCTTCTTTCCCGCAGCAATTTAGATTTATAAACAGTGTCTGAGGGGAGTGTCAGGACTCATCAGAGAATACACTGTCCCGACACATCCCCGCAGGACTCACAGATAATTGTTACAGGAAACAAGTCTTTGTTAAATAGTCCTTCTTGGCTCCCTGGAGACGCCCACACAGCAACATCGCTATGTTAGTTTTGCTACTGGGACTCGTCCCAAAACTTCTGGCTGGTTGTTCCCTGATTGCCACAGATGAGTGTCCCCTCTCTCAACAGCGTGAAAAGGGTCCTACGTCCAACCAACACCAACACCGGAATTTTACGGCGTTCCGTGTTCGCCCCATAAGGAGCTGCTTGGATGGGGCCGCTTTTCCATTGGGAAGTGGGGACCCGCCTGCTCCTCTGGGCCCAGCCCCGCGCTCTGCGCCCTGCGGGAGCTGCGGCTCTAACTGAGGAGGCAGGGCTAGAACTTAGGCGAAGGATGGGACCCCAAATTCGAAGGTACTGAGTCCAAACACAACAGAGAGTCTCAGAAAGGAACGAGACTGAGCGGAATGCACCCCTGGGTGGGCAGGCGGTCTCGAAGCTGCAGGGCATTGCGTGAGCGGAGACAGCCACCCCCGGACCCGCAGCTGCCCCCGCGGTCTGCGAACCTCAGCCCAGCAGCTCCCCTCGCTCTAGTCCCAGGGCCAGCACCACGTTGCCACGTGCCTGCACGCCTCGCACACCTGTGCCACAGCCGGGCGTGTCCTCGCACGTCCAGCTCTTCTCCTTCCTGGCAGCTCGTCGTGAGCCAAGCTGGTGCCTCTGAGGGTCATCAGCATCTTGCCCGGAATCAGGTACAAACTGGCCTCTCGGTCATGCTCTGTTGAATGAATGAATGAATGAATGAATGATTTGCTCTCCTGCACTCTACCTCTTTGTGGAAACTTCCTGGCTGTCATACTGGACGTAGTCCGTCAGGGCCACCACGTTTTTGCCCGGCAACCCTCCTGCTTCATTTTTGCAGCCCGCGGCGGCGTAGGCCTCAGTTCGAAACGTCGGCTTTCCCAGGTGGTGGCCAAGGTGCTCTCCTTCCCCAGAGGGGAAAGTCCCCAGCCGAGTGGACAAGTGAGCTTCCGGTTTCCGTGACCTGCATCTGCAAGCTGTCGGGCATCTTTCCATCAGGCGGAGCTGGGCCCCACTTGCAGCTGTATCTGTCCGTGATCACCGCCATGGCAACAGTGCTTACACGTGTGGTGCTGCCTGTCCGTCACCATGGCAACAACGCTCGCACCTATGCTGCCTGTTGATCGCCGTGGCAACAGCACTCACACAACGCTCACACGGCGCTGCCTGTTCATCGCCATGAGTTTACCTTCTGGAAAGAGGAGCTCCAGTATCACCCATGTCCGGCAGCGGAACAAATGCTGATGTCCTCAGGCGGGCTGACGTCAAGACCCCCCCCGCCCCCCCCCCCCCCCACAGCACAGCACCAAGTATTCTGCCCGCCCTCAATGCCCCCGAGGGCGCCGGAGGGAAGGTTTCCAGCCGCTTCCCTTCCTGTGGCTTTTAGTGGTGCCCCTGCGCCGAGCCAGGCCTTCAGCTGGGCTTCATTCTGTCCTCCCCCCAGCGCTCCTGTTGTGGCCCCTCCTCGCACATCCGGAGCCAAAGGCCCCGCACTCTGACTCCAAAGATCTTACTTCAATTGGAAACTCATCAGTCGCTCGCTTTTCATAACTTCCTGCGGTTGCTGCATTTTTCCTCCGAAGTCGGAGCCCCTCCGTGACTCTGACCACGTTCTGACTCTCAGCGCCCCGACTAACGCTGGGTTCTAACCGGTGCTTCAGTTCTAAAAAAGTCCTCGAAAGCCCCTTGCCCGCCAACACGTGCTCGTGTTTCACGGCTGCAGCGGGGGGCCGGGGAAGCTGGCCGGGATCTCCTCGAGGTGCTGCCACCGGGAGAGGTGGCCTCTCGGTGAACTCCCGCCTCCGGCCCTTCCCAGGGCCCTGTGCAGGCTGGACACCCAGAGAGTCCGCTTCCCGGCCCCCAGAAATGGCCCCCGAATTCCCGAGATGCCTGTCACCCCTCCCTCAGCGTCTTCCACAACCTGGACGAACGACAGGGATGAGCAAGCTCCATGGGGAGAAACAAACGCCCCGGTGTCAACGTGGCCCGGGGGGGAGGGGCGGCCGCAGACGTCCCAGTCCTCCGATCCCGCCCGAAGTCCGGCTGCCCTGCGCCGTAGCTGTGTGCTCCTCGGTGAGCTCTGTCCCTCTCTCTGGGCCTCTGTCACCCGGAGGTGGAAAGGCAGCAGTAACACTGCCCCACAGGAGGGGTATGCGTCAAGACCCTCCGTGATGGGGCGTGTGCGCCAGGCACACAGGCACCCAGTAGATGCACACATTGCCTCCCTAGCTGTCTGTCGCGCTCTCTGCGTCCAGCCGTATCTTCCTTTCCCAGTGGATTATCGGCTCCTCGGGAGCAGATACAATTCCTAATTTATCTTTTCACCCCTCGGAGAAGACAGTCGCTATGTGATAATTGACTTAATGTTGCTAGATTCACACTCTGACCCCACTTTCTGTCACTTCGGAAATATTTTAATTACTGCGAGCCATTGCTAGACGAAACACGGGCTCCTCTTCTCTCTTTCCACACCAGCTTCCAGGATTTCTTTAAACTCTTGTCTGTAACAATCTTACTTCTTGTGAAAACATCCGCTGCCCAGACCAACGAGGGGCCGGGGCACCAGCCCAGCAGGCAGCTGCCACATCATACACAGCATGTCACATGCATGGGCGTGTCAGTGTACACGCACGTGCACACACGGGGGGGGCAGCCCAAGAGCACCGCTGACTTACAATCAGATGCACATCGCATTCTGTGGGTGCCGAGCACGGCACCTCTCACAGACCAGGGTGAGGGTCTTCACCAGACCAGGCGGAGAGGGTGAGCTACACGCTGCAGGTCGCGGATCGCCGCTGCCCCACAACCCGGGCGCCGTTGAAGGCCAGGTGCGTTTCTCCGTCGGAAGCTTCTCGTTCGCGCCATGTATGGAAGACATACTTTAAAGACGTCTTCAGCATTGAAGGCACTTCGGGCCAACGCCCATGGGTGGTGACCAAGCAGTAAGGGCTGACGAAGGTGCGGGTGGCAAACAGGTGTCCCTGTCTTACCAGAGGGGGCCTCCAGGGATTAGCACCGTGACACAAATCGGGCGTGTGACGGAATCCGGCGCAGTGGGGACGTTGGCCCAGGGAAGGTCAGTTTGAGTTTGAAAATGAACTCTACGAATGGCATGCTTTAAAAACACACACCAAGGAAAAATTCAAGTTGATGCAAAATTCACTCTTGGAATGGCGTCCAAATATTCCCAGCCAAGTCAGGTGGCGAAAGGTCCTGAAAACACACCCCTCTTCCGTTGCGGTAGCTGTCGGTTGGGATGCCCAGCCCGGAAGGTGGACTGCCTTGTTCCCCCCCCCCCAGTTTGTCACCGGAGGGTTGAGTCCCCCGGGGGCAGAAAGACCCCTACAGCAGGAACTTTCCCAAACCTGAGGCCAGTCCCTGCAGCAACTCGGGGTGGAGAGGGGGACAAAAGCAGCTTCCCGCTTCTACCCCAGAGCTCCACCAAGGGGGGGGTTCCATTCAATTACCAGACCCTCCTGGGTGGCCTCCTCGGGCAAAGCAGCCGGCTTCGCCTGGAGGGAGCGGAACAAAAGGCCCCCCACCCAAGGGTGCAATCACTTGCGTCTCGATGTTGAGTTTAAGCCACAAAGTACTCGAAGGCAAGCGAACCGCAGGGATAAAGACGGCACTGGACAGCCCACGGGTCGGGCTCTTCCGCTCCCTCTGCACCGTCTCCTAGACCGGCGGGGGGCGTCCTGGAGCTCAGGGAGCTGCGGCTCTTTGTGCCTGAGCTGCAGGTGCGGCTGCCTCCACTCTGGAAGGCATCCATGACTGCCTGGCCTCGTGTCAATCAGACGATGGTGCGTTATAAAATTAGCATCCTCACAGTTGCCACAACCTCCAGAAGACCGTTTTTGTCTAAGGCTTTTTAGAAAGCAGCTTCCTCGGAGCTATTCCAGATCAGCATACGCCGCCCTTCTAGGTGGCCAGGATCTGGAAGAGGAGTACGCATTTCGGCACCTGACAAGAAACGTCCTTCTCCCCGCCATACTCACCAGTGCCCAGCAGCTCCAGCGTCGGCCCGTCTATCCAGGTCCCTGAAATTCCAGTCCCGCCTCCCATCAACACGTGCGGGATCTTTGGGAAACTGAATACGAGCGGCTACAGGTTCACGTGTTGTCGACGCTGGGGATCAGCGTGGCTGGTTGGCAGCGGCCGGTGGTGGGCAGGAGCCGGCGGGAAGGACCCCAGGGCCGGGCAGGGTCATAGAACCCAAGAGGCAGCGGCACCGAATGAGCTGCGGCAGCCCCCAGCACACCTCTGGGGGTCATCGCAGCGCCTCTGGGGGGTTAAAGGCAGGCGATGTACGACCCCCACGTTCCGACACGCCGACTCCACGGGGAAGGCACGGGTGTGAAAAATCGCAGCTCATGACTTCTTCCACCCATCTCTGCAATGCCTTGCCATCCTCAAACTTCCAATGGGCGCAGGTGACTTTTTTAAAGATTTTCTTCGGACAAAGCTGTATTTTGGCATTCGATGCTGATGCCAAAGAAGCCCCCTCGGCCCCCCTTCGGAGCTGTCTGATCTGCAGAAACCCCATCTTTTCACAAGGTGTTTCCTGAGCCCGGGTCCGGGGGAGCCCAAGCAGAGTCTGCAGCTGTGACCGGCAGGTCTGGGCGGGTCTGGCTGAAAGATGGGCGGAGCCCCAGGGGCTCCCAGCGCATCAGGAATCAAAGGGCCTCCAGGAGACTCCTCCAGAGGTCAGCCCAGGTCAACGGCCTGGCTCCATCAGATCGCAGGGGATGGGATGTGGAGCCCTCGGGGCCTCGCCTCATTTTCCTCCAGAGGGTGCGGCCCGCCCCGGGCGGCAGGACTCGGTGGTGTACCAGAGAGGAAGGCTTTGGGCGGAAAGCGACCGAAAGCCTAACCACAGTGGCTTAAACAAATGAGGGACTTACTCTTCTGGTTCGGTGGCCCCGTTCTGAGACTTTCGTGGCCTGGCCCTCGTGGCCTCCAGTTGGCGAGAGCGGCCCCCCCTCGCACATCTGTGTTTGTTTTATCCGAAAGGAAGGGAAGCCAACCCACAGGGGTGCTCGGAAACTCGAGGCAAAGTTGACCCCCACTGCGCCCCGGCAGCCCCTCCCAGTGGGACAGCAGCGCTGGGCGGTGAAAGGGGTTTGGAGACGGGGGTGGGGCCCCCAGGCCGGAGCGCCTGCCCCGGGGGAGGCCTGTAACCCAGGACCGGGTGTCAGAGTGAGCAGCGACCTGTCCCGAACCCTCAGCCGCAGAGGGACGCCCCTCAGGGCGTCGGGGAAGTCACAGACGGAAGCCCTGTGGCGTTCGAAGGCCTCCCGGAAGGAGCCTGAGCGGGACCAGCGGGGAAGGGAGAGACCACTCGGAGACCAGCAGGCCCGCCCCGGTCCTTCCAGGGACGGCAGAGCTGAGGGGCGCCCGTGTGAGAATCTGGGGCTCCGGGGCTTGAGGAGCACTGCGACCTTCATCAGCCAGAAGCAGCCTACTAAGGGGCAGGATTAGCAACACGCCAAGGGACCAGGACTGCGCACTGGGTTCAGAGTCCATCTGCGAACACGGGCCTTCTCCGCGGATGGAGAGGAAAGCAGAAATTTGTCGCATCTAATGGACGTCAGGTTCTTTGCCCGAGCTGTTTTATTTAAGCCTTATGAGAACCCTAGAGATAGGCATTATTTTCGTTTACTGGTAAGTAAAAACGAGGCTCAGGGATGTTGAATAACTAGCCTACGACTGATCGGCTACACAGCGGAAGAGCCAAGTCCGAAGGGCATTTTCAGCCTTGCACATTTCAGGTGACTGGCATTGTAGCTGGAGAATCCTAGTATTCCTAAAACTCAACCTGTAGCTAAAGGAGAGTTAAAACTGCTGCGTCTACGAAAGCCCTGTCGCCAGCTGCCCGGTTGAATGATGTGCCCCTCGTCTTTAAAGATAACGAAGACGCTGAGATTTTCCCAGATGTGTGAGAAGTCCAGGGAAGACCCAGCACCCGAAGCCTCTCCAGGGGAACTCGGTCTAAACCTGCGTCTTCATCGTTGCTGTGAGGTCACCGAAGCTGCCCTTCGGCGGCTCAGGGCCGGGATTCGGGCCAGGCCAGCGAGACACCATTTAGGGAGGAGCCCAACACCTCGGAAGTCAAGATAAATGATTTTTAAAGCCCTGTCTCAAAAAGTAAGAATCGTGGGGTGAACAAAACGCCTCACCAATGTGAAACAGAGGCCGGTGATGTTTGTTTCATGTTCTGTGGTTTCTGAAACAGCGGTTTCCGACCCACCACGGGTCCCACCCACCACCCAGCCCCCTCGGCCTTTGCGTCCCTTGCAGTCAGGACCTCACGCAAACTGGTCGGCGGGGCTTCTTGGAGTCGCGGTTTCTGACGGCCGGGCGCCCGTCCGCTGCTACTGTTGGTCGGGAAGACCGGAGGGCATTTGCTTAAGTGTTGGGTTGGCCAAAACTTCGTCTGGCTTTTTCCATAAGACGGTTCTAGCAGCGCCTAGATGCCTTTAACGTCATTCAAAACAATTTTGTTCCATTGTATTGTGACAGCTGTCATATGGGCGTGAATTTGTTTTAAAAACTTATCAAAATTGGTGAATTTTTGCGCAGCCATTTTAACACTGAAGATGGAAGAAAACAGGCAACATTTTCAGCATAGGGTGCTTTATTGTTTCAAGAAAGGTAAAAATCCAACTGAAACACAAAGAAAGGATTCCTGCAGGGTGCGGAGAAGGTGCTGTGACTGATCGAACGTGTCCGAAGTGGTCTGCGTAGTTTCGTGCTGGAGACGTCTCGCTGGACGGCGCCCCACGGTCGGGTAGAGCAGGTGAAGTTGATAGCGATCACGTCGAGACATTAATTGACAACAGTCAATGTTCTACCACACGGGAGATGGCCGACATACTCAAAACGTTCGTATCAGTCAAGTGATCGGTGAAAACGAAAACTGTGTCTGATATGGAAAAAACTAAACAGATACTCGGCCGACCCCGTGTGCTCGGGGCCCCAGCCCGGCCCCACGGAGGCGGCCCAGCTCTGCTGAGTCACTCAGAGCAGAGAGACTAGCTGTCCTCCAATGGCCTGAGCGGGGTCACGGCCCCACCCACGCGGCCCCACCCACGCAGATTGTGCACACATGTGTCACTGCAGCACCCTCCAAATGTCCTTCTCTCTGGGAGAGACCAGGACTGGAAAATGACGCTGACAGTCTTGTTCCACCCAAAAGGCACGGGTGTGTCCCGGTGAGCAGGCCTGAGACCTCTCAGTGCAACAACAGAAAGAAGGTGTTACGAGGCACAGAGGAGGAAGCAAGCAGGCCGGGGCTCGTTTGCATTACAAAGGCTGCAAGAGCAATTAGCGCCTCATTAATATGATATGAAGGTTAATTCACACAGACCCCAAGTGACCCCCAGATTCCTTTCCCCACCAGAGAGTTGTTCCGGGAAACAGAGGGAGGAACAGACCACCCCCCGCCCCGCCCCAGAGGGGACGCAGGTCACAGTCATCCAGCTGCGGCCACCACCACGGCCACAGCCTGACAAAGGGCTGCTGAGGGACTCCACCAACCCACAGCACACTCGCTGTGTCCGGGGGACGCCTGGTGACCGGCCTCGAGCCTGCTGCACGCAGCGGGGTGCCATGGAGACGGCCAGGGTGGCCCTCCCCGGGAAGGGGCCTCCAGGGTGCAGCTAAGCTTTTCTACAGAAATCCCGCAGCTAGTGAGGATTGAGGCAGTCGCCTTAGGTAACCGATTGATTCACACCAGGTTTAAAAGGAAGAGCCCTGGAGTGACCGAGGCTGCAGCCTCGTCATCACACCAGCTGGGAGCGAGAGATGCTCCGAGCCCGTGTCTGCAGCCGCCCCACGTCAAAGGACCAGGTGAAGGGGTGCCCCCGGGACACCAGTTCCGGCAATTCACCGGGAGCCACCCGGCCAAGCCCTGGGGAGGGAGGGGGGGGAGGGGCCGGCGTGGGGGAGGAAGGTGGGGACACCGCGCTGGGCAGGAAGGGTGTCCTACCGCTGTCCTCGCCTCCACTGCGGACACCGGGCCTCTGGGTGCAGTTAGACCTGCGCACACTCACTCACACATACACATACCCACACTCACACAGGCACATACCCACACTCACACATACACATACCCACACTCACACAGGCACTCGCACACTCGCACACATACTCGCACACTCGCTCACATCCATGCACTCACACATACACTTACCCGCTCACACTCACATGCACACTCACACATACACTTGCACACATATTCACACACTCACACACTCATATTCATACGTGCACACACATTCACACACACCCATACATATACTCACACACTCACGTTCACACACTTGCTCACATTCACACTTACACGCTCACGCTCACATGCACGCTCACACTCACATGCACGCTCACACGTACACAGTCCCACTGCTTGTGCCAGATCGGATCCTACTCCCGGTTCTTCCTCACCACATCGTGGCTGCAAGGTGTTGTGAAACTCATCCTGGGGGCACGGTGGCAGTAACCCTGTCCCCACACTGGAAGGACCACACACAGCCCTTCACGGTCAGGGCTGCGCTCGATGAGGCTGAGTCAAGAGCAGCCAGGGCTTCCTGGAGGAACCGCCATCTGAGTGGGTCTCCCTGAAGAGTGAGAAAATGTCAACAGCAGCACCCAGGGAAGGGAAGGGTCGAAGCTAAGGCACCAAGCAGGTGATTGGAGACCCGGGGTCAGAAGGAGGTCTGCGGCCCTAGGTCTTCGGGCCAAGGCCTGAGCAGGGAGGCCGAGCAAACGAAGGATGGGGCGCGGACGCCTGGCCCGGGGCCGGGCGGGAAGCGGCAGCAGCCACCAGGTCCCGATTCCTCGGACTCGCCCCCCAGCGGGGACCCTCACCGGCGGGGCTTCCCTTTGAAAAGTTAAAATTTTCTGTTTGCACTGGGGCCATCATCTTCGAAGAAGATGCCACTCTCCCCAATTCTGTGTCCCCAGGCCACTCCCTAACCACCATCTGTCGCCCCTGGGAGTGCGGTGGTTGCAGCCCCCCAGCTGAGTCCGTGGGTGGGGGCACCCGAGAGCAGAAGAGAGGCCGCCTTGACTCACAGTGCAGTTGGGCTGAGGGAAAGGTCAAATGACATTAGCACAGAGCGCCCTGTGACGGAAGTGTCACAGAAGTTCACACAGAGGACGCCAGTGGGAGAGCTGAGTCACCGAGCCGGAGCACAGCCGAGGGCCCCGCTCACAGGGACCGGCCCGGCCGCCAGCCCCAAGACACACTCACGTCAGCAGAACAGCATCCCTCGCACTTGAACTCCAGCGGATTCCGCGCCTGTCCACACCGAACCAGTAAAACTGTTCTGTTTTGTCAAAGTGAGGGAGTTTACAAGCATAAACGTCGCCTCCCTAGCTGTGTGGGTACAAACAGAACTTGTTTGCGATGACGCCAGGTGCCTGGGATTCTTGTCCTTCAAAAGCGGCCACCACAATGCTCAAGTCTGAGAAACACTGTGGCCGGCCAGCAGCTTCCAGAGGGCAGGGATCAAGCCCCGCCCAGCCCGGAGCCTCCGCCCACGCAGCGCGAGGTGGGGGTTTGAGGCGAACTGGTTGGTCGCACGGATGTCAGGGCCTGCGGCCTCGGCTGGGAGCAGGGAAGGTTATGGTGGACAGTCGTGGCTCGTGCCCTGCCCACGCGCGGAGGACAGGACTGCCCAGCCCGACGCCGAGAGCGGCAGCTCGCAGGACGGAGGCCAGGGAGCCAGGGGGCCCAGCCGCACGAGCGCCCGCCTAGGCACTCTTCCACGTGCCCAGGTGTCTCCTCGCACCCCCTGCTGCTGCCAGCCACCCGCCGTTCGTACTACGTTGCTTCGGCAGCATCAGGACAGCGGTCCCTGTCCTTACCTGCGGAGGTCACGGCTGATCGGAGAGATACAAACAAACGCTTCTCTTAAATATCGTCACATCTATCAGGCGCGTGGGCACAAGGTCATGACTAGCTGGAATGTTATGGTTCAACATTAGTCACATACAAACATGTATGCACACGATACTTAAGAAAACAGTATGTAACAATATTTAAGAAAAGCGTTTGTATCTCTCGTTTAAACACCTCTTCTCCCGGCAGCACCACGCAGGCCCCAGGGTGGTGCAGGACACACCGCCGGCCCCAGGTCCCTGGGACGAAAGGTGGCTGTCTCCCACGGCCAGAGGTCTGCGGTGGGAGCCGACGCTGCTTTGAAGGGTGGACAGCATCCGCGGGGAGAAACGGCGGAGAAACGACAGGATAACGGTCTCATCTCCCCGTCCCCTCCGGGGTCACATGCGCCGGGGCCTCCCAGAGGGGCACCGTCCTCAGTCTGGCTGCCCTTCGTGATGGAGTCCGGGCTCCGGGGGCGCACACGGCCGGTGTGGCGTCTGCCACAGCTGCTCACGGTGGCCGGTGCCCGCTGCCCTTGTGTGCGTGTGCGTGTGCGTGTGGACGTAACACGCACAGAACGGCACACCCATGCTTCATGGGGCACCCAAAAGATCACTGAACGCTGGAGCTGTGTGGACTTTCCCATTGTAAAAGTCGGGATGACATTGTTTTTAAAAAACAAAGGTTTCAATGATATTAAACTAATTTTGATGTTAATTGTCAAAATGTAGTCTTTATAATCCATGCTTTGCCTTTGAACGGATAACTTTAAATAATTTGGAAGGAAACAACTCTGAAAATATATTTGAAAACCAATTTGAAGAGTTTGGAGTTTAACTTCTTAAACTGTGTACTGTAATAAAAATATACTGTGACAGAGGAGGCCCCGCCCACACGGAGGCCCCGCCCACACACCCAGCTCAAGACGTTCGCTTGAGGGAGGAGGGAGGGGAGGTTTGGGGCGTTACACCGTGGCGAAGCAGGGAAGCAGGACCCAGGGTGGGACAGCGCCGCGGGGCGGGGGGGGTGGGGGTGTTCGGGCATTAAATGGGCATTAGGATGCAAAGTAGACCAGAGATCATCACCAAAACTAATAGGGTTCACTAAGCACTACGTTTTGTTTTTACTCTGGCTTTTACTTTTCGCTCTTCTCGAACTCCAGTTATTTCGTTTAAAACCACAGCCAGGAACGCCAGGACCCCTCGGGTGGCGGGCGTGCAGCATTCCGCCGCGGAGACCTCTCGAGGGGCCGAGGCAGCCCGCGCTGGGGAGGCGTGGACTTGGCACTTGGCAGGTCCCATTCCAGGCCAGCCCCGCCCCCTTGGTCTCTGTGGGATCCTGGGCTCCAGGGACAGCTTCTCCAAACCTCAGCGCTCTTCACGTGCAAAACAGGGAGTCACCCCGCCCTCCCAGGGCAGTCGTGACGTCAGGAACCGTACGCAAAACACACTCGTGATTGGCAAACAGCAGGTGCTCCGTAAGCGTCGCTGATGCCACCACGAAGGCCGAGGGTGGCATGTTCCTTGAGGGCAGAGCCCACACCCTAGACCCCCGGTGCCCATCATTGCCTGGGACCTTGTTACGAATGGCGGGGGGGGGGGGGCGCCCCTCCCCCAGGCCAACTGGATCAGAAGCTGCGGGGGACCAAGCCCACCTCCCTGCCCCCCGCCGCGTGGCTGCCACAGACACAGAGCCCGAAGCGTCCACCAGGTAAAGCACAGGTGCTCCTGACTGCACACGCAGGTCACCGTCAGGACTTGTCAACACTCCGGACACGCGAGCTCAGCGTCCCTAGCAGGGGGCGGGGCCTGGGGCTTTTTAAAAACTTTCCAGACGACTGCAAGGTCCAGCCAGGACGGAAAACTACCAGCTGCCTAACGGCTTTCGTGAGCTCTGGGCATTTTTGCCTCCCTAACATAGCACTAATAACTATATTTGATTATTTTGGGTAAAAGAATGAATATGTTAATATTATATATTTTAAGACATCTTTTTGAATCTAAAAGTTCCTGTTTCCATTCTAATTCAATAAAAAAGTGAAAACATTTTTTTCCTGGGTCTCAGGCACCATCCTTCCCATGCCTAATGGATACATTGGCTCTGCTTTGGAATATTATCTAAGGTACAGGGTGTCAAAGTAGTTACTAAGAGAAAATAATTCTTAAAGGAACTGCAAAGCTAAAGGCTCACAGATGCTGAGATCCTGACCCAAAGCGGGAGAGGGGACAGGGAGGGGGGAGGGAGGCTCAAATACAAATAAAATTCTGGCAACTCCCAATCAAGATAGAGGTGTAGATAAACACACCTCACCTCCTTGCACAACTACAGCAAAAAATACAACTAGACTACAGAACAAATAGCGCTCAGAATGGGCAAAAGATCGAGCTGTGTGGAAGTCCAAGAACCGAGGATTTTAAGAGGCCACATTCCTCCAGACTGGTAAGAGGGGCGGAGACACAGAGACGATCCAGATGGAGAGAGGCACAGAGACGCGGAGTGGTGTGCAGAGGCGTGGAGATGGGAACGGTGGTCCCACGTCCACGTGTGGTGGATAAAAACTGGGAGGGACACCTCGGGAGTGAGGGATCCCAGCCCCAGACCAGACCACCCAGCCCAGGGTTCCAGCGCCAGGAATGTAAGTCCCTATAACTTCTGGCTATAAAAACCAGGGGGGTGGGGTAGCAGAAGAAACTGGAGGGGTTCTCAAGAGACCCCTCTTAGAGGCTCTGCAATGGACTGAGGACTCACGCAGACGCACCCCCTCTGGGATTCAGGGCAAGAGCGGGAAGGGCACCAGTGACGCACAGGGAAAAACCGAAGTGACTGGCAGCAGGGCCAGTGCCGGGAGACAGCTTCCTCCAGAGGCCAGGCAGCAGCGTTGTCCCCTCTGCAAGCCCTCCCCCGCACAGAGCTGCAGAGCGGTGACCCGGGTTGCCCACCCTGGTGACTACCTAAGGCTCCGCCCCATACAACTTAGCAGGTGCACTAAGACGGAGTCAAAGCAGCTCCACCTAATACGCAGAAACAAACACAAGGAGGCTGCCAAAATGAGGGGACAAAGAAACATGGCCCAAATGAAAGAACAGAACAAAACCCCCAGAAAAAGAACTAAATGAAATGGAGATAACCAACCTATCGGATGTAGAGTTCAAAACACTGGTTATCAAGATGCTCCAGGCTCTCACTGGGTACTACAACAGCACAAAAAGACCCAGGCAGAAATGAAGTTTGCATTAAGTGACATAAAGAAGAATCCACGGAGAACCGACAGTGGAGGAGATAAAGCCAAGAATCAAGTCAACGATTTGGAACTAAGGAAGGAAAAAGTATTGCAATCAGAACAGGAGGAAGGTGTAGCTCAGTGGATTGAGCGCGGGCCTGCGAACCAGAGGATCGAGGTTCGATTCCCAGTCAGGGCACATGCCTGGGTTGCAGGCCAGTTCCCAGCAGGGGGACACACGAGAGGCAACCATACATTGATATTTCTCTCCCTCTCCCTCTCTCCTACCCTTCCCCTCTAAAGATAAATAAATAATCTAAAAAAAAAGAAGTTTCTGCAATTCCTTTAAAAAAAAAAAAACAGGAGGAAGAAAAAAGAATTCAAAAAAAGAAAACAAGGATAGGCTTAGGAACATCCAGGACAACTTCGAACATACCAACATCTGAATCATAGGGGTGCCAGAAGAAGAGGAAGAGCAAGAAATTGAAAAGTTATTTGAAAAAAATAACGAAAGAAAATTTTCCTAATTTGGTGAAGAAAATAGACATACAAATCCAGGAAGCACAGAGAATCCCAAGCAAGTTGGACCCAAAGAGGACCACACCAAGACACATCATAATTTAAATACCAAAGGTTAAAGATACAGAATCTTAAAAGCAGCAAGAGAAAAGCAGATAGTTACCTACAAAGGAGTTCCCATACGACTATCACCTGATTTCTCAAAAGAAACTTTGCAGGCAAGAAGGGGCTGGAAAGAAGTATTCCAAGTCATGAAAGGCAAGGACCTACAACCTAGATTACTCTATATCCAGCAAAGCTTTCATTTAGAATGGAAGGGCAGAGATAAAGTGCTTCCCAGACAAGGTAAAGCTAAAGTATTTCATCATCACGAAGCTCTTATTATATGAAATGCTACAGGGACTTATATAAGATAAAGAAGATCAAAATGATGAACACTGAAGTGGTAACAAATTCACAACTATCAATAATCAAAGCCAAATAACAAACTGAGCAAACAAGAAGAACAGGAACAGAATTGTAGATACAGAGATCACAGGGAGGGTTATCAGTGGGAGGGGGAAGAATGGGGGGAAAGGTACAGGGATTAAGAAGCATAAATGGCAGGTACAGAACAGACGGGGGAGGGTAGAAACAGCACAGGAAATGGAGAAGCCAAAGAACTTCCACACCCAGGCCATGGACATGAACTAAGGGCGGGAGGTTGCTGGAGGGAATGGGGGCACTAGGTGGAGGGGGCAAAGGGGGAAAAGTCAGAACAACTGTAATAACATAATCGACGAAATATATTTCTTAAGAAATAAAATCCTCACCAAACAGAGAAGGCCCTGGGGAAGAAAAGCAGGCCTCTGTGTATTTTACAACCATAGACTCAGAGTCGATGGGAACAGCACTTTTGCACACCATTCTTTCTCTTTAAAGAATTTAAATTAATCCTCTCGATTCTCCCGTCCACGACGGAGCCCCGAGTGTGAGCCAGACCGCCCCCCCACCCCTGCCTTCCTCGGGCCAAACACTGGGGCAGACAGCCCCACACCTGGCTCCTGCCGCTACTTTCCCAACAATGTGAACGCACGATGGCCCTTTCCCTAGGATGACCAAGCTCAATTCAAGCAACTGCCCAGCTACCAGGAAGCCAGCGGCACGCCTGTGAACCCGAGGCATGGCGCACGCCTCGGGTAGTCCCTTATAATTGCAAGCTGTGTGGCCCAGCAGCCACTGCCAAGGGAGACCTTTTAAAATTTATTTTCACTATTTTTTTTAATTCTGGCTTGAAAGAATCGGATGCAACATGCAGACCCCTGCCAGTAGGACGCTTGCGTGGGCTGTGTCTGCACCAGGTTGTCCAGACGGGGACCGCCCCTCGGGACGGGGGGCTCGAACCAGGGAAAAGGAGAACTGCTTTTCACGGGCGCTTCTCGGAGGGGCGGGGGGAGGGGGGCGAAGAGAAGCCTCGTCCCGAAGTCACGGGGGCCTGAGTTATCAGAACGCCAGTGCCGCCGCCAGTGCACGCAAGACCAGAGGGCTTGGATGAAACAACGAAACGTTTTGAATGTGGAGGTTTGAAGTAAACAAAAGATTCATCGTTACACCCGCTGGGCTCTGCGTTAGGAAGAAGACAGCGACCCTGCCTGCTTCCCTGGGATTTCCTGCGGGAAGGGTCACTCGAGAGCATGAGTTTCCCCTAAGGAGGTGTTTTTACCATGAGAAATGTACGCAGTTGGTACCATTTCAGACGTATGACGCCTCACCAGGCCCACCCGCTAGAATTCACTGAAACAGTGAAATGCGTTCAAATCTGAGTTCACGTTAGGTTCATTTCTGCTTTGCATGTTCGATAGCCTTTATAAATACTCATTACTGCTCCTCAAATCAACATAAACTATTAGTTTACCCACCAACAAGAAAACCCACCCACAGCGAGGTGGCTGTATCCAGGAGGGAGTCTGTCAGAACGAAGCCTGGAGATCTCCAGTTCTGGGAGGTCGTGCCCACACCGACGAGGTCACAGGGCAAGGGCAGACAGACCCTTCCAGCTGTGCGACCCCATCTCTTCCAGCCCGAGGCAGGACGAGCTGGAGATTAGGTCGGGGCTTCCTTAGAAGGTGGGCAGAGCTTCGGAGAAGGCTGAATGCTCAGCCTGACAAGGTGGCCCTGCCCACGGAGAGCTCCGGTGGCAAGAGAGTGGACCCTGATGTTGGGAATGGGGGCTGCCAGGTCCGGGCTCGCAGGGAGCCTGCAGAAGGGCCCTGTCCCCCGGGTGGAGGGCCGGTGCTCCTCCCCGCTGGGAGATGCTGCGGGGGCCTCTGGGCCTCGGGCAGCAGGCGCGGCCCTGGGCGTCGACTCCCACTTACCCTCCTGCCAGCGGGCCAACAGCGAGCTGGGAAAGTGCCGGGCCTGCTGCGGGAGGAAAGAAGAGGCAGGACCCCCCCACCCCCGGCTGCCTCTCTCACCACGCACACAAGAAGCATTGGCAGGACTCAGGAACGCAAGGGTGGGGGGGATGGATGGAGATGGGCTGGGGCTAAGTGTGCAAGAGGGAGCTTACCCACGTGGGCGCACCTTCTGGAATACGGATGTCACACTCGAGCAAGGCCCCTAGGCGGGCGTAACCCGCTGCTGGGATGGCTCCGGCGACTTGGAGAAAGCACTGGTCCGCGCTCAGACAGGGGCTAGGAGAGGAAGGGGCTGGGGAAGTGAGCGTTCCAGAGCGGTCGCAGCGCGAGCGGTGGGAACGCCGGCCCCCCACGCCCGTCAGGAGAACCGGGAAGCACGCCGCCGGTTAAACGGATAAGGAACGCTCGGCTGCAGGGGCGCTGCCGCAGAGCTCGGGGGGGCGCGTCCGGCCCTAGCAGGGCTGGACCCTCTGCCAGAAACGAGGCTGGTGGACTCTTGAAATAGAAGTTAATGTGACATTCAACTGGAAGTGAAGGGGTCACAGTTCACGCTGGGCAGCAGGGCCGCAGCGGCCGCCGGGGAGCTGGAGCAGAGAGAGCGGGGACGTTCACGCCCCGGGGTGAGCGAGACGGGTGACCAAGGGTTTCGCTCAGCTGTCCCCTCATCGAATTCAAGGAAGGGCGATCAAGAGGCTGGAGGAAACCGTCCAGGTGGAAAGCCCAATCTCAGCCCTGAACGTGGGATCTGGACCTGAGCCTGCTTGAGGCCTCAGACGGTGGGTCCCCGGAGGGAGGGGTGGGTGCAGTCCCACAGGAAGTGGGGCAGACCGACTCCCCAGTACTCCCCCCAGAGAGCCCACACCACGCGCCCAAGGAACCGCGCCCTGGGGACAGCTGGGCGCGAGATCGGCGGTGATGCTGATGAGCAGAGACCGGCGGCATGACCCGGAACCCCTGTTCGCGTGGAGGCCTGTGGGCCCTGCTCTGAAGGGCCGGGCCAGGGGTGGCTCAGAGTGGCACGGCCGGGCGCCCAGACCCAGCCCCCGTCATCCCTCTGGCCCACGGGCGCACAGTTGAAAGGAGCTCTGCAAACGGGAAGAGCCACGACTACTTGGAGGAGGAGGTCTGAGCTACCACAGTGGGGAAATCAAACAGAGGCCTCTGAAATGCAACCCCCCCCTGCCCCCACACACACCACGATAGAACGTTAAAAACAGCCTCGCGTCCCGGGGGGAAGTGTCAGAGATTTGAGACCTAGGGGGAGAGGCAGGGGGAGGCAAACCAACATACACCCATTTAATTCACCCACCTGCCCCCCGAAAACCTTGGCGCACCACCAGCACAGCAACGCGCCGCCACCGGCCCGACCATGGAGCAGCCCCCCCCCCCCCGTGTGAGTGCCGGGCGGGGTGGCTTCCCCCGCGCAGATTAACACCGCGGGCCCACGGGCTCAGCCACAGACGCTCCGGGTGCAAACTCCCCTCCTGTCACTGGGCAGGGGGACCAGGGTCCTTTGCAGGGGCATTTGTGCGAGTCACCGGCAGGTGGCTGGGGAGAAGGAGGAAACGCCAATGCGGAGATGGGGGCAAGGTCGGGGGGGGAGAAGCGGGTGATGGGGGCGCAGAACTAGGCGCGGAGCGTGCACACCCTATTTCCCAAACGCCAGCCGTGCGGCAGGCGCTGTCCTGGGCCCTGCAGATGCTCAGCGAACGAAACCGGGGTGCGGGGGGCCACCGCGAGCTGCCGAGCTCCGTTGGGACTCGCTGTCCCTGTGGTTGAGAGCGAGCTCGGACATCTGGGGGGGGGCGGGGAAGGCGCTGCTGAGGGTGCGAGGAGGCGAGGACTCGCCCACCCGGCCCCACGCAAAGGGCGCCTGTGGCAGGAGAGCCACTAAGTCGGTTCAAGGTCGCCCTGGTTACATGAAGAACGTGTTCAAAGAAACACACGTATGGAGAGAGAAACCAACAGTGCGATCATGCAAACCAAAGACAATGAGGACCGGAACCAAAGTCCTGGCATCAGGGGATGAATCAGGGGATGAATGTGGCAGATGTTTAAAAGATGCGAGAACGTCCGCAACGCTCCCAGACGTGTGTGTGTGGGGGTGGGGGGGAGCCTGATCCCAGCGTGACAGAGCAGGAGGCGTGGCCTGGGGGAGGTGAGGAGGTCCTGAGGGCGGAGCCCTCCTGATGCGATCGGTGCCCTGGGGCTGGAGAGAGAGGTGCAGGCGCAGCCAGGCCTCCATCTGCAAACCAGGCGGAGCCTCTGAGCCTCAGCGCACCTGCAGCCTCCGGCCGTGAGAAAGCCACCCCCACGGTTTCAGTCTGCGGCGTTCACCGTGGCCCCCAGACTGGTGAGGACCATGCACATGCCGACCCGCAGGGGGTGAAAGACAAGGCTCTGATTTCAATGTCAGAGCCTGGGGAGAAGGCCTCAGCTTGGGACCGGGAGCAGAGAAGCTGGGGGGTCCCCAAGTGGGACTGGGGGGAGAGGCGTGGGCTGGAGGGGGGGACTTACCAGCACGGAGGGGCGGCCGGCACAGGCGGCCGTTACAGCAGGAGCATCGCAGGGAGAGCCCGCAGGCGGGGACTGGGCAGGAAGAGGCTGTCCCACTGACCCCTTCTGAGCGAGTGGGGCCACTGGGAACCGATGGGGGCCCGCGAAGGCCCGCCCCGCAGTCAGCCCCGGGGACGGCCGAGGATGGGTGGACCTCAGGCAGCTCTCCTCCGTAACCCTCCGCCTCGTCCTTCACCGCAGTTCAACCCCGGTGATGTGCTTGCAACGTGCGCTGCTGCCGTCTCTCCCCAACAAGGGAAGAAGCCAAAATTCAGCAATACGCAGACCTGCATTACGAGACAACTAAATAATCAGCTTTCTTCTACTTGATGTCTTGTTTCATTCCAAGGAGTAGGGAGAGGCTGGGAAAGTGCCGGTCGGGGGTAGAGGGCCGGGTGGGGGGAGGAAGGGTCCCGGCCTGCGGGCTCGCTGCTGCGGCACCTCCGGGGTGCATGGCGGTGACCAGGGCACGGGGCCGGCAGGCAGCCTCCCGGGCCCAGAGGAAGGCGACTCTGCGTGACGGGCCCACGCATCTGCAGAGGAAACCACATCACTGCTTCTGCTCGCCAACGCAGCCCTGCCTTCCTGAGGGTTCGGGAGACACACCACCAGGTGTCCGAGAAGAGATAAAAGATAAAATAAAATAGTAACGAGAAAGAAACGAACAAGTGATCCCAGCAAAAAAAAGAATTAGAACAGAGAGAGTTTTTACACAATTCCAATGGCCTCCAGAGAGAGACCTCCAGAAGCAGAGAACAAAGCAGAGAGGCAAAGACTGAGCAGTAAAACAGGAGAATATTCTCCAAACTGAAGAGGGACCCGAGGGCTCAGATACAAAGGGCACCCCGAACACCACACAGGACGCCTGGAAGGGAGTACAGAAATGCCTGCTGGGCTCTGAGAACCTCGCAGAGCCCGAAGATAACAGGAACCCGAGACGCTGTGAGGAAACACATTACCTGCAAAGGCCGAGAACTGAACCTGACCGCAGACTTATCACTAGAATGCAATGATGGAGAAAAAGGGAGCAAGACAGTCGAGATGTGAAGGAAAAGTTATTTTTAAACTAAAATTCTACTCTAAACTGCCAACCAAGTGGGTTAGTGGAAAATAAACATATTTTGAGTTTAGGGCTCAGAAAGTTGTACTTCCCTTTCCGGGGCGGCGGGGGCGGGGGCGGGCGGGAACATTGCAAAGCAGTGAATAATTGCACAGTACTCTCCTAGCACTTAGCACTAACTTTCTGAATCTTCACACCAACCCTCTGACGTCACTTTTATCCTGAAGGTGGAGAGGAAGAAGCTGTGGCAAAGAGAAGTGACAATCTGGCGAAACAAAAAAGGAACTCGAGAGAAACAATGCTACCTGACGCCACTCACACGAACCAAGGAGGACACCCGTGGGAAGAAATTCGGGCTCCGCTCTCGGTGTGTCTGGAAGGGAACAGACCAATCAAAGGGGAGGGCAAGAGGCTCTCGAAGGAGGCCTTCCAGAGAGAAACAAAGCCGTTGGCTTGTGTTACGTGGTACAGAACCGAAAAGTCCGCAGGGCAGCAGGGAGGCCTGCGCCCCTTCCGTCGATGGTAACGAAGGTGGAAAAACGAAACGAGAGCCACTGGGAGCGAGGGGGGGGGGGACACTCGCTGTACAGAACACGAGTGACCCACATCGGAAGCAGGCACTGCAATTTTGAGCGAGAGATGGCGTTTAGAAAAAGAAAAAACACCTTTAACCTTAACTCTTAGAAGATCATCCTTCACGGAGCAGCAGTTTAATAACAGAAATCACTTTCCTTTAATGTTTTGCAGTGAAAAATATTAATCAAAATAATAGCGATGCTCCTGTAACTGTTTGTTTTTAGCATTTCTTCAGAAGCATGGAAAAGTTGGTTATAGTTACAGTAAAACACATAACTCTAATGTAAAAATATAAGGACAAAATAAAAATCAGATGGCATCGCCGGACGCAGAAAGAAGACAGGCAGGACTCTAAAGGTGCTGAGCCCCTCCCCTTTCTTAATGGGGAACCAGCAGATAGCATCTAAGGTTGGTGAATCCACACCAAAGGCACGGTCCATGAAGGAGATAATTAAGAAGCTGGACTTCGTTAAAATTAAGAACCTCTGTTCCGTGGGAAAAACTAACAAATAAAAACTCCTAGTCCTGGCTGGTGTAGCTCAGTGGGTTGAGCACGGACCTGCGAAGCAGGTCACAGGTTCGATTCCCAGTCAGGGCACATGCCTGGGTTCCAGGCCAGATCCCTAGTGGGGGCCAGATGAGAGGCAACCACACATTGACATTTCTCTCCCTCTCTTTCTCCCTCCCTTCCCTTCTCTCCAAAAATAAATAAATAAAAATAGAACAAAACAAAACAAAACAAAAAAAAACTCCTGCTCTGTGGAAGACGCGGTCAAGAGAATGAGAAGACACACCACAGGCCGGGAGAAAATCTTTTCAAAAGACATGTCTGGGGAAAAAAAAACTGTTAGCCAAAATATACAAAGAGCACTTAAAGCTCAACAATCAGGAAACAAACCACCGATTCAAAAATGGGCAAAAGGGCTGGACAGACGCCTCCCCCAAGAAGACACACAGACAGGAAATAGGTACCGGAGAAGCCGCTCAATGCCTATTAAAATGGCGAGAATCTAAATAGTAAGCGATTACTCCGAGTTTGAAGCCACGGGTGGGTGGGGTGGGGGGAGACTTTAAAAATACATAGTCAGCAAAAGTCAACATGTGAAAGAAAGATAGGAGCAATAATTCCACTTCTTTTCTAGAGTAAATACACGGTCCAAAGTTAACTGATCAAGATATAGGGGTAAACATAATTCAGGATGAAGCTATGCTGGCACTTTCTAGAGGAATGAAAAGCAAAAGCGCCTGTCTTTAGGGCACAGGGGATGGAGGACTAGGAGGGTCCACAAAGAGGGTTATTTTTATTTCCTATTCTTCCTGCTGCTCAGAGTTTTTTTTTATTCATGTGCATGTAGGGCTTTTGTCGTTTAAAAAGCAATTTTTTAATCATCAGTAATTTTTCTGTTAGGGAAGGAAACAGTTGAAGGATGAAGTCTATAGAAATTTTTCTAAAAGCTTAATAACAGAGGTGACTAACAAAGCGTTGCTGAAAATAATGAATTTTGAATTACAAAATGCCTTGAAGTTTTTCTCAAATTGCGTGTCTTCCTCAGGGTGTTCCTCCAAGTCCTCTTATCAGATGCACCACCAAGTTCAAATTATAAAACTCGTACCTGTAATTGAAGGCAGCTGCAACCTTTTTGACAAGGACTAATTGCCGGTAATGATTTAAGTGCTGTAAAATCGCGCACCACAGTTCTTTTAAATGGGGGACCCTCTCACCGCCTTCTCTGGAAGGAAGTGTTAATCTTCGCCGCTGACTTATCGCATCCTTCAGTCACCTGTTCGCCATCATTTTCACGAGCTGGTAACGTGTTTATTAGAGTCATAATGTGCAGGTGGAGGAATAGCGGCCTCGTTGGATGGCACTGGAATTCCATCTGACATTTATGTACGAGGAAAGTTGGCAGGAGCTTCAGGCCGAGCTGCGGCAGAGGAAGACAAGAAAGGCGCGTATTTGTTTAACAGCAGGGGCCTGGGACGGGGTAGCTGGGCCAGACCCGTAGCCTATACAGTTGTCTCTTCCTTGCTGTGAACCCCTTCCTGGGGTCCCTTGGCGCTGGGGAACGGGGAAGCTGGGGTTTGCCCAGCAGGCTCCCCGCACCCTCAGCACCGGCACCGTCTCTCCGGATGTGGCTGATCCTCCCACCACCTGGGTGCCCTGTGTCTGCTCCTCGCCAGGTGCGGGGCACTTCCCACGCCAGGGGCGGGGCGTGCAAGCTGTCGCAGCCCCGCTGTGGAGAGAGGAGTCATTTGGCAGCTTGTGAGGAGCAAACGCGGCCTTCGACCGGGCCATTCTACACCTGGGATTCCCTGAAGGGGAGAAGGAACCTGTGCAAATTTCTGGCTGCGAGGATTTAATTGGGAGGACGAGAGACATCCTAAGGCTGACAAGGGGCAGATGGCCCCATCCCTTAGAGCTCGGACAGGGAAAAGGTGTGCAGTGACGCTGGTCCTGTGACCCGTGGTCATCTGGTTCCGCAGCCGGGACCCCCCCTCCCGGGGGCGGGTCTTCAGCAAATTGCAGAAGCACCCACGGCCTCGGCTTCGTGGTCTGCGAGACGGCCCCACAGTGCCAGCTCCGGCCCCTGGGGCGTGACAGGGCCCAGGACAGAGGTGCACCCGGCGCAGCTCGGGCCATGCCGGAAACACTCCATCCAGGCCACTTTGCAAAGAGAGCGATGACAAATACTGGTATCGGGAGTGACAGCAAAGGATAGAAATCATGCTGAAGGGGAAGAGGCACCCATGGGAAAACAGGTCCCCGTGACCCGTGGGGCTGAATGCAGAAACGGCCAAGCTGTCCTCCACCTCCTTAAAGGGGTACACACCTAATAAAAGACCGTGGTCAAAGTGGGAGGTTAACAGTGATTGCCCCTCAGTGGCGGAATCGAGATGATTTTACTTTCTGGCTGATGCCCGTACGTATAAACTTTCTGCAAGGAAGGTGCTTTACCTTCGTAATTCAGAGACAGAAGAGACGACACTTCTTTATGAGATACACTTCTGTTCGACGTGACTCTAGCTCACAGCATCTCAGGGCTGGGAGGAGCTTCTGGTACGCTCTCCAGCGGTCTCACTGGACCGGTGACGGACCCCAGCCCAGCACCCACCCTGCCACCCCACGTGGCCTCACGGGGGCTCGTGGCACCTCAGGGACAGACCTGTCCTGGCGCTTCCCTCCTATCCCTGGGACGGGACTTGGTTGGTGTCCAGCACACAGTAGGGACTCAGCGGGTACTCGGGGAGTGAAGGCATGGGGGCCTGAGCGTCTGCTGTGCACTCTGTCCCCACGGGCCTTAGAGGACATCCGTCCGGGGCCACGAGCGCAGCGGGGAGGCTTCCTCGGGCTGCAAGGAGGTTTCCCCACCTCCGGAGCTGGCACAGAGGAGGAAGCCCCGCGATCTTCGGCCTCCTCGGGAAACAGCCCCCCCACCCCCCGCCCCGGGAATGGAGACTCAGTGTGAGGTGGGGAAGAGGCTCCTGACTGAGGTCAGCAAGGCCTTAAGTCCAGGAGTGGGGGGTGGTCTGTTAAGAAAGGGGGCGAGGAGAAGTGAGGTGGCTAAGTTCCATTCATCCACGTACCCCCAGGCCAGCGGGCTGTCGGAAGAAAATGATCTCCCCGCAGAGAGCGACCAGCTGGCACTTGTTTGATGGGTTTCCGTCCTGATCCCATTCCCACCCACGGGGACGTGAGAACTGCCAGCAAGGGGAGCGCCTCTCTCAGCCCCGCTGGGCAGCCCTCGGGGACAGCCGCCGCCCCCCCAGGAATCCCGCCCCACCCGCTCTGCCCGCTCCACACCCTCCAACAAGGGTGCTCCCACGGACACCTTTATGATGGGTTTTTCTTTTCATTTACAGTGAATCATGTTAGCCTTTTCATCTGCTCTTTTGTACCTCTTGCGATGTAAGAGAAGTTGAAAGAGACTCCAAAAAAAAAAAAAAAACCGCCAGTGACTGATTTCCCAAGACTTGACTTTCAGCCCTAGTCCCGTCTGTGCACACGCAGGTGTCCCCTTGGGTGCTGTCAGAACCCATTCTGTCCCTGGGAGACTTGGCGTCTGTTTGGATAGCAGCCATCCATCACCCGGCTGCGGTCAGGCTGCCGCTAGGAAGGCGGGGCCGGGATGGATGAGTCCGAGTTCTCTGGGAATGAGTTTTATTCCCAGGGGTGGGCGTGGCATTGAAAGACTTGGCCCGCCGCACCTGTGGCATTTGTGGCAAGGTGCATGAGTGGCAGCCAGGCCAGAAGATGTCCCACACGCGCCCGAGTCTGCCCTGTGCTGTGGGCGTCTTAACACGCCTGAGCCCAGAGAAAGCTCTGTTTGCACTCGAAAGCCAGTTAAGTTGGTACAAAACAATGGTTTTAATCCATCGTGAACTCCAAACAATAAAACTGACTCACGGAGCATTTTCACTCCATGTTTAGCGTACGTGAGTTTTTAAATGATTATTAATTGAAGACACTTTTCCAAATCACCCATTCGTAAGCTCCAGGCCACCTTCGAACTCTGGGCAACTCTTTGTTGCGATTCACAGTCCAGTGTCCCCCCAAGCGGTGTGGCCCAGGGGAGGGGGCCCAATGCCCTTGGGAACCACCACGACTCAGAAAGCTGTCGATGCTTGGGTCTCACCCCATGGGGTCCAAGATAATACCGGGGCACAGCCTGAGAATCGAGATTTATTTTAAGCTCCCTAGTGATTCTAACATCTAACCAAGTTAAAAGATAAGAAGCGTGATATTTTTGAAAAAGCATAGCAGCGTTTCAAACAAGACATCCATCTTATAACTGCTCATCTATTTTCACGAACCAGCACTGACATCCTAAATCACTTCCTTGATCGAGGACAAACGTGCTCTCTCTCCATCCTCGCGGGATGGAGAGTTGTCCCGAGGAACTAACTGTGTTTCCTCCCTCCACCTTGGGGCGCACCATGGCGTGGTTCCAGCCCTCGGCCGGACTCCTGCCCTGTAGATCGTTGGCCTCGAATCACACAGCGCACGCGCAGCAGCGGGACTGCAGACGTTCCTTGGTACTAATTTGCTGTGCCCAGTCCCGACCACCGGTCTCCTGCCGCTGTTTCTGCCCGCCGCCTCCGCGCCTCGCGTATCCATCCGCCCACCGCTTCGGCCAGCGGTTTGGCACGGGCGCCGCGATAATGAAGGGCACGTTCCTGTCCTCCAGGACCTCACCATCTGCGGCGGAAAGTAGACGACTTAGCAGAAACCGCAGGCAAGGGCCAGCAACGCCACAGGAAAGTTGGGGTACCAGAGACGCACGCCAAGCACTGCACAGGGGCAGGGGTGGGGGAGGGGTGCCAGACGGCTGCGCTCCTGCAAAGTCACTACTGGATCATTGAACTCAAGCTATCGATTATCGTCCGTAGCGCCTAGGCCTAGAAAGATGCCCACACTATCCAGGGGTGGCCAGTCCTCTGTGCGTCCTGCTCCAGGCGTGCACTGGACCGAAATAAGTGTATGCATTTAACAATCAGGACGTGCACGAGTATACGCAAGATCCGCATTCGCTCTTTTTTTTTTCCCTAATAACATCAATGTGTGGTTGCATCTTGTGCGCCGCCTACTGGGGATGTGGCCTGCAACCAGGCATGTGCCCTGACAGGGAATTGAACCGGCGACTCTTTAGTTCGTAGGCTGGCGCTCAATCCACTGAGCCGCACCAGCCAGGGCCACACCTGTTCTGGCCGAGACATTCCACTTGTCTTAAGAATAACAGAGGCATCAAAACCTCTCTGTTTCTGTCTTGCTGGGTCTGGGGTTCTTTTCAAAGCGTACAGCTCGCATCCAAGGACGGGCACCCCCATGCAGGGGGCCACCCCCGGGGCCAGAAGGACACAGCGATCTTCCCGGCACTTCCTCTTCAAACATCACCGACACTGAGGATTTCTGCGCACCAGTAGGTCAGCGCGTGGCAGAGCACGTGCCTATTTTAAGACCAAACACAGAAATTCTGGAGAAGCAGGGACCCCTGCCAATACCAAGAATTCCTAGGCGGGCGGTTCCCTAGGAAGAATGCCACCAGGGAGACCCGGGGTGGGACGGGACCAAATCGCATTGTCCACACACTTCAAGTGACTGCTCCCAGGGCCACGTAAGAAGTAAGCGCGGACCGGGGCCCGAGTGGAGGCCCAGGCTGCTCCACAGCGTAAGTGAGGGGGCGAGGGACTCGATGAGGTGGTTTCCTTTCCCCAGGTGAAACGTATTCAGGACCTAATTGTGACTGTGTGGGCCCCCCAAACTAGAACCCTTCGGGACATTAGAGTTCATCGAACCCAGTATTAAGTTACAAATTTAAAATAAAAAACCTGAGGTCCAAAACGGTGAACCAATAGCTAAGGTCATGCTCTAAATAGAGGTCAAGGTCAGAATGAAAAACCAAGGCTTCCCACCTCCCACGACCCTTCTCCCCATGACCCTGCAGCTTGGTGTCTAAAGCTTTGCCTCGAGCCCTTCCTGTGATGAAGACCTAGTTTCCGACGCCATCACGAGAGCCAGCCCATCGCCGGTGAGGTCCTGGCCTGCAGACCTGGGGGCGCAGGACGCACAGGGCGCTTGCCTCAGCGACGGCTGGGTTTGATTTCGCAGTCTCGTTTCCTCCTTTTCGGGCCCGCACCGCCTGGCACCCATGGCGAGGTGGGGGCCGGGGGCCCAGGGGGGGCGTCTGACCTCCGTCACCTGCGTCTCTCAGTGTGGACGCGTCTTGGTGTCCCCGAAAATGTTCCCCTTCCACCTGGCCTCCTGGGGCTGCTCCTCCTGTCCCCTCTTCACGCGCAGCAGCCCTCGGGCCTCACTGGCCGTAAGGCGGACACTCTGTGGCGTGTCTGTGCCACGTGCAGGTGACAGCAGGCACAAGCGGGGACCTGCCAGGAGGACACTTCAGAGTCGACCCGAACACGTGGTGCAAGTGTTTCACCCCCGGGGCCAGGCAGACCCGGGGCCCCGCCTGGAGAGGTCTGGGGTGAGAACAGTCCTCGGGGGTCCTCGAACACATCTAGGGCTTCTGCGGGGACCCTCCAGTGGGGACCCAAAGCTGCCGAGGGGCCTGTGGGTGAAGGCAGGATGCTGGGCACCTCCTCAGGCTCTCCCCCATCTCCAGTCTCCGGAAGCTTTACTCAGTCTTGCAGCACCTGAGTGAACAAAAACTGGCTCTCAGGTAGGAGGATGCTTCCGAACTTATTCTGCATACCTGGAGCTCTTTTGAATGAGAAAGGCCTCGGCTTCCCCTCCCCTGAGGCGAGGAGTGTCTTTCCAAAGTGGGCGCTGGGCAGGAGTGGCGGGAGGAGAAGCAGCACCGCCCCACCACCGTCGAGGCGCCGACACGGCCCGAGCCTTCTCCAGGCCGCTGGTGGCCCTCCTGGCCTGCCCACTGCCACATCCTCGCCCCCAGACCCCGAAAGGCTCAAAGAGCCAGCTGCAAAGATGGGATGGAGAGAACAGGAGATGCTGGAGTACGAGCCCCGGCCACCGCCCCTCTTAGGGGACGCGCACAGCCGAGCGATGGCGTGTGTGCGGCGTTTCCTGTGACTCCGAAGTCCCCAGGACGAGCATGTCCCCTCTCAGCGTCACCGTCCTTATCTGCACCAGGCAGACAGCTCACCGAGATGGCAGATAGGGGATGCTCGCCCCCAGCAAGTGCAAGGGTGCAACTGCCGCACTCGCAGTGAGTAGCAGCCGTCACTTAGACTTTTCTCTGTCACCATCTCTACCGCTTGTAAGGCCCCGCGTGCACCAGCCAGCACAGTGCGAGTGGGGGGACGCCGGGTCGTAACTCTGCTCACGACCCAGGCCTCTCGGAGGAAGACGGGTTCGAGAAGCGACGCCCACCAGCAGATGCGGATGACTGCTGACAGCGGTCTGACACGCGTGCGATGACTCGGGGCAAGCCTGTGTCCGTTTCCGGAAGAACCACTCCAGCCCCGCGTCCCGCCCAGCCCAGGGCTGCAGCGCAGAGGCTCGGGGCGCTGGCCCGCAAGGTGCGGGGCACCCTGAGTTGGCTCCTTTGTAGGGATTCTCACCCAGGCCTCCAAGTTCAGGCTCCCGAGCCTGTGCCCTCAGCTCTGGATTAAGAATTATTGCCAGAAAGGGCTTCCTGGGGGGTGAAGAACTTCGGAACGCGTCCTCGGCAGGAAGCGCGCCCGAGAACACTCCCCACCGCGCAGGGCAGGCGCCCGCCGAGGGCTCTCCCCCACGTCCCGCTGCTCGGCCGGCCGCCCTGCGCCCACTCTGGACAGAAACACGCAGCCAGTGGTGCCCGCGTGGGCCCTGCCTGAGGATGCTCGAGGTCGCCCTGTGACCGGCTCTGCCACTGCAGGGGCTGGCGCTGAGTCGGCGGGCAGACGCGGTGCCCTGCCTCATGTTTCGCGGTCGTAAGATCCGGGAGCGTTTGCACTCCTAACACTTCATCTCGTGGGAACCTGGAGCCAGTCCCGACCGCTTCCGGACCAGCACCTCCGCCTCCCGGGCTCTGGGGCCCTGGCCACGCTAAGCGGGTTAGAGCACCAACATCCAGACCCCGTGTCTTCCAGAGCTCTAACCCAGCCCGTCTGGGGGCCGCGACACCCCGCGAAGCTAACCCAGTTGGTCCAGCTGGAATCCACTAAGCCCCTGAGAGCCTCGGAATGCACATTGGCAAACGGCACCCACTGGGTCTAACAGTGAAACAGGTTGATCCCTCTGTCTCTCTCCCTCTCCCTCTCCCTCTCCCTCTCTCTCTCTCTAATTCCAGCTCACACACCACGAGCAGCATGAGGATCGCCGGCTGAGCCGAACAACACGAGAGCCAAGTAAGACCAGGGCCACCGCTTAGGGGAGGCTCCGCCCCAGCCGCCCTTCCAGGCGCTCGCTTACACCGGTCGGCTGGTCTGCACCTCCCGAGGACCCTCTCAGTACTCGTCTTGTCCCCGACGGACAAATGAGGAAGCCGAGGCACAAAGACACTCAGGCCGCCCGTGATGGGCAAAGTCGGGATTCCGTCCCAGACTGACCAGCGCCTGAGCATGGACGTTCGAGGAGCGGAGGCCGAGCAGGCTCTGGAGGCCGAGCTGAAGACGGAAGACTTTGAGGAAAGGAGGAGGATTTCTGGAAGCGTCACAGCCATCACACGGAGTTTAAGCAACCTCTCAGAAGCCACAGCTCACTCTGAGGTGGCCGCAGCCGCCATCCCCAGATGCCACCTCAGTCATCGAGACACCCGTTCGCTCTTTCTTCCCTTTAGTACAGCGCTCCGTGGGGCCCCGCCTGGAGGTGCCCAGGATGACAATGTGTCATCGTGCTGAGCCATCGGGGCTACGACAGGGAAGAAGGGCACGTCCTTCGTGGGAAACAGGGAAGTCGATGGCTCTAAAGGTCATTTCTGGGTAAAGGTCCCCAGGAGCCCGGTCCCTGCTCCCGGGAGTCTCTCGGGCTGCACCCCACTGAGCCCAAGCATTCCGTCAGCAGAGGGCATCCCTCATCAGGACAAACCGCACGCCGAAAAGGGGCCACGCTGGACGCCGGGCGCGGCCGCCCCTTGCCTCGCCCCCACCGCATTCCAAGGCCAGCGGCCAGCTGCCGCTGGGGGAAACCACGTTCACCGGGAAAGTCTCAGGTGGGGAGAAGTCCCGCCGAGGCCACCACCTCCAGGCTGGAGATGCACAAAGGCGGGGCAGCGGAGCGGACCTGGCGCCCCTCCGTCCAGATCAGAGCAGCCACGGCCATGACCGGAAGAACCCAGGGCACGTCCCCAGCACCGGTCACCAGGGCCGGGTCCCCACGTCCACCAAACACTGCAAAGTACGTCTTCACAAATGACTCGTAAAATCCCTTTTAACAGAGAAACGGGTTTTTTCCATCTTGACCCAGATACTAAATACAGCCTCATCAACCGAGCTCAGCGGAAGGTTCTCTCAGGGCCGGCCCCCGGCTGAGACGCTTACTCACAAAGACGTGTCACATCAGGAAGTCAGGGGGCAGCTAATTAACGGGAGCGTTTAGGCAGCAGTGCCCGCTGGAGACTCAGGACGCACGGGGTATTTTCCGTGAGCCCTTCAAACTAGGGCAGGCTCGGCCCGCGGCGTACGATGGCCCGGGGTGGGAAACAGGAGGTCTCCAAGGCCGCCCGAGACTCCCCCGCCGTGGCACTGGGCCTCTGGCCCACAGCAGGGCAGGGACACCACCCACCCACCCGTGTCACCCCGCTGTGGTCTGGCACAGTGCTAGGCGATGGAAGGGGCTCAAACACCACGCCTTCCCAGAGCGCCACACATGATGAGCAAGAAAAGAACACAGTTGAAAGGTTTCTGGGCAGGAAGTGTCAAAGAATGAGGTATCTGGAAGGCGACCAAGGAAATGAAAGCACTCTGGGCTCCGAACCTCCCCGCCCTGAGCCCCCCACAGCCCTTCAAAGGCTCCAGGGCGGGCGAGTCTGCCTGGTGGATGCAGAGCCCCATCTTCCCCGCCCCCCCCAGCACCCACACTCCTTCATCCCCCGCCTCATCTTCACTCACAGCAAACCTGGAAGATGGGCCCACGGTGGGAGCTGGTTCCCGTGGTAAAGCGGCGAGGCTTACCGAGTGTGTGACGTTCCAAAGCCAGCCACTCTGGCAAAGGCTCCTGTCACAAACCAGGCTGAGCACTGGCAGCGAGACTGCGGCCTTGACCTTGACCTTGACCTTGACCGCAGGCTATTTCATTGCTTATTTTGCAGATGGGCAATGGACACGGTGACTGCTGGGACCAAGAGGCAAAGGGGGCCCTTAAAAACTTGCATCGCAGAGAATGCTTTTCAGCCTTCACCAGAACCTCTCTGGAACAGCACAGAGGGCGTGAGCTCTCGGGCTGCGGCAGGCAGTGCCCTTGCCAGGGCACTGGGCGCCTGGGCACCTGAGGGCCCCCCCTCAGCCTCCTCCACCAGGAGCTCAGGGCTGTCCAGCCCCAAAACCTCCAGAGCGGAAACCGAGTTTCTGAGAACTCCGTCCCAACAGGCCATCCAGCTCGGGCTCAGGGGTCCTGGGATTGCTTAGTCCCAGGTCACCTGTCACTGGCTAGGGTGCCCCTCCTGCTGGGGTGGGGATGGGGGATGTCCTAGGGCCCCCGCCTGGAGCATGGAGTGCGAGGGGGACGTTCTCCTCTCTCTCTACACAACCCCACCCTGCCCCCATTATACCCCAAACCCCTTGGTCCCCACCTGCTGCGCCGCAGGCTCTTGCTGCCCCCGCCTGTGCACCTGGCACCTTCCGCTGCTCCTCAGCGCTGGGCTCAGGGGGTGGGGGCGGGGTGGGGAAGCTGCGGGATGCGGGGGAGGGGGAGCTGCGGGATGGGGGGGCACGGCAGCGAACCCCTCATGCGGGCTGTGCCACAACTAAACATTCGCAAGCCTCGCTTTCTTCCCCAGTGTTGCTGGAGAAAAATAAAGAGGAATAAACATTAAAAAGGTGAATACGATATATACAGCCCTTGCAGAGAGAAGTGTTGACAAGAGAGTAGGGCCTCATTTTTGGATGCAAGTGTATTGAATCCGACAGTGAGCGCCATCGCACCCCAGGCGGGGTGTCGGTGGCCTTCTTCCTTGGGGCAGGTGAACCCCTCCCAGGGAACGGAAGGGAAAGCTGAGGCTGCGGGCAGGGCTGCCGAGGACCGCCCCCCCCCCAGCCCCCCACCCCCGCCCCGGGCGTCTTCCCACAACAGCCACCAGCGCCCAGCTGGAGGTGCGCAGAAACAGGGAGCGGCAGCATTCCTGCAAGGTGAGACAGCGGCAGGTGCAGCCACCCGCTGCGTGTCTTCTTGGCTTCGACCCGCTGGGAATGCTTAGGGCACTCAGGGTCTGCTCCTCCGAGCCCCCGGGGGGTTCCCGTTAGCCGTGTTTTCTCTTGTTACCGTCCTTGCCGAATTAAGCAAAGAGTTTTAATTCCAGGCAAGACCTGCGAACGATTCTCGCCCCCCAAGTCCACCCTCATTCCGCCCTCTCTTAACAAGTGAAGTCCATCGTCCGGGTGCCGAACACTGTGGACTAACCATTCTATAAGCAGCGTAAAAGTTAAATACCTTGCATTTATTTTCCGCCTGATTCCCATGTGACTTCATTGAACTCCCAGGGATCCTGACCTCGCTGTTGCAATATTCATTTACATATTGATTCTCATACTGAGAAATAAAGAGAGTGCGAGTTCGGGGTGGGAATGCGGTGACCTGGAGACCGGCCTGCCATTTATCTTCCTGCTTGCTCCTCTGGTGTCAGAGGTTAGTTCGGTGTTGCGACGTATTTCGTGCTGACACGGGAGTATGACTTTGCTCACACCGCTGCCGGATGTCACCGTGGAGCAGGGAAGGGACATGCCCCCAGGATGCTGGTGTTTGCTCCCCGGCCCAGCCACCAGCAGGCCCCACGCGCTGCAAAGATGGACAGACAGCCAGCTCGTGACCCTTCCCGCTGCCCTAAACTGGCCCCGTGGGCTTCTGCCTCTGAAATGACGTCGGGGTGCCGACGCAGGCCGCCTGGCTTTAAACGTGGGTGTCACGTCCCTCCTGCCTCACCAGCCGAGCCATGGCCCCCCACACACGGCGAGGCAGGCAGAGTCCCGCAGCGAGCCACGCCACCGTTGGATCGGCAGCGTCAGCCACAGCAGCCCCGAGAATAAGAGCTCCCCGCCCCAGGGCGGCCCCGAGCTTCCGCCCGGCTCTGCACGGGGCACCAGTTCCTCCCTCCAAGAAATGGGGTGCGTGCCCCTCCTGGCCACGCAGGTTTCTTTCCACGACTCTCCACGCAGGCACAGGGGTGCATCTGTCCGGCACATCGACTACTGATTCCCTAAAGCAACCAGAAAAGGGGGCGACGCTGGACCGCTTCGCGCCTCGTCGTCTCTGAACGCTCCGTACGTCCGAGGTGGGCCACAGCGCTCAGGACCGGGGTGGGCCCCGTGCCCGGCGCACATTTCTAGCCGGACCCCCAAACGCTAGAAGAGCCACTAGCGCTGTTCTCTCAGACGCTGTCCGACCCTTGGACGTCCCTGCGAGCCATTCTCTCCTGCCCCCAGCTCCTCCTTCCTCTCCCACGAGGAGCCCTACTTTCTGAGAGCCTCCAGATCAACACCTGGGGGCGGGGACTCCACCGCAGGGCTGCGTCCTCTGAGCCCCACACAGCCCGGGAGTCACCTCCAAAGAAAAGGACTGCCCCCCCCTCAAAATGTGCGGCTGTGCGAATGAGACAAACACTGCAGCCTGAGAGGCCGGCCGGATCCCCGAGTACACGGACGGATCCACCGAAGAGTAAGGGAAGCCACGGCCGTCTGTCCTCCTCACCGTCTTCCCCCCGCCCCGGCGTCTGAGGTCCGCGGCCCCCAGACTTTCAGGTTTCGTTGAGCTAAAACATCGAATTAATTTCCAGTTTTCAATTTAATTGTGATTCACTGAAGTAGCCACTGAATTGAAAAAACAAAAACAAAAACTTGCGAAGGAGCTACGCCGGCCCCGCGCACCCGCGGCCCGAGCGAGGCCCCTCACCCCCGATGGAACGGGCCGATTGACGGCAACGTCTGAGCAAATAGCGAGTCACCGCTGGCAGCAGCCACGGCGAGCGCCCAAGACAAACACGGCCGCAGAGGACAGAGGCGGCCTGTGCCCCGCACACGAGGAGGCTGTGTGTCGCGCTGTTTGCTTTCCTGGCCTGAAATGCCCTCCGTCCTCCTCCAAACCCTGCTCGTCTTTCGCAACTTAATTCACGTCCCCGCTTCGGCCTGGTCGCTCCAGCCAACGCCGGCTCTCTCTCCCCCGGCCCCCAATGCCGCCCTAATGCAACGTCGTCACTTCTAGTCCTTCAGATTGGCATTTAATTACAAGGCTGTCTTGTCTCGTTTCGTGGTTTCCGGTGGGTTATTCCGGGCTCCCTCTGGGCTCGCCGTGGGCAGGGCCCATGCCTTCAGGTCCTTTTCTTTTGCTGGGTCCTGCCCACGAGGAGCAGGTGGAGGCTGAACGCCGGGAGGGGCTTCGACGTCCTCGACAGTTGGTTCCTCCCCTCGTCCGCCGATGCCAGCCTCTCGGGACTCCTTTTGTGACCGAGCAGGAACCTGCCACCCCTGCTGGGGAAGGGGTCCTGCCCTGACCTCGTTCCTGGAGGGCTCTGGCTGAGAAGTTCAAGGGGTGAGAAGGGAGCGACGGGTACACACCAGGCATCACCGCCTCCCCCCGCCCCCCGCCGCCCGAAGAAGCAGAAGAAGGGACGGAGCGCAGGGCCGTGAGAGAGACCGAAACCGCAGGTGCGGCTCGGAGGAAAAGGGGGCGCGCATCAGGGGCATGGGGCCCCGGTGGCAGAGCGGGGGGCGGAGGCGCAAGGCCCCATCTGGGGAGCCAACCAGACCAGGACTCCAACCGCGGCCCTGTCACCTGCTGACCTGTGACCTCAGGTACGACGGAGTTCTACTGCTGTGAGGTCCGGTCCTGGCATAGCCGGGAGCTTGTCACAAACTGAGTCTCAGGCCACACCCGAGACACCGACATTTTATCAAGCGCCCCAAGGACGCGCATGCGTGGTGGGGTGGGATGATGGTCACTGCGGCTCTCCTGCCCCCGCCCAGCACACGATTCTCAAGGCAAACAGAGCCCCCCGTTTGCTTTGGAAGAACGGGGGCTCCTTGAAGAGTCACTCGACACACGCTCGGCGGGTGGAGCTAAGCTACTCAGCGCCTTCCCTCGCTCGGACCGCCGTGGCCGGTTCTCGAATGGGCGCGTGGCCTGAGGGCCAGGCCAGGAAAGGTCAGCGGAGAAAGCCAGGGCTGGTGCTGGGTCTCTCCAGAAAGCCGACTGGCTCTCTCTCTCCCGAGACGGGGAGAAGAGATGCTGGGGCCGTCACTCCGGAAGGCGTCAGGTTGTCACCGCTACTCACCACCTTTCAGAGGGCCCTGGGCTGTCACTCCAGTGACCCACCTCGTGACTACTCGGGACCCGGGAATGAACGTGGCCCGGGTAAGGAGGGCCGGGAAGAGACGCCGACCCCCCACGGCGACCTGCGAGCCCGGACGGAGGGAGCCAGGGGGAAGAAACCTCTCAACGGCGTGACCCACCAAATTCCCTGTTCGCCTCAGCCCGTTTGGCTGGGTTTCCTGGCACTCGAGAATAAATGAGGTGGCATGTCGAACGTGTCCCCGACTCTGCTTTGTCACATGGAGCTGCCACGAGGAGACTGTGCCTGTGGCCTGTGGTGACCGCTACAGCAGGTAAACTTGCCCTCGGGGTCTGCAGACTTTCAATGGCTCCAATTCAATGTAGCTAAAGAAGCAACGCCTCATTTGAGACAAACGGATCAAACTTTGACCAATCTAGACAAAAAACTGGGTGTGCTAGGCTATTTTTTTTTTTCAGAATCAAGTTGGGGACGTTATAAAAACAGAGGGTTTGAAGGCGACCGAGAGCACCGGTCCTCGCCCTTCCTCGGGTCGGTCGGTCCTCGGGCGAAAAACCTCTCCTCCTCCCCCCTCTCCTCCCCCTTCCTTCCCCCCTCCTCCCCCCCTCCTCCCCCCTGGACAAGCCTGGGGTCCCCGCGGAGGGCTGCGGCAGTGCCATGCGTGACGGTGACGGCGATGAGCAGAGCGAGGACAGACCGGCACTCGGGAGAAATGAGGAGGAGGCGCCGCAGGAACGGCGTCTGATGACCGGCAGGCGGGAGGGAGGCTGTGCGAGGGGAAGCGTGGGGCCGAGCTCAGGTCCAGGGGCCGCAGGAAACCCCAGCGGGACCTGGAACCGTGGGGCTGGGGGGCGGGGGGGAGGGGCAGGAGCTGCCTGGAAATGACGGCTGGGGCGTGGGGTTGCCGATGACACCCAGCGGGAGAGAGTGCGGAGAACGACGAGATGTGCGGACAGGGCGGGAACAAGAGGACACGGGTTTGGGAGGCTGGAGGAGAGGGGGCAGCGGGCGGAGGAGAGGGACGCACAGGTCGGGTCAGAGAGCGGAAGCGGCGACCAGGGCGGGCAGAGTTTCCTGTGGGAAGGGGCCCTAGAAGCATTCCGAATAAGTAAACAAGCACACTCCAGGGCAGGGCCCGGAGAAGGCCTGGGTGCACCCCTGGGGCGAGGTAGAAGCTGGGCCGCAGGATGCAAAGGCCCAGCCATCTCACCGGGGGCAGCGTCTCCTCCACACCCAGGAGCCCCGAGTTCGAGGTCTCCTCCACCTCCGGAGAGCTGGGCCAGAAAAGACGCCCAGGTGACTTTGCCCCCAGCTGGGACACCGCATAAGGGCAGCCAAGACAGCGCAGGTCAGAGTCATGGAACATTGCAGAGTCAGGCCGCCGCAGGACCTGGAGACCGCCCCGTCCAGCCGGCTGGACGGGGACCACGGCTGAGATGAGCCCAGAGAGACAACTGGTGTCCCGAAGCTGCGCCTCCGTCCACATCTGGTTGGAAGGGGGCCGGGGGAAGCTGCATAAAAGGAACCGCAGAGGCTAAAAGAAAATAATTCTGTGATAAGCTGCCTTCAAATCACCTACTTAGGGAAGAAATTAACGTGAACCGCTAAGGTCAAAGGACGAACGGGGGCCAAGGCTCTGCATTTTCAACCTGAGTGTTCACTCTGGTCGCACCGTATGGCCTCTCGTGGATTTGACGTTGACTCCACCATGTAAAGCTGCCCGGCCAGTGTGTCCCGGCCATCGGGCCTTAGGGAAGGCTGTCGGCCTGCCTCAGCGGGGCTGCCCGGGCCATTAGCAACGGGACTGTCCAGCTGCACGAGGTGGACACTGCCCCTGGTTCCGTCGGCCCCCACCTACCATCTGACAGCCCTCTGCTGTGAGACGTTCAGGGAGAGGAAGACTCCCCTCGGGGATGAAGGGTCAGAACCCTACTGAACTGCGTCTCCCACGGACAGGGTATTTTTCCGGTGGGAGGTCAAGCCACAGAAACATTTTCCACGTGGTATCCTACCACGAAAAGCTGCATTATACTCCCATTCCGCAGCCTGTCACCCTCCCCACGGGTGGGAAGGAGGGAGAGGGGGAGATTTCGGCCCTTCTGCAACGGAGCTTCGAGGGTCTGGGGCACTGTCCAAGGCCATCCGACAGGACCGGTTTCCCAAAAGCATCCCCGGAGGAAGTAAGCGTTCCGCCGCTGTGATTTTTCTAATACAGTTGGGCTGAACACTTAGACGTTCTTTTTTCAGTTCGGAACCACTCTTACTGTTCGGCCCGACAGACATGACGACAAAAAGGACTCAGCTCCCCGTGGGCTGGAAAGAAAATCTCCCGTGCGTCCGCGTTGCCTTATTATTCAGCGCGCGGGGCGGTGGCTGCGTGCTCAGTAAATGCGCGTGAAACCTTTCTCCGGTCCTACTCACTCAGCTGAGAGCGAACTTCTGCCCAAAGTCCGTATTATGAAAACACCATCGCGCTCTTCCCAGCTAAACTAACTGGGCTCAATTTTCAGGTTCTCAGCGTTACACGGGACACACTCTCAGTCATTACTTGTAGGCCAAGCAAACACGCTTCCGACATCGCTGACACTCGGAGACGCCCTGCCTGGCCCTCGGCCGCTCGGGTGGCAGCTTTAAACTCCCTCTCCGCCCAGAAACGGGGTGAGGGCGTCGCGGAAGTGCCGCAGGCTTTGCCGGTCTCCCACGTTCAGCTGAGGCCGGGCCCCGGGGGGGGGCCTGGGGCACCAGAAAGGAGCAGGTCTCCCTGGCAGTGCCGCAGACATCCAGCTGCGCCCCCGTGGGCTCGAGAGCATCAGATAGCTCAGCGTTGCTCTCTCGTCACCGATGCGCACGCACGCACGCATGTGCCGCTCCCCGAAACCCTGCCCCGCCTCTCACGCTGGCACCCTCAGCTCGGCTCCCCCTTGCTTCCGTAACCGCTTCGGTTACCTCCACCTTTTGATGATCATCCAGCTACGAACACGGCTGTACAAGGACATATTTGAGTCCTTGCTTTCGACTGCTGTGGTTATATGTCCAGAAACGGAATTGCTGCCTCGCGCGGTGACCCTGCGCTTAGTTTTTCCAGGAGCTGCTGTGCCGTTGTTCTGTCCCTAACGCTTGCCCTGTGTTGGTTGTGTTGGTCGCAAATACATTCCTCCAACACGGGGCCGCCTTTATCTTTAGTGTACGGGGATTTTCATGTCAATGTCACGTTATAAACCTTTCTCTGCTGGCTTTTGTGGCTGGTACCTCGTTTAGAATTCATCCCCGCCCTGATGGTACTTCCCACTGCCCCATGTAAGCCTTTAATCTGTCTGCACTGACCACATCTAGGTTGGGAGTTAGGGACCTAATTTAACGGTCTCCCCGGGTAGATAAGCAAATGTCCCAAGTGGCAAACCCATCCGTCCCCACTAACTTATAATTCTGCCTCTGTCCTTGACCAGCTTTCCATATGGATCCATTTTTAGGTTTTTCTGGGCTTTTCAATCGATGCACATCCTGCTCTGGCCTCAGAGCACCGACTTAATTACAGCAGCTCTCTAATTAATAAGTCTTCGTATTTGGCGAGCGGCCCTCGCACCGCGTTCCTTCCCGTTCAGACTCGCCTGTCCGGTTTCGGTCCTTTCCTCTCGCCCGTGAATGTCGGGATCCTCTACTCGAGCTCCGTGAGTTGCACTGAGTTTGTCCATTAACGTTCGGTGTGGACTGAGAACTGTGCGACGCGGTCCCTCCCGCCCATGACACCAGTGTTCCGACCCCGATGGGCTCGCTCAGTGTCATTCCCAGGACCACGCAGCGAATCCGAGGGAGGGCCGAGTCTGGGAGCCCAAACCCCAGCCCCTGCCCTCCCCACTATCTTCACGCAGGGCCCTCAAATGACAGAGATTCACCTTCTGTTTTCTTTCCACAAAACTTTCTTTCCAGACGTGTAGCCATTCACTCAGTGAGCATTTCTGGGTGCCGACAGGCCTTCAGGCTGAGACTGTGGGTGCAGTACCCCTCGTTACCTGAAGTAGCAAGAAGCTGCCAGGGCGGATCGGAGGCCCAGGGCCATCCCTGGGGGGGTTATATTGGCTCTGAGCCGTGAGTGTGGGCCACGCGGACAGGCAGAGGCCGGAGCTGGGAGGGGGTCGTGGGAGGGCATGGCCCCCGGGCCAGAGGCTGTGTGGGTGAGAGCCACGCTGACCCACGCTCACCGACCCGTGGGAAACTGACGTCCCGAAGCCGGAGTGAGGCTGGGTCATTTGTTGCTCAAACGACGGCCGCCAGGGACACCAGCACTTACTTCCCACAGCCAAACATTCGCTCCGTGTAGGCAAATGACACAGAAACCAAATTGTCATCGGAAGTTTGCTGGGCGAACTCAGAGGGAGCGTGGGGACAGTGGCTGATGATTTGGATGCGTCCTGTTTCGAGGGGTGCTCGTTTCCGTCACGGGGCACCGGAGGCGGGGGTCCCAGGCTGGGTGCCCCCCAAGGGAGGCGGACACCGGTGTCCGCCTCCCCGGGTCCCTTCCCATGGCTTCCAAGGTGACTTCTCCCTTCAGAAACAAGCTTGTCCTCCGACGGGACCTCACTGTCACCGGACAGCAGCCTGTGCCCGTGTGGGAGAGCCAGGCTCTCTGGCCCCCTACCTGAACTTACAGTTCAACTCCCCGAGCGGGCTCTTCCCCCTTCTCAGAGACAAGAAGGAGCTCCGTTAGGCCAGCGAGGAGACCGAGGCTCTGAGAACACAGGGAGGGACCACCCCACTGAGCCCGGAGAGCGCCCGCCTCGGTCCTTCCAAGGCAAGTGTCAATCCCATCGGAAGGAGGAAGCGTCTGAACACGCAGAGCGCCCCAGGTCAGGCAGCTACGCTGGGGCCTCGCCACACCAACCTCCGAGGTTAAGGGGCCCGCGTGCGGAGACTCTGCCTGCGACTTCCCCCAGCGCCCGGGCCACACGGGCTGCCGCAGGCACCTCGAGGTGTGCGCAGCCATGCCCCTCCCCCCCCGGCCTATGGTCTCCCGCACACCAGGGCCCTCTGAACCAGGTTCCTCTTTTCCCATCAGGCCACCTTCCCGTCCACCGAGGGTCCACGTCGGGCAGCACATGGGGTCCTTTCCTCTGGGGCCATGGGCCTCCTCTCCCTTCCCCACCTGCCTCCAGACCTTTCTGGCCCCCGGGACCCGATCCAGTCCCGGGGGTGGTTGTGACCATTATTTCAGGCCCCGGCCCCAGCAGCAGAGGCAGGTCTTACCTGTCCATCCCTGACCCGGGCCCCTTCCTCTGACCATGGCCGTGGCCCTCATCCGAGCCTTCCCCCACATGACCAACAGCACCCTCCCTGCCGGGACTCAGGGGCAGAAGGAAGGAGGTAGCTCGCTCAGAAGAAAATTCCAGGTGGCCACACATGTCACAGCCACGGACTGATGAGGCTGTGGGACAGAGAGGTTGCAGTGGCCTGAGCCTTGAAGGCAGTCAGGACACCAGGGTTCTCATCCCGGTGCTGCCACTGACGCCGCAGGTGGCGTTGAGGCCGTCAGTGCGAACTCCCTTCCCCTCGGGCTCCCCACCCGTGGAGAAGGAGGTCCGGGCGGAACAATCCCCGTCACCGGTGCTTCTTCCTGCCCAAGCCTTCGTACACGTCAGTCGAAGGGGCAGAGAGCAGACGGCGGGGTGAGCAGAACGCGCACAAAGAAGCACATTCCGACGGGACGCAAGTCCTCCTGGGCGGACGCGCACTGCCTCGCTGCGTGGCCGCTGAGCCCTGGAGGCCCGTGGGAGTGGGAGGCCGCCCTGCGTGGCAAAGGAAAGGGAGGCGGGCTGTCGCGGAAGCTTCCCCACACGTTGCTTCAAGCCGTCTTTTCTGTTGGTGTCTGCGGCTGGAACACGTCTGTCTACCTGTGGGATGTTCCGACGAGCCATGTGTCTTCTCATGCACATGACAGACGGAAGAACATTGACGGGTCACGCGAGGTCCCACCACCACGTCTGAGCCTATTCGGCTCCAGGCAACAAATCCAGACTGTGTTCGTTGTGCTAACGCTTCCATTTCTAAAGGTTTCTTCGCAGGGTTATTTCTTTCCTGACTCTCTGGCCTCCTCTTCCTTCTCTCAGGAGCTCCTGAGCTGGGCCCATGGGCACCTAGAGGCTCATAGACACACTTCGGAGGGTCCTCGGGGCCCTAAAATTGCAGGGTGTATGTGCTCCCAGAGACGAGCTTTTCCCTGATCTTCGAAGGGACCCTTGGTCTGCACCCCCAAAATGGCCCCTGACCGTGCACCTGGTTCTCATACAGAAAAACATGCAGGCAAGAGCCGAGTGTCCATCAGCAGCTCGGCAGAAGGGGTTTGACGCCGGCCTCAGAGCGACCTGGCGCTCAGCCTGTCCACGGGGACTCTGCTACTGGACACGCGGCCTCGGTCCCGTGACTCCTGGTTGCTACATCTCTGGGACACGCGTGTTATGAGGAGGATGAAACTGCTTCGTCCCCGTGGGGCCCAGCGCACTGTCGGCACTGAAAGGACAGCAGACCACACGCTCCCCAACGTCAGGGGCGCCGGCGCTGCCCCCACGCCCCGGGGCCCGGGCTGCTCAGGGGAACGAACACCAGCACCGGTCAGCCAGCTGGGCCTCTGAGCTCGGTGTTCTGTCACCTTCAGAAGCTCACTTCTCCTCCAGAGTGACCGGTCTGCCTTCCCCCAAGACCCCCCGAGGCCCCCCAACCTCTGTCCACGGCTGGCCCTCAGGCCCAGTACCCCCCAGAGGAGCCGTGGGAGGAGAAGGGCCCCCACGCCCACCCCGGCGCTCCGCCTCCAGCCCCTGCACCGAGCTCTCCTGGCACCTTTGCAGCAAAGCCACTTCCCTGTCCGCGAGGCACCTAGGATCCCGCCTGTACTTCCCCCTTGACTTTCATTTCTCATTACTGCCTCGAGCCACATCCTCTGCGCCAGAAACGGCTCCCACTTCCGCTAACCTGCGCGCACTTCCTCCAGGCCGGCCTCTGCCCGGGACCGCGGTGCCCCCACCGCCGGGCTGCTCCGCGCCGTGTGCCGGCCCCGGTGGGGATGGGCGAGTCGGGAGTTCGCTGTCAAACCCGCCACGTGCTTAGGACGCGGAGGCCTGTCCCCTCCCCGGAGCTGACCAGCTCGCTCCCGCGCTGAGCAGAAGCGGGAGCGAACCCCTCGTGTGGGCGCCTAGAGCATGGTGCCTGGCGTGTTTTCCCACTTCCCTGGGAGAGGAGACGCAGACCGGTGTTCAAGCCCCAGCTTCACCCCAGCCAGCCTGAGCCCATGACCCTCCGTGAGCGCTGGCCCGACAGGCAGATCAGACCCAGGCTGGGCTCAGACACGGGACAAGGCGGGTGTCTGGTGATGCTGTGGCCGGGCCAGCCCCGGGCTGCGGGAGGGACAAAAGCCGGGATTCTTTCCGTCACAGGTGAGGAAGAAGGGAACGTTGAAGGTGAGCCCTCCCAACCCTGTGAGCTCAGAAGGGCCTGACAAAACCCGGGCTCTCCGCTGACAGTGTTCCATGTTAATAATAACCACAGCCACAGCCACTCCCGGAGGAGCATCTACTCAGTGGCAGGGGCCGGACGCGCCTTGCTCCTTCTCCTGGCCACGTGCCCGTTATTATCCCGTTTTGCAGAGGTGGAGCGTGAGGTCGAGGAGGCAGGACTTCCGCTCACAGTCCTGAGAAGCCAGGTTCGTCGGTGCCACCAGCACTGCCACCGCCCCTCTCTGCAATGCTGTCCCTTGTAGGGTCACAGGTGTGGTCAGGTGCTGTCACGGGGCGATGAACTGGAGGCTGCTCTCTGGCTCGTCAGCTCTCCACCTCCTGAGAGAGCCCTTTAGGGGCACGGCTGCACCTGAGTCCCCGGAGAGAGCCATAAGCAGACGGTAGCCACAGCAAGGGGTCCCTGGACCCCGGCCGGCTCCAGCCGGTCCGTGGAATCCGAGGTCTTCCCCACGGCGAACAAGGCCATGTCATGGAGCCCGAGGCTAACCAGGCAGTGACTGCACTGTGATGGTCAGGGTTGCTCCCCAGGGCAGCTGGACACAGCTCAGGCCAGGGCAGAACTCTCAAACTCGGTCAAATAGCCGTGCCCGAGCTCCTAGGCTTACCAGCCCGTTGAGGGCCCAGAAAAACACCCAACGTGCAGATCTTCTCACGGGGGTTCCGTTGGAAGGCGCTTTGCAAAGCCCGAGTCCCGTGCTTCCTACTGGCAGGAGTTCTCCCCAGACGCCAGGGGCAACTCGGGACACTGATGGATCGGGCCCTGGTCGGGGCCTGGGGTGGCCGGAGCCTGCGGCCCTGCACCGCGCACCCCCCAGGTGCTCTCAGGTGAGACAGTTGGGCGGCCCTTCTCAGGAAGGGGTGACCCCAGGGAGGGGGGTGCGCAGAGAGGCGAGGCAAGACAAGGCCGGGCCAGGGGCCGTGCTGCGAGGACAGGGTGCTCGCCGTCGGCGGCCGCCATGTCCCGGCTCCGACAGGTCTGCACCCTGTGGCTTTGAAGAGGTTTTTTCCATTTTTGGACTTTCATTTCCTCATCTATAAACTTGGGTTCACAGCAACCACCTTGACAAAGGGTGCGTGAGAACTAACGGAGGTGATGTGGTAAAGCCGTTAGCACTGGGTAGGTCCAGGGTGCAGGTACTTTGCTGGGGACCCGCACTGCAGGGATCTTAGTACGAGCCTTCTAATCAGAAAACCCCAGAATCGGGGGCCCCACCATAGCCAGGAAACCCCACAACCACCAAGCTCTGACACAGGCCCAGCAGGGCCCAGCAGGGCCCAGCAGGGCCCAGCAGGGCAAACATGGTAAAGACACCCCCACCCTGCCTCGCACACACAAAATTGGGGCGAGGCTCTGAGGGCCCCCAAAGCATCCTGAGACCTCCGATGCATAAATCAGGTGCATTTCTTAGGGGAGTGCCCATGTCTAGCTTCCCTCTGTGTCCAGAACCCTGGGCCCCAAATAACCACCTCCAAGGGCTTCAGCCCAGACTGTTAGTATTAGGTGCTAACGCACTGTTAATAAGCAGCTGGTTCTCTTGTGGTTTCTTACCCCACCCCCTCCTGGCAGGCTCCATCCAATGATTGATAGTGTCCATGGCAACCGCTAAAGCTCAGCTCACCTGAAATCCCGGCCCCCACCGCCCAGGGCCCAGCCGGCAGGAGAGCCTGACCGCCCAGTCACTCAGCTCTTTCAGTCCCTGAACAAAGGTTGTTTTGAAATGGCTCACTCGGTGGCAGGGAGGTGAAGACTTTGTTCCTGAAACCAGGTGCTGGATGACAAATACTTCCCTTTAACGGTTGGCTTTAACAAACAGGGAACCATTGGCCGGCGAGCGTCAGCGTGGTCAGGTGCGCTGAGAGCAGGAAGCAGCCTGGCCGGCCGCGGCCCTGCCCTGCGTGCACTTTCTGGACAAGTGCAAACCAGCGCACTCCACAGGCCGCCCCTGGTCAGCACGGTGCCAAGGCGGCACCCCGAGAAGGCAGCCTCGTGGTGCCCGGGCTTCAAGAATGCTTGCCCAAAGCCAGAGCCGCACAGCCGCACTTAGCGCTGTCCCCTGCTGGCCGGGGGGGAAGGGGGGGGCTGGCTGAAGGCCTGTTCCGTGGCCCGGAGGTGGTGGCTCCAAGTACGTTCAAGCAGGAAAAGCAGGGCGGGAAAATCACAAGCTACATCTGGCCGTGAGAGTTCGGAGGGGCGGATCAAGTGTTCCCAGCTCGCCGTGTCCCCTGCCAGACTCAGGACAATGACTGGAATTGACTCGAAAGAGAAGGGACACAATGCCCTTTCATTGAACTTCAAGGGCAAGTTCTTCTGGATTGCAGCCACGCTTGCCAACCCCTCACCTAGCATTCTCCCCGGGGGCATAGGAGACATTTGCAAGCCGCTCAGAAGAGCCCAGGAAGGGCTTTAGAAGCAGCACTGACCTTTAGCAAGGTGAGAAGCCTGGCGTCATCATTCATGTCGGGGAGAAAAGGGACCTACAGAAAGCAAGACTCGAAACACACTGCAAAGAACACCACCAACCAACCGAGTTAATAACCTGGAACCCCAAGGAATTGCGCTGCTCTTCGTTCATTCAACCAGCGCATGGGAATCTGTCACCCGCAGACACCGTGGGAGTTGCAGGGACATGAAGATGGATAACTCTGCGCCTGTGCCCTTGAGGAGCTCCCGTGGGAAAGGCCGATACTAGCTACGTGAGCAATGACCGCACCTGGGGCCAGCGCAAGAGCAGGGGCAGGGGCTGCTGGCAGGGGAGCCAACCCCCCTCCCCCGCCGTCGGGGGTCAAGGACGGGGGAGTTTTGCCGGATGGAGAAGGGCAGGACGGGATGAGAACAGATGACACCGAAAGTCCCGAAAGGGGAGTTCCGGCCACATCTCGAGAGCCGCCTCTTACCTCCTCAGCGCCCGACTGGAGTGCCGGCCCCTGACACGGGACAACTGTGCACAGGGTCAGTGCTCAGGGGACACCACTCTGAGAGGCTTGCGGGGAGACCCTGAAAGCACGACATTGCAGAGCTACTTTGTATTAGCCAGACTTCGGGTCTTAATCAACAAGATTCCACCTGGTGCGGTTGTTGCTACTGATTAAAATCCACTGCTATTTTAAAAAGTATACCTATTCCCTTAAAGATCTTTAAATATGTTTCTGTGTTTTAATCAATTAGGGAGAGTTTACTGAAGGCCTCCCATGTGCCATATCCTGTGTGACATCTATAAATAAGTCTTAAAAAGTGCAACTAAGCAAGAGTATATCAGTGGCCTTGATCTTCCGGCTTCCCCTTTCATTTCAGTTGGTGTGGTATTCAATAAGAAAGTGCAGTGTTTTTTGTTGGTTTTTTTTTTTTTTTTCAAGGAAAGACTTAACCAGCGTGCTTCTCTGGGGTTTTATCTTCTGTGCAAAGAGCCACACTTACTCTAGAAATAAGGGTAAGGGCACTGGGCAAGAGAAACAGATGTCGTGGGTGAAAATCGGGGTTTCGCCATCCCCGGAAGCGGAATTGCTAACTACAATCCGATGTTAGACAGGTGGATACGATGTTTCCCGCAGGGACAGATTCGAGAGCGCCTGCTGGCCGGTGGCACCAGTGAAAAGTTAGCTCCTCGTCGGGCAGCCTGGGCTCAACAGGACAGGGCCTGCACCTCCCTCCCCACCATCCACCCCCCGCCCCCGCCAGATGCTTCATGGGAGGGAGGGCCAGCCTGCAGGCGGCTCGGGGACGATGCCCTGACTCGACCCCCTCCCCCTCTCTGGACTGGGTGCTGTCTGGGCGCCGCTGTGTTCGTCAAGGGGACAGAAGGGAAAGAATGCCAAGATCACTGGTGCATCCCATGGTTGAGAAACGTTTGCCACTTGAAGCCATGCCACTTCCTGCCTCGCACCACAAAGGAGCTTTTCAGCGAAGTTAGCCTTTGCTTGTCTGCACGTCACCGGGTGCCTGGCTTGCTCCGCCCGGTTTTCATTTTCAACACTGGGCATGGCCATGGAGCACTTGGTTTCCATCGCTTAAAACAACCGGATTCCAAGACGGTCCGTTGGAGGGAAGAAGTCGGCGGGCAGCCAGAGGAGGACAGAGAGCGGGGGGCGTGGAGGGGGGTGGCCCCGTGGGAGCAGAAGGCGGCAGGCAGCAGGGCCCAGGGCCCCGCCCCGCTCTGCCGGGGCCTGGCTGCCCGCCAGTTCCCGTGGGAAGCTGAACCCAGGCTGTGTGGGGACAATGAGCAGCGGACAAGTCCCGGAGCAGGGCCACCCTCGTTTGGCATGGACACTTACTCGTGGGCCTGTGACTTTCCCCGGCTAGAGACAAAGGGAGGGGCATATGACTGGCTATGACATCCCCTAGGACGGTCCCCGAAGCCGGGAGAACTCACACTGAAGGAATCCAAGCCACGCGGCTGCTGCCGAGCCCCAGGTTCTCCGTGTGACTCGCAGAATACCCGGCTTCAAGTAACTGTGTACACCGTAAACTTCCACAGGGCCGTACGCCGATGATGTCTCAACGAAACCGAAGGAGGAAAAAGCAAGTGCAGCTACCGCCCCTTAAGTGCTTACAACAGGTGTCCTCGGTCTTGTTTACTCAGCATCGCAAAGGGTAGACGTTGGTGTCTATCCCTGCGGACGGGGGACCCGAGGCAGGAGAGGCTGAATGGCTCGGCCCAGGTTAGCGGCTGATGCAAATACGCCCAGTGGGAGTGAGCCCCAATCCACATACCCAGTGACCGGCCACACTGCTCCAGGGCTTTCTGGTCGACCCCCTGCAAACCCACCTGGAGCAGCAGGGCCGCACCTCTGCAGGCGCTGCCTGTAGGCAGGCAGGAGTGACGAAGACGGGGCCAGACCGGTGTCCCTCCGCCGGAGCTGCGCCCCCAGACACCGCAGCCCTGCCCCACATGCAGCTCTGGGTGGCTGCCGTGTGCAGAGTCCGGGTCACGGGGCATCGACTGTGCGGCACGGAGCAGATCGCAAAGACACAGCCGTGAAAAGCGCCGTGTCTTGCCGTGGATGCTGCGCACCCACATGTTTGGCCCACGGCCGGCAGGGCTTCCGGTCCCCGGGGCGGTTTCCCTGCCCCAGCTCCGAGGAGCGCACAGAGGGTAATTCATTGTCCCAGCATCGACAAAGGATGGGGTTGCTCTCTGTCCTAAAAGCTTCAAGCCAAATATCTGTTGTCTTTCTTTAAAAAAAAAAAGCATGTATTGTACACTTGAAGTTTCTGAGGGAGTAGAGTGTAAATGCTCTCAGTATCAAAACCTTCATGGTGCTGGGAGGGGGTAGCTGTCTGAGTGCAGTTATCGGGCTAATCGCTTCCCAGTCTCCACGGGCACCAAATCGTTACACGGAACGCCTTCGCTTTCTCCAACGTTGCGTGTCAGCGAGGCTGGGAAAACCACGGGCAGTATTTGGCGGGCAGCCTCTCCAGTGCCATCCTCTCTCGTTCCCCAGCACCCCAAGTCCAGGGGTTTGCAGGCTTCGGGGGGGCACCAGGGCCCTCCCTGGTCTTTAGGAGCAAGTCCTTATCACCCAGGCCGCTCGCGGTGGCAGTGCCCTCTGGGTTGACAGGGCAAGGTGCAGGAATGGGACCTGATTCTGTCCAGCAGGCTGAGGGAGAGAGGGTGTCAGCTGGGGGGTCTCCCGAAAGAGGCGAGGCTGCAGAGCCTGCAGGCCTGCCTGTACCCTTTGCCCCCGTGAGAGCGCAGGGCAGCTCCAAGGGGCTGGGACAGGGAGGCAGGCAGGGGGTGGGGGTGCGCTCTGCTGCAGGAAGTCATCCAGAGACACAGGCGCAGCCGCCACAGCTCCGACGCAGGCTCCAGAGTCAGCTGGGGGCCACAGCCCCGTTAGCCACAGAGCGGGGACGGCTGGCCGGCTCTGCCTCGTCCTGGAAGCACCGCTCACTCAGCCCCGCATGCAGCCGCCCCTGGGCGAGAGCCATGAGCGTGCGCAAGTAACTCGCTGCCGAGGCCAAGGGTTCACTGGCAGCACCTGGACCAAGCTCATGGGTCTGTGTGCACACACATGCGCGTGTGTAAAAGCCTCATGCACCAGGTTCTCAGGGCCAGGCGTGCAAAGGGCCTCACCTTCCTTTGGGTAGACTCAGTCGCCTGGCCATGACTGACTACCGGAGACGGGGAGAGACGCCGTCTCGCTGTGTGTCCAGGAAGAAAAGGAAACAGCTTCGGTGCAAAATGCAAACGCAGAGCTTCAGGCTCGCAATTGGTAAGAATTTCAAAACAGCCACAGTGGAGCCTAACCCGAGCGTGGCAGCCTGCGGGGCCCTGGGCCCCAGAAGCCTGCACGGGTTGAATTTGCACTGGGCGGTCGGTGCAGGTGCTCGTTACATGGCAGGCGACGTCACCTCTGTCTCCTGCTGGCTGATGGTCCCTACGGCCGGGGCCCCGGGTCTCCCCATGAGCACCCCATGCTGTGCTGTCTTTCCCAGGAGCGCCCTGAAGTGAGGAATCACGCCACACCCCCGAGCGCACCCAGGCACCCTCAGTGGCTTACGGTGAGTATCACTCAGGTGGGTTCTAAGCGTGCAGAGAAACTGTTGCACAGAGAAAACGAAAGCACGCAGCTTTGAAGGTCCGATGTGGCTCTGAGACAAGCAGCTAAAATCCATTTGGCAAGTCAGGTGGCATTTGCGGCCCGCTGTCCCCGACAACATCTCCTACACGACAGCGGGATGGCTCTGCGAACAGTGGCGTGCTTACTGGCTGAGAGCAGTAAAGTGCCCAGAATTACTCTCTGCTGAAATGCGGAATTCGCTGGCACCACCTGAACCACGCTCAGTTGTGTGTTTTAAAACAATTTGCACTTGGCCCCGAGCTCCACTGCTCTTGCCGGCATCGCCCCCACAGTGCCAGCGTGGCCGTGCTCTGCGCGATGGCGCACGTGCCTGGGGCCCCCTCACAGCCTCAGCCGCTGGCAGCGGAGCCCTGCCCCCCGCCAGCCCTTCCAGCCGCCGCCCTCACAGCCACAGCAGCGGTTTCCAGACAGGGTGAAGAAGGAGGGGCCCTGGGCATCAGGAAGGCCCGGGCCACGCCAGCTCTGAGCTTCCCGGTGGGCACCTGCCCGTCACCCATTCCTCATGTCGGCATGACGACGGTGCTGGCGAGGGTGCGCCACCCCCTCACCGAGGGGTGTGCCTGGACGTGGGAGGCCATAGGCCCACCACGCGGCTGGGAGGACGGTGGGCACCGAGGAGTCTACAGCTGACCAGCAGCCCTCCCTGTTCTGCTGTGAAGAGAGACCCACAGTTCTGTCCCCACGGGGGTGCTGAGCACCCCTCCTGTGGCCCCTTCTCCTTCTCTGTACAGAGACACCCACACACCCCACCTGACTCAAGGCCAAGAGGTCGCAAAACACTGTCCTTATATAAACTAATCCGAAGGTTTAAGGAGAATGAAAATGATCTTGGGCACATTTACCAGATAAGCAAACACACCCCCTCACACACAATGGGACACGCACACACCCAACCACAGGGCTCGTGCTACAGGTCAGGGCAACGCTGCACCCTTTTCGTTCTTTGTCCCCACTTCACAGACGAGGAAACTGAGGGCCTTGGGGCAGGGAGCCCTGCCCGAGCGAGGCTCGGGCACGTAGCGAGTGCAGCTGGGAGGCCAGAGCAGCCTTGGCGGAGTCCCGCACCTGCTGTCTCACCTGGCCGCACCCCCAGAGAGGACAGCTCTCCCAGCCCAGGGCTCTGCCTCGCACAGGTCCATCTCTCCTGCCTCTCCGTCTCCACGGCAAAGCCTGCAGCCTTGGAGATGGAGAAAGGGCAGGAGCGCGGGACCCAGCTCGGGAGGGAGGTTCCTGCGGAGGAGGCCCCTGGAATGACGCCCTTCGGCTTTCCCAGCTGCTGCCTCGCCGAGCCGCTGCTGCCTTCGGTGGCCGGAGTCAGTTACAAGTGTGGTCGAAGACCTTGGTGGGGAAGGAAGGGCCGGGGGCTACAAGGGGCTAGCCTATCGCGGACTGTGGCTGCTGGGTCACCGGCCTCGACGCCAAACACTTCTGTCACAGTCACCTGTGTCTCAGCTGCCAGTGAGGGGCTGGCTAACTGCGCACAGCTCAGCAGCTACAAGAACAGCATGTCCATCGGAGCACATGCAGCCAGAGGGAGGGCCAGCTTAGCCAAATGAAGAATGGTGCTTCAATCTACGCTTCCTTAAAAATGCACCTATTACCCTGGCTGGGGTGGCTCGGTGGATTGCGCACCGGCCTGCTAAACCAAAGGGTCACCGGTTCAATTCCCAGTCGGGGCACAGGCCTGGATTGCAGACCAGGTCCCCAGGAGAGGATGCGTGCGAGGCAACCACACATTGATGTTTTTCTCCCTCTATCTCTCCCTTCCCCTCTCTCTAAAAATAAATAAAATCTTAAAATAAAAATTAAAAAAATGCAATTATTTACTTAACAGAAACTAGCCGATAAAAATGTCCTGCCACCCCAGAAATAAGCTGGAAGTTCACAAACCCAGCAGCACGTAACACAAAGTCTAATCAATACTTCGATCCTCGAAGGTGTGAAATCCAGTCCTACGGCGTCTCCTCGCAGTTCCAGGCCTCCAGAAACACGCTCGAGAAGTCAAGTCCAAGCAACCCAATTCCCGCCATTGTCTAATGGTTTTTCCTTCACAAACATCAGCCAGCGGTCCCCCGTGTTTTTCACCTGCTTACCCAGTAACTTAATAATAATAGTAATAATAGTCAATGGTTACTGATTATCGAATATTATTACCTGAACACCTCAGCCCACGGCACCCTTGCCCCTCTGCGATGTGGGTGCTCCTGTGGAACCCACCGGGCGGGGGACACTCAGAGACTCAGGGAAGTCAAGCAGCCCTCCTCGTTCCAAATGTCGGGTGACTTGCTCAAACCCAGACTCGCTTGACTCCAAATCCTACAGGCTGAGGCCCCGTGGACACCAAGCATTGGCCACGCCGAGGGGAACAGTCCCTGAGTGCACATTCTCTTCTGGGTCCCTTCTCTGTGGGGTCCCCAGCCCAGCGACCTCGGCCGACAGGCCTCCCGGGCCCGGTGAGGAAACCACCGTCCGTCAGCAGGGAAGCCAGGTCCAGGCCGAGCGGTCAGACCCCAAACCCGCATCGCATCGGCGGTTTCCCAGTGTCCCCCTCCCCGCAGTAAACCCACCCGGGGACTTTCTAAACTCTGAAGCCCAGGCCCCGCCCCCCGGAGCTCTGACTCCGTTGGCCCAGGGTGGAGCCTGGGCTTCTGCATTATTTTTAACTTCTCAGGAGAGTCTAACGGTCCCCTGGGCGGAGAGCCGCTCGTCACTGCATTGTTCTTCTGTTCCTCTCAGATGTCCTGAGGGTCACCGGCACTGCGCCCCAAGTTGCCACGGTCAACACCACGCTTCCTGCCCGCCAAGGGCTGCCAGGCCAGCGGGAGGTTGGGCAGGAGCAGACAGGCACGTCAGACGTGAGTCTGCGGCTCAGGGGGCTGAGCAAACACAGGCACCCGGGCCCGGCCGGTTTCTGACCGTCCCCGCTCCACCCCCCGGTCCTGCTGGGCGTGGGGCAGAAGGAGTGGCGGCCACCCGCCCAGCTGCCTCCTGCTGGACTGAGGCAGGCGAGACTCACGCACAGGGTTCCATTCCCATGTCAGCTCCAAGAGGCCGAGTGAGGGTCTGGGCAAAAACAGAATTGTTTGCGATTTTTCCTTCTGATTGGGGAACTCGGCCGAGGAGGCTAGGAGAACCCAGAAAATCAACCTCAGGCAGTGTGACGCGGGGACAGAGCAGGACTTCCCAGAGGCTCGGGAGGGGTCACAGGAAGCCCCTGGGCACAGACCAGTTCCCATAGTCAGAAAGCGATGACATCCCATCCCCTTCCCACGGTCCAGATCAGTCACCTACGTTTCAATTCCCTCTGCTCATCAAATACCAGCCGGGGACCGGCGCGGTCTCGCCGGAACGGCAGCGTGGAAGCTGCAACCACAGGAACCGAGAAATAGGTCACCCGTGGGGTGGGAAGGCTGCTGTGTGGTTTCATCTAACTAGGCTGCTGGAAAGCCCCCATGCCCACATCGCCCCCTGAGTCACCAGATCACCAGGAGGCCACGGGTTTCCAGCCTCTGAAACCCAGCATTCCGGTGGGTAAAGCGCACCGTGCGGGGACCGGCGCGCACAGAACCTGCTGTGGACACAGATCCCTGAATTCAGCAAAGACCTTCTGAGCGCCTTCCAAACCCCCGGAAACAGAGCGAAGTGGTGCTCTGCTCCCGCCCTCGGCGAACCTGCCTCCCAACCCGGCGAGCAGGGTCTCGGGGCCGCGAGGGGCTGCGTGGCTGGGTGGTGGAGGTGGGGTGCGCTGGCCGGGAGAGCCCGGGGCCAATGCACCTGGCCAGCTGAGGTTTAAGGGATGAGGAGGGTTTCTCAGGATTAAAGGATTTTATCGCCCTGCTATTCCCGCCCCACCCTCCCCCATTTGGAAGGAAAACTAAGACTCATGGAGGGTGAGTACCAGCCCTGAGGTCACAGGGCATCTGACTCCGGAACCCATGGGCTTAGCAGGCCCCCCCGCCCCAGGCTCCATCAGGCATGAGGACGAGAACTAGTCCGTGTGTTTGGGGACCGCAGGTTACAGGCAAAGTCACGATGAAAGGGCAGTGTTCTGAGGATGGAGCCCCAGAGTCCCCACCACCTAGAGCACAGGCAGGAGGGACAGGGTCTCCGGGGCAGCTCCAAGGAATCACCCAGAGACACAGGAAGACGATCGTCCACTCATTCACCTTTACCAAGGGGCAGAGAAATGGGCTGACCCTCAGTGAGTTTGCCTACCCACAGGGCTGCTCCTGGGGCAGAGGCCGAAACAGGGCTGGCATGCTTGGGGTGCAGGGCGGGGGACAAATGCGAGAGGTGGTCTCTGGCTGGTCTGACCAGGGAAGGCTTCCTGGAGGAGGAGACTGGGACTCTCCTGAGCCACGCCCCCTGCAGCAGGGAATTCAGGCAACGGGAAGGGACGGAGCCCTTAGGCTGACAGAAGGGGACCCAAATGAGGGGTGCCCTCACCTCAGCAGGCAGTGTTGCCTACGTGAGCTTTGGGAGGCGGCCCCAAGACCGTACCTGCTGCCAGAGGGGCGACGTGAAAAAGTGCCGGTCGGTACTTCTCACGAGGTCACTATCTTCACTGACTCATGAGATATTGAGCAGTTCTGTTCTCATTTTTAACAAAGAACAAGTCCGGAAATGACACAGAAACACGCCGAGTGACATTGTTCATGCCATTAAATGTCACCCGCCAGAGAGACTGTGGTCCCTAATCTTTGTCCAACCTCTGCGCATCCCAATCGTCTCCACGTGGCCAAGGGTTTGGTCTGCCCTCAACGTCTCTGCGGCTAGCCCAGCCCGTTCCGAGAAACACAGTGTAGCAAGTCACACCGCAGTGGGAAGAAACGAGACGTGGGCCGGGAGATAAAGGGTATCGTTGTCACCGCTTTCTTTGTTTCAACTACAAGATTTTGTTTTGAAAAGAAAGTTTCATTAACCAGAGGGGGATCACTACATTCTTTGACTTCGAAATCGTCCTTTTTGCAGGATTTCACCTGCAAAACTCGCAGCCTTTAATTACTGCCTCACATCTTAAAAGGGAGAACCTTTCTTCTGAATGGCTGATAACGTTATTACAGGAATTAATTGCAGACCAGGGGTCTGGTCAATGACACTATAATGCACGGACCACAGGATCTGAAGTCTGAACTTCGATAGTAATTTGCTAGGGAAACACTTTCTCTGCCCAGTGTTGATGTTTGGGGTTCATTTGGGGCGGGGGGGGGATTCTTTCTTTCTTTCTTTCCTTCTTTCTTTTCTTTTTTCCTCTGGAAGGGGCAGGGGGAGAAGACACGTTTAGAAATCGGTCCTTTACTGGATGAATTTCTTCACTTCCCAGAAAGCAAGAAAACAATTGTTTCCTGTAATTGGACAGTTTGATTGGAGGCAGGTGGTGCTGAGCCCAGGCAGCCGGAGCCACAAAGCCAATTTTGGCTTCAAGAGCATTTCCTCCAGCTCCGCGCTCCAGCCGTACGACATGGAAACTGGCTCCACAAAAGCCAACGATAAATTTAGTTCCCATTTCCCTAACGAGCACCGTATCAGCCATGACGAGCCTCAGCAACCGGGGACAGGGAGCGGAGCTGACACAGGGCGACAGCTGCCCCGAGACACCCTGGCATTAATTTCTCAGCTGTGGCCCTGCCGCCCCGAAGCAGGGACTTGGGAGCCGTTCCGGAAGCACCGCAAGCCATCGTTTTAAAGGATGGTGACATTTCCTTTTTCCAGGTTAGCTGGCCTTCGAGTTGCTGGAGTTGCATTATCTTGAGTTAATGTTTGCTTTTGACATTTCTGAGGAACAGCCCCAGTCCACTTGGCGCCACGGAGGACGGTTGTGAGAAGCGGCCAAAATCGGAGACCAGGGGAGCGATCGGGAGGGAGCCCTCTCCCCACTTTCCCTCCCAGGAGCTGGCTCGTCCGTCGCAGCCACGGTACAGCCGCTGACAAGTACGTTCCTCTCGCACAGAGGGGGAACTGAGGCCCAGGGGGGTTCCCTGCTTTGACCAAGAGCACACAGCTGGTCGGGAGCGACAGACCCCGATGCTGACTTCCCAGCCCACGGCCCCAAGGACGTTTTCCCCTGTGAGTTCCCTCCCTGCTGCAAATCCCTAATTCGAAGCAGCCGTGTTTAAGAAACCTGGAGCGGTGCGAGGGAAGGCAGAGGGGAACTCACAGGGTAATTCCGCCAAATGAGGGTCCTCTGTAGACGCTGCATATTAAATCAGTTACCTCCAAGGCCCAGCGTATCTTCTCACTAATTTCTGGCCATGCTTAAATTATTTTAAATGTGAGTCTACTGTTTACGTACATTCTGGGCTCTTTGTTTGTTTTTAGAACTTGAAAATCAGCTTGTCTAATCCCAAGGAGATTAATGGCTAACACTGCCTCATTCTTGCATCAATTTTACCTGTCTGTCTACCTATCTGTGTAAAGTTATTTTACCAAAAAAAAAAAAAAAAAAAAACAGATTGCAGAGTTCGCTTGGAGGCTCAGGATTGCAACACTGTTTTCCAATGTGATCACATCAAGTGAACTACCACCGAGTTTCCCCTCGCAAGCGAATGGATACCTGTGGTTCAAAACCTGGACTTTGTTCATGACGGTCTCAGAGTCTGAATGGCCAGGGTGCAGTCAGGACCTCTACTAGCAACGTAGGACAATTCCCTTTGAGTCCTTGACGAAAGATTCCCCCTAAGGCACACCAGCATGAAAGAGAGAGGACGTTCCTCCCAGCCCGTCCGGGAAGGAGTTCTCCGGCCCCTCCCCGTGTTAAAGTCGCCCGGTCCTGTCTCAAGAGAGCAGCGCCCCGTCCCTCCCACCCCAGCGGCTGCGGGCACCCACTCGGGGGACAGTCTCCACCGAGGACTCCACGCTGGGAAGCCTGTCGGGAGGCAGGCTGGGATCGCACAGAGAGACCTGGACGACGGCTGACTCGGAAACCTTGGCACCACTGCAGGGCCGATATTTGCACAGAGGTGGCACCGTCTTAAACAATGTCCTCGGTGTGCAGGACACAGCCAGCCCTTCCGTCAGCATCCAGCTCGGGCGACTCGTCCCTGTGTCTTTTCCAAGCAAACGGGCGGGATGGGGAGGGCTTGCGGTGAGAGGGGTGGGCCAGGACACAGTGGGAAAGCCATCGCCACTTCTCCACAGACACCCCTGCCACTCTCCACTCGCGGGGCTGGCCGAGCAGGGTTCGCTGGGCGGCAGGGCCCCGCTAAAAGCAGCCCCTGCCCCGCTCCGCTTCTTTTCCTAACGGGCAGGACAGCTGGGTGGGTCTCACCGCGACCACGCGAAGCCAGACACACTCACACCGCGTTTCTCCTCGGCGGGAGGGGTCGCAGAGGCACCTCTGGGGTCCCCGCCCCGGGACTGCCCCGTGGGGGGCAGCAGAACGGCCCTGTCTCCTCCGCGCCAGCCCCTCCTGGGAAGGACTGCCACCACCTGTTGTGACGCCTTCTTTGCACGATACCATTTCTTCCCAAAGCCTGCATCTTCTCCCAGAAAACAACTGCCACAACGAAAAGAGCATTCAAGCTTCTGACAGCTCAACCCAGAACGGCATCAGAACTGGGTGGCCCAGCTGCGTGCAGTGGGAATAGTAAGCAGCCACCCCCCAAAACAGAGAAGTGACCCAACCCACAACGCAGGGCCCCAGGCCAGCGCGGCGGGCAGGGGAGGGCGATCGTGTCATCAACACAGCCACTCTGTCCCCTTTTCCAGGGCTGCCGGACGAAGTAGCACCAACTGTGTAGCTCAAAACAACAAATGTGTCCTGGAGGCCAAAAGTCCAAAATGAAAGTGTCGCCCGGGCCGTTCCCAACCTGAAACCTGCTGGCGGGAACCCTTCCTTGGCTGCTCCCCCCCTCTGGTGGTTGGCCAGCAGCCCTTAGTGCCGCAGACTGAATGTCTGTGTCCCCTGAATGTTCGTTCGCATGTTGAAACCCCTCCTGCAGCAGGGTGGCATCTGGAGGCGGGGGTCTTTGGGAGGTGACTAGGTCATGAGGGCGGGGCCTCAGGGATGGCATCTGGGTCCTAAAGAGGTCAGGGAGCCAGTGCTTGGTCTCTGGCCGGCGGGGCTGCAGAAAGGGGCCTCGCTGCGGCTAAGCCACTGGGTAGGGCCTGTTGTCACGGCAGCCCACGTGAGACACGGCTCGGCTCTCCTGGGCTGGAGCTGCAGCACTCCAGTCGCTGCCCCCCAGGTCCCACAGCGCCCTCCTGTCTCTGCGTCTCCTTTTCAGGACACTCGTCTCACTGCGTCGGGGCCCCGCCTCCACCTGACCTCATCTCAACTCACTCCATCTTCAGAGACCCCATTTCTAAGCGAGGTCACATTCCGAGGTGCTGGGGGTCGGGACTTGGACACATCTTTCAGGCGAGGGGGCACAGACCACTCATAAGGGCCACCAAACCCCTTCAGTGGCTCCTCTGTGCTCAGAGAAGGAAGTCCACAGCCTGCTTCCAGGCCCCCAGGGCGTCTGCGCCTGGCCCCCCAGCCGGCTGGCTGCCCGGGTGTCCGGCCCCACCCCTCTCTAGCTGTCCAGATCCTAGGAGTCCTTCAAGGTCGTTGAGCACATCCGTTTCCCAAACACCCTAACGCAAAGCACTCCTGCCCACTCCAGACCTCTTACTCAACGCCACTCGAGCACAAGTGGTCCCTGCTGCTTTGACCTTTGCATGGAAGTAAGTCTTCCTCTCTGACTAGGAGGGAGACGTTGTTGACATTGAGTTCAGACCTGGTTCTCATGCTCTGGTGTCAGCTGTGATGGAAGGGCGGGGCCAGGACCCCCAGTGTCTGTCCCCTCCCCTGGTTAAGCTCAGGGTCCTAATGGAGAACACGCCCCACAGGCCACTGCACCCACCAGCTGCCCCCCCCCCACGCCCCGATTTACCTGGCTGGATTTCCAGCAGAGCCCTTGGCACGTGAGCTCACTTCTCCAGCAGAGGCAGGGGCGGCGAGAAGCTGCTTCTTCTCGGTTCGGAGGCCTGGCTCCCGGGACTGGCCTGGGGGGCGGGCCTCACCACCCAGCAGCCCCCCAGGCACCGTTCCATTGGGAATTCCCCCAGCCAGCATCCCTTCCTTCTGCATCATCCCACCCCGAGGTTATGGAACTTCTTCTGACACATCTTCAGTGGATGGGGTGTTCCCCGCCCCCATGGAGGCAGGTGGTCCCTTTCTCACTTCTCGCTGTTGGGGAGGAAAGACCGTTCACTGAGCTCCTGCTCGCACCTGAGTCACGCAGACGTGGGGGAGGGGTCGCAGCAGCCACGCAGCTTCTCCCTGGGCACCGCGAGGGCCACACCGTCCCTGCCTAGCCACGGAAGGGTCTCCACAGACCCTATGGGTCTGCCTCAGGCTCCCCCCGCCAGCCTCCACCTCCGGGAATGGGCCCGGGGGCCTGAGACGCACCTTGGACCAGCAGCCTCTCACCTCCCCGTGGCACTCAGCCCCATACCCAGGCCGACCTTGTCTCCGGAGCCTTGCCCCTCACTGGCTTCGCACCACCCTGTGACGCAGCCCACCCTGGCCACGTGCTTCAGCCCAGCACGTGTGGCTTGAGTGGTCTGCCTCGGCCTTCGCAACTTGGGAAGAGGTTTGTTAGGGAGTTTTAACCTTAATACACCTAACCAGGAAAAGAAACCGCACTGCTTGTCGTTGCTTTTTATTTACTTTAGAAAGGGGGAAGGGAGGGAGAGAAAGAGGGAGAGAAACATTGATGCGTGAAAGAAACATCGACCAGCCTCTGCTCGCACACCCCCAGTCGGGGACCTGGCCCCCAACCCAGGCATGCGCCCCGACCGGGAATCAAACCCACACCCCGTCTGTTTGTGGGACGAGGCCCACCCACGGAGCCTCACCAGCCAGGGCCCAGGTACTTCTTGACGTGACCCTCTGGCAAATTGCGCATTGAAAGCCACAGGGGACAGAGCAGCGAGGCTGTGTGCTGAGGCCCGGTGAGCACACCGCCAGGTGAGTCACTGGAAAGACCAGAAAGAAGCTACAGCTCAGACTTCAGCTGTTGAGGAGGTGGGCGGGGCCGTGCAGCGCGGCATTCTCAGCACCAAACCCCTGAGCCCAGGGCACCGCACACCTGAGCCCCGGGGTGCTATGTCCCCAAGTCCTGGGGTGCTGTACCCTTCTGTCCTAGGATCCTGCAGGCTCAGCACCAGCCCGACAGCAAGTCCCTTTGCCAGAGAACTCTCACTCCCGAGTCACGCAGGCGGCGGAGCACGTTCACAAGCCTCGCCCATCCACTCCCACACGGCCGCCTACCCTCCACAAAGGAGGAAACCGAGGCCCGAGAGGTTAAGCAAGTCACCACATTCCCCTGTCAACAGGCGACGGAGCCGGGGCTCAAGCAAGGCCAGGCACCTGGGTCCCAGACCCCCCGTCTGGGCCACTAGACCTCCTGGTGAGGGTGGCCGCTTCCTCAAGGCTCGGAAAAGCTGTCTGCAGCCACCTGGACTCGAAATAAATACGTTCACATACTGTGACCTGCTAAGTACCTTAGGGGAATCCATCCAAATGAAATATCCCAGAATACGTGGGGTGGGCGGGAAGCTTTACGTACAAAGACGTCCGTGGCTTCATTACGTGTTAAGATACACTCTATTCCGAAAACTTCCAAATGTCCAACAGCAGGGAAGTGGCGAAACACCTTAAACTATGGTTTTATATGTCTTCATTAAGAAGATACGACTTAGAAAAAGACACAAAATACATTGTCATTTTAAATAAGAACCGTTACATGAGACTACAAGATGATTTATATTATTGTTCCACACCCATAAGACCATTTATTGAGTGCAGTGCGCGGGCCGAGCACTGCGCAGGTTAAAGGACAAGTTGGAAAATGAGGAAACGCTCAGGTCCTGTCTCCTGATGTTTACCGCCACGGGATCGTCGCAGCCAGGCCAGAAAATCTGTGTCAGGGACAAAAACAAACACAAACCTCATACACCGAAGAGAGACAGTAGTGGACTTTTGATTGGGAAAATAAAGATGGGTTTTTATTTTTCTCTTCTGTTGACTCTTTTTGCATTTGTAAATGTGCAGCCATGAGTACAGACTGCTTTGTTCAATAAGCACCTTATCGTCTAAAAACCTTGTTCGCCCTCCTCCCCGCCTCCGCCCCCATCGTCCCTCAGCCCCGTAGCCACAGCTCTCGGGAGAGACCCCTGGCACCAGGCCGTGAGCACCGAGGTCAGGGACCAGGTCGGCTTCCTCTCCAGGTCCTGCCCCGTGCCCGCCAGGTCCCGGGGGCACAAGTGCCCCACAGGGAACAGCACGGTTCAGTGAAGAACCCTAAGTACCGCCACCCGAACCCCAGGTCCTGCCCACCTGAGAAAGGGGGAAGGGAGGGAGACAGGTCTGCGTGGGACTCCCCGGTCAGCCTGTCCCCTAGCTGTGTGGGCCTGGGATCGTAGGTCCCCAAGCGCCTGGGCCCCTCCCTTCTCTGTCCAACGGAAGGCTGCAGCCTGGAATGGGCTGAGCCAGGGTCGCCCTTGGCTGCTGCCCTCATCCGATGGCTCTGTTCTTGCTTCCATCTGACAAATGTCCCCGAGCCCATTTATCAGAAAGACCCAGGCCGAGGTGCCCTGGTCTCGGAGGGGCTCAGCAGCCACAGAGCCAGCGTCCGGCCCGTCCACGGGAGGCCTGCCCGCTCCTCGGTGCCCCCGAAAGAGCTGCCTGAGCGACCGGCACCTCCTCTCCCGGGGAACATAAACAGCCCTGGGGATGGGGGTGACGTTCAGCTGAGTCGAGATCAGCGCGAGCGGTTCTCTCCGCCCTTCGCCGCCAGGCTCGCACGGCGGCGGTTGAGGCCGTCGGACTGTGTCCGATCTCGGCTCCAGACCGCAGAGAGCGAGCCCCACGAACAAGCAGCTTCGTCGGAGACCTTCGGGTTTGAGGCGCGACGCTTCGTCTGCACTGGGCACTGGCGTTCTGCAGAGAACCCCTCTTCGTCCCCTTCCGCTTCCCCTGGGCAGTGCGGCTTGTGGAAACGTCCAGTCCCGCCCTGCCGATGCCCGTCTGGGAAACGGCGACCCCGCACACCGACCCCCGAATTCCTGCTGCCCCCCCCCACACACCCCGAATGGCCTCTGGCTGTGCCGAGACCCTCCCACCTCTTCTCTTGGCTCTTCCGGCCCCTTTAACAAGTCACTGTGCTCTCCTTCCCGTGGCGTTTACCGGCTCCCTGGACCAACTCTGCTGGGGACGGAAGGGTTTGGGAAAGCCGGATCCAGCAGCCCCGGCTCTGCCCCAGAGGCAGCCGGGAGGGCAGCGCGGTGGCGAGGCAGAGGCAGCAGACAGCGTCTCCGGGCCGGACGCACGCCAACTCCGAGACCCCAGGCTCCAGAAAGTCCGCGCTGGACCTCAACTCATCGGCTGGACCCCCTGCCCGCCACACCCCGTGGGCGGTCCCTGAGCCCGCGACAAGCAGCAGCAGGAAGCCGCGTGGCCGCACACTGGTCTTCTCCACCTGCGGGCTGCGGCGGTGCTGTCTGTGCCGGGCAGCCTGCGCCACCGCCGCACACCGCCGCACACCGCCGCGTGCCGCGGGGAGGGAACAGCAGTTTCCGCTCCCAGTCCCAGAGGCTGGAAGCCCAAGACCCGGCTGGATTCTCCGGGTCTTGCAGACGACCAGTCTTCTCACTGTGTCCTCACAGGGTCACCCCTCTGCGTGTGCCTGGGACCTGATGTCTTCTTGTAAGGACACTGGTCGGATGGATGAGGGCCCACCCATGCGACCTCATTTTACCTTAATCGCCCACCTCTTTAAAAACCCGGCCTCCAAATGCAGCCACATCCTGAGATACTGGGGCTTTAGACTTCCATGTGTGAACTGGGGACAAGCCAACCCAGAACACACCACCGTCTGAACTGTTCCTTCACAGACGAGAACGCCGAGGCTATTTCTAGGTCGAAGGGCACAGTGGTCTTGGAAGCCAGAGTCGCTGAGCCCGCCGCCCCGCCTCGGCCCCTCCCGCCGTCCTTCAACCGTGCGGACAGCTCTCCGAGGCCCTGTGACTATTCAGCTTCCGTCCAGGGGCGAGTGCTGCTGGCTTCTTCGTGGGAGAGCACGGGATCGGAAGACGAGAGGCGCGTGGGTCAGGCTCGGCCACCAGCCCTGGCCTTCGGCTGGTCATTTAAAGCTCGCCAAGCCTGAATATCCTGGCCCGTGAAGCAGGGAGGCCAATGCTAAATTCCTAGGATGTGACACCTGCCACCAGGAGAAGCCCAGAGAGGTCCCAGGTCCCAGGTCCGTGTTGGTCCATGATGTGGACACTCCACTCTGGACCCCCAGTGGCTCACCTGTGAAGTCAGAGAGAAGGTGAATGTTTGCTGCACGCGACGGCTGCGGGGTGGGGGAGAGAGGGCGTGGCCTTGAGCACAGGTGGACCCTCTGCGTCTCCCCCGGGGGACTGGGGGCGAGGACCCGCGGCTCCAGGCGTGGGCTGCTGCACGTGACAAAAGAAACTTTTCGTGTTGCTGCGCGGGACAGCGTGACTGTGTGTGGCAACCCCTTCCACAAGGAGCGTCAGGCGGGGTCGTCGTGAGGTCCCGCCAGGGTCTGGCCCCGCGCAAACCACACAGGTATGTTGGTTTCCTCCATGCGTCCAGACAAGCAGGTGGCCTCTCCACTCCGGCTCCTGCGGAGACGCGAACTTCGCCTCTGGCGCGCCAAGGGCTCGGCCGTTCAGACAGCGGTGCCTGTCATTGAACAGGGGAGCCACACACGACCCTCGGACACCACACGGCCCCACTTAATGCTCAGACCCGACAGGTCCCGAGACCGGCCTCCACGGCCCTTCCCCTGGGTCTGCTGACTCCGGGCCCCGGGCTCGTCACCCAGGAGGAGGGAAACCAGTCGAACTCGCCCCCTTACCCGCAGAACATCCCCCCGGCCTGAGACCCACACCAGACTGCGGTGCGTGCCTGCTCTGCGGCTGCGACGGCCTTCCAGAGTCTCCTTCCAGACTCCGTTGTTGGATTCCCAGCATTCTCCGAGCGTGGCTCTAAGCTAAATGCTTCCAACCACGAAATAAAGGGAAGGGAGGGAAAGAAGGGAGATTACACAGAGGTGGGTAAAAGTGGGTTAATAATAATAAATACAATAACCAATAACCATTGATGCCAGAATGAACTGTTTTGAGCACTCACAACTGTAAACCTACTTTTGCCCACCCTGTATTTTTAAATCCTCCATTTGCACCTCGATTTTTCTGTTTCTTTAATGAGAGGTAACGATCACCCAAGTGGCCCCTTTGAGATTTGAGGGTTTCCTTCAGCCTGCAGCCAACCAAAGAAACCCACCTGCCCGCTCTCTAAAATTCCCAGGGCCCCTTTCTAACCCCCCATCCCCCGTAAGTGCTGGGAGGCCGGCGGGTGGGGTCAGCCCCGCAGAGAGGCCCCGGCGCTGCCTGAAACCGCCACCCTCTGCATTCCACGCAGTGAGTTGGCCCCGCCGCCTCCCGTCCCTGTTATCACTGGAATGTGCCCTGGGTGCAGTACTTCCAGTTCCTCCTCCTCCTCCTCTCCCCCGTGGGGCTTCTGATAGGGGCGGCTCTCCTCCCGCGGGAGTGATCCTCCGCCTACCGCCCTGGGGGTCGGTCCCGGGACCTCGCACCGTGCCAGCCAGCCCCAGCTCCTCCGAGAACTGGGCACTGCCGCGGGGCGGGAGGGGGGGCGGTGAGCCAAGTTCGGGATTTGAGACTCATGGCTAAATTCAGTAATAACACCGCAGTGTCCCCAAAAGGCATTACAGCGATAACTGAGTTCTGCCGGGGGCTCGTCACAGACAGCATCTCATTCGCACGAAGTAGTTCCAGTGAATGATCAGAGCCGTGGGCGCAAGCTCAGCTCCTGGTGTCCATCCGCACAATCGCGCCGGATGTTCGGGCCGCTTTCAAACGTGTGAGCGGCGAAAACCGAATGCGTGAGTGTCTGTTAAGGTGCCGGCGCAGTTAGAACGAGAGGTTTGGGTTTCCGTGTAAACAGGAGCACCCTGCGCAAGGGCGCTCTCTTAAAGAAGCCAGCCCCGCACCCCCAGCGGCAGCGCTGCGCTAGTAACGACCGTCTCCGTCTATCAGGTTCCTCTGTGTGCCAGGCCCCGCGCTGGGCTCTGACCGTGAACTCCTCGATTGGTGGGCCCCTCCTGCCACTGCTGATAAGAAAGATCACTATCCCCATTGGAGGGAGGTAAGGCAGAGGCTCGAAGAGGGTCCATGACTGGCGTGAGGCCACACGGCTGGAAGTAGAATCCAGGTCTTACTTGCTCCCCCCTTGGGCACCGCTGCGGGTGGACAGGCCTCGGGGCCTCGCTCGGCCCCCAGCAAGCTCTGAGGGGTCTGGTGGGCGAGTACCCTCACTCCAGTACTCGGCATGGGAGAAACCGAACCCTGCAATCTGAGCCAGTGAGGACACCTCCCCGACCAACGCTCTGCCTCGTCTCCAGGGACTCGGCAGCGACCGGGCAGGTGCAGGGGTCCCAGATGGTGGGAACCCTCGGGCTTTGATGAGTCTCAGGTCACCCACGGAGCCACCAGGCCCTCCCCTCTGCTGTGGCCCCCAGGTCCCCACTCGGAACCGCATGGGACGGCTCCCACCTGGACAGGCCCTGGTCCCCAGCATCGCCGCAGCAGGTGCCTTCTCTTCCGAACCGAGAAAGATTCCCCTCCCCACACACCCCGGACACCAGGCTGCCCTGAGGGCGCCACCCCACCTGCGTTCTGACTGTTGCCCCTGACTTTCCCGACCATTCGCCAACAGTCCAAATGCTGATCCCCCACTGTCGAGGCCTGAATTCCTTCCAACGACGACGACCTCCTTCCCCTCCCTGAACTTCTGAGAGGTGCTCACCATGAGCTACATTGACTAACCTGAGTTCGACCGTGACCCCTGTCAGGAAAGCTGGAGGGCTGGAAACTGACTGAGACGTCACTTATAGGATACATAGTGGAGCTAATTGTGTATTATATTTCACACATAACATCCACTCAGGCAACACGACGCCTTGAACTGCATTGCAGGAAAGCAATACATCTGCTAAAGTTATTCAAAAGTATTTTCTCTGGCACACGAACGCTGCTCCGGGAGGGGGGGACCCCACTGTCTGCACCCCCAGCCCAGGAGGCCTCACCTTGGCCCTCTGAGCTGCCTGTCCCCAGCTCCCCCTCAGAGGTGGGTGGCGGCTCCGGGCCCTCCCCAGGCTGCGGACGGCCATGCCACTCAGAGCTGTCGGAGGCGGAGGGCAAAGGCGACCGAAGAACTCCGTCCCCCAGGGGTCTCTGGAGAGCCTCGAGCAGGACAGGTCTGCAAATGGGACAGCGTGCGCCTCCGCTCGGGGCCCCCACCCGCCGAGGAGTCACTTTCAGGACGTCTGTCCCCCTAGAGCCAGGGTGGAGCGACAAGCGACCACAGCGAAACCACATCCCTGCAGGGCGGCGGGCAGGGCAAGTCAGGAGGGAGCCGCGCAGGTGCGGGCCTTGCTAACCCCAAGGCACGTGTCTCTGAGGTCGAATCCCAGCTCTGCCCGCCCTCGGCGGTAAAGCCTGAGCAGCTGCCTTGGCCCCATCTGTCCCCTGGAGGTGACAAGAGGACAGACCCCACACAGCTGCCGTGAGGATTCAACGAGAGGCCCCTGCAACGCCCTGGGCACAGTGTCCAGCGCTCCCTAAGCACTAACCGGCCAGCAGCGGGGAGCGTAGGCAGACGCGCGCTGGTGCGTTTCTCTGGGACGTGGCTTTGGACGTGACCTTTCCCACGCTGAGCGCTCTGGCAGCACGCATGCGCGCTGCGTAGCCACCGCAACTCCCGGGTCGGCCGCCGCAGCCCTTCTAATCCCACTGCGTCCGGGGGCGTCCTCCGACTTTCAGTACAGATCTCGGGATCTGCAGAGGTCCAGTCCGGAGCCCCCGGGCGGAGTGAGGCGCCCCTCCCCCACCTCACACTCATCACTGCTCTGTAACCACTTCTGCGCCCGGCCCGACCCCCGGCACCTCTCTCCCCGTCCCTCCCTTGCCCGCCAGTTGTCCCTGCAGGACCGGCGCAGAGAAGCCCTGCGAGGGTTCTCCTGGCACCCCACGCACCAGGCCTCCCCTGCCTGCCGATATGCACAGGCAGGTTCCTGCGCAGCGCCTCCGATGGCGGACCCACGGTAGGATGTAAACCGATACACACGCGTGGGTGTAGCACACGGGTGAGTTCGCCCAGAGCCCAGGCTGGTCTCGGGGCCGTCAGCCTTATCACACAAGTAGCCGGAGGAACCTTCAGCACATGGAATGCTCGCAGGCACAGCACACGGGGGTGCGGGGAGGGGGTTTGCACAGGGTCATTGTCTGCTTTGCCCTTTGAGGTAGGTCGGGCGGCCCCATCCGAGGGTGAGCTCACAAATGCTCACAGGTCTAGCTTGCCAAAGGTCAGGCAGCTACGACGTGTGACCTAAAAAGCCGTCGATACCTGTTCTAGGAATTAGGGACGCTGACGATGAGAACACTCGAAAGTAACCCTGCGCACTTTCCCACTCTTGAAACAGGGCTACTAACCGGGGGCATCGCTGAAAACTCCAGCAGAGTGACTCAATTTCTAGCAAAAGGTCATTTCTCCACGGCGCTTTGGGACAACCCCAGCAGAAGCTGCAAGCAGAGAAACAGAAAGAGAGAGAGGCTCTCGTCAGCCTGGAGGCCTGGACGGTTTCCTTTTACGTGGCCACACAGCCTCTCGGTCCTTTGGGGGGCCCCTCACAGGGCGAAACCTGCCGCAAAGTCAAGGGCAGGCTGGAGGGCTCATTTCCTGTCTTCTAAATATACTCTCGGTGCAGATGGTATCTCCTCCCTGCGTCAGGGAGGACGGCCGCCCTTTACCTTACAAACGTCTCAGCAGCATCTGAACCGCAGGCAGCTCTGGCAGGGGAAGCCGGACACCCTAAGCGCCTCCAGGGTCAGCGCGCCCAGGCCCCGCTCAGCCGCCTGCACGTTCTCCTCCTCGTCCCTGCTCCCTGTCCCCCGCTCCTGCTGCCCCGGCACCTTCTCCTCTTCCTCCCGCTCCCCCTCTTCTTCCTCCTCCTCCTCGTCCCAGCAGGGCCCGTCGGGCACATCCAGCAGCGCTGCTCTCGGTGAATGTTATCAGAGGAAACACTTGAGCACCAAGAAGCAAACAGAAATCATTCTACACCTGCTGTCACTCTGCCGCCTCCGGTGCCCCAGCCTCCATCCAGGTGTCCTCCTGGAAGAAAGGGTCCTTTCAGGACGGTGGCGGGTGGCTCTTGGGCCAAGTTTCTCAAGCAGGACAGAAAGAAAGAAAAACAACCGGAGAGGGCAGAGCTTTCCCGGGACTCGGAGACTCAGGGCTGCCGTGTGGCCGGCTCGGGGCTGTCCCCTGGGCGTGTGCCATGGCCCTCGGCCTCGGTCGGAACACCTGAGCAGTGGGTTCCTGAGAACTGTGACTCCTCACAGGGCTGCGTAAGGGGACAGTGAGGTGATGCCCTGAACCGCTTGGCCCTTCCGGGCACCAAGAGCCCAGAGGCAGGGGTGTGGTCCATTCCCATGACCTCATCCCGAATGCACAACGGCGCCCCCCTGTTCTCGACGCCAGCATGAGAATAGTTACGGCTCCTTTTATTGCTGCAGATGGGAAATCGGGGCTCAGAGAGGTGAGGTGACCTGCCCGCCGTCACAGATCTGGGTTCTACCACCCTTCAGCGTCTTCCCACAGAGGATCGTGGGCATCAAGGGGCTCGCAGGCTCCCTGGGTTAGGGGTCCTGCCCCGAGGAGGCAGTGACGTCACCCGGAGTGCAAGATGAGGTGAAGTTGTACGTGTTGACTGTCCCCCAGAAGGAATGGTTTCAGGGCACCCCCTTAATGACTTCCTGTCCACTCCGGTGATTTCGGGGACTTGCCCAGGGTCACACGGCTAGTGGTTGCCTGTCCCAAGGCTCTTGTCTCAGCTCCACGAGTACGTTGCTGTCTGTCCCGTGAATAATGGGGGATTCCACCAGCACGGACAGAGGTGGACCGTTTCGATCCGTGGTGCGCAGGGCCAGCCCTCACCGCACCGCCACAGCCGGTGTGAGCATCGTTTCCCGAGTGCGCGCCCGGTACTTGGGGGGGCGGGCAGTGTCACTGGAACCTGTCTCATCGGAAAACCTCTCCCACTCTTCCTTGGTTACCAGGGAACCCAGCCAGGGACCGCTGGACTTCTGAGGGGACAGGGCCCTTCACTGTGGCCGAGTGAGCTCACATAGCACCTGCACGCGTGTGCTCTGCCCAGCCCCACCAGTCCCGTGGTCTCCAGAGCATCCCCAGCGACGTCACAGAGCGGGCGAAGCTGCAGCCGGCAGAGGGAGGCTCCCTCTGGGAAGAGCCTCGGAAACCCCGAAGGTGGGCAGCCAGCCCCTTCCGCTTGGGCTTCACCGAGCTTCCCGCAAGGCTTCCTCCTCCCCGTGCACTTTGATCCTCGGGAGCTCTCAGAAAACCCCCGTGAAGGGCACTTGAAGTCTGAAAGCCCCGGAACAAAGAGCCGCTGTTCACAGAAGTGTTTACAAGACTTCCCGGCTCCGCACCCGAGACGGGAGCTGTCGGTTCGGTGAGCAACGCCCCCGGCTGGACGCCACCTCCAACCTCGCCCCACACCCTCGGTCCACAGCGGGGGCGGCTGAGGCTCATTCAAGGCCGCGTGCCAGCACGTGGTGCCGCTGGGGCCAGCGTGTCTGGTCTGACCGTCCTCAACCGTGACAGCGCCCTGGGAGCCGGCCTTTCCAGAACGACCCCGCCGACCTCGCCTTGCACCTGAGCCCAGAGCTGGACGGCCGTTCCCAGGCCTCCTTGCAGCAACCGGGACTCTGGACAGACATCGGTTTGCACCGAACGACGCCTGCGGAGCTCGGCTGTGGCTGCTGCACGTGAGGCCACGGAGACAGAGGGGCGAGGCGAGGTGACGGACGGGGTCCGCCCTCCGGCTCCCGGCCGCGCTGGCCCGGCTTCCTCACCCCCGGGTCTCGGCCTCCCAGGGGCGGTGGTCCAGGGCGGCTGCCCCTCTCCTCATGGCCAGTTCTGCGCTCCCCCAGGACTCACGCCAGTGTCCCCGCCTAGAGCCTGCTCCTCCAGCCCTTCCGCCCGGTTTGTGAAGAGCAGACTCCCCGGGTCACGACCCTTCCTGCCTAGCGGGTCCCGCGCGGCTTCGTCCTCTGCCGTGGGCTCTGACACGCACAGCCCTGGGGTTCGAAGACCCTCGTGTGCGCTGTGAGGCCAGGGAGTGGCTGCCTGCGGGAGCCAGGCCCCTCTGTGCGGTCCTGCCTGGACCCCCGGTCGGCCCTGCGCCCGGTCGGGGGCTCGCTGGCCCTTCGGCCTCTCCTGGCGCTTCTGTTCCTGAGCACTCAGACTCACGTGATTGTTGGGGGTCCGGGGGGCTCTCTCTTGCACACAAGCAAGTCAAACACGCACTGGCACAGGTAATTCTCTACTGAAGATGAATTCAGGGGCTCAAACAAAAGTGTCCTCTACCTTCGATCCCCTGTGGATGGACTGACCAGAGCTGGAGGACCGTTCTCGTCCTGGCAACTCCTGCAGCTCGATTTCAAAGCCAGGGCGGAGCCAGCATCTTCTACTGCCTGGTCCACAGAGCAAGCGAGTCTTGTGCTGAGTGCGGCCGTGACGCGTCCCCCGACGGGGCCGTTACAGGTCACTCACAGGAGGGGGAAGACTCGGTGGCACTGGCACCGGGCAGGGTGCTGGCCCCGCCCCTCTCTGGATGTGCCCCTCCCCCCGACGTGTGCAGGGGCACGGCCACCGCCGTCAGGGAGCTCACCCTCCGGAAACGCAGAAGCTCGAGTTCCTTTGCTGTCTTGCGATCTCGTCGCTGTCGTCTGTTTCGAGGGCTGACTGAGGTCGTCTCCTCGTTGCTGCTTCATGTGGTGTCGTCAAAGACACGTGTCCAGCTGGCCGGCAGAACTGGAAATGTGTCGGTCACAACCGCGGGGTGGGAGGGATTTTCCCGAGAACTTGGTTTCGACACTGCCTTCTGGAAAGCGAGGCCACAGGAAAGTCCTCAACCCCCACCAAGTGAGGGCTGGAAAGATGGGGGTCCAGCCTCCCAGGTCCCCAGCCTCTCCGCCTCCCTTCCCTCCCCGCTGCTGAGCCCCCGGGCGAGCCCCACCCCACCGTCCACGTCCCCGTGACAGGCACTGGGGACTTCCCCTCACGCTCATCACCAGCCCACTCACTGCTGGCCTCGGCCAAAGGAGCCCTGGACACGGCCATGCTGCCCAGGAACGGGAGCCTCGGGGGTCTCCCCGGACCCCCGGTCCCCAGGCAACTTTCTCAGCCTGCCATCTCGCACCCCCTGCATGGCATCACATTTTAGTTTGATTTTAATTAAGTTTTTTAACTGAGAAACTCATGCGTACACATGGCAACAAAAAAGTCAGCGTAGGAAAGAATGGATCATGAAGGTCCCCCTTCTCGTTCCTCAGCCAAATTACTGCCTAGAGCCCCCCGTGGGCCCCTCTCAGCGAGCCCGTCCATGCACCGGGCAACCTCCGTTGGCTGCCTAGCTGAACAGCTGTGCAGACCCCGCTTCCTTGCCGTGGTGAACGGAAAGCCGGAGGCTTGCTCTCGCAGCTGTCCGGCAGCTGGGCACGTGACCCTGGCTGGACAATGAGATGCGGGGGTGGTGGTGAGCTGGCCGTCCAGGGGGAATGGCCAGGTGACATCTGGGAAGCTCTCCATTCGCAGGTTTTTTCAGAAGACTCCTGTGTCTGGCACTGACTGTTCTCCTTCCTCATTTTTTGTACTTGGATGCGATGTTTGCATCTGCGGCAGCTCTTTTGGGAGCATGAGGCAAGGAGTGTAAAAAGTTTACGAGCCAACCTGTTGCATGGAGGTGGTGTAGAAAAGAAAGAACCCAGGTCCCTGAAAACATTGGTAAGCAGCAACTGCCTGTCTCAGAGGGAGGTTCATGAGAAAAACAAACCACTATTTCTCAAGACTGTGCTGGTCAGGTGTGTCCTCACAGGAGGACTGATCCCGATGGACACCGCACAACGGGCACCCTTTGAACACCCACTTCTATCCAAACGGCACGTACTGTACTCCGGACGCTGCACTCGGCTTGTCTCACTCAGCAGTGCGCGTATTTTAATTCAATGTATTTAAACAAAAGCAAAACAAGAATCGGCACCCCCTCCCCCACCCCCACCCCCACTAATCCGTTCTGTGCGTCTACGAGCATCGTCTGTGTGCACGTGTGTGTGTGTGTGCACGTGTGTGAGCACAATATGTGTATTAGGGTCTCCGCAAAGGGAGGTCCTGCGGCACAGAAATCTTTTTGAGTCTGTGTTTCTCTTTCCTTCAGATAAACGCCCAGAAGCAGAATGACTGGACTTACGGCACTTCTGTTTTTCGTTTCTTCAGTAACCTCCACACCGCTGTCCGCAGCGGCTGCACCGGCCCCCACGCCCACCGACGGCGCGCGGGCCCCCTTTCCCCGCGGCCTCGCCGGCTCTGGCTGTTCCTGGTCTGCTCGGCCGCAGCCGCTCCGGCAGCTGTGAGGCGACAGCTCCTGTGGTTTGGGTTTGCGTTTTCCTCATGATCAGCGATGCCGAGCATCTTTGCATGCCCCCGCTGGCTGCCTGTGCGTCTTCTCCAAAAAATGCCTGTTCCCATCCTCTGCCCATCTTTAATCAGTTTACTTGCTGCTGAGCCGCATGAGTTACTTACATATTTTGAGTATTAGCCCCTTATCCGATACGTGATTTCAAAATACCTTCCCTCCTCCGATAGGTCGCATTTTCCTTTGGTCGATGGGCTCCTTTGCTGAGCAAAGCTTTCATTTTTGGTTTGATGTGGTTCCACTTGTCTGTTTTTGCTTTTGTTGCTTTTACTTCTAGTGTCAGATTTGAAACATCATCGTCAAGATCAGCGGTGAGAACCATCACAAACGGTTGCTTCTGCAAACCTTTCAGTAGCGGTGTCTTTGCGCACAGGTGGGAATTCACCTGGACAGGGTTTATTTGTGCAATGATTTGTGCAAAGGGGAGGGCAGGAGACCTGTCCCCTGGGCTTGCCTTTGCTGCCACTCCCCCCCCCTGCGTGAGTGGCAGCAAAGTGAGTGGTGAGTGGGTGAGTGTCCCGGGTGCGTGATGCACACGCGTGTTTCCTAGCCTCCGAGGCGTCTGGCCTTCCAGGTCCGAGCGCCCCCCTCTCCCCGGCAGTGGTGTTCGTCAGCTTCCGTCAGCAGGACTGGGGACTCACCGACTACCCACTCTCTTGCCTGGATGTTCTGAGCCCCTTTTGCCCTGCAGGGTCACCCGTGGGTCCCTCCTTTTCCCTTACTCACCCCCCTGCCCCCCGCCCAGCCCTGAACCCGAGGACACCCATGGCCTTGGACTGGGCTCCCAGGAACCGGTGCCCCAGTCCGGGCAGGGGCCTCAGCTCCTTCCACTGGGACTGAAACCCGCCGCTCTTTGCAGGCCCCCCCCAGCCAGTCCCTGCCCACCCGCCCCACCCCTCGCTGCACTGGGCGAGCTGCAGGCACCGGTGTCTGTGCCCCCCGCCCACCCTCCCCATCTGCCCCTTTTCTGCTCTGGCGAACGGCCCCCTCGGCTGCCCGAGGCCCAGCTCCCACAGGAAGCTTGGTGACGCGCCACCCCGCCCCCCACCCACAGCAGGCCGTGGCCCCTGGTTTCAGCACCTGCAACCAACCTCGGAAACTCACACCAAAAACCCGACCTCACACCCCAACCCCAATCCTGCTGTTTGACGGAAGCTGACGAACACCACTGCCGGGGGGAGAGGGGGGTGCGCGGAGCCGGAAGGCCAGACGCCTCGGAGGCTAGGAAACACGCGTGTGCATCGCGCGCCCGGGACAGCAAGGGGCCCAGCGTTCTGTCGGCCCAGCCTGGGCCCAGCTGCAGCCGGCCAGGTGGGCTCGGCAGTGAAACACGTGGCGGGGGTGGGGATCGGTCCAGAGACACAGGCTGCATTTTCAGTGTGAAATGCTGTCTTCTGTGCTCCAGAGCACACAGCCCTCACCTGGGGTGGGCAGATTCGTGAGGCTGAGGCCAGCGAGGCCGGGGCTGGCCCGGGCCAGGCTGCGGGGCGCCTGGTGTCCTGCCTGCTGGCCCCTCTCCAGCCCCTCTCTGAGTCGCCCGTCCCCCTGGGCCCACGTGGAAACTCAGGAAAGGGGTTCTTCCACGATCCCCCGGGGCCACCCCCTGGTTTGACAGGCAAGGAAACTAAGTTCCAAAGAGGTCAGAAAGCTTACGCAGTTACTCCAGGACAGACCCAGGCCCAAGGATGGCAGAGCGGCCGTCCCCGCTCTCTCGAGGGCTCACAGCCCTCCCTGGGGTCCAAGAGTGTCATCTACCCTGTCATAGGTCAGACACGGGGGCCGGGGTGGGGGGGTGAAGGGACAACTTCTCAGTCACCCAGCAGGTCAAGAGCAGAGCCTAGGGACAGACTCGGCCACCCACCTGGCGCCCCCGCCGCCCCCCCGCTCCTTCCTCTCACCTGTCCCCACAGGACACGGCCCCTGGGACGAGAGCGAGCGCTGGGTCAGAGAGGGGAGCACCCCCGCAGGACTGAATGGCCGTTATCGAACAGCGAGACGCAAGCAAGCACTCCAGCAGAAGCCAGCAGCGCTTGGGAAAACCGGGGCCTCCCTGCCGAAGCCCCTGAAAACCACAGGCTGGGGCGTGGCCACGGGACCCCGGAGCGGGGGGAATGGGGGGGGCATAAACGTGCTCCCGGCAGCCCGCTCTGGGCCAACGTGAGCAACGAAACAAGAGGTGCAGCACCGGGTTATGACCCGAAGTTTCAGCGAAGTATGGGTGAGGCTGATGTAAATAAAACACCGAGTAAATAAGCAGCAGGGAGAAGAGACAGTCTATCCTCACAGAAGAATTCCAAACAATTTCTGTAGACACTGTCCCCTTGGGCGTAGGCTCCGCCCTGTGACTCACCTGAAGAGGACAGTGTGGCCAGTGGGGGTGCCGTCATCGTGACCTCGGGGAGGGGTGCTGGCGACGGGGGGTGGGGGGGGGCCAGCAGCAGTGCTGAGTCACCGGGTGGCACACTCCCTGCACTGGACGGAGATGGCCGTGCGCCTCTGCGCTCCTCCTGCCAAACCCCGGCGCCCGGCCGACCGGGAGGACCCACCAGACGGGCCCAGGGTGCGGCATCCACCCAGCGGCAGGCGGGCTGTGCGCAGCGGGGCAGGGCTGAGAAACGGGCACAGATCCGAGGAGGCCACAGACACGTGGCCGAACCTAACAGCATCCCGCAGGGGACCCGGGACGGGGAAGGGCCCTGGGACCCCTCGTGCAGCCCCAGGACCCGTGGGGCCCCTGGGCACAGGCGAGGGGCAGGCGGGCCCCACAACACTCTCTCCGGGAAGAGGAGGGTCCCCGTGAGCCGGGGGGGTGGGGGGTCCGGCCCTCCCTGCACATCCCCCAGCTCCTCTCTGGGCCTCCTCCCCCACCACTGCGGGCAGATGGGCAGGTGGCCGCACAGGCCAGGCCTCGGCGCACCCTGGAGGCCGGGGCTCATCCGCCCTGTCTCTTGCCAAGGGCGGGGGGGGGGCGCGGGCAGCGGGGGGACAGCGGACACCACCGAGAGGCTGAAAGCTTTTCCGTTTGACTCTGTGACGAGTCTCTGAAAGTCGGGTGGTGCCTCGTTAGACACCATTCCGTGCGGTTCCGGTGGAGGTGACCTCACGTCACGACCACAGACCTGCTCCGCGCCTCGGGGACGGTCAGGATGCCGGGCTGTTCTCCCCGCCCACCACGCTGGCGGCTCCCGGCTTCACGCCGACCACCTCCGTCCACCTCGGTGGCCCTGGGGAGGGACGGAGCCGCGGAGCCTGGGGACAAGCGGCAGCCTGTGCGGCCCGTGTCCCCACCGGTGAGCCCGTGCCGTGGGCCCTGCACGCCGGCCGAGCAGGTGCGTCGGGCAAAGACAGGGACCCTCCGTGCCAGGGTGCTGGCTCCCACACGAAACACGTGATAGGTGTCTGGGCCGCCACCAAGGTGGGGATGCCCACACTCAGTCACACGCACTCACACACTCACATGCAGTCACACACTCACGACTCACAGCCATGCGCGCTCACACACACAATCCACACACTCCCCAGGTGCTTCCCTGACGTGGACCCTGGGTGTCCATCTCTGAACCTGGGCCCACACCCCCGCCGGGCCACGCCTCCTGTCCCCCCTCTCTAGTGCCGGTGGGATGCCTGGAGCGCTCCGGGTCCCCCGTGGACGTTTAGTCCCCTGTGACAACCGGAACCACACAAGCGTCCTCTCAGGTGAGAGGTGCGAGGCTGAGGGGTGTCTCTCACCTGTGCTCCCTCCCGGAACCCCACCTGGGACAGCAGCCCCCGGGGGGCACAGCCCAGGGGCCCGAGGGCCCGAGCCATGGCCACCTCTCTGCAAGTCCGGGGCTCGCCGGGCAGCTAGCGACGACCCAGCGCTACTCCATGGCTCCCAGGGCTGACGCCTCCCAGGTAATGGGGTGACGCTGGCACCCACGAGTAGTCAGGTACTAAAGGACGGTAGTTAACCTTTAGCTCTGCCGGAGGGAAGCTCTTGGGGAGAAACCGCCTCTTAGTCAGAGGGCCGATATTTGTTAGCTGGAGGGCGAGACTAATTAGACACACCGGCGAAGATGACAAGGAGCAGGGAACAGCGCGTCAGCTCCAGAGTGACTTCCCACGGGACGCTTAAGGGCCAAGCGGCGTGGACAGAGGCCGGCCCGCACGCAGGCGGGTCTCTCATTCTCCACGCAGGTCTGGGCTCTGAGGGCCAGGGCCACCCGGGACGCCCCTCGCTCAGGCCTCTCCCCTCCCCGGAGCCGGCCTCGGGCCTGCCTCAGCGGTGTGGCAAGTGGGAAAGGCTGGGTAGGCCAGTGCGTGGCCGGGTGCCAAACTGGGTCCCCCAGAGTCGTATGCCAACGCGCTAACCCTCAGTGGGACCGGGTCTGAAGACAGGGCTCTTAGGAGGCACCTACGGTTAAATGAGGCCGTGAGTGTGGGGTCCTAATCCGGCAGGGCTGATGGTCTTAGGAGAAGGGAGGAGACCAGAGCTCTCGCCAGAGCCCGAGCAGGCCAAGGCCTTGGACGGGACCTCCAGCCTGCAGGACGTGAGCGGTTCTGTAGAGAAACTCCCGGATTCCAGTCGTTTGTTTGGGAGCCGGAGCTGGTGAAGCTGCTCTCCACCCACCCTCCCAGCACAAGACGCCTCTAAATACGCCCCCACTAGGAGGCCAGCGGGCCAGGCTTGACTGCCTACCTGCAGCGCTGGGGCACCCCGCCCAGTGCCTTCCCTTCTGGGCAGGGGTCTCGGTGCACACGCAAGCCTCTGGCCAGGAACCCGAGCGCCACGCCGGCGCCCCCTAGAGCTCAGCCGCCACCTGCAGTCTGCTCCTCCATCCCGCCGGCCCGCCCACCCCCTCCAGCCCTCTCGGGCCTCTCCCGGCCTTCTGCCGAGGCCCTCCCACCCTGCTGGTCCCAAATCCATCCTCCGACTGCTCCCAGTGAGCCTCCCGAAACACCCCACAACCACGGACCTTCCCACTGGAACTGCCAGCCTCCCTCCCCGTGCCCTGCAGGACAGTGGCCAGCCCCCCGAGCGCTGTGTGCCCAGTGCCACACTTCACTCCACGCTGGCCCCAGTACCTGCTCCCGCAGCATCGCCAGCGCCGTGTGACTCGCCCTGACCCGGCCTGGCCCCGCCCCCACAGGTGCACAGGCGCACACATGCACACACGGACACGTGTGTGTGCACACATGTGTGGGAGCGGCCGCTCCGCTTGGGGCCGAGGCTCTGACCCCAGCAGCACTCCCTGAGCCCCCGCAGCCCCGCCCCGACGGCCTGCGCGATCTGCCGCCTGCTCTGGCGCACTCGCCACGCCTTGGTCTGCACGTCCGTCGAATGGGAACGCTGCCTTCACATCCGACACGCGGGGGAGTCACAAGCTCTCGGGGAAGGATGCGGATAAGGCCCCTGACACGGAGCCTGGCCTGGGTGGAGCCTGATGAACCCCAGCTGCCCGCCCTCAGGAAAAGGCCCGAGCTGCCGGGCAGGGGACGTGGGAAAGGGGAAGGAAACCGGAAGGGGCAGAGGGGGGAAGGCGTGGGCTCGCAGGGCACAGGGGACAATGAGGCACCCGCCGGCCCCGGGAGACAAAACGCAGGCGGTTCTCCAAAGCCTCGCGGAGATGCGCTGTCATCGATGACTCCGATTAAACTATTTCACGGCGAGCGCATGGAAAATAAAAAACTTAATGATCTTTTAGATGAACTTGTTCACACAAGAACAACCTCTGAGTTGCCTCCAGTGGGAAAAAAAAAGTAGGATGTTGCTCCTCTCCCACCAGTTAAATGCCGGTGGGCCGGACAGTGCAGGGGCGGGAAGGGTCGCTGGGCCCTCAGGCTGCCGGGCCACTCAAAAAGGCGGGGGAGGGGATCCTGGCTAAGGGGCTTCACAGGGAAAAGGGTTTCTCCAAGGGCTCCTTCCCACTGCTCTGTGCAGGACAGGGGCCTGTTACAACGGTGTCCCCTCCCCCATGGCCGACAGCGCCTGGCCCACCCCTCCGAGGGCCCCACACAGATGCCCGCACCTGGGGAGGGGGCAGGGGGAAGGGCAGGTGGGCCTGACTGTCAGGGACATGAAGGACACCCTGGGAGAAGTGGAGGGAAGGGGAACTGAACGGCAAGAGTGGGCTCAAGACAAAAAGAGCCACAGACCCACGGGCAGATGGGGAGAGGAGGGTGGGGGCGGATGAACCCCTCCGGCCGTGTGGGGCTGACCGCCTCCTCCAAGGGACACCCACCGCCCTTCGCCTTCAGCAGCTCAAAGTGAGAGGGTCCGCAGGCCGAGCCTGAAGCCGAGCGTGCCCTGCCTTTGGCGCAGGCGGGCCAGGAAGGGCACGGAAGGCCCTCGTCCCGGAGACGGCAGCAGGTGCCACAGCCTGCCAGCCGGGCAGAAGGCCCCAGCTCCTGTCCTTCGTGCCGCGGCTGCCCGACGCCCTGCACGGCCGCCCGCCCCACCCCAGGAAGCCGTCACGGGGAGTCCCCCGCTCGACATACACCGTGTGGACACCCAGCCCCTGCCCCTGCTGCTCCGACAGAGGCTGGGGCAGAGGCTGGAGCAGAGGCTGGAGCAGAGAGCGTCCCGGAGGCACCGAGGCTGGGCCGGCACGTTCTCCTCTTTAAACTCGGGAGGGAAAGGGGGAAAAGCCCAAAGCGACCGGTCCCCTTCTGGCTCTGAGGCTGGCTCGCCTGTGGACTCAGCGAGAAGAAGGCTCTTCGTCGGAATTGCCATCTGGTTTCTGCGTCTGACGTTTCCCACGGTGGCCGTGGCCCATCCGGACACTTCCAGGCAGACCGCTCGGGCCCGGGAACCCCTGGCCCGAGGCAGTGCGGCCAACAACAGCCCCCTGGGCGGTATGTTCGCCTCGTCTCCTGCTACCAACTCGCACGGGCTGCCGCCGCCAGACATCTGTGCCCCGGGCTGGTGTCGGCAGGAGGAGCCGTTTCCGAGTGAAGTGCGGTGCAGACAGACCAACATGGAGAGAGCAGTGCTTGAGTTGGCCAGGCTGAGGGTCGCCTTGGATTCCTGGGGCAAGAGGTCAGCCCCGGAGTTGAAGGGACCCCACCCTGGAGTCCCAGGCCACGTCCACGGACCCCTGGAGGCCCTCTAGGGCCCCTCGTGTCCCTGCGATCGAAGCCGGCCTTCTAACACGACCACGCTGGCGTTTGCACAGCTGGCCCTCAAGCAGTGGCGGGTGAGGCCACGCCCACCACAGCGCCGGGGAAGGCAGGGGACCGTGGCGTCCAGGCGCACCGATGGTCATCGGGCTCTGCACTGCCACGCCCATCAGTGTCACTGGAGGATGTCCTCGATGAAGCAGAAAAAATAGCACTGCCACCACCTCTCCGTCCTTGGCCACATGTCTTCTCGCCGCTCTGTGTGAGGAAAAGGGAGGGACCCAGAGAGCCCCTCTGCCGGCCACTGGGCAGCGGCCTTGTCGGGAGGGAAGTTCTTTAGTGACGTTAAGAGTCACAGGCCGGACCCGCCACTTTGTGTACGAAATCCCACTGGAACCCGGCCTGACAGACGGTGGCATTTCTAACGAGGATGCTTGGCGAGCTTCTTGAGAATGCACAAATGGGCCCGTTTGTTCCAGGTAAACTGAGGGCATTCACTGCCGGCGATCGCCTCTGCGGTTCCGAGCAAACAGAAGAATTTGGGAAAATGCGCAACTGTCACCGCGTGCCTGGCTTCCTGAGGCTTTTCTGCTGAGGTGGGTGGACAACTGACGTGGTTTCCAGGCTTGGCGCCGTGAAATGGGACCGCGTCCGGAGCCCCTGGCAGCTCAGCGCGCGGTATTCCCGAAGGGCCGAGCAAACCCCGCAGGGGTGAGAGGCCACGCGCGGAGGGCGACGGGGAACGGACTTCAACCGTGTGCGCCGGTCCCGATCGACAGTGAAGAAGCTCACTCGCAGAGCCTCGGGGCCGCCTCGGAGACCAAGGTCCACGGTGACCTGCCAAGGCCTTTACATGCTAACGACACAGCTGTGCGAGGCGGGACCGTCCCACACGCCACGGCCAATGTAACGTGCTGCCGCAGATTAAACGCGGGAACAGGAACTCCAGCGTCTTCCAAAGAGCCAGACCCTGAAAGAGCCAGAGCTTTGCACGAATATGAACTAGCCATGGTCTTTCTACTATTTCTCGTTTTGGAAAAAATACAGTTGATCTGATCGAATACGTTATTTAAGGTAATATGTGATGGGTGTATGAGTGTTATTTTTCTAGAAATTATCATTATTTTTAAATAAATTCATCAAAAATAATATTTTTAACACCGGTCAGCTCCCCTTTCTAACGCGGTAAAGAGCGCTAGGTGGGACCCACACACCCCAAAGCTCTCTGGGGTCCCCAGTACGTGTTAGGGGGACAGCAGCGTCCTGAGATCAAAACTCTGGGGACACGCTGACTTAGTCACCACTCAGCGGCAAGGGCATCTCCCCAAAGGCATGAGAAATGCAGACTCCCAGGCCCCGCCGCCCACCCTCGGAACCCAGCCCTGCACCCTCCCCGGCGCCCGCGGAGCTCTGACAAGTTCGCGTCCGTTGGGCGTGGCGGGGGCGCTCGCCAAAGCGCCAGTGTCCAGCCGTCTCCGGCTCTGAGGCCTGCTGGGCTGACACTTCTCTGAGTGTGACATTCCCCTCTGGGGACATCAGCTCCCCAACAGGCAAACTCCAGTCCAGAAATAACCCCAAAGCAAAGCATCATGGGTCAGCCCCACGGGGGCAGGTCTGGGGAGCACGGGCCCCTCGAGTGGGAGGCTCTGGGTGGGACAGAGGGTCTCCCGGCCGAGGTGCCTGCGTCCGGCCTCAGTCCGTAAATGGCTGGAGGCCAGAAGCACAGTCAGCGCAGCGGGGCCCTGCTGCGCGGGCAGCGTGGGTGGTGGCCTTGCCTCCCAGCCTCACCCCAGCCATGCGATGCAGGACCCCTCTGACCAACCGCACTCGGGCAGGCAGCCCCTGGGGACCAGTCGGCGCCACTCCGCTGGGTCAGCCCGCCCCACAGCCTAGCTCTCTGACCCTAGCTGTGCCCCAAAGCCTCCCCTCATTCGGGGTTCAGGGAGCATGAAACAGTCGGAGGTCTGGGGATGTGGAGGCCGGGCCCAGATAAGCTGAGGGATGGGCAGAGCGGGGCAGGAGCACCGGGGTCTGCAGGGCCCCCACTAGCCAGCGCAGGGAAGCAGGCCCCGGTGCAGGGTCTGGGGGTGCTGCTGAGACCTTACACAAAACCGAGCCCAGCACTCGCGTGTGCTCAGCGCCCGCCAGCCACGGGGAGAGAGGCCGGAGCACGCGCTGCGTCACAGCCTCTGCAGGACCGGACGCTGCCGGCACCTCGACCTTGGCCTTCCTCGGCTGTTTAAGCCGCCCGGCCCTGACACCGTGCCGTGGCAGCCTGAGCAGACCCACGCCACTGCCCAGCACACGTGGTGGCTCCTGGCTGCAGGGGAGGACACACTTGGCCAAGGCCGCACGGCCCGGCCTGGCGGACCGTAGAGCTGGGCGCCAGCCTGCCTCTGTGGCGGCCCCGCCGCACCGCTGAGCCCGTGACCTTCAGCAGGTCACCCGTCTCCTGATCTCCCGGGCAGCAGGCATCCAGTCCAGCCCGGCTGGGAAATGCAGCTGACCCCTGGCCACGGTCACCCCTGCAAAGAGCTGAGTCAGTGGTACGTGGACGCCGCGGGGAAGGGGAGGCAGAGGCCAGGGCGTGTCAGCCGGCGGGGAATCAGGAAGTAGGGCCCAGCTGCCCGAGCTGCGAGATTTCTTCAACGGCGGCCACTTCCCCGTGTTTTCCCTCCTGTCACCGCCCCCCTGCCCTGTGCGTTGTCAACAAACCTGGCCCTCCGAGCAGCCAGCCAGGGCAGCAGGGAGCAGGCTCCACCCTCTGGGGAGGGCAGGCCAGCCCCCGCCTCCCCCCCCCGCAGCCGCCCTGCAGGCAGAAAGGCCCAGGGCCCAGCTCCCCGGGGGGGTGGGGGGCTGATGACCCCGAGGGCGCTGCTAAAATGTCCAGTCCTGATTGCTCAACAAGGGTCCACCCTGAGCAAGCAGCTGTCAGAGGAGGAGGCGATCGGAGACCCTGGAGGTGGCTTTGCTGGGGACTTTCTTCCTCTGCACCTCCCAGCGGCCTCCTGTCTCACCCTCCCGGGCTCCTCCTCCCAAGGGTGACCCAGAGCGGGAGAGCGGGGCTAGAGAGCTGCGAGGGACCTCAGCAGGCCCTCCCCTCCCCTCCGTGCTGGGCCGCGGTGGTCCACGCAGGTCTGGTGGTCTCTGCTCCGCTGAGGGAGGCGCAGGAGAAGTGGGAGATCATAGGAGAGGAGCAGAGCGCGCCCCAAAACACACAGATGTTCCCTGGGGCCCAGGGTGTGCACCTGAGTGCGCCGGGGCGGTAGCATTCGGGTAAGGAATGGCGGCACCACACACACGCTTTTTCCGCACGTCAGTGCCTCTGCTCTTCACAGCAATGCCTCGCGGTAGACTCAGTGTGAATGCAGAGTAGGGACGCAGCCTTGAACCAGCTCGGGGGCCCGTGGGCCTCCAGGATGGGTCTCGGCTACCAGGCAGCACCTGCCTGCCTCTCCGAGCTTCCACGCAGGTGCGTCCACAGGTAACAGCCGGCAGAGCCAACCCCCCGCCGGCTCCCCTCCCTCCCTCGACCCCACCAACTGGAGTCCAAGCTGCTTCCTGCGTCTATCCATCTGTCCTGGGCAGGAGACGGCGCCACCCACTCCACACCCGCCCGCCTCCGCCCTCCTGTTCCTGCCGACGGAACAGTCATCCCTCAGCCGCATCTGCCCCCGAGCTTCCCTCCTGCTTCTAATTTTTCAGCCTTTGCTAATCTCTGGGGGCAGCGGTCTGGGGGTGGGCGACGTGTGGGGGGCAGAGAGCGCAGTTGGGGACGTCGGCGGGCCTCCTTGGGCTTCTGCTTCCAAATAGCAGCAGCCCCACTGGGTGTGGGCGAGGGAAGGAGGCGACCTGCAGCCCCGCGTGAGGGGGTGGGCAGCTGGCCCGTGAAAGGCTCCAGGTGAACGGGCCCGGATGCAGCGTCCCCGGGGCCAGCCCTCCGCCCACGCCCCAGCCCCGCTCTGCCCTTGGCCACAAACCCCCTCGGCCTCGGGAATCAGATCCTCTCCCAGGCCAGCCGCCCTCCCCCCCCACCCTGGGGTCCTCTGCGAAACCCGACAAGTGTCCTGTCTGGCCCTGTCCTCGGTGTTTTGGCTCCAGCAAGCAGGCCTGGGCCTGTGAGACCCTCCCTGTGAGGGCGGACATTTGGGGGCTTTGGTCCACCCAGTCTGTGGCCCAGAGATCTGGACAAATGCCCCCCGTTTTCTGGTGGCGGCAGGGGACATGCACGCAGCAGACCAGACCAGCAGCCTAACCGAAGTCAAGATGAGTGACATCTATCCGTCCCCTGCAACCTGCAGACACGTCACTGCCCGGGAAGATGGGACGGACGGGGACCGGTCACCAGACGCTGCAGAGTCCCAACACCTTGCTCCTGCGCCTGCGCCCACAGCGACCGACACCCACGCGGAGGCAGGCCTGCCCCCCTCCCTCAGAGAGTGCTCGTCCCCTCCAGCTGTCCCCGTGTCATCGCCGTTCCCGGGGCACCACATCCAGCCTCGCGCAGAGCTGATTCCGGCTGCCCCCCCCCCGGGACCCTCCGCTGGCCGGTCATCGTCACCACCCTGGGTTTTCTGGACACGAGCGTGTCTCTCCCTGTCTCCTCTGCCCCACAGTGGAAAAGCTCGCTCAACACAGCGATGCAAGCCCCCCGCCACGCCCCAGTCCTGACCTCTGCTCCCCAAAATTAGTGCTTTGGAGGGACGTGAATGACGAACGTTTCGTGTCCTGTTCTCATTTCACACGGTTGGGAGAAATTAATACAGACATTCTCTTCTGCCCTGACTGGTGTGGCCACTGGGTGGGGCATCAGCTCACAAACTGAGGGGTTGCGGGTTCGATTCCCGGTCAGGGCACGTGCCTGGGCTGCAGGCCAGGTCCCCCACGAGGGGCACGTAAGAGGCAACCACACCTGGATGCTTCTCTCTCCTTCTCTCTCCCTCTTTTCCCGTCTGTCTAAAAACAAATAAATAAAATGTATTCTTTTCATTTTTTTTTAAATTCTCTTTTAAGAGATGAGAGCAGGGCAGTGGCACCTTGAGCCGGGGTCCGAGAGCCGAGTCACGCCCTCTGGAGAAAGCAGGGCGTCGGGTCCCACAGCCCCCCAGCCTGTCAGCGTCTGAGAGAGAACTGAACCCCCAGAGGTCACGCGGCCCCTCTGCCATTCTACCTGCCGTCGCAAAGCCACAGGTCCCCAGAGGAGTCCGTTTCCGTTCCCTTCCCTGCCCGAGAGTGCCAGGCCAGGCCGTGCTCCCTGAGCCGGGGCCGCTCAGACGGGGGCCAAGGCTGCGGAGGGTCGGGAGCTCGGGCCCCGCCGTGCTGGCCACTCTTCTCACACTGACCCCTGCCTCCTGGACGCCCGCCTGCCCACACCCCCTGACCAGTCCTTCTCCCCGATAGGAGGTCGCCTGCCCTTTCTCTCCAGTCCCAGCCGGAGGGAACGAGATGAGCCGGACACTGACACCATCTAAGGGCCCGTCGGCTCCCGCCCAGCTCCCGGAGGTGTGTCCCCACGGGGTGCGAGGCTGAACCCCACAGGCCCTCCAGCCAGGGTTCTGGGGGACCCAGGGAAACAGGACGAAGTGTTCGGTCACCCCCCAACCGGCAGCCTAGCCACCCCCGCCCCGGGGCTGCAGCGCCCGGCAGCCGCCTCCACGAGCAGAGAGCCCAGAAGCGCGCAGCGGGGAAGAGACCCCACCCACGCGGGCTTGCGCAGCCCGCGCCCCCGACACACCCGGCCCTGCTCGCTGCGGGGTCTCCTTCCGCCCTGAAGCCCACTGCAAGGGCCCGCCCGGGGCCGCCGAGAACGCTCAGGAACTAGCGCAGCCCCATCCCCGGCGCCCCTCCCCTCCCTATCCCCCCGCTCTGCCCCCCCCATCTCTGTGTCTGCCTCACGGCTCCCCCCCCCGTTTCTGTCTCTCCTTCTGGCCCCACCAGGAGCTCCGCCTCCCCAGCCCCTCTCCCCAGATGACTGTCTCGACAGCCACAAACGTTAACTTCATTAATCTGGGGAAAGTCGATCGGTGCAGAGGTTAATTGTCTTTCCCTGACACGTTTTTTACGGGATACATCTGGGTGACAAAAATTAATTTCCTCATTAGCTATTTCTGAAAGTGGAACAAGCTCAGGGGGAAATCAGGGCAGGTGGCGTGAGCTGTTCTGCCCGGCTGCCCAGGCTCTGCCCAGGTTCCCCTCCCCAGGGCGACAGAGGCCCTGAGGTCAGGGGTCAGGAGCCGGAGGGATTTCCAGAAAGGAAGGGCGCCTGAGGGGGCCCTGAGGTCTGAGTTCTGGGGTGAAGATGGGTCTCCATGGTCCCTCCCAGGACCTGCCAGGAGCCACGCCAGGAGCCAGGCCTGGGACCGCCCCCCACCGGCTGCTCCAGACGCCTCCCCTGCCCAGGACAGAACGCCGCCTCCCGTAGGACACCCAGGGCGTAGCTCCTCGGGGCGCAGTAGGAGCAGCGGGTAGAAACGAACGGCGTATCAGTAAAGGCTCAGCTCCGAGACCCGCCACGCTGAGCCCCGGGACGGCCCTCCTGCGCTCACGAAGGATGGTGGCCGCCACCGGAGGCCCCCACGGAGTGTCTCGGGAGCATGCCCCCACCCCCACCCCGCACCAGCCCTGGAATTCAGAGTGGGGACATCACGGAAAGGCCACCTCCTGGGGAGGCGGGGATGCTACACCGCAGACAGCCGGGGGGCGCCGGGCCAGTCACTCGGCTGCTGGGGCCTCAGCCTCCCGGGCCGTGAGGGAGCCAGCTGTCCCCACTGCCTACGCGCACTCTGGCTCCACACTCAGAGGTCCCAGGGAGCCCCCGGCCACCGGGCCCGCAGCTGTGCCAGCCCCTCCTTGCCCTCTGATTACCTCCTTCCTTCCAGGTCACCCTTCCCGTCAGTTTTGATGGCACAGGACAGAGGCCACCAGGACTTGGAGGCCTGATGAGACAGGAGTCCAGAACTTTCCGAGCCCATCCCGCTCCCACACCCCCTCTCCCACCCCTCGTTCCCCCCAGGTGGACAGGCCAGGGCTTCAGGTCCGGCGCCGCAGAGAGAACACAGGCAGTGCCAGGGGTGCCAAGGCCGGGTCGCGTCCACAGCCCCTTCCTCCGGGGCCCAGCCGCACCTCAGGGCCCACACCGACCCTGGAGCCAGCTGGGGCAGATCCGGGCAGGGAGCCTGTGCTTCTCCCTGCTGCGGCCTCCCTGCAGCTCCTGGGGCCTCGGAGACCGGTCTTCCAGGCCCCGGGCCTCCCCCATGCTGCCCCCCTCTGGCCCCTGCCCTCCGTGCCTCTGTGACCCCTGGGAGGGGAACCGGGCAGAGCCTGGGCAGTTGGACAGAAAGCTCATTGCCAGCCCCACCCCAGCCTCTGCCCCCTCCTTTCTAGGAAACTGGGCGCTGTGGGACCGGGGAGGATACAGATCCCGAATTTCCTGTTTCTATAAACCGAGGTATCACACGCACTGGGCTGGGGCAGGGCGGGGGGCAGGGTGGGGGGTGGCGGGGGAAGAATGCTCCCCAGAGACCCGTTCTGGCCCAGCCCAGAGACATCGCCTCTCCGCAGCAATTTCAGGGACAGGAAAAACCAGGCCCGGGCGCTGTCTGGATGCCACCGGTCAGCCTGGGGCAGGGAGTGCTCCTCCCGCTCCCCTGGGCCTCTCCTTTCTCAGGGCCCCTCCCCCGCCCAAGACAGCCGCTCAGCTGGGGCGGAAGGACCCATGGCTCTCTCCCAAGCCTGCCGCTCTGGCCACCCACCGCCCACCGGCCTTGCGCTGAGGCGGCAGAGCGGGGCCCCCGGGAGCACCGGCATCCCAGGAGCAGCTCCTGGGCTTTGAAGGCAGGAGGCGGTCACACACCGCCAGGAGCCCCATCCAATCCGCTTTGAGCCCCAAAGGCTTTTCCCCCCACCTGTCTCCAGTCCTGCGCCAGGGCCCCTCCCCACTGCCAGACCTCCTCGTGTGGAGTGGGGTGGGACGAGGCCTCAGGGTGCCTCGCAATCCCCTGATGCTGAGCCTGCGGGAATGTAGGGGCCGGGGAAGGCTTCCCGGCAGGGACGGTCATGGAGTGGGGTTCTGAAGGATGAAGAGGAGTCTGCTGAGCTGATCAGAGGAGAAGGGCGTGCAGCAAGGTGCAGAGTCTCTGCACCTTGAAAGGGGCCCTGTGACCGGGGACCTTGAAGCTGCTGTGAGCGCTGACACCCACACTTCCGAAGGCGGGGGAGCGGGGGCAGGCGTGGAGGGGCCCTGGCTGTTTCTGCTGAGGGGTGCGTCGGGCAGGCAGGCCGCATGTGGGCTGGGAGACCCCTTGGGAGGCAGGACGGAGCCCAGGCTGGAGCGCAGAGCCACAGGGACACTGTGGCTACCTCGAAACCGGGGCTGCTGCTTCTAACAGGATCCCTTTCTCTAAGAAGCAGAGCAGAGACACAGCAGAAGGATTCTCAGAAAACCTCAGGGAGGAAGCTCGAAGGCTGGTTCCTGGCCCGTGAAGTGGTCTGCCAGGAAAGTTCGATCGTGTGCCGTTGTGGGGCCGGGGAAACCGAGATAGAGAGGGGCCCCCCAAGGCAGTAAGTCGGCGCCTGCCCCAGGAATAGCTCTCCGATCGGCCTGGACTCCCACAGCGCACCGCACGCCTTTGATGTGGGCGCCGAAGCTGCACGCGTCTTCCTGCGCGTGCACCTGGGCCGTGCGCCGCTCCACGCGTGGGCGTCCGGGCGCCTCGAGGTGCCCCACCTGCAGCTCGCCGCCTCCTCCCGAAGCCAGCAGAGAGAGTCGTTCAGGAAGAGGGTCTGCGCGCAGGCTGAGGCCAGAAAGGAGGCCAGGGGCCCCGGCTCCGGCTCTGCGGAGCCACGGCCCCACTGCCCGCGGCTCTGTCCCGCCCGTCCCCATCCACACACTGTCTGCTGAACGGCGTCTGTCCCCTAGACGGAGTGCTCTGAGGACAGAGCCTGGACGGGGCCCCCATCGCGTGTCTGTGCCCGGGCTGCCCTGGGATGGGCGGGCAGGAGTGTGGGGCCTGCCCCAGAAAGCCCCGGGGTGCTTCCCAACCGCTCCCCTTGCTCCCGGCTCCTGTGCCTGGAAAGACCAGGCCCGGGTCAGCTGTCTCGTCATCGCTGCCCCGAGCCGCTCCGGCCAGCAGGGCTGGAACGCAGGTCCCTCGGGTGGGGACTCCCAGAGCTGGTCCCGAGAGCCACCCCGAGAGGCAGGGGCATCCAAAGCCAAGGTTTCCTTGCGTTCCGGGCCCTGTGACTTCCAAGAGGGGAAACCGGAGGGTGTTTTGCTCTCCGTCCGAAGGCCCGGCGCCTGGAGAGGTGGCCGCAGCCCACCTGCAGTGGGAAGGACCCAAACCTGTGGCGGTGAGGAGCGGGGGCGACTTCTCAGGACTTAAGATGTTTCTCGGACACGTTGTGAGCATGATGACCATCTGAAATAGCACAGGCGTGTGTGCCTTTGCTCAGCAAAAGGGCCTCCCGAGGGCCTGACGGCACGAGGGGCGTTCAGGGGTGATTACAGCATTCTGCTCACGTCGCCCGACCGGTCGGAAAGTCTTCAGCCGCTCCCAGTTGCCCTTCAGATGCAATAGTTGTTCTTGTCTCTACTCAGTTCACTGGGGGCTCTGCTAAGCGCTTTGCAGGTGCAGTTGACCTTGAACAACTCAGGGGTGGGGGTGCTGCCCCCTGCCATTGCCGAGTAACCACGGTCGGCTCCCTCCGCCTCGATTCCCAACCACGAATCCAAATACAGTGGGCCCCTGAGCAGCAGGCCCACTTACACGTGGATTTTTAAATCGGCATGGAAGTGGGCCCTCACTAGCTCAAACCCGCGTTGTTAAAGGGCCAGCTGCCTTACCCCAGGTACAAGGAGAGGTCATGAAACCCATTACGCAGGTGAGAAAACTGAGGCGTGGAGAGGGGCAGGGACTTGTCCGAGCCCCCAGGGGAGCTGGAGTGAACCCCAAGCCTGCCGAGGCCACTCTCAGCAGCCCGCCCCCTCTCGCGGTGACCTGCCAGCTTTCCGCCCCCCTTCATCTGATTCCCACGACTCAGGTCCCACTTGCTGCTCCAGAGCACCCCCGCCCCCGCTCCGGCCCTGTGCGTCTGATTCGGGCGCTGCTGCTCCTCCCCAGCGGGGCGGCACCCTTACTGTTCATTCCTCTGCTTCCTCCAGATGGGCCCCCGCCCCCCCGAGGACCAGGACGGGAGCTGGTCCCTTGCATCGTCCAGCCTGCAGCCTGGGGCTCACGAAGGCAGGCAGCAAAACGTGCAGTGTGAATCATTTAGTTCCTCACTGGAGTATCGTTTTCATTCTTCCCAAAACTAGCACAATCCACCAATGAAGTCGAGAGTGCTGCTTCTCACGGGGAGAGGCAGGTACAAGCTGGGCCCCCGCTCGGAGGCCCCAGCTCCGCGGGTGGGGGGAGGGGGAGGGGGCCGTCTCCAGGCTGGAGGCCGTCGTCCCCAAGGGACTGGCTGGACAGTTGAAGACACTGAAGATGCTGCACTAGCCCCGTGCTCACCGCCGTTCTGGGCGACGTTGAGACAGGTCCCTGCAGAGGGCGGTGAATGGGCTCATTCTCGGGTTCCGAGGTGGGGGAGCCTGCCGCCGCCACGGGGGCTTCCGCTCTGCCCTTTGGGAAATGCCAGAAAATCAAACTGTAAAATGGGGCCGCGATGTCCTGTCCCCGGCCACTGAGAGCTCACCGCTGGTCCACCCCCGAGAGAGAGCCCGGGGCTCCCCGCCAGCACAGCAGAGCTCGGCCCGGGGTTCCATTCTGACTTCCCCCAGCTCGGGGCCTCTCACTTTGGCTTCGGTGCATTTAAAACAAAGGTCCCCTCCTACCCCCCACACACAACGCGCTTTCGGGTCCCAGCGAACATGTGGCGTTCTCGGTGTCTCTCTCTCTCGGGGCCGGGGAATGGCCTGGGGACCACAGGCGCTGCCCCTCCCGCTCCCCTGCCCCCACGCTGCAGGGAGCCACCCTTGCAGGCCCAGCAGCCCCAGCAGCCCGAGCTGGTGAATCAGCCAGCCCCGAGGCGTCTCCCAGTCACCGTACTGGCGGAGCCGACGAGAGACCAGTAGCAGCTGGCAGGAAACGGGTGACAGCGGTGACCACAGATAAACCGTAGGACCCACAGGGCAGCATGGATAGACTCGGGGACAGGAAGTGGGGCTGCCGGGCCCCAGCCGAGGCCTGCTCTTGGGCCACTCCCGGGGCCTCTGAAGGGTGCCCACCCCGATAAGGCTCAGGGACCTGGCCGTGGGGCGTGACGCACCCAGGAACCGGGGGCTGGGGGCCGCCATCCCAGGTGCCAAAGGCCGCAGTTGGAATAAGCTGGCCTGTGACGAAAGGACAGCTCGCTGGGGCCGCTGCACTGTCAGGGCCCAATTAGCTTCATTCGGCCTGTGCGTTTCTTTCTTTCTTTTTTAATTGAATGCATTACATGCTGTTTGAATCTTTTATTTTTTAAGTATTCTTTATTGATTATGCTATTACAGTTTTCCCAATTTTCCCCTTATATCCCCCCTCCATCCTGCCCCCCAACCCTCCAGCATCCCCCCCTTAGTTCATGCCCATGGGTTGTACATATAAGTTCTCTGAGTCCTCTGTTTCCTACACCATTTTTTATCTCTCCCCAACTATTTTATGCCCGCTAATCATGCTGCTTCTTCCCTGTACCTTCTCCCCCATTCTCCCCTCCCCCTCTTCCCCTCCTCACTGAACTCCTTCCCTGTGATCTCCATTTCTCTGATTCTGTTCCTGTTCTATTGTTTGTTTAGTTTTTGTTTTTGTTGTTTTTCTTTTAGGTTCATTTGTTGATAGTTGTGAGTTTGTTGTCATTTTGCTGTTCATATTTTTGATCTTCATTTTCCTTAGATAAGTCCGTTTAACCGGGGTCCCTCCCGTAAAAGTGACCAGCCCTGGGGGTGGCGGGGAGGGCGCTCTGAGAAGTGCTGCCTTCCCAAGGGGCCAGCCCTCTGCCCCTGGAATGCTCACAGACATCCTAGAATGTAGGTCAGATTATCCCCCCTCCTTTTTTTAAGATTTGATGTATTTATTTTTAGAGAGAGGGGAAAGAAAGAATAAAGAGAGGGAGAGAAACATCAATTGGTTGCCTCTCACACGCCCCCACACTGGGAACCTGACCCACAACCAGCCATGTGCCCTGACTGGGAATCGAACCTGAAACCTTCCAGTTCACAGGCTGGCACTCAACCCACTGAGCCACACCAGCCAGGGCGGATGATCCCCATTTTACAGATGAGCAAATGGAGGCTCAGGGTCTAGATACCCTGCCTGGGCCCACAGAGCTCCTTGGGGGCAGAGCTCCGGCTCTGACTGCTGTCTCTGCTGGACCCCCGAGACACACAGCCTCTGTTCACGGGGAGCCGCCCATGCCTGGGGGACAGGAGGGAGAGATGAGGTGAGCAGAGCCGAGAGCTGAGTGCTGTGGTCAGCATTTGGTAACATCCTCCCGTGGCCCCGGCCGGATGCCAGGCCAGGCCGCCCCATGAGAGGGGAACCCCCTCTTCGCAACCCAAGGCAGACCCGCAGATCTTGCAGGGGCACCCAGAGCGGGGCAGCCTGCTAGCAGCTCCCTTCTCTGCGACGCGAGTCATGCCAAGCGGCAGCAGAAGCTCCAGTATCTGCAGCTGACTCGGGAACGCGGTCGCAGCCTGCGAGGCGGGCTGAGAGGGACTGAGCTGGGCGCCCGGGGCCTGCTCTGGCTCCCTGCAGTTGGCACCGCTAGGGGTGGGGTTCCCTTCCTGTCTCCGAGGAGCAGCGCCGGGCACCTGCCCCCGGGCATGAGTGGTCCCCTCTGCTGGCGCCGGGGCCCCTTCTCCTCTCAGGGAGCAGGCGGGGAGTTCAGCTGGAAGACTGATTCACCCTTGTTCCTGGAACTCTCTGAAGACAGAGAGGATGCTGTGGGTAGGTTCTAACTGTATCCTCTGGGCTGGGGCCAGTAGCAGATGGTCCTTATTAAAAAAAAATACTTCCATGTGGGCTTAAAATAGCCCAGCACTCACCATCAGCTGAATGGAGAAATGTACTGGCCAGGCGTCACGTGGGGGTGGGCGCTCGCTGCCGGCTGCAGGTTGGGACATGAGGCCCGGGCCTGGGAGGCAGAAAAGGGAAGCCTTGGGCGCCCACTGCGTGCCTGGCCGCATGTCAGGCAGGTGGCGGGTCCGGCCCCAGGAAAGCCCCATGACCACCCTGAGCCCACGTGACCCGCAGAGGGGACGTACAGCCTGAGAGACACACAGCGGGGACGGTGAACGCAGGCCGGGTGGGGAGACCTTCCAAGCCTGCCCTGGGGTGAATCTCCGCTCCGCCACTCACGCTCCTCACCAGCCGGTCTGTGCGCGGCCTGGAGTGGCCGCGGCGGCACCCGCGACGGGAGGGCCCAGCCCCCCACCAGCGGCTGCTCTGCAGATGAGCTCACAGCTCCGCAGGCTGAAGGTCGCTCCCCGAGGCAGGAGGCAGCCCTCCCCTTCTGTCCCCTTTTTGTGAAAACGCCTTAGTGTCCCCGTTTAAACCAGGCCACAGTTTGGCAAGGAGAAGCGACGGCTCTGGAAGCCTGGGCTGCGGTGGCGCCCTCCGGGCCAACCCCCTGTGCTCGGGGAGGGAGAGCGATGACGAAGGCGGGGGTGGCGGGGCCCGTGCAGAGGACCCAGCCGGGCTCCAGCCAGCAGCCCTGGGTGGCAGCGAGGGCCCCCCAACTCCTGGCCTGTCCCCCAAGCTCAGCCTGGAGCCCAGGCCACGTGGCCTGCGGGGCGGAGGGCCTCCCAGCTGCAGACCCAAGGCGGAGGCCCTGCCGGGGAGCTGGGAAACCCTCAGGCCCTGTGTCCACCAGGACGGAAGGCTGGTCTTGGAAGGAGGTTTCTGCCTCGTAAGCTGGCGCCCTCAGGGACGAGCAACTGCTGCTCTGGCGACCCTCGAACGGTGGGCTCTGCGGCGGGGGGTGGGGGGGGGTGTTCAGAGGTGGCTCTGTTATCTGCCAGGCGCCAGTTTGCATGGTGTGAATGCCCCGCCTGCGACCTGTGGGACATGGAGCCGGACCACCCAGGGCGTCCCAGGTGATGCGCGGACCGGCCTCCCACGAAGGGCTCCACTCACGAGGGGGCGGGGCGGGGGGAGAGAGGCACAGAGCAATGACAAAGGCTCAACGGAGAGGCAGGGCGGCCCTCGCTGGGGCCTCCACTCCGGGCAGCAAGGTGGACTCAGCCTCCGGGTTTGAACCCCCACTCGGCACTGTGTGGCCTCAGGTTGTGACCGTGACGGGCCGTTGTCCTCGCAACCTCTGTGCGTGGGTGCGCTCGGGTCCGGGCCCAACTCACGGGTCTCCCTGTCTGCGCTCGGCTGCCAGGGGCCTGTTAGAGCCTGGCCCACCCAAAATCACACACACGCCCGCCCGCCCCCGCCCCCGCAGCCCCTCCAACGCCCGCCTTATCTCTCTTCCCCTCTCGCGCTTCCTCAGCGCGTGGTCAGGCGGCTCGGTTCCCTCCTGCCCGCTGGTCCTCGCGCCCCCCCCCCCGCCCCACTCCCCGCCACAGCCTCAGCCTCAGCGCCCCGGGCACATGGCCAGGCAGCGCTGCGGGCCGCCCAGCTCCCGAGGCCCATGTCCCTGGGCTGCGGGGCGGCTCCGGGTCCTGCTGCCCCTCCCCCGCCTGCTTCTCCCCCCCTCACAGATCTTTGCCTGGGTCCCCTTCCTCACCTGGGCACTGGGTCATCTTCTTTACCCAGTGCCTCAAGTCTTGAGCGGGGCCAGGTCTCCTCCTGCTAAACTCGCCCCAGGACAGCCGCCCCCTGCCGTGGGCTCTGGGACCCAAATCCCCATCGGTTCCTCCCGGACTGTAACTCCGCCCAGGCTTCCCCTCCGCCTCCCGCCGAGACACAGCTGTGGGGTCTCTCCCACCCCACCCCCCGGGCTGTCTCTGGCATCTCCGGCTCGGTTTGTCCAAAACCGAGTCCCCGGCCTGCCCCACCCACCACAGACCTGCTCTGCTTCCAGGGTCTGTAACGTACTGGACAGCCACTGCCGTCTGGTCACCTCTGCCCCAGGGACCCTTGAGCCGTGTCCCTCCTGGCGTCTGGTACGTCCGTCTGCTTTGCCATCTCTGTCCCCTCCCCCGGCACGAGCACACACCACCCCAGGGCCTCGGGCGGCAGCCGGCTACTGTCCGACTGTCCCCCCACTTCGCCCTGCCCCCTCCCAGCGGTCTGCCGTGTCCTTCCCAGTCTCAGGGGTGGCCTGGTTGCCCTCCAGCAGGAAACTCTGGGGACACACACCAGGGCCCGACATGGCCTCCGAGGGCCCATGTCGCTGACCTCAGCCTGGGTCTCCCAATTCCTCTCTCTCTCTCTCTCTCTCTCTCTCTCTCTCTCTCTCGCTCGCTCCCCGGAGCAGTTTTCTCGGGCCCCACCCCTCCACGCAGGCCTGCACTCGCCCCTTCAACCCAGCGCTCCCCCATGCTTGCTTGGGAAGCCGCCCCCTTCTCCGCACCCCCATCCGCCCCACCCTAGCAAAGGTCAGAGCTTCCCGCTCCATTTTCCTTACAGAAGTTAATGCCATTTGTAATTGCTCACTTATTCGTGTGGCCCATTGACTGATATTCAGCTCTCCCCCTGGGCTAATGGAGGCGGCTGCCTTCCAAGAAGGGCAGTGTGTCCCTCGGGGTGTAGTGTCTGGGAAAGGCAGGAGGGGCCGGCCGCCCCAGCAGCTAAATGCCTGTGGCCTCCCGGCCACCGGGACGGCATCCAAGCCCCCCCTGCATCCCCACACACCCTGGGAGGCTGGACACCTCCTCCCCCACCCCTCCACCCCCACGCCACCCCAGCCTCAGGAACTGGGGTGCCACCCCCGTGTCCAGAAGGCCCAGCACAAGGGGCGCTCAGAAAACGAGGGCGGGGAACCTGCGGCGGCTCCCGCCTGGTGCTTTTCGAACAAGCTGTTCTGACCGCGGTGGCAGGTACGAATGAGCAGCTCATGGCCCAGGCAGGTGCCTTGCCTGTGGCAGACGGGACAGTGGTCCTCGGCACGCTGGAGGTGGGGCAGAGCTCAACGGGGCAGGGCTCCGAGGCGGCGCTGCGTCGTCTCGCCAACTACAGCGCTCTGGCGCGGTGACGGGGAGGGCTTGGCCCCCCCGCCTCCGTCGTGGGCCCGGGAGGCCCTGCAGGCCCTTCCTCTGCATGTCAGCACCTCCGCCTTCTCCCCGAGCCCTGCCAGCCTGCTCCTCAGGCCTGCCCACTGCTCCGCCCCGCCCAGAAGACACCGGCTCCGAAGTCCCAGCCGGGACTCAGGCCACCGCGAGGACTCCCGCCTCCAAGCTCCTTTCTCCGGCCCAGGCTCCTGTCTTCCTCCCCCAGCGACGAGCCTCTTCCCCCTCATCCAAATTCCAGCACGTCAGCCAGGTTCGGTGACCTTCCCCGGAATCCGCTGGAACTCCCCGCAAGCTTCCTGTTCCACGTGCCAGGCACCCCCGTGTGCCACCGAGACCACCCACCCAGCATGGACCCTCAGGCCCCGCGCCCCCGGGCTTGCGCATGGACACCTGTCCCCTGTCTCGTACTGGCTCCCTCTGTCCAGTTTGACAAGGTGGCTCTGCACCACTTTCCCACGGGGACAGTGCCAGGCCCTGGCCACATGGCAACCAGCAACGCCACACGCCCCTGGCCTCAGCAAGCTCCCGACTGGTCCCGTTTCCCTTGTCCTCTGCCCGTGCGACTTAACACCACCCCCTCATCCTGAGTCAGGCGCTCTGCCACGGTCTCCCGCAGAGCCCTCAGAGCCGGGAACAGCTTCGACGTTGAGACCACCCGAGAACGAGCACGTGGTGTGCAGACGAGACGCCCTCGAAACCCCGAGGGGTGAGGCTCCGCAAGGGGGGTCGGGGCCCTTCGCACAAAAGGCAGCAGTTAGATCTGGGGGAAGCAACAGGTAAGGGCACGTGCAGACCTGTCCTTGCTCCTGCCACTGTCCCGGCACAGCTGGGGCCCGCCAGGAAGTCTCTTCGCCCTTCCAGCCTGAAGCCAGCTCTTCGGAAAAGCACCTGTCTCAGACCTTTTGGCCTGAAGACCGCTTTCTCCTCTTAAAAATTACGAGCTGGTGCTCCTATGGGTTGTAGTTGAAGATATTTACTGTGTTAGAAATTAAAACTGGGAAAATGTTTGAAGATTTATCAATTTGGATCAAAAGTAATAATAAATTGCCCTGCTGGGTGGCTCAGTTAATTGGGGCACTGTCCCTTACACCAAAGTGTACGGGGTTTGACTCCCGGTCAGGGCACGCACCTAGGTCGCAGGTTCAATCCCCAGTCCAGGTGCCCACTGGAGGCAGCCAATCAATTTCTTTTCCCATCAATGTCCCTCTCTCTTTCCTCTCCTCTCCGTCCGAAATCAATAGACACACCCGCACGTGGGGATTAAAATAATAATAATAAGGTCATTACATATTGGCATAAATTCCAAGATTTAAGAAAAAGGAAATTACATTTTGCAAAAGAGAAAATGATGGTGAGGAGAATGCCATCATTTGCACCGTCCCCGAGATCCCGGGGTTGGAATTAGCAGAATTCACCTCTGCACTCCGTCTGGGGCGTCATGCTGTTTCGGCTGCGGCATGAAAAGAAAGCCCAGCCTCAAACAAACCCGTAGCTGGAAAAGAAGACGATTTTCAGATCATCATGGCGACCCTCCTTTGAGACTGAGCAAGTGGTAGCTTCTTGAAGGTTCGTGGCAATGTGGACCTGAAATCATTATTGATGTTTTTTGTACACTGTTCCATTAAGATCCCCTCGCTTTCATGCACTTTGAAACCCTTTCTTTCCCCATTCACGACCTGGCAGCCTCATGCATTGGTCATTAAGAGAATGTTAATTCATTAGGTAAGTCAGACCCATGACCTTTGGCACATTTCACGACACGACATCCAGAAAGCATCGCACAAGCATTACCGCCAACCTCACCCAAAAAGGCGGTGATGGTTGGGAAGCTACCAGCTCCTACTGGTGGATACACATTCTCTAAAATTCCGATTTTCACTTGAAAGCTTCCATTTTCTGATTAGCAACAAATACCGTCAATTATTTTTCTTGAAGTCACAAGTTCGCTTTGTTTATTTTCACGAAAACATCCGCCGAACGCCCGGCTCTGAATCACCTGGTTGGCTGATGGCCAGTCACGTCCCAGACGTCACGCTGCACGGAGAAGCCCAGACGGGGACCCAGCCCTGGGCCAGCGGCCAGTGGCCAGCGGGGTCCAGCCCCGCGGACAGGGCTTAATCTGTGCCCCCGTAACCACGCCATCAGGGGAAAAAGTCAGTCCTTTTGCGGCGCTTACGTCAAATACATCAGATGAATCCATCGTGACTTTAGAAGACATGTGACCGTCCTTCATGGAATAGTGAAGCCATTTTGGTCACCTAATTCTCCTTCACGTAAGAACACTCCGAAAAGCCACTGTAAGGCCTCCTCCTCCTCCTAGCTCTTTTTCTCTGTTCGAGGTATGTTTAGAATGTGTTGCCAAATGAAAAAGAGACATTTTCAAAGACACGCCCAGAGCGTGGCCTAGTTTTGGCTGAAGGACACAAAAGGTAGAAATTCACACACGGGCTCGGACGAAAGAATGGCAGTCCCCGGCACAAAACACAAGCGGCGCTCACACCCGAGGGATGGCGTGACATGGGTGGGCTACTTTTTAAAAAATGTTTTTGGTCTTTTCCAAATTGTATGCTATGAATAGGTATCAACTTTATGTTCTGGAACAAAATTAATGATGTTGATTTTTCAAATTCCACAGAACTGAACCGTATCTGTCATTCACGAGCCTTTTTGCATTAAATGACCCGGGCCCACCAAGGTCACCCGAGCAGCCATTGCTGTCCCTACTGGACAGCTGAGGAAGACAGGGCTCCGGCTGACCGGCTCCTGCCCGGAACGGACACAGCACCTGGCGCTGTCTCCCCCGGCCTCTCGCTTCGCTTGGGGAACCAAAGGGGAACAGAGTCCAAGAAAGCCAAGCCCCCTCCGTCCCCCAAGCCTGGGCCCTCTGCGGGGCAGGCTGAGGACCCCAGACCCGGGGGCCCGGCGCCTATCCTTGTTTTGCTGCGCCGGTCACATCGGTCTCGTCGGACGTCCCTTTGGGCAGCCGCAGAGCTTCCGGAAGGTGACTTCTTAGGGACTTGGCCCGGGCTCCGTGGGCGCGGAGCCCGCCCTCCAGCCCATGCTGGGCACGCCCTCACCCGGGGCACTCCTGTCTCCGTCACTGCACCTGCCACCTCCTCCTCGCCCTCAGCGGGCACGGCTGGCGCTCGGCAAAGACTTGTTACATCGAAAGAAGCCCACGCCAGCTGCAGAGTCTGCTCCTGCACAGCAAAATGACAGTGCCGCTGGCCACAAAGAAACTCGCAGAGCTAAAGGTCAGCGGAGTGCCCCCAGGGTCCCAGAACCTCTGACTCTTCGCTGCCCTAAGCTCCTTGAGGATTTTTTTTAAATCTCCTTTAGTTCTTGAAAAGGCCTTGACCTTTCGACCCTGAGCTGGGCAGAGGCAGTCCTTCTGAACGTTGCTCAGGTACTGGAGGCGCCAAATAAAATCAGAACGGAGAAGGAAGAAGACCCCCCAGCTAAGGTTTCCCGGACGGGGCTGCTCACTTTCCACGATCACAGATTGTAGGCCAGCCAGCGGCACCATTGTGCCGCGGCGTCTAAACAGACAGCCTGTCACCATAGCAACGCTCGTGTCTGCCAGGACCTCCGGGAGAGAGAACACCTTTGCGAAGAAGGCTACTTAGCCCCAGGTCACGTCAACTTCTGTGCTTTTTACAGATTCTCCCAAGCACCCCAAGTGCCCTGGGTCAGCCGGGACTCCACGGACCATGTAGAAGCCACCGCCACGCGGGAAGTGGCCTCCTGCTTGACCTGCTCCCGCCTGTCCGAGGATGAGTAGGGCACAGGGCTCCCCCGAGGCCACCGCCCCCTGGTTCTGCGTGCAGGGCAGTCACAAGAGCCAATCACGGTCAAAGTAACAGGCCCCAGACGGCCCCTCAGCTCACACGTTGAGGGCCAGGCGTCCGGTGGAGGGACCGTCTCCGTCAGAACAAGGCGACCAGTGAACTCGGAAACCCTAAAGCCAGCGCCGCGTGAGGGCGCAGACGACACGCGGCAGAGACACCAGGCTCCGGGGCGCGACCCCTCGGGGTCACAGGTCTTTGTCTTCGAGCTGGCGGAGGGTCTGGCCTTCGATTTGTAAAAAACACAACATCTGTGACGTGCAGTGAGGTGAGGTCTGCTCATACCCTTTCCGAGACCCCAGAACTGCTAGCGAGCCCTGTGAGGCCTCATTGGACTTCCTCTGACTCGCAGAAATGGCTGCTTCGCCTAGTTAGCCTAACACTTCCAACTCTGCCGTGAACTTTGATCACATGAAATAAAGACCGGTCCCCTCTCTCACAGACCTCTCCATTGTCCCTCTCTTGTCCCTCATCCCATCTACTACATGGGCCTTGGGCGCGTGTCCCATCCCGGACTGGTGACAACCGAGGGACTTCAGCTGCCAAGACCTACCGAGCGCCAGGTGACCCCCGACCTGCCCCGGGAGCGAACACACACAGAGAGAGAGGGGGGGGAAGCGGGGCGAGGAGGCACTGACGACACCGTCCCAGGAGGGGAGCCACCGCTGTGGACAAGGCTGGTGTCACCTCGGAGACTTCCCCCCGCCCCCAAATCAGGCATCGAAGGAGTAATGGAAGGAGCCGAGCACACGGCACCGTGCCGCCTCAGTCCGGGGCTGCTAAAGTGGCGAATACTTGGGAACAGCGTCCTCGCAGAAGACGTCCCCTTGGTTCTGCTTAATCATTACTGTGGAGAGAGGCCCAGCCCCGGGCACGCACACGCAGCCGACGCCGCATCCGAACGCCGCTCCCGAGGACATCCAAGCAGCGCGAGAAGCGAGATCGCCGGACACGGCAATCGACTGCATCGTTCAAGAGAATTGGCTTCACTGACCACCCATCTCAGAAGAACGTCCCTGGAGCGACCCCGAGGCCCGCTGCCTGGCAGACGAAAGCCCCCGGGGGGACTCGCCCTCCTCGGAGAGGCGGGTTCTCGTGCCACGGTCACCCCAGTTCGGTTTGCTTGACCCGAATCCGGGGACTAGAGGCTCAGCCGGGGTGCGCTCACGCCTAGGGCGACCCTCGTCACCAGGAGCAAGACAGCTGGTTGTGTGGGGACGGCTCGTCCGTCACCGGATCTGCGGCCCCGCCAACCCGAGGCCACTTGTTACCAGGTCTGCCCCTCGGGTTTCTCTCTCCTCGAAGGACAACAATGCAAATGTCACCATGGTGGCTTCCTCTTGTACCCACCCCCCTAGAAGACGGGATCCACGGCCCCCTTGGGTGCCCAGAAGGCCCCCCAGTCCGGGTGGGCTCCTGAGAGCCATCCCGAGGCCTGGGCGCCGGGGGACAGGCGCAGAGGCCCAGCACCCCGCAGCCAGCCACAGGGTCGGCTTAGGGAGCGTCGGGCCCGAATTCGCGGGCACCCGAGGTCGGGCACCCGGACCTTCTCACCTCCAGACGGCACCCGCTTGGCGTCGCGCGCCTGCGAGGAAGCGCGACATTTCCTTAAACAGACCAAGCGTGGATCCGGTACCTGTGGCTTCCATGGAGACACGAGGCTCGTGCAGCGATGAGCGCCTGGCGGCTCGCGCCCCGGTCCTCCCCTCGGCCTGAACGCACGAGAGCGGGCAGGTGCGGAACCGCAGCCGAGAGGGCGGAGCGGCGCCGTTCTGCGGGCTCCTGCGTCCCTCCTTCGCCCTTTCTGTCGCTTTTCACCCCGTCTTTAACTCGCGCTGCGCTCCTGCACTTTCACAGCCTGATCAGCCATCCGAAACCCTCTCCTGAGCAGGGAATGGGGTGAGGGGAGCAGTGAGCGGACCGGTTGCCGCCCGACAGAGCCGGGAAACCAGGCCCCCAGCGGGCCGTCCCCGCCCACGTCCCCTGGGGCGAGGCCCCAGCAGGGCCTGCTGGGAGGGGGCAGGCAGTTTGGGCAGGAGCCTCCTGGGCCATGTGGGGGTTTTAAAGGGTTTTCAGCCCTGGTGGCTTCCAGCCCCAGGAGAAGTAGTTCTGCGGGGACCAGCAGGGTCAGAATTTTCCGGCATGCCAAACACACGTAAAATGCACATTCCCAGGCCCCGCTGAGCAACATCTCCCTCAGGTGGGTGGGACCCAGGCTCTGTCCTGCCACCAGGTAACTCCTAGCCCCACGCAACTCGAGAACAGCTGCCCCGGAAACATCTAGCACCCTGCCAGCCTCCCCAGGGTAGGTCCGGGACCCTCGCAAAGGCCCCCACAACTTCCTCCCTCCCCATGACACCTGCCCCCCTCCCCCCGAAGCTGGTGCCCTCCTCTCTGACTCTTACCTGGCGCCCTCCCGCCTACCTGACCGCCACCGCAGCACTGGGAGACACCGGGGGACCGACTGGCTCCCCGCCCACCGGTGCCTCACCCAGGGTGCATGGCTGGCCAATGTTTATTGAACAAACAGATGAATCTTTATTCCTTTCCTCCAGGAACTCACCTGCCCCAGACGCTCTGCACACCTGTGACAAAAGAAAGCCCAGCTGGGCCTCTTTCTGGACACCAGTCTGAAAGCTGCGTGCATTTCCAAGTCTCTGAGCCTGGCCCTGCTGTTCCCCATCCTCCCTCCCTCCCTGGTCAGATGTGACTTCAGTTCCAGCCTCAATTCAAATGCTATCTCCTCCGGGAAGCCTTCTTTGATTTCCCCTTCCTCATCCAACAACCAGTTCCTGAATGTCCACCTTGACTCAGGCACTTGGCTGGGCTGAGCACAATCAGAAGTGGTCCCTGCCCGGGCCCCCGAGGGGCAGGTAAATGCACAGTGATTCACACCCCCCACCTCTCACCCACACGCACCACACACATGTGCTCACACTCGCACGACGCACCCCCTAACAGTGAGTAGGGCTGAGACCTGCTCGTTATCCCGCACACGTACAAGGAAAAGCTCCTCCGGAAAGTTTGCTGAATAAATGAAGCCAGGCCCACGGCAGGGGCACCTCTCAAGGGTAAAAGTGAAAACTCACACCCATTACAACCACAGTGCAACATGGCTCAGCGCACACCTGTTCCAACGGCTGGAACCAGGGACACCGGCAGCACCGAGCGCCGATGAGACACCAGCCGCTGCAGGAACTCTGGGGAAGGCGAGACCTGGTGCGGCCACGCTGGGAGACAGCTTGGCAGTTTCTTACAAAACTAGACAAACAGCTAGAACAGGAACAGAACCACAGAAATGGAGATCACATGGAGGGTCAGCAACAGGGGAGTGGGAGGAGGAGAGGGGGAAAAAGGTACAGAGAATAAGTAGTATAGACGGTGGGTAGAAAATAGACAGGGGGAGGGCAAGAATAATGCGGGAAATGTAGAAGCTAAAGAACTTATGACACATGGACATGAACTAAAGGGGGGAATGTGGGTGGGAGGGGGTGTGCAGGGTGGAGGGGAATGATGGGGGAGAAATGGGGCAACTGTGATAGCATAATCAATAAAATATATTAAATTAAAAAAAAAAAAACTAGACAAACTCTCAGGACCCAGCACCCCTGCTCCGTGGCGCTTACCCAAAGGCCCTGAAAGCTCACGGCCACGCGCAGATGGGATGTTCCCGCAGCTTCATTCCTAATCGCCCGAACCGGCAGGCAGCGCCGACGCCCGTCCGCAGGTGCGGGAGGGACAGGCTGCGGGCCGTGCGGACGGCGGAATGTTGCGCAGCGCTGCGAAGAAGGGCGCTGCGGGGCGATGCGCAGACTCGGGGGGTGGGAGGGAGCTTGAGTGCACGTCACCGCGTGGAAGAAGCCGGTCTGGAAAGGCCACACGGTCTGCGGCTCCCGCTCTGCGACGTCCTGGACAGGGCAAGGCCGCAGAGACGGTGGAAAGCTCAGCGGTGGCCAGGGGCTTCGGAGGAGAGCGGGCAGGGGTGGACAGGAGGGGCGCGGGGACCTTTAGGGCAGCGACATGCGCTGTGTGACACTGCGGTGATGGGCACGTGTCAGCAACACACAGCTGTCCCCACCCACAGAGGGCACAGCACTCAGGGTGAGCCCTTCTGTGCATAGGGACTCCGGGTGACACTGCTGTTTCAACGTAGGCTCTTCAACCGTGACCAACGTCCCACTCCAGTGGGGGACCTTGATAGCGGAGAGACAGGGGCTATACGTGGAATCTCTGTCTTCCTCTCAGTTTTGCTGTGAGCCTGAAACTGCTCTTAAAAAGTAAAGTCTGGCCCTGGCTGGTGTAGCTCAGTGGATTGAGCGCGGGCCTGTGAACCAGAGGATCGCGGTTCGATTCCCAGTCAGGGCACATGCCTGGGTTGCAGGCCAGTTCCCGGCAGCGGACACACAAGAGGCAACCATACATTGATATTTCTCTCCCTCTCCCTCTCTCCTACCCTTCCCCTCTAAAGATAAATAAATAAAAATCTTTAAAAAAAAAGAAAGAAAGAAAAAGTAAAGTCTTAAAAATGTGGTTTTTTTTTAAAAAGAGCACCGTAAGAACAGTAGCCACTCTCTGCCTTATTCATACTAGTGACAAAGTCAAGGTCCCCGTTTATGAAGGTCCCAGCTGGTATCAGGGCAGCTGCGACACCGTCCCGGGTGCCAGCCTGCTGCAGCTGGGACAGCAGCGCCTGCAGACCCACGGGGACATCAGGGGACAGGAGCTGCCGAGGGCCTGGCGTGCACAGGTGGCCCCATCCTGAGCAGCGCGAGGAACGAGGACAGCGCAGGCCCTCGAGCTCAACTGGCTGGGTGCAAACCCGCATCGTGTGGCTCCTCCATGCCTCAGTTTCCCCATCAGTAACATGGGGGTAATCACGCTCTCGGCAGGATAGGGTTGCTGTGTCATTCACAGGGTGTGGGGCCGCCAGCCCTCTGCCGAGCTGTGACGCGGTGTCCTGCAGGGAACGGCCACTGCCGGCTTTCCTGTCAGCTGCACGCCCTTCCCAGCCCTCAGTTCATTCGGTCCTTGCCCCGAGTCTCCAAGGAAGGATGGATGTTCGTCCCCATGCTCACAGGACTTCCCCAGAGCCACCCAGGCGATGACAGGGATTCGGGCCTGTGATGGGACCGCAGGGCTCTGCCTTTGGGGAACCGGCCGCCCGGCCCGCGCGCTCCTCCTGCGGAGGTGGCCGGGGAGCAGCAGGTCCGGGCGGCGGGGGAGGGGCGCGGGGAGAAAAGCCCCAGGTAACGTGAATGGACACGCCACCCGCCAGCTCGCACCTGGCGTTTCCGCATTTCCCACGACAGCCGGAGGGACAGGCCATGAGGAAACAGGCTGAGCCCCTGTCCACGGTCGTGGGGACAGCTGGGCTAGGCCCCAAAGGCACTTCACGTCCCGGCGCCCAGGAGCTGTGATGGAGCTTCCTCAAAGGCCACCCTGTCCTTTGCGTGACCTGGATGACGCCCGGGAGGGCCCCAAGCACGTGCCACACGCGGGCGGCCAGGGGCGCACTCCGGGCCCCGGGCAGGAGGGGGCTGTGCTGTGACCACGCAGGCCCTTGGGGAGTCAAGGGGGATCCTGGGGCCGCCTGTCCAGGCCGCAGGCCATGCAAGGGTAGCCCCCACCAGCTCCCCCCAGAGCCCCCAGTTCACATCCTGGGGACCCTGCGTCCAGCTCCCTCAGTCCGTGGGCAGCGCACCCCAAACACAAGGAAGGGCCCCACGAGGGAAGTCGGGCCCCACAAGCTCACACCGTCTGCCCGGCCCCTCGGAGCTGGGAGAGCCAGCCTCCGGTCCGCGCACGGTGGCCACCGAGCGAGGGAGCTGGCCGTGCGGCCTGGCGTCAGCTGCCCCCCGGGCAGAGCACAGCCAGTGCCTCCGACAAAACCCCAGACAGCAGGGGACAGGCCCAGGCCTGGAACCACAGCTGCGTGCAAATGACTGGAGCCAAATTCTGCATCAGCAGGGACGGCCCAGCTGTGTCACAGGGACAGACAGACACGTGCAGAGTGGTCAGGGGCCTCGCGGGGCCCGGGGAGGCCCCTGCAGCTGCGGGTGGGGAAATGTCTCCAGGCGCCGAGTCCCTGAGGGCCTGCCTGCCCACCCACCGAGGTGGCGGCCAAGGACAGGGAAGTGAGGGCGGCAGGCTGGCCACAGCCAAGGTCAGGCCCAGAACACGGCTGCCCAGAGAAGGTGGCCGGACGCCTTCCAGCCCGGTGGGAAATGAGGGGCCGGTGGGGAGCGCCCTTCAGAGACGCCAGCCGCACGGTGCTGGACAGAAAGCCTGGGCCCTGAGGACCCGTTGCGGGCGGGCATGCGCACAGAAGGTGGGTTCGCAGGGGCTCAGGGGCAGCCCCCGGGGCGGGGCCCCAGTGGCCAGACCCGGGGGGAGCCTCTGCGCTCGCCAGCCCCCAGAGAAGGCACAGCAACGTCCATGTGACCCACCTACGTACAGGCGCCCAAAACAGACTCGCGCCCATGGGGGACTCCAGTTCAGGACGCCGCTCAGACTTGAATGACGAATCTGCCTGCCTGTCGCCACGGACGACGGTGGCATTGGCAACTATCCCCCAGGAACAGAAAGTTCAAGGGGGAAAAGGAACATCAAAGGCAGGCGCTGACTGCGAGGCCACCTCCGGTTCAACTCACAGCTCCCTGGACTGGGCGTCCCGAGACTCGCACCGGGCATGTGGCCCCTGCCCCTGGGGTCCCTGGCCCTCCTGTGGCTTCGGAGGACGCAGCTCCCGGGTGAGGTGACGCCACCCGGCCAGCAGCCTCGAACTTCTGCTCCGACACCGACATCGCCGGGCAGGCTGCCAGCAGCGGCTCTCGCAGGGGAAGCGGGCCGGGCCCATGAAAGCGAGAGCAAAACCGAAGTCGGGCGGGCTATTTTTATCAGCCTGTAGACTTGCGGCGAAGACCCCGGCAGCTACCGGGGCACCGCAGGCGTGGGGCAGGTTCTCTCCAGCTCGGTCCCCTCCCCTCGGCCTCCCTCGGGAAACCGAGAAGTGGACCCGGTCAGGACAGGACGTCCCTCCTTCCGCCACCTCCACAGGAAAAACTAGTCGCCAAATATTCAGAATGGATAATTGCTACCTGAGTTAATAAGGGCAAACAGCCGGTTCGACAGAAAACAGCGGTTTCCTGTTTCTGAGAGCGGCTGCCCTTGACCTGGGTCCCTGGCTCTGCAGGTTGGGCTGGTGTGGGGACGCACTCCCGCCGGTGGCCCGCAGGGAGGGGGACCCGCAGCCCGGGGCTGGCCCTGCTGCCAGGTCGGGTCAGACACCTCTGTGGTGGGGCCACCATTTGTCTCCCGCCACACACACGCACATGTGCGCACTATACACGCACCACACGTGTGCACAGTCGTGCACTGCACACCCGCACAACACTATACACACACCACACACATGCATGGCCATGCATCGCACACTATACATGCACCACATGTGTGCACAGTCATGCACCACACATGTACAACCCATATGTGCGTGTGGGTGCCACGTGCGCATATCACACACTACAAACACTCGTGTGACATATGATGCACATGTGCCACACACAGCAAGCATGATATGTGCTCACTGCATGGGTCACATGTGCATGGAACACGTGTGTGCGTGTGTGCCATCTGCATGCTACAGATACATGTGCCACCTGTGTGTCTTGTGTGTGCCGCAGGCACGCACACACATGCCGTCACACCTGGGTTCCGAGGGGAACGCACGGAACCAGGACCCTCCGGAGTTTTCGGCCAGCTGCCCCGAGCCCCAGAGCTCTGACTGGGGGTGCAGGCCCGCCTGAGGGGTTGCAGCAGGGAGGAGCAGGAGGGAAAGGGCAAGGGGCATGACCCTGAGGAAACCGTAGGCACACAGGCAGGCTGGAGGAGGCCTCCGCACCCCCGTCCACCCCCACAGTGGGCACGGGCCCCCCCCCCAGCCCCACCGCTGCCTGGCTGTGAGACGGCAGACAGGCCACCTCCCCGTCTGGGCCTCGGTTTCTGCCTGTGACAGGACACACCAGGTTCCTGTTGTGTGGCCTGCGTGGTACACACGTGTGTGCTCGTCGTGTGCGGTGTGTGGCATGTGAGGTGTGCACACGCGTGTTTGCAGTGTGCGGTGTGTGCACGTGCCGCCATCAGGGGAACAGCGGGCGGGGCCCTGCCCTCCAGGAAGACTCAGCTCAAGTCTGGGGTCTGCCGCGGCCCCCCTGCACCCTCCTCTGCCGGAGCGCGCACCACAGACCCCCCCCCACCAAGCGGCAGCAGGTAGCTTCCTGGGCGTGGCTGGGCTCTCCGGAGCCTCCCGAGTCCACGGGCGGCTGGGGCCGGAGCCACCCAGCCCTGACGCTGTGGCAGAGCCTGGAGGGGACCCTGCCCTGGGCCGGGTGGGCCCCCCGGCCGAGGTGTGGCCACGTGGAGCTGCGGCGAGGACGAGGCGCCTTTGCTTGGAGCAGACGACGCGTCCTTCGTGTCTGCAAGCAGTGACACCTTGCGCACAGCTCTCGCGCTGGGCGGGGCGAGCGTTCCCCTGGGGGCTGAACCGCAGCCCCGCGGCACGGCGTGTGCGTGTTCATGTCCGTGTTCGTGGTGGCGACGCCACACGAAGTCTGGCTCTCGGGACGAGTCCTCGCACAGAGCTCTGGGGGGGGGGGGGGCATCTGCAGACGGGTGTGTCCTGCCCACGGGCAGCAGGAAAACCCAACCTTCTGTAAGCAGGCATCTCTTTGCAATTAAACGAGGAGCGAGCCGAGGGAAGAGCAAACGAAACGCGTCCCTATTCCAACCCCTTTGGGGGTGGCAGGAGCCCCGGGGAAATCGGGGGGCAGGGGGGCTGGCTCTCCCCCAGGGCGGGCCGAGGGTAACCTGGGTTCCCGGGCCTCCGTCCGCACTTCGGGCTGCCCCTTCCCTCCTTCCTCGAGGGGCGGAGAAGGAGGAGAACTGAACCGCAGGCCGCCCCTCAGGTCCCCGTCCTCTCCAGCCTCCCGCCTGCCACCCCCAACGTCTGCCCTCCGCCCAGAGGCCGCCCCCACCCCACCCAGGGACAGGCGGCAGGTCCCAAACCCCACAGCTTCTCCTGCAAGAGGGGAGGCCCCAGGGCGCCCCCGCTGTGAGCCCCGGCGCGCAGGCAGAGGCCCCAGGGAGACGAGGGATGGAGGCCCCTGCCGCTGCCACGACGTGTACGTGGGTGGCGGTGAAACCACTGGGCAGTGTTTTCTGGATTTTATTTTTTATTGTTTTTATTTTTTTCAGGAAAACGCACAAACCCAAGATTGCAGCAACTCCAGGGTCGAGGAGGAAGGTTTTAAATAACTCCGTGGGGTCTACGAGGTTAAACGATTTGCTCTGGCACGCTGGTCAGCCCCGGGGGAGCAGGGAGGGATCCCGGGAGCACAGGGTCGAGGGCAGGTACCGGCAGGCGAGTGACCCCATCCATCGCACGGGGGGGGGGGGGGCCTCACACCTCCGTCCTGCTCCGTCACCAAAGGCTGACTTGCCCCAACCGCCCCGAGGGCCCCGCAGGCATCAGCCCCCCACCCGGGCCACCAAAACCGGTCCAGCACACCCACCGCCGCAGGCAGGGCCTTGGGAGCGATGACTCGGACCAGAAGGCCCAGGTTCCTCCTCTGCGCGGAAGCGCCTCCTTCCTCGTGCGTTTGCAGAACATTCGATGCGAAATCTGATGAGCCAAGAGCCCGGTAAATGCTGATGGTGCTCGCGTGGCCGCGTTCCCACAGGCCCCGGGGCTGTGAGCCTGGGCAGGGGGGCTCCTGTCTGTGAGGAGCCGGTCAGGCAGCCTGGTGTGGCCTCCAGCCTTTCATCGCCTCCCAAAGCCAGCCCGGGTCCCCAGCCAGGAGGAGACCTCCCGGCTGGCAAGGGGGCCGCCCAGAATCACTCTGAGTCCCGGAAGGGCCTGTGACCACATTTCTCCACCCCCCCGACCTGCACCCCCTCCCAACCTGTCCTGCGGCCAGGCCCTCACCCGCCTCCCTCCTGCCCCAAGGGCTTGGGCCTCTCCCCGCCCCCCCCCCCACCCCGGCACCCAGGGTGCAGCCGTTGGCCCTCCCCCAGGAGGCACTGTGACGTCTCGCTGCGGCTCCAGGAGACATCAAAGACGGTGGGGCTTCCCACTGCGTCCTTCCACCCCGGGACCTGAGTGAGCCCCGTGGCACAGCGCCTGGCGGACGTGCCCTGGAAGCCTGGCTTTGATCAGTGAATCAATGCCCCCCGCCCCAGACCCCTGTGCCCCAAATTCATCCCATGGGCAAACGCCCTGGCTCCCCCAGTGGAGGGGCCGAAAGGAGTTATGCCGGCAATTTGCACCTCTATGCCACTCAGTAAAGAGCTGCAACCCCAAAGCCTCTCCCCCACTTCACCGCAGGCTGATGGGTTAAACAGCTTTGATTTCAGAAACATTTGCAGACCGCGGCATGGCGCGCATCTCCCGGTCGCTGGTCTCCCGGGCACAGGGATGGCAACGCTTTCGGGGCCTGTTCCAGTCACCCACCCTGGCTGCCACTGCAATATTAATTAAAAGCTATGCTCGCAGCCTTCGGTAAACGATTACTCAAGCTAGCAATTAGACTTCCCTCCTTTCTGCGTACCCAAACCACACCTTGCAGTGCAGCAGGGGTAATGCTGGGCCGGGCCGGCGCGGGGCGGCACCGAGGGCCTGCCCAAGAGGGGGAAGCCGGGCAGGGCGGGGACCACTTCTCAAGGTCACCAGCTACCCTCGCTGGCGGCCCGATGACGAAGCACACAGAGGGACAGAAATGCAAAGGGGACAAAGCCACAGCTCCGGCTCAGGGTGGCGGCGAAGCCCTGCCTGGCCCGAGGCCGACCGGCCGGATCCCCGGGGTCCCCCAGGGGCTCGGGCGCGGCACAGCCCGCTGGGTCAGGAGCCAGCACCTGAGCAGCTTCCCGGGCAACTCCCCTGCAAGGAAAAAAAGGACAATGTGCAGCCTGGAAAATAACAATGGGAACTGCTACTTACTGAGCACCTACTGTACGCCAGGCCAACCCAGCGAGGCAGGAATTCCCATCCTCATTTGACAGACGAAAGCACGGAAGCTCGAAATGTCAAGCAACTTGCCCAGGGTCATAGGGCAAAGGGCAGAAGTGGGATTCAAATCCACTGGCTAACTATTCCCTGAGGGTGGCCGCGTCTGTCTTCTTCGCGGCAGTGCTGTGCGTCCCCACGGCCCGCCTAGCACGGTGCCTGGCACGTAGTAGGTGCTCAGGAAATTTTGCTCACTCAGTACATGCATGATGAATGATTGAACTCCTGAAATGACCCTCCCCGCTGGGAAGGCAAAACTCTGCAACTTCTCAACAAAGTAGACTTTAAAAAAAAAAAGTTGTGACTTTAAATGTCTCAGCCTTGAGGGAACCAGCAGAGGCAGGGGAAAGGGCAGGCGTGTGGTTTTGCCCACGTCAGGGCTACAGGCCCTCCGCGCCGGCGGCAGCGGGCAGGGCCCAGCCCTGGCCCTGCGGCACTCTCGCGGGGCGGAACGCAGCGGGGCGCAAAGACGGCAGAAGCCACTGCCGTCTGCTCTGCGCCGAGGCCACTCGAAGATCGGAAACTCCTCGCAAAGCTCCCTGGGAGGGCAGCGACCACACAGCGACCCCAGGGAGAGCTTCCCACCGCCCTCCTGCCCTTTAGGTAACTCTGGGGCAACTCGAAGCCGTAAGGCCTTGGGTTCGAGGACAAGGGAGCAGGTTGCAACTGGACAGGACAGTGACTTGATGACTGTGCAGCCGTGTCTCCAGATCACGTGGCCTGAGGCCAAGGGCCCGACAAGCAAAGGGATTTGCTGACCCCATCAGAGGTGGGAAGAGCTGCTGAGGCAGGAGGAACGAGTCTGCCCTGGGGTCACTGGGGGGGGGGTGCGGGGCAGGACAGAGGCAGCTTCCCAAGAGCTGTGACAGGGGAGAGACGGTGCGGGGAGGCCGGGGGAGGCCCTCCCTGGAAGGGGAACCCCCAGCTCACAGCCAGAGGGAGGGAGCTGGGCAGGCCGAGGTCCCCAAAGCCGGCAGGCGGGATGGGAGCGGCCCCGTGCCCGGAGCCCAAGCTGGCGAGAGGGAGGGCACAGCGCACAGGTGGAGGGGACATGCATTCGGAGCGGCCAGGTACCGCACGCCCCGTCGGAAGCACAGGCCCCGCCTGGGAGGGCCGTGCGGCCTCGTGAGCAGACAGCGTCGAGGCGTGGGGCGCAGAGGGAAGGCCCAGCACCTGGCTGCTGGGCCCGGTGGAGCCTGGGCACCTCTCCCGCCCCTTCACAGGCCCCTCCAACAGGGGACAGTGTCTTCCCAAAGGGCTCAGAGGGCGTGCACGCAGGGGAACCCCAGATGCCTTCCAGTCCTAGGGCCTTAGGGACCCCTTATCAGATCCCAGTCTAGGATGAGGACCCCCTGGCGGGAAGCGAGGATGATCCCAAGGCCAGGAGCACTGCAGAAGGAGGTACGGGGTGGCGGGGGCGGAGGGGGGGGTTCCTGCCACCTCCAGAAAGGGAACACAGAGCCCCTGCTTTTCCCGACACCGAGTGAACCCGCGGACGTGCACCCTGCCTGAGCACGTCAAGCACGAGAACGAGCAAGGTCCCGGAGCCCAGAGACCCACGGCCCAGAGGCGCCAGGGCCGCCAGCTCCCTCTTGCTCTTAACCTCTAAGTGCTGCCCTGCTCCCGGAGTGACTCAGGAGGCCCCCAGGACCCTCATGGCCTCCTCGGAGGCCACCTCTCAGCAGGGCCCTGGGTCCCAGGACACACGTGAGAGAGCGGGTGGCCCACAGAGGGCTGGAAGGCAGTGCGGCCTGGGGGCCGAGCCCGGCGGGCTTCCCGGTGGAGCTGCCTTCCTAGTGGCAACTGCACAGCCACCAGAACTCGGTCGTTGGTTGGTGCTGAGGTCCGGGAACTGAGTGGGTGGCTTCCCGTGAAGAGGAAGGGGGACGTTCTCAGAACTGGATCCTCCTCCTCCTCTTCCAGCAAATTTTCCAGGGAAGTTAAAGAAATCAAAGAAGCCACTTCCACAGCCTGAGATGCAGGGAGGAAGCACGGTCCCAGTCCCAGATTCCCGCAGTGACTCAGGCCCTGCCCGGGGCAGGGAGCCGGTGTCCCGGGGCAGGGAGCCGGTGTCCCAGGCCAGGAATCCAGAGAACAGGGCCAGGGCTGCCGCCGGGCTCAGGGGGGCGGTGGCCAGGCTTCCCACGTGACAGCCACCACCGGGAAGGAGCCTTCAAGAGCAGCTCCAGCTCCTCCTTGCCCCTGAGGCCACTCTGAGCCCCGGGATGGGAACGAGGGACATGGGAAGGACCCCTTGAGGTGTGGGGGCCCTGCTGCCCAGGGGTGGAGGGAGATGCTCAGCTGGGACCGTGGGTGGCGGGAGGCGCGCCCCTCCTGCTCCCTGATCACCTGGTGCCCGGCTCAGGAAGGAGGGGGCGACTCATTCCGTAACTTTGGTGGAATCGCTCAGGACGTGAAGTTGTAAAACTGAAGCAGCAGCTCTCAGCTGCCCAGGGGACAGACTTGGTGATGCAAGGTGATAGGGGTGGGGACAGGGACACACGAGGGCACAGGCAGCAAGGGCACGGAAGGGCCCCTGCCAGGGCCAGGGCCGTGGACAGGGGTGCGCAGGAAGAGGGAGAGGGGTGAGCGGACCGCCGAACCCCGGCCCGGCTGCACAGGCACCTGTCGGGAGCCTGGATTGAGGAAGTGGGGCTCGGGGCTCCGGGCTGGAGTCCCTTCGCTGGATTCCCCTTCGAGACGTCAGCGGCAAAGAGGAACACATGTTCTGAGACCCCCTGCCGCAGCTCCTCCCCTTGAGTCAGAAAAAAAAAACGCGTTTTCATTTTTCCTCCAGAGCAGGTAGGAGTCCCCCAGACCCAGCACACACTGTGGCCCTCCTGAAGGGGCGGGGGCGGGGCTCAGGATGCTCCGCCTACCGCCCCACAGCGGGGGTGGGGGCCGGGGCTGCGCCACCACCCTCCCCGCGCCCACTACCCCCACCCACCTGGCCCTGCCGCGCCCCCACGGGCTGGGGCCCCTCTTTCAGGTTCGCCTTCCCAGCCTCCTCCTCCTCTGGGACAACTTGCCTCTCCGACCAGCCACCCAGCCACCCAGCCATCCAGCCACCCAGCCTCCAGGCTTGTACGGTCCTTCTCCTGCATCCAGACGTCACCTGTACCTGTCGAAATCGCCTCTGTGTGTAAGTCCCGGTCATTGTTGAAGACCTCTTCGGATAAAGCCTTTCAGTCCCTTTCTCCCCCGAACCACCCCCACCCCTGCCTTCGCCGCGCCACCCCTGTGATCAGCGGATGAGCTCAGGCGTCCCCCTGCGGCTGCGGGGCGCTGGGGGTCCTCGGGAAGTGCCCCGCCCCCTGTCCCGCGCATCCTCCCCTCTGGCCCGGGCGCCCCCCTTTCTGCAGGGCCCGCGGAGCCGCGTGCCCCTCGCACCTGCAGCCTGGAAGGGCAACTCTGGGTGCCCCTGTGCCCTGAGCGTTGCCCTGAGCGCTGGGCGGGCCCCGGGAGAGCCCTGCAACCCTGCTGGTCCGAGGGAGGGTGTGCAGCAAGGTACGAGGGGTGCCAACCTCAGGGTCAGGGAGACACCGTCAAGCCCTGGCTGCGCCCTGGCTGCGATTCCCGACTTCCCAGCCTCCTCGTCTTGGGCTGTGAAATGAGCGTGGACAGTGCTGCTCTCTGGCAGCCTCGCCACGGGACTGAGGGAGGGGGCTGGCCCCCGGCAGGTTCTCCGCCCACATGCGCTGCTCTTGGATGCCCAGGGCAGGATGGGGGTGAAGAGCACAAGCTTTGAACCCCAACGACCTGTGCTCACACCCCGCTCATCACGTGCCTGTGTAGCCTTGACGGACTTTGCTGGCCTTTCTGGGCCTCAATGTTCTCATCTGCGGGATGGGGGTAACACGCTCACCAGGGACGCAGTGTCTGGGTCCCGCCACACGCTCGACCTCGGGAGCCCATCCCTAAGAATAAACCAGTCTCTCTCCCCCTCGCCGCTCCCCCTCTTTCTCTCTCTCTCTCTTTCTACACCCACATACCCACTTCCTATTGGCCACCGGCTCTGCGTGTCTCCCAAGAGCCCAGCGAGTGCAGGCGCAACTTCCCGGGCCCGCCCGGGACCCGAGCGGCACTCTGGCTGCTGCCGCAGCTCCCACCCCGGCCACAGCTCGCTAAGGCGAGCTCGACACGTCACTTTCCCGAGGAAGGAGAAGTGCAGCTGCGTTTAGGGATCTGTGAAAGTCTGGGTTTTCTGGGGCCTTTTCCATTTCGTTTTAGGGTCCCTTTTTATAGCTGTTCTTCAGGCCACTCAGACATGTCTGAACTGTCCGCTTCCAAAGTGGCTGTAAGTCACCTGACAGGGGCGTTGCTGGGTGGCAGTTACAGATCGTGACATTGGAGAAGCCCCCTGCTCAGACACAGGAGGGGTCGCCACCTGCAGGGTGCCCGGTCAGGGCTAGGGTCCCAGCTACAGGGCACGGGACTCTGTCCCCCACAGGCCGCGCTCACAGCAACACCCACAGGACCTGCACGCCTCTAGAAGCTTCTCCAAGACACCCGATGCCACCCCCTTCTTCGGCACAGCTGGAGCCACCAGCTGGAGCCTAGTTTTCGGCTGCGGGGCAGAGCAGGAGATGGTGCCGGGCGGACAGGAGGGGGCCAACAGCTCAGGGAGTCCGGAGGGGGGCAGCAGGAGACAGCCCCACCTCCATCTGGACGTCCGCTCAGCTTTGTCTGCCTGGAGGTGAACCCACATTTGACCCCTGGGAAGGCTGGGGCAAGTCCCAACAGGCCACAGAAGTCACAGTGCCAAGGGTCCCGACGGCAGGGCTCAGGCCTGGAGCCAGAGAAGGGAGCTGTGGGTCCAGAGCCGGCGGGGAGGGGCGCTTCGAACAAGAACAGCCGCAGGCAGTGAGTGGCGCCGAGACTCCCAGCGGAGCGGGGCTGAGGCAGCAGGGCGGCCAGTAGGACCGAAATAGCCTGGGATGCGGGCTGGGAGGGCGGGCACAGCACAGTGGCTTCCAGACGGCAGTGGGGTGCGGGGCACCCAGCCGAGCCGTCCCGGGTCAGGCCACCGCTCGGGATCCCGCACAGATCGTGTCCAACCAAAACGAGGCACAGACCGGCTTAAGGCCACACACCTACAAATGCCAGACTCGCCCCAAATCGGGAATGGGTGTGCCATTAAACCCCAAGACTGGAGCTGGGAGGGTCAAAAGTGTCCCAAGTCCACACACATATGTACTCGCTTTAAAGTGGGAAATAATGAGGGTGGAGAGAGAACCGTGAACTTGTGCTGCGTGAACAGCACCGTCCTACAGGAAGGGCGGGCTTGGACTAGAAGACCCCTCCTCCTCCCTGGCAGGCCAGAGTCACCCACAGCACTCGCCTCCCTGGGCTGCAGGTCAGATGTGAACAAGGGGCAGCCCCAGGCATCGGCCCGGCCCCGCTGCAAGGGCACAGCTGACCCGCTGAGGCTGCTGAACTTCCTCTGGCCTGAACCTGGGAGTCCAGGGCCCAAGAAAGCCCAGCGTGCTGAGTGAGCGCCAGGGAGAGGCGGAAGCTTCTACTTCTGCTTCCCCTCCCCCAGCCGAGTGGACCTATGTGGGGGCTGGGGAACCCCACTTTCCCCTAAAAGCTCTGCTTGGCAGGAACATGCCCGCCAGTGTGCCATGAGGGCACCAGAATGGCCCAGGCACCCTGCCCTCTCGAACCCTGTCCTCCAGGCCCCAGCCCACCACCCCGCTGGAGGTGGCTTCTAACAGCCTTTTCCCTGGACCCCCAGTGACTAATGCCCCGGAGCGGCCAGCACTCCATGGCGGGGGCCCCAGCTGGGGGCCCAGCCCCGGAGCTGCAGGGCCCAGGAGCCACCAGGGGAGCCTCAGGGCCCCGGGCCCCTCCCCTAAGCAGGGCTTCACTCCGGAGCTCCGCCTTCTCTCCCAGTTCTCAGGGAACCACAACTCCGTGACGAACGCCAGGTGCGCCCTCTCTCTAGTCCTCAAGCAACTTGGCAGAAAGTCATCCCTGTTTCACGGGTTGGGAAACCAAGACGGAAAGCGGCAGATGGAAAGCTCGTAAATGGCAGAGCCTGATTTGAAGCCAAGGTCCCCTGCCGGCGCCTCGTGCCCTCACCCTTGGAGCAGGTGACCCTGGGTGTGCCCCGAGAGGCCCTCCCCACTCGGGTGCCACGCTGACCCCACCAGCTTTCCCAGAGGCCCCTAGAGGCCCCCAGGCCCTCGGGTCAGGAGCCTCTGAAACAGTTCAGGCAGAACGCTCTCGCAACCCCAAACAAAACACGACCCTAGAAGGAGGGGCAGGAAGAAGCTCGTGGTTTCCCGTCCAGCCTCCGAGGGCTCTTCATCCTCTCCCCCGAAGTCTGCTCCCCGGTCCTAGCTACCCAACAACCCTTCCAAGGGGAAACGAAGGCACAGAAAGGCTGCGTGGACACCCAGGGTCCCACCAGCGCCCGAGTTGGGAGCGGAGCGCAGACCACGCCCAGGTGGAGAGCATTCGCCTCACCTGATGACACGGAGGGCCGCCTCCATGACGCACAGTGTGGGACCCCGGACCACGCTACAGGCAGGGCAGGGGGAGGAGGGACAGAGGGGTGAAAGCCCTGAGGGCCAGCGTGGCACCTCTGGGGCTCTAAGAAGCCCATCCCTTCCAGGGACAGCCACCGGGGGGGCCAAGCCCCACCGCATCGATCCCGGATTCTCGGCGTGCTGGGGTGCGGTGTTGAAGTGCGCGCCGACCCAGGCCTCCTGGGGTCTTTAGGACGGCCATTCCCACAGCCCAGGAAGACGCTCCCCCAGCTGGCAGGCCAGCTGGGGACAGTAGAAATATTAGCCAGAAGGACTTGCCTCATAACACCAGTGCCCTGGGTGGGGGGGTCAAAGGCACCAGCAGCAGGCGCTGCGTCAGAAGGCGGCGGGCGCTCGGTGCAGACGGACGTGGTTTAATGGGACACCTGAACGTTGACGATCTCCTTACACCTCTGCGAGCCGAGAAGTCACAGTAAGGGTGAGTCCAAGAATTAAAGGGCGCGGCGGCATCCTAGAGAAAGGGCGCACGTGCTTGTGCTGTTTAAAAGTGACCGAGCGACCAAGCGATGGCATCCCTTCCCTCTCCCTCCCTCTGCCTCTCTGCCCTACCACGGATCTCCTGATACGTCCCAGCTCTACCCCAGGTCTTAAGATAATCTTCACACCTCACGTGCGTGCTTTTCAAGGTTGTGTCTTTGTAACTCTGTGCTGCTAAAACCTAGCACTTCATAAACTAACAACTGTTCATGGGCCATGAATCTTGATGTTCTCTGGGTGTCCCACCCACGTGCAGCTCAGGATGGCGACGCATGCGGCCCAGCACAAAACCGTGAATTTACGGAAAACATTATGGGACTTCCCGCGATCGTGTGTCGCAATGCACTGAACGTGTGGCCCAAGACAACTCCTCTTCTTCCAGCGTGGCCCAGAGACGCCGAAAGGTCGGGCGGCCCTGTGTCCAGAGGGCCCTGGCTCACCAGCGGAAGCTGGTTCTCACAGACGTGGGGCTAACCCGCCGAGCTGGCTGAAATCATCGCTTGCACTCGGTTTTCCGGGTGCTTAGCAGTTTGTGCGGCGGCTTCTACCTGCGTGGGCCGGCGGCAGGGGCACGGCAGAGCTGAATACCTTGTATTCAACTGCGTCAAACTATCCCATTTGATCTTCACAACAGCCTGGGAGGAGGCAGAGTTTTTTTGTTTGTTTTTTTTGTTTTGTTTTGTTTTGTTTTGTTTAAGATTTTTTATTTATTTATCTTTAGAGGGGAAGGGTAGGAGAGAGGGAGAGGGAGAGAAATATCAATGTACGGTTGCCTCTCGTGTGTCCCCCGCTGGGAACTGGCCTGCAACCCAGGCATGTGCCCTGACTGGGAATCGAACCGTGATCCTCTGGTTCGCAGGCCCGCGCTCAATGGAGGCAGAGTTTTGTTGGAGGGAAGGGCTACCTTTTTACAGCAAGAATCTCATACATCCAGGGCCCTGGCTGGTGTAGCTCAGTGGATTGAGCTCGGGCCTGTGAACCAAAGGATCGCTAGTTCGATTCCCAGTCAGGGCACATGCCTGGGTTGCAGGCCAGGTCCCCAGTGTGGGGTGTGTGTGAGAGGCAACCACACATTGATGTTTCTCTCCCTCTCCCCTTCACTTCCCCTCTAAGGATAAATAAATAAAATCTTTTAAAAAAAAAAAATCTCATGCATCCACAGTGACCAAACTGGATCCCCCCAAATGTTCCAAGTCTCAGGTTCCTTTTCCGCACGTCTCAGAACTCCCTGCCCCCCCACTGTGGAGGTAACACTGTCCACAAATATCCCGTCCACACACACAGAAATGTCTTTGTGCAGAGGATGGGGGTCCGTCAGCATCGCAGGGTTTCGCCTCTGATTAGCATGCTTCTCCGTGAGCTGAGAAGACAGTACGGCGCTCGCAGGGAGACTTAGGGGTGCTGGCGGGTCGGGGTAGAAATCCATGTCGGCTTAAGGGAGATGGAGTCAAACCGACAAACTTGAGGTTAAAAATTCAATAAGCTAATCTGACGTGGGAATGGACATTTAAATGGGGGTTGCCGAACCTGGAGGTTTTTCGCGGTAACCCTACACTGTTGACGGGAGTAGTTCTTGGGAGCAGAGTCCGGCAGGCACAGCCCCCGAAAGTCCTGCCGTCTCCCCGCCCAGCCGGGGCTCTCCGTCCACACGGGGTCCGCTGTCTCCTACCCAGAACCAAAGATCACTTCCTGATGTCCAGAAAAAGGTACGGGACAGCTTCAGGCGGCTACCCGGGCAGGCGGCTACCCGGGCAGGCGACTTCCTGGAGCTCCCCCTTTGCTCCGGGTTCAACCCGGGCTCTGAGCCTCCAGCCAGAAGGCCCCCTGGCCCCAGACAGTGAAGTACACTGAATGGCTGACCGACTGCAGTTCCGACCGGCTCCAGGAACGTAACTGCATCAGTCGGTGTCAGCCAGGCACTGGGTCACCCTGGGCCTCTCCGTCCCCGGAAGGGAGGGAAGGAGCTGGGGCAACCGGACCCGCCCCCCCTGAGGGAACCTTGCCTGAAGCTGTCCTTTCAGCTCTTTAACTATCCACGTTCGTGTCCCACCCAGTCTCCGCCTGTGACCGCCTTCCCCAGGGCACGGCTCCTGGGGCTTCTGCGCTGCCTGGTGCGTGAGTCACTCATCAAAGCCGATTAGATGAGCGGGCTCACCTCGCTCTTCAGCTCAGCCAGACGGCTGCCTCGGCCCGGCGATAACGGACCTCACGGGCGAACAGGATTTTCTCTAAGTGCTGGGTCCTAACTCACCGTTCTCTTCGGTCACACCCAGAACCGACTCCCGGAGGAAGCCTCTGCGTGCGGCACCAACTTCAGAGAGGACAGAGAAAAGTCAGGGGGCCGGAAGTTCTCAGAGAGGGGGGACGGTGCGTGTGAGTCACCGAGTCCCGCTTTCCAGCCCTGAGAGGAGCTCGGCCCAAGAAACGCTCCGGACAGAGGGTCCAGCAGACCCCCGAGGACACCCTGAGTGACCGGAAGCCCACTCACACCCCACGAGGCAGCTCCGGCAGCTCCGGGGCGGCCCGCACTGGTCTGCGCTGCTCACCCAAGCCTTTTGCTCTTGAGAGGGGACTCAAGAGTTGGAAGATTTTAGTTTAATACCCAAGAAGCTTAGCAATCAACGCATTCAAAAGCTGTTGTTCCAGGGTCTGAAGGTGGGACCCACGCTGACTCCAGGAGACCACAGGCAGTTCCACCTTTGTGCCCCGGTGTGGGGGCGGGGGGAGGGCAGGGGGAGGACAGCAGGCCATTCAAGTTGCTGCCTGAGCTATTGTGCTCCAGGGGGAGACGCCCACCGCCCAGGACACAGCCAAGACCACCGCCCAGGGTGGGCGAGAATGCTGCCGTTTTCTTAATCCAATTAACTTTCCTTGAATTCCCAATCCCTCACCTACACTTTGTCCTCCTTATGAAAAGGGTCATTTCAAAATGGAATCTAAGACGGTCTGTTAGGGTATGAACCGGCCATCTCAGAACGCCGGCCATCCGAATAAAGCGCCCACAGAGATGCGGTCCCTGTCTCCGTTTATCGGGTCTGGGAGGTGACAGGCAGCAGGAGCGCAGGCTGTTCCGGTGTCACTCTGAAGCAGCACCGAGACCGAGTCCACCCCACTTCACCCCGAAAGGCTCAACGCAAACCTTTCTTGTTTTTTTTTGGGGGGGGGTGGGAGTTTGTTTTCTTTGTTTTGAGAGAGGAACTACCAGTTGCTCGCACCCGGGTTTGCAAGCCCGCCGGCGACGCGGGCGAGTAGCCAGTGCTTTCTCCGAAGTCCGCCTCCATCCGCCCTTGGGGGCGCTCGCTCTCCCTGACCCGCCCGCAGGCGGGCCCCCTGGAGCCCCACCAGCGGTGGCACCTGCCAGGAGAGTCACGCGAAAGGGACATTGGTGAGGAGAGGCAGGGCGCTCTCAGCTCGTCACTGGGCGAGTCCACCGGGCGAGTGACAGTCCTGCCCGGCACCGTCCCCAGGGACCTCAGAGCACCCAGGAAAGGGCTGGGGTCCACGGCTGCCCTAGTCCCTGCCCCCAGGCCTTGCTGCTGCGCACCGGAAGTGAGGAACCCCCTGGTGGCCCTGGGAACCGGGTTTGGTGGGGCCGCGCTGCCGGCCAAGCCAACAGCGATGGGAGCAGCTCTGTTGATTTAGCAAAACAGCCTTTCCCCTGGCTTCTTGTAAAGAAAAGAATGTCATCTTCCTGAAACCTGACCGACTGCCAGCCAGGAACCACTCACTCCACCCGGGCTCCGCTACAGCATCCTGCGATTGGGGGGCGGGGGGGGGAACTGAGGCACGGCAGACTGTGGAGAAGGACCCACTTCATAAGGGTGTGGTCGCAGCGATGCTCCTGTCTGAGGGTCTCACGTGGGGACGGGCGGCTGGGGCCAGGGGCCCAAGGAAGCCCGCGCGGGGAGCACCCTGACGGTGAAGCCGGGGGAGGGCCCGGCCTCCGGTCCCGGGTCTCCATGCCCCGCTGTGTGACTCGGAGCCCTCGGGGCCCTCGGCGCTCCGGCGGGGTCTGCTGCCGGGAGCCTTGGGGACCCCAGCGCAGGAGCTCTGCCACCCCTGTGCCCTGTTCCGAAGGAACCTAAAACCTGCATTGTGGCGGACCGAGATTAATCACAGCCTGGTCTGAGGGTGGCTGGCAGCGGAGGTGACCGCAGAGGCTGTCGCGGCGTGAGAAGAGCTGAAGAGAGACCCACGGGGGCCAGGGCGGAGGGACCCCGGGCAGGGCGCGCAGCCAGGTAGGACCTGAGGCAGCTCCCCGGGGTCTGGGGCAGCAGGTAGGAAGGCCCCTGGGAGGCAGAGCCAAGGTCGGGGATGGAGCTGGGGTCAGACAGAGGGTCGCAGAGTCCTGCCCCAAGGACAGGGATGAGCTGCCTAAGCATCGAGTGGGACAGAAGGACCAGAACAGAGCGCCCTCCCCGCCGTCCCCTAGATCGGGTCAGCTTCTGCACCAGCCCTGGACACGGACCCTGAGCACAGCGCCCGCAGGAGACGGCAGCGATGTTTGCCGAATGTGGGCACCTCAGGCCGGGGAGCCGGAGCCGGAGCCGGTGTCGGCAGCACTTAGCAGAAGGCCAGCGGCCCCTCCTCCCGGTCTCCCGCTCGCCCTTGGGCCTGCCAGGGCCTCCCTGCCTCCCAGCCCGAGAGCCCCGGGAAACGGCCCTCACCCGTGGGTGGCGCTCCCACTTGCTGCGGGCCTTGTTTCTCCCATACACTCCGATCGTCAGCCTCACAAGAACCCTGCGCGGTTGGTATCATTATCCCCATTCCCCAGACAGAGGAACTGAGGCTGACTCGGGTTGATTAGCCTTCCCAGCCAGTAAGTGACAGCACAGGGGTCCTGCGGGCCCCTTGGGCACCCCACGGGGGGCTCTCTCCCCACCCCCTCCCCAGTATGAACCAGGAGAAACTGACTCAATGACCCCTGATGGAGAAAGCCCCTAGAAAAGAGGCAAGGAGCCTTCTTTTTATCTTAACTTTGTTCCTGATGCCCCTCAGGGAGAGCAAACAGTTTTGGAGCTGATAGGGCTGGGCCGGGTCTGCCTGAAGCAGGCCGCCCCCTGGCCTCGCCCCACAAGGCCTCTCTCTCACTGCCGGCCGTGGGTGACTCACTGCCGTGGCCCAAGGGCTCGGGGCTCGGGGCTGCTGGGGTTCCCGCCCACGTGTCCACCCACTCCCCTCCCCTCCCGCCTTCGGTTACTCATGCCTTCGTTCCCTGTGACTAACGTGTGGCCTTGGCGTCAGGCTCGTGGGCAAGGAGAAAGCGCCACGTGGCTTCTGCCGTGAACCGGCTGCTTCACAGGCCACATGTCATCGCATTCCCCCAACGTCCCTTTGAGGCCAGAGATGCCATCTTCACTTAAAACCAGACAGCACGGGGAGGTGGGAGACCTCGTCTGGAGCCGCTCGGCTGGTTTCAGAGCGAGAACCCGAGCTGGACCCGTCTGAGCCCAGAGCCAGTTCCCCCTGCTCGACCCGACGACCCCCAGCCGCCCTCTCCGCCCTTCCTCCCGCGGGTTACAGGCCCCCGTCAGTCAGTTCCGGGGACATCCCCGGCCCCAGCCTGGGATCCGAAGGCACCCCTTCCTGGCACGTTGACGAGGCTGACGTCCCACGAACGGCCACGTCCTCCCCCACTCATCACGGCGGTGGGAGCCGTGAACTGGACGTTGTAAGGTCACGTGCACTTTGGAGCCTCTGTCCACCTGCCCTTCGCCCCGGAAAGGGATCCTCCTCCATGAGGAAGATCAAGGGACAAACTTCCCCGATTTCTGCTCCCCGAGACCAAACCACGCAGAGCTCCCTGCTGACGGGACAACTTCGGATGCAGTCAGGGGAGAAAATCAGCCCCCAGAGCGGCACCTGTCCTGCCCCTCGAAGCCCCCCGCCCCCCATCCGGGGCCAGGAAGATCTCCCTGCTCTTGGCAGGCGGCTTCCAGGCAGGCCTCCGGCCTGGGCCTTGGTCAGCTCCCCGCACACCAGAGGGCCGCACCTGGTGGTGGGCTTCCTGTGCCCTCTGCCAGGAGGGTGAGAGTGGCTCTCCAAATTCACAAATTTTGAAAATATGCCCCCCAAAGCCTCCAATAATTTGGCTTCACCATGTGACAGTCAGTCTCGGTTTGGAGGCACTTGTTTCAGGCAGATTGTGCAAAGCGATGGTCTCAGGAACACGGTAAAGGGACCACCACGATGAAGCCGAGTTCTTGGCTCGGGCTTCGGAGCCCGAACCCCGCCCAGGGCCTCCGCGCGGCTCGTCCTCTGACCTGCTCCGGTGACCTGAACCCACGGGGCTCGCGGGGGCGTGGAGGGGCGCCAGCACTGGACGGGAGCTCGTACAGGGTCCGAGCCCAGGTTTCCTCGGGAAGGTCGAGACAGAAAGCCTGTGAAAGGCGCCTGGTCCCTGGCGCCAGAGTCAGCAGTGGGGACCCGGCCTGGGTCGCTCCCGTCCTCTTACAACCTGTGCGACCTCGGACAAGGAGCTCACGCGACCTTCCAGGTCTCCAGCGAGTCCCTCGCATAAAGGGAAGGAACAGCGCCGACCTCACTGTGTGATGGGCAGGGTTAGTGGAGAGAATTTGTGCGGCAGGCCGGGTGCCCCCAAGTGCTGTATCCATGCCGGACGGCCGTGCAGGGCTCCAGGGCAGCTAAATGCAGCGCTCCCCACGGGAAACTCCACCCCAGACCCACCCACTCCCACCCAAACCGGCAGAGACTGGCACAAAGTCGACGATCCCACGGCTGCCGTGTACACACGAGGCCTCCTTTGCTCCTCGCGACAGCTCTCGGGGGCATCAGCATCGCAGTGTCATGGAGGAGCGAACGAAGAATCCGGAAGGCTATTTCAAAGACCTGGAGCTCCAGGATCTCTTCCTTCCCACCTGCCCCTGCTGAAGGCAACCACCCCGTTCACCCAGCCCCCGCCCCGGGAGGCAGGCCTGGCCCTGGGTCCGCTGCACCCCTGCTTCATTGCCCAGTGGGAAGGGGCTGCTGGCCGCAGCTTCAGGCTGGCTTTGGAATCACCGCCTGCCGAGGGCGAGTCCGGGGACCCGGAAAGCCAAGCCAGTCGCAGCCAGACTGTGACCTAGTGGCTCTGCCTCTGCACCTGCAGTGAGAGGGGCCGCCGTCCTTGCTGCCTACCTTCCAACCCCGAGTGGTTTAAGGAGCTTTCTCCTTTAACCGTGCGTGAGTAGAGAACCACCCCAAAGAGAAAGGGCGAGAAAGGGCCCATGTTCCGCTTAGAAGGTCCCAGGCACCTTCCTGCCGTCAGTTCGTGGTCAGAAGCCCGCACCCCGGGCCCCACAGACTGCAAAGACCGGCATGTCACTGCGGATGTTTCCAGCCGAGAGGAGAGGACACAGCTGTTACGATCAGGGCCACGGAGACGTGTTTGCCTTGTCAACATCGAGATAACTGAGTTTGTCCTCAAATATTGAGAAACCTCAAGCCACACTGGGGACGGTGGCCTTGAACGCTGAAAGCAGTATATCATCCGCAGGAGATGCTTCCTGGGCTATCACAGCGCTTTGAAGCTGTGCGGACTCAGCGATACAGCCTGACCCTCGATGTCCGAGATAAGGAAATTGAAACCCAGCCCCGGGAGGACCCGTCCAAGGCCGCGGAGGTGGTGCTTGTTAGGGGCTGAACTGTGCCCCGCAGATTCGCATGGGGAAGTTTTAACCCTCAGCGCTTCAAAATGGGGCTGTGTTTGGAAACGGGGCCTTGGAAAAGCAATTAAGGTCACACGAGGTCATTAGGGGGCGTCCTATTCCTGCAGGACTTGTGTCCTTAGAAGAAGAGGTGAGGACATAGACACACACACAGGGACGGCCAGCTGTCCGCAGGCCCAGGAGAGAGGCCCCAGGGCAAACCAGCTCCGCTGACCACTTGGACAAGGACTCCGGCCCCCAGAGCTGCGAGACACGCGTCTGTGGTCGAAGCCGCCCAGCCCGCCCCGCTCTGCTTCCCCCCACGACATGGCAGCCATCCGGGGAGCGGACACTGCAACTGCCCCGTGCTGGCCCGCTTCCCGAACCCCATGACAGCTCAGAGCGCTCCGGGCCAGCGAGCAGGTGGTTGGCAGGATGGCCAGGGTGCTGTGTGTGCTGTCAGGTGATGCTAGGACGTCGATGCAACGGCGTCCTGGGTGGCTGGTCGGCCACCTCTGCCACCAGAGAACCCGTCCGCATCCTTCCGGTGGTGATGCCACTCCTGGAATGCCCGACGGCTCAGGGGGCGCGGCGCTCACAGCCCTCTGTTTGCAAAGAGGAGAGCAAGCGTCTCATGCGTGCATTTTCTCACTCGTTGAGTTATTGAAATGGACCGAGAACCTCTAAGGGCAACGTGGACGGAGGCCCACCTGTGCGCCCGACAGGCCGCTGTGACCGGCCTTCCGTGGGGAAAGGCCTGGACGTGGGGAAGACGCATCACCGAGGCTGCGGGTGACAGAGGCCACGCAGCACAGTGGCCACACGTGCGCACTGGCGCCCGCTTGCTACTGTGTGAGCCTGGCCGACTTCCTCAGCCTCTCCGAGACATCCACGAAACTCCCAGCGGCGCCTCTCCCAGGGGACCGAGGGAGGGCCCGGGGCGCTGAAGCACACTCACCCAGGAATGACGGGGGGGGGGGCGGGGGGGCGGGGGGGCGGGGGACCGATGCCCCGGGGCCCTGCTGCCCCCTGGCCTAGCTGGCCAGGTCAGCCTCGGAGAAGCAGCCACGGGACAGGCTGGGGAGCTCTAACAGACGGCCTGGGGGGGTCTGGAAGCCAAGGAGACCGTATCTCCAGCCATCCAAGGCCACGGGTGAGCTGGTTCTGGCCTGCAGGTTGAGATTGTTCCGGAAGGGAAGACGCCCTCAGGCAAAGCCAGAAGGCTGGCGAAAATACCCCGTGTTGGGGAACTGCGAGGGGAAGGCTGAAGCTGGAGGGAGGGGGGCTGTGGGGCGGGCGGCGAGAGAGGAGAGGGGGCTGGGGGCCTCCGAGTCGCCCCTGAACCAGAGCGCAGGCTGCACCCACAGGTCACAGCGGTCTCTCTGCTGCTGGGAGGGCAAGAGGGACCCGAGTCAGGGCACCGCCCACTGGTCCAGGCAGGAGACGCTGAGGGCTCAGACCAGGGACACAAGGAAGAGTGACCAGCAGAGAGAGGCGGCACTTTGCAGAAAGGTACTGGGACAGGAGCCAAGCCCCATGACCTTCCCGCAGCAACCTCCTGCAAGGCCTTCAGATTCCCGAGGGGGCAGGGGACTAGGGGCTCTGTCACCGTGCCCCAGGGAAGGCGTCTGAGACCAGGTGGGGTGCACCTGGCTAAATGACAGCCTCGTGCACGGCCCTGGGCTGGGCCCGAGGGGGACAGCAGGAGTTTCTGACAGGCAGCCCGGAGGCCTGGGAGGAGAAAAACCTGTTCAGAATCACCCACGGGGCAGACGGCGATGAGTGCCGTTGTAGAGCAGACAGCGCCCCAGGGACAGGGACGTGCTCCAGCCGGCCACAATGTCCCCGTGGAAGAGGCAGGAAGCCACCTTGGAGGCGGGGCCCTGGAGCCCGGGCCGGCTGCATGCCTGCCACTGTCCCTTCCCGTTCTGGAGTGTCTCCCCTTCACCTGCCTGGGCTGCCTTCTCGGTTCATTAGCTGCTGTTAATTAGACGCCGCCACAAGTGGCCCACGTCCTGGTATTGACTGTCCTTTGTTCCCTCGATAGCAGCAGCATCGAGAATCCGTGGCGGCAAGAGCTGACTCGTGGGTCTCCACGGCCACCGCCGGGATTGCGGGACCAGGTGTTCGGGCGGGACCCAGAACGGCAGGAATCTACCTGTCACGCTGTTGCCAGGCAGGTGAGGACCACAGCACCTGCTCTGGTAAACACAGGCCGGGCTCCCCGTCACAGCCAGTCCAGGCTGCTGGGACGGGACACCTCAGACCAGGGGGCGTGAACAGTGACTGTTTCTTACTCGTTGATCTGGGAGCCGCACAAGATCAGAGCTCCCTTGGGGGAGGCTCCGGTGGGAGCCCCTTCCCGGCACACGGACGGCGCCTGTCCGCTGTGTCTGCACGCGGTGGGGAGTCAGGTCCTCTCTCTCAGGTCACCTTTTATCAGGGCGCTGTCCCCCCACACGGGGCTCCACGCTCACAGCCTGACTCCTTCCCAGAGGCCTCACCTCCAAACCCCATCGCGCCGGGGCCTCCTTCAGCCCGCAGCCCCCCTTTCCAAATCCCCTCCTGTTGGAGAAGGAAAAATCTGAGAGGGAAACTTCGGTTCCCAGAGCTTCCAAATAACCAGCAAATGAGGGCCACGGGGTGTCAGTAATTGGTTTTTAAAGGGGAGATGGGGGGCTCATCACCTTGGGGACAGCGCACAGTGAACTGACAGCTGTTAATTTAGAGATGACAGTGAAATTTTCCGTATACCACTGAAATGGGCACAAAAGTGAGTGTGTTTTTTAGGTATGTTTGCATCTCTTCACTCGGTGGCTTCTCACGCTACCCTTTGGAGTCACAGGTGAGAAAACCGGGACGTGTAGCATTGGAGATCACAAAGCCATTGTCAAGAGACAGGCTGGTTCCAGAAACAGTGTCCTGGGGAACATTCTAGAAGAACTGGGGTTGACTCTGGGTTGCCACTCTTCAGGTGTGTGCCTCAGCTTCCGTAGGACGGCGGCAACCACCCCAGGGGCGAACTCCGGAGCCTCACGCTCAGAGAAGGCCGGAGGGCTGTGCGTGGCAGGGAAGGCCGAGGGCACACTTACACGTGGCCACCTTCTAAGGTCGGGACAGAGGGATGCTTTCCGGCCTTCCAGACCAACAGATACCACAGACAGCGGGACACGGAGCTGGGGCGTGGACACGGGGGTTTGCTGGAGGCAGAATGCCACCGTCCCCACGGGGGGCTGGAGGCCTCCCCCCGGAAGCCCCACTTTCTGCAGACGGAATCCTCCTCGTGGACACCAGGCCTGGTGCACACTCTGCGTGCCGGCGTCTCCCCTCGTCCCAACGCCGAACCTTTTACCTCTGAGACCCTGTGGGCCCCTCACCCGTGGCACGCTCCTGTCGTGAACCTGCGGGGCCGCTTTCCGGCCCTGCTCCGCCCCCCCACCCCCACCCCCGGCTGGAGCAGGCTGCACTGGGGTCACCAGTTGGGAGCAGCAGTCCGGGGCTCGGTTTCTTCTCCCTCTGGAGTGGAGCCGCCGGAAGAGGTGCTTCGCGAGGCGTGAGGGAGGGAGGCCGTCTCCGCTGCTCGCGCTCCGCAGGCATATGGCCTGCGGTCCCACCGGTTGCGAAGTGATTATTGGAGCGACACAAGCAGACTTTTTTCCTCATCGAAGTGGAGGTGTGATTTTCTCGGGTTCTGCGAGAACATTCGCACGTATTCCCAGCCCAATCTGTTTTCCGGCAGCCAAGTGGCCGCAGGGCCTGGGAGGCCGACGTGGCTGTCTGGGAGCCCTGAAGCTGTGCGGGTGCCGGGTGCCGTCGGGGGGCTCCGAGCAGCCGGCCTGGCAGGAGGCCGGGGCCCCGTGGTGGAGCCAGCGGGCCCTGCAGCACCCAGGAGAGCCGGGCTGCGGCGAGGACAGCGGCCCTGGGGACAGGGGTCCCGAGTTCATCCTGTGATCCCCGCAGCCCCGCCCCTCCCTACCTGCGGAGGTGCTCACCTGTGACAGGAGGGACCCCGGCCAAAGCCACCTCCTCGCACACAGAACCGTGGGGCAGGGCTCGTGGCTCTACGCGGCGCCGGAACCCCCTCCCTTTCTCCCGCTCGGCACGGCCAGTCTCGTTCTAGGAGCACTTTGAAACAAAGTTTCGGACTTGTGAGGGATGCCGGCGGGGTAAGGACCGCGGGGCTGGCGCGGTCCCTCGGAAACAAAGGCTTTGCAAGGCAGACGCACCACACAACACGGGCCGCCGACCACGTGCGCCCAGTTTACACTTTTATTGAGTAAATTCTGAAATTCCGCTTCTAGGCCACGCTAGCCACGCCTGAAGTGTCACCGGTAAGGAACATTTTTGTTGTTGCAGAAAACTCCCTGCAGGACACTGCTGCGGAGACTCACCGGGCGGCAGCCACGTGGGCGGGCGGGGGCGGGGCCAGCGGGAAATGCTGGGAGCTGCCGGGGAGGCCACAGAGAAGCCGAAGCGTGAGCCTGAATTGGGGCGTAAGAAGCCAGCTCCCCCCGGCACATGGAAGGAAGGCCTGGGCAGGAGACCCTAAGGAAGCCACATGCCCTGCGGCTGAAGAAAGGCTCAACCGAAATACCCCGCCGCCCCTCTCCCTGGGTGGGCACACCTTCCCGATGACAGGCAGGACGGCGGAGTGGCTTCCTAGGAAGATGGACTCGATCGCCCCCCCCCCCAAACCTCTGGACTGGGAAGGAGAGGCGGAACGCGCCCCCCAGGAAGGAGGTGCAGACTTACCTGCACAGACTCCGCAGGAGCAGCCACGCCCCCGAGAACTTCCCGCCGTCACCAGGGAAAGGTGGGGTGGGGGGCTGCCGATGGGGTCAGCTGAGGGCCGAGCAGGAATGGGGTTGGGCAGAAATAAGGGAGCCCCTCCATGGCCGATCCACCCACCAGACAGAGTCTGAAGGATCAGGGATGTTACCTTTTCCTTTAGCATGCCCCCTTTCACCGGGCACATCCCACACCGCCACGGGGCTCCGCCACGGGGCTCCGCCACGGGGCTCCGCGGGGCCTTCCTCCTGAGGGAAAACACGACCTATTCAAATTTCTCAAGTTCGTCCAGACCAGCGTCGAGTGCGAATGCAGCTCCGGGGCGGCGCTCCACCCTCCCTCAGACCCCTGACACCCCCACAGACCCCTGACGCCCCCACAGACCCCCGACGCTCCCTTCCCGGCCCTCCCTCGTGGGCGCGCCCAGTGGCCCCCTTTCCACTTGCAGATTTCCCATTATAAACGGCTGGGGCGCAGAGGGCGGAGATAAATGAAACAGTTAAACGGCCTCTCTACCCCCTTTCTCCATCCCAGCACGTATTCGTTGGTCTGCTAACCAAGGGTTTGTTGACAAATGAACGGAGGAAGGAGTAAAGAGAGAGGGTTTCATCAGCACTGCCAACACGAAAGAAAACCGAACACCTTCACCTTTCCACCCCCGGCTATTAACGCCCGAGGGCCGAACCCTAGTCCAGATGCAAACTGCGGACGGCCAGCGGGGAGCCGGACCGGGGAGCTCAACCCCTAGATCACTCAACCACGAAAAATCAGGAGGGCTGCTTTTGTCTGCTAACGTTTTTACAATTAACCTACAAACCTAAATTCTGTGGAAAAGAACCCAGTGCAAAATCCCAAAGTAGTCGTAAAATTCCCACTTCTTAAGGTTCGCATTTCAGGGCTGCCTCAGTACGAACTTCCCGTTTCTGCCTCCGCGACACTAGTAAGGAGGGAAATGAATACTCCGTCTCCAACCCGTGGCCTTCAATTTAATCCCAGGTCTCCAGGGCGGCCTTATTGCTTTTCTAGGCCAGCCTCCCCGTCACACAGATAAGATAACGGAGGCCCAGGGAGGCAGCAATGGGCCCAAGGTCACCCAAGGTCAGAGGTGCAGCTGGGACCGAAACCTGGCCAGCGGCTGCCTCACCTGCGTCACCTCCACGAGAGACGAGCGTGTGCCCAGCTTGGCTGCGGGCGCCTCCTCGGTGCCGACATCTGGTCTACCCCTTGACCCTGGCTCTGATCCTGGGCACCCGAGGGGGCACCCAGGACAGGGGCCAGGCCTTGCCCCTGGCGGTCTGCACCGGGCCCTGTCTGGGAGCTGGGGCCCTGCCCCCACCACCCCCCCAACCTGCCCAGCGCCGCGCAGGAGCGCTCTGCTCCGTCCCTGCAAGAAGACGCTGCACCCCGGGACAGCCCACCTTTGCTGAGCCCCGCCCCCTTCTCACACCCTGCCCGGCCTGCTGACCCGGACCTTCTCGGCCAACAGGGCCGCGTCCCACTGGCACCCGTGGTCCAGCGGCTCGTCCCAGTGCTCCAGGTCCCACGCCATCCACACGCCGCCAACTCTCCCGGAGAAACAACTCACAGCCACCGGGAACGGCCGGTGGCCCCAGGACGCGAGGGCCGCCTGGACGGTGAACACGGGGCGGGTAAGTTGGGGGTAAGTTTGGGGTCGGGGGTGAAGGACGGACGGGTGGGTCAGGGAGGAGCTGGTTCCAGAGGAGAAGAGAGTCTGCGCTTCCCCGAAACACGCCGGGAGAAGGGCCGTTCCTCCGCCCTGCAGCCCGGTGCCCAGCCAGCGCCCCACCCCCGACAAACGCAGCCCCTCACCGCCAGCCCTCAGTCCCAGACTCACCCCCAGAATGACGGCACTCTCCTCCCTGTGTCAGGGTTGCAGAAACGCAGGGACTTCCTACAGGGCGGGGCAAAAGCAGGGTCGCCGCTCTCCGTGTGAAAAATAACACGACGGTGAACGAAGAACAACATCGTACAAGAAAAACCAGTGTCCCGCGTACTCACGACTGTAACCCTGCTTCCGCCCCACCCTGCACTTACGCCTCAAAGGTCTGAGAGGGGCATGAGGTGGGCCCACCACTTCCAAATGCTCTTTAGCAATAGAAGAGCTTCAGCAGACAAAACAGAAAAGTGAAGCTGGTCCGACTGGAGAGGAAAAGGGGACCTGGCCGGGCACCACCCCTTGCCCCAGCCCAGCCCTTGGCTCTCGGCCGGGAGCCCCCCAGCCCCACAGAGCACCACTCAACACAGCGAGCTCATGGCTCACAGCGTGGAGCCGTGGCCACCGGAGCAGATGAGGGTGTGAGGGTGTGTGTGTGTGTGTGTGTGTGTGTGTGTGCGCGCGCGCGCGCTCGGGGGATGGGCGAGATCTTGATTAATACATAATTTAACTCAACACACCGGCCACATTACCGCCATTCCACCAAATGGTCGTAAAGCTGGAAGGTCAGTAGGAAGCCCCTAAAGGATGGGCTCTTCCACGCAGGGAGTGGCTCGCTGCAGTGTTATCGGCGCTGACCCGGGGAGGTGGGCAAACAGAGAAATGGCCCGTTTCTCCCCAACAGCCGCCCCATAAAACTTCGCCAAGGCTGAGAGCCGGGCTCTGCGTCCCGGGGTCAAGGACAGGTTGCCCTGACCGGAGGAGGCAGAACCCCTGGGAGCCGGGCCCCACGGGCGTGGGCGGGGACCCTCCGTGAGCCTCAGGCCAGTGCCTCACAAGGCGGAGCCCTCCCCTCGGTCAGTCAGCCCCCAGCAGGGCACGGACCCCAGACACCAGGGCCCCCAGGGGCACCCCGAGGTGCTGCCAGTCCGGAGCCCAGAGCACCGCCTCGTGGCCACGCCGACCTCACAGCCCCACAAACAAAGGGGGAGTCTAAGCAACGTCCCAAATGCCACCTCCGAGAAAGTGGCCCGACGGGGTGGGGCCGGGGCCCACTCGAGCTCCCCGCCCACTCCATGACTCCCCAGAACCGGGGATCCCTCAGCAGGGGACCCCGGGAGGGCACGCCCTCGTCATTCGGCCGGCGGACAGGACCGCTGGGGCGCACCCTCCATCAGCAGCACCTCCACCCACAGAAGGGGGGCTCGCGCAGCAGGTGCGGCCGAGCAGACGGCCCCCGGGACCTGGCACCGGGGCCACCACGGGGAAGGGCAGCCAGGACACCGGGCAGCTGCGCAAGGAGGGGGCACTGCAGGCAACAGGCCCTGCTCCCCGCCCGCATCACACGCACACGCATCCACACTAACACACACACACTCCCTCTCCGTCTTCGGGTTGTGTGTTGGAGGTGCCTGCAGCTGAACAGCCCTGTAAAACCCCTTTTGTCTTCTTTTCGGAAAACCTCAAGTTTAGGAGCCTGTCCGCTGCCACCAGCGTGTGCTCCGAGTGGACGTGGGGCTGGTGCAGCTCCCGCCCCCGCCGGTCTGGGGGGCTCTCATCGGCCCCGAGCCCCATGCCCTGCGCTCACTGCTGTCCCAGGAGCCGGGACCAACCAGGGGCCTCAGACAGTTATGGGGCCCAGGCCGGTGCCGCAGAGGGACGGGCGCCTGGCGGAGAGCAAGCTCCCAGGAGCTGCTCACAACCGGACAAGGACCGAGGCGGGCAAGGGGGAGACAGTTTTAAAGACAGCGGGTGACGGGGAAGTGACGTGCAAGCATCCACAAACACCAGGCCCTGGGTCAGAAGCCCGGCACCCTTCGGAGAGCCCTCGGAAGTGAGGACCATTTCCATTCACAGACGGGGAAGTGAAACTCAGAGAGGGTGGTACACTGGTCCACAATCGCACAGCCAGTATCCAGAGAGGGTCAGAGGGCCGGTTGGGGGTGGGGCCTGAACGGTGTGGCCCTGGTGACCTGCTGAGCAGGGGGGACCTTGTCCTGCTGAGTAGGACAGGAGAAGTGCTGACTTTCCTCCAGGGACGCTGAGGCCACGCAGCAGGTGAGGCCAGAGGTCCAGGAGTCCCTCAGCCCTGGGTCACCGTGGCCCTTCGCTCAGACAGACCGCGTCCCCTCCGAGGGTGGGGACTGCCCGTGGTTTGCCTGTCTCCCTGCTGTGACGATGAGCTCAGGGAGGTGTCATGCCCCGGCGCTCAGGGAGCCGGATTCTCACCCCTCACCGCACCTCACTCACCCCACGTGGAACGTGGGCATCCCGGAGCCAGCCAGCAGCAGCGTGAGCCACAGGGAAGCGGCAGCCCCGGGGGGCAGGCTGGGGAGCAGGGCCGGAGTCTCAGCTTGTGCTCGGCCACGAGGAATGGTGGGGGGGGGGGGGGCGACCCAAGAGAGGAGCTGCCGTCCTGCGATCGCAGTCACAGCACTCGGCTCGGCGTTGACCCAAGACTGCCCACCGGGGTGGTCAGAGCGGGGCCCCCTGAGGCGGAGGCGGGGGACTGGGAACCCGGAGTCTCTGCTCTGTCTGTAAAGTGCAGGCCCCTCCAGCGCCCCCTCCAAGTCCTGTCAACACAGGGCTCCTTCTGAGCCGGGACCGCGCCCCAGGAGCCACGTGGCCAACCCCCACGTGCCAGGGAGCACAGGTGCCGGCCCACCACCTACACCACCCACCCCGGAACCTGGCCCGGGCCAGCTCGGTGTCCTGCGTCCCCCACGTCACTGATGGTCACCGTCATCCACGCTGTGGGAGTTGCGGGGATGAGAGTGAACCAGGCACTTGACACTTACTTCGTTCCAAGCAGCGGAAAGAGGCCAAGCTGACCCAGGCTCCCACCGGCCTCAGGAGGCTGCGTCAGGCCCCAGGAGGGGTGGCGGGGGCGGCTGGCACTCGCCCCGTGGACAGCGAGCGGGCCACTCAGGAGAGATGAGTTCGCCTTCCGCGGACCGGTTATCAACCAGGGCAGCTGACAGACGGGGTGAAGCGGTCCTACCCTTCTTCCCGAAGTCCGGGGCTCATGCTTTCCACTTGATCTGAGACAAAGAAATGATCCCCGAGGTGATTCTGAGATAAAGCAGGATCAACGCCAGTCTCAGGAAGCTCCGTGCCTTTAAGACGTGCCAGTTAAGGGATGCGCACCTTAAGAAGCGAGCAAGTGCCGTCTGTTGCCTCCCAGACGTTTTTAGCTGTGCAAACATCCAGGAATCAGCATGGTGCTAACTTCGACCTGACAAGTAGGCATGGCAGATTTTAAAGTGAAAAATGTGGCAGCTTGGAGCTCCCCTTTCCTCTCTCCTGGTCCCCAGCATGAGAGCCAGGCCTGGGCTGGGGGCCCTCTGATAAACGTTCATGGGGCCGAGGTTGGGGGGACACAACTGTGCCGCAAGCCGTTCACGGCTCCAGGCCTCCCTGCAGGCCGGAGGACGAGGCCCTGGGCGGGCCTGGGGCTGGGCTTCTTCCCACAGACTCAGCCCTCCTGGGCCTCAGAGTCTCTGAACTGGGGGTCAGCATAGAAGCCGCCCAACATTACAAGTGTCTCTGTCCGCACGTTCTGCCTTGACCTCAACCGTATTCCACAGGGCGCTGGGCCACCTTGACCGCACACCGATCCTCCTGCAGGGGCCCGGGCTCCCGTTTCCGATGCAGGGAGCTAGTGGGACGGGTCCTCGCGCAGTATCGGAATCGGTGCCGACGCGTTGGGCCTTGCAGGGCAGACGCCCAGGGATTCCCGGACACCCCCCCACCTGCCGCCCAAGTGAAAAGTGCCAGAAGTTTATTTCCCAAACTTATCGACTTTCAGAAGTCCCCACTCCGACTGCGCCTGAATGCGATCCCCTTCTTGCAAAGCGGCTCGCTGTGGTTCCAGAACCTGCACAGGCTGCAGGGCCCTGAGGCCCCAAAGAACAGCTCAGGGGCAGGGCGGGCCCAGAGAAGACACCTGGACCCTCTTATCTCGGCATCAAGAAGTCACGGTTCTCTCCCAGGGCGGCCTTTGCCCCCCGGAGGCCGCGCTCCTCCGCGGTTATCTCCAGGGACCGCCACCACCCTGAGACAGCCCCCTGGGCGCCCTGCCTCTTATAAACATTAACTCTGGGTCTCCCGCTTCAGTGACACACGGCCCCCCCTCCGCGGGTGCGGGGGCTCCTCAAAACCCTGTCCGTCCCCCGAGACCGGCCGACTGTGCGTGGATAAGGCATTAACCGGGGCGTCTCTCAGGCTCCACGGGCCAAGGTCACCCCCTGCTCACACCACAGGCCTGCAGGGCTGGGCCGGCCGGGCTCACCAAGGCTGCGCATGGTGCCTGGAGCGTGTGGCCTCGGGTCCACTGGGACGGGGCAGAGCGAGCCACACACAGCAGCAGGGCCCTCGGCCCACCGAGGGGCTGGGGGTACCCCCCAGGTGCCCAGGAAAAAGACAGAACCAGGAACCTGGGCCACGCCATGTGGTCAGGCTGCAGATCTGGGCTTCCAGGCCCTTCCCGCAGGTCTGGGGGTACCCTCTGCTCAGACCTGGTCCTGCCCTGCTTGCCCCGTCCCCGCCCCCCACCTCTTCCCTCGTCCCCAAGGCACTCCTCCCATCCGTCCAGACGAGCAGAGGGGCTTCCCGGGCCCAGAGGACCCCGAGCCTGAAGGAGTCGCTCCGAGTCCGCGGGCCCGGGTCAGCGAGGCCGAGAGGTGCCACTCACAGACCCCCCCACTCCCTGTGGCCACTTTCCACCCCTGGACACGTGGACCAGAGATCTGTTCTCGGAGACGTGTCCCAAGAAAAGATGTCGCCTGGTGCGTTCTTTCTCTGTTGCCGCTCTAACGACGACTTATCACAACCTTGGTGGCTGAAACAAAATGTATTATCTTACAGCCCTGGAGGCCAGAGCCCCAGATGGATCTTGGGGGGCTCACACCAAGGTGGGGCAGGGCTGCGAGCTTTCTGGATCTTCTAAGGGACAGTCTGTGCCCTTGTCTTTCCCAGCTTCTAGCGGCCACCACGCGCCTTGGCTGGCGATCCCTTCCACCTTCAAAGCCGGCAGGCTGAGTCTTTCTCACACCAGGGCCCCGGGGACTCTGACTCCCCCACCTCCCTCCTCCACACTCAGGGGCCCGATCGCACTGGGGCCCCTCAGGATAATCTGGGAGAACCCCTCTCCTCACCCGTTCCAAAGCCGTGTATCAACCCTCTCTGCAGGGCCCTTCGCACTCGAAGCATCACTGTCCTGGAGTTTGGGTTGGGTTGGGGGATTTTTTTGGGGTGTGTGTGTCATGCTGCCCCCCAAAGTCAAAGGAAGGATCACCCCCCAGGACATTCTTGGAGGAGGAAGAGGCACCTACATCTCCAGGGAGGAGCCAGATGGCCTGGGGGGGCCTCCGCCACAAGTCTGTCAACTTCGTCATCAGGGACAGACACCGCTCTGCACACCTGGGCTCTGGTGCCAGGGAGGGCCCTGCCCAGGGCCGGGTCCTGTGCTCGGCAGTCGGGCGGGGGGTGGGGGGGTCTCCTGTGGGACACTTCCTCCAGGAGGTGTCACATCTGCCTCTCTCCAGTTCCGGACCGGAAGTAGCTGGAAGGGCTGAGCTTGGAGAGTGGCCACAGCCCCCCAGGAGGGAGAGGGGCCCCCACATCCTGCTGATACCTGTGAGCCTCCGCCCCCAGCTCCAGGAGCTCAGCGGGGAAGCCACGCAACGGCGGGGACCTGGCCAGGAGGTTGGCAGCCGACCCGCCTGCACCCTCCTTCCTGGCTTGGCCACCCTGTCCCACCGCCGAGCCTTCTGCCAACCACGGACCCTCACCGAGCCCCAGCTGCCCCTCTGGAAAGGAGGGGCGAAGCACCCCGCCCCGCAGGGGAGTCCGCACTTCCCTCAGCCCCCACCAGAGGCCGGCGCCCTCCCCGCCCCTCTCTTGGACTCCCGCTGAATGCAAGTCAAGCTGAATTGATTTTCCTAATCAGCTCGCTGGTTTCCTGTCCTGGCAACGCCCACCGCTGAAGCGCCTGTCGCTCGGGCCGTGCGGTCAGTGCTTCCTCCAGCAGCCTTCCCGTGCGGGCCGGGGCCGCGGGGCAGGACGGGTGGGCGGCGAGCGGGGTCAGCCCCGAGGACCTGGCCAGCCCGGCCCCTTGTGGCGGCGCCAACGGCTTAATTATTAACTCTTTCTCCGGTGCAGGCAGCCTCCCCCGAGCGTCCAGGAGACACCGACCCCTCCATCGCGCTCAGCACGGCTCGGCCGCCCACGCTGGGCGAGCAGCGGCCTCGGGCCCCCGCGGTCACTTATCAGGAGCCACGTGGGCCTCTGTGTCCACAAGCCCGGCCGTGGCCTGCCTTCCCGGGCCCGGGGCCGCCTTTACCCACCCTCCCCGCCCACGGAAGCAGGCGGCTCTTCCCGGGCACCCTCACCCCTGCCTGGACGCCAGTCGGCCCACGCTGTCCACGTCGCTCTCTGCCCCCCCCTCCCATCCTCTCAAATGCCCCGGGTGCTGCGGGAATTCTGCATTTTCTTGGTTTTTTAACCTTTATTTTTTTCTTTTTCTTTTTCTTTTTCTTTTTCTTACGATCTCACTCATTTTCAGTGTGGTGAGGGAGGGGAAAAAGAGAGGAAGACGGGTCTCCGCCTCAGCAAGACGCCCTCCTCTTTCCTGCAGGCCTCTCCGGCCAGCCTCCGTCCCCTGCAGAGGGGACTGGCCTCTGAGCTGGGGCCCAGCCCCGCCCCCCCAGAGCCTGGGGCAGGACGGTGCAAGGGGGACGCCCGGGGCGCTCGCTCCCGGGGGCGCTGCTACGACTGGTCGCCACAACAGAAGTTTGTTTCCCCTTAGGCTGGTGCCCGGGAGTCCACAGTCAAGGTGTCCGCAGGCACTTCCCTCCGACCTCTGCCTCCACCGTCACGCGCCTTCTCCCAGAGTCTTCTCTGCACGCCCACCCAAACGGCCCCGGGCCACAAGGACACCGGTCATTGATTAGGCCCACCCCTGTGACCGCACCTTAATCCAACTGTAGCTGCCAACACCATCTGACCAAATACAGTCCCACCCGCAGCGGGGCTGCCCAGGGCCAGCTGAGTGTGTGGGTTCTGGACTTCGCGCAGGAAAGATTTCCCAGCACGAGCCCCGGTGACGATGGGGGTACGTCCAGCACAGCTGGGGACAGCGACCCGAGGGAGGGCGTAGCACGGAAGAACCAACAGGAGAGCCCGTGCGGGACTGCCTCAGCTCACTGGGAAGTCAGAAGAAAGGGGGCCTTGGGGACAGGTTTGGGGGTGAGCCCAGGACGAGCTGCCGCCGCCCCCTGCTCCCCTGGGTGCCAGTCTCGTGGGGACGCTTAGCGTCCGGGAGACGCACGCCCGAGGGGAAGAGGAGCGGGAGGGAAAACCACGGGCGAGCTCCCCAGAGGCGGGCGGAGCGGGCGTTGCGCCTCCTGTCCTGAGGGTTTTTCTCTCTCGTACAGCGGGGGTCTCAGGGGACGGTTTCAGCAGAACACGCGTGAGCCTTTCGGGGCTGCGCTCTCAGGGTCAGGGTCTCTGCTGACCGGTGGGCGTCAGGACCGGGGGCCCTGACCTCGCAGCTCGTCCTGGGGGTGCCCGCCTGGTTCTGCTGCTTTTTCCGGGCCTGAGGTTGAGGCCTAGATGTCCTCTCCAGGGAGGTGACCTTTGCTCCCTGGCCGCCCGCTGCTCGGCCGCTGTGTTCGGCTGCCCGTCCCACTTTCCCTGCGGACAGGCCTCTCTCAGAGCCGGGGGTCAGGACTGAGCATGCCCGTTGCAAAGACACCGCTGTGCCTGGGACACGAGTCACACATCTGCCCAGCGGGTTTCCTTCTCTTTAGGGTAACAAGCCCCGCCCCGCCCCAGGGAGGTGGCACCCAGCCACCTCCTGACACAGATTCCTCTGCCGGCTCTTGCAAGGACACGCTCAGGACAGCTTTGTCCTGCCTCTGCTGGAAACAGATCAGCGTGAGGGTGGGAATGTCACAGAGGAAACCTGGAGTCTCCGCTAATTGATATGCTTTTAAAATGAAGGAATCGCTGGCAAACGTGACCCTTTATAACGAGTAACGATCATCTTGAAACATTCTCCATCCTTAAACAGCTAAAAGGCACGAGTTTAGAGAAAGCGCGCTCCTCACCGACCAGCCCACCCAGCCTGCCCACGCAGCCCCCGGCAGAGAGGGGGTTCCGGGTTCCCTGAGAGCTCGGGTCTGGGGTCAGGCCCACGTCCCAACTCACTGCCCACTAGCTGCACGATCGGGGACGCGTCCCCTCAGCGATCTGAGCCTCTGTCTTCTCTAGGATTTACTAACACCCACTCGTGGGGCTGCTGTGAGGACGGACAGAAACAGAAGACACGGAACCCCGAAACAGAAAACTCGAGACCCCGAGCTCGAGGTGACCTGTGTGTTTGTTAGCTGCTCTGGAGCTGAGCAAGCACACCTCCGGGGGAAGGGACGCCCCAGCTCACAGCCAGACGGCGGGCCGGAGGTGCCGGGGGGCCCTCAGTCCCTGAAGGACTCACCCAGTTCACCCAGAGGCTGCTGGCTGAGCACGGCCAGACACCTCCGAGGCCCTGCAGAGACACTTGGGGAGCCCCGAGGGGTGCTCGGGGCTGACACTGGTAGGGGACTCAAGAGTTGGAAAATTTTGGTTTCAGTCGTAGTTAATAAGCTTAGCAATCGGTGCACACAAAAGCCTTTGTTCCAGGAACTGAAGGTGGGACCCACCCTGACTCCAGGAGGCCACAAGCTGGTCCACCTTGGTTCCTCAGGAGGACTGCAAGCCATTCAAGATGACGTCCGAGCCATTGTGCTCCAGGGTGAGACGACCACCAGACCACCGCCCAGGGCGAGAAGGCCGGATTGTTTCGTTTAATCCAATTACCTCCTCCCTGAATTTCAAGACCCCTCACCACACCTTGTCTATTCCCTGCTATTAAAACCTTGGCCTGGAAAGAAAAGACTAGATGGTCTGTTAGGGTGCAAACCCGTATCTGGATAAAGCGCCCATAGAGACCCGGTCCCTGTCTCTGCTCATCGGGTTTGGCAGTGACAGGCCGCCGAACTCCGGTGTCTTTTCCGGTTTCAACGCCTGGTTACATAGAGGAGATTGTCCCTCCGCCCCACCGCCTCTCCCAACCCCTCCCATCTCATCTCCGAGGGTGTAGGCAGGGTCCCCGCCGGGCCCCCGCATTCGGGGGCTCCGCTGCAACCCCAGCCTGGGGCCCCTCGTCAGAGGCTTGACAGCAAACCCACTTCCAATGAGCGACTGAAACCGACTTTGTTTTGGAAATGTCACGGGGGGCTCTGGGCCTTTGAGGGCTCCGGGGTGGATGAGAATCCTATGCCCAGGAATCAGGACCCACCAACCGTCCCGCCCTCCATACGCACAGTGACCTCCACACTCACGCCCCCAGGGTCTCCCCGCACCCGAGTGTGACCCACCTACCCCCACCCCAGCCTTCTCCCAGCACCACCCTGCCCCCTTGTCTGACATTTAAGGCCTGAGACAGCGCTGTCCAAATCCTTCCCCGGGCTGCATCTTCCTCCCTCGCATTCCTCAAATGTCTTCTCCGCCTCTGGGGTCCCTGCGGGCCGCCTCCGGGACTGCTGTTTACGTGGAGGGAGTGCGATCGGTAAGACCGAGCACGAGGACCTTCGTCAGCCAGCGCCAAGAGCACCAGACTCCTTATCCGGGAAACCCTCCGAGGGGCCCCCCACCATGTGCCCCGCAGGGCCGTTCGTTCACCATCGGCCACGTCATAATCCTTTGCGCCTGTTCCTAGTTCACCCCCATCGTCGTGTGCGGTGGCCCCCGAGCAGGGCTGGGTGGTGTGGTTTTTGGCAACAGACTTTGTCCGTTCTTGCGGCTGTCCTTCTCATTCCACAGATGGGAACCGAGAGGCCAAAACCAGCAAGCAACCCCCTAACCCTCCGAGGCAGCGGCAGAGACGGCTTCCCCCGAGCGCCCCTGGCAGAGGCCCGGCAGGTGTCCAGTCCCCCCAAAGGGAAGAGGAACAACATTCCTTGAGGTGGCCTGAGGCTGGGGGTCCTCCCCACAACCAGGCGCAATGCAGGGGTCCCCAAAGCACAGAAAGGCTTCCCTGTGGGTGTCTACATGTGCTCTCAGTGGCTTCGGACATTTTCGGAGGCCAGAGCAGGCTCTGAAAGCTGACCGTGCCACCACGCACTCCGTGATGCGAGCTAAGTCACAGCAGCCCCGACTTTGTCCAGTGTTCCCAGGCTGAGAGTCCAAGAGCTGACAGGGTGGGGCCTCCAGACCCCCCAGAAAAGGCGCCGGCAGCTCTGGTTTCACCCTGCGTGCGCTCTCCCCAAGCCCATCCCCGCAGCCTCTCTGTCCCCCCAAACTGTGACAGCCCCCCAGCGATGCTAACTTCTCCGGACTCCGGCAGTCACTCCTGCCCAGGCTGCCTCTGTGAGCTCCTTCGCTGTGGGGACAGACCACACACCCTGCGTGATCCCCAGGAGACATCCCCAGAAAGGATCCCCTAGAAACTGTCCCCAGAAAGTGGACACCTCCACCGCCTCAGGGGCTCCGAAGGCTGCCTTTTCAAAGCCTGCAGGCACCAGAGGCGGGTAACCCAACACCCCTTTCCGCTAGGCGCCCGCACTGTCTTCTGCCCAAACACAATGGTCCTCATTAGCTTTCACTCGGGCTTTGAACTCGGCACAAAGCCTTCCCCTCCCCGGCTGCCCGCAGGAGCTGGCTCCCGCCAGCGTTCCCTTTGTTGTCTATTTTTAAGGTGTTTATAATGGAGCCTTTTTCTGCTCCTTACTCACCCCCCTGCGAGGTGAAATCTCCGTCTAGGAGGATAGGCTGCTGCTTCGAACACCAGCAGCTTTTTCAATGCCTGCGAGGAAACGAGGTTGCTTTTGAGCAGGACCCTTTCCAGCACGCAGGGGAGGGGTGGAGGTAGGTAACCCGGAGAAGTGCTACCAGCCAGCGCTGCCCAGGCCCCTGCGTCTGCGAGGCCGAGGCCGGCCGGAACCAGGCCAGAAAGGGGGCCGGCTGGCGCCTGTTCCTCCCTCTGGCCCAGACCCACCTACAAGCTGAGTTCTAAGAACTTCCTGGGAAGTTAAAGGACTCAACTGCAAAATGCGTTTGTCCCTCAGAAGCAACGATGGAGCTGTCCCCTGGGTTCCAGCTTGTCCCCAACACTCCATTCCGTCCCTGGAGTGGCCCTGGAGTGGCCGGCCCCCTCATGACGACAAGGGGCATGTTGAGTCCCAGAACGGGGCTGCCGCAGGGGAGGGGGTGGTCCGACAGGGAGTCCCCTGTCCCCTCCAGATAAGGTGAGCACGGTTGGGGGCCAGGGGTTGCACGGGGCGGGGCCTGGTGTCATTACCACTCACCCCTGCCTCCCTGGGGACGAGATCCCGAACTCCGACCAGAAGCGTGCTCCTCGGCCCCCTGTGGGGTGGGGGCAGACAGGCCTGCCCACCCCTCCATCTCTGCATCCTCTCTCCCTCCGTGCCGGTCTCCGTTCCTGCCGTCAGCACGGACTGGCCACTCTCTGAGGGGCTGGCATTGCCGGTTCCTTGTTTTCTCAGCTTTCTCACCGAGCTCCTGCCGAAGTGAATGAACTGTGAAGTGACGACAAGCTTCTGCGCTACCTGCAGGAGGCCACCGGCCCTGGGACCCCGTGTTTCCTCGAGGCTGCACCTGCCTAGCCAAACCCAGGACGGAGAGTTGGAGGGTGGCCCAGGACACAGTTCAATTCCTTACAGCAGATTTCCCTAAGTTGGCTTATTGTTGAAAGGTGTGTACAAGGTGTGCTGGAGACGTCTGTCACAAGTGAATGCTTATCGCCCTACAGACAAGCGACTTGTCAATCACTCGTTATTCCCCAAAGTGAGGGGTCCTCACAAGGGTGATGGAGCATCACTTGATTTTCAGCCTTTCCGGAGGTTCCACCGGGCACCCAACGGCAGCCGCATCTCCGCCCCACGAGGGCTCAGTGCGCCCCAGGGAGGGCACTCCCAGCCCGCAGAACGAGGCACACCCGTCAGCATCCAACGCTGAGCGGCTGCTCCGGCTTCTGCCCTCTGCTTTTCCCCCTTCCAGCCCCGGGGATGGAAGACAGGGGAAGCAGCAAAACCTTGGGTGTCATTGTGGGGAGACTGGATGGAGACGCCAACCTGCCGCTTGTAACGAACTGTCTGTCCTTGACCGGGCTCGCGGTCACATCACCGCAGCAGCACGCAGGCCACTGGGCACTTCGAGGCGGTTCCCATCGCCCCCAGGCAGCTGATGGATGTGGTTCGGGGTGATTTACTACCTGGAGACATCCTGGGTGGTCACCACGGAAGCAGGCTACTATCGGCACCGAGTGGGTAGTGCCGGGGATGCTGCCAAATCTCCCACAAGGCGGAAGCCAGCCCCTCCGACAGAGTTACCTGCTCCAGGTGTGCCAAGGTGAGCACGCCTGCTCTCGAGGGAAGAAGGGCGGACATCACTAGGAGAACACGGGGGCGGGGGAAGGGGGAGGCACCTCGGAAGGGCTGCGCAGCCTCGGATTCCGCTTCCCAAGGGAGCGAGAGGCGGAAAGCTAGGCCCATTGATGACAAGGCCGGGGGTGGGGGGGCAGGGGGGGCTGTTTGTTCCCTTTCCTCCCTGCAACTTCAAACCTCCTTGTACGCTCACGGCTTTAAATTAGGAATATTGGTGGTGTGATCATGTATGTTTAAAACCAAACAGAAATTTCCTGCTCCCCGGCACAAAATAAAATTCAAGTTTATAAAAGGGCCTGTAAAATCTCATAATCAAGCCCATTAGCCAAGCAAAACGCTCCACTTTGATTCCGTGGTGCTTAGCGTTCTTTTCTTAGCACACTTCATTAGCATGCTGTTAATGGGTGTGCTTCTAGCCGGCGTCTTGAAATTGCTGGAAGAGAAAACACACGACTCTCAAGTACAGAGACCGGAGAAATACCCCCTCCCTCTGTACACAGAGGCTGGGGGGCGGGGGCGGGGGGTGTGCGCAGAGAAGGCGGGGGCTCGTGGAAACCCGGCGAGGCCCGTACCGTCTCTCCGCGAAGTGCCGGAGCCTGCCCCTGCGTTCCTGGCTCCCCGCGGCCTCATTGCCAGCGGCCTCGCTAATTTCCAGCTCTTTTCTGCTTCAGGAGACCAGATTTTCTTGATTAATAACAAAAGGTTTTGTTGGGATCAGGGCTGTTTCCCACCAGCTCTATGCAAACCCGGGCAACACAAGCCGCGGGCATTAGCATTTCAAGGCACTTCCTATCACGGAGGGCAAGAAAGCCCCTCTCGGTGGATGAAACCCATTCTGTCCTCTCCGGTGACATCTGTTCTAACTTTTAAAGCCGGAGAGGAACGAGATAATGCCAGGCTGCTTTGATTCACAGCTCTCGCCCTTCCGCGGTGTCCCTGCTGCCGGCCAGGCCGGAGAATCCGCCCGTCCCTTCGCCCGGGAGAGAGCTCAGAGCCAACGCTGACTGTGTCGTTCGGACTTTTGATTGTTTTTCTCATGATTTCTTCATCCCATCTGCCATTTCTTCTACACCTCACAGAACTATCTGAAACGCCAGTCTGGGGGGAAACTGTACAAGCTCACGGCTGCTTCTGCCCCTTCATCTCCTCCTCCCCCAAAGCTGGTTCTCAGGGCGAGGAATGGAACAGCCTCGGTGAGAACCGAAATAGGTGCGCACACAGATACTCGGGGGATGGGCGGGGGGAGATGGCGCCAAGGGACAGAACATAGGGGCCTCCCCCGCCCCTCTGTGCCGCGAGCTCGGGGACCCCTGCCGGGGGTCACCCCCGGAACAAAGCTGGAGGCCGAGTCCGGCCAGTTCCCCATTCACTACTCATTCCGAGTCCGCCCGCCCCACAAGCGTGGGGCTACCGCTGCGCTCCATCAGGGCCTCCCTCCACCGCCCCCCGCCGGCCCGGGATTGGCAAGGGAATGAAGTCCTGGGCTGCTGAGGGACAGGCGCTGGAGGTGTGCGCCTCTCCCACACACCCACTCCTTTCCTCCCCCTTCCCCGCCCTGGCCCAGGCCCCAGGCCCTGACAGTATCTCAGAACCTTCCACCTCCCTGCACAGGCTCCTGCCCTGGGGGGCGGGGCGCACGTTTACCACCCACCACGCCCCTCCCCCCAGGGCTCCGGGCACCGCGGTGGGGCCCCTGGCCTCCTGGCTTCTTCCCTTCCCCCCACAGCCTTGGGGCTGCCCCGCTGGGGCCCCCAGATACAGAGGCCTGGGGGCTGGGTACTGGTCACATCTAGTCCAGCGCAGGCATCAGAGGCTGGCCACAGAGCTAAGTGGGGTCCAGTGAACTTGCTGTCCGAGAGCCTTGTAATCAGTCTGCCAAGTTCAGCCCCACGAAGAACAGAGAGGGGGCTTAGCTAGACTCTGGGGGCTATTAGCTAGGGGCTATTGCTTAGACTCTAGCAAATGACATTTGCTCAACTAATAAGTGTGTTTGAACTTTGTTTCAACCGGCCCAGGCCAATCACACCCAAGGGGTAGCAGGGAGGTTGGGGGGTTCGTAGGATGACATCATCTGCAACTTGCATGTGTCCTGCTCCATGCAAGGATTTCCTTCAATTTGATTTGACATTTAAGAGCCCTTTTTGGAAGGAAAGATGAATATTTCTCCATTCTATCTGCAACAGCCTCACCTGGCTCTGCACACAGCCAAGAATAGAAGTCACACCCACTGCCAGCAGTCGTGGGCGGGCCATCCTGCAGACCGGCAGGAGGCAGCGGCTCCGGGGATGCTCCCGTGACCCAGCCCAGGCCCGTCCCGGTTCTGAGCGCTTGGGCTTGTTTCAGTTTGTGGCCCGTGTCCAAGTTCAGATGGTGGTTTGGATACAGTGTTCCGGACCAGACCTGGGCCACGAGCCGGAGGCGCAGAGGGGCCGGCTCACACAGGCGTTCAGGAAGCCACGTGCTGTGACTGTGGGGAAACTGAGGCAGGCCAGCTGACCCCAGTTGTTCGCAAGCACCCCCTTCTCTCTTTCAGCACCTTCCCAAAGCTCCCGGGCCACGCGTGCCCTGTTCTGGCAGCCCAGGACCTGGAAACGCGTCCCTGGCAGGCTGTCGTTCCTTCGGTCATCCCTGAAAAGGCAGCTCTCTGCCTGCCGGCCTCCGGGGGCTGGGGGCTTAGGCGACCCAAAGCCCGCCGCAGAGACCTGGGTGACGAGATCGTCTCTGGGACCAGTGCCCAGACCTCGAGGATGAGCCCCACAGGGCGTGCCTCAGAGAGGCCTCCCAAGTGGGTCCTGTCCTCCTCCAGGCCCCGAGCCCGCCCCCATCAGCCTCCCCTCCGCTGCCCAGCCAGGCCTGCTGCACAAGGCCGACGGGTCCGGCCAGCCCCGCAGTCCCTGGTGCAGGGCTCGGCAGGGCGGGGAACCTGGGTTCTGAGGCCAGATCTGATGGCGGTGGTTCCCACTCAGTGCTTTTCAGAGCTGCCGTTCCTGAGGACACACGACTCTCTCGAGCTCACCTCTCATCCCTCCCCCCATTAGAATTCGGGGCCCGTCCTAGATCCTGAACTTTCAAGGGACCCAAGCCCACCGCCACCTGGCTGGGCTCTTCCCCACCGGGCTGCAGGTATGCTGTGTGTTGCACTGTTTGCCCGCAAATTCTCATGGGGGCCCTAACCCTCAGGAACTCAGAGCAGGACCTTGTTTGGGGACAGGGTCTTTACGGAGGTAAAAAGTTAGAGTGGGGTCCTTAGGGTGAGTCCTGATCCAATATAATGGCATTCTCATAAAAAGGGAATTTGGACGCAGACACATGGGTGGGGGGACGCCACATGAACGGGAAGTGCCGCCTGCAAGCCGAGGCGGAGGAAGGCGGGAGCGGATTCTCCCTCGGGCCCCCAGAAGGAACCAGCCCCACCGCACCTCCACTGGGGCTCCGCGAGGGGACACACTTCTGTTCTGCTGCTCCAGCTGTGGCACCAGCACAGGGTCCGCCCACACCCACTGGGGGCCCAGACCCCTCCCTCCGAACCAGCCTGGGGACCGCGGAAATCCCTGCCCGAAGGACCTGACCCAACTCCAGGGCCTGAGCAGGCCCCTTCCCTGGGTGCCTCGCCCAGGGCAGCCACACCACCGACAGAAACACCCCAAGTTCCGATGGGCCAGCTTTCTGCAGAGCGTTGGGAAGGAGCTTGGGTTCAAGGGCTCGGCGTCCACGGGCAACTCATAGACCCTTTCACAGTGCCAGGAGGGCCCGGAGGCGGGAAGAAGAAGGGGGAAGACTAGGCCAGGACCTCGGCTGTCCCCTGGCCCAGGGCCCCACGAGTGTCAGAAGTGGGCCTGTCCCTCCCCACCCCACCCCCATGCTCCCAGCACATCCGTCACCCTCCCCCTCGTGGCAGGAGGGCAGGGCAGCAGGGAAGAGGCAGGGGAAGTCCACCGGCTTCCCAGCCTCGGGGGTTCCTCCCAAGTAGACCAGAAACTCCGGCCCCAGGACAATACCCCCCTTCCTTGATTTTCCCAGCACGCTCTCACTCAGGTTTGTCACGGATTCAGGACTTGCTCCCTCTCCCACCTCAGCCGGCACTCAGGCAGACAGCCCTTCCGAGGGGCCGGGTCCCGCCGTGGGCCCCAGGTGTGTAAGGAGGCCTCCGAGCACTGCCCAGCCGGCGGCAGGCGGGGCTCCCATGTGTGTGACACAGGCAGGCATGAGCCCTGGGGGGCCGCCCCAGAGTCTGAAACGCAACCTCTTCCTTGGAGTTGTGTCCCCACCACAAGGTGTGACCAGTCAGCCACAGGCTCTGCAGGCGGCAGCTTCTGGGAGCTGGGAGCTGTCTTCTCACCAGGCTCCACCTCAGCCCAGGTTCTGCCAGACAGGACTGGTCCGAGGCAGGCTTCCCCAAGCAGGCCACCTGGGGCGGGCCACCTGGGGCGGGCCGAGTCCTCCTCTGGTCATGTGGAGCACTAGGTTTCAGCCAACCTTGACTCACTTGGGCTGGACCCCTCCACCCATAGCCACTGGCCTGCCATCATCCCAGGGTCCCCCTGCTTGCACTCCCCCCAGCCCCGCAGCCTGCCGGCCTCACCGCCCCTCCCCCAGCAGCCGCACAAACAGCAATGCACAGGGTTAGCTACCCTTCCTTCCCGAGCCTCGGGCGGCCGGACCCCAGGGCGTGGCTCCTCCGGGCTGTCATTCCAGAGCGGACACATCCCCTCCGCAGCCTTCACACCGGGCCTCCTCCCCTCGCCCCTGTCCCTCAGGGGTCTCACCGTGTGTCCCTGCGACAAAAGCCTCGCACTTCGACACATGCGCTTTCACTAGTAGATGACTTGCTGGCCCCCAAGGAGGAGGGGGCCCCTAGGCTGCAGACGGCCCCCAAAGAAACTCAGGGTAGGCAGCCAGATGGTGGGGGAGTCCACAAAGGGAGGCCACACGGAGGAGGACACGGCGCCCAGCCAACAGCCAGGCCTCGGCTCGGGCACAGGGCCCTCCGTCCTCGTGGGCCCTGCCCGAGTCCCCGACCTGCAGAATCCTGCCCCGTAGGTGGTGGCTGTTACGGGGCGACGTTAGGCCATTACGTTGAGCCTGACGCGTATCTGGGATTCTGACTTACTGCTGGTGTTTTTGTTTTTTGCTTTTTCCTTTTTATGACCTTCCTAAATCATGGCTCCTCCAGAAGTCCAGCTTTTAATAGCCAAAAAGTCTGTACACCGTAGTCTCATTACAAAACCTATTTATCTTCCTTAAATATCCCAGAGCAGTAAAACTAAAAATATGATCGAGTTATTTTGGCTGGAGTTACCAATAGCCCTTCCTCCACACTTAACTTCCTCCTTTCTTTGACCGGAGTTTAAAGGGAAAATACACGGACAGATCACTCGAAGATCTACATCTTGGGAAAATGTCACATATGCATCTCTTTCCTTCTTCCTGTGCCCCAAGACACCTCCTCTTTCCCTCATCGCCCCCCTTCCCCCGCCACTCCACAGGCTCCCCAGCTTCCCTCACGGCCCCTCCCTTCTATCCATCACACCTGTGGTTTGACTGCTGGCCTCACTTATCCATCAAATCTCTACCTGGTCAGCAAGCACTTGCTGAATGAGCTCCACGTGGGGGCTGCCCTCCCCAATACCTCCCAGCCCCTTCCTCCACCTCCCCAGCCAGCAGCGGGAGTTCCTGTTAGGACCACATTCTCCAGCTTCCAAATGCTTGTACTCCCAGGTGCAACCACCTGCCCCGCCCCAGCTCCACCCCCGCCCCCCCGCCCGCCAACCAGAGGCTGCCCCTCACTGGACCACGCAGATGCGATGGAGGGTCCCACGGGCACCGGAACAGAACACAGGACCCACACACTGCCAGTTACTTTTTCACACTCACGGTGTATTAATACTCAGAAAGTCCATCTTAGTGCCCAAGAATTCCATTTTCACCATTCAGTGGGGCCCATCAACCACATACTGAGAAAGCCATAAATAAATAAATAAATAAATAAATAAATAAATGAAGCATGGTGCCTGACCTTGAAGAGTTCCCCATCTGGAAAGAAAGTCAGATGCAGGCATGAGGAAAATTTACCCGCAGGGAGATGGGGGCTCGCGCACAGGTGAGCGCAGGTGAGCGCAGGTGAGCACGGCGCTGTCGGAGCGTGGGGGAGGGGGATGCTCCCGGGGTGGGAGGGACTACAAAGGCTTAACAGCAAAGGGCTGATTGAGCGGGTCAGTGAAGGATGAGGATCTTTGTCCGATAAAGAATGGGGGCGGGGGAGGGGGCGGGCAGAGGGCCCGGGGAGGCCTGAGTCATTTCTTTACCTCCTCGAAGGAACCTGTGCTAAGGCGACACCGACGACGCTGGGGCGCAGTGGGCCAGCCCCGGGGCTAAGACCGCAGGGAGGGTCTGAGTGCAGCCCCCAAGGGGGCGTCAAACAGCGCAGTGATCAAGACAAGCCCGGCTCTAACGCAACACCCGAATTAGTGCAGAAACCCGTGGCGAACAGAACAGTGCGTTTTCCGCATTAACTCAGGATTACTATTTCGCCTTTTGTTTCCGTTTTCACTGGTCAAAGGCAACTTTGTGTGTGCCCGCTGCTGTGGGTATCTGTGCACGCTTCGTCGTTTCTTTAACCAGTGACTCCCTTCCCCTCCGGGGCAGGGCAGAGAAAGACGACGACGCGGGGGCGCGGGGGGCGGCCCGGGCTCCTCCGCCCCCGGCCCGGGCCCGGCCGGCGGTCCCGAGGTGCCGCCCCCTCCGGAAGGCCGGACGCGCCTCACTCAGCAGCTCGCCGCCTCCCGTCACCTTGCGCACCGCCCAACGCCCTTTTCCTCTGTCACCCGAGACGCCGTCCCACGGCCGCGGACCCCCGGCGTGCAAGGGAAGCCGGGCGGAAGTGGGCGCATCTTGCCGGAAGCGGCCTCCCGGAGGACCGGAAGGCGCAGTCACAAGGGGGCGGGGTCTCGCGGAGGGGAGCGCGCCTGCCCGGGACGCGCGGCTTATCGAAAGGCGCCGGATGGGGGTGAATCTGGGAATGAATTAGATTGCAGGTTGCAAAGGAAGAGGGTGGAGGCAACGCCGGCTTTGCGGGCGCCCTGCGCTTTCCCTTAAAGGCACAGAGAAGGAACTAGCAGACACCAGGTTGATGAGCCAAGGAGCCCCTCGGGGTCCCTTGCAGCCGGCGCCCCGGCCCCCCTCTTTGGACATGGAACCCCCCCACACCACCGCGCTCGGCGCCCTCCGTTCTCCTTTGCAGACTCCCAGCATGTGCTCGTCGCGAGTTGTGGTCAAGCCCCTTCCTCTTCTGCCATGACTGACTCCTTCACTTGTCAAGATAATTACCAGTTTTACATGGAGTTTCTGACTCTTGAATCCCAGCCAGGAAGTGAACTTCTTTTCAAACTTGTCCTGTAGGTTCCGATTTTTATTTATTTTTTTTTAGGTTCCGACTTTTAAATCATTGTAAACAAGACTTACCATAAGAAACTAAACATTTGAAAGGTGTAGTTCGGTAGAAGGGAATCAATTTAGTCCCGCAGGCCTGACCATACAACACTGAGGACACGAGTTTGCAGGAAACTGCTCTGTCCTGCGATCCACCCTGAGCAAGGCGGGGGTCTCCTGTTTGCTTTCACCAGGGACCCCAGCAGTAGCCACTGTGGCAGGCCACGGGTGCACTAATCAACATTTAGCTCCTAAAACCACTAGTTAACTGGGTGAGCCGTGCGCCAGGTGCCTGGCTCACCGCTCAGGCCACAAATGCCTACGGAAGCAGAACAGACAGGGCACGCTCAGAGAGAAGGGTTTCTCCCTCCCGTGACCCTGAAAGAGACCCAACCATAGCCTGCAGGGTTGGATGGGAGGGTTTGGACGGAAATCACAGAACAGGGAGGACAAAAGGTCACACTCAGTTTCTGTGGCGTGGTGGAAGCCTGCTCACCTGGGAGTCGAGACAGCTGCGTTAGAGTCACACAACACGCCTGCTGCATTGCTGCGGCCCGCTCTGAGCCTCAGCGTCTTCGTCAGAACGAGGGCTGGAGCCCTTGATGGAGAGGCCTGATACGCCCTCCCCCCGGCTCACCGCAGTCTTCATTCGCCGACCAGTTTCTCCTCCTCCACCGCCTCCAAGGAACCTCCATGCTGACTGCGGGGAGCTCCCTGAAGACTGACGCTTACCTTGTTATCCACCTGTTCAAAACCACCACTAACCACCTACGCCGAGTGCTCACCACCTGCCAGGGGCTTCACTGCGCACAGAGCCAGCTCCACATGGCCTGGCCCGAGCTCCCACCCCTGGCAGCAGGTTCTTCAGTGCCCCCAACCGGTGCCCTCCTCCCCGCTTTTCTCTTCCTGAACTCCCTGCCCCACGCTCACACAGCCAAAGGGAAATCAGTAGTGCCGCCTCTGGAGGAAGGCGCTACGCATGAAGGTAGCCATCGGAGGCATTACGGCAGCCCCTGGCACACCTCGTGGTTTCAGTTAGCAAACCCTCACCACACCCACCATCTCGTAGGGCCCGCCTCCCAGGAAATCTTGCCACCTTTGCCTCACACTCCCCAGACTGGGGTAAGCCCTCTGCTCCTGGCTCCTAGCGCCCCAAGTTCACCTCTCCCCGGAACTTACCATTTTGCATTACAACATATACCTTCATTCATCCCTCTCACCCACAAATTTGTGTCTTTCATCTTTGCTTCCTGGGCACCTATTCAGTAGTCGCCACAGCCCTGATGCTCAAGTTGAATGAATGAATGAATGAGGGAATGAGCACATCTGTCCCAAAGTGGGCACGCAGATGTCAGTTTATCGGTGAGTCTCTTCTTAAAGATACGTGGCAATGACATAACTGAGCCGCCCGCTGCCCTAGGCTCCGAGGCTCTGATTATTGTGAGAATCGCTCTGTCCAGCTGCTTCCTCTCTGCCACGGCTTGTGCTCATCCTGCCTCCAACCCAAAGCAGCGTGGAAGGCTGACTGTGTGGCACCAGCTTTGACTCTCTGTCCACACCAGAACACCAGCTGCTCAGCACGCCTCAGTCCTAGTGGCTCCCAGCAGTGTGTTCGGAAAGCAGAGGGCACATCCTCCACAGCCACCGTCTTAGGTAGGCGCCCCCCTTCGGGAAGGGGACACTCGGCTCCGAATCTCCGGGTGTCAGTTCAGCTCAGCAGCTCAGCTTTGTGGCCTGGTTTGCTTCCTCGAGCATGGGCACGGGCTGAAACGTCCCCTAATGCTCCGCTGCCCGCCACACTTGTGTCTTTGGGTTGCATCTGGGTGGTTTTGTGCAGAAAAGGAGACGAGCAAGCCGGCTAACAGCTGCATGACCCTCGAGAACCCGGAGAGACCTTCAGCAGTCACTCCTGACCCTTTCTCCGGTGAAATCACCGCAGTTCCACAATCTTGCTTTGAAAGAGCATTACCTCGAGCAAGAGGAGAGAGATGTTCATGGCTCAGAGAAGGCGAGGAAGGAGCCGCCCCTGTCCTGCTCGGACACAGAGCCCGTAGGAGTGGCGGGCAGGGCTGTTTTATAGGTGCAGGGGAGCTAAACGTTAAGATCTTCACTTTTGTGCCAGTTTCAGTGGCACGGCCCTGCCAGAGCCAGCTCCCAGCTCCCGATCAATCGTGGATAAGCTCCGAAAATGCAGATTTTCACTGGGTGTTAAATCAGAAATTTCGGGGCATCGTAGGATGCTCCCCAGGAATAAACTTTCAAAGCGCTGACATTAACACCAATGAAAAAGGGAAACACGTTCTCCCCTGCCCTTTGGAAATGGCAGCAGTAACATTCCAAATTAAGATTTCTGGATGCGTAGTACCTCTGGGCAAGGCAGCAGGAAGGGATTCTGCAGCAGCTCGGCCATCCGCAGTCCCCATGCACCTGCTTCCCCGCCTGGCCTCGGGGACCGTGCGTGGTGAGAGCGACACGGCAGGCTCACCCCGCTCCCCATCCTTCCATCTATACTCAGTCGTCAAACACCCAGGGACGTGGGCACTTTTCTGTCCCTGCCTTTTGGGTCAGGCCCTCCTGTTGTCCAGCGGCAGCACACGGCCAGCAGCCGGGTGTCTGGACCCCGGCTCCCTCAAGCCCAATGTAGAATCTCCTAGAGGCAGACTTGTGTCAGGCAGCCCGTCAGACTCTGGTGTTGGCCTTCATTCCAGAGAAGGGAGCCTATGCGTCCAGGTCTTTTTGCTTCTGATGTCAAGCACACCTGTGACCTGGTCAGGTGTCCTTTATTTATCACCTATCATCTGATGTTGGGCGTTGGGGGTGGAGCGAGGTGGGAGCGTCAGGGCGTGTCTGTCCGCCCAGGTAGCCTTGCGGGCGAGCCCTTGGGAGGAGAGCAGAGACATGCTCTCCCCCCCAACCCCGTGGCTTTGCCGTGGCCATTGAGAGCGACTTTCTCTTCGCCCAAGAACTGGGCAAAAGCCACAGGTGCAGCCTCCAAGGAGCCACTGCCAGTTAAAAATTAAACAACAAAATGAAACTCAGACCACATGAAATCACCGTTTTGAATACAGTCAATCACCGGGCTTCTTTTGACCCCTACAGAATTGAATGCATTTGCTTCCGGTCCTGATAGTCAAAACCCATTGCAAGCGGTCACCCAGGCCCAAGCTTGGCGTTGGGGCCGGCTCTTCAGCGTCCTTCTGCTGGGGTTCCTCACTCAGCCGAACATTCTCTGAACACACACGGACCGTTTGCCACCCCGTTCCTGCCGATTGGGGGGGTGGGAGTGGGGACTCCGTGAAGAGTAGACTTCAATGCAGAGTGCTTTTCATGAGAGCGTCGTTTCCACGGCAGCCTCACTCGCTCCTCCGGTGCTCGGTGCAGGCCCCATGCAGGTGTCGGGGTACAGGGCGCAAAGCGGGGGTGGGGGAAAGGCCCTGCCCTCGGGAGCTTATTCTATGAGAACGTTCCGAGGGGCAATAGTGAGCACCGAACCAGGCCCAGGCCGGCAGGAGCGAGGATGAACTCGAAGGCCCCCTCACCCACGGGCCTCGGTGATCGGCCCGGAGCCCGAGACGGAACCTCCGGTCCCACCCGCTCGGGGCAGGTCACGAGTTTGCCAAACCTCTCCACCGGCTCGCCTCTGGTTCTGGGTCCTTACTCCCAGGCCCTTCAAACAGTCCACACACAGGCGAGACACGAAAACCAACCAAACGAAAAAGTAGAACCTCTTCCAGTCCCCCAGCTCCACTTTTTTTTTTAAATATTTATTTATTTATTTATCTTTAGAGGAGAAGGGTTAGGAGAGAGGGAGAGGGAGAGAAATATCAATGTATGGTTGCCTCTCGTGTGTCCCCTGCTGGGAACTGGCCTGCAACCCAGGCATGTGCCCTGACTGGGAATCGAACCGCGATCCTCTGGTTCGCAGGCCCGCACTCAATCCACTGAGCTACACCAGCCAGGGCCCAGCTCCACTTTTTGACCAGAAAAGCCAAACTGTCCTGAATCGGAACAAGCTGCCCCAGGCTCAGAAGAGGCCCAGCTGCGAAAGGCCAGGAATCCCTGCGCGCTCTCGGTGGGTCCTCGAGCAGCACCTCCGGGAACCCCGCCGGGCCCAGGCGGCCGCCCGCCCGAGGCAGCGGCCTCATCCAGGCTGCGCCGGCAGCGAAGGCTTAACCTGGGGGCCCTGGACCTTCTGCGGGACGGAGTTAGGCCGGCTCGCACGCTTTTGGGGGGGCGGCCACCAGGCGACAACGGGGCTCCCAGCCTGCAAAGCCCCTTCCCAGAGACACCCGGGGCGGCGATGCCAAGGGCTCTCCTCGGCCTCCCTTTCCTGCCACTGAAAAGAGAAGCAGCTAAAGTTTCGCTAAACCTAAAACTTTGGAGTACATTGTCCCTCTCTGCCCAAATAAACAAAGCTGATACAGCAGTGGGAGCCTCAACACCTAACTGCATGAGCCGTTGTCTTCTTGGCGTCAGTTTTATTTTCAGAGAGGGGGCTCACCCCCTCGGGCCCCTCATCCTCCTTCTCTGGAGCCACCCCCGGGGGCAGCCCTCCACTTTGGCCCCAGGGAGAAAGTAGCTTTTCCCCCTTGTCTTCCACCCCCTTGAACTGCTCTCTCCGGTTTGGCTGTGCGCAAATCTGGGCGTTTGTTTCCGTGATTTGCAGTGATTTTGCTAACCAGTGTGAACGTGCGCCACGTGTCGGTCGGTCGTGTGGCAAAGCATCCTGGCTCCCCTGAAAAGTCCGGTTGCTGAGTTCTGAGTCACGGGGAGAAGTCGGGGGAGGGGCGGGCAGACGCAGGGCCATGGCTGGCCCCCCACGGAGGGACGGAGGGACGAGGGTGGACGCCTCCACGCAGGGCAGGACCACCCAGTTCTCACGCAGCACTGTGCCCCCCCCCCCCCGCCCGCCTTGCTCGGTGCTTGCGGGAGCTGCTCCCGCAGAGGTACAGCCGGAGCGCAGAGCCAGGCGAAAGCCACGAGCATTCAGCAAAAACAAAAAACAAAAAAAACCCGAAAGCAGAACGTCATCACCATCAAAACACAAAGATCGCTTAAACTTGGTGGTTTTGCAGATTTGTCCTTAATCTCTCCATTGTATGGCTTACATTTGAAAGTGAACGAACTCGTTTATTTTGATGGTAGATCATTATGTTTTTAAATGGCCCGTGTGGGCCCGAGTGGCTGATTCCTGTGGCTCCTCCAACGTCCCCGAGTCAGAACCCCCACCGCCCGAGGAAAGGGCCATCGCACTCCCCGCCTGGGGGTCTCGTCGGAAACGCAGGTTCTGTGGTCACGTGTCCTCTGCTAGGAGGCTGGGGCTGGGCAGTGTTTCTCAAAGCGGGGTCCCAGGATCGCCCTGGAATCGTGTGGGAAACGCCAAGTCCTTGGTCCGACTCCTCACTGCACCCCCAGATTCTTGGGGATCAGGCAAGGGTCAGGGTCTACACATCCACCTTTTCCAGGAGCTTCCAGATCATTCTAGACAGGCTTTCCCGGCAGTGCTTCCGAGAATCAAGGAGCCGAGCGCCACCGCTGCCGCCACGACAGTCCGGCCCCGAGAGGCGTGGCAGCGCTGTCTGCGGTTTGTCGCTCTGCTCCCCGTGAGGGTAACTGCTCTCGCTGCCGTCCCGTCCTCGGCTGAAAGGAGCGGAGAGCAGATACGCCGTCCCCGGCTTTGCCCCCTAGTCCTGACACTGAGCAGCTGTGTGTCCTCTGACGTGTCACTTACCCTCTCTGAGTCTCAGCTTCTCCCTCCCCGACCACGGAGCCCCTGACGCTGTGGCTGCTCCCCTGGGCCCTTGTCGGGACCCGCGTGCCCCGGCCTGCAGGCCTGGCGCCCCCCGCCTGCCCCTCTCCTCCTGTGCTGTCCTCACGTCCAGGTGGCGTGAGCCGCGCCTCCTTCCAACGTCCGCTCAGACGTCACTGGCTTAACGCAGCGCCCAGGGCCGCCCTGCTCGAGACTGTCACGCCCTGCCTCCCCGCGCTGCCCCTCCCGCTCCGGCGTTACTGCCCTGGGCTCCCTCACCTAGTAACCTGTGCGAGCTACACACCGACTTTGTTTCTCTGCCTCTTCCCCCAGAACGTGGCGTCCTGGTGGGCAGGGGGTTTGCCGTTGCTGCTCACACAAGACTGCGTGGGGCGTGAGAGGCGTTCGGCAAACACTCCCACTCCCCGGGTGGAGGGATGCGTGGACGCCTGACCGCGAGCTCCGCGCACACTGGCTGCAGTTTCTGAGCCGGGAAACCTGTCTTCTGGCCCAGCTGAGGGAAGTCCCGGGGGCTCGCGAGCCGGTGGCTGTTCTCGTTGAACCCAGCTTTGCTCTTTGACTGCTGACATGTTTCCGTCAGACCTGTCTGCCTGTTCGTTAGCGCACGCAGGCGTGAGTAAAGAACTACGAGAACGCCGTCCTGGTGTTTCCTCTTGCTTGCTTCCCTCCCTCGGGGTAACTATACGAATGTATCATATACCAAGTGCGTCCGGGGACCAACTCCCTTTTCGGGGCTTTCCCACGACAGTGCCCCCCCAGGAAGACACCCAAGCACCCGATTTTCACAGTTCCCCTCCGAACTCCAATCTGCTCTGCTTTCTGCATCATTCAAGGCCCCGCAGCTAAGACAAAGACACCAAAGCCGCCTCCCTGTGACCCGGCGCCTTCCCCACGCGCGCATGCCTAGGTGGCCTGGCCGTGAGGGGCGCTGCCACAGCGGGAGGACAGAGGAGTAGGACCCTGCCGTGGGAGGGGGACGATTTCTCTCGCGCCCCTGGCTGGAAAGGCCCCCAAAGCTGCCAGTGGAATGAGTCCACCCTGGTCCGGAAGAATTCTAACCCACCCTCCAGCCAAAGGTGAGGACGGCCCTCGTCCAGCCAGGGGTCCTGCGGCTGCCAGACCCGGCGAGGCCCCTGTAGGGCCGCCAGGGCCGGCCAGGGTCAGCTGGGTGATACCTTGTAGCGCCCAGGGCCCGGTGACGCGAGGTAAATGTGAAAGGGCGAGGCGGATTCAAAGAGAGGAACGCGCATCATTTTTCTCGGGCGTCCCGGCTCCGTGCTTTTGATTCAGTTGACGGTGACCGTATGGGGACTTCCGGGCCTGGACAAGACACAGTAGATGCGTCCCCCCCTCTCCTTCCCGCCACGCAGAGCTGAAAGCCCCGACTGTTAGCTGTGAACCAGGCGGCGGAAGACCGGAGGAGGAGGTAGCGAGAAGGGCAGACAGGCTGGTGGCTACGGGGCCCTGGAAACGTCGTGGGGTGTTTTCTCTGGTTTTCGTTGCGCTTCATGTATTCCGGACCTGGTCCCGGAGACACAGGCACCCCAAACACCAACGGACGGCCAAAGGGGCAGGGGCGAGGCGGCCTGGCAAGGCGGGAAGCTGCAGTCAGTGGCCATCCCACCTGGGCACCACGGAGGAAAGGCGGCCCTAACCCCGCCCCCAACCCCGCCCCCATTAGTAGAGGCCCCGTGGAGAGCGACTCTCAACTGCATCTCCCCTCCCTCTGCCGGGGCTGGTGGCAGGCGGAGGGGTGAGCGAGGCCTTCCTCTCTGATCGCCACCAATGGGCCCCGTCAACAGCATCCAGGAGACCACGCAGAACCCTTGACTTCCACCGTCACCCGCGGGAACCAGGCACTGTCCTCCTTGCCCAGGGGGTGGCTCAGAGAGGGCGGAGTGAGACGCTGGGGCACTCACCCCCTTCCCGAGGTCAGAGGCCGCCACCCCCACTGTGCCCTTGGAGGCTGCGTGGGGCGCAGCCAGGACCCCCCCCCCCCCCCCCCGCCCAGCCCGAAGCTCTAACAGAAGATGGGAGCGAGGTCCAGCTTCTCGTGACGCAGCGCTCACAGCGTCCAGGTCTCGGTCGGAACCCCTGGCCCCGCCGCACCAAGAACCAGGAAAAGCCCCATGGGAACAGCCAGCCAACAGCTGCCAACACCGAGCTGACCTGCGGCTGGGGCGCGCTGATAAGGGCTTTACAGCCGCTATCAGAGAAGCCAGTGAGCGATTATGAACATGACCAGAGAGAAAAAGGAAATCTCCGCAGAGAAAAAGACGGCAGGAAGAAAAAGCTTAGGGAGATTTCAGAACTGGAAAACCACAGCCAAACATAAACAAACAAACTCACTCACTGACGGGCTCCAAAGGCAAACGGAGAGGGCAGAGCAGAGAAGATCAGTGAACTGGAAGACAGAACACCAGAAACTGCCTGATCTGGACAACAGAAAGTACACTTGACAAACATAATGGGCACAGCCCGCGAGCCTGTAACGGGAGGTCAGCATTCTTTGCCCTCGGCATCCTAGGAGAGGAAGGAGAGGAAAGACAGGAGCGGTAAAAATGTGTGAAGAAATAATGGCTGAAAACTTCCCAGATGTGGCAAAACACTTCCACTACAAGAGTTGAGAAACCGAGAGAACCCTAGACTGGAAAAAACACAGATAAATCCATGCCACGATACACCCAGGACAAATTTCTGAAAACAGACGATAAAGGAAGGGCAGGAAGAAGCGCTGTATTCGAAGAGGAAAACGCAGTTCAGATGACGGTGGACTTCTCATCGGAAGCCGTGGCGGCGGGAGGAGATGGTGCCACGCATCAGACGCTGGAGGGAAAGACGGCAACCTGGAAGTCTCGATCCAGCAAAGATGGCCGTTCGGAATCGCGAGCAAACAAGCCTTTCTCAGATGCAGGAAGACTAAAGAAGAACTCATCACCAGCCCACCTTCCCCGAAAGAACGTCTAAGGGATGCTCTTGAAACAGCAAGGACACTGGTCAAGGAGAGCAGGAACAGCAGGAAGGAAGAAAAGGGGGAAGGGGGGGTAAATACAGGTTTTTAAACACAAATGCCAGGGTCCTCAAGGGGTCAGAGATGGCTCATCCCCACCCAGGGGGTGACCCCGGCAACTGTGGTGCCAGGGAAGGTGAGGGGGGCTGGAGGGCACCCCAGCTCCTCAGGGTGGCCCCTGTATGGCCGCGCCAGCACCTCCCCCCTCCCCCCAGGAAGCTGGCTGAGAAGGCTCTTCTCTGAATCAGAATTTCTAGAGGTGGCCCCCGGGCTCTGTGTGAAAGGTGACTCTTACACCCACTAAGGTTTGAGAAGCCCACAGAGGGACCTTTGGTTGATAGAGGGTCAGGCCGGTCACGCAGTGTGAACTTTGGGGGAGGTGAGAACAGAGTGTTTTACACATTCCTGGCTCCCAGCGGTCCAGCCCGCAGGACTGGAACAAATTTCAAAATAAAAAAAGTAATCAATACCCTACCTGGGGCGAAGGTCACACAGCTACGCACAATCACAGGGTGTTGTCCCAGGGAGTGTGGGCCCCAGAGGGGCCTGCCATTCCTCTGTGCCTCAGTTTCTCCCCGGAAGATGAAGACAGCTCCTGCCTTTCCTAAGGGAGGTGGCGGGGGTGGGGTCCCGGGAAGAGCAGGCTGGTAACCCGCGTGAATGTCTAACCTTCCCCTGACTCGGGAGGGCCACTGTGTGGCTCCTTTGTCTTTGCAATGGAATGTCTCTGTGCCCCTCACGCAGACCCGGGGAGAGTGGGCATGATTCGAATAAAACGTCTGACTGAATTCACACGGCCTTCCCTCCGGGGTGCTGCCCGAGGCCAGTGGGGCCCTGAAAGAGATGGAGGGTTCCTGACCTCAGAGGCTCCGGGGCACTGGGAAGAGCTGACCAGCGGTGCCCAGGGGCTGCGCTCACCTCCGCGGGGACGCGGCCCTGGGTCTTCTCCCCTCCCTGTAGACAGGGTGGTGGTGGCACGTGAGGGTCTTGCAGAACCCTCAGGGGTCTCTCTCTGACCGGGGTGGGAGGAGGTCTGTGAATAGTCATGGGGCCCGTGGGGAGGGGGGTGGCCGCCGGTATCACAGTGAAAGCCTCAAAGACGTGGGTGGGGGCAAGAGAAGGGTGTCAAACTATTTTAAAAACAAAAGTCTCTCCACCAGCCCCCCCCCCCCCCGCCCTTAGAGGGCAGTGATTAGAATTCCCGCGCTGACAGCACTCAAAGCACCCAGGGCGCAGGACACGTGTCCACAGAGCGCACCCCCACCCCGGCCCCGACCTGCGCCCCAACCAGGCTGAAGGGCAGGGTGGTGGGGCGCGGCAGGTCGGCGAGGGCGGGGGGATTGCGGGGCGGGCGGGTTCCTCCCCACTGAAGTCATGGACTTGGCGCGAGGCATCCGCGTGGCGCGCAAACGTGGTTTCGGCCAAAAAGCACAATGTGTTTCTTGTTAGGGACTCACAAGCCAGGGCCTCGGGTTTTGCTTGTGGTGCTGCGTTATATTAGGATGCAGCTTGATTCCGGACAAGCTGGCCCTTGTGGCTGGCTGGAGAGGGCGGCCACAGATTCCCAAAGGACGACGCTTGGCCCCAGGCACCTGGGTGCGGGGCGGGGGGGGGGGGCGGGGCGCGGGCAGTGTCCGGGACCCCCGGTGACCCGGGCTCCCCACAGGGGATGGACCTGAGCCACGCGCCCGGGGCGGGGGGCGGTGGTGGTGTGCAGACTCGGCGACGCCAGCCCCGCGCCCGCCAGCTCGCGGGCGGCCCTGGATTGTTTTCTGAGACGTTATCTCGCGCTCAAGTTAATTTTCTTTTTTTCATTTGGTGACCGGAACAAAAGTCCCAGGAAAATCCTTTGTGAAAGCCAAACACAGCCACAAAGCGGGGCACTTCACAGCATTTGTAACTAAATATTTGCTGTGCTGGTAGTTAACTCGGCCCCTCGGCCAAACTTCCCAAACTTTGCTTTCTTTGAACGCGGGGAGTTGAAAGGTGATCTCCCCAGGAGGAGCGCAGACGCCGGAAAGGAGCTGGATCCCGCTCGCGTCTTCCCGCGTGTTCCCGAGGTTCTGGGCGGGCAGGACCCTGAGAATCCTCGAAGGAACCGGGCCGGGACCGGGAGCGGGGACTGCTAAGCCTTGGAGGAGGCGGAGGCGCTTTGTTAATGCCATTAGCTGTGCGCGACAATAAGGAGAGTTTAGGCAGGTCTTCAAAAATACCCAGAGGGAGAAAAATAAACATCCCCTTGTTTGCTTTTTGTGGCTTTGCTCATTTTCCTTCCCTCTCGTTGCCCTCATATTTAAGGCTGTTTTAAGCCCAAATTCGGTTATCTGGTTTGAGGGCAAGAGCTCCCTCTTGCCAAGATATTAAATAAACAATGCAAGCAAAAACTTGAACGCTCTTGTAATCCACATGCCGTTTCCTCGAAAACCACCCCGCACGGTGCTAAACCAGATAGGGTCGGGAACAGGCGTGCCCTCGTCCCTGACTCAGGGCCAGCAGCCGCGATCAGGACCGCCTCTCGGGTCCCCCGGCGCACCATCGCGGCTGACTCTCCGCCTGCAGAGGAGCCCCCTGGAGGGCCGAGGGCGCGAGGAGCCGTCAGGAATGTTGGCATCTGGTCCTTCCCTGGAACTTTCCCTAGAGATAAAGCCTGGACCGAGGCGGCGTCAGCGTCTGCGGGCTGCCTGGGACGTTTCTGGCCTCCCCGCGTCCTCAGTGGAAACCCAGCCCCAGAAAGGGGCTAAGACGCCCGCTCGCTTTGTAGTGGTAATGAGGGCGCGGGTTCTGCCCCGCCGCGGGCGGGCTCGGAGCCCCCGGGACGTCCTCCCGCCTCCCCCAGGCCGGTGGACGGATGCTGTTCTTTTGGAAAAGTCTGGTGCTTCCTAGTACAACCTCCGAAGGTTCCGAGGAGGAACACGGGGGGCACGGGGGGGGTGGGGTGGGGATGGATCTTTAGAAGGTATTTTTAAGAGCCCAGCGTCTCCGTCATCCCTGCTAGGACCCAAAGCAATAAATAAACCTCGCCATCCGCTATGGCAGCCACCTTCTGCCCACCCGCCCTTCCCTCGCGCCAACCCCACCCCGAAGACCTCGGCTGCAAAAACAAATAAAATAAAGCAAAACCTTTTGCTTTGGCAACCTCTACGCCACACTATGCCTCCTTCGGCAAAAGGAAGATTTCTTTCTTCTCCCTCTCCTGGCTTGCTTTTTTTTTTTTTCTTCTCCCCCCTGACCCCCCCCCCCCTTTTCTTTTCCTCTGCGTTCTTCCTTTCCCCAAATCGCTGGAAACTTAAGACGTGCAGCGGCTGCAGGTGCGCGCGAGCGGGCGGCCCGGCCGGGGCGAGCCTGGGACCGCCGGGCCTCGCAGGCATTGATCAGCTGGGCGCGCGCGCTGAGTGACGGCGCGGTTGCCATGGCAGCCGCCTGAGCGGCGCCGCGAGGACAAGGCTGCAGGGCGGCGTGAATGGGCGGCGTCACGCGCCTGGCGCCAGAGAGTCTGCTCCGGGGCTCCGGCTCCGGCCCCGCCGCGGCCTGGCCCGCGCGCCGCCGCCGCCGCCGCCGCTGCCAATTCATCACCTGTCAGGGATCACTCGGGGGGTCACGGGCGGGATGGACACAGCTGTGAGAACAAAACCGGGGGGAAGAAAGGCGAGCGCTCCCAATCGGGCCAGATGTGCGGAGAGGACCCTGGGGCGCCCCCGCCCCCCGCGGGCCCCTCCCGCCCCCCCCCCCGGTGCATCACGCGCGCCCGGCCCGGGCTGCTTCTGATTAACGCGTGGGGCAGGGCGCGCTGCGAGCCGCCGGCCGGGCTGGGGTGGAAAGGCAGCGCCGGTGCGGGCCCTGCAGCCGGTTAGGGAGACTTCCAGGGCCGGGGTGCTGCTTGAAGTGGGGGTGGGGGGACGGCGTCTCCACCCCCCACCGGAAGCCTTTCACACCTTCCCACCACCCACGGATCTCGCAAATCCAGGGCCCGTTCTGCAGCTGGGACCCTTTGAACTTGAGAGGCCTCGCGTGCAGAGCGGCAGAGAGGGCCCTGGACAGGGTCCTCTCTGTCCCGTGACCCACCCCGCAGGCCCCCAGCACCCCTTTCCCCACGAAACCCTAATTTTAAAGGTAATCCCGTGCTGGGCTCGCCGAGACAGACCTACCAGTGACTGGGGCCTTTTTTTTTTTTTTAAATCATTAACTTATACAGCCTCATAATCTCCTTAAAATGATCTTTAAATGCACGCAGGACTGGGTGGCGCGCCCGTGGGGTCGGACTCGACCCCGTCGGCCAGCCTGGACTCGGACATGGCAGCCAAAGAAAGAAACGCCAAAAAACTCTCACCCTGTTTAGCCATTTTACTACCTCAGGGCACAGAAACGGCCCTGGGGGAAGGCGCCACCCTCATCAACTTCCCCAGGGTGCAGGTCACGCCGCGCCGCCCTCCTTACCCCCCGCAGAGCTGGGCCTGGCGGGGAGGGGGAGGCCGACGGCGGGGGGGGGGGGGTTGCCAGAGCGCGGCGTCTTCGGGAAGAGCTCGGAACGCGTCGGCATCTCGGAGCTGCAAGGTCCAAGAATCCCAAGTCATAATCCGAGAATCCCAAAGATGTGTGTTTACATTGGCTATTGTTGTAAAATAGTCAAAGTATAACATCACGAACCAAAATAGTGTCAAAACAAAATCTGTTCCTGTGGCACGTCTGTGACAGAGACACGTGCGCACAGCGCCCATCAAAGGCTGGGTCTGTGGGGACTCGGGTATGAAGTCATTTCCAGACTCGGTGTTCATCGAACGCTCTGCCAGGAAGCAGATGCGGCGGCGGCGTGTGCAAGGCCTGCCCCCCCCCCCATTTCTCCGCAGGTCAGGAAGCCGCCCACCTCCCTCCTCCAAAGAGAAGTGGCTGGGTTTTCGGCGAGTGACACCCACCTCCGCGCCACCCACCGCGCCTCCCTAAGGAGAAGCCCTGGGGCAGGCACCGGGCGGGCCCACCGGCTGAGGAATTCGTCACTGATGGGAGGGGGAGGACTGTTTCCCCATTATTGAGCTCTGCTGCTTCTCCAGTTCTGCCCCCTTCCTCTTCCTCAGTGCAGAGGAGGTGGGGGTCGTTGTGAAGAAGGTGGAGATTCTGACAAAAACATAAACAAGACGCTCTGGGACCTTCCAGTTGATGCTACGCTGGGCTAAGCACGATTTTCAAAACACACAATTTACTGTCGGCTTCGGCGAAGCTGGAATCGTGTGTGAATTAACTGCGAAGTGTTCGAATAAAGAGCTGCAAACTTTTATAAAAATTTAGACCTCAGGAATGAGTTTTTAAAGATTTACGGGGGAGTGGGGGGAGGAAAACATCCCCAAAGCTGCATTCATTACGAGCGCTGAAGAGATTCCAAACCTCATACAGGACAGAATTGTTAAGAGTGTGAAGATGTCGGTCGACGGCGAGGGCCGCCTACCTGTCACAAAGGTTTAAAAATACTGTAGGTGCTGGAATGTGACACCCGCAATCACTCTTGGTGCATAATTAATTACATTACTTTGCTACCTACACTGCAGGGCACAGACCCGCAGCCTCAAGGGCAGTGTATGTAAATACAGCTTCCATATGCAAATTACCCTAATGATTTCCGATTAGTGGGATCATTATAATAGTTCTGCCCAGTTCGAGAAAAGGCACCCCAGAGCGTCCTGCGTCTCAGAGCTCCTAAGCGTTCAGTTCCGTTCCCAATAAGCACGCCCCAGTTTTACCGAGTTTACAATAACGTCTCCCGCGTTGCTCTGGGTTGCAGATCCCGCACTAAACCTGTCCTTGAATGCGCACGTGGATTATTTTTTCCGCAAAGCTTTTCCTTCAAAGACCGAAGTCACTCTGTAAGTGTCACTTGCCAATGACAAACTTATTTGCGTTTTCCCTTTGTGCAGAATTGCCTTCTATCTAGGAGACGTTCCCTGGGTCGCAGGGAACTGTGGTTTCGCCTGGGCAGCGCAGACCTTGCCGGGGGCGCTGCGAATGCAGAGCTGCGGAGAGCTCCAGGGTGTCAGCGCACACCCTAGGGCGAGGGTCCTGCCTCGCCGTTGGAATCAGAATTAAGATGCACGCTGCGATTGCTGGGAGTCCCCCTCCCCCACGTTTCCTTACTGACCCGGTTCCCTCCCCGACTTCCCCACCCTGCCCTCTCTCCTCCCGGGCCCCTTCACTCCTCCCCGGTGTCCCTGCCCCCTCCCGCCCCGCGCGTACTGTACTCTATTTACCACCCCAGCTGGGCTCGCGCTCGCCCCGCCCACCCCGCGAGGATTGGCTGCAAACGCGGAAGGACCGAGCTCTTGCCCCGCGCCCGCTCCCGCCAATGGGGGAGCCCATCCGGCCTGATGGACATGTCTCCTTTCACCAATGGGGACGCAGGGAAGCTGGACCGTGCAGCCCCGGCTAAGGCAGATAAAAGCCGCCCCGCCGCGCTCTCGGCTTCATTCTGAGTCGAGCCCGGTGCCGAGCGCTGGAAGCTCAGCAGGCGGCGGCGGCCTGATCTCCAGGGCAGCCCGCTTCCTCCCGCTCTGTCCTTCCTTTCCCGCGGTCAGCATGAAAGCCTTCAGCCCCGTGAGGTCCGTTAGGAAAAACAGCCTTTCGGACCACAGCCTGGGCATCTCCCGGAGCAAAACCCCGGTGGACGATCCGATGAGCCTGCTGTACAATATGAACGACTGCTACTCCAAGCTCAAGGAGCTGGTGCCCAGCATCCCCCAGAACAAGAAGGTGAGCAAGATGGAAATCCTGCAGCACGTCATCGATTACATCTTGGACCTGCAGATCGCCCTGGACTCGCACCCCACTATTGTCAGCCTGCACCACCCGCGCCCCGGGCAGAGCCAGGCGTCCAGGACGCCGCTGACCACCCTAAACACGGACATCAGCATCCTGTCCTTGCAGGTAAGCCCTGCCCCCGGCGCCCCCGCTCGCTGCTGTGCGCCCCGGCTCTCGTCGCCTGGGCTGCCGCGGGCACACCCCATTGTCCAAACGGCTGTAGTCGGCGACTGAACAGATGAGCTAATTAACTTTATTTCCTTACCAGTCTGCTGTAGATTGAGCCGTGCGTGAAATTGCTGTTAAGTTCTGACATGTTCGTATCTCTCTCTTTGATCTGAATTATAGCACAAACATATTTCACGGAACTTGATGCTATAGGGACTGCTTTGAAAAAGAGAGAGAGGCCCTTTCTCCTTAAGATTGTCTAACACCGTGCCGTTTATCTCCTGTCTCTCGCAGGCTTCTGAATTCCCTTCCGAGTTCATGTCAAATGACAGCAAAGCACTCTGTGGCTGAGTAAATGGTGAGTGTTCGCTCGTGGCTCCCGCTGGTGAAACTGTCCTTTGGAGTGTCTCTTCGTGTGTGCGGGTACTTGTGTATCAGTAAAAAATTTGATCTAGTAAATGAGTGCGGGTGCATTGTCTGCATGTAGGAGCTTCTAGCCCTGGTTACTCAAGATCACAGGATATTTTTCTTAAAAAAAAGAAAGAAAGAAACATGCCAATAAGTTCCTAGGAAGGTGGTGGAAGAAAGTGTGTGTTGGCTTCTGTCTGGAATGCAATGCCCTGGCTGCTTTTTCTGCTGTTGCTCTGGTACTATGAGGTACTAACCTCCATATAATTAATCTTATCGCTGCAAATTCCACAGGGACCCTCCTTCCCAAAACTGTAGCCCTGTGGGATTCGGCTAGGCGGGCACTGCTGCCCTGCGCCGCAGCTAGCCCTGTGATGTGGGATCTGGCTTCCCTATCTGTTAACTAAAGGGCTGTTTTCAATCAAATAATTGTTACAAGAAGCAGACTGGCGCCTGTGAGCGCTGCTGCTGCAGATCCAAAGAGGAGATTGCGTTGGGGCGTCTTTCCCTGAGTCTCTGCTATTTTAATGTTTCATCTGCGCTGTCGAGGCTGAGTGTGTGTGCTGCATCTGGACGCCAGGGTTTGCCCAATCTCCGAGTGTTTGGTTAAATGTTCAAACTGTGGCTTCCTCCTGGCGCCAGCCCGCCCGCCTCTGCCCTTAGGTTGCATTCTCCTAAACTTGCCTTTCTCTCGCAATCTTTTGCAGGTGTTCATGACTTTTCCCCCTTTGCACAACAACAAATCCACAGGAACTTATTTTTCAACCATTTCACAAGGAGGACAACAAGTTGAATGGACCTTTTTAAAAAATGGAAGCGGAACTAAGAAGGATCAGATCCTCCTCCCCAGGGAGTTTCTGACCTGGCTGGACCGTGATAGTTATTTATGAAAAAGACTTTTAATGCCCTTTCTGCAGTTGGAAGGTTTTCTTTATATACTATTCCCACCATGGGGAGCGAAAACGTGAAAATCACAAGGAATTGCCCAATTTAAGCAGACTTTGCCTTTTTCAAAGGTGGAGCGTGAATACCAGAAGGATCCAGTATTCAGTTACTTAAATGAAGTCTTTCGGTCAGAAATTACCTTTTTGACGCTAGCCTACTGAATGCTGTGTATATATTTATATATAAATATATATATATATTGAGTGAAACCTTGTGAACTCTTTAATTAGAGTTTTCTTGTATAGTGGCAGAGATGTCTATTTCTGCATACAAATGTAATGATGTACTTATTCATGCTAAACTTTTTATAAAAGTTTAGTTGTAAACTTAACCTTTTATACAGAATAAATCAAGTGTGTTTATTGAATGGTGATTGCTTGCTTTATTTCAGAGGACCAGTGCTTTGATTTTCATTATGCTATGTTATAACAACCTGAATCAATACAAGTTCAAATTTATGTAGACTGTATAAGATTATAATAAAACATGTCTGGAGTTGATACCTGAATTCTGGATGATTTTTCAGATCTCCCCCTACCCCCCATTTTATTTAACCCCTTGTCCTTCACCCTTCGGGCCACTCTGAGCCTTGTAAGTGGCTCGGGTGCAGAAACGCTTATCTGATACAGGCTCAGGGCCGGGAAGGTTAGACACACCCGAGTTCCTCTTCGTCGGGGAAAATTAGTTCTGCGCCTTGTGGCTGAGTTTCAAACTAAGGAGTCGCTGATTCAAAGTACACCTTGGAGTCTGGAAGGGCTGCCTGCCTGAGTAGGTGTTCAGACGCTTCTGGAGTAAAGGAAGCTGCCTGTTCAGCGTGAGAGAAAAGGGGCCACAGATTTCAGGACGAGACAGAGGATCTAGGTGAAGGGCAAAGAGACCCCTGGGTGTCGCCTGGCTCCCGGCGGCGGTGCCGCAGGGCCGAGCACTGGGCCTCTGCAGCTTCCCGGTAGTGCTGCACCCGCGGCCCGCCCTGCGCCTGGAGGCAGGGCTGGGCCTGGCCCGCTCTCCCGCGCAGGTGGCCGCGCGCTCGCCCTTCACCCCTGACTGCGCTCCGGGACTCCCAGGGAAGGAGAGGCGGCAGGGAGAGGAGGGAAGCACCCACGTGCCGTGGCTGCGGCGGCCCTCACGTGGCAACGGTCGGACCCTGCTTTAAAATGGGTGGTTAATCTAGATACATCTTTAAAATCCCAAAGTACTCATATTTATATTATATTCTCAAATTGGGAGATACTCCCCTAGGGGTGTGAGGGTCGGGGTGGTAGGTTCTGGAAGGCCCGTGGGAGGCGGACCGACCTGGAAGAGGAAAGGGGGCAGGGAGGTCGTCTCACCTGGGGCCACCCTGTCGGCCCAGCCGCGCAGGTGTTGTGTGTGTGTGTGGGGGGGCCGCCGAGTCTGCCCCCGCGGCGGCGGCGCTTCCGGCTCGGACACGGAATCCATCACCGGGGAGCGGGGGGAGGGGCACCGGGCGGGGGCGGCCCACACCCCTGGGGACCCCCTCCGCGCCCGCAGGTGAGCCCTGCCGCGACCGCGCGCAGCCCCCGGGGCCGTCGGTGTTGTTGATACCGGTGCTCCGGGGGCGGGGCGGGCTCGGCGGCCGCACCTGGCCCGGGCGGGTGGTCCCGACGCAGGCCGCCCTCGGGACCTGACACCCGGGGTCTGGCCACCTGACGTCAGCCCGCCCCGTGCCGCCTCGCAGGGTCCCCGCGGGGCGAGGGCGGGAAGCGCGGGGGTCAGCCGCCGCCCCCAGCCCCGTCCTTCCGTCCTTCCTCCGGGGACCGCGGGCGGGGGCGCAGATCCCAGCCCTGGTCGCCTCCAGCCTCCGTGACCCGCGCGCGGTCGGCTCGGACGGGCGACGGAGCTGCCCGGACCGAGGGCTTCCTGCAGGGGCTCCTGGGCTCTCCCGGGGAAGCCGCGCAGCCGGGGCGGGGCCTCTTCGAGCACCCGCGCGGTCGCTGGGAGCCGGGGACCGTGGGCAGCGTTTGGACGCGGACCCCGGGGAGCAGCAGCGTCGAGGAAGAGCGGCACCTTTCGGAGGGAATTTGCCGCGGCGGAGCCGGGCGCCCGTGGGGTCCGGCCGGTGGAGGCCGAGCGCCACCTGCTGGCGGGCCCGAGGAAGGCGGCCGGGAGGGGAGGGGGCGGGGCTGTGGGGGGGGGGGCTCGAAAGCCTGGGGAGAAGCACACAGCCTTTTGAAATGAAGGGTGATGTCACGCAAGATGACCTCTCTAGCCCGTGCAGGTCGTTTTCACATGTGCATCTTATTTCATCTCCACTACTTCTTATCTTTGGTAGCTGGTATCTACCACCAACTCTCAGACTGGGCTGCCTGCCGTCCCGGATTTTAGTAATGCATCACACGCGACCTCTGGCCGCAAAGACGGTACGATTGCATTGTGGAGAAAAATGAATTATGAAGTCAAATGAAACCCAGGCCATTTCCCTCCCTTTTCCTTAACTTTTTGTGGAATTTTATTTTTCTGAAATAAAAATAAAAACAGGGTGAACCGGGACTTCCCAGGTGATGGTGAAGGGGCCGTGGTGTGTCCTTGTCGTCTCATCCCAGATCTGAACCAGAACAGGTCCAGCTTCCTCCGCGAGGCCTTACGTGGCTCTAGGGTTTGGTTGGAATATAGAGTCTGTCAATTTTAGGAGGAGCGCCTCCATAGTTAGGGTGTTTTGGGGTGTTTTTTTTTTTGGAGAATTGTAACACATAACTTGGGGGTGAGTTTGGTGAAACATTTTTACTGTGTTGATATTAGCAGATCGCACTGATTTTTCTGTGCATGCCTGTGATAAATGCCACTTGAACAAGCCAACACTGTTCAGTTCTGTTCGCTAGTCTTTTACCAGAAATGGAGCTGTCGTTTCTTTTCTGTCTTCGTCTGGTTTTGCAATCAAGGTCTCACTAAGTGCAAACAACAAATGTGCAAGTCGGTTCACATCTCGTTCTAGTTCCCAACACCATGGACAGATGCTCAGAGGCTGGCAGACCTGTAGTCTCCCATTTCTGCCGAAACGGCGCAAGAAGCAAGTGACCAGGGGCACGCAGTGGCCCGGGACAGGCTCCCTCGGCCCCCTGGAGAAGGGGCTTCCGGTGAGGCGCAGGGGTGTAGAAGGTGTGAGGGCCTGGGGGATGCAGAGAGAGACGCCAAGGGCGGCGGGGCAGTGGCCGGAGAGCGCAGAGTGACGCGAGTGTGCATGTGTGCTGAGAGTGCTGAGGAGGCTGTGACCCGAGCTTGCCGGGGCCCCGGCCCTACCGGAACTGGGGCAAGCGCCTGAAGCAGGACATCGGTGCTGAGACCAGCATGCAGGGCCGTGGAAACTGGCGATCTCGAGATCGCGGCTGTCTGCCTGAGCTCAGGAGGGAAAGCAATGTTTCCCTGGAAAACTCCGAGCCCTAGAGGTGCCTTCCTGAGGAGTGGATCGGTCCGAGCAATTCTAACGCTGACACATTAACATAAAAATGGGCTCCTGGCTGGCGGTGCCCCGGGCGCTTGGCGGTAGCCAACACAGCTCATCTGGAGAGAGCCCACACCAAGTTCTCACAGTTAGGGGCTTGCCGAAAGTTCGCCTAAAACTTACGATTTCTCTAAACCTCTGGACAGCAGATTGCCATGCGAGACTCGGTAGAGATGATGAAGGAAAAGATTAGAAACCAAAGAACGGTAAAGGCTATAAATAAGGATGACTAAAATGATTAAAGAAATCAAAGAACTAATTGAAAACATAAGAAAATCGCAAGCAGTTGTCACTGAAAGTGAGAACTAAATGAAATGGTTAAAACCCAGATTAAAAAACTACTGGAGTGTTTCATACACTAACAAGGCACCCTCTGAGAAGATAGTAAGAAAACAATCCATTTACCACAGCACCGAAAAGAGTAAAATACTTAGGAACTGGCCAAGGAGAGGAACGGACACGCAGTGAAAAGGACGAAACATTGCTGGAAAAAAAAAAAGAAGACATAAATAAATGGGCAAATACTCCACATTCATGAATCGGAGAATCTAATGTTGTTAAAATGTCGACACTATCCAAAGCAATCTACACAGTCAGTGCAATCCCTGTCAAAATCCCAACGATTTTTTTTTTCAGAAATAGAAACATCCATTTAAAAATACACGTGGAATCTCAAGAGAGCCCAAATAGCTAAAACAGTCTGGAAAAAAACAAGGTTAGGGACTGCACGCTTCTTGATTTCAAAGTTTACTATGAACCTGCATGAGTCAAAGGCCTGTGGTACTGGCACAGCACAGACCGACCGATGGGGTAGACTACGGAACCCAGAAATAAAATAAACCCTCACACGTGTGGTCACACGACTTTCGACAAGGGTAACCGGACCGTTCAATAGAGGAAGGCCAGTCTCCTCAACGCGCGGTGCTGGGAACCGCAGGGCCGCAGGCAGAAGAATGAAGTCGGGCCTTTCCCTAGCGCTGCACCCAAAAGCCGACTCAAAATGCATCAAAGACCTAAATGCAACAGCCAAACTATTAAACCCTCAGAAGAAAGCATGTGGCATAAGCTTTGTTGGACTTGTCAATCAGTGATTTCTCAGATACGACACCGAATGAAATACACAAATTCGCCTGCATCGGTCACCTCTGGTGGGCGAGAACCACGCCGGTCCCTCGATGCCTTATACTCCCTAATAAGGGGCACCTGGCGTGTTCTGAAGGCCTCGTTCATCGTGGGGGTCTCCACTAGAGAAACAGCTTTCACAGTACTTCTTGTTAGAAAAACCATCTATTCTAGAATATTACCATCCTTCATCCTTGCCCTGCACAATGTATCGATTCAATTATTAGTGCTTTGGCAAATAAATTCAACTTGTATTTTAAGGAGAGAGAGAAAGGGACAGAATGGTTACTGGACCCCGAAGGTCGGTCACTAAAATCACGGCACCCGGGGCCCCAGGCGCGCTCTGGGCGGAGCGAACAACATCAGTCTCGAAGTGTGCTCAGGGAAAAAAAACATTTTAAATAACTGGATCTGAAATAACGTCACGCTTCCCCAAATTCTTGTCTGCAGGGAGGGCAGGTGCGCAGCACGGCGCGGAAGTCGCAGGCGAGTCCAGCCGGGGCATGTCCTGGGGGCAGCTTTGCCCCTCGCCAACGGCACTGAAGCTGCCCTTGAGGAAATCAACCTAACTCCATATCAGAAAAAAACCAGCAAACCAGCCCAATACACCGAACCTCGTGTGGGTCCCTAAACTCTAAAGGACAGTGGCTCTCAGCGTTGGAGAAGCTGGACTCAGCCTTCGATGGCGTTAGCGAGTTTGTCAGGCGTGAAGCCGCTATGGCGTTGTGTAAGAAAATGACTGCTTTGGAGACGCCTCCTGAGTGCTCACGGGTGACGCGCTGTGATGTCCGGTACCTGCTGTGGAATACTCCAGAAAAGGGAAGCTGGGTGGGGACAGCTGAGTCCGGCAGAGCAACACGCTGCCAGCGGCCCCGTGCCGAGGGCCGGCCGCGCGGCTGTGCTGTGTTTGGACACGTCCCGGAGGAGCCGGTTGGAAGGACGCAGCTTGTGTCATCGGCACAGGCCTTCCCTAGAGCCAGGGCCTCTGTGGAGGGTCCCTCTCTGCGCCCCCCAAGGCGGCCTGCGCCTGTACGGAGACCAACCCACGTCACCGGGCCGGGCGGCCTCGCACCCACGGAGAGAGACAGAGACGAGACGCTGCTCCGTGAGCGCAGGCACCTCGTACGGGTCCCCCTGCGGCAGCGAGGAAAACCTGTGAGGCCCGGAGGTCCTGTCCCCTCCTCTCCGCCGCACTGTCACACACGGGGGCGGGGGGGGGCAGTGTGTGTTTCCACGTGCGCCGACCTTTGGGAACACGGTCCGAGGTTCAAAGGCTTTTCCACCCGGAGCCTGTGGGGTGCATTTTATTTGACACATAGAGTCTTCTAAGTAAGTTTCTGAGACGTTCTGGAAGAACGTTCTTAAAAACTCACACATTCCTTCAAAGTTCCTACGTCTCAAAAGAAGAAAGAGAAGAAAGGGAGCCCCACGGAAGCCCCGCCGGCCACAGACAGGGAAGGCCGCGCCCACGGCTCCAGTTTTACCAGGTTTCGCCGAGGCCTCCCGGGATAAAAATACTCACAGAAATGTCAGCTGGAGCTTTAATCCCCCAAGTGAAGGATTCGAAGGAGCGAGAAATCTCAAATTTAAACTTGATCCGAACTGGTTGAGTCCATCCGATTTAAAAATGTCTTGACTAGGCATGAAAGGCAAGGACCTCCATCCAAGATTGCTCCATCCAGCAAAGCCTTCATTTAGAATGGAAGGGAAGATAAAGTGCTTCTCAGATAAGATGAAGTTCAAGGAGTTCATCATCACCAAGCCCTTATTACATGAAATGTTAAAGGGACTTAGCTAAGAAAAAGAAGATAAAAAATATGACAGTGAAAAGACAGCAAACTCACAGCTATTAACAAATGAACCTAAAAGAAAAGGAAAACAAAAACAAAGCAAACAACTAGAACAGGAGCAGAACCACAGAAATGGAGATCACATGGAGGGTTATCAGCAGGGGGGTGGGAGGGGGAGAGAGGGGGAAAAGGTACAAGGAATAAGAAGCATAAATGGTAGGTAGAAAATAGACAGGGGGAGGGCAAGAATAGTGTGGGAAATGGAGAAGCCAAAGAACTTACACGTACGACCCATGGACATGAACTAAGGGGGGTGGGAATGTGAGTGGGAGGGTGGAGGGGAGTGAAGGGGGGAAATGGGACAACTGTAATAGCATCATCAATAAAATATACTTTTAAAAGAATGTCTCGACTAGGAAGGTTTTCTGGCCGAGTCTGTCAAGCCCTGGCGTGTACCCCACAATGCCCGTGAGAACCTTCCGGAAGCACGTTCTGCGTCAATGACCCTGTGAGCCCTTTGTACCTAGCAGCCGCTTCACCCTCTCTGTTGCAACCGCTGATGGTTCCCACACCAGCCTGTCGCCGCCTGGACCCCTCGGTCGGATGTGGAACCCTCACATGCAGAGGAAGCTCCGAAGGCTCAGCGAGAGGGGGATTTAAAGCAGGGCCTTAGCGAGGTGTGAGTTCCGGCTGCTGCACCACAAAGCCCCCCTCCCCCCGGAAGTAAGCAGCTGCAGACAGCGACCTGTACTACCTCTGGGTTCCAGCGTCGGGGGCGAGAAGGGCGGCGCAGGGTCTGCCACCTGGAGGCTGGTCCCCTCCTGCGGCGGGCCTCCCGGGCTGCTGCGCAGAGGGCTCCCTCTCCTTCACACGTGGGCCTCCCCGTCGGGCCGTGCACAGCAAGGCAGGCGCCCCCCTGCCCGCCCAGAGCAAGGCAGAGAGAATGTCCGAGCAAACGCAGAAGTCGCTTCATACACTCACCTGGAAGGTGGCATGCCACCAGGTTGGGTCCCAAAGCCCAGCCCTGGTGCAATGGGAGGGGACCGCAAGGGTGGGGGGTGTGAACAACAGGGGCGACACGAGGTCTCTTTACCGAGAGCTTCCAGCCGGGGCTCGGGGTGGCCGCAGAGCCAGCCCGGTGTCTGCTGCTGGTGGAGGTCAGGTCGGACCCCGGGAGCTGAGCAGCACTGAGCCCCGCAGGTCCATTGCCTCAGCAGGAAAGGGCTGGTCCTGCCGCCGGCACGGGTGTGGGAGCCCCTGGAGACCTTCAGGGGACAGTGGGGGTCCCTTAGACCGTGCGGGCTCCCCCAGGCCTGCCTTGCTTTGCCCCAACACCCTCCCTGTTGAGAAATCGTGCTGGCGTCTCCCCCGGCCGCTGGACGTCTGGGCGTCAGGGCCTCGTGTGGGTCTCCGAGGTACAGCCGGTGGGTCCCAAACTCATCAAGGACGCCACTGTTAACTTGGGTTTTTAACCCGAGAACAAAGTAGCGTCTTAAGTAACCTCACCTCACAGAACATCATAGCTCATTAGATGGTTTTACTTTCCCCAAATTTTACTCCCAGCCGATTAAGTGTCTGGCTACGAATGGAACCTTGAACTAAGGCAAACAGTATTTCCACTTCTACAAGGTCGGGAAATTTTGGCCTCCGTGACAGATTAGACAGAGAGAAAGAGAGAGAGAGAGAGAAAACCATACTGTGATGTGTTTTGGACTGAGATGATCGTGCTGACCATGAATGGACTAACAAAGTGTAACAGCCAAGGATAAACGTCCGGACCTGGTCCCACCCTCCGCCCCACCCCCCTCGTCGGGGGAAGTATTTTCATCCCTGGAAACTCACGCGCAGCTCACATAACGGTGTTCACTCCGGCGACACCCTTCCCGTCCAAGCGGCTGGGTGACGCAGACGAAAGGAGCCTTTCCACACACTCGTGCACGGCAAGGTGGGGGACGTCGGGACGGAGAAGGACGGGGAACGCGGACCCCGCTCTCGGGCTGATGTGCGCGCTGAGCACGGTCCGCAGGGCAGGTTTTCACGCGCGGCGGCACGTCTGCGCGAGGCCTTTATATTCTTAGCTACGGGCAAGAGCCCAGGTTTTGCGAGACTCCCAAGCCAAATCAGCCGTGAAACAGAAAGGGAAAAACTCTTACTGGAAGCCCATATGCAAGACAGAGATGGTGACAGCGTCTGAAAAGAAAGCCGTTTCTATTTTTTACATCTTTCCAGTACAGTAAGGGTGTAACTTTTAACTGACATTTCCCAACTACGTGAAAACCCCTCGGGGGCGGGGGGGGGAATGGGGGCAATTACACACCAAAAGCGTGTTGAAGGCTCCAATGTCGAGGGAAAATATCTACTCGATTGCAAGTATTTTCTTTTTCTTTTTTTTTTTTTATTTGTCTTTAGAGGGGAAGGGTAGGAGAGAGGGAGAGAAATATCAATGTACGGTTGCCTCTTGTGTGTCCCCTGCTGGGAACTGGCCTGCAACCCAGGCATGTGCCCTGACTGGGAATCGAACCGCGATCCTCTGGTTCGAAGGCCCGCGCTCAATCCACTGAGCTACACCAGCCAGGGCTGATTGCAAGTATTTTCAACCAAGACGGCTGGTTCGTCAAACCCCGACGCAGAGCGTGGTGTGGGCGGGGGGGGGGGGGCGGGGGGGGGCGGGGGGGAGTGGCCCGTGGAGCACAGCCGCCCAGGGCTGGCCACACCCTCAGTCCCAGAGGCAAAGCGGGGGTCCTCCGTGCGGGGTCGGTCCGTGGTTCCCCCACCCTGGACGAGGAGCCGTTCCCTGAAATCAGCACACAGCAGCGCCTCGCCCCGGCCATCCTCTGCCTCAGTGGGACGATGGGGGCGTGTTTTCTGTCTCGCTTATCCCCGCAGTGACGAGGGGCAGGTTCCACGTCCCAGACGTGGCCACAAACAGCACTTCTGGTCCCAGCTGCTCCTCTGGAACCTCGCAGCAAGGGGCGGGGCCTGTCTCCCAGCCTGGAACCTGGGCTGGGCCACGAGCGCGCCACGGCGCAGACAGCCTCTGAGATCCCAGGGCTCTGGATGGGGTGGCAGCTCTGTCCCTGCACCTCCGGACGCTGGCCCTCGGAACGGAGCTGCCTGTCGGCTGCGTGTGGTCTGCCAGGCAAGGCATCACACGGCTCAAGAACTGCATCTTCCAACGCTTGCTTGGTTGGTGGCAGCTCCTCAAAGGGTTTTGAAGAACCAAGCACCGGCTCCGTCGCCGTCTTCAACTTGCCGCCGAGTTTGCTGCTGTGACTGTGAGTGACTGCCGAACGCCTTCCCACGCGAAACCGTCACGCCACTCTGCGCAGTGCCCACTGGAGCGTCCCGCAGTCTGAGAGTCAGGGTCACGTTGGAGATGGCGAACAAAGCTGCTAGAAGCTTCCACGTGCAGGCCTGGCCTGGACGTCAGTTTTCAGCGCCTGTGGGCGGATACCAAGGGGCGCAAGCTGGCCACCCCGGCTGCCGCCTCCGCAGAACCCTGAATTCGGACCACCCCTTCCCTCCCCCAGACTCGCCTCCTCCTGTTGCGGCGCCTTCTCTTCCCTCGTTGTGTGACAAGTCACGCTGGCACCGGAGAGGGACTCGGGGGTCTGGAGGCCCGGCCCGCGGGGGTGCAGGTGTAAGCTCAGAGCTGGACACCAGCGTTCATGTCCGAGAAGCGTCCGGGGACCGTGTGGGTTGTGTCTCCTTCTGTGTGTGTGAGCGTGCATGGCGGTGAGTTGTGGTTTGTGTGTGATTGTGTGTCCTTGTGTGTGTGTGAGCATGTGTGACTGTGTAACTGTGTATGAGTGTGTTGGAGTGTGTACGTGTGTGAATGTGTGAGGCTGTGTGTGTGACTGATAGTGTGTGTGTGTGTGTGCACGAGTGTGACTGAGTGTGGGCATCCCCACCTTGGTGGCGGCCCAGACACCTATCGCGTGTTTCGAGAGGGAGCCAGCACCCTGGCACGGAGGGTCCCTGTCTTTGCCCGACGCACCTGCTCGGCCGGCGTGCAGGGCCCACGGCACGGGCTCACCGGTGGGGACACGGGCCGCACAGGCTGCCGCTTGTCCCCGGGCTCCGCGGCTCCGTCCCTCCCGAGGGCCACCGAGGTGGACGGAGGTGGTTGGCGTGAAGCCGGGAGCCGCCAGCGTGGTGGGTGGGGAGAACAGCCTGGCATCCTGACCGTCCCCGAGGCGCGGAGCAGGTCTGTGGTCGTGACGTGAGGTCACCTCCACTGGAACCGCACGGAATGGTGTCTAACGAGGCACCACCCGACTTTCAGAGACTCGTCACCGAGTCAAACGGAAAAGCTTTCAGCCTCTCGGTGGTGGGCGTGTGCACTCTCGGTGGTGTCCGCTCCCCCCTGCCCCCCCCCCCCGCCCTTGGCAAGAGACAGGGCGGATGAGCCCCGGCCTCCAGGGTGCGCCGAGGCCTGGCCTGTGCGGCCACCTGCCCATCTGCCCGCAGTGGTGGGGGAGGAGGCCCAGAGAGGAGCTGGGGGATGTGCAGGGAGGGCCGGACTCCCCCCACCCCTGGCTCACGGGGACCCTCCTCTTCCCGGAGAGAGTGTCGTGGGGACAGGAGACCCGCACCAGGGCCCTGGGCTCCAGCCCTGGACAGCCTCCCAGAGCCGGGCCCGCCCCAGGCCATCCCTGTCCCTCTGACCCGCAGGCTCCTCTCCGTGGGATGCCGCTGCTCCGCGAGTGGAGGGACCCTGAAGGGGCGGCCGTCGGGAGAGAGGTCACGGGCAGGACGAGGGGAGGCAGCGCTGGGGTGGTAGCGGGGTAACTGTGGCACCCGCGAGGACAGCGCAGCACTCGGGGGAGGAGCTTTGGGCGGGCGCAGTCTGAGGTCTGTTTCAGACCCGCGGCCTGCGGCCTTGGACGTGACCGTGTGATGCTGACGTCTGCTGTGTTAGTGCCACCCTGTCGGTGGCCCTTGGTCAGAGCCGCTGGAGCCGAGACGAAGCTAAAACGCAGCTTCCGGTGGTGCCCGAGCAGGACGTTCGAGGTCTCGCAGAAACGGCGGCCAGGAAACGACCACCTCTCAGACCCCCCACCGTGAACGTGGGGGCCGGACTGCAGGATCCCATGCTTCTCTCTCGGCCCGAGGGCGGACCCCGACGCCGCCCCCCACACCCCCGCCCCGGCCCAGGGCCACTCACGTGCCTCGTGGGAGAGGCAGAAGGCGCGGCCGGGGCGCACGGTCGGCTTTGGTGTCTGCCGAGTTCGGCTGGCCAGAGCCGGGGTCAGCGGAGCCTGGCCATGAGGGCAGCGTGGCCGGAAGGAGACTCGTTCTGAGACGCAGGGGCCGCCAAGGTGCAGGCTGGTGGCTGGCCCGGACCCTTACTGCCCGGACAGGAGGCGGCCGTGGCTCGGGAGCCGGGGACGTGGGGGGCGAGGCCGGGAGCCACGCGGTGAGCACAAAGGCTCCGGAGGGTCCGGGACACTCCACCGCCTCTCCTACGGCCACGGGGCGTGGGGGCCGAGACAGCAGGGCCCCGCAGCACGGAGTGACAGGGCCCGGGGCCGCGGCCGGCGGGGTCGGCCCTGCGGTCGGAACAGCAGGCTGGTGCTTTCTCGCTCCGTCCCCTGGCCGCTGACCTGCGCGTGGGCCAGGGCACTCCCGGGTCCCGTTCTCTGGGACACAGAGACAGTGAGGACAACTCCAGTGTGTCAGGGACAGCTACGGACGTCTCGCACGGTGTGTGTCCTCGACGGTGAACCAGGGCGACAACCGGGTCATGTCGGGGTGTCACGAGCCAGTCCGTGTGAGGTGCTGACCACCGCGTCTGGCTCAGGCAGGCAAGCACTCGACTCGCTAGGCAGGCGACCCCACCAGCCCGGTGCGGCCCGCCCGCCCGCCACTCGGTCCGCCGTCTCTCTGCTGTGACCGCCGTGTCTGCACCACGGTCCGCCCGTGGTGACCGGCTGCCACCGTGAAGGGCGGACGATCTCATTTTGCCTATGGGGACAGCGACCAGAGCCACTAAAAAAATAGGACTCTTTTCAAGCGGACACACAGGACCCACCCACGAACGTTCCCTAGGCGCCGGCTCTGTCCAGCTGAGTCTGAGCACAGCTCGCACAGCGTGCCCGGGGTCACGGCCGGCACCGACGGACGGGCGGGCAGGCCCGTGGGAGCCGCACGAGGAGACGCCAAGGAGACGGGGACAAGCGACGGCCACACGGGGTCCCCCGCAGCCGTCCAGTCCGTGAGCGATGACAGGGTGAAGGGCGTTAAGAAGTGGACGGACTTTCAGCCGGAAGCCGACTGTTGCTCCACGACAATCAGCAGGCACACACCCGTGAGCTTGATGCTTAGAGCAAAAAGGCTGGGTCCTCTATGAACACGCCCACGGATCCGGGAGGGGCTCCGAGGTTGCCCACGCGGATGGCTCCCGCAGGCCCCCGCCCGGCCCCGACCAGGGGGTGACATGGACGCCTCGGATACAGCCGCGGTCACAGCGCGTCGTGGGAACACGGGGACGGACTCGCCCCCGACCACCCAGGAGCGACAAGGATGGACGTAACACACGGAGGTGCGCCCCACGGCTGCCACGCCTGGGAACGCTCGTGGTGCCCCCGAACGGCAGGCGGAGTCGGCCACTTCGACTGGACCCCGCAGTCGGGCGCCTTCAGAGGACGGCGGGGCGGAGCGGGGCGGAGGGCGGACCGGGCACAAGAGGGTTTTAACGTCCGTGCCCGTGGAACCGAGCGCCTCCCACCGCAAAGCCCAGCACCCGCTCAGACGGGCGGGGGGCGTCCCTCCCTGGGAGCGCGGGACCAATGGGGTGCCTCCAGAGACGCCCCCGGTCGCCAACAGACACCCTTCCCAGGGCCAGCGGGTACCCGGCGGGCACCGCAACGAGGAGGGGCCGGCCGGCCGTAAGGGACCACAGAGCAGGTCTGCGCGCTGCCCTTCAGGTGGCCGACCGTACAGTGGACGGCCGCCCGAGACCCAGGACGGGGTCTCAGCCCCATCGCGGGGCCCCTTCCCGTCCCACTGCTCTCGGGAATGTGTCCAGGTAAAAGCAGGGTGGGGTGAAGGTGTGACAACATAAAAAAAAAAAAAAACTTAAGACGCAAAATGAGTGGGAAGAACCCGGGTGAAGACAGAGGAAGAACGTAAGGACTCAAAAGAAAATTTCTTTCAAAATAAAACGTTTAATTTGCATGAAGTATAACAACATGTGCTCTGCACTCTCAGAAACACGGCTTTGACAGGGGCAAGTGTCAGAAGCCACAATTCTGAAAATAATCTAACTTTTATTAAACGTTCGCCCAAGAAGATGCTGTCAGATGGGAGCATCACGGACGTGAGTTTACTGACACGCCTTTTGCTCCGCCTTTGGGCTTTTACCTAAAATCTCAGAAACGGAACATTTCACTCAAATGAACACGAACTCAGCGTCTACTGAGAACAAGGAAGACCGGCAGCGGGGGGCGCGCCTCCTGGGGGTGGCCGGCGGCCGGCCCGCGCGGCCGGCGGGGTCCTCTGCGCCCACGCGTTTGGTGAGGGGGCCGACGGCAAGGACGTCGCCGAGCTGCCAGGGCACCGAGATCGAGAGCCCTGATGCCTTGAAAGAAAAGGAGGTAAATAAGCACAAAATATGCGTTAAAATTAGAAAAGGACATCGAGGAAGCAAGGTGGTCTTAATTATTACAAACAGCTTCTTAATTTGAAGACTATGGAGCATGCAGCTCTATACTTTGTGACAAGCGAAATTTCACTGATTCAAGTTCTGATGAATCAGTTTGATGTACACTCTGTTCTGTTAAAGACTAAGGGCTCCTCATATCTCGCACTAGCGTTCATACCTAGGAAAAGGACACTTAGCCCCAGAAGATTAAAGACTTGCAACATTTACGGGCAAACGACCAGCCCCGGCCAGGTAGCTCAGCTGGTTGGAGCATCGCCCCGTGCACCAAAAGGCTGTCGGTCCGACCCCTGGTCGGGGCGCACACCCAGGCCGCGGGTTCGATCTCCAGTCGGGGCGTGTCCAGGAGGCCACAGTCGATGTTCTTCTTCCCTCCCTCCCTCCCTCTCAAATCAATACACATATCCTCGGGGGAGGATCTTTTAAAAAACTGACTGCTAGTTATACCCCAGACGGATTCAGAATATTCTGTGCGCTTCAAAACAGTTGCACCGCCTCTGTTTTAGTGTTAAGGAGTTCACGTTTTGGCCCATTTTGGTCAGTCTTCGTTCCCTCTGGTTGGGTCGAATCACTGACGTTTGTCTGGAACACCCTTTATTCTGGTTGAGTCTTTGCTTTCTCCCCGCCCCCCTGCACCCGGGAGTTCCGGGGGACCCCGCCCCACGGCGGCAGGCCCCACTCAGACAGCGCTCTGCCCCGAGGGGTGCCCCGAGCTCTGCCCCCTCCCCTGGGAGCCTGCGGCTGCAACCCCCGTCTCCATGCGCAGCCCTGGGCCTGGCGGACTGCTCGCGGCCGGGCTTCACCGGCCAGGCGCCCAACACGCTTGGCCGTGGAGGGGACAGTGCTGGATTCCCAGCAGCTGTTCTAGCTGTTTCTTGCTTAACTATTTCTTAAAATGGGGAGAACGGAAATCTCCCCACCGGTGAGAACTGTTTCCAACAGCTGGCTTAAAACTTGACTTTGAAACTGACTTTTTACATACCTCGGTTTAAACAGGATCCTCTGACGATCTATCTATCTCAAGGGCGGCGCTTTTTTCCTAGGCACGAAAGGGTTTACAATTATGTGAGAGTTTAAACTCTCCCTAGTTAACCAGCCGCAGCCAAGGATTCTCCGCCTTTCTGAAGCGAGGCACCACTAAAGGCCCGCCCAGCCTGGGCTCGCTGCTACTCGGGCATTTTTTCTGTTTTCGGCTCATCTGCACAACCCCAGTCTGTGCTTCCGCTGCGGAGGCAGGGCAGAGGGGGGCGCACCTCAGCCTGGAGCTTAAAAACGCCAGTCCCTTACTCAGCCTCCCGTACCCCAAGCAACAAGGTCTCCCTGCCCGCCCCTCCCCCGCTGCCACGAGGCAGCCTCCGTCTAGGAGCACGGGTGGGAATAAAGGGGCCTCGGGCCACGGACGTTGATTCCATCGCAGCCCCCTGCTCCCCGCGCCCGCCCCCGGTGGCATGCACCCTTGAAGCACAGGAGCGGTGCCCGGCGGCTCGCTCTTCTCCTGGTAGTTACGCTGACTTACTTGACACCTGCCAGGAATTCAGGGATTTTTCAACTCTGGGATACTTCTAAGTAGGCTGAGAATTCCTGATGCCACGAAAAATTATGCAGTCTAAAATGATTACAACTATTTAAACTTAGCATCTGAGCCAGAAGAATGAAGGATTCAGTTTCATCCAAAACGTATTTTCTCACGGTTGGTGAGACGAGATCATGACCGCGAACACGCCGAACTGTGGCCCGAGAACGGTGCCGAGTTCTCGGTGCAGGGTGAGAACGGCGGCAAAGGAGGTTCTGCTTACTTGGCTAGGCAACTGGAATGCTTCTGACCGCTTTGTGAACCTCACGTCAGTAAAATGCACCACCAGAACACATTCTCCCACTGGTAACGAAAATGTTCGCGTCGTTAGGGCTGCCCACAGCTCCCAGAGTTCGAGAGCTGGTCCTTGCACACCCAGCGTCGTGAGAGGGCCAGCCGTCTCACGCCCAGTCTCCCCAGGGAGGGCAGGTCTGGCCTCGCGTCCCACACTCCGCGGACAGAACTCCGGGGCTCCGAGTGAAGTCTGTAACGTGGCCTGCGCACGGTAAAGGACGCAGGAGCCAAAGGAATTCTGCCACTTCGCGCCCAGCGCTTCTGCACACGTGAGACCCCGGCCGAGCTGTCCCCCAGACACACACACAGACTCGGGGAGGGCGGTGCGGCCACGGCCACGGTGTGAAAGAGCAAACTCCTCCAGAATGCCCACGCGATGCCCGCCCCTCCCAGGGCGTGGACCACCCAGCTCTCGCAGCTACGGGAGCACGCAGCCCGGAGCCCCGCAGCTGGGCGTGGGGGGCGGGGTGGCGCGGAGCACCGCGGGCCGGCTGCACGGCCGGTACCTGCAGCCAAGGGGCCTAACAAACTTGAGACGTTGGAAGTAACGCACATACCCCCTACTCCCTTATTTTTAATCAGATGTGAATAATTACCGCTGTAGTGAATAAAAATTCATGAGTCAGAATAGCATGCATTTTTTTATTTTTTTCTAAATCTATTTGTACACTTAATATTATAGTGTTGACTTCACAAACAGTATAAATGCACTACAATGACATTAAGCTCCATCTACCCACCTGAAAAGACACAAAATATTGCCCCTGAAATTACTAATTATACAGCATTGCAAATTAACAAGCACTGTGAGTACTACAATGTCACCATTTCAATACATTAATGTCAACAACATCCTGCCTTTCTTAATTGGTTGGGACATTTGTTAAGGGCATGCTGCAGAAACACCTCATGAGAAGGGTCGGTTGCGCGGCGACACCGAGGCGACCAAACCCCAAGGAGCAGCGATCGAGTGCGAAGTCTGGTCAAGGAAACAATTTATTCAGCATGTAAATAAAAATCCACGAAGCGGAAAGCATCACACATGTAACACCAAAGTCAGACGGTCAGCGTCTACGACCTCACCATCTAAAATCTGACTGATGACATGCCGCCAGCACCAACCCCCCACAAATGGCCTGCATTGAAACGGCACAGCCACCTCGGTTCGTGACGGCAGGGTGCACTCCCGGTCCCCAGAAACCCTAAATGGGGTCACCCTCACCCTGTCGCCCTTGCTTTGCAAACTACAGGTTTCTAACCTTAAAGGGACGACCCCCCCTCCCGGACCCTTCCCGGGAACCCACATGCTGACCCAGGAACAGGGGAGGCTGCCAAGGGCGCCCCGGCGTGGGGGGCAGCGGTCCAGCCTCCCCCGACTTGTCACGGAGCTTTTGGATGCTGTTACCTGCCCGTTCTCACTCCACACACATGCCCTCGGCCGAGCGCCGCCCACGCCCTCCCGGACCCTCCACAGGAGGACACGGAGTCTCTCCCCTCTCCCTGGCAGGCCGCTGGGAAGCAGCGGGCACGCAGTGTGGGGGTCCCGGCGTGGCCCAGGGCAGGTTCCCAGGCACCTGGGCCGCAGGGTCTGGGACCTGGGAGCAGCAGCCAGTTCGGGGGCGGTTCCGACGCGCTTGCTCATCCATTCGGAAAGCCCTCTTTATGCTACACTTCGTCCTTAAAATGTAAAAGCCCGGTGGTGAGCCGTGTGACTACTTACGCAGGGAACCCTGGCTCTCGCTTCACTTCCAGTCTCCGGGCTCCCCACGAGTACAACCGGCGTGGGCCCCGCCCAACCCCGGGCCGTCCCGCGAACCCCTGGGGAGTGAGTGTTCCGCACACGGGTCCCCGGCTGCCGCTGTTCGGCCGAGCAGGCCCTCCGCTCGTCAGAACCACCTGACCCGTCTTCACAGGTCCGACGAACTTTCATGGTGCATGTTCCAACGGGAGGGAGAACGGCGGTGGGCTTTAAAGCTTCCGGTGACAGAGGGCGTGGAGGCGGGCGGGCCCCGCGGCCTCCCGACGCCGACGCCGCTGTCCTCTGGGGTGCGGTGCGTGTCCCCGTCACGGCGGGCCTTCCCGCCGGCCGCCTGCCGGGGGATGGAACGCGGGCGGGCGCACCAGCGCTGCCCCGCGTCTCAGAGGATGCTCTCCCTCTCTTCCCCGAAGCCCGTGCTGTCGGAGGCGGCCACGGCGAGCAGCTCGGACGCGTCCTTCGAGAGCCGGGTGTAGCTGGAGCGCTGGCCTCGCTTCTGCGCCACGCTCTTCAGGTTTTCGTTCTGAAGGGCCGTGGAGCTGGGGCTGGGCGCCGGCCTCAGGATGGCCTGGGGGGCGGTCTCGCGGGCGCCGTCCCTGTCCTCGAAGTGCTGGTGGGCGCGGTTGGCCGGCGCGCTGTTGTTGTTCAGGGTCACGGTGCTGGGCGTGCGGTTCAGGTTGTAGGCCTTCTGGCAGGCGGGCCAGCTCTCGTCGGGGCTGCTGGCGATCAGGCTGCACTCGGAAGGGCTCTTCTTGTCCTCGGAGCAAATGGACATGCGCGCCACGGCGGGGTCCGGCAGGCCGCTGAGGCTGCGCGGGACCCCCCGGGCCCCGCTGCGGCCGTCCTCCTCGAGCTCGATGAGGTTGGCCTTCTCCAGCTGGGGGTCGTCGGCGGCCTCGGAGTGGTTGGGGGAGCTCTCGCTGGACCTCACCCCGGAGTCGGAGGAGTCCTTCTTGTCCAGGAGGGCGTCCGCCAGGTACTCCTTCGCTTTGACGAAGGTTCTGATGGGCTCGGCGCTGCGCTCCGGAGACCTGGCCGCCCGCTCGGCCTTCCCCTCCGCCCTCTTGTCTTTGTCCTCCCGGAGCAGCGGGGTGTCGTCGGACTCCTCCGGCCCCGATTCGTCCTCGTCGCTCGGGAGCTTCTGGTAGCGCAGCCCCCCGCCCTTGAGCTTCAGGTCTGTCTGGAAGAGACTGGACCTCTCCGAGGACTTCTTGCCTGGGAGGAGCTTGCTGGCTGACTGGTCGGATTTCTCATCTTCCTCCGTGATGGGGTCCAGGGGCGAGGCGTCGCTGGTGGACACCCCTGACGAGGAGTAATCCACGACATCGCCCCGCTTCATTAAGAAGGACTTCCTCCCGTCATCCGGCTTCGGTTCGCCGTCCTTCCCTTTCTCCGCCTCCAGGTTGGAGTGGATGGAGCCCCCCGACGAACTCTGACCCAGGTAGTAGGCGCTGTGTGGCGAGGACCTGCCACTGACCGTCGTGGAGCCCGGACCCCCTTCTAACTGCGACATCTGAGCAATGTACTCTCTATACGCGTCTCTATACTCAGCCTGCACCTTGTCGGTGAGCTTGGAAATTTCAATGCTGGAGTCCTGCGAGTTGAGACTCGAGAGACTTGGGGTTCTGCGAGTTTGCGACTGTGGACGGAAAAGAAGAAAATTCAAGTGAGCAAAACACAAAACCAAACACATCAGCTTAGGAATTTTTAGAGTCTTTGACACACCAAATTCTTTTAAAGGAATTCTGCATAACACGGTAGAACAAAAGCTGTGAACTACAGAAAATTTTACTGTAAATAGAAAGCGTTACACGAATTTTAATGAAACTGGTTTACTATTTAAATATAATTAAAGGTTGCATTAACAAATCATCTTAGCACTTGTTTTTATAACTTCAAACTTTTAAGTGTCATTTAAGGAAAAAGTAACCTTCGTTGATAAAACGTAAAAATCCCCCTTAGAAAAGAGAGAGATTAGAGTTAAGCTACATCTCAAAAACTAGAGACTCATTTCTTGAAAATACGTTAAAAAGAACCTTTCTCAACTTGTAAGACGTACAGTTCTGTGAAATTTCAATTCAGAGTGAGAAAATATGCTCAAGATGAAAAAAAAAAAAGGACATAAAGGAAGAGAGCGCCGATCGCCGCGGACTCGGGGAGCGCACGGGAGCCGCACGGGAGCCGCACGGCAGGCACTGAGCCGCGAGCCCGACAGCCCGGTCCTCGCAGAGAGAGACACGGACCTGTTCTAAAAGGCTGATTTCCAACCTGAAGTTTTCCCCTTAGAACTAACTGCTCTTGATCCCAGAAAAGCTAACGAACAAGGAGTAAAAAGCACCGATTTGGAAAAAGAAGGGAAGGGAAGAAAAGAACCGAGGGGGCCGAAGGGACGCGTGAAGGCCGGAGTGAGGCGGAGCCTCTGCCCGCAGGGAGAGGAGGGGCCGACTGGGTCTGCCCGCGGCGCCCCCCGCCCCGCCCCCGCCCGGGGGACCCTGCAGGTCCCGGCTGCTCTCACACAGAAGAAGACGCCGGCTGCCTCCTCGCTCTCCAGGGCCGGTGCCGCCACAAGAGATTTAGCGCAGCCGCGGACGTGGGCTCTGAGCTGTCCTCTGCCAAGTCGGGCATTAACAAGACTCGTAAAACCCATCATTTCCACTAAATTTTGTTTTGCTTTGGAAAATGCTGTTGTTTTTCATAAAAATGTTAATAATGGGTTTATTTTTAAATAAATAAATGTTTTAAAAGTTTCTCCATTTTTATTTCCAATATAGTAAACATTGACAGATAAAGGTTACACGAACAAAAGCCCCTAAGAGTCTCCAAGGACTTTTAAGCGTGTAAAAGGATGCTAAAATTTTCCGTTTCAGAAGAAAGGCTGAGAACTGCTGCCTCGCTAGGCAGGCTGGGAGTGTCGGGGTGAGGGCGGGGAGCGCCAAGTGCGCAGCGGTGGAGGAGCGTCGGAGAACAGCCCAGCGGGGAGAAGGAACCGCCGCTGCTGGGACACGGAGACCACAGGCAAGTGCGGGCCTGTCGCAGTGGGGACACGGGGACTGTTCCACCTTTGTCAACACCCAGCAGCAGAACCGTTTTTCCAACGCATTCCAGGAAATACGGCGGACAGTATTTAGGAAAAGACAAATAACAACGGAAAAAACATTCCCACTACCGAGCTAAACAAGCCGCCCTGAGAAACGGCGGGGCTCCCAGGTGCGCAGTCCCCAAACCCACACCGCCCGCACGCGGAGGGCGGCGGCGGCTCCGTACGCCACTCGCCGGCTTCGGCTTCCTCCCGCGCATGCGCGCGCCTCCGCCCTCTCCCGCCCCGGCCCGGGCTCCTGTCTCTCCTCGAGCTCCCTGCCACTCTCTCCTGGGCCCCGCCTCCCCTTCTTCCTCCCGGTCCCGCCCGCCCGCTTCTCGGAACATCCGGAGCGCGAACTCGCGCATCTGAACGCGGGTAAGGGAGAGACAGGGAAGGCCCACGCAGAGCGTCTGCCCGTGGGGAGAGCCGCGGCAGTCCTTCCAGGGAAGGCGTGCCCTAGCCCACCGCCAGTGAGCAGACGGGACGCCACCCAGCACAGTCCTTGCGACCAGGGGCCCTGCGTCGCACCCGCGCAGGCGCTCGCTGAGCGCGGTTTCCCGATGACCTGGCCAGGGCGCCAACAGGGCCTGGGTACACGGAGCACCGCCCTCATTCCTCGGGGACAGGGAAGACGGTGCCGCGCACGCACCTGCCACCCGAGGTTGCTGTGCCGCGGGGCGCCCTCGTCGAGGCCGAGCGTGTTCAGCTCCTCGAAGCTGAAGTTGAGCGTGTAGGGCGTCTGACCGGCCAGCTCGGTGTGGGGCAGCTCGCTGTGCGGGGCCCGCCGGGCAGGGTCGCCCGCAGGGGCGGGGCCGCTGCTGTTCTCACCGAGCAACCGCGGGTCTTCGGGGACCAGCTGGTTCTCCGAGTTCCTCATCTCTAGCACCTTCGAGAGGAGAGAAACCACTTACATCCCCATCGACGGTCATGTTTGAGAAGCCAGAGAGATTATTTTAAAATAGAACATTATGAAGTTACTACAGTGGCCATGAGAAAGCATCACTTCCTGTAAGTGAACTTCTACTCTATCCGCTCACCGTTCATTTTAATACTAAAACACGTAATGGCAATAATCATATTTCCACTATACTCTACTTTGACCATTATGTTCTTTTTTAGCTTAAAATTTAACTAAAGAACAAACCAAAAGCCCCTGGGCGGTGCCAGAGAAAGCGGGGAGGGGGCAGTGGCTGAAGCAGGGGAAGCAGGCCGCGCGCACGCATGCGGGGACCGGGGTGACCGGGGACCGGGGACCTGGGGACGGAGCCGGGCTCCGACCCGAAAGCGATGCGGGCACTGCAGCCAGGGGGAGCTGGGGGGGGGGGGAGCGTGGGGGCGGGGTGTCCCGTGGACAGAAACTGAGGGAAATCCACAGGGTCGGCGGTGTGAGGCTGGTTCAGCTGCCCCGGTGGACCCCTGCTGGAGGCGGCGGGGGCGGGGGCCAGGAGGGGCCCAACCCCGTGCGCGGGTGGTCAGACACGGAGCGGCGGTTCTGTCTGCACTGGCCGGACAGGGCTCTTGCTGTAACTGGGCAATGCGGGCCGGGGCCGAGAGGCAGGTCAAGGACAGAGCCTTTGTCAGTGAAGCAGGGAGAATGAGCAGGGGCCTCTTTCCCACATTTCCAAGTGAAACGCCCGAAGGCCAAGGTCGCCACATGCTGTTCTGGACACTGTGCCTAACAGAACCCACAGAGACTGGGTAGGGGTGTGAAATGCAGTTTTCTCGTGCTTTTTAAAAACACAGAAATGCTTCAGTTTAGACCAATACTTACTGGCCCTTGTTTTACACAATTGCAAATACAAAATATCTTACTGTGCTTCTGAAAAGGTGCCAGTCTCCAAAATTCATATTCATTTCTTTCTTCAGTTCATCAATGTTACACTGAGCTAACACACGGCCATTTATGTTTGCCTGAAAAAAACAAAGAAAGAGACAGAAGGAATGTGACATATTCTAATTACTAGTGATTGAAAAGTCCGTTTACACGTGTAGCATGAAGAGACTCATCGGAGACTAGAAAATCCGACCTAAAGAGGGCATCACCCCACTTAACAATGTAATAACCGGGCTGAACGTGAGCAGCACGGGCCACTCTGTGCTTCCCCAAGGGTCTTAAACACCCAAGTCAAAAAAGCCACCACCCCTCAGGGACCAACCCAAGAGCCGAACTCCCAACTGTCTCTGAGACCGCCTCCCCACTGTGCGCAGGGACAGGACCGTTAGCTTCTCCCCTAATCTTGTGAGTGTGCACGCCAGCTGCTGGGCGGGGACCAAGCTGCCTGCGTCTTGGCCCTTGACGGGGTCCCGCAGGAGGTAGCTGCTGTCGGACCTGTCCGTCAGCCACAGCAGACAGCGTCAGACGTGAAGAATGCCCCCCCACCCCCGTCTCCCAGCCCACCGAATTCACAAACGCGAGTGCAGCACAGCCAGGCCCCTGTAACCCCAGCTCCCGCCCCCCCCCCAACGAGAAAGGACGAGACCCCCCTGCGGACAGACCCCACGCACCTTCCTGATGGTGGTGCAGTACTGCGGCAGCAGGCTTGGCTCCAGCCCCTCTATCTGCTTCAGCTTCTCGCACACCGCATCCACCGTCATGGAGCTCAGCGGCACCATGCCCGAGGCGGGGCCCGGCCCCTGCAACAGCCGTGGGAAGACGCGTGTGTGAACAGCACGCAAGGTCGGGCACACGCAGCCCCGTGGCCGCAGCACCTAGGCGGTGGTGCTGTGGCACGCTCTGACGACGGCGCCAACCCCGAGGGGGCAGTACGGGGACATGCCACCGGGGGCGGAGCAGCCACTGCCACCCCCGGACGAGCAGCCTGTGTCGCACGCAGCAGACACAGCCTGCTCGGAGACGCCCCGAGAGGCAGGCCGCCCTGGGAGCCGAGCCTGGGCCAGCGTGTGTGTTCCCAGCCGGGCCTCCGGGGAGAAGGGCGCAGCCCTTCGTCATGGAGGGGCTCTTTTTTCTTTTTAAAGAACAGGAACAAAGAGGAACATTACTGATGCCTACATATAAAAGCATAAGGTAAATCTGTGAAGTGACATGAAAAGTACCTAAATGGCTTTAAATGTCTCTACACGCTAACTTCACAGTCTCTGGCAGCCAGAGTTTCCAGACCTCAATCACATTTCACATCCAAGGGATCTAAAACCTCCCCTTAAGAATCTACACAATGGCCCTGGCTGGTGTGGCCAGTGGATTGAGTGAACCAAAGGGTTGCTGGTTCGATTCCCAGTCAGGGCACATGCCTGGGTTGCGGGCCGGATCCCCAGTGGGGAGGTGTGTGAAGGGCAACCACACATTGATGTTTCTCTCCCTCTCTTTCTCCCTCCCTTCCCCTCTCTAAAGATAAATAAGTTCTTAAAAAAAAAAATCTACACAATATTTACGTAAACATAAAACAACAGGATTACTTCTTAACATGTGAAAGTAGACACTGCCCATTAAAATTTGGTCTCATTCCAAAGAAAAGTCAAACTAACCAGCAATTCTAGCACTGACTTGGGTGAAGACCCTCCCCGACCGTGGGGGCGCACCAGAGAAGCATCTGCCTGCAGTCGGGGAGGCAAGCATGTCCTCCATCCCAGGGACGGACGCCGAGGTCGAGCAGGGTCGCCTTCCGTCTTCCAAGTCACAGACCAAGTCACAGACCCAGGGACTGGTGAAGGCAGCTTTGGGCCAGAACCCTAACACATCTTAACCCCCCATGTTCCTCGCTCTAGTTCTGAAACTTGATGGAAGCAATAACCACGATACAGAGAACCAACCAACCAGGATGGAGAATAAAGACAACTTTCTGAACGATCTATCCTGTGCACCACTCAGTCTACCTTTAACATGACCAAATTTACCCTATCCTCAAGGCTATGTAAATTTGTATTTTCCGTTGCCTCTTTCATCATCAGCAGGACAAAAGTAGACTGTAACACAGCCCAAGCTACCTGTCATCAAATGCCGTCGGCCAGTTGTTAAAGTCTGCCATGTAAAAGTATAACACACCACTCTATTATGAACTGATAAGCCCGCACACTTAGAGCGTGTACACAGCATCTCTCAACATTGCGTAGACACGCAGTTCCGGCCAGGGGACGAGACCAGGGAACAGGCTGGTGGGTCTACGAGAGGCAGGGGGTCTCGGCAAGCTGACAAGCACGAGACAGGCCCGTGGGAGTTGGGAAATCAACGACCTGGAGCACATCGTAACAAACACGTTTACTGTTTGTTCTATTAAATGTAAATTTAAAATACGCTGTGCATCACATACTCCGAGGTCCAATTCCTTCAAAAGTACTAACGGCAAAACACTAGTGTTTCAATACTTCTGTCTTCATCTCTACACACGGTGCCGCTTTCAGCGTGGACGCGTAGAGCCGATACTCGCTGTTAACTGTGCACCACGCGCTGTGAAAATGTGCAACGCTCCCTACCCATTTGTAAACCCACTGGGCCCACCCTGGTTCCTGACGGCATGCACGTTCCGGGATGCCTGACTTCACACGACGACGTCCGCACACTCCCTTGTGCACTCGTCCCAGAAGCCCAGTCTCCGTCCGTCACCACAGATGCGACCCCTTCACCCTTGGTCCCCTCGCCCCCGCCCGCTGGTGACCACCACGCTGGTGCCTGTATCGCTTAGTTTGTCTGTGGTTCTTTAAATATACCCCGCACATGAGCGATGGCACAGGGCTCTGTCCTTTTCCGCCTGACTTATTCCACTAAGCACACCGCTCTCAGAACCCGCCCGTGGTCACAGGCGGACATCTTTCACCGTTCCGGCCGAGTGGTATCCCGCTGTAGGTGCGCACCGCTCCCTTATCCAACCAGCCACCGAAGGGCATCGGGTGGCTTCCACGTCTCGGCCGTTGTGAATAGTGCGGCTATGAACGCAGAGGTGCATGTCTTTGCAAGTAAGCGTTCTCAAACATTTCGGGTGCACACCCAAAGGAGGACTTGCTGGGCCATGCGGTAGTTCTGTTCTTACATTTTCAAGGCGCCTCCGCACTGTCTCCCACAGCGGCTACGCCAGTGTGCCTTCCCACCCGCAGTGAACGAGGGGTCCTTTTTCTCCTCCACCTCTCCAGCTCCCATCACGACCTGTCTTGTGGGTGACAGCCCTTCTGACAGGGGTGGGGTGGCATCTCATCGTGGTCTTGATTGGCATCCCTCTTGTAACTAGTGACACTGAGCATCTTTTCATACATCTGTTGGCCAGCTGTATGTCTTCCTTGTTAAAACGTCTACTTAGGTCCTCTGCCCATTTTTTAATTGGATTTTTTTTTGTTGTCGAGTCGTGTGTTCTTTATATATGTTGGATACTAGACCTTTATCAGAGGTATAATTTGCAAATTTCTCCTCCCATTTGGTTGGTTGCCTTCTTGTTTTTTTTTTTTTTTTTTTTTTTTAACTGGGCAGAAGCCTTTTATTTGCAGAGTTCAGCTTTTTATTGAATGTGTTACAAAAGAGGGTTAATCAAAAAGACCGAAGTCCTGTCTTTGCTTCCCGTCCTCCTCAGCTGGGGGCAGCGGTGGCGGCGGGGGCAGGGCCTCCCGCAGGTGCAGCACCGGCTGCCGGGGCAGGCCCACCTGCACTGCAGACGACGCTCCCAATGCTGACCGCGGCCAGAGCCTTCGCCAACGAGCCTGGCCAGAACGGGTCAGCGTTTACGGCAGCTGCTTAAACGAGGGCGTGGCTCCCAGCCTCCCTCACCTCCCAGCACGCAGGGTAAGGGCGGGGTTTGGTCAGAAGTGGTCCCATTCATTTACTCTGTTACCTCCCTTGCCTTGGGGTCAAGTTCACGAAAAGCTCTCTCAGACCAAGGCCCCTGAGTTTGCTGCCTAAGTTTCCGTCCACGTCCTTCAGTGTTTCCGGCCCGCATTTAAGCCTCTACCTCGCCGCGTGCCGGTGTTGGCGCGTGCCGTCGGACAGCAGGCGGGCCTCATCCGCCGGCCTGTGGCTATCCGGCCTGCCCCCACCGCCTACCGAGGGGCCTTTCCTCTCTCTGTTGCACGTTTCCGGCTTCTTTGTTGAAAACCAGCTGCCTATACATGTGTGGGTTTACTTCTGGGCTCTCGATTCTGTTGTCTGGTTTCCGGTGGTTCTGACCACTGTAGCTTTGCAGAGTGGCTTGACGTCAAGGCTTGCTCTTCTTTCTCAGGACTTCATCGGCTCTCCGGGGTCTTTGTGGTTCCACACAGACTGGACGGGTTCTGGGTTCTGTTTCTGCGGGAAGGGCCGTGGGGATTTTGACGAGCGACGCGCTCCACCGGCACACAGGGCTGGAGCTAACACGGCCACTTGGACCACGCTGACCCCTCCGACCCGTGAACGCGGGCACCTCCCCTCCCGGGTGCCTTCCCCGCTTTCTCCCGGCAGCGCCAGCTGGTCAGTGCGCAGGCCCTCCAGCCCTCAGCACGTGCATCCCTCGGGACTGACCCTGCAAACGGCCGCCCTTGCAAACGGGACTGGTTTCTTCACTTCTTTTCCTCAGCTTCGTTGTTGGTAAACAGATGCGAGAGGTCTCTGCGGGCCGATTCTGACCCCTGCGATTTCCGGGGCCTGCGTGCTGCTTCTGAAAGTCCCTCGGTGCAGTCTGCAGGGTGTCCTCTGCATGGAATCATGTCGCCTGCGGAGAGTGGCGGTTTTACCTCTTCCTCCCCAATTCAGACGCCTTCCCTTTCTTCCCCTTGCCGGACCACTCGGGCTGGGGCCCCGGTCCCCTGCTGAACAACGGTGGCGAGAGTGGGCCTCCTCGCGTTGCTCCTGATAGCGGAGGAAAGGCGTTCGGGTCTCCCCGCTGAGTGTGGTGTCAGCTGAGAGCCTGTCAAAGACGGCCTTCGTTTCGTTCCGGCACTTGCCTTAACCCATCCGACCGGCCGTTTGCATCACGCATGGGGGTTGTACCTCATCGGGTGTTTTTTTCTGTCTATTGTCACGATCGCAGATTTTTGGCGTGACTTCATTCACGTGGTGTGCGGCACTGGCTGATCTGCGTACGTGAGCCATCCCTGTGCCCCTGGACCGAGCCCCACTTGACCATGACAATGTATTAACGATCCTTGGCTGGCGGTTCCCCTTTCAGCGTTATGACTGCTCCATTCTGTTCGCTCCTGGGGTGTAAGGCTTCTGCTGAAAGAGCTGACGGTAGTCTGACGGGGTCGCCTTTGTAGGGTACGGTCTTTTTCCCCTGGCTGCCTTGGGAATTTTTTACCTGCTATTCACCTTTGACAGTTTTAATGTACTGTGCCATGGAGGAGGTCTCCTTGTGCGGAGGTATCAGGTGTTGTTAGCTTCTTGGGTTCAGGGGTCCAGCTTCTTCTAGTCATGAGGACATGACGGCTAAACTTATATAGAGGGATGGTCCCCAACACACCTGACCAGCATCCTCCGAAAGTATCAGTTAAGGTCATGGAAGACAAGGGAAGACTGAGGGGCTGTCACAGATTAGGGAACTCCGAGGAGACAACAAAACACCCCTGAACTGGGGACTGGACAAGAAAAGGGCATCCGTAGAAAAAGTGGTGGAATTCAAATGAAATGTGAATGCTAACCACCGTTAACACTCATACTATCATACTAGTCATGTCTCACACTGTCGCTACGAAAGATGTCAACATTAGGGCAACACTATTTTTGTGCTTTTTTTAACGTCTAAAACTATTTTACAGTAAAAAGGTTCTTTTTTAATCACAAAAGAACTCCATTTCCAATAGTGCTAAGGGGGCAAGTGCGACAGCCAGGAAACAGAGGACCTCTGTCAGCTGAGGGGAGGGCAGAACGTTAGGTGTGCGCTTTGCATGGGGAGTCTGCCTGAGAATTCAGCGAAAGAGACGTTTTCTTTAAAACAAAAACCTCCACATAATTTAACTTTCGCGACCCGCTTTAAAACTTGCATTTTACCAATTATTTTAAAACCTACTCTCGCCATCACGGAGGACCATGTCAAAAACATGCATCATTTCTGAATGGCTCTTAGGAGCTGAGTCAGCAGAGGCGGCGCACGAGTGGGCCCTGCTGCGCCCTCAGAGCTGCGCCCTGACTCGACCGGCACTTGTGAGCTGAGCTTTATCAAGATACAGGGTAAATTATCACTAAGTAAAAATGTAACAATGTGCTTCTCCGAATAAAGGAGAAATGGTCATAACCCACCAGGTCTTTTCTAACATAATCATATATAATTATTTTGGTGCCAAATGACAGTAACCAAAATAACGAATTTTGGGGGGGGTCTCGTAAAAGGAAAGGGAAAGAGCCCAGAAGTGATAGGAAAACGCACACGCAGCCGTCCAGCAGGTCAACACTTGGACACAGAACAGTGACACCCCCCAGTTTACCATGCGTCCTTATTTGAAAATTACCTGTTACAAGTCAAGAGCAGATCATTTCAGCATATACCAGAACTTATTTTTTTTTTAATTTTCTCACACACAAAATTGAATGCAGAAGGTGTTAGTTTGTTTAAACTGTTAAATATAAATTCCAAAATGCATACAAATCAAAATTTCTCCAGGCAAAGGTAAAGCTAACAAAACAGACTAAAATTACCTTGACGTGACGATGTAATTTTATATTGTAAGTAGGTTAAGACTATGCTCTGAAGCATCATTGTTGGTGAATGTATTAAATAAGCTTAGAACTAACTAGCCAGAACGGAGTGCCATGCAAAGGCTAAGGCAGCTGACACAGTAAGCCAGGGCACAGCGGTGAGCACAGGCCTCTACGCAGCCAGCACAGAGCGGCCGATGCTTGCGTCTAGTGATCTCACCGAAAGTTTCTGTACCTGTCTCTGCTTGTTAAACCCAGAGTCACACGGCTTTAAAAAAGGAATAAAACAGAATGAAGGACATGGGCTTCAAGTAAAACATCAACTACAAATACATACAATAAACATAAGCAGCACTTTGTCATGCCTTCCACTTCCCCGTACCTCTGAACCCACCACCTCCGCAGCAGCACCAAGCCAGGGACACCCCCCCAACCCCCCCAGAGTCGTTCCACCTCATCAGCGCATGCGTGGACATTTTAACACCGCACTCTCAGCATGTACACTCCACTAGAAGAACCAATCACTGCCATGCGTTTCACAAGGAAGCCTGGTGCATCAAGTGCGTCATGAAAAGTCAATAATCCTACCACGTGCAAATTTACAGTTGACTGTTAAACATTCCGATTTAAAATTGCAATGATGTACTGCAGACAAATTTAATGAGATCTAAATACTTGGAATTCACACGATCACTCCATAAAAAGAAATACTCGCTACACTACAGTTAATGTTCAAGGTACACACTTTAAATCTGGAGTTTGTTTCATGAGGCAGGCGGCACTCATAGGCACTAAAAAGGCCCCTCACAAAGAAAGGCAGTCGGAGCCTCTCAGCTCGCGACGGCTCTCGGCCGTGCCAGCGAACACCACCTGCCTCCGTGGTTAACATCGCAGTCCAGCGCGGGGAGTTTTAGAAACTCTCACTCGCAGCGGACACAGAGCCAGGAAGGGTCTTCCCCACCGACCAGGCCCACAGGGAACACTCTCGCAACAGCTCAGACGACCTAGAGGTGACCTGAGGGTGACCGGCAGCACCGCCCCAGCCGAAGGCAGCGCTCTGTGGGCCGCCGTGGGCTGCCCTCCCCCTCGGTGCTCCCCGGCCTCGCCCCGTCCCGCCAGGACCCTGTCTCCTAGGCCGCCCGTCAGCCCACGCAGGGCGGCTCTTAGCGACCCATTGTGTGCGTAAGTGTGGGGACCAGAGAGGTGGGGAAGAGGGGTGCTGAGGAGTGCGCAGTCCACTACGGAAGGCCCGGCGCACGAAGGACAAGCTGCCCTGACCTGGTTGGAGAGCACGCCTTCCTCTCCGGATACTCGAGAAATAACAAGTAGGTCAAAGTTGACAGATGAGGCGTAAGGTCACGTTTTAAGGGAAGTGTTTCAAAAAATAAAAGTATTAAATCGCAACGAATATGATTTTGTTATTTTTTTAACTTTTAACTGTGCTCTCGGATTTCGGCGCTGCCACTACTACGACAGCATAGTTCTGTGAGAACACCTCCATTGCTTTATCTGTGGTTTACTCCTTGTTCGGGAACAAGGTTCCTCCGAGCCGCGGTCCGGCACGAGGACTTTCGCCGTGTCATCGCGGAAGAGACGAGCTCTTCCCGGACGGAGGCGGAGTACAAACGCACTTCCCGGGCGTTCGGGGAGGGCGGGAGCCTCCGGGCAGGTGCTGCTGGGAGCTGGCGGGGACGCCCGCCCCGAGCCCCCACCCGAGGGACACCGGCCGGCGCCTTACCCGCGGCGTCTTTAGCCTTCTCGTCCAAGTCCGCTCCTGGACAACGAGAGACAGCTTAATAGCAACAGGTGTTCATTTGAAGACAGGTGGCGAGTTCTAAACCAGTGGTGGAAATGAGAATCACCCACAGCTAAGCCCCACCTTTTTTCACTTTTTAACTCGGTCACTCCACTGACTTTTTAATCAGTTCATGAAAAAACCAAGACCTTCATTTTTAGCACCTTGATTAATTAATTCAGTAATTTTTGTAAGTCTCTGAAAGTAAGCGTAAAGCCCAATAGAAATCGGGATACGGTTTCAACCCTGCCTCTGCGATTCTGAAGTTCTTCGCAATGAGACTTGGTGCCGCTTGTCCCCACGCCTTTTCAACGAGGCAGAAAAGTGATCTGAACAAATAGATCGCCTTTATCTAGGTCCCTGGATGTCTGCGGCATCCAGTCGCCCTGTGGCTGAGGCGGCCGAGGAAGGATGCGGGGTGCGGCCCCCTCGCCCCGCCGCCCAGGCAGGGCTTCGTCAGCTCCGTTCGCTGCTGCACCCACCACGACAGCGCCTGGCGGACACTCAGGGCGCTGGCGGGACCGGGACCACCATGCAGGCACCAGCCGTAGGGGACGTTCAATGAGCAAGCTGAACGGAAGGCTACGGAAGGGTCCCGTCGTCCCTCCTGCGGGAAGAACGCCTCTCGGTGAAACGTGCGTACTGCTGTGGGCAGCCCACCCTGCGCAAACGCGGACTGCCATACTCCGGAGGGCAACTCTCCGAAGTCGGGGACAAAGTGCCCCTGAGGAGGCCGGGCTGGAGACGGCCCTGCACGATGGGGCCTTCCTGTCGCAGTCCCCAAGCGGGCCGAATGCCGCGACCTCCCAGCGGAACTGGACTGGAAGAAGCACCCAGTGAAACCCCCCTGGAGAGCTCTCACAGCAGGGAGGTATTTGGGACACACAGGTAGCCAAGAGCCCTGCTGACTCCTAAGAAAACGAAACAACTGACACCTCCTCGGCCAGAGGCCAGAGAAGCAGGGGCAGATGAAAGGCTGAGTTCGCCTAAACTGAGCGGAGTCTTTGTACTGAGACAGGTTTTTAAACACAAAGTAGTTTCAGTTTCTGACCTCTAAAGCTCCACGCAAGAGTCTGGCCTTGGGGGCGGTGGTCATAAAACTGTTCGGTGCTTGTGTACGGAGCTGCAGCTGAGCACTCCTTGCACGAGACCTGGGAGGCGGTCTGCTTTCTCAGCCCAGGGAGCCGCGCATCAGAGAGGGTCAGCGGTCTGCCCCAGCAACGCCCATGTGACCGGAAAGACCGAGCTCAGGGTAAGTCTCATCCAGCGCCAAAAGGGCAGCTCGGCCAGGGGCGAGGGTGGAGAGCAGCGGAGAGCTCCCCGTCCACGCCCAGCGCTTCCTGCTGTGCGGCTCCGGCAGCCCCGCAGACTGGGCCTCCACCCTGGGGACCAGGGTCCTCGGAGCGTCCTCGAGAAGGAAGGCACGTCTCAGGCAGGGGCCAGAGCTCTCTCTTCACTCGTCTTATCCACTGGAGTTCCGGTTAAGATTTCATCTCTGAAAAAGGCTTCTCTGCCTTAGAAGTGGGAAAAGACCGCTCCTTTCCCGCTCTAAGGTTCCGGGGACGCATCTGGGGTTCAATGTAATTTTCTTCTGGTTCTACAAGATCTGCAACATGCTTTCTCTATCGAGAAGGTAGAGGCCAGCAGAGAGGCTCATACTGCACATCTTCGCTTTCATCATCGAACAGCTGGACTCGTCTGTGGCTTATCTGGTAGGTCTTGGCTGGCCTTCCTTCACAAGACACAACCACTACAGTGGTCCCCAGCGTGAGAAAACCCAGTGATTTTTGCAAGGACCCACTTTATAAAGGAGTGTCGGAGATGACTCACAGTAGAAAAGATGGGACCACCCATCCTGAAAAGTCTATAGTTGGTTAACGCTTCATGGTCTGGCTTTTGTGCTGTGTTTTTATATTTTTTAACTCATTATTCTGTGCCTGTGATGATTTGTCAAAAAATGTTTGTGTGGCTCCTGACTTACCCACGAGCAGCTCTTGTCAAGGGTCCCATTTAAGGGACAGTGACTGAGCAGAGAGGGGCTCAGTCCGCAGCCCCGTTACCCCCCAAATGGAGGCAGCTCTCTGCGACAGGGCTGGGAAGCTCTACGGACGGGAAGGCGAAATAACGTTGACATGAACTACGCCTGTCTTGGCTCAGAGCCACAAAGGCCCCAGGCAGTGTCCCGCAGACAGACGCTTCTTCCCATTTCCACCACTGCTTTGACTTCGGCTTTGAACTAAGTGTCTACTTTTACTAGTCTCCTACAAAACAAATTTTACAGGCTGTTGTCATTGTTAATTTCTCAAAAGCAAAGAAAGCTGCGTAAGTATCTATTATTCACTAAGCGGGTCACAAAATCATCTTTTAATATTAAAAGAAAGCAAAGAGCATGGTTACTCTACTGACAAAGGCACTAGTACATTTAGGACACCTTCACTCTCTGTTACGGGCTTCTAACCACATCTCCAGGACGGCGCTCCTTCTCCTTCCCCCAGAACTTATTTCAAACGGGCCCGGTGCTGCCTCGGTGCGCCCTGGAGGGCCCCCGCAGCCACCTGGGAACTCCGAGAGCTGACTCGCACCCCTAAGCCCGGGAATAACCGCCGTCCAGCATGCCCGTGACACTAGACCCTCACGCTCTTCGCGGTGCCCGACGTCCACCCGAAGGGTGCTGGGGAGCGCTGCTCGGAGAACTGCGCTGCGCGTGGGCATCTGTGCGTCGAGACCTGTCCGCCTGAACTCATTCTTGCCCGCAGTGGCGGCGACCCACGGATAGAGGCCCTTCGACACGCACACAGAATTGCTGTGTTTTGCCGTGCCCGCCGTTCGCGGATAACTGAATTCACTCACGTGCCTCAGCTGAAACAATGATCTACAAAGAATCATCAGCTCCTCGATGGAAACACCAAAATGGTCTCTCTTTCTTTCTCACCAACTTTAACTCAAAATTAAAGTTAAAAAAACTACCGTCTATCCAAATGCATGTTTTAAGCTAAAACATTATGGATAAACTCAGGATGCACACTCTTCACATTAATTCCAACGGCCATGCCACAGCGCACAGCTCTGGATTAAACTGGTGGTGTCTGCATGGGCAAAACGTTCTGTACGCGAAGTAGAAGTTAAAGTACAAACTGAGGGCTAAAATTCCACACTGCGTAAATGAAGATTTTAAGGCTCGTCACATTAAATGTATTTCTTATTAAGTATAAAGTCTTGAATAATAAAAATACAAAGTGACTTCCTATACAAGTCGATTTGCTTTTTTAAAAAAAATCTAATTTAGGGTGTTTGGAGAAAATGGGGGTTAAATAATTCCCTTTACACGCCGAACTGGCTGTGTTTTACCTGGAAATTTTACTTCAACAAATGCACGGAAACTGTTACGAAAAGTAGCACTACGCTCACACCAAGGCTCCAGAAACCGAGGGTGCCCGGACGCAGACCGGGTCACTAACGCAGGTGCTCCGGTCGGCACCACGTGGCGCACAGCGCCCTTTTGCAGTCTGAAGGGCGCTCTGGAGTGTTTTCAAAAAGAATCTCCCTGAGGGGTGCTAAGTGCAGGCTAAAGAAAAACTGGCCAAGGTGGAAACGGCTCACCACCGCAGGGCGAACCCCGCCAGCTGGCCAGGCCCCCGAGGGCTGCAGAAGGAGCCCTTCCTGACGGGACCCCCCGCCCCCGCGCCCCTGAGAACGGGGAAAGCAGGAGGAGACGGCATGAGCCTCTTGGTTAATCCAGGAGCACGATGATTAGTAGCCAGCAGCTCTGCCCAGCGGCCGCCCCCCCAGGCGCAGTTAGTGACCTTGGCGGCTAGCGCAGACGGGCAGGCGCCCCCCGCAGACGGCGCATTACCCTCGAGGGGGCTGTGGGCGAGGGCAGCCGCTCCGCAGCGTCCTCCTGGATGACCTCCTACCGACACAGAATGAGAGTGCGGGTGAAAGGTGAGGGTGACGCACCGGGGGAGGGGCGGACGCGATGGCAACACAGTGACATGAAACACGGACACTGGGAAGGGGCGAGATTGTTCCTTCAGTGACAACAGCGGAAAGTTTACATAGGAGGTTAGGTCCTGTGTCTTCTGCCTCCTAATTTATAAAAATACATTAACAGGGACGTTCTCTTTTTGAGTTGTTAAACTAACCGCCAACAGGAACGCCTGATATGTTAGGCACAGCTGTGTTTTGTTTTGGACTGGATTCAACCGTACATTCGAGTAATTTTCTTATCCTATCTAATTTCTGACGTTCGCCTAAGTGCTCTTCCAACGCGTCGTCCAGTTTCTACACCAGAGAGCTGCCACGCACACGGACACCACACGTGTGCGTCCTCTGACAGGATGCTGGACGTGACGGACGTGGAGGTTCAGAGCCGGCAGCCCGGGAGCGCAGGCGACGCCGCAGCCCAGAAAGGCTGGACCTGCGCCCGCTGGACCTGCGCCCGCTGGACCTGCGCCCGCTGAGGCTGCCGGCCGTTCCCGGCCACGGGCACTTCGCAGGTGCGGAAGCGGAACACACTCTACGTTAGTGCGAGCTCACGTTTCTGGAAACGACTCACAACACAGGAAAGAACCGCACTCCAGCGTCCCACTGGTTCTTACGGGATTAACACTTGCGTTACCCTTTTGCATACTTACTAGGCCATTGCTCTGCTCTCTGGGCAAACCCGATTTTACAGATGGACGTGAGATGAGGTGGTGGGGGCCGCCAGGGCAATACCTTGGCGTGTAAAGGTGTGGGGCAAAGAACGGCTATGGAGAGAACATGCAACAAAAGAACGGGGTGAACAATCACAGAAATCAAAGTGAGATGAGAGCCAGCAAACGAGACTGACTAATAAAACACAGCTCCAGGTTTTTAATGCGAGTGACAAAACAGAAGAAAAACGCCTTACTCAAATTCTGTAAGCTATCAAACCCAAACTTGACATCTTACTTAAATTTTTATACTGTTCATATACTAAAAGCTTTTTTTTAAACAACAAAAGTTTTACACCTTATAAGCTGACGCAAGAGTTTTCTTATGGGCTTGCTTTTCCGTGTCAAGTTCTAAGGGATTTATGAACACTAACTCACAATCTCTGTTTTTAAAAAGCGGAATGGCATCTTAATAGAAAACTGTTCTTTACAAAAATAGCTGCCAGCTTTTTAAAAAGTCCTGGTGGCGTGCGAACACCCTAGCAGGGACTCCGTGATGACCTGCCGCCTTGAGCTCCTGGGGCTGACTGGGGCTCCTACTCGAGCAAGAGTGCTTGACACGAGGAACCCGTAGGGCAGGTGGGAGTGTACCCAGAGCGAGTATTTGTGACCAGCCGCTCGGTAACAGGCACTACCAGATTACGTAGGCTGAAAACAAAGATTAAAATTCCCAAGTTTCGTTACACTGAAGTAACACCTGTGTTACTCCTGCTACTGTAAGAAAATTATTCTGCTTCCACTTTCAGACTAAAAACCTCAGATAACTAGAGCAAAAAAAAAATAATAATAACTAGCCCTAAACACTGAGGAAAATGTAAATGTTTTAACAAGGGGAAGTCATTCCAGCAGCACGCGACTGTTACTCATGTACAGCTGGTGAACGCGAGGTCCCCGCCCGGGCGGCTCCCGGCCTCAGCAGTCTGACCGCGGCCCAGGCATGGGCGAAGGCCTTCCGAGCCGAGCTGCGGCAGGTCTCGGGGCTGGCCCACAAGGCCCGCGTCTCGCTCGCTCTGCCGCGGGCAGCCCGGTTCTCAGGGAGGGGGACGTCACAGAACGCTGCTGTCCCGCTGCGCCCTCCTTGTCAGAGCAAAGGATGGCGTGGTGCTCCGGGGGCCTCTTGGAACGGTGCAGCGCGTTACTCATGTGGCCAACGGTTTCCAAACTGAAAACTCGATTCAAATTCTGGGATTCCTTCTCTGCCAGTTGGTTCTGAACTTCTCTTTCTTCCTAGTTCCCACGAACTTCGCGTAGGCATGCACTCGGGTTCTAGAATACTAGCCCCTATGTTTTCTCGGATCACGTTAAACAGGGAGACAAAAAAAAAAAAAAAAGAAGAAGAAGAAGAAGAAAAAAAAACTGCAATGGCCCGAAGAGCCAGTCCCGGGACGTCTGCCACCAGGGCTCGCGCTCCGCCCTCCGTCCTCCTGTGAGGGGCGCGGGGGCGGGCAGCCGGGGCCTGCTGCACCGACGGGGTCCCGGCACCACGGGAGCGGGCTGCGCTCCCGTCTCCCCCCACGGGAAGCTGCCAGCTCGCACTGAGCGAACAATCGCCCGTGGCTGAAGAGGGCTTGGAATACGACTCTGGGAATGGGCTGTGGTGCTATTATTCGGCAATAACATCTGAGCCCTACGAGCATATTTTCCGTTGTTATCTCACAGTTAAAAACTGTAATGTATATTAAACATAGGTCTACTGAACTACTGCAGACATTTCTTTATCACTGTTTTAAATGCCAATATAAATTATTACACAAAATATAGCAAATCAAACTTGCTTCTCAACAAATAGACACGAAGGTCCCTCTGAAGCATAGGTCAGTCTCTGCTGACCTTGTAGAGTTCCCTTTCCTATCAAGATAACAAAGAAAAGCAAAAGGCATATGCTAATATTCAGATTCTACCGGCATCTAGAACCCACTGAAGCTCTTTTGATTTTTAAAACATCATGCACAAGGGGGGGACCCAAAAAACCCTGGGATTTATTTATAAAAACTTGTGTGTTTACTCTTACATTTTTAAACTTCAGTCACCTTCAAAGTCCTCTCCATTTGACGCAATACACCTAGCAAGACCTTTTCCCCACTGCTTAAAACAGTTTTTGAACTTTTCAATTTTGATGCCATTTAGTGCTTCTGCCATTTTTTGTTTCACCTGTTTCCACATCAGCAAAACGTTTCCCTTTGAGGACTTTTTTCATCCAGAAAAACAAAAATAAGTCGCTCAAGGTGAGCCTGGGTGACTAGGGAAGGTGGGGGGTGGGGGTCATGATGATTTTGCTCAAAAACTGCTAAACACTCAGCGCGGTGTGGGCAGGTATGCCCGTAAATCACCACCATGAAATGGGCAAACACACTGAGAGTCTTCAAAAAAAAAAAACCAGTGAAGCCAAACGCAGCCTCTCACAACAACGCCAGCTGCTTCGCCAAAACCGATGGGCCCCTAGAACACCCACCTAGCGGGGGAAGCCTGTACGACAAGGGGTCCACCCTCCAGAAGATAATCCCGGTTTTTTTGGGTCCCCCCCGGACATTAAATTCAAACTTAAACTCTTCCCTATCTTAAAGCTAAAGGACAGTTTCAAAGCGACAATGAACCCCGTAAGCAGAAGCGGTGTCCCGGCAGCCCCGCCCGCCCTTACCCTGTTGTAGAACGGGTGCTGGGGGCCCGTCATGCCGCTGTAGTGGCTGCTGTGAGGCTGCGGCGACAGCACCCCGCCCCCGAACGGCCCGTTGAAGGACGTGGAAGAAGAGCACACGGACGGGGCCTGACTGTAGCCCGACGGGGGCCTCGGGGGCGCTTCGTGCAAAGGCAGCGGCGGGTAGGCAAGGCCCCCGATGTTCATCTGGTCTCTCGCAGCACGGACGTCTGAAAGACAAGCGGACCCCCAGGCCAGCAGGAGAAGGAGGGACATCGGTGTTGAGTCCTGTCACCACCGCCTCCTTCAGCCGCCAGACAGAAGCAGGAGGCCCCTCTCGCCCGGACCCCACCCAGACAGGGCTCCGGCCGACTCGGGGCCCAGCCCCGTCGCGGTGAGCTGCGTGCACCGCGCAGAAGGCCACCACCATCTGGACTCTTCCCTTCGGAGTCGGAACTGCACGGTGCTCTCTGGCTCTTAAGGCACTTGCTCGAGCTACTCCAACGACTCTCACGGTCCCTAACACGTCAGCATCTCCCGCGGACTCGCACTTGGCCGGTGCTGGCAAGCACGCTGCTCGCCGAGACTGCGGGCTGGCAGGTCTACGCCGCGTCCGCCTCCGGGCGGTGGCGCAGCCTTCGCGCGGGGGTCTGGACACAGAACACAGGGTCCAAGGCGGCGGCTCCCTGCCCCAGGCCACTCCGGGTGGCTCGGCCGTGCAGGCCCAGCCGAGGCCAGCGTGTTTCAGCACAGGGCGCGCTCGGCGCAGGCAGCGGAGCCTCCAGAACAACTCACACTACTCCCGAAGCTCCACATCACCGCCCTCAAGGCCCAGTCCTCAAGGTTAAGGTCCAATTTAAAAAGTGACAGAAAGATTTCCTGACCTCTCTGGGTAAAGATCCCTATTAAGAACAGAAAGTTGGTGACAGAAAAACTACAACAGACTGAAATCTGAAAGTGGCAACTGAAGGTGAAAAGGCCTCTGATCCCGAAGTACGGACTCAGGTGTGTGGACTGGGAGACACAATCAAGTGAGCTCAACAAACCACCTTTCCTTAACGTCCCCGAAAGGGTCTCAGACCCTAACCACTCACCCTCCCGTGCCGGGCACTTCCTGGTTTTCCGCAGAGCAGGAGAAACTTACGCAGCTCAGTTAAAAACAGGAACATCCCTGAGACCTTTGGAGGAGGGGAGTTAAATGTGCGGCTGATACCCACCTGCGATGATCTCCCGTAGCTTGGGGTCCAGGTTTACAGTGCACGGCAAAAAGGTCTTCACATCTCGAGCCACAAGAACCGGGGTTCTTGAGGATAAAAACACTTCAAAATTTCTTATGTCTCCATCTATTTCAAGCAGGGGCTCAACATCTTTCGTTGTTGGAATATTCTTTGATATTCTTCAAACAAGAAACAAATGAAAAGGTCATTAATGTCACTATTAGAAAGGCAAATTCTATACTTAACGAAGTTTGTTATTTATAAAAATAACTATTACATACTTCGCAGTCCTTGAAGTTATTTTCAAAGAACAAAAACCAAAGTAAGTGGTACAGTTACAAAGTTACTGAAGTAACAAAAGCAGGCCTCGGGCCGGGGGCACAGGAAGGAAAGGGACACGTGTGCCAGGCACCGCACACGCCAGCGCTCCCCGCAGTGAAGGCTGGGTGCGCGGTCCTCTCCCACACGAGGCGCGTGCGTGGGTCTCAGACGGCGGCAGTGGCCTCCGTGGGCCGCAAGAGCACCGGAACGGCTCTGCGCTCTGTGTCTGCGACGGCGAGCCACGGAGCTTGCCTTCGCAAAGACGAAATGAAGAGGAACTTCGAAACAAATTACACGAACTAGAAAAAAGTTACTAGCACAGGCTTTTCCTCCTTAAAAAAAGGTTTATTTTCTATTGTAAAAGTAGCATGTGCTTACTACATACGCGTATTTATAAGGCAGAGAAATACAGAAAAACAGAGGGAAAAAATCCATGACTTTGTCAGACAGACACAGTAACGCCTACTGAAGTGCGCCACTTAGAACGTCAACGCCGTGACAGCAGTCCGTACGCAGAACTTTCACCCGGTGTCTCTGCAGGTCAGCAGCTCTGCCGGGCAGAGGCCTGGCTGTCGGAAGCGCTGCCTTGGACGGGGGCCCTGCACGGTCGGTGCGTCGGGAGGGGTGGGTGCCGGCAGGAGGGGGTACAGGAGGCGTAAGTTGTAACGGGGAAAACTCAGAGGAGAAACTGAAGGAATGAATACTTACTAAACACTTCTTTCTGTCAAACTATACAAAACTGCCGTCTTTACCATCCCGATGGTCAAACACTGACAATCCCACGCAGGCCGACCCACCACACGCGCAGGCCACGGCCAACGCGAGGCGGCAGGTGCAGGCACAGCCCCGGGCAACAAGGTGGGGAGGGCGAAAGGCAGCCGGGAGACGGGCACGCAGGCGAGAACGGGAAGCGACCCAAACGCCCACGGACAGAGGGAGAGGGCAGACGTCGGCGCGTCCGTACCGTGGGCGCCACGGGAAAGGGGGGGCTGCGGGTGCCAGTGCGAACGTGCGTCCCCGCCCCAGCGCGCTGCCCCGAGAGAGAGGGATGCGCGGCGGCAGGCCTTCGCCGCCTGCCCCCGGCGGCCGGGGAGACCGGAGCCGGAAGGGACTCCGGAGGAACAGCAGGAGGCTCCTGCAGCGGCAGATGCGCCCGCTCCCCCGAGGGTGCTGGTGGTTTTGTGGTCAATACGAACATGTTTCAGAACTTGTGGAGTTGTACGATTTTAATCTGTCAGTGCATGTCGCTTGTACCTCATGAAGCCACTTAAAAATCAAGGCACATTTGGAGCTACCTTCAAAACACTCAACTCCCAGTTAGTCGAGAATACTACCCGCTAGGTTTTCCTGAGGACGGGTTCACAGGAGCGGCAGGAGTTCTCACGCCCTTCGGGGAGTGAAACGGGACCTCGCTCCGGCACCAGTCGTGCTCTGTGACCCCTTGGGGACTAGCGCCGTTCTGCTAGGGCCCCGTACTTGGCTACTAGCCAAGTACTGCAAGCTGTAAGGGCAAATCCAGAGGACAGAACTGGCGAACGAGAAAAGACTAGGGCGCTGGTGAGAAACTGGGACAGCAATGCTGCCTTCGCAGATTCCAAGGGCCCCTCTCACAGACCCAGGCACACGAGCACGCAGCAGAAGAGCCCTCCGCAGCGGGACCACGTCGCCGCGAAACAGCACTGAACCCGATCGTCAAGTGCCCGTCCAAAGTGAGGCGGGAGGCCGGAGAACGGCTGCTCAGGATCCTCTGCAGAAGGGCCCCAAACCGGAGCACAAACGGTGACGGTGTCCCATCTGTTTCAGGAGCGTGACACAAAACACTCAGAAGAGAAGCTAGAAAGATGCAGACAGAAACACACAGCCGACAGGTCGCGCGGAGCGAAGGGGCTGCACTCCCACGCCAGCTCCGCGGACACGAAGTAAGCAGGCGCCTCGCAGCGCACGGCTGAGCAGCGGCACGACAGCGCCGCCCCTGCACGCGCACCCGGCCCGGCGGGTCTCCGCGGGGAGCAGCGCCTGTCACTCAGGCGCCTGAGGACGCGATGGACGCCTGGTCAGCACGGAACCCCGCCTCCACAGTGCTTAGGACTGAATATTTTTAACTGTAAACGCAAACTGGTAAGATCAAGTTTAAAAACTCTTTTTTCATATTCACCCTTTCCCCAAAAGTTAATTTAAAAGAATTTTAGGAAAAAAGGTACTATTAAACTTAATAAAAACTACGCCACAGGATTAGATAATTATTCATTTGCCTACAATCTTGATTCTCAGTGCATGTAAACGTCCTGTGAAGCCACTTTGTAAAAAACACGGAGATGGAAACTGAACTTGAGAGTTTAAGACATTCGGGAAGCTTCTGTGTCCTTTGTTCTGCTGTGAAACGGGGGCAGGGAGAGGCAGCGCGGTTCCCAGGGAGACGCTGCCACCTCGTGGGTTTCGGGGGTACTGCGGCCGAGGCCGCGGGCGGCAGGGCTGCGCACCAGCAGCACCTCCTCCGGGCGCCCCCGAGCCGGCAAGCTGGCTGTACGTTACTTTTGCTTTTTCCCACGTTGTGGAAAGTCTAAACATATTTTGACTTGAAATTATGAGATCACAACCCCCTGCTGAAAAAACAAGTTCAGGGAAAAAAAACAATCTCTACTTGATCATTAATGGCATGTTTAAATTTTGGATAAGTTTGAATCCTTCAATAATCAAACTTATTTTTTAAAAATGTGAACATGCATAACACTGTTGCTGTAGTATAAAATAAACTCAACCTCAAGGGTAATTATTTTTTACATATTAAGAAACATATAGATAGAGAAACTGATTTTGCTATTTCTGTTTTCAAACGGCCTTAGTGAATATCCTTGAGTTTTTCATGCTGAAGTTAGAAACACAGAACTTTGGAACAGTTAAAATTCTTTCTCCGTTCGACATTAGCATAAAATACTAAAAATGGCATCATGACAAGTTTAAACGAGAATGCACTGTAAAAGCCCATTTCATCCTATTAGAAGCTACCGCACGCTACCTGGGAGGGAACCGCGGCCACCTGGCGCCCACGGGAAGGGGCTCAGGCAGGCGGACGCGCCAGCTGTGTGCGTGCTGCAGGCGACCGCGGGGTTTCGGCTTCCGCGCAGACCCGCCCCAGCGACTAGAACCGACAGCACCGAGCACAGCACTCCTCTATCTGGGCTTTCGCATGGGTTGGAAAGAGGTTTTGCATTTTACAGAAAAGATCAATTCAATGCTCTGGAAAAATTTCCATCTGCACTTACATTCCCACCGATACGTAATAATTCCAAAATTTCATTTGAAAATGAATAAAAACTATCTGGAAATAACGACAGAAGTAGTCCAGGCCTGCATTTCTAAAAGCTGTGCGGTCACGGAGGGCCCCCTGGCGAAGCCCCACCAGGCGCGGTGGGTGGTCTCGGCGACGGCCTGCTCTGCACCTCCCGGCGTTAGGAACGGACCCAGCGTCCTCCGGGGCGCACTGAGGGTGAGCCAGGGCTCTCATTAGCATGTGCCCCACCCACAGTAAACGCCATAAACACTGGTCTAAGGAACACCGTCAAATGTGTGGCAGGACAAAAGTGGAGTCCAGCTGAGCCACGACACTGACAGCAAGCTACACGCCCATGAGGAGGAGCGCGGGGCGGCCTCCTGAAGGCGTGCGGACGCGCAGCACCTGCAAACACGGCCGCTCGCAACGGGAGGGCACCTGTGGGAACCCGTGGACGACGAGCCTGAACAGGCGGCTGAACTCGCTCCCCCCACTCGGGTCACCGCACCGTGGGACCGCACCGGCTGCCCGCACAGCTCTCACCGGCCCTCATTTTCCCACCCAGAGCCGCCCCCTCGCCCTCCCTGCACAGGGGCCTCGCAACATGCTCCCCGGGCCAGGGCCAGGCTGCACGGCAGGACCGCGTGCCCGGCGCTGAGAGCACTCACGCGAGCACGGACGCAGCGTGTCCGAGACCCTGCAGCGGGTCTCCACTGCACCCGGTCCTCCGACAGCTGTCCGTGCCCCGCACCCCGACTTCCCTGACCTCACCTCCAACCCCCGCCCTCACCGAGTCCCCTCCTGCCACCCAGGACCTCTGTCCAAACTTCCCTCTGGCGGCACCTGCTTCCGGAGGCACCTGTGTGGCTAGTTCTCCCGCCTCCTCCTTCCAGTCCTTGCGCCACACCTCCCTCCTTGGGACGCTTAACTCCTCGGGGAGGGCTGGCTGAGCCTCCCGGTCCCGCGGACTCTGCGCTCCTCGCCTCCCCGACTCCGGCCCACCCTTCACTTCTCCACAGCGCCTGCCACCTCCTGACATGCTGTGCAGTCACGCACAGTAGACATTACTATTACCCATCACTCCACGCAGCATGAGCCCCCGAGGGCAGGGACCTGCGTCTGTCTGTCCATGGCCACATCCGGCTCCTAAAACAGCGTCTGGCCCCTGACTGGGGCTCGACACCTCTGTTCACGATGAGCAAGCGCACGCCAGCCCCCGCCCACGGGTTTCCCTGGCACATCCGGGCGCTGCTGCGAGCCTGGTGGCCACAGTGGCACCGAGCAGTGGCCTGACACAGAAACTCAGAAAACAGTGACCCACGTCTAGTCCAGCATATTCCATTTCTTTCCCCCCGGAAACCCAAAGCAGACATATTTGTAGCTACATCAGAATAAACTACAACATTCTGCCTTCACCTTTATTTATCTTTAGGAACCTGGATTTTCAATTACTTCCCACGAAGACAAGGGACAGAAACACACGACGCACCACCAGGTGTGCGCGTTTTAATTGTCCACACCACGTCCGATCATAGGCGCCTCTGTTCACGGTGTGAAGGCTCAGCCTTCAGAATAACCCTGGCAAATACACAACGCTATTTACGTCTATCCGAGGAAAAGGCAATTTCTACGTCGGACACTTCCCCCCCCACACCTGCTTAGTTTCCTCTCCTACAGGGAGAGTCAGCCCGTGATCCGCAACGCTCAGGCCGTCATCACAAAGGGGTAACGCTGCCGGGGAGCGGCCGCACTGCTGAACGAGGCACTCACGTCACACACGCAGCGGGGCAAGTGCGGCGGGGAGGAAGCACGTGGGAGTGCGGGAACGCACTGACGGCGGACAGCGCCAGCACCTGCAGAGAAGTCCCGTCGCGTCGAGAGGACAGAGCTGCATGGAGACCCCAAACTACACATGTGAAAACCAAACGGCATGCGTGGCACAGTGTGGGGAGCAGTGTCTCCAGCATCGCAAACCCGAAGCAAGAGAAAAATCGCCAGGACAAAGGACGTGCCGTGTGTCACAAAGAGAGGACCCCTCCACCGATGTGGACTAACGCGTGCCCGATTTCCCATGCTGTCCAAACCCGTAATTCAGCTCCACATGCAAAGAAGCTAACTCGTGCGTAATCTGGGCCCATCGCGGGGCCTGGGGGGCAGCCAGCAACCCCCAGGACGTGCAGGACGCAGGAAGGTGGTCAGTGAGAGCTGGGAGAGGCGGGGGGCAACCGAGGAGGGATCGGAGTAAGCTCGTGAAAACTCTGGCTGAATATGAGGAAGAAATATCATGAGATGATGTTTTATTATAAAAAATGCCGTATGTGCAGAGATACCACTATTTGAATAATTTAAAGATACTGAACTTAATACAAATGTTATGAACTAGATATCTGTACTGTCTATTCAACAAATAGCTATTTCCATGCAATGAAAGATGGCCACCATTCTCAGGCCCTCTCCAAACTTATGCAATTGTTTTCAAAATCAAAATCTATCACCCTGGCTGGTGTGGCTCACGGGATTGAGCACGGGCTGCAAACCAAAAGGTCACCGGTTCGATTCCCAGTCAGGGCACATGCCTGGGTTGCAGGTCAGGTCCCCAGTAGGAGATGCATGCGAGGCAACCACACACTGATGTTTCTCTCCCTCTCCTTCTCCCTCCCCTTCTCTAAAAAATAAATAAATAAAATCTTTAAAAATAAAATAAAAATCTAGTAACAAAATAAAGGTTGGTATTATCCTTATCACAAAACTATTCTGATTCATATCCTCTCAAGTAAAAGACTTCTTGAACAGTGTCAAAACAAAAATATTAAACATCATCTTCAAGAAAACTCTTAAAATTGATCTTTTCAAAACCTCTATCATTGCTTAAAGTGCTTACTGAAAAATACTAGAAATAAACTTTCGCAGCTAAAATATTTCTGTGGTTGTCTAAAACGCTATAATAAAAAGACAGGAAATCTTTATCTACAATTTTTATTTTACTCCCTTTCTTCTTACTAAACGTACGTTAACAAAAAAAAAAAAAAACCCTCAAATGATATAGACAAAAGCTTTTAGCTCAACACATAATTGCAAGAAAATTACAATAATTGTACCAATTAAAATAATCTTGAATGAACAGTACTTCATCTTAATGTTCCAATGGTTTATAGAGGGATCTACTAAATTAGCTGAAATTGCTTTCCAGCGTTAGTATCAAATGTCATTTGTTAAAAGTTGAACAATTTAGAAAATAATTTAACACAGCAATCTCACCAAACGCTGAGAACCAACATTTTCTTTTCCAGCCGAGTAAAGCGGGCAGATGTGTCAGAAACGGCCGTAAAAATAAACGAGGCTTTTTGTGGATTAAAAAATTTACTACCAACGGTAAAAATGCTATTTTCTAATTGCTTTTACCAAATCAGATTTCTTTAATAAAATAAATGGATATCAATTACATACTGCTGCTTTTGTATGCTATGAATAACTTTTTATTATTCAAATGACAAACAATAGCATTAAAGAACTCAACTACAGTTCACAGAAGCAGTCGTTGATGTTATTTTAACATATTCCAATATATGATTTTTCAATATGTTGATATTATCTTCCCATAATTTTTCATTTAAATCATCTTAAATTTACTTATTTTGAGTCCATTTCTTCATGAATGCTTAAAGGTTCTTACTACACTGTCTTTTTCTCTTCCTTAGAGTATCCACAACACATTCTTTGTAAGCATTTGTGGGCATATAAGACATACCCATTTATTAAAAAAACAAAAACAAAAAACCCATCTCACAATCACCCTGAAAACAGCCCATTCAGAGACGGCAAGCCCACCCAGGGCTGAAGTCTCCAATGGTGGATCAATTAAATAGCAAAACAAAGTCATCATCTCATACATGTACCTCCAATTTATAATAATCTATTTTACTTAAATGAAATACTCCCCTTACAAAAACTTGAATTATTTTTTTTATTTTTAAATCTTTTATTAAATTTATTGGCTTCTTTAAAAAGAGGCAAGATTTCAGAAAGGCGTGCTATATTCGAACGGTAATTTCTAAAATGAGATCAAATTAGTCCTCATCCTCTTTGCATCTGTCTTCCTGTCATCATCCCAGAGAAAAACGTAACAGCCCCAACAGGTGTGGCTCAGCGGGCTGGGCGTTGTCCTGCAGACCGAAAGGTCACCAGCTCAATTCTGGGTGGGAAGAGCTGAGTGAGAGCTCAGAGACTTTGCAAACTCCCGAACTCTCCGAAGCTCCCTCGGCCCTGCTGACAACGCGGCCCCACTCGGAGCCCGTCTCCGAGCCTGCCAAGGCCCACGAGGGTCACTCGGGCACAGAGCGGCGAGCCTGGCGCCGCGGAGTGCGGGCTGGGGACACACGCCACCAGGGGCCGCTCCCAATGCAAGCAGCCTCTCCCTCCTCCCCGCCCGCACCCCGAGGTGGAGGGCCAGCCCTGCTGCCCGTCTGCCTGTGTCCTGAGACCAAGCGCACGCCTCTCCGAGCAACGCCGAGCAGCCCGGGCCAAATGAACCCCAAGGACGGGCGCACGGTTCCTGAACGACGGCTCAGCCCTGTTCTCCGACGTGCTGGTGCCTCCACGAACACAAGCACGACGTCTCACGGAGAGAGGGCGGTGTCCAAGGACTGCCTGTCCTCGCCGATCAGGGCTTTGTGTGAAAATGCCCGTACGGAAAGCAGACCCCACGCTACCGATGTGAACTGGCGTTACGTTAAAACTTTCAAAGTTATTCTAACTGTTTTATAAGACCTGCTGCGCTCATCTAGCAAACGTTCGTAACTGCACAGTGCCTGTGGAACAATGCACATGTTTATTTGGGAAACATGCCAATCACACATCTCATAAGATTTCCAAGCCATCAAAGGGCAGACGCATCACCGCCCCCTACTGGACACCCGCCCTGGGTTCACACAACTGATGGAACTGAGCATAAATAACCCAGAAAAACCACCATGAGCTCAGATCTGTACACTAATCCGACAACCATCCCCTACAATTCCAGAACTAGTTATCCACATAAAAAATATTAAATAAATCATGTACATGAAAAATAGGGATTGGAAAGTAAGGAAAACCATACGCTGACAATATTCTAAGGAAAGAAAAATTTGAAATCTATTTTCTTTTTTAGTGTTATGTAGTATAGATGAGATTTACTGAAATTTCTGAGAAGGAGGTTTTTCTGGCCAGTAAGGAGGAAAGTTAAGGGTACTGTGGAGTGGGGGAAAGTGGTGTGAAATCTTTTTTAACATACGAACTATAAACTAAATGCTTTATTAGGTTTAATATTTCATTTACAGGTACAAAACAGTAGCTTCAATTTTACTGAGTTTTGTAAAATTATATAGTTCCCTTGTATTATATTTTTTCTAAGAGACTGTTTATTTAGAGTAGCAACTGAAAACTTTGAAGGCATTAAGTGTTCTGGTGAACAAAAAGGATTATGATTTTAGTTCTGATATTTTACATACTTGGCATTTCACTGAGCATTAACTGCATGTCTTTCAAAAAATGTAATCAATTTATCAAAAGTAGAAATTTTAAAAGTATTTCGAATGTCTAAATATAAAAGAATAATACATTCCTTTATTATTTAATTCAAAGAATGTTTTCCAATCAGTATTCACAGTTCCTAAAACCCTTCAGATATAAAGCTGAGAAAATACTTGTAGTAATGATTTGGAAAATGTAACTGCCTTAAAGTTCTATGAAGACATTTAGAATAAAAAATACAATGGAAACAAATAATAATGTTTTAAGCCTTGCATTTTTTTATATATACATTCATAAAGCCAACGGGACTATTAAACGTTTTATCACATAGCTCACAATGAAAAGGGACAAATATATCCAAATAAAGCTATAAACTTTATTTTTTAAAAAACTTTATTCATTTATTTTCGGAGAGAGGGGAAAGGAGGGAAAAAGGGAGGGAAACATCTGACGTGTGAGAGAAACATCAATTGGCTACCTCTTGCCTCCCCCTCCTGGGGACCTGGCCCAAAATACAGGCATGTGCCCTGCCTGGGAATCGAACTGGTGACCTTTCAGTCTGCAAGTCAGTGCTCAATCCGCTGAGCCACACCAGCCAGGACAAAGCTATAAATTTTATAAGATGTAATGTACACTTGTGCTAATATAACTCTAAATGTAAAATGGAATTAGAGAGAGACATCAGTTGAATTTGGAAGTGTCCATTTTACACATAACATTTTGTATTCATTTTGCTTTAAATGCATTAACTTTTTTCTGAAAAATGAATGCAATCTAAGACAAAGTTAAACATAAAGAGGTCGAAGTACCTTTCATAGATGGCTTTTAACGTCATCTGATCTGGAACACCCTCGGTCTCTTCCAGATACAGGATGAGCCACGAGGTGCGGTACGGCCACTGCTCGGTCAGGTTGATCCAGCTCGCGAGCCGGTCCCAGTTGAAGCTAATCTGATTGGCTCTCAGTAATCGCCCTGGAAGGAGCACAGGAACATCTTAAAGCCAACAGACGTGTGATGCTATGCTGAGCAAAACACTTGGCAGATTCGCAAATAATTTAATGACTCTGAACGTCTGCAACCTGCCATCTAGGTTACGAGGCACACGGGGACCAACTACGTCACAGCCTCTACAGCCCCAAAGCTCCACCGGGAAGCTTCTGGGGCTCACACCAACCCACTTCTAACTTCACTTGTTACGTGATCCCCCCCCCGGGACTGAGCCGATCGCACGGCTTTGACCTTGCACACGCAGCGCGGTCTGTCAAGCAGCCGTGTCGGGGCCCAGGCCACGCAGTGGGGCACGGGAACACCAGGAGCGGGACGGCCCGGACGTGCCGATCCCTCCTGTTTCACCACGTGTGAGCGTGCGGCCCCACACGTCCGCTTCCAGGTGGGTCGTGCTTGTCTGTAAAATTCGTTCACGCGGCTCTTCGGGGCGGCACCCTGACAGGGGCGCGCTCCCACGGGCGCAGCTGCAGCCCTCCCCCTCTCAGGGCTGCCGCCTGCTTCCGGTCTCGTCACCTTGCCCTCGACATGGCCAGGACCCTGAACGGCAGCTACTACTGCCGGCTAGTTTCACAGGCTGTCAGCGGTGCTTGGGCAGCACCGGCCCGTGCGCGTCTGTGCTGAGGCCTGGCTGTCCTGGCGCACACATGACGAGTCAGCCCTCCCCCGACTGCTGACGGCCACGCTCCCCCCGCCAGGTCTTCGCGCATCCCCAGGCCCGCACCCTGCAGCCCCTCCGCTTATTCACGCAGGCTTCCTCCTTGGAGGGGGTCTGGCCTGCTGGATCAGTGGCAGGGTCTTACCTTGTACCCAAGTCGGCCTGAGACAGAAGAAAGGATTTTTTAAATCCTCAAGTTTAAAGTGACAGCACGACCGATGGCTGACTGCTGCTGCCAAAGCTGACACCGACACTGGCTTTACAAGACGCACTTGGTGCGGACGAAACCGCGGGTCAGCCATGGCGACACGTGGGCACAGCCCACGCCTCGTTTCTGAAACTGAGCCGCTCCGTGAACGCTACCGCCACTCTCCACAAGAAGACAGCAAGAAACAAGTCACCTGTCACGGACACAATGTTGAGGAGCCTCCTCATGGTCTGCGGGCTTATGTCACTGAACCAGTCCTCCGTCACCAGCAGCTTGGTCAGGTCGAAGGACATCTGCCGGGTGATGGCGCGCTGCATCTGCCGCCTCCGGTGGGTGTCCTGAAAGAGCCGCCGTCGGGGCGGTGAGCCGCGCCGCCCGTCGGAGGGCGCCGGGCGTCCTGGGGACGCAGCGCGCACTTACGGCCGAGTCTCAGTCTACGGTCGGAGAGGGAGAGGGAGAGGCTGCGGACTGAGGGGAGCATCCCTACTCCCGGGGGTGCGGGGGGGGCCGCACGGCAGTGCCAGCCACAGCTGCGCTCCGGCCTGGGCTGCGACCGCGGCTGCACAGCTGGGCGAAGCTCAGTGCCTTGAAGACGGTAAGTGAGCAGAATTATGTAAAGAGCGTTCGACTCAAACTCTCGTAGGAGCTCGGGATTTATAGGAACCCTGAAATAATAAAGCAAATAGCTCCTCGCTCAGTTTTAAGGACTCAGCATTTTTATTCTTATTTTTTAACGGATGACAACTATCTAAAAGGCAGCTGCTCCATCCATCCTCACAGCTGCATTAAATGCACTAAATTAAAGTAACTAAATCAATTAAAGGCACCTGACCGGGGGACGGGCGAGGAATGCCACCTACTGAGGAGGAGGAACAGGCACAACAAGGTGCCTTCTCTTCAAAGGTCACAGACCCAGGGAACGGTAGGTGCCTCCACAGGGGACACCAGAGCGCAAGCTCTCAGGACAGGCATTCGAAGGGCGAGTCACGCCCCGCCCGAGCTCGCATCAGCAGCTGTCATTCACAACCCTAACTCTGCACCCACACTTGCGTGGGGGGAGGCATAAAATCAGACTGTCAAAATGTCACCGAAGACACATCTTCAAATGTAAAATATCCAAATTTACGGATAACACGCTTAAAACAAGCAAACCAACCTCAAAGCCCAAACGATCCACGAAACCGTGCCCCGGAAGGCAGGGGCTGGGACAGGGGCACCTGGAGTGCTCCGGGAGGAAAGCCGGGGGCTGGGAAGGGCGCGCAGCTGCTGCGCCGGAGCAGCAGGCAGCCCCCGGGTCCCCGCGAACACCCGGGGAGGAGCCAGGTCACTGGGTCGCAGGAGCAAGGGGCCTTCCTGCCATGACCTCCCAGCTGCAGGCCAGCGGCGCCCGGAGTGAGCGCAGGCTCTCCCACTGGGCGAGCACCCGTGGGCTGTGAACCTGCCTCAGGGACTCGGGTGCCATCGGGAGGGGGCTGGGAGCAGGCGGGGGGAGGTCCGGGCCGCTGCACAGTCCACGGCTGCTATGGCCGTAGGGCCGGACTCTCCCCGGGAACCACTGGGCAGCAAGGAGAGCCGGTGACAAACGTCACTTGAGGAGTTCGCTTCAGGAAAGACCACACAGTGACGCCCCCCCTTCACTTCCCCCGCGTGACAGCGACACAGCACACGGCTCAGAGCGAGCAGCGCCTCACCCGCCGGTTGAGGGCCGTCTTGCTGCCCAGTTTCGTCACCTCCCCGAGGCTGTGCTGCGAGACCCTTCTGTCGGCGTCCTCCTGGGTCCCTGGAACGACAGACCCGGGCGCCGCTGGGCGGGCGGGCGGGCGGGCGGCCGCCACACGCGACAGCGAGGGGGAAGCGGACCGCCGACGAAACTCGCCGAGGCTCCGGGGGGGGGGGGGTCGCCCTGAGAAACGGCAGACCCCCCCGCCCCGCCCCGTGCCAAGGCCCCCGCAGAGCCCGCCCCGCACCTGCGGCGTCCGAGCACGGAAGGTCCCCGTTGGTGGCGGCGGTGACGAGGTGCCGCCGGGCGCTGCTCAGCCCGCGGCTGTTCAGGAAGACGGGCAGGTGCACGATGTTGCGCATGTAGTCGTGCCCGTTGATGTTCGAGTCGCGCAGCACGCTGCTGAGGTTCTGGTTGATGGCCTTGATGATGATGTGCGGGTCGCTGGCGAAGATGGCGATGAAGGGGCCCTTCGAAAACAGCACCCGGACCTGCGGCAGAAGGCGCGCACGTCCATGACGCCAGTTTGAAGCCACCCGGCGTGACGAAGCTTCCGCAAAACCTGCGCCAGCCCTCGACCGCCACGTTCTTTCAAAACCACCCTTCATCCGAGCGAGTGCTGTTCTACACGGAAACAGACGCCACCGACGCCTCCACCCGGCTCTTCCCCGCCGGGCAGGGACGGCGGTAACGCCTTGCCAGGAACGACGCGCCCGGCCCTCCCCTGGACACGACACGCACGAGGCGCTGGGTGCACCGGTCTGTCTCCGCCCAGTGGCGCTCTGGTGCATACGGCAAGCCCGCGGAGAGCCCCCAGCGCGCCCGACCCGAACGAGAGCCCCACGAGTTCTGGGGGCGCCCTGCCTTCCTCCCTCACGTGAGCCCTAGCCGTCGGCAAGGAGAAGCGGAGCCGCCAGACGGACGGCCTTCCGAGCCCCCCCAGGTGGCGTTGCCCCGCCCCGCCGGTGAGCTACGATTACTCCAGTCCGTCTGGGATGGATTATTTGCTCCTGCTGGGTTTCAGCATGAAGACGGTTATTACCACAGAAGAGGAAGCACTATTGATTCCACGCGAGCTGTTCACGAAGCCACCCCCCCGGCTGCCACGGTGACGGCCACGCGCTCCAAGACAGGGAGACGTACGGTGTCCAGCATCTGGAGCACCCTGTCCTGCTCGCAGGCGTCCAGCCCGTCAATGATGACCGCCAGCCGCGTCTGGTTCTGCGTGAAGCTGTCGATGGTCTTCGCCAGCCTGGCCATCAACTCCACCTCGCACTTCAGGACCTGGTGGGACAGGACAGACAGCCCTGGAGACACGAGGGGCCGAGCGCGCTTCCTGCAGAGCCCGACGGAAGTCCTCCGGGAGAAGAAAGGAACCCAGAGTCCTCCCTGCCAGCCACGGCTCCCCTTACACCGCCGAGGGCGCGTCCCAAGCCCCCAAGCAACTTCACGTAAATGGGAATGTTTCGCCCTTACAAGGAGGCGGGCCCATCACAGCCTCTTTTGTATTAAACTGGGCTGAATGACTTCTTTCCAAGATCACATGCTCTGAAGATCTGAATGCAAATCTGAACGGCCCGACCGCAGGTGGCTTCCTGATGGCACGAGGCCTCGACCGAAGGGAGGCGCTGCCGACGCTGCCCCCGGTTGCTCCCCCCACAGTCCGGGCTGCTCTCTCCCCCAGGCTCCCGGGCAGCGGTTTCCACCCTTGTTCACCTCGCAGCGCACAGCAACTAACTGCCAAAGTTCTGTGGCACATCACAGAATGCTTATGTTTTGGATGATCTGACCAAAGAAAAGGTGTAACTTTAATTTACACAAAAACAACAGCAATTACCTGCTCTTTTTGCTCCAAAGTCACTTTTAAAAGAATCAGGTGCCTATACTTGCATATTAGGATTTCTGGTACCAAAAATTAACCAATCAGATGCAGCCTTGTGATACAACAAGACCAGTAAGATGCAACTCTGTTACACGTATGACCCGTATGTTTATGGTTCAAGACAGGGCTGTCCCACTGGACGGCTACTGCGTTGGCCGTTGTTATTTTTTTATTCGACAGTCTAAGGGAAAAGAGGTCAGTGCCCCTGACTCAACAGTCAGGTGTTGCATGTTTTAAAAGTTCTCGCAGCACCCCAGCTGGAAATCGCTGCTCCGGAGGAACCCATACTACTAGGTAGGAGTTACCACCCACGAAGCAACCAGTCTGCTAACGCCTGTGATAGCTCGTGAAAGCCTGCTTCATAGGAACATGTCCTGGCTGTAACTCTTCCCACTCCAGAAACGCATTTCCACCACCTGCACTGAAGCTACAAACGCAACACACGCACGCTCAGCACACGCACGCCCCCCCCGCCCCCCCGCCCCGGCCCAAATGCCCGCAGGCTCACTTTCATGAACCCCTCGCTTTTCAGCTTGTGCAGCCTGGACGCAGCGCTATGGAGGCGCTTCCGCTGAGAGTTCAGGAGGGAGTCCAGCACCCGCCACCAGGTGCGACAGTTCAGCGTGAAGGCCAGCCCCACCACGGACGCGATGGAGATGAGCACGGCATTCACCGTCAGGTGCTTCCGGTCGACCCTGAAGACGGCCAGAAGGGCGACCCCGGCGACGACGCAGCCGAGGACGAACAGGACGACGACGACGGACGGGAGACAGCACGTCCTCTTCCACCTCTTCCTGCCTGCGGCGCGACAGACGGCCTTACCAGCCACCGACCCCTGGGCGCCCGGGAACCCCGAGCACCAGAGGGACGGCACACGGCGTGTCCCCCTGACGCTCACTCGCATTTGCAGCGCGACCTGAACCCCTACACTCACCCATGGCGGGGGGGGGGGGAGGAAGTCCTACCCTGCGTATCTTCAGTCTTGAATACTCGAAAGAGCCTGGTTGCCAAAAAGCCAAACTCCCTCTCACAGGCGTCCGAGAGGGTGGCGATCATCTCGGCCATGGACGTCTCCCCGCCCACGCTGGACAGCCGGTTGTAGTCTGTAAACAAGAACCTTGGGGAGGGAAGAGACGCTCCTCAGCCCACCGCAGAACCCACGGCAACATCCATCATTTGCCCTGCGCTTCCTTACGTCTCATTCCAAGTACTGCGTTTAAAATTCAAAGGAGGGAAAAGAACTTGAAATTAGGTGTCTTCCACCTCTAGCAGCTTACACCTTTTTCTTTGGAAAGACAACAAAGGAGTCGGGTGTAGCACATTTATATGAAGTAATTCTGACTAAAGACAGAGAGGGAAAAGGTTATGAGAGAGTCTAGGAAGGAACCAGACATCTCAACAGATCGCATGACATGATCAGAAGTGGGTACCCCCAAGCCCCAGCCAGGTGGCTCGGTGGTCCCGTGCACCAAAAGGTTGCAGATGTGACCCCTGGGCGGGGCATGTATGGGAGGGAGCTGATTGATGCTTCTCCCTCTCCCTCTCTAAAATCGATGGATATATCCTTGGGTAAGGATTAAAGGAAAGTAAAGCTACTTCCGCCGAAGGACCCACTCACCTCACAGGCAGAGCCTTCGTGGTCTGCTCCGGCAGCTCGGGCGGGTTCACGAACATCAGTTTGAGCAGCAGTTCCACATAGCCGATGTGTCTGGCCAGCGTGGTGCTGAGGACCCAGGCCCAGTTCCAGCTCTCTCCTTCCCTTCGGCCACCGAAGTAGATGACAACTGGAATGCACCGGTAAAGAAGACATCCCAAACGGTCATTAGCCAGGCAGCCTCTTCTCGCCAAATATCAAGTGCGACTGGTAGGTTTACACAATTTTTCATGTCCTATGCTGTTTCCTAACTATACCTGAAAAAGTTCCTCAATTAATTAACCTCCACCAATATCTAGAAGGTACATGAAAACTGGAAAGTTAACAGACTCAAATACGACGTAAGGAAGACCATGCCTTAGACAGAAACATCGCCTAGTTCAGATTCCAATGTAAATACTTTGGACTTCATCAGTATTTCAACTGCTGAAATGACCAGTTCCTCCAATCCTAAATCTATTTCCTTTCTTACAACTGAAGACACCCTAAGGACAGGGATTATATATGTACACACACATATATGTATATACATGTGTACACACACACACACACACACACACTTTTTACTTTGCTTTTAAATAAAGTAAAAATTACGATCATGGTCAAAACGTTCAAGAGCATGCCAGTGATGGCTATGAAGACTTATTTTCAAGAAAGACTTAAATATAAATCATTAATTGACATATAAAAGGGTAAGTACAATACATTGGAGTTCTGCTTGTACAGTAACAAGTAGAACACTAGTTTTAGGGCTGCTCCAGCCTGGCTGTGGGCAGTGTTCCTTCAGGCCAGCTTATAAAACAGCAGAAAGATCAATTTTCTACCCTCATCATGAAAAACACAGGCCTGAAGAGACAGATACAGATAATCTTCTAAGCAGAACAATGAGTCTTGACATTTCCCACATCTCTGAAAACCGTGCAAAGCAGGGACTCACTAAAAAACATGTACAGCAGAGCCAGGAAGCTCAGGGACACGGCTACCCCGAGGTTCGGGTCGACCGCGAAGGCGAACAGCAGCCCGAGCCCGCCGCAGAGCATCAGCGTCAGGAACACGATCAGCCACGAGAACTGGAAAAGCGGCTCGATCTGCTGGCCTGCGAACGTCTTCATCTCGTCTGGGGAGAAACGGGGGGAAAACGTCACGCCCGGTTTACGAAGCACGACTGCTAACTCAATCTGAAAGCTCCTCATCTGAATGTGAGCCGTTACCAGGCCCTGACAACATCCCCGGATGAAACCAACGCTCTCCCGTCACCAACGTAAGAGTCCCTTCCCGAGGGGCGCCCCCCTGTCCCACCCACTCTCCTGCTGCCTGTGGAAGATGCACAAAATCCTTCCCCAGGGGTTTCCATCGGCGGAGGCTTTGTTGATACTTATTTGATGAGGGTTGCCTTACACGAGCAGCAAGGTACCGTCTCCGGACGGGACACTGGAAATCGTGACTTTGCTGTGTCCTCAGCACACCCCCCGCCACACTGTGCCCTCCAATCACACTGGGGAATCACACCTCTTCCGGGTGGGTGTCGAGCCCAGGCGAGCCTTAAACAAGTCGTTCTTTCTACGAAACCTGGTGGAAACTTGGCAGGCAGTGCTGAAACCTATCCCTGAGGAACGAGGGACGTTTTGCCGAGCAAAAGCGCGGGTGTCGGGAGGCGGAAAGGGGAGCCGTCTAGGAAGCTCCTGATACAGGGACCAACCCAGGAAAAGCGTCTGGTCCGTCTGCAAGAGCGAGCAGCACAGAGCGCACCCAGGCGGCGCGGGCGGGTGCGGCCACGCACGCTGTCAGTGTGTGAGGGGCGCTGGACGTGGGGCTGCCACGGCACAGGCAGAAACTGCTACCACGTGGTTAGCGGGTCGTAACGCAGTGGGCCTTTGTTTCAGAGACAGAACTTGAACACAGGTGGAGGACGACGAGGGGAGTCAAAACCCTGCTACTTTCAACTCAGGGCCCCGTGTAACACACGTGCCCATCCGCAGAACTCGATGTTTTCCTTTACTCACAGAAATGAAGCCAGCAGACTGCACAAAGGGCTCCTTACCCTCCAGCTTCTTGAGAAGGAAGGACTTCCCACTGCCCCACTGGGCGTAGAGCCCCACGCAAATGGGCGGCTGCATGGTGGGCTCACTGAGGATGTCCGCCAGGGCGCTGCTGTACAGGTCGTAGCCCAGCATGTCCCCATCCGTCTCCGTAGGGGACAAGTGTCCTGGGATTAAAGGGAGACGTCAGTGCTCATCTGCTGTTTGTTTAATTAGAGGGAAAAACTTACTGTCAGTGGCTAAACCTGTGTAAAAACAGGTTCGGATAGTCCCAAATACCACATGTTACAGAACTTAGGATGCCTACTGACGTCAACTGTAAGATACAATTCAATTTCAGAGATGTCAAAATGTGGAACGGGACACCTGTTAGAATCAGTGTGATATGATTAAAACAGAAAGCAGCCCATGGGAACAAACTCGATACGTGCAACCGCCACGTAAACAAGCCGACAGACGCTCCTGAGGATCGCGGTTAACCCAAGGGGAGGAGATCCTCCACGGCCCCAGGCAGAAAAGTTCGATGGCTCAAAGTCATCAATGCTCCCCAAATTAATCTATCGCTCTAAGGCAATTCCAATAAAAACACCAGAGAATGTTTTGAAAAATTGAAAAGCAAAAAACCTGTCAGAGCAGCTAAGAAAGAAATGTAAAGACTACCGCAAGACACAATAACTCAAACGCCACCGAACCCACACAGGACCCGCACCTACGCACATTTCAAATCGGCGGGAAAAGTACGAATTAGTGAGGGGTGTTAAGAAGTCAGACATCCACTTTTTAAAGAATAAAATCACTACTCCATACATCTCACACCTTAGATAATAGAAGTTTCTGAAGCATTAAGAAATTAAATGTAAAAAGTAAAACCATAAAAATACTAGGAGAAAAAACTTTTTTAAAAGGTTTTACTTGTTTATTTTTAGACAGAGGGGAAAGGAGGGAGGGGGAGAGAGAGGGAGAGAAACACCTGCGTGTGGTTGCCCCTCATGCGCCCCCCCACTGGAGACCTGGCCCACAACCCAGGCGTGTGCCCTGACTGGGAATCGAACCTGCGACCCTGTCGTTTGCAGGCCGGCACTCAATCCGCTGAGCCACGCCAGCCAGGGCAGAATAATAACCTTTTTAAATCTTTCCTTGGAAAAAGCCCTTCTCAGCAGAACACTAAAGCCAGAACTGCCGGAAAAGAGTGACAGACGAAAAAGACACGCACACCTTTCGGACAGGGAATGGAAACCCGTCACCGTAGACGCCGAGCAAGCCGGGGCAGGGATGCGACAGGCACGCTAGGTCCAGGATCAATGTCCGCGACACACACGCACGCACACACGCTTAAAACCCATTTTTAAAGGTATTAAAAACTCAAGAAAAATGTTGGCTAGGGACACACAGAGGGAAACGGCACAAACGCGGACAGCCAGGAACAGGCGAGGGGCCGCGGTCCCTCAGTGACCGTGCAGGGAGGCTGCGATGAGCGCCCCCTCGTGGTCTGGCCAGGGGCCGCAGGGCACCGCACTCTGCGCGCGGCAGAGGTGAAGAGAAAGTCTGCCAAAGCTGCGACATGCACCGACCAGCCAGCTCCACTTTGGGGCGTTTATTCCAAGAAAATAACCCTAAAATAAGAGTTACTGGATATGGGCGCCAAGATGTTCCCTGCAGCACCAGCTTCCAACAGCAAAACGAACCAAATATTCATCAACAGAGACCTGAATGCACTATTAAAATACTACAGAGGAAAGATGATACAATTAAAATACGGTTCAGTTCATTATTAAAAACTTTCATAATACAGCACGACCTGATTTTTTTTTAACGTTACAGATATGGTATAAAATATTTTTAGAGATGCAAAAACAGGTGGGAGGGTCATTCAAACCGTTATGAATTGGGCAATGGGGGATGGGGAAATTGGTACTGTTGGTGCTATTTTTGTGTCTTCATTCTTGAAATGTAGTGAGTGCGTATTATTATAATTCAAAATACTTTACAACACAAAAATCCTCTTTGCAGACAGTACGCAGTGAGAAGCTAAAGGGCAAGGTGGCGGGATTCTCCTACCTCCTGTTGGTTCTCTGTTGGATAGGTTGGTAACATGCCTCTTTCTTAATTCGAGTAACAACTGCTCTACTAACCAGAGTTTCTCCATATTCCAAAAGACCCCACGTGAGTGCTTACGCTCTCACGTGCCCTCCTGTCAATCAAACGCTACCTGAGCACAGCAGCCAGGGCATTAACTACATATCTCAGAGGTCACGGGGGTAACAAACAGGGCCCCAAGGAACTGGGGATCTGGACGGGAGAAAATGCTGAAACGAACAGGATGACAAGCCATGTGTAACAAGTATTAGAACAGAAAACGGAAGCACAACTGCTCAAGCACCCAACAAGGCAGAGCCTGCAGCTGCTCAGGCGGGGCAGGCAGAGTCCCTGAGGGAGCCTCGGGGAGAGGATGCGAGCCAGGCACGCTCGTGGGGACGGGACGGGGACGGAGCGGGCCAGCCCTGAGGGGGCCCAGCCCCCTACGGAAGCACAGAGTCTCCCTGGGAGAACGACGGCAGGCAGAAGGGGCTTTAGAAACGTGGGCTCCGTTTCCAGGCCTCCGAAGCCGGCCGGTCCCTCCAAACGTGCCGCGCTGAGACAGCTGCGGCCCGGGGCCCGGGGCCGGTGCCCGGTGCGGGAGGGCTCGGACAGGGCGGCGGCCCGCAGCGCAGCGCCACCTCCCTCAGCCTCCGCAGCTCCCAGTTCCGGGGCGTGCGGAACCGCCGCTGCTCTCAAAGTTTTTCATGGAGCACTCATGTTTTTTAACAGCTCAGTCAGGAACAAAACCCAGCACTTACTGGCTCCGAATATCTGCGTTAAGATGCTCTTCTGGTGGCTGCAGTCAATGTTGTAGGGGGTCTCGCCCGCTTTGTTGGGCCTGTACAGTAACCTTCCGTCTTTGGGATTCCGTAACAGGAGTTCTGCCAGTTTCCGACTCCTCCCGCGGATAGCGATGTGCAAGGGAGTGTCCCCTTTCTGCGAAACGTGGCAGAGAGCGTGAACCTTCCCATCTCTAAACACAGGATGTGCAGAGTCACAACGGCCCTGCGTCTGTAAAATAACTGAAAATCTGAACCCTCACAGTTTTCCCATGGAGTATGTACATACCGTGGGCTTTTCCCTCTGATTTTCCCTGCGGTTCCTTTCTCCCAGCTCTCCTCGGGAACGATGTCCCCGCAGCCCTCCGACGTGCAGGTCACTCTCCTCCCCTCCCCCCCCCAAGTGACCCCACAGCGCCTCCCAGCGCTTGTTGCCCACTGACGCCAGCTGCCTTCCTCAGGCAGCGCAGGGTCTGGCGTGCAGACTCCCCTCCTCTGGCTGGAAGCTTGTGACCCCACCGCTGCCCCGCCCAACGTGAGCGAGCAGGAGAGCCTGGATGTGGGCTGGAGCCCCCTCCCCTGCTGGGCGCAGTGATGCCAGTGGCTCCGGGAGTCTGTCTCCTCCAGTGAGGGGGGGGGGCCCTTCCCCCCTGCGCATCTGCAAGAAGCTCTGCCCTCACACGTGCCCCACCCCCAGCGCTCGCCGCAGCCCCCAGCTGGTCCCAGCAGCACAGGCTCGTCTGAGGCAGCTTCCGCCCCCGCCCCCGCCCCTCTCAGCTCAGCACGCAGGGGACCGCCAGGAGATGGCTGCAGCCCTGGGATCGGACCCCTTGTCCAAGAGATGCACAGGTCAGCCCCCCAGCCACCTTCCAGACAGTGTCCCCGCCCACAGGTGCCTCACCTTGTCCACGGCAGACACCTTAGCGCCTTTGTCCAGCAGCAGCTCCACCACCTCGATGCTCCTCATCTTGGTAGCCTTTATCAGCGGGGTCTCGCCGTCCTGCGGGCACACGTGCGGAAGTTTGCCACACTGCGAGGGCCGCTCCTGAACGTCCCAAGTCCCGTAAACGCATGTGCAGGGCTCAGTGACCTGCCTCAGGCACCAGTCTACGTCAGCAACGTTCCCAGGAAAACAGAGTGGTAAAAGCTAGCAAGAAAACTGCTTTTCCTTTCACAGCCATTCTTTTGTATCAAAATGACCTGATGTCACTCAGCCAAGTGTGGGATGTGACCCGCTGCCTTGTTGCCACTTCTGGCCACCGGGCCCTGGCCCTCGCTGCTGCCGCCCCCCCACCCCTTGCCCCCAGTCCCATGCGGACATCTGGGCAACGCCTCCAGGGATGAGGCCCTTTCTCACCATGGCCCCCCGGCCAACCACAGCCCAGCTGTCCAAGTCCAGGCAGGCCAGTGTCTAGATTTTTCCAACCTCTACACCTGCATCGCTTCTGTTTTCTGTGCCCTTTTATAAAGGCCTGGGTGCAGCAGGGAGAACAATTTGATACCGCAGTACACTTTTGGAAAACCTCAAGAGTTTGTGATTCCTTTAAAAACCAAGAGAAATAAGAAGAGACGACAGCTCGGCACTGGGCTAACAGAGAAACCTGGTCAGAAGCCGCAGGTGGCTACGGTGGCCGAGACGTGACCCACAGAGGAAGAGAAGAGAGGACCAGGGACCACCTGCACACCAGCAGGCAGCCCAGGGACCTTTCTGCCCGGGCACTGAGTCACCATCGCCGGCGTAGAAAGACGTCTGTCCCCGTCTCTAGCAGATCAAGTAGCCTTGTCTTATGTGTGACTCTTCAACTTTGTCTTCTTCACGAAGAGTTCCTGCCATTTTGCTCTAGACTTCCAACTGCATCTTCCCCACAGAAAACCTCACACGTAAGGCCAGGCACAGTCGCTGACGCCTGACTCGGGTCTCTCTTTTCACGAGCTCTGAGAAACCAGACCGCAGGGGCCGTTTGGAAACCCGCAGCCACGCACAGCGGCCTTCAGACCGCAAACGGGCTCCGCGTCCCGCACGACAGGAGCGTGAAGGATGCCGGGGACACGGCGATCGGTCCGCAGCTGGTACTGCACCTTCTGGACATGGCTACCTACAGGGCTAAACCGCGCGCTGTGCTTCCCTGTGAACACCCACCCCTGAGAGGACGCAGAGTCGCCCTCCGGTTTAGCGGGCGCACCGCCGGCAGGGGGGCCGGGGCCGGCGCGCGCGAGGACGGGCGGCCCGTACCTTGGTGCAGATCTCCGTGTCCGGGCTGCACTGCAGGATGTCCCTCACCATCGCCGCGTTCCCCTTCTCCACGGCCCAGTACAAGGCCGTCTTGTTGTCCTGCGCCACAGAGGGAGAAGTCAGCGCCTGCTTCCCGTGAGACGCGACGCTTGGGAACTGCCGCACGCAGGTGTCCAAGACCCGGCGGCATCAACGCGGCGGTCCCACCGCCACGGCAGCGACAGGGAACGATCCGGGCGCTCCCCGAACCCGCGGGCGTGGGCGGGCCTGTGTCTGTGGAGCGGTCGGCGGGGCGACTCTGACACCGGCCGACACGTACAAGCCAGCGGACTCGGAGACACCGACCGCGGCGCTGCCATCGCACGTACCTGCCCCCGAATGTCTATGTCGGCGTATTTTTGGAGAAGCGCCCGCACGATTTCCACGTGGCCACCTCTGACGGCGCCAATCAGCACGGTGTCCCCACTCTAAGGAGACACGGGAACAAGGAGAGTTTGTGGTGAGAACGAGCACACACCGGTTGGAAGTCGAGGTCAGTCACAGGCTGGCACAACAGGGTTTTCCTGAAAATGTCTTAGGAAAAAGGTGTCTCTACGCAAAGAGAAGAGTTTCAGTCGATGCCCTTGGAGAGCGGCGAGACAGACGACTGTAACCCTCGAACGAAGACTCGGGAATTCCAGGGCGAAGCTTCAGAAAGACAGGTCCCCAGAGCGCCAGGCCACCCTCTCAGAACGTAGCCCCCCACTACAAACGCAGTTTAGAGCAGCGACCCCGTGGCTGTCAACAGACCGCAAGAAGGCCTGGAAATGACGCAGCACGACGCCCCCGGGATGGCGCTGCGCCCCAGAAGCCGTGGCTCCCGAAGGGGGAGCCGCGAGGCCGGCGCCGCCCTGACTGAGGGGGAAGGCGGCCCGCGGAGCAGCACCCCCACTCCAGCCCCTGGCACCGGAGGGCAGCAGCGCAGGAGAAGCCGGAGTCAGCCCCAGAACAGGCCCCGGGGGGCCCGTTACCTCGTAAGGACACCTCTTTGCCCTGCAATTACGTTCGCCAAGCAACAGTCGTTATTAATTACATCGTCCCACTGCCCCACGGGAATGGCCGCTCTGGCGATGGGCCTTTTCCTAACTGCTAAGTCACACGCCAGCTGGAGGGACGCAGGCCGGCCGAGTCCGTGAGCTCAGTCCCAGAGGGCCCGTGGGCTGCAAAGCAGGGTGCGGGTCCTTGAGGGTTATGAAGGACAGGGCCCTGGTGTCACCCCTGAACCACCGCATCAGAAGCAGAAACCAGCCAAGGCAGACAAACGCTGGTGGAGGACGTCAGCACGGACACGGCCCCAGACCACAGACCAACAAGAGGGCACAGGCGCCTCCCTGCTCGCCGTGCGCCCCGCAGCGCTCTGTCTCTGCGAGAAGGGACAGGCCAGACAGACGGGCCACACTGCGAACACGGACACGAGACCAGACAAACACCACGGAAACGAATTAGACCACGGTGCGGAGACAGGCAGGGGCGGGGCGGCGGGGCGGCCGGAGGCCCTTCTGTGCAGGTGCTGCCTGGCTAGGACGGGGGCCGGGGGCCGGGGGCAGGAGCCAGCCCCGTGTGGTCAAGAAGGGCAGCGTCCCTGCAGAGCCCAGCGGGGGTGCAGGCCCCGGGGCAGCCACAAGATCAGCGGGTTTGAGAACGTGGACACGTCCACGGGGCCACGAGCTGCTGAACAGGAGTAAGGAGGAGTGGAAACACATGTGGACAAAGAGCTGGCCACGGATGACGTCACATGGGATTTGCACACTAAAGGTGCAACAGCTGTCCTGCGTGCGAGAGGAAGCCCGGACAGTTTCAGTAAAGGGGTGCGGGTGAACCCCACTGCTGTGGGGACGGGGGTGGCTCTGGATACGAAGGGACGTGGACCAAGGAAGGCTGTTCTGGAGGCAGGACAATGGGACCTGCTGAAGAATCAGATGTGGGAGGAAGAGGAATCAAGGCTATCTATCGCGCAGGACGTGGGCTTCAGCCACAGGGTGGAGGCGCTGCCATCTACCGATGGAAAAGACTGAGGGAAAGCGGGACCCAGGAGGGGGCGCACGAGAGGCAACCACACGTTGGAGCTCCTCTCCCTCTCTTTCTCCCCCCTTCCCCCTTAAACATAAATAAATAAATAAATAAATAAATAATTAAAAGAAAAAAGAAAGCCCTTTCAAGCAGAGGGTTCGCGTGGAGTTGCGCACGCAAGTGCAGACGTCTGAGAAGGGACAGCACTGGGAAATTCTAAGTGCAAGGGGAGGCACCTGAAGCCCAGGGGCTGTGAGAACATCTACGGCGACGCTCGTCACGGACAGTCACAGACCAACAGCACATGTGACATTCTCCACAACAACATCATTCAACAGCGTCAAAAGGCGCGTCCCTCACAATGACTGAACAGTCTGTAACTTGCTAGTGCTGAGGGTGGACATACAACTGACCTTCCACGGAACCATGTCACGCATGGAGGGCCGGGCACGGGGGTGAGAAGTCAAGGTCACCCCCCAGCAAGGTCACCGCTGGAAGGCACGCAGGTGGCCTACCCTGTCAGGCATGTTCACGTAGGTCCCGGCGTCGAGCAGGTCCTGCACGATCTCGGTGTGCCCCTCCTTCGAGGCGATCATCAGGGCCGTGTTCCCGTCCTTGTCCGTCAGGTTCACGTTGGGGCTCCGCTTGAGAATCTCCTTGACCGACTGTGTGTAGCCGCCTTTCACGGCCACGATAAGCGCGGTCATCGAGTTCTAAGTGCAGAGAAAAGCCCCGGAGGTCAGCGTGCTCTAGAAAACACGTGGTTTGTGCCGTAACAATAAAACTGACGTTCGCAAGGAGGTGGCCTACTAGTGGTTACTTCTGACACTAAATGTCAACATAAATAACCAGATGCACCCCGGAAATGGCCAGGAGGCCTACGCGCATTTCTGGAGCGAGATCGCCCCGGGGTCACCAGCACTGCCCCGCCCTTCAGCTCCCGCACGCCGCCCGGGGAAGGGGTTCGCTGCAGCGCCGCGCCCTCTGAGCAAGGGGACAAGGCCTCACACAGCTCACAGGACGATTCAAAGTCAAACTCATTACAAACTAAGTAATCCCAAGTACGGTCTTTCAGACTCAACAAAGAATGGTCCACAACAAAATCTACGGGAAAAAAACTGAAAATGGTGACTTAACGGCTACAGGATATTTTAATAAAAGTACAATGTAGTCTGCTGTCTTTTACCGTGATCTGGAGACCCCACTTTCGAAGACTCTTATTTCAGCTGCTCTTCTAAAAACTGCACTTCTAATTTATAACCGTAAATCACCTAACACCAGAGTCTGCCTCATCACTACCAGTATTGAAACTTCTGCAGGTTTTGCTCTGCTGTGAGATGGCACCCCTACCGGGAGAGCCGGTCCAGTGGTGCCTAGGGCGCAGCCCCACACTCTCGCACAGTGAACAGGCTCAGCGGTCGCTGCCCACAGGGCCCCGCCACTCATCCACTCGCTACACTGGCTGGAGAGGAAGAAGGTCACCGGTGTGACTTCCGTGCTGTCTGTGAACTGCGTGGTCCCCACCAGCACTAAAACGCCACGCACTCCCCGAGGTCGGCATTTGGTAGCTTCTGCCCGGACGGGAACAGGAGACAGTGGCTACGCTGCTGTGCCGGAAAGCAAGCGAGATCTGGAGCTCGCGGTCCCACCCCTGCAGCCGAGGGGCCCTCCCGGCCCGTCTCCCACGGTACCCAGCACGCAGACAGCGGTCCGCGTGCGACCGGTCCTTGTGCACAAACGCAGCTCCCTCCACCCACGCTCTGCTGCCACACAGAGAAGCTGCGTGGGGGGGCTCCTCCAGTGCCCCCGCACAGCCCTCGCCCGGCTGGCTCCAAAGCAGGGGCTCAGGAAGCGATGAGTAACTGTGAGTTGGTTGTATCTGAACCAATTTTAAAGCTTTCTAGGTTTTGAGCCCCGACTTCTGATATTTTTAAATCTGTCTATTGAAGAACAAAAATGACTCACAGTTAAGAATATACAAAAAATTACGATATTATTTTTGAAATTTAAATACATTTTAAATTTTAATTTTATTTAATAATTCAAATAAATTTTAAACAAAGCTCTTTTTCCATAATTCATGTATTTCAAACTATTTGATTTGAGACTATTTTAATTTACACTAAGATCGCTGAACAATATTCTTTATTTTTAGCCTCCCAAAATTTATGTGCATTAGGAATAGATCCTTAAAAGCAAAAATTTACAGTACATAATATCTATAACATTTATCAGGATAACAGCAAGATAATGCTTATTTTTCTAAGTATCATTTACAAGCTGTGGGAAATTTCTCCAGGTATATACTAAGAAAAACATACTCTCTCCCTTTCAACTAAAAACATGTCTCTGTTATCAGGGGGTAAAACAGGAAAGATACTTACAGCTCCTTCCTGATCCACATCGGCTCCCGAAGCCAACAGATGTCTGACGCACTCCAGGTGGCCCTTCCGTGCAGCCCAAACCAGGGGGGTGGTCCCATACTATCAAGACGAACAGCACATGTAAAATCATGGCCGACAGCACATGAAAAGCAGCTTTCAACGTGGATGCTGACATGGCCCGACTTCAAGTGTTCTCGGATCGCCCCGACACCCGGCATAACTCTAATCACAGCTAAATCGTATCTGCCCATTTTATTTTTCCCAGGACAGACCATTAACCAGTGCGCGAAATATCTTCTACCCAACTTCGCCTTTTATAATCGGCGAGGGACAACTTTTCCATCGTAAAGTCATGCGCTGTAATTTTCAACAAGCTTTCACTGCTTCCCATACCTTGTGAAATACAAGTGAAAGTTCGACAGGCTGATACAGGCAAAAACAGCTCAAACTACTTTGCTGTGAACTCGCAGAATCTTCACCCAAGAACAAGGAGAGGGGGCTGTATCACACTTTCCCGCCAAGGCAAAGGAGGCCCTGAGAACTTAGTTATGGGCTCAAGGTCACAAAGCTGTCAAGGGGGGAGCTAGACCCCCGAGCCACCGAGCCCGGCTCGTCTGCACTCTCACCCACGCCCCAAACCAGCTCTGTACTTGACAAAAGAAACTGCAGCCTGGAAACCGCACTAAAAAGTACCTTCTGCTGGAATATGACTCAGAAGACATCAAAGAATATAAATCATGCATAAGACAGCTATGTTTTTCTACCTCTGGAGAGTCAGACAGGCAGGAGACATTCGAACACCCACCGTGACCTTCAGCTGCCTGGGAGACCGCAGACAGAAGTGGACCTTAGTGCCGCCTGCTTCCACCACGCCCCGTCGGGAGAGCTTTCTGTGCTGACGCAAGGACTCTGTGACTTGGCAGCAGCCACAAGCCACCTAAGGCTATTGAGCACTTGAAATGTAGCAAGTCTGACTGGGAAGCTGAGTTACTTTACCTTATTTTAATAGATTTAAGTCTAAATAGCTACATGCGGCTGGTGGCTACTGTCCCGGGAAGCCTACGCAGGGGTGCCCAACCCGAGGCCTGTGGCCCGATGGCTATGAACACGGCCCCACACAAAACTGTGAACTGACTTAAAACCTTTTTGTTCGCCCACCAGTTTTCCTTAGTATTTGTGTATTTAACGTGTGGTCCAAGACAACTCTTCTTTTTCCAGTGTGGCCGAGACACCAAAAGATTGGACACCCCTGGACATCAAACATCTCGGGAACCAAGCTGTTGAAAGCTGTAGCCTGGGGCTCTTGAGGGACAGGGCCTCAGGACAGCGTAACCCGAGGCTGCCAGCACAGCCCTCGGGGGCAGGAGCCTAGGAAGGGCAGGAGTAGGAGAGGAGGGCAGCGGTCGAGGCCGCGGCCTTGGAGCAGGCTCAGACGGAACACGGAACCCCTGAGGGGCTTCCCAGTTTCTCCCTTGCATCCCTCGATCCCTCGTCTCTCAGAATTAAATTCTTTTCTAGCCTCTTCCTTTGTGGTTAACGTCTTCTCTGGCTGAAACGCCTTCCCCGAGTCTACGAGTCAAAACCTCGGACGTCTTCCAAGACGTGTGACTGTGCCCGCCCTTCGCACACCCGCCGCACGTCGTTCTCCCTCCACGCAGAGCACTGCGCGGCCCCGGCGCCTTGGCCCCCACGCCAGCCCCGCCCCCGGCCCTCCTCACCAGGCCCTCTCCCTCCCATCACCAAAGCCCTCCTGCCACGCCTGGCAGGCATTTCTGCAGGCAGCACCCAGAACCGCCTCAACAAGTCTGCTTCCCCCCCCCCGACTCCTGGCTTCACCCCCAATACACTTCACCCCTTCCTGTGCACTGGGATCCTGTTTTCCTGGTCTCACCTAGAAACGCACTCAGTGATTTCTTCCCACGTCCCCTGTCTTCTCTCCCTTACTCCCTCTCCCTGCAAACTGGTTAGGTCTGTCCTATCCTGGAAACTTTTCCAACAGGCCGTCCTTGTAAAACACTGTTCGCAAGGTCATTTTGGGGCACAGAGAGCAGCAGAAGGGGCAAATAGGGAGGCAAGGCCCAGCTCCACACGTCACACCAGGGGCTGGTGTCTACACGATGCTGAGCATGAGAGAGAGAGAGAACTTGAATCTTAGAAAGATCGTTCTGGCAGCAACACGAAAAGCAGACAGAAAGCACTGAAGTTGGGAAGGAAAGTTGTAAAGAAAATTCAAATAACGCGGACGGAGGACGCCCGTCTGTCTCCCTGAGAATGAGGACTGTGACACAAAAGCAATGGGAGGGGCCTTCCATGAGGTGCGTGTCTGTGGGCGATGTGCTGATGTGCCCAACGGGAAGGCACGTCCTGGCAGTCCCGTGAGCTGGTGTGCAAGCACGTGTCCCCAAGACACACCAAGGGGACACTGTCCGGACAGGCCCCGAGCGGCCCCGCCGACCCACCTTGTCGGAGCAGTTGACCTTGGCGCCGCTCTGCAGCAGGAGGTGCACTATGTCCGCGTGGCCTCTCCCTGCTGCCCAGATGATGGGGTAGACGCTGTACTGCTGGGAGGCAGGCAGCAGGAGGCGGCCAGGAGCGGAGGGAGGGAAGAAGCCTTTTAGGTGGGTGTTTACAGCGTGCACCCACTAAGAAAAGTTAGTAACAAACGGAATAATACAAAGTCGTATTTTAAAAGTCAAGTTACAGACCGTTCTCCACTTTAAAAACACACGATACTCATAATACGTAACTGACAACTAAGATGCACTCCACGTGAAATAAATACTATGAGCACATTTATTTTTTTACAGAGTCAACACAGCTGATGTGATTATCTAGCCAATGGGTAAGACTAACAATAGAAATATGAAACTTTCCTTATGCAACCCTCCCATTAATTTGAATAAAAATACATTTCTTTTTTCGGCTTTATTAAGGTATGTCTGGTAAAACTGAGGTATTTCAAGTGTACAGCACGATCTGGTATACATATATTGTGAAAGGATTCCACCAATAAAAGTCTCTTAATCTGCAATCTGAGATCAAGAGTTACACAAAGTAGTAATGTATGTATCACCATCTGTAAGAATGCACAGAAAAATGTCTATTTAAAAAAAAGCTTAGATTAGGAATATACGCCCACAGAAAACAAGATGTCTTCAGAATTTAAAACTCCTTCTGAAATGTTACATGGTTATAATTAACATTTAAACTCTAAGAGTTGCCTTTTGTTGATAAAAATTGAGAAATAAGCTGAGTTGAGAAAAAAAAGTCTCACTGAACTTTAAAATCACATTCTTTATCTTCATCTTTAAGAAGATCTAGGTGCCTGCCGGCCCGCAGCCCAAAAGGTCACCGGTTTGACCCCCAGTCAGGGCACATGCCTGGGCTGCAGGCCAGGTGTCCAGTAGGGGGCGTGTGAGAGGCAACCGAGTAATGTGTCTCTCACACACCAACATTTCTGTCCCTTTCCTTTTCCCTCCCTTCCCTCCTCTCTAAAAATAAATAAATAACACCCTAAAAACAAAGAGGACGATCTCGGCCGCTTCTCCTCGGAGTGTAACCGGCCCCAAGCCCCCGCTAGCAGAACACACCGCTCCCAGCACCGCTGAGGGTCTCATCAATGCTTACCAGACCGGTGACGTTCGGGTTGGCGCCGTGGGAAAGCAGCAGCTCCACCACCTCGGTGCGGCCTTTGTAACACGCCCACATAAGAGCTGTCCATCCTCCCTGCAAAAAGGGTGCAGGGAATACAATTTTGAAGGGTCTCCAAGCACAAAAGTGCCATTAAAGCAGTTCCTTCTGTGACGACTATTGATAAAACCATAGCTTTATGAGGGCACTGCCATGCAGTTTCAAGGTCCCATGCTCCCCAGGGAAACACAGGGTCCGGCACAGATAACACCCCTTTTTTATTCTAAAGTCTTTTACTACAAAACCCTAAGCATGTGATTCTGTAACATAACGACATCACACTCAAGCACACCATATGGCATTTTAGGTGGAACGTTCAAATGAAAACTACGCATCATCACGCTGATGTTATCACCCAACCAGCCACACACAGGCGGGCCTTCCTTCCGCCGGAACCTGTACACAGAAGTACCTAACAGAAGTCCAGTCTCTCAAGTCCACAAATAAACACTCCAAACACAGCACTGTACCACAAACACTGAAATACGGAACACTTAGGTCGGGCCTTTTCCAAGAGCTGTCTCAGCTGTTTGAAACCTTTTCTTCGAAACGTGCTCTGTCCTGAGCTTGTCTGAGTCCCCTCCTTGTCTGAGTCTAGACTCCCGGAGCGGGTCCCAGCAAGCACGCCCTGTGGGCCCAGGGCACGCAGGGCCTCTTGCCGAGAGAGAGGGCGCTCAGGCAGCAACCTGCAGATCAGGGTTTCAGGGGTGGACGATGTCATCAGTATGAATTAACAGCAGGATAACTTTCTGTTTTCCTGGCCACAGAAGCAATTATCTTTTTTTTGAGTAATTTTCTCTTTAGCTATAATACAATTTAATAAAAGAGACCAATGAAATCAAATTATAAGAAACAAATATTTTGTTTTCTTAAAAATCAGTACTCGAACCAATTCACATTTGATTCTGAGAATGTAAATCCCTTCTTTTTTTTTTTTCATTTCACTTTTTTAATTGTTGATATTGTACAGTTTTCTGTCTTTTACCCCACCCCAGCCCACCACCCCAGCCCTCCCTACCTTCCTCCCATTTCCACCCCCCATAGTTTTTGTCCATGATTCCTTTATAATGTAAATCCCTTCTGATTTTGTTTCATCAACACTGAAAAAAGAGAGCTAATCTGAAAAGGGCAGAACTGCAGAGGGGGAAACCAGGTCCGCAGCGAGGGGTGGGCCGTGAGTGGAGGGGCTGACCACACAGCAGCAGCGCGGGCGCAGATGAAGCCGAGACGCTGCTCTTGGGGCGGGCACACGACATCGCACACTCGTCGGAAACCAAAGAACACATTCGCCACAGAGAGCGAGTTCTACTGCAGGAAATATTTTTAAAGTCAACCAGGATACGCAAAGATACAGCCTGGGACAGATGAATCTATGTTACGAATTAACTACATACTTACTCAGAAGCTGACCCTCTGTAACTTTGGAAAACAATACTTTGACTGAATACTGTAATGCTAAAAACCAACATAACTGCAGAAACACTGCACTTAGTAGGTAAATTTGTTTCTCTCTGGATCCCGGTTAGAAATTCTGAAACTACTTTGTCTTCCAGGGCTGAACAAATAAGCAAATACATCGTGGACACAGGAAGGGCCAGTCTTCTCACCGTCAGGGAAGAGCCACAAGGGACTGAGGTGGTGGTGTCAACCTGGTCTCCTGTTGAAACACCTACACACTCACACTCACGTCACACACGCACGCGTAAGCAGGAGTCAGTACCCGGACGTGTTTCCTGTGTCTCTCCATTGACAAGGACTACAGCCCGTGAATCCCAGCAGCAATAAGCACACCTCACACCCAGGTACTGATTTCCACCTACCACTTGCCAGGAATAGGGACCAAAAATCCTGGAAAACAGTCCAGGGTGACAATCAGGAAGGTAAGCCAAGGGGAACACAAGATAAACCTGGGCCTGAAGCACCTCGCGGCGCCAGAAAGGGAGTACTTTAAAAATATCTATAATAAGTCAAAGGGCAGGGCACCTTACAAGGGTGCAAAAGCTCCCACGGCCAAAGCCGGACCAGCCTGAGCCACAAACCAGGTAGAGAACTGAACGGTAACTCGCAGAAGAGACATTCCTGAGCCCATGCGTGTTTACGTCAGAGACCGACAGAGGGCGCTCTCCTTCGCAGAAGAGCTGCGAGTACTGGGAGCAGAGGGAACAAGACGAGAGGAGCCGCCTCGACCACGCCCCGGAAGTCACTGCCGCAGGCAGGGCAAACCGGCGGGGCGACCACACGTCAGTGAACGTGTTGTCAAGACCGGGCTATCGTGTGCGGTATCGAAGCTCCCCGCAAACTCTGAGCACCCACAAAGGGAAAGAGAGTAATCTGACAGCGAGGAAATCCGCAGACGCCACTGCGACCAGGGGATCAGGGTCCGCGTCGCCGCCCCGGGCCTACACGCAGGGCTCCGCGGAGGGCCCCTCCCAACACAGCGCGACCCCGACCGGACCGTGCGGGATGCCCGACAGCCCAAGATGAGGAGCTCCCCACAGAGGCCCGGCGAGCCGTCTGCAGCAGCAGCCGTGTCAGGAGGGACGGGAGAGGCCCGCCCAAGGTCGGTCAGACCGCAGCGCTGGACGCTGAGGTCGAGGCCAATCTCACACACCCCGGTACTTCCACTTGTGGCGTTCCCGGCAGACCTGTTTCGATACCACCGCCCTCCGCGAGACTCCAGATAAACGCCTCCCCTTGGGACAGCTACGTCCAGCTGCACAAAGGAAGATGGGGACCGCCGCCTTCAGCAGGAGCCAGTCTGCCAACCGCTCGGGCCCTCTCGAGAAAGACTCCCCACCAGACGCCCTGACGCTGGGTCCTGGGGTGACTCCCGAACCCCAGCAACCCCGTGCGGTGACCCTCCTCTCCTCGCCCGAGCGGCAGGGGCCGTGCCTCCCCTCACAGCTCAACGGCTGCGGCCGCCCACCAGCCCTCCGCGGTTAGGGCCCCTCGACACTAACTACTCAGCGAGACGCAGTCCTCAGTTTCCCCAACTGGTGGTGGTTCACAGCCAAACACACGGACCCTTTAAATGTTTAAATGTGTTGTGATGATTATTTGGGGGAAACAGAAATATGAAGAACTAAAAATGTTAAGAAGTCATTTTTTACGAAGTTCATTAAGTTTTACACCTTTGTAATGTATACTTTGCACATCCTAACTCTCCTGTGCACACCCGTTCAAAACTCAGCCCGACTGCTTCACAGGTGAGGGGCTCTGAGCACAGGGCGCTCCTTCCAGGAGCATCTCTTGAGCCGTACGTGCTGGGAACGGAAGTAACCGTTGGCCCATAGGACCGTTCTGAGAACAAGGGACAGCACGACAGTCCGTGCACGACGGGGGGACGCTGCAGCTTCTTAGACACGCGGGCCCTCCGTGCTTCAGGACACGTCATCAGCGAAGTGACCCGTGTGTTATGTATCAAAGCGGATCAACTCCTTTTTTCTCCCACTGTCAAAATTACCTTTTGACAAGACTAAACATTTTGCAGAATAAATAAGCCAGAAATAATCCCTTTCTTTATTTTTGTGCTCTAAGCAGATACCAATATACCATAGTAGCTAAGATAATTAAGAATCATATCATTAAGCTTAAAATGGGTACAGATGGCATGTCTGAACACAATTACATTTTAAAAGTAAATTTACAGCCTGGCTGGTGTGGCTCAGTGGACTGAGCACCAGCACGTGAACCAAAGGGTCATCAGTTCGATTCCCAGTCAGGGCACGTGCCTGGGTTGCAGGCCAGGTCCCCATTAGGGGGTGTGCAACAGGCAACCACGCACGGATATTTTTCTCCCTCTCCTTCTCCCTCCCTTCTCCTCTCTCTAAAAATAAATAAATAAAATCTTTAAAAAAAAAAATAAATTTATAACTATTATACTGAAAATTACAACAAAAAACATTTAAAAAACTGTGCTATGTCCCTCTCAAATGAAATGATTCTCCCATAAGTTCTAAATCACTGACACATTAAAGGGTAATGAGTATTTTTAACAGTATTTCCAAATTATGAACCCTAAAGTGATGAGTAAGAACATTCTGAAAGCGGCATATTGTACCATCTGGGTTCTAAAACCTCCTTGAGGGTCGTTCCCACGCCCACCCCCTAAAAGCACCCTGACATGCCCGCACACGTAACCACACAGGAGCCCCCACCCAGCCGGCGCCGGCACGCGGCCCGCCGCCCAGGACCCACGTACCATGTCGCGGCGCTCCGAGTCGGCCCCGCACCGGAGCAGCTCGTCCACAACGTGCGCGTGCCCTTCCTTGGAGGCCGAGATGAGTGCTGTCCAGTTATCCTTGAACACACAAACACAGACGTTACCGTTTCCGAACCGAAATCGCACTTCACTCTGGGGACAAAGAAAGCCCAGCGCGCGCACCAAGCGCTCGTACCGAACGGACGTGACCGACCCACCCGACTCTCAGACAACAGGGAGCACGGGCCCGTGACAGAGAGGCGAGGGCGTCTCTGTCTGCCTGTATCTCACTACCCGGCGCAGAAGTGGGTTCACAACGGCTTGTTCAGCCTTTTCACCGGACTTCTAGCCGCACAGCGGGTTTGGTAGAAAGGAGAAAAGGTGACTGTGAAAGCCTCGAAGCCGGTCCCCGCGGCCAGCCACCGCCACTCCGCACCGAGATGCAGAGGCGGTCGAGACTGCAGAGCACGCTGGCGGGCCGCCAGGCTGCAGCGTCCGTGAGAGCTTGAGGGCCGCGTGCTGGAGGAAGAGCTGTTCGCCTCCCTTTCTTTTTTAAATGTGGGCCACAAGCACGCTATCCTAACTTCGATTCCCGAGTGCCAGTGCATTCAAATGACCATCAACTTAAACAATAAACTTGAAGAGAGAGACGTGGAAAAAACTTTGAAAAGGAAACCGACACCGGCACAGCGGGGGGCCCTATGAAATCAGGGCGGGGCAGCGCAGCCGGTGGAGGAGCGGCGGCCCGAGTGGTGGGTGGTGTGCCGTCGGGGGCGCGGCTCCCCGGCCGTCGATGACACCCACGACGGTCACACAGGGAGTCGTGTGACGACCCGGCTCCCAGGCGGGAGGCTTTCAGGCAGGCATTCAGTTCATGTGCACGCGCTTCCTCTTCAGCCCGCGCGTCAGTGTCTAAAAACAGGGAGCACTGAGAACTTGTGTTTGACGTAAAAACTCCCCTCCCCATTTAGAAGATTAACTTGGCCCGCTGCAGCCAAAGACGACACATAACTGATAGCAGAAGCGTAACCTATTATTTCCGAATCACTTTGTGAAACAAACAGCACAGGAGAAGAAAAAGACGACACGCTATTTCAATACAGACCAAATCTTCCAGGTTGCAGTTAGCGCCGTTCTTGATCAGCTCCTTCACTATCTCCAGGTTGCCCTGCTCGGCGGCGATCATCAGCGGGGTCTGGCCGCACTGCAGGAGGCGAGGGGCACACAGAGCTTGTCAGGGCGCCGCTTCCACCGCAACGCCAGTTAAAGGCACGTGCTTACATTGTCCTACCGCAACATTCAGTGCTGCTTACAGGATTTCTTTAATTTAGAAATACCCCTGAAATCTTAAGTTTCCAGTTTCCTAATAATGCAACCAAGAAAAAAGTAAAACTTTTTTTTTTTTTTACTACAGCATGAGTAATCTTCTTATGGCACTGAAGTTTCATTTGGAATCAGTAAATGAGTATCACCAGGCTCTGAAAGGAATCACCACGTGTATACAAAAATCCTAGGATGGCTATGGTAACCAAACTCTCTCTAACAGTCCAGTCACGTTATAATACAGAACAGGGTTTTACTAATATATATTTGACAAATCATCAGGACTAAAGGCACAAAAGTTCACACATCTATATTCGCATATATATGTGAGAACTAAAATCACTTATTATCTTATCCACTGGCAAAAAAAATTATACACTACTGAAAACACAGTTTTAAGAAACAAAATTATTTTTATTAAGTTTTACAAAACAAACACATACTTTGCCATTAAAAATTCATACAAAAGGTCTATTAGCCCATAAAGTGCTGCAGCGTGGCTGTTCAGGATGAAATAAGATCAACATTTCAGTTACTTGTCGAAGAGGGGTATCTAAAGTTAATGAAAATGGCAAGTACACCGTACACTCCCCTGTCTACTGAGGAGAACGCATGGCCTACGCAACTCTCTCTCAAGGACGGAGGGTCTTGAAATCCCCCAGGCGTGCAGAAGGAACAAGTCAGAAAGGGAACTAGGGCTCCGTTAAAGAAAACGTTCCAGAAAGTCCTAATTTTGTTTGGTTAGTCTACTTATAGGACAATTGGGTCTGGAAACTCTCTAAAGCTTCCTGGAAACACTTTAGATCTGAGTCATCAAACTTCCAGAATATCGATTATTCCATCTGCAAAAAAGTCAACCATAAATCTCAATTCAATGCACAATCCTTTGCGTAAGTTCAAATGCATTCCAAAAACTTGGACCGTGCAGTACTTCCACTGTACGAGACGGCGTCCTGATTCTACGCCAGGGTCACCAAGCACGGGAACTGCGTGTTCCCCACTCACCTCTGTCCTCAGCACGCTGCCTTGCCCACGGTAGTAGGGAGGCCACGCACGGCTACGAAAGAACTGAGTTTCAGAAACTCGGTCTTACCTCATTTCTCTCATCTACATCTTTGCATTTTTCCAGAAGAGCTTTCAGAGCAGGAATGTTTTCTTCTTCGACATAATTTATTACACTCTGCGATATCAGAACTGACATCTTCGCAGAAAGCTGTACTCCCAATACCTGTGAAAAGCAGATTAGATAAAATACACATAATCTGTGACTACAAAACGAAAGTCTAACCTGAACTTGCACAGATACACCTCCCCTGGCAGGACTGAAAACAAAGCGCCCTAGCTCAGCCGGTAACGGGATGCAGAGCGAGCCCCCCAATGCCCCCAAACAGAGCATGTCCCCCACAGTCATGCATGGGGGAAGCATGGGCACTTAAGATACTTGGCATTACAAAGGGCAAGTTAAGAGCTGCGCTACCGCCCAGGGAGAAGTGTGGATGAGACTCCAAGGCAGCCCTGACACAGCAGGGAGCTTCTGCAGCAGCACCTGCTCCCGAGGCAGGAGGCGGCGGCTCCTGTGTCAAGGGAGGACTCCTGCCCCGACTAAAGATGGCAGCCAAAAGAAGGTGAAAAACAAAGGGGAACTGGCAAAAGTGGCCCACTGTAGGAGGGGCTGCACATGAGGTCACGCAGGAAGCTCCGGGCCAGCATTTAAAATAAGGGAGGGCAGCAAAAAGAAGGTGGTCCTCCATGGGGCAGTGAGGCGGGCAGCCCTGTGGGAGAGCTTCCGCCACGCCGCCTGGTGCGGCGGGAAGGAGGCGGGCGGCTATGCTGGCATGCAGGCTGGACTGAGAAAGAGGAGCCCCGCTGGGGAGCCGGCCGGAGAGCCTGGCGGCAGAGCGGACGGAGCTGGGGATCACGGGGACCTGCCTGCCCACGTGCGGACCCGTGGGAGATGCCTGGAATGCTGAACTGGGACCGGGGAACACTGACTTCGCGTCTCCGAAGGACATATGGAGAGGCCGCTCACCGGGTGGCGTGCCTCCCTGGACCCCACCATGGTGCAGTGCAACACGGCACATGTTCGCCTGGACCACTACACGGAGGCTGAGGACAACGCACCCCAGATGCTGGAGGAGAGAGCTGCTGCGCGAGGAGGGGGACGCTGACACCCCCAGTGCACACTGCAGAGGGATGGAGACCTGTTCGGGGAACTTCTGGGCACGGCGTGGCTTACAGCCTGGTGGGAGCAGGGGACGTGCTGGGTCTCGTGGGGGAGGAGCAGGGCTCTGAGCGGGAGTGCTCCCAGCTCCCACCCCCACCCCCGGGCTGGAATCCTGTTTTCCTCCACACTGGTTGTCGGGTCACACGCACCGAGGCGCCACATGGACGGGCCCAGGTGTGCTCAGTCGCAAGCTGTCCAAATGCGCACCGTCTTTCCCAGACGCGCACTCGCGTCAATCTAACTCATCCCAACTCCCAACTCCAGACCCATCCCTCACACGCTCCCCAAAGAGAAGAAGGGGCTCCACTGCCCGCCTGCTGTCTGCCCTGCCCTGCCCTAGGAGATGGCAGCTCCAGCTCCTGTCCTCCAACACCAAAACCTGTGGCTTGCCTCCTCCTCTCACACGGGATCACCTCTCAGCAAATCCTTTTGGTTCTACCTGTAAAACACATGGCACAACTCACCACCTCCATCACAACCATGCTGGTCCAAGCCACCATGACCTTCACCTAGATCCCTAGGGCTCTCCCTACCTCCATTTTGCCTTCCCCACAAGTCTATCCCCCACAAGGCAAGCACAGCGACCTTGCGAAGCTGTAAGTTGGCCCAGAGCTTCTTAAACCGTGACACGCGTCGGAATCCTGCAGAGGCCTCAAAGAGCCCAGAGGGCTGGCGCTCCCCCAGGGATGCTGACGGGGGTCTGGGTGCGGCCCTGCCCCTGCATCTTCAACAAGCTCCCCGGCGATGCTGCGGCCCCAGCTGCCGGCTGAAGAACTCCCCCGTGAGCGGCCCAGTCTGATTTTGCCCTTCCTCGCTCACAGCCCTCCGGCGGCCTCTCCGAGCGAGCACTCAGGGTACAGTCCCTCGGTGTACGGGGCAAGGTGTCACACTCCCGACCTCACCCCCTTCACTGCCTGAACACGCCCAGCACTGCGCCGCCCTGGGGCCTCCGCACCCGCCGCCCTGCCTGCCCAACTTCTCCCCCACCCCTCCCCCCGGAAGAGCACGTGGCCACTCCATCGCGTCCCTCAGTCGCCCTGCCAGGGGTCTGCCCGTGCCACGTACACCAGGCCCAGCCCCACGCTCCACGGCGGCCCCCGCACTGCCCTGCTTTGTGCCCTCCACGGCACTCACCACCGCCAGAAATGTGACACATGTGTGCTCACTGGGCATCTGCCACAACGAGACTCTAAGTCCCCAAAGAGCAGGGACTTTGTTTGGTTCAAATGGACATCAAATGCAAACGAATCTCGCCTCATGCCTTGCACCAAATACACGTACTAACGCGAAGTTCACCTAAATGTCACGTAAAGAAGCACAAAGCTTCCAGAAGAAAACAGGTTTATTCTGGATTGAGCAAAGTTTTTTTTTAATATAATGCTAAAAGCATGGCTTTAAAAAAAACAGCAGGCGCATCAGAGTTGGCCCAAACTGCAGAGGGCCGCTGCCAGAAGAGCGCGCGCAGGAGGGACTGGGACCCCCCTTTCCCCCCTCCTCCCCGACAGGAGCCAGGAGCGGGACGGCGGGCACGCCCGCCCCCCACTGCACTTCCCAGCATAGAGGCTCCGCCCTGTCTCACAGGCTCATGGGCACACAGGAACCACGTCTGCTCCCCCGGACGGACTGCGTCCCCAGGGCCACCCTCCCCGCCGATTCAGACGGTGGGGACTAGAACTTTCCGGCTGACAGAAGTCGACTTAAAAGTGGGGGATTCTGATCACCGAGCTGACCCTGCAGCGCGCCGAGGCCGAGGCTTTGGGAGGCCGGGCACGAGGTGAACGGGGCTCCAGCGTGGGACGAAGTCCATCTTTGGGATCAGAAGACAGAAACCTCCGCACCGCCACTCCCCCATCGCGACATTCCAGAACGGGACAGAAACTGTCCGCACGGTGGCAGGCTCCAAGGTGGGGGAGGGAGATGACGACCACAGGGCATGAGAGAGTTTGGGGCGTTTCGACTCCTGCATGTCCTGGCTGTGGTGGCAGTTCCGCAATTATTTGGCTTTGTCAAAATGCAAAGCTGAACACCAAAAAGTGAACTGTATGGAAACTGTACCTCAAGAATGCCTTACTTTTAAATAATCATCCAAAAAGTTATGCTATTTGATCCAGTAACTTCATTCTCAGAATCAATTCTAAAAGCACAAGAAACATGGAGAAAGATTTTAATTTTACATTTTGTACTTATTAGTACAAACACCTCAGAGATGGAGGATTGCATAAATTATGATACAGTCACACTGGGAAAATACATAGTCATCAAACGTTTCCAAAATATGTACTGACAGAAAAAATGTCTGTGCTACATTAACAGGGAGAAAAATACTAGCTAGGCAAGATTATATATACAGCATCTCAACTATTTAAAACATACACATTTAAATACTGAAGTGGCATTAACGTAATTTTTAATTTTCTTTAGACCCCTTATTTCCAGATTTTCTAGAACGGGGTGCTCTCATCACTGGAGCCCAGTACGGGATGTGTGCTACCAGTCGCCATCAACATGCGACATCTCCATCTACTTCCACGTCTTACAGGGTCAAGTCTGACACCTCAGAGAGGCAGCCGGGACGGGCCCCGCCCGCTGCTCCCTGTAACCAGCATCCCCCCACCCCGCCCGCCGCCTGCCCCGCCCCCTGCACCAGGAGCACCACTCTCAGGCCCACCTGCCACAGCATCCCTCTCTCTCCAGAGCGCAGCGGTCCGATTACCTCCTCGCGCCCGACACCCGCCAGCCCCACTCTCAGGGCCTCAGTTTTGGGCCTTCGCCATCCATCTACACACTAAGCAAGACGGCTAACTGCGCAAAACACAAACTTAAACTAGACTAGGCAAAACAGAACATTTATTTCAAGGAGACTGGCTCATTTCCCACCACCACACTGCGGGGAAGATGGGCACCCCGGACCTCAAATGCCGGCAGAATTCTCATTCTCTGTGGCTCAATAACCTACTTTCGTTCTAACCAACTTCTACACAAGCGGGAACGTGGCTGCCAACAGCTAGGCAGCCCAAATCGAACAGCTTCTGAAACTAGAGAAAGTCTGGATTTGATCCCAGATCCGAAAGTCCCCCAAAAGGCTCTGACTGCGCAGACTGTGTCAGGTGCCCACGCGGAACCAGCCAACTACAGTCACAGTCACAGGGCTGGGAAGGCATCACAAGGCCACACGGTGTCCGCACCCTTTGCAGAAAAGAGGAACTGCTGAGGTCTAGGTGCAGCCGCAAACTGGTCCCCTGCGACGCCCCCTAGCGGTGCCCCCAGGACCCATTCCCAACCTGAGCTGCCCCCCCTCCCATCTCTCGCTCCTCCAGTCCCATTGCCACAGGGAAGCAAGAGTGATCAGAAACACACTTCTCTTTAAGTCCTTCCGTTAGTCCCCGTAGACTTGCGCTGGGAGAACAGAAGATGATGGCTTCGTTACTCACAAGTTAGCCAAGGCCCCGAAGCCCTTGCAAGCCTTCCAGAGCCACTGCAGAGATCCGACTCCACGATTCCCTCCACGGAAGGCCGTGCTCCGTGCAGAGCAGCGGGGGCCTCCCGAACTCAGTTCTTCACGGTGAGGGCGAGGGCAGGCAGCCGTCCCAGCCTGGCTCCTCCCAGCCTGGTCCGCCCCACCACTCCAGCCTCGTCTGTCTGTCTCCCTCCCACCCTCTGCCCAGCCCTGCTTCCCCACTCACAGCCACACTGCCCGCCGCAGCCAGACTAATCTCCTGCGCCCTGTGGCTGCCCCCACCACTTCCTGCTCTCCAGGCCTTTGCACTCATTGCCCCTCCTCTTAGGACACCCATCCCCCACAGGTGGGCCTGGACGGCGGCTCCTCCTCCAACACCATCTCCTGGAAGCCTGCCCGGACAGTGCTTACGCTAAGCAGCCTGTGTCCCTGCTCTGGGACACCGCCACCCGCCGTGGACACCTAAACTTAGACTGCTCATACCACACTCGGCTTCCCACCCCACTCACCCTTGGCCACATCAGCCCTCAGCTCCCACCTCCTGGGGCGGGACCCACCTTCCCTCTAGCCCGATGCCTGCAGAAAGAGAAGAGCAGCCCCTTGCTCAGGCCTTGGTGTCCTCCAGGGAACGTAAACGACTTCCCAGAACACCAGCATCAGAGGAGGTCACTCTGACTGTGACATCAGGACAAAAACAAGGCCATTGGAAATCACATCCGGACACAAGATAAAAATGTGAGCCTTGTCCAACCTTCACTTCGATGACATCTCTTCACAAAGGCCTTCTTCGTAAAGTGCAGTTGAGCACAGTGCTAGAAAGCAAGGACCCTGAACCGGTTGCCTTGGGAGGACTCCTGACTCCACCATTTAACATTTTCTCCCCATGGGCCCAATTCTTGACCTCCATCCCTAAGTTTCACCATCTTTAAATAACTGCAGAGTTCAGGTGAAAAGGGGTTAAAATAGTGCCTAGCACGTGCAGTCTGGAGCACTACTGGCCACTGTACATCACCACAGAATGTTGCCATTTCTTCACTCCCCTGTCTGAGTGCCTTCCCCTCAGCTGGACTGCACCTGTCACAGGGTCCTTTTGGTTTAGGATGTTCTTTTATTCCCATTGCAGCCCTCTTCTGAACTTGTCACTTAACTGCCTGTTTGGTAGCTGTCTCTCCCACTAGGATCTAAGTCTAATAAGAGAAGGGACTCTGGTCTTCTGCTCCAGCGCAGCTGAGCATCCGAGCCCGCCACGCTGGAGAACAAAGAACCCAACCTGGCCGTGGTGATTCTCGACCTAGGCTCTGCACCGGGCGCCCAGTGGCACTTTCAGAAACACTCGGGGCCTGAGCTCCAGTGTTGCCGAAGCGTGGGCAACCACAAAATGTATCCGAACCCCACTACGGGTCCCCAGGGGCGTCGCCCGGCCACACCCCGGGCCAGCTGAATGGGACTCTCCAAGGACAAGGCTGCCTTGTGAACCAGCGCCCCCGATGGCTAGCCGAGAGAGCTGCATACACAGTTATTACGAGGAAAACGGTCTTCATTGTTTTACACGTTTCTGTATGTCAAAACCACTTGAAAGGAAAATGACCCAACGTGGGTGGTGACCAAGAAATCGTTTCCGTGGCAATAAATCGCACAGGCGAGAAATCGATGGCTTGCCGCCCCGCTGCCGGGCGTCTGAAGGCCGGCACAGGACAATGGAGCCATGGAGCCCGGGAGGACAGCAAAGGGGGAAACCAAGGCCCTGGCCGGGCGCACCCCAGCCTCCGCGGAGGGCGGGGCGGGGCACTCCGGGCTCCCCCTCTGCGTGGGGAGCGGGTGGCGGCTCCGCACCGGGAAAATACCTGTTTCACCCCCGCCCCCGCCCCGAGGCGCCTGCCGGACCCGGAGAGACGGACCTGAGGCCGTAAGCCCGAGACCGCCCGGCCCTCAAGCCGGCGCGCACTCGCGGGGGCCCGGGGCCCCCGGCCTGGCCCCCTCCCCGGCCGGCCGGCCGGCCCGCGAAGCCGACCACGGCACTCACCGTCTCACAGCTGGCGGAGGGCAGTTCGGGCGGGAAGGGCCGGCTTTGCCGCAGGTGCTGTCAGAAACCGGGAAATGCGGACGAGGCGGCTTCCAGCACGTAGCCCTCCACACACCCAGCGGCCATTTTCCTCCGTCTCCCCGAGCTGACAGGTCACGTGGCCACGGAAGGGCGGGGCGGCGTGTGGCCACGCCCACGGACGCCTGGTGGCCTCTGGGGACGAGGTTGGAGCGGCTGCGGGCTCCGGCGGGCGCGCGCGGGCGGGCGGGGCACGCGAGCTCCCCAGGCCTGGCCGTCTTGCGCATCCTTTTTCTAGCCTTCAAATGTTTTCGACAAGCGCAGGGCAATATTTGCGTCACTGTCAACGTCACTATTCTTGTCGTGGTTAATTTATATTTTCCATTCACCATCGGAACCTAAGCTTATGCAGAGACCTACAAAGCAAGTGTAATTTTGGAAGACGTTGCAAATGAAGGGCGGCTCACATCCCTTCCTCGGGACCCCACAACGAGTCTCCGCCTTCTGTAAACGCGCACGGGGTCCCCACTCCTGTCCCTGAGGGCCCGCCGCCTCCCCGCTCCCTCTCAGCCCCTCCCCAGCCTCTCCAGAGTCTGGCTTCCACTCCCATCTCTGCAGAGGTGACTTCTTTTTTTTCATATTTTATTTTTTAATATATTTTATTGATTATGCTATTACAGTTGTCCCATTTCTCCCCCATCATTCCCCTCCACCCTGCATACCCCCTCCCACCCACATTCCCCCCCTTTAGTTCATGTCCATGTGTCCTAAGTTCTTTAGCTTCTACATTTCCCACACTATTCTTGCCCTCCCCCTGTCTATTTTCTACCTACTGTCTATGCTACTCATTCTCTGTACCTTTTCCCCCTCTCTCCTCCTCCCATGCCCCTGTTGCTAACCCTCCATGTGATCTCCATTTCTGTGGTTCTGTTCCTGTTCTGTTTGCTTAATTTGCTTTTGTTTTAGGTGTGGTTGTTAATATCTGTGAGTTTGCTGCCTTTTTACTGTCATATTTTTTATCTTCTTTTTTTTTAGGTAAGCCCCTTTAACATTTCATATAATAAGGACTGGGTGATGATGAACTCCTTGAACTTGACCTTCTCTGAGAAGCACTTTATCTGCCCTTCCATTCTAAATGACAGCTTCACTGAATAGAGCAATTTTGGATGTAGGTCCCTGCTTTTCAAGACTTCAAATACTTCTTTCCAGCCCCTTCTTGCCTGGAAGGTCTCTTTTGAGAAATCAGCTGACAGTCTGATGGGAACTGCCTTGTAGGTGACTGTCCCCTTATCCCTTGCTGCTTCTAGAATTCTCTGCTTCATTTTAATCTTGGCTAATGTAATAACGATGTGCCTTGGTGTGTTCCTCCTTGGGTCCAACTTCTTTGGGACTCTCTGAGCTTCCTGGACTTCCTGGAAGTCTATTTCCTTTGCCAGATTGGGAAAGTTCTCCTTTATTATTTGTTCAAATAAGTTTTCCACTTGTTGCTCTTCTTCCCCTTCTGGGACCCCTATAATTCGGATGTTGGGACGTTTAACGATGTCCCGGAGGTTCCTAAGCCTCTCCTCATTTTTTTGAATTCTTGTTGCTTCCTTGTTTTCTGTTTGGTTGTTTCTTTCTTCCTTCTGGTCCACTCCATTGATTTGAGTCCCAGTTTTCCTTCCATCTCTATCGGTTCCCCACGCATCTTCCTTCATTTCACGTATTGTAGCCTGCATTTTTTCATCTAATTTGTGAGCAAAATCAACCAATTCTGTGAGCATCCTGATGACCAGGGCTTTGAACTGTGCATCTGATAGGTTGGCTCTCTCTTCGTCATTTGGAGGAATTGACTCTGGGGTTTTCATTTTTTCTCCGGTTTGAGCCATTTTTGGTGGTGTTGTTTTTTTAAATCTGGTTGTGGCTGGTACGTATGAGGGGTGGAGCCTTAGGTGTTCCCCAGTGCGGGGCAGCCCAGTCGCTGAGTTGTGATGCTGTATGTGGGGGCGGGGTCTGAGAGGGAATAATGGTGTTTGCTCCACTCTCTCTTAGATGCCAGTCCCTTCCACCGCTTCCCCTTCGCCTGGATTATGTGTGCGCGAATGTGAGACTTGTGCGGCCTCACTGGGTCTGCACAATTGCCACCCCGTGCCCAGGGTCCACTAGCCGCCGCCTGTGTGCCTGGGAACTGCCAGCCGCTGCCGCCTGCGTTCCGGGGTCCGCATCTCCACTTTTTCCTGCTGTGACGCCGCCCCTCTTACCGGTCCGGATGAATGGTTGTTGTACTTCCGTACAGTTCAATTTTCTATCAGTTCCAGTTGTTTTCTTGTTTCTAAATATTTGTTGTCCTTAATTTTGGTTGTGAGAGGAGGCACAGTGTGTCCGTCTATGCCTCCATCTTGGCCGGAAGTCCCAGAGGTGACTTCTGACTTGCCCCACCCGCCAGTTGGCCATATTGGCAGTTTCTGGAACGGTGGGCCATGCTTTTCCTCTTCCTCTCTTTTCCAAAGTGGTGTTCCCACACCTGGACATTCTTCCCTGCCTGCATCCGGCTGATCCCAGCAGATGAAGTCTTTTAGGATACAGTTCACGCAGTCCCCTCTTCCGTGAGCTCCCTGGATGACCTCACACAGATTTGTCTGTCATTCCACCTTCTGGACTCACCTTTTACTCCATGGTACCGAGGATGCAGTAGGTACTCAAAAGTAAGTGTTAAAGCCGATTTTAACCTGTTTACTTGTCTTATCCCCCCGCCCCCACTCACTCTATGCTCATTCCACACCAATTCCCCAACACAGTTTGAAACGGCGTCTGTCCTTGGCAAGCGTTTAAGGAAGAAAGCAACTTGCCACCCCGCCATGCACTTCGGGATGCTCGCATTGGCCCATGCGTGTCCCAACGCCTGAGGGAGCCGTACTCTTTTGCTGACTTTATCCCCTGGGTGATGCTTTTCCATAGTTCTGAACCTTGGCACGTGAAAAACATCTGTGGACCTTTGAAAACATCAACACGACACTCATTGGGGATTTTAAAATGTCTCCCCAGCTGATTCCAATGAAACACCATCCTCAGACTTGGGTTTTGGTCCCACTGTGTCCAAAGCAGTGATTTCAAATATAAACATCCCTTTTTAATGTCAAACCATTCTCGAGGACCTACAGAGGGCTAGCAGGTGGCCTTGTAGGAACCACCAGTTCTGAGAGCCACAGGGAATTGGAATTTGTGGTTCCGTAGTGATCGGTCGCCCGGAGTGGGAACCTGTGCTCTAGACGAAGCAAACTACAGTAGCTCCCCCTTACCCACCATTTTGCTTTCCCGGGTTTCTTGCTTCAGCAAATCACTGAGATCACTTCAAGAGTCTGGGTTTTCTTCTTGTCCTGTGGTTTTACGCAGAAGGAAAACTCTGAGCTATCTCCCCATTCCTCACCACTCGCCCCCAGGAACTGTCCCTGGGACTGTCTTTCTCGGCCGTGCCAGCATGCTGGGATGGTGGTGCCAGCGGCCCAGCCCTTTCACGCGGTTTCAGTTTCATCGTGGGTAGAATTTTCCCTGGAAGCTTTAGTATGGTTCGCACAGGGTTCTGCTTTTGAAATTGTCTTTCTCTGATTGTAAAAGGCAAATGCGTTCATTATGAAATATTTGAAAAATACAGAAACATTTGAGGAAGATATCTCCGTTAATCTCACCACTCAGAGTTCCCTGACCTCTTAAACAGAGACTTGAAGCAACATTTTTATTAACCAAAGTCATTATTTGAAACATCCACTATTGAAGAGGGGAAGCGTCCCAGGGGTGCCCCAGACATGTCATTTTGTTGCCTTAGTTGATGATGGCTGTCTCTATCACGCCTCGTGATGTCTTTGTCAGTCTTGTCCCTTCTACACGAAGGACACGCAGATGGCTGTTTCCTCTTCTCTGGGGTGGCACCGGGAGCACAGAGTTAAGGACACATAGGAGAGGCAACAGGAGAGGGGAAACCATAGAGCCCTGCGTTCCAGGGGGGGTGGGGGCGGAGAGAGAGAGAAGCAGAGAGTTGGAGAGAAGAGAAACAGTTACAACTGGCTTCCTGTCAGTTCACATGAAAAGGACTTCAGGGTGTTTTAAAACGATTTTATTTGTTTTTAAAGAAAAGGGAAGGGAGGGAGAAAGAGAGGGAGAGAAACATCAGTGTGTGGTTGCCTCTCACGTGGCCCCCACTGGGGACCTGGCCTGCAACCCAGGCATGTGCCCTGACTGGGAATGGAACCAGCAACCCTTTGGTTCACAGGCGGGCATTCAATCCACTGAGCCACACCAGCCAGGGCTCAACTACTTTTATTAATGATTCTATTTTATCTCTGTGGTTTTTTCCTCTAAAACTAACATTTAACTTAAAGATAACTGCTTTTCTGTTTGTTTCTTATGAAGTATTAAACCTTTTCCTCTCGACTTCCAAGTTGCCCACTAAGTGGTTCTTTCTTGAATTCGACTGACTTCAACATGCTCTGTTGATGCAGCTGGATATTCTGGAACCAAGGCACCACCTCACATCACATCGCTTCGTCATCAGTCGCAGTATTTTCTCGGGTCAGTTCTCCAAGATTGTCCCTCTGGGCCCTTCGCACCTGCACTGTGTGCCCTCCTCCGAGTCCCCAGTAGCCGACGCCTTTCGTCAACGCCATCATTTTTCTGACATTGTCTCCTCTCCCCTCCGGACTCTGGTCACTCACGTGCCTGACCTTTTAACCACAGCGGCTGTGCCTCTTACGCTCTCATTTGTGTTTTCTGTCTTTTGTAGTCTCTTCATGCTTTGCTCTGGGTATTCTGATACCTGCTTTGAAGAGGAAGGGATTAATTGCATTTGGAGGAAGCTGGAAGGACTTCTTAGTCAAGGTGAGATTTGAGCTGGTTTTTCCTTACAGATTGTCTAGAACTTTCTGTCGGCAGACGTATTTTACTTAAGCAGGGATGTGAGTGACGTACAGTCAAAAAAGGACGAATGCAATTGTATAACCACAATACGGGAGGGGAAAGGAGCGAGAGAGAAAAGTAGATAACTAGTCGAACACCAGGGTCTCAGCTACCTGGAAACTAAGCCTGAAGCAATGGCACCCAGTGTAAAACTTGGGTGGCGCCAGCACACAGAGCACGCTGCAGCCCTACCAGGGGGGCCGCTCGTGAGAAAACAGCGGGAGAGCCGTGGGGTGTCCCAGCAGAGGCTTTCAGTTGTGGGGTCAGCTTCCATTTGCTCGTTAAAAGTCATTTCACCTGTTCCCATCAACGAGCCCTCATCACAGGCCAAGCTCCTCTCAGTAGGGAACGAGCCTCTCGAAGATTCGCTCGTTCCACCGCCAGTGACTGAGGGCTTCCTACGTGCTCACCACTCTTCTGGGCGGCAGTGTGAGGACAGGCACAGGGTGAGGGCAAGTCCCCGCCTCCGCCCTCGGGGAACTCACATCCAAAAGCGGGAGGCAGACCCCCCACCCAACCAGTGACGGGCAGGGGAGGCCGCAGGTGGTCCTCGTGCTGCAGAGAAGGAGCACGTGGAGTGACAAGGGGAGGAGCCCAGGGGTGAAGGCCGAGGGGCGAAGAAGGCGGCCGTGCACTGGGAGGAAAGGTTCCAGCAGTTGAGGCAGTGGGGTCGAAGTCCCAGGGTGGCGACAAGCTGGGCGTGCTCGGAGAACAGGAGGAGGTCCAGGAGGTGGGGCGGCGTGGTCAGGGGCAAGGGAGGGAGCGGGGGAGACCAGAGGCTAGGCTGGCGGTGTTTTGGACCCCAAGGAAGACCATGTTACTGCAGGGAAGAGGGGGTCCCCGGGAGACTCTCAGAGAGCCGGCACCCAGCTGGTCTGTCTCAGAAATGCCGTCTGCCGCCTGTCTGGGTGGCCGGGTGGAAGCGGGGAGGCTTTGCAGTGCTGCAAGCAAAAGGCAACGGTGGTTCGGGCCGGGGCGACAGTCACACGGATGGCAAGTCAGGTTCTGGGTGTATTTGGGAGCAGGCGCCCAGTGCCAGAGGCAGCTGGGAAGTGACCACCAAGCAGGTGTGTCCCGGCCAGGACCAGAAGCCCGTCCCTGCCACATGCTTTCCATCGCAGACGTGCGAAGCTGGAAGAGCTACACCTAGTCGAAAAGGAAGCGCTCTCCTGGGAAGATACATCCAAGAGAAAAACCACCCGGCCAGCCCTGTGGGGAGACACTCTCCACAACCCCTGCCCAGCTGTCCTCCACGCTGTCCGTCCTGAGAGGAAACGGAGGAAGTCCGAGGCATCATCCCCACCAAGGTGACGCGATGACCGAGTGCGAAGTGCCCTACCCAGGACCCTGGGACGGAACAGGGCGCTGGGAAAAACCGAGGCAAGGAGATCTGAATGAAGTGGGGACTTCAGGTGATAACGTGCCCGTGCTGGTGCGTTAGTCGTGATGGAAGTGCCACTGCACACAGGGTATTAAGGACTGCGGAGCGCTGTGCTGTCTTCCTGTTTCCCGTCCATCTAGAGCTACCCCAGAATAAAGTGACACATACATACACTTACTCTTTCAGCAGTCTCCAATGCACTGCACTTCCCTCTCTCCCAGAGTCCCTCTGCTTTTAGGACAGACACCTGCGCCCCCGCACGGCAAGGGGTCTCAGCCGGTAAGGGAGGGGCACGGCCATGAGCCAAGGTCACTGGGACACCAGGACGGTGGGGTCACAGACGTGTGGAGTCCGCAGCCCGGAGGGAGGTGTGGAGCTGGGAGCTGACTGGGACCAGACGGCCCGAGGTGAGAGGGCAGGGGTGACGAGGTCTAGCGTGCGTCTACCCAGGTGGCCTGAGTGGAACGGGGGATGTGACCATTGGAGGCCAGCCGGCCAGGGAACTGGGAGGCCAGGGAGCTGCCGGGTTCTTCCGTAGGGGTGTCGGAATCATCAAGGACCACGTGCTGGACAGGAGCAGCAACCAGGCTCCTGTCTCTCCCAGCAGGGCTCGGCCCGGGAAGCTCACGGCAGCAGCAAGGGGGGATGGCACGAGCTTCTCAGCTCTGGTATTTCAGGGAGGAAGCAGGGACGGCCGTCTGCGTGTGAGGGGAAGGAAAGCGGGCACCGACCTCGCCTCCAGGCGGAAAGGGGGCTGCAAGGGAACCAGTCTCTCAGGAGATGCCTGGGTGTCCGTTAGGGCCAAAGCGGGGGCGCCTTGGAGGCACTCGGGGGCTCTCTTCCTCACAACGCACGCCCCGCATTCCCAGGACTGGGCCTGGGGCTTGGGGGTTGGGGTGGAAGATGGGCTGCACAGAGCTGCGTGGGACGGCCACGCTCCCGCTTTCGATGACCACAATAGAGCCCCTAGGGCGAGGGGAAAAGTGTCGCAGTGCTCCGCCCCAGGCAGAAGAGACTTCGACGCAATCCCCAGGGCATCGGACATCACACGGACGCCTGATCTTGTTCAGCCATCTGCAAGGGACTTCCTACCCAAGGGCAACCCCCACCCCCGTCTGCTAAAAAAAAACAAAACAAAAAACAAAACAAAAAACAAAACAAAACAAAAAAACCCTACTGACATCACGGGGTTCTGGGTGCACACCCCTAGTGGAATAAAATGGCAGGAGCACATGACTATTGGCGTGAAAGTCCCCAGTCGGTCCTCGGTAGCTTCTCCGAGGAAACTGACTCAGAAGTCAGATGCTAGTCATCCGATTCCTTAGAGCGGTTGTGTCTGGGGTCACCTCACTGACTGCTCTTCTGTTGTTCTTCTTGATGAACCTTGAGAAAAAGCTATCATTCATTTTACCTGTTTACGCCTGAGAGAAAATCACCGAGGGAAAAACGGTGCACCAGCCTCTAGGAAGAGGCCCGGGAGGGCAGCTTCCCGGAAGCCGGGGGAAGACTCTCGGGGGGGCGTGGTCAGCGCAGCCCCACGCTGCACAAACTGAGAGAAAACGGGGAAACTGGCCCTCGCGTTCAGCCGCAGAGGCCAGAGCAGCCGCCGCAGAGGGACTCGGGGGAGCTGGGGACGAGTAAGGGAAGCAGAGGGACTGTGTGAGGACTCCTTAAAGAAGCTTTATTGTAAATGCTGGGAGTGGGGTGCAGTATAGGTCCCCCCTACTTGTCTGTCTTTGATTTTTGGGTGGGAGCATCAAGGCTAATGGCTCACGCACTGAGAAAATGTACAAACAGGAAATCAACTTCTGGGGGGACTGGTGATCCCCTTGGCCAGTGGGAGGGCTCACCTTCTCATGGGCCCTCGGGCACTGGGTGTCCGGCAGCTGTCTCTCCAGGGGTGGCTGTAAACAGCTGGCACCTAAGCTCAGGGTTGGGGCTCGTTTTCTAAGGCTGTTCTCATGCGCACCTGCAAGAGGGGGTGGCAGCCAGCAGCTGGCAACCAGCACCGCACCGGGCACAGTGCGCCTGGCTCTTCCCTTCTGCGGGCTCTGCTCCGGGAAGCCACTAGACAGAGCAGAGGCCTCAAACTCCAAACGAAGCACATGTAGTAGGTAAAAGCATGACCAAGTAGAAAAGATTTACCAGCAAAGAGAAATGCAACATTTCAGTGATGTTAAGAATCTGCACTGACACCTGGCTCGAGCCACAGGCAGACGGCATCAACGTGACCATCTTACTGCAAACACCTAGGACGCTATCGGACGTGGAACACAAGAGCAGTTTTAAAGTCACAGCTAAGCTCACAAGACAGACCAACCAAGGGAAGAGCTCACCGAAAGCGGCTCCGACTGACGGTCACTACGTCCAAGAAGGGACGGGAAAGCGAAAGGCTGAGGCAGGTACGCTGGCCTGATGGACAACAGTCTTTTTATAGAAAGAAAGACAAAGTTTGAACCTCGGGAGGCAAAGCAAAAACACGTTCCACCTGAGCGGCAGGCATGAGTGTCTGTTACGCTGCTCTGTACTGATCTACGTGCTTGAATTAGCTCAGTCTTATTTTTAAAAAATTGGCTCAACTCACTTCTTCCCACTCTTCCTTTGGCTAACCGGGGGAGATGAGTCACGGTCAGGGGCACGCAGACCCACAGTGGCGTAGCTGCGGTGGTTTGTTATCTACTTGGCGCAGCACCCCGCAGGCCTTGGCACGCACCCCTTCCTCTAACGAACTCCCCTCGCACGTCCTTCTCAGCCCAGTAAACACCTCCTCCCAAACCTGGTGCCAACTCCTGTGCCCCAGCCTGGCCCTGGCCTGGTTCCCCACCACCCTCCCACCCTTGGGTCCTCTGTGCCAGCTCTCACAAAGCACTCACTGTATTATCTGGGCATCATTTATTAGCTCCTTGAAGGCGAGAGCAGTGATGTCCTCTTCAGTGACCCAGCACACGGGTAGGAACTCATTTAGCTTGTGGAATGAATAGTTGAAAGAAAAAACCCCAAATGCACTGCTCCCCTACATAAAACAGGCGGCCTGTGAGGACTTGGACTTCCTGGGCCGCCTTTACTGCGCAGTCAACAGGCCTCGGCTGCCCTGCTTGTCCGCGCACACAAGGCCTTGCCCTGTGAGGACCGCGCTGGCCGGCGGCTTGGGCACAGCCATGAGTCTCCAAATGGGGTCATGTAACTCAGCCATCCTAGTCTGCGGCCTTCCAGAAAGAAGGCACCATGACGGGACGTACCTGTACGGTGGACAGCTAGCACTCTTGTGCGACGGCACAACCAAATACACGATTTCTCCTGCAGCAGAGTCTACGAGTGCACGCCCCCGGGGTGTGCCTATCGCACAGAAACCTGCCGGGCTCCCAGCGCCCGGCGGCTCAGCCGCACAGTCCAGACGCACACGTCCCCCCGGGGACGGCCAGCTCCTTCGCTTTGTAACTGAGGAACGTCAGCATCTTCGCTTTGTGTCTTTCAAGAGAGAATGAAAGATACCACAAACCAACTCAAGGTTGTTTAAACCGCCTTCTGAAGTGTTTATCATGTGACAAGTATCTTTTAAATAATTTAGCGAGTCCATGACTCAAGACTTTTACCATCATACTGAAGAATCTGGCGATAAAAAAAAACTACTTCTCATGACAGGCCTGGTGTTCGGCTCTACACATGGAACCCAGAGCCTCTGAAATCAGCAAACACACACCCATTTTCAAACTACTGTTTAATCGGTTTTAAAGACACACAGATTAAAAAAGAACATCCACGTGTAAGGTAAAGACATCGCTGAGGCCCAGCGACAAGCCAGCAGTGTGGCTCCGAGGACGGACTGGAACCGAGTGGTCGTGGAATCGCCACGTTACGGCGGACCCGCACGTGGCGGTCTCATTGACCGCACGGCGAGAACTACGTATGGGTCTGTTGATATCGCTTCTTAAAAAAATACTTTTGGAATCCTAAAAACAAAAAGCACAGAACACCACATTCTGTTCTCCCCCAGGGAGGACAAAGGAGACCTGTAAACCTGGCCACGGGCGCTGGGACCCTCCTCCGGTTCGGTGACGAAGCCCAACTACTCCCAGGTGGAGCCGGAGGCGGCAGGAACGAAATCACGCACTGCCACCTGAACCACGTCCACGTTCGCCCCCTGCTTTGCCTCAGAGCCCCCTCTGGTTCGGAGAGGCGGCAGCACACAGGTGAGGGATGAGCAGACTGGTTCGGAACGTGTTTGTGATGGAAGTTGGACTCCTTTCTCCAAGCGGTCAAGTCAGAAACAAGTGCACTTTGGGGACAAATCCGTGTGCCACAGAACCAGAAACACTTACAACGGGGAGAGGCATGCTTTAAACGTCTGTGAGACTCTTTACCTGTTTGTCCTCCGATGGGAAAGGACAAAAAGGAATGTCAGAACATCAATTTCTCCAAGAAGTTACCCCAAAATAGAGGCTGGGCTGGACACTGTCATTTACGATTCCAGGAAAAGACAGCCAGTCGCTTTTTCCATTTCCAACAGGTTATTCCGAAAATGCTTAGTCATTCTACTGCTGTTGCTCTGTAACTTCTGGGTTTTCGTTACAATTCCACCTTTTCACAGTAGTAAACTTCGACGACACTGTCACTGAGTTCTGACTGACAGACGCCGTGGACCACTGAGGAAGCCCCAGAGCGCGGCTCCGCACGGACTGTCGCACGGGCGCTCCCGGAGCGGGGTCCTGGAGTGTGTCTCGTCTGCGCGATACAAGGTGCACGGAAAGAAGACAGCTGCAGTCGGTTTTAAAGGCAAGGCAGACCAGCATACAATGTGTCCTGAGGCTCTGTTTCAGAACGTCTCCCACTGAAGGACCTGAGCGCTCCCCCGCTCTCCTCTGGGGCTTGCGCAGAGTGAAAAACCTATTAAAATAAATATCCCTTTAAAACACACCGTGACATTACCGGGCAGCCCGTCCATCAAACTGGAGTTGGCTGCATCCCCTGTACAGAGTCCCGTGTGCAGCTTCGTCGCCGACCCTCAGAGCGTTCCTACAGACGCACGCGGAGACCCCGCTTCCCGGGCCCTTCAGCCAGCAGAGCGACTGTCAGTCCATTCGAGGGCCGGGGGCTGCAGGAAGTCGCTGGAGACAACACCCCCCACACGCTAATCCTCCGGATCCAAATCCGAGGGGCACTTCTTTTCAACGCAAACCTTGTCCCTCAGCCTCAGGCCCGTGCGCACATTGTGGTCACGAGCCCCCTTTTCTGAGGAAAGGCTGCAGAAAGCAGAGCCCCCAGCCTCTCGGCACCGAGCACAGCGACCAGCCCCTGGGCTGAGGGGACAGCGGCATCAGGAACTGGAGGGCGGGAGGGTGGCACTTCACATTGTCATTTAGAACCCTGCGCCCGCGTCCCACGTGACGCACTCAGCCTCAGATGGACTGTTAGCGGCTAAATGAACCCCACAAAACACCAGTCTACGCCCACGACTCGGACGAATCGCCCGCTGACGGCGGTGACAGGCGCCGTTCCGAATCAATTATTCTCTCCAGTATTTTTTTTCTTTCAATTATAATGTGTAACTTTTAAAACCGATCGATAATTTTTTTTTTAGATTTTTATTTATTTATCTTTAGAGGGGAAGGGTAGGAGAAAGGGAGAGGGAGAGAAATATCAATGTAGGGTTGTCTCTCGTGTGTCCCCTGCCGGGAACTGGCCTGCAACCCAGGCATGTGCCCTGACTGGGAATCGAACCGCGATCCTCTGGTTCGCAGGCCCGCGCTCAATCCACTGAGCTACACCAGCCAGGCCAATCGATAATTTTGAACAGTGTGGAATAAGGAAACAGAAGTGTCCAGAGTTATTCACGAATATTCAAAATGCTAAATAGGAAAGATCCCTGACCTAAGTCTAAGCAAGTCCTTGACTTACTAAAGTATAAATGTCGTAATTATTTCAGTGGCAAAAAAATTTTAATTTTCCTGTAGTTTAAAATAAAGTGTAACCAAATTAAGTGTGTCTTAAATATCTTTGAAAGACGTAATATTTGAGAAGTTATACGGTGGTAAACTGTCAGTGAAGCTGGCAATCTGTATAAAATGTTTACACGTATTTTTTTCAAGTTTACACAGTACAAACAGAAACAAATGAAAAAAGGAAACAGAGAAAGCACATTCCCTCAGCACAGACCGTTTCATTATAAAAGACTCACTTTAAGGGCCACCTTCACTAAAAACGCTGTGCCTTTTCCTTTAATGGCCTGACAGGTTCTCCTCTGGCGCCATCGGCTTTGACACCAGTCGTAACAGCAAACGACCGTGACAGTGATTCTGACCGTGGACCTGCCCTTGCCCGGGACGCTACACAGATCTCGCTCGCAGCCTTCGTTTGTGATGAGCACGGCTGGTTGCAGACCTGGAGAACTGACCCTTCGGGCTCATTAAGCCACTTCGTCCTGAGCGCAGGCAGCTCATCCGAACCACAGGCTCCTTGACGATGGGGCCACAGGAGGGAGAGTCCAGGCCCCCCCACGATCATCAGTGCCCCAGGGTGGCGGCCCTCACTGCCCGGAACCATCCTGCTCACGGCGGATCTTCCTCCGAACTGGTGCCTGGAGGTCCGTCCTGCGTGGGAATGGCAGCCGTGGCGGGGAGCAACAGCGAAGTACTTCCCCACCCGCAGCACCGAGGCGGCCTAAGTGACGGCTGGGCATTCTTGAAACCAAATAAACCTCTACTGCGCAGGAGGTTCCAGAAGCTACATGAATTCCTCCGATTACCCCAAGTTCCCATACAAATGCTTATTTTAAAAACCAAGAATAAGCCACTTGTAAAATGGAGATAGCTGAGATACATCAAATTAGAGTAACTGTTATTGTCCCAAGAAAATGGATGATTTTTGTTCATTTTCCCCGCAGTGCAGTTAACCAACCAGAAGCGTAACCAGGATATTGACGGACCATCTGTGGGGTGGCCTCAGGACAAGTGAAGTGCAGGACGAACACCCGCAGGCCCTGAACCCTACTCGGTGGCTCAGGAGCAGCACACAGTTCAGCGAACCAGCTCCCATGGGCTCACAGAGGGACAGCGGCAGAGATGCACCGGCTTCCGCCTCCCCGGGAGGGGAGGGCTCCGTCCTCACAGCGCTGCGAGCAGGTACGTTCATTTCACAGAGCACAGGAAGTTGCTTTTTGAGGAGAAAAGTCACCTTGAGAATTAGAATCGCTTCTTTAGCTTTTCTTCTAGATTGCATACTTGTGATTATCATGTCTCCAAAATTAGAGAAAAGCTACCCAACAACAATTTCATACGTAAAAAAACCCCAAAACAAACGAAAAAAATGAGTTGATCCAGGGAAGCGAAAATCAGCCCGTTTATCTTCCAAGTCACTGGAAACCCCACAGTCACCTCGTTTCCGCGGTGGCCGTTCACTGAGCAGGAGGCGGCAGTGACCTGAGGGCTGCAGGCCGAGAGACTGAAGCCCGGTCCAGGAGTAGAAATGAGCATGATTATTTGCAAATGGCTAAATAGGCTGAACAGAAAAAGTTTTATTAAGCTTTCTAGTTTTCACTTACGACATGCCTAGACTTGTCCTTTAAACTCGAAACTTATTTACTCTTCTTAAAAGTGACCGGCTTCTCTGCGGCACTAATTAAACTCAGCAGGGAGTTGGGGGGACGGATGTTTTCCACGATTACTCTCGTCTGTCTTCTCACATCGCACGGCCAGCTCAATTCCAAGCCCGGAAAAGTAGGGAGATTTACTCAGCTACCTGCTCTTTCCGAGAGGTGATGGGGCGTGGCTGCTGACCTCATCAGGTGGGAGAAAATGACCTTTAGGAAACTAAGCACAGTTCATACAAATACTTGGATATTTCTAAAGGTCTAAGAAGAAACAGATATTTTGGCTGATTAGGACCTCAAAAGCTCCAAGTATGTTTGTTTATCCTTTTTTTAAAAAAAGATTTTATTTATTTTTAGAGAGAGGAAAAGGGAGGGAAAAGGAGAGGGAGAAAAATATCAGTGTGTGGTTGCCTCTCATGTGCCCCCTACTGGAGACCTGGCCCACAACCCAGGCATGTGCCCTGACTGGGAATCAAACTCATGACCCTTTGGGTTCTCAATCCACTGAGCCACACCAGCCAGGGCTGCTTTTCCTTTCGTCTTCAGTGAAACACTGCATTGCTTAAGCCAGATGGTTGTTCTGTCTTTAACTTCATTTGAAAATTTACTAATAACAAAAATAAAAAAGAGAGACCACAGACAATCTACATTTCGTTAAATAATTTAAGGCAAAAAGAAAATAAAGTCCACAAAGATTGGTCAAATAAAGGTGCAGTCGAGAGGCCCTGCCATCGAGAGGCCCACCCATCCTGCTCACAGCCCTGGGGAGGGGTTCACAGCCGAGGCCCGACGCCAGGCGGGCATGTCACCCCACTGTCCCCATTCAGCTACTGCAGCAGCGCGAGACTGGGGGGTTCAGGGAGACAGCTCGGAGCCAAGGCGAGTTCATTACGATGAAAACGGCCCAAAAGATAAAAGTACATTTTTCTAATTACAGAATCGAAAACTCGTTAACAAGAGTTAACAGCAAAATTTTAATGTGAGAAGTTAAGAGTTTGGAAACTAATTTATATTATTCTCTAAAAATGTTCCCTAAAACACTCCCAAGTATGAATCAAACTGTCAAGGAGGAGAAAGTGAATAGCCAGACAGCAGCCTTACCCAGTGATTCCTCTTTCAAAACCTTTGAGCAGTCTCCCACCATTAAGTTCATAATCCTTTTCCAGTCCCATATAATTTACGCTTGATAAATTTCATTTAAGATCCACCGTATTAAAAAGTCATCAAACCTTTGTATCTTACACATCACAAGAGCTCAGATAAATAAGGGAGAAAAGCACTTCGCCGAGCACCTCGCACCTGCCGGGCCCCCGAGCTGCCTCGTGCGGCCACCAGCTCCCGCCCCGCCACACAGCGCCCGCCTCACTCCCGCCCTCCCGCCGGCCAGCCTGCCCCCTCATCTTCTCTCTCCTGTAAGAAGATGAGCTTGAAATACCGCATTGCCAGTCTTTAATTACGCTTCAGATACTCCTCCTCGAAGCTCTCTGACCGACCAAGTAATTAAACGCTCCGGGAAAGTAAGCTCCCTGTCATTTGGCATCCGCACTGTTTACGGATTCGCTACCCACTGTAGTGATGTGAGACACTTCAAATACTGAGAGGCTGATTGCATTTTTAAGCCATCCGCGATCGCAAATGCGCTGTTCCGATTTTCCCCCGAACGCGCTCCTTCGCAGCCTGGATCAGACATGAAACGCAGCTCCGGCAGGAACACACCTGGAACCACCACCGAGGGACAGCAGTTTGGAAAACAAGGGCTTAAGGCAAGACACTCGTTTGGAAAAGTTAACTTCTCTCCATCACCCAGACGGACACGATCCTTTCCCACCTCTCCAGTGCCTCGGGGCACGCAACGGACTGTCGGCAGCAGGGCCCCCACGGGCCCCGGCCGCCGGGCGCTGAGGTCCCGAGCCCATGGAAACAATGGGGGTGGTCTGGGTAAGGCGTGGCCCCCGGGGACGGGGCACGGGAGGGCTCGTTCTGCTCCACTTCCCAGCGGGCGCCCAGGAAACTCCCTATCGACAGCTGTCCGGTCCCCCCCGCCCCCCAACTCACTCTCTTTTCAAACAAACCCAGACCCCTGCGAAGGTGCTAAGATCGGTTTCTGTTAACGTGTGAAAGCAGCCACGGAGCATCTGCCCCGTCACTGGTGTAAGGACGGGCGTCTGGAAGCTGCTTCCCGATTCTGACTGCAGACACTGTCCGTGGCGGAAAAGCTGTTCCGTCCTGAAGAATTCTCTGTTTCATCAAACTTTTTGGATCGTGAGAGCTGCACGTTTTCATGTGTAGTCTTTCCTCTTGGAGTTTTTTTCACTGGTAGCAACAGTAATACTAAGATACCAGCAATGTGAAGGCAGTAATACCAGGAGCTGGAAGAAAAAGGAAAAACTTCGTTAAAGCTTAACAGTCCTTAACAACTATACACTCGGCAAAATGTCACATGCCCCCCTCACGATGTATTTATTTACTACATTATCCTCTTATCCCCCTACGCTTGCCCAAGAGGGATCTCTACAGTGTATTCCAGTGGGTGTTTACCAAGCTCTGGATAAACCCAAGCTGATTATAAGCATGAGACTAGTTATCATATTACATTTCTTTGTAAGGGTCATAAGGCCATGGCTAAATAGACCAACAACAAAAAGGCACTTATTAGTAGCTGCAGCGACCTGAAAGTAATCTCTCAAATCCACAGACCCAAATACTGAGCAAAGGAGAGATGCAAGAGTAGTAGAGATTTCGACAGCTGCGGCGTCTCCTGCCATTTACGGTCCTAATTAAGTTACATACAGTCTAACGAAGTCACGGGTAAACAACATTGCTTCCTGAGGGTTACCGTCACGAAATTAAAAAGTCACGTTGCCCGGAGTAAATATTAGCTAAGTGTGATCTAAGCTGCTTCTACAGCTGTAAGTTCCAGTAACGGTGAACGAAAATACCGGGTGATCGTTCGTTCACACAACAGCTCGCCCAATCACATTAAAAAATAGGTAACAGTTTCATTAAAATGGATGACTATCGTCACATTCAATTCAACCAGCTTTGGCCCCGCATTCCGCGCCGCCGTTCCGAACGCGGGGCAGGGAAGAACGTGTGATGTGAGAGAGTGAGGTCTTTGATCTCGAAGATCGCTACTGTGGGGAGGAGAGGAGTGAGACGAAGCATGAAATTCATTCAGGACGATGACGTCCGCGTCCCGGAGATGGCACAGAGCCGCTGAAGCACGAGACAGAGAGAAGCCAGACCAGGTAAATGGACTGTCACTAATGTACGTCCTTTTGATGTGAGAAATTGAGAGAATGAATAACAGCCCCTTGGAGAGAAGAGCTACACCTTCTGGTTAACCGGGGTGGGGCCAGGGGGCGGGGAGGGGGGGGTGCTGAGTCACCGGCCACCCCGCTGCCAGTTCTGCAGCCCAGACTCCCGTCTGAGGACCCAGGGGGAAATCACTCTCTAAAGAGACCGAAACGGCGGGTCCCAAGACCAAAGAGGACCGGCCCAGGCACTTCGTGACGGCGCTCTGTGAAGACTGCGCCACCCCAGGGACGGCGCCGGGAGGAGCACGCACCTGTAGAAGGCGAGGGACGGCTTTACGGACAGCAGCACGAAGGGCACGACCGTGTAGCTCACGGCCACCTGCGTGGCGGCCCATGTGGCCACGTCGTACAGCAGTTTAAGCTGGGGAGTCCCGGTGAAATGGTGTCTGAAGTTGCTTCTCATCTGAAAGAGAGGAACACAGACGCCCGCTGTACCCCGAACGCTGCTTACGAAAGCGCACCGCCCCCACCGAGCGCTTCGGGACGTGGAAGCGCGGCGCTTGAAGGGCGCTGTCAGGGCCCAGCAGGACAGCCCCTGCCGGAAAGCGGGCTCGCGATCGCCGTGCCCCTGCTTTGTCCTCTGCGTTTTCGGGGCGCGGGTGCCGCACTCCGAGCCCTCCCACGACAAATGACGGCGGTGCCCACCCTCTGGGGGTCAGTGCAAGCTGCAGGGTCGGGGTGGGGGGCTGCTCGGCTTCCTAGCAGACGCCGTTCTGCTGTTTTTAGCTTCTAGAGAACAATCGGTTGTGAAAAGTGTCAACTTAAACATTGTTTCCTTCGCTCTGCGGTGCTGGCCGCTTCTCCTGACCAGGACGCTGACAGGTGGCCTGAGGCCCTGCTGTGAGGACACTGTGAGTCCATCCGAGGGGAAGTGCCGTGTGCAGCACGGTGCCCCCCACACCACGAGCCCTCCCCTGCAGTTCCCGCCCACTCTGTCCCCTCCGTCAGCCTCGGCAACCCCGCCCCCCTGAGCCCGGGCTCTAGCGCCTGGGTCCCTGATGGGCAGACAGAAAGGGACGAGGCCCGTACCCAGTCTCACGGTCAAGTTCTCGCTCCTGGTCTTGCCCTGCTGCCCCCGCCCCGCCCTTCGCCTTTCCAGGCGGTTCCTTCCTCACGCAGACCGCTCACGCGCCTGTCGTGCGCAAGCACCCCGTGCACTTCCAGACGCATCTCTGCTCGTGTCTTCTCCACACCTAGGATGCCCTTCTCCCCGCACCACCCTCACCGCTGAAGGAACCTTCTCTCCGAAAGCCCAGACCCAGCCACGTTTTCCCGGGGAAGTCACCTCTAGTGACCTGAGCCACAGGACTGCCTGCACCTCTGAACACCTGTGGTGCATCTAGGAGGCGCCCAGACCCATCACACGCGTCTCACGCCCCTAACGAGACCACAAACCACCAGGAGGCAGAGCCCTCCGCCGGTCCTTCTCGGGGCTTCTCTCACACGCTCCCCGCAGCGCCGTCCCAGTGGGCACGGCAAACACCTGCTAGCTTGGTACCTGAAGCCACCTCACCTGGAAGTGACAGGTTAAGACGGCCCCACCACCATTTTCGTCACGTCGCTTTCCTCTGATTCACTTTCAAGGACTTCCGCTGAGTGTCCCTCTTCTTTTCCCACCCATGTCACCCATCTGCTCAACTGTTTCCCAGAATTCTGTTTCCCAGAACGCTGCTCCAGGTCCCAGCCAAGCAAACACTCTCCCGAAGTGCACCCTGCTCCTCACAGCTGCCCCCTCCACCTGGGCCCAATCACCTGCATCTACACCAGGGCTCAAAAGTCCCGGCGCTCAGGCAACGTCGCTAAAACCCCACCCGCCTGGTCATCTTATGTAACAGTTTTCCGCTCTCTTTAACAACCTCTCCAACGGCAGTGGTCGCTCTGTGGGTGCCACGGTGCGCCAGGTCTTCCCCACGGAGCTGTGTGTGGGGCCCACGGGCGCGGCCCCGGGCCCGGGTAGTCCGTGCTCTGCTCCACCTCCGCACCGCCTCCAGGGGCAGCGGCAGGTACTTACCGCTCGCGCTGCCAACGTCATCAGCACCCCGGTCAGAAAGGTCAGGTAGTACCCTGGGTACACCCCGTGCCAGATGGCGGACAGGACGAACGTCTGGATGGTGGGGCTCAAGGTGGCACGTTCGTAGCACACCCTGGAACGAGGGAAGGCAGCGAGAGCACATGGTCAGACTTTGCGACGCCCACAGCAGCCGCTCCGCTGCCACCCGAGAGAGCTCAGGGGGACCAGGGCCTCGGGAGCCAGCTACCCCCGGCCGTGACGCCGACCGCAGGCTCCGGCCCCTCGCAGCTGTTGAGTGCCAAGTGTGGAAAAACAAGTGTAGCCCCGCCTTCTTACCGGTGCAGTGTAATAGCTGGAACGACCACTCCCAGTGTTTGGGAGCCTATGCTCGTTAAAGCACCCTCTAACTGTGATTACAGTTGTTTTTATGTTACCCTGTTTTCTTCGTTAGTAACGTTAAGACCTTTTGATCGATCTGATAACACTATTCACTCTGGCAAGTAGGCAGGGCTTACTCCGCAGCTGTCTTGTAACAGGCTAGGGAACTCAGATGAAAGTAAGGTCTTCCTAAGGCATCCCACTTGACATTTAACAACAGAAGTAACACAGCAAATTAGCTCCCAAACTCTGCAGCCGCGCAGGAGACTGCAGGGCGACACGAAGCGATGATGACGATGATGATGATGATGATGACGCTACAGTTTGGCTGTCTCACGGGATGAGGATGCCCCGCCCTCCCGGAGACAGCGGGCAGGCAAGTGGGGCCTGGTGCCGAGAGCCCCCCATCCCAGGGGCAACGGATGAAAGACACATAACACGGGGCGATAAGTCTCGTTGGGACCGTGAGATGGAACTGCTGGGGGTCTCCGAGCGGTTTCCGAACGTGGTCTTCCGTACTGTCCCCCTGCCCACCCGGCAACTCCTCCTCCTCCTCACCTACGCCGGGGCAAGGCCTCCCCGCACCACCGGGCCCTGGCTGCCCCTGCTCCATCTCCTCCTCGCACCCGGGCAAGAGCTCGTGCGGATCATCTGGCTCTGTGTTTAACAAGACTGCAGGCTCTGCCGCACGCAGCCGGGGGCTCTGCCGCACGCAGCCGGGGCTTCTGCCTCGGCGACCTTCCTACCCTGTGCTAACAGTGCAGACCTGCTGAGCGGAACGTGCGGGAGCTGGAATGTTCTGGAAAACCCAGGGCATAACAGCACAGTGGTTGGACAGGCGCTGGTTTTGTGTGACCGCATCTCCAACCAGTGGGGGCAGGGGGCGCTGCAGCCCGACCTTGGCAGAGGCCTTCCCAGGCCGGCGGAGGGCCGGGGACAGCTGCCTGGAGGCCCTGGCTTTGGAGGGCACGGACAGTGTTTCTGGGGAACACCAAGGCCACAGTGTCACTCAACACACTGTTAATTTAATCCAGAACCTGAACTCAGTGAAGACAGGCCTCGTCATTAACTGCCAAAGCACAGCTGAGGATTCTTTGCGAAGGAACGTACCTTTTAAGCCAAAGAGCTGTCTGAATGTTCCAATTATCAAGAAACATCTTGAAACTTGTTGACATCTGAAAAACAAAGGAACGTTTTTCTTTGCCCAACAAAACAATGGAGTTTCAATGTAAGTAATAACGTTTCATTGTGCCAAACATCAGCGAACTTGACAGTGACGGCAGGGGAGTGATTTCTCCCCCAAACGCCGCTCTAGTAACGCAGGAACAGCACACGCCGTGAGCACACGCCATGAGCACACGCCGTGAGCGGAGCCCGTTTACTGCGGGGCAGGCACATGCACACGGTGAAGGGGTCCTCGCCCTTTCCTCCTGCGTGGCGACGTTTGCAGGGGTGCTCGGGGGACTGGGCCAGAGAAATTCCCCAGAGAGTAGCACGTGACTCTCAGGAAGACAGGATGTCCCTCGAGCCACACCCACTCAGGTCCCCGGCCGCAGAGCCTGTGGCCCACCATCCACCACTCCTGTCAAGGTCCCGGACGTCTTTCCTTTCGCCTTCTCATTCAACCCCCATCGCAGTCCTGACCCCGCCCATGTTCCCGACCCGTAACGTCTGAATGCTGGGTGCAAAATGTCACACAACGTTCTAGACGGTTGTCATCGTCCCTGGCTCTTAACTCCAACGAGCCCCTCAACCTACTGGCCACCCCCGTCTCCCCAGATAAGACCGTTCATTCTCCTCTTCTTGAAAATGGCTATCGGAGTGAGCCACTGGAAACGCCTGTATTTGGTAAGCCCAAACCAGGTGAACGCCAGCAACTCTGCGAGGTCTCACGAGATGCTGCTGAAGTCCCCACTCTCCCATCGCCTCCCCAGTCCCTCGCCGCCAGGGACTAGGCTCCTTCTTCGGAGACCTGATGGAAACCATTGGAAGCCACCTCCTCAGCTCAAAACTGCGCACTCACGGGCACCCACGCTCAGCTTTCCTCCTGTCCTGGTTCTGCAGAAGCGGTCCCTCTTCCGCTGGGTCACTCTGCCCACCTGTCCTCTGCGCTGTGCCCCCGCCACCCCGCTCAGGGACCTCACAGAGCGGTAAGTCTCTCTCCCCCTCTTCACGCATGCTCCTGACCAGGAAATGGGTTTCAGTCCCTCCAATTTAAAACCAAACAAGACTCCTTCCACCCCCTGCCCCTCAGCTCTGCTGTATCTCTCCCCTCCCTCCCTGATGGGGAGAGCTCTACGATCTGGCTTCCACGCCCGTCCCTGCCTTGACACCGCCACCAAACCCCCAAAACTCCCACGCTGCCAAAGCCAGCGGCACTGCAGGGCCTGTCCCACTGGGCCCCTCGGCAGCGTGGGGCATCGCTGCCCACGCCCTCCACAGAGGGGGACCCCCTTCTCCTTCCTTCGCTTTTTCCTACACTGTGTTTTCTCAACGGGGCGATTCTACCCCCGGGGAAGCAGAAATCTCTCTTGTTTTGTGTGCAAAGCGCGTGCGTGCGCACACACACACACACACCCATGGCATGAATGGATACACAGTGCACCTGTGACGTTAAAGGCTCATGGGGGGATTTTGAAAAAGGCTCAAGGGGCCCCTGCAGGTACAATAATGACCAAAAGCGTAGAAATGCTGCCATATACGCATCACCCGATGTCCACAACTACCAACTCCTCCCTCCCCTGCGCTCCCTTTTTATTACTGACGTTGTTAACAGCGTTTCAAAGCAAAATACCAGACACCTTACTTTACCTGCAATGGATCCAAATTTATGCCCTTTATACACATAAGGACTTTTCAAAAACTATGATCAGATCCAACAAAATCAGCAGTAACTTCTCAGCATCACTCGACACCCATTTTGCATTCAAATGTCCCTGATGGTTTAAATCCGCATTTCAGTGTCCTGGTCTGCTGAGTGGTGAGAACAGCAGCACCAGCCTCGGAGGGCCAGCGATCAGGAGCCGCGGTTCACACGTGCGTGCGGCACACAACCCATCACAACACGCCAGCACCGTTCACACTGAACGCTCTCCACGGCGGTGCCTGACCTGGCCTCTGTCCTCCCCTGGGAGCCGGCGTGAAGTGTAAGCCCCTGGGCTGACTGCTCTACCGGGGGAGGGGGCGCTGATAACTTCCCTCCCACTGACCCGCTGAAGACATCACGTCCTTCAGGGCCCCACCATCGTCTGAGGCAGGCTCCTGCCCTACGATGACACACACCTGCCTGACGTCACCTCTCTCTCTGTCTCCCTGTAACCGCCACTAGATCACAGCTCCACCACAGCCCAGAGCATCCCAGTCTTTGTCCCCGGGGCCCCAGGGCCTGGCACACGGTTAACAACCACTCAGCGCTGGTGCAAGGACAAAATGGCAAGATTATTAAAAACCCCTCCGTACTGCTCTTGGACACGACATCACAATGTCTGCAAGCGAATGACGGCACTTGCAGTGTGCACACGGCGACTCACTCAGGGGCTACTGACCTCTATCTGCTGGATCCTCAGATTGGAAATTAAGTCCCAACGAGCCTCTCCGTTTTCATCATACCCTCTGAACCCGAAGCCCGCAGCATTGTTAATAGCATCGGCTGGAGGAAACAAAGTAAAACCAAAAAGCATTACTATGTAACAAGCTATCGTGTTCTCCCAGGATATGTATATTATCACATACCCGTGTAGGACCTTTTATTCTTAAACAGTAAAAGGAGATTTATTCTCATTTTAACCTGACAACGATCCAGTTTTTAGGATGAATCCTCATATTCTGGATATGAGTTATGAGGTTCGTTTCTTCTCCATCAGTGACCCCCGTTTTTCTGACTGGTCTCTAACCAGATAGCCTCAAGAGGGCGCTCTCACGGCTGTGTGCAGGGTAAGACGCACTTCAGCGTGTGAACAGGAAAGTCCAGTCCCAGCGAAGCAGCTTGGACGTGGGAAGCCTGGAAGTCACTCGGGCCACAGAAGCTGGTGGCGTCCCCAGCAAATGGTGCGGAGCCCGACTTTGGGGTGATGGGTCCCACAGGGCGGGCAGCCGTGGCAGCTAGGCCACTCATCAGAAGTGAGAGAGAGTTCAAAACCTCTGGTCAAGATGGAGGCGTGGGTGAACCGGCTTCGCATCCTCACGCAACCACGGGAAGAAGTGCAACCAGACCTCAAAACAAGTGACACCAGAACCATCCGAAAATCGAGCTGCCGGTGAGTCCGGCAACCAAGGATTTAAAGAAGCCACATGTATCCAGACAGACCACGCTACCAGGACAGGGAGGCAACGCAGCTACCAGCACGCAGAACAAACACGGGGGGCTGCCAACTGAGGAGACAAAGAAACACGGCCCCAATCAAAGAGCAGAACCACCCCCAGAAAAAGAACTGAACAAAACAGAGATGACCAACCCATCAGACGCAGAGTTCAAAACACTGGTTATCAGGATGCTCGAAGAACTCACTGGGTACTACAACAGCATACAAGATACCCAGGCAGAAATGGTGGTCACACTAAGTGAAATAAAGAAAAACCTACGGGGAACCAACAGTGGAGGGGAGGAAGCCAAGAATCAAATCAACAGTTTGGAACATAAGGAAGAAACGAGCATTCAACCAGAACAGCAAGAAAAAGGAATTTAAAAAATGATTATAGTATAAGGAGCCTCTGGGACATCTCCAAACATACCCACAGCTGAATCATAGGGGTGCCAGAAGAGGAGGAAGAGCAAGAAATTGAAAACTTACTTGAAAACCAAATAACAAAACAAACAAACAAACAAACAAAAAAAAACTTCCTCGATTTAGTGAAGGAAATAGACATACAAATCCAGGAAGCACAGAGTCCCAAACAAGTTGGACCCAAAGAGGACCACACCAAGACACATCATAATTAAAATGCCAAAAGTTAAAAAGAGAGAATTTTAAAAGCAGCAAGAGAAAAGCAGAGAGTTACCTACAAAGGAGTTCCCGTAAGACTATCAGCTGATTTCTCAAAAGAAACTTTGCAGGCCTGAAGGGACTGGCAAGAAATATTCAAAGTGATGAAAAGCAAGGATCTACAACCTAGATTACTCTGTCCAGCAAAACTATCATTTGGAATGGAAGGGCAGATAAAGTGCTTTCCAGACAAGGTAAAGCTAAAGGAGTTATCGCCAAGCAACTATTGCGCAAAATATTAAAGGGACTTATTTAGGAACACAAAGAGGATCAAAACTATGAACATGAAAATGGCAACAAATTCAAAAGTATCAGCAACTGAATTTCAAAATACCAACTAATCGAACAACCAAAACAGGAACAGAATCATAGATAACGGAGGTCACATGGAGTGTCAGCAGCAGGGAAGGGGAGGGGGGAACAGGGGAAAAGGTTACACAGATTAAGAAGCATAGATGGCAGGTACAAAATAGACAGGGGAGGTTAAGAATAGTACAGGAAATGGAGAAGCCAAAGAACTTGCAAGCGCAACCCATGGGCATGAACTAAGGGCCAGGGGAGGGGGGAGGGGACTGCGGGAGGGAGTGGCAGACCTGGGTGGAGGGAGGTACAGGCGGAAGACTTGGGACAACCGTAACAGCATCATCGATAAACTATATATATATTTTAAAAGAGAAGTCTAGTCATAGGTTACTTACCTAATGTCCATGCAAAGTAGTACTTGGGTCTGGCCGCCAGAAGAGACACGTACAGATAGACAACCTTCGTCGGCCACGAGGCTGAAGCCTGGAAGTCCTCATCGACGTTGTGCTCCACGGGGAAAAAGCTCGAGACGGTCAGGTGAACCAGCAAGGACAGCCCGCAGACCAGGAGCTTCTGAGTCACGGCCACCTGGAAGGGCGAGAGAGGCCTTCGTGAACCGGACCCGCGCTCCGGTCTGTGCCTCTCTCAACCTCCAGTTACAGCCGGCAGGCCTCTCACAGGTGAGGGGCTCGCCTGGCCGCACACCACAGTCAGCGGAAGAGATCCGAATGAACACAGTGTCACGTCTGAAATGCAACCCAGCATGACACCATTTTTCAGTGAACACTCAGCCGGTAACAGAAAGTGCAGGACAAATGCACCTTTTGGGGCTAACCATGCTGAGCCGCGTGGCGGAACAGAGGGGGGCGCTCTTACAGCTGGACGCCAGTTCTTCACCGCTCTCTGTCTGCAGGGACTGGGGCAGAAGGCCAATCCTCTGCCCCACGCCCACCGGCTGAAAAAGCACTCGTACTGTCCCCCGGACTTTTTGATCGGCCTTCTCATGGGACCTGTAGATTCTGTCACACCAACCCCACAGAAAGTCAGCCCACACGGAGTCCCCAACCTTTCCTGACTAGGCAGCACCTGGGCGGGTCCAGGTGCCCTGCGGTTCCAAGGGTGCGCAGACCACTTGGGGCGCAGCACTGCCCGCTGGGTCTGGCCTCGGTCCTCCCGCCGCCAACCCTGGCCTCTGAGTCTGTCTGCCTCCTCATCTCCTGAATGACCAGAGTAAGGGCAGCAACTTGGAAGACTGCTGGCAGGCTGGCGTAGCTGTGCGCAGTCTTACGACAGTGCCTGGCATGTGGGGTGTTCCAGCAACGGGTTAGCTGCTATCTTTCCATGGCTGGGCTGGGAAAAGGCTTTATGGAAGAGGAGCTACTTGAAGTAGGCCTTTAAAGAGGAGTAAGATTTCAATGGGAAAGGGAGAGGGGGGAGAAGAGAAGAACAGGAGAAGAGAACACTTAGGATTTGCTGGAATATAAAATCCAGGTTGCAAAGGCCTGGAAAATGAGGCTGGTTCGATTCCACGAGACGGGCTTTCTCGTGAAACACCCCGTAGCTAGTATAAAGCACTGTGCTCACGAAGCTTCCTAAGTTCCCCACTTCTGTTCTTCTCTCAGGCTGTATGTACTTCTCCTAAGCACCACCACTAGGTCCTTAGTACAAGAGTCGTTTCTCTCGCAAAACATCTTAAAGAAACAGGTGGGTAAGTACAAAACTTGAACGTGCGAGCATCTTTGTGTGAACAGGGCTCATTGGTCCGCGAGATAAAGGCCCCGGGTGATTCCCACACTCACATTGGGGGACGGCTCTGCTTCCGCGCAGTGCGGCTGTTCTTTGCCGTTTTTGTCCGATTGTGCCACGTGGTGCGATCTGCCTTCAATGAACGTGATGTAGTCCTTGTACGAGCACAGGGGGCCGGCCAGGATGCCCATGAAGTTGCAGGTGTAACTCAAATACTCCAGCAGGCTCGGCATACGCCTGCAAGGGCAAGACAGCAACTCGTGAGACGTCACGGAACCTCCCAGGAATGGTGACAACCATCCCGCACCTCGCTGCCCCTACCCCTTCCGAAATCTAACGAGCGCTCGCTTCCGCCTGCATCCAGCCAGTAAGAGCCTTGAAGAGCTGGATGCAGCTGTGCCCAGCACTGGTTCTGGACAAGGAGCTTCCGCACGGGTCTCTGTGAGCCACGACGAAGGGTTTCCACGCAACTCCTCACGAGGAATGGGAGGAAGAACCGCCTCCCACTCGTGGATCCCTCGCTCACTCAGCACGTCCATGCGTGCGCCGACTGTGAGCTCACACACACTACGTGTAGACAGAGTGAACAACAGAAAGGTTGTGCACTCACAGAGCTTACACAGCCCTTGGAGAAAACATCATAAAAATGTAAAACCCTTGCGGAGATGCTAAGCACGACAGAGGGAGGAGCTATTTCATTCCATCACCAAGTCGGGGGTGGCCTCTCAGGGAAGGTGGCGTGGAGCAGAGAGGAAGTGAGAGGGAGTCGTGCGCGTGTCCAGGACCGGGACCCCTGGCAGAGGCACCAGGGAGCGCAAACTGTGGGGACGGGCTGCCTGGGCGGCAGGGAGGCCAGTGGGCAGGCGCGGACCGAGCGGGGCAAAGAGGGGGCAGGGAAGTCCAAGGGGGGCCGCAGTGAGACCCCACAGGGCTGTCTCACAAGCCGTGGGGGGAACTCGGGACTCCATTCCGAATGCGATGAGAACCGACCGTAGGGCGTGTGGACAGGGCGCGGTGGGGAGGAGGAAGACCTGGCAGGAGGGGCCCGTGGCTCAGGGGGCGGGGGAGGCAGCATCGGCACACACGCGGGCGGTACGTCCGCGTGGTCTGTGGGCGGACCGGACGTGGGGTGAGAGAGAGAGAGGAATCGAGGATGTCTCCCAGCGTGGTTAAGTCCACTGCTGCGAGACCAGCCCAAACGGCACATGGTACCTACAGGTCACCACGCATGCTCGTTCTCAGGGCAGGCAACCAGGTGCGGACTGGTCAGTGACACAGGAGGCTGCGTGGATGAGGCACATTACCACGTAAATGAATCAGGAGTGGAGGTCTCCAACGTGTGCATTCAGCCCCATTCGCCAGGCTGCTGCGCGCCGAGGCGAACTGTCACAAGCGGAAGGAGGACACCTGGGCACGGCGAGCAGGCCTCTGGGACGTGCACCCGGTCCTCCCGCCTCCCTGGCACGAGAAGCTGTCTCCCGAAGAAGCACAGACGCTCTGTGTGGCCGAGAGAGGGAGACGAGGCCCCTCGGACGTGTACTTTTATAAGAACAGTCAGAGAGAAGACAGCGTCTCCTGTCCACCTGACGCCACCTAAGTCACCACTGAACCAGAACTTCTTTTTAGGTTTCTTCAGAATTATTCTCCTGCATTTCAAAGTGCTTCGAACCTTCAGCGTCCCCTCCTGAGGGCTGACGCCTGGGGAGGGCAACGTCCGCAGCAGACCTGACCCCGGAGCCCCCGCTGAACGCCGCCGCAGCGCGCTCTCTGACCCTGCAGCCCCGGGACGCGCCCCGCAACCACGAGCTTGGGAAAGGGCCTCCGTGTGCCTCGACAACAGAGCTCCACGTACAGTGCCGGTTATTTCAAGACCGAAAACAATGCCGGCTTCTCCAGGCGCGGCTCAAACCACGAGTCACCGTTTGCAAGGACGGGAGGTAATTCTGAACCATGGAATTGGCTGAAATCACCTCTGGCTCAGCTGTCGTATCGAACGAGTCATTTTAAGGGCTGTCGTAGAAAACTATAAAATTCGCCATGAAAATGGGAACCAAAGCGTAATGATACGTACTTCATTTAGGGCATTAAATGAAAGATTCGGTCTCTCATTTTCTTACTGTATCAGACACACATTTGATATCAACTGTGTGTCGTCCGGGGTTAGGGCTTCGCTGCGGCGGCACTGCTGGCGTTTCCCGACAGTAACTCTTTGCCGTGGGGACCGCCGTGCGCAGGGAGGATGTTTAGCAGCACCCCCGGCTTCCACTCATTAGACGCCAGCAGCACCACCCCCTCCCTTTGTGACAACAAAAACCATCTCCAGACATCTGTCACCACGCTGAATCGGTGATGAAGACACAACGATAAACAGGATGAAGTTCTGTCCCCACGGAGCTTACATTTGGGTAAGGACAGGGGTAGTTAAAATAAACGTATCCTGCGAGACAGTGACACACACCACGCCGAGACACGGAGCCGGCCGGGGCCAGAGAGTGACGGACGGCAGGAAGGAAGGGGCGGTTCCGATGAGGCGAGAGGTCGGTCTGCTGGCCGAGTGAGGGGCAGTGAGTGGTGGCTGCGGGCTCTTCCCAGGCTTCGTGGGTCGTGGGCAGAAGTTTCTCCCTTTATTCTCCATTCTCAGAGGAGCCACCAGAGGGTATCAGGGGTCGGGGGGGCGGCTAATTTGGGGCACCCTAAAGGCTCTGCCTGTGGAGTGGGGCAGAAGAGGAGATGCAGCCCAGTGGGGAGCTATTAAGACAGACAATGTAGAAAAGGATGCAGGGCTGGGGGTCTCCATGGCAACGGTGAGAGCTCAGTCAGGTTCAGAGAGGGTCAAATGTCATGGTCAAACTAGAGGTTGATTTCACAGACCGGGTTAACCAGATTTGCTGAAGGGGATTTGCAGTAAGAAAAAGGGAGTTTGCCTACGTTTTTGCCCTAAGTCACTAGTGACAAATGGTTCCACAATTTTAAATTTGGGGTGACAAACTCAAAATGAGCCCAGTCAGCAAGCCTGAGTGTTTTCCCGCTGTGCTTTCTTCTACTGTTCGGATGGAAAGCTGACTCTAACCAGGTTTGGGTTGTTGCCAGGTGGCCACGTGGGAGACAAGGATGAAACGGGACCCGAGGACCTGCCCACACCTGGTGACTGGGAGGGACCAAGGCCTCGTGAAGGTCACGGAACCCAGGTCAGGTTACCCTCTCACCAACTATGCTCATGTGTGTATTTACTGACAGGTAAAGGCTGGCTGTAGAGAGCATCAAACTAGGGAATTTTCGAGGTGGGGAAAATATAAGAGGATCCCCAGGACACGCAGCCTGGGGTCAAAAGTGAACACTTAGGGACGGGCCTGTCCACCGTCACCCAACGTCAGGGCATTCTTCTGTACGTAAACACGTGTCTGATCTCTGATTAGACTTACTAAGCAAGATGTTTAAGAAAGGTAAGCTACTCAAGTTAATCGACAGAGTGCCTATAACAAACGCAGTAGAAGCCCCTCCCAGAATAAATTCCTCAAATGAAAACGGGAGGGTCCGACAACGGGCTCTTCCTTGTTTGGAAACTCGCCCCCTTGTGCCAGGTTAACGCACGGTCGCCCGCCCAGCGCCCGGCCTCAGGCCGCGGGCCTCTGGACGGTGCTGCGATCACCACCGTCACTCCGGGACAGACGCAAGGGCTGCAGGGTCTTCCTGTCTTCAGGGAGTCTCCGCGGGGAGACTGGAAGTGTGGCGGAGAGCCTCGTGGTACACAGGCGGTGCCTACTGTATGCCCATATACTCAAGGTGCTCTGGGAGCCTAGCAGGGATGCTTAGCCTGGGCTAGCAAGCCTGGGCGGCGGGGGGAGGAGGTTTGGTTTCACCCAGGAAGTTCTTCCAGAATGACCATCGGCCTCGGCCCCGTGAGCACTGCGTGTCCCGGCAGAGGCGGCACGAACCCAGCAGGACCCAGTGGGAAGCACGCACCTCACAGCTAAGTACCTCTGCGACGGCGTCAGCTCTTCCTCCTTTCGAAACATCCCTGAGAAACAAAGACAGGCACGGTTACCGACTGTGGTGTCTCCGAAGGAAAGAATCGCACTTTCCCACCCACACTTTTCTCATTTGACATCCACGCTGTCCTCCCGATTGTGGTGTAACTGTTTCGAGCACGTGGCTCCTTCCCTGCTCACTGCAGCACACACTCATCAGTCACGTCGAGGGCTGTCATGGAGCCCAGCACGTCCAGGTCTGGGTGCGCAACACGTCCGGGAGCGGATCTGGCCCTTCCTTGCAGAGATTATAAGAAAGTCCCCAAGGCGAACATATTTAAGAGTAAATGCCCCCTTGCCGGCGTGCCTCGGTGGGCGGAGTGCTGCCCAGTTCGGTTCCCGGTCAGGGCTCAGGCCTGGGTTGCGGGCCAGGTCCCCAGTAGGGGGTGTAAGAGGCAACCACACAGTGATGTTTCTCTCCTTCTCTTCTCTCTCCCCTCTCCTTTCTCTAAAAATGAATAAAATCTTTTTTTTTTAAAGATTTTTATTTATTTATCTTTAGAGGGGAAGGGTAGGAGAGGGGGAGAGGGAGAGAAATATCAATGTACAGTTGCCTCTTGTGTGTCCCATGCTGGGAACTGGCCTGGCAACCCAGGCATGTGCCCTGACTGGGAATCGAACTGCGATCCTTTGCTTTGCAGGCCCGTGCAAAATGAATAAAATCTTAAAAAAAAAAACAGTACATGCGGTAACTTTTTCCAAGGGCACCAAAACGCTTCTGTGGCGGATGCTCTCCACGGCCGGTGTCAGCGCCACGGAAGGAACGACCTCCCCGCGCGGCAGGACTCCTCGCATCAGCGCGAGCGGCGCTCTCTACTCTCCTCACCCGAGCGCCCTTCCCCCGAACGGGAGGGCAGTGTTACGGTGACACTTCAGCGTCCTACATCCTACACCCGATGTACAGACCAAGTTGAAATGCACCCACCACACTGGAGAAACAGCTGTGGGTCTTCCCCAGCAGAGGGTGCGGGACAGGTAGGGCACACGCTGGGGCGAATCCCAGGGAGCGGGCCGAAACCCGCCCCCCTGCTGGGGATGGGAAACACGGTCTACACCTTCCTACAGGAAAACGTACACGTGTGTTTTCAACAAGGGACAGAGGGCAGGGGGGAAACATTCTAATTTTAATAAAAATGTAACAGAGGTGAAGCAGGAATCAATGAACCTTTAGAACAAATATCCATTTCCTTCATATTCTAAATTGCCACTAATGTGGGTCACGAGTGACTCACACTATTTTACTTTGTTTTCGTCACTAAATGGAATGCAAAGTTAAGATAAAATGTGGGAGAAAAATGAACACTTTAACAGCCCTAAGCAGAGTTAAATATTTATTTTCCCCTGCCTTACCTCAGATAAAGAGCAGAAAGTTATGGCGATATCTTAAGCAAAAGATGAATTGAGTATGAGTTCTTTCAGTGATGCAGAGTTCATTTCTAAATTCTTACCGTCATGGATTTCGTAAGCCAAACTAGTGATCTTCTGGGTAATTATCATCATTGGGCTGCGGCAAAACAACAAATGTTTTGAAAGCGTTAACACAACAGTTACGAAGCAAGAAAAACAGTTCAGTCTGCTTACACAATGACAGAGCCCTGGACCGAGTTAACCTGAGGGACCTGGGCGGGGAGTGGCTGCGGTGTGGGGGGGGGTATGGAAGATGGGGGCCAGGCCTCGCTGTCAGAGCAGAGGGGAAAGCCCACGAAGGGCCCGAGGTCCCCGGGAGCAGGGCTGTAGCCCAGCCTCACTGTGCCAGACACAGGGAGGCCAGAGGGGCCAGGACCACAAAGGCTTCCGACTCTGCCACCCGGCTCTGCCTCAGCACTTTCTCAAAGCCCCACGCTGCTTTCTGCCCCAGGGCCGTGCTTTAAGGCGGAAAGTAAGCTGCTGGGAAAAGGGGAACAGGTGCAGCACTAAAGGAGTCCGGGTGAGAAACACGGAGCAGGCAGGACGACGGACACGGGGGAGAAAGGAAAAGCGCCTACGCCCACCTCCCTGCTCCGGGAGCCGGGCCCCCCGGGGGCAGTGGCCTGCCAAGGACACCCCTCTTCCCGCAGACAGCCCCCAAAGCCCACAAACCAGGGCACACCCTTGAGAAAAGACAACTTTAAAATCATGTCGCAAGGAATTAGCATTGTTTTGCATATTTGATCATCTCTAACTGAGTGGACAACTTAGAAAGGAGAAAACTTTAAAGCCACAGGAGAAAATGGCCAGGACACACGTCTACCCTTTAACGATTACATCAGCTCACAGACATACGCAGCGAAGCACAACGAGCCCTGCGTTCTTCATGTCCGTCCCCGGAATTTCGAGGAAGCGTGGGGGGAGAGCGTGGGCCCTCTGCTTGGGCGTGGCCACCCCCGCACGCACCTCAGGAGAGGGCAGCCCGCGAGGGGGGGGGGGAGGCGCAGACCCCAGCCAGCCAGTCGGCCCCGCTCAGCCCCGCAGCTCAGAGCACCAGGCTGGTGGTCAGTGTCCACCACCCCCTGCAGCAGAACACCAGCATCTCCGAGCCTTGCAGGACACTGATCCTGTCCAAATCGCCCAGGAGACATTTGGCCCACGCCACGAAGTCCCTGAAACTTGGTCCTTGACACCTGGTTCTCGGGCCTCGCTGACCCACCAGCCGAATGCCGTGACCAGCCAGGCCACAGAGGCAGGGAGGGTTAACGGACACGGTTGTTGGACGAATAAAGCACGGTGGTATTTCTAACGTGTTAACCCTGTACAGTACAAGTAGCCACGGACGCACGGCCTGTCTGAACCCAGGGGGGTTTCTAAGTGCGGACGCTTTCCGCTAATCCCTAACCGCCCAGAGAGAGCACATGACTTTGCACAGTGCCCGCCACCCCTTCAGGGGTTTTCTGAAACGTCCCTCCCACTGGCAACCGGATGCCCAGGCCGGCCTGGGATTTCCAACTCATCCTCTGGAGGCCAGGCCTCAGGACGGCCTGGGCACTGACAGCGCCACTTGGCAGGGAGAAGGTCACCCCCCCCCCTCCGCAGCCCCCGCAGCCCCCGCCCTCATGGGGCAGCTCTGTGTTCACAGGGCTCCTGCTCGGGAAACCGAGCTTCGGCCGGCCCGTCCGCCAGGACGCGCTGGACACCCTGGACACCCAGGCACAGGGATAGCTTCCCAAGGGACGTTACGTGCCTCTGAGGGTCACAAAAGTGCCCCGTGCTTCCCGCTTCCCTGGGGGGAAAGAATCGTTGTCTCGCCTGCCTCATTCTCTTCACTGTTCAGTTCACCAGGGAATGATAAAAGACCCTTCGGCTCTAAAGTCTAAGGTCCACGTCACCTTAAAACACAGTGACAACTGGTCAAATAATTATTAAACTTGTGATCAACTTAGCGACTACTACCTATCCCGTGGGGCAAACGCAGCTTTACAGTCGCTCGTAAGGAAAACGATACAATAATGAGTAAACAATACGAGGACGAGAACCCCGTGTTTCGAGTGCGCACAGTCAGCCTGCCTCTGCCCCCCCACCCCCACCCCACCCCCGCCCCCGGTGTGAGCAGCCCGGAAAGCGGCCGGGGGTTCCGAGTGCACGCCCTCCGTCCACGTCAGCCCGCTTCCTTCTGGGGTCTCCACGCCCGGGGCCGTGCCACCCACCGGACCCCAGGGGCTGTTCCCGAAGCCCGTGCACTGAGGCGCTATCCCGCTTGCTCACCGCTGAGTCCCCAGCACCCAGCGCAGGGCCTGGCGTGCGCCCTGCGCTAAACAAGCACTTTCCAAAGAGCAAATAAACGGAGTCTTCTAAGTAGCTCGTACTCCTTCTGTGCGTCGCTCACACTCCCTCCCGCCCTCCTGTCCATTCTCCCCCGCGTGGGAAAGCCTGCTGCTCTGCGACTGGTGTTTGCTTTGCGGTCACAGCAGGAACAGCGAGCGCCCTGCTCACCTCTGCACCTGGCGCGCACCTGGCGCGCACACAGCTCCCTCCAAGTGCTCACGGGCTCGCGGTCCCCACCCCCCGCCGTCTCTGCGTGTCCTCTGCTGGTGACCTTTAGCCCTGAGCACTCCCTTCCTTTGGTGTTCAGCGAGGGGCAGCTGCACGGCCTCTGGCCCGGCCCGCTCGGGGGCCCGGGTGGCGAGCTCGAGAGCACAGCCATAGGGAGTGACCAGGAGGAGCACACTGTGAGCAGCGGTAAAAAGGCACCGCAGCAGAAGCTGGGCAACGGACAGAGAGGTGAACGAGAGCTCGGAAAGGCGGGCCAGAGGGGAAGCTGGACAGGCGAGCCCGTCACACAGACGTGTGTGACCAGGGGACAGAAGGGGGCTGGGGAGGGCAGGACAGACCTCAGTCCGCCACAGCGCAACGCCGTGTGCGAGGCAAAGTCTTCTAAGTGGGAACATTCCCACGGAACAGAGAGATGGACCGCAGCAGCTTTCTGCGTGGTGCGCAGTGTTCATAAACACCCATTCCGGTGCCGGTCAGAGTGACCACACGGTTACCCCCTCACACCTGCACTGACGTCTGGCCGCCCGTGGGCTGTGTGTCCAGTGAGGCCTCAGGTGTGAGTGAACCCCTTCCCAGGTGCCAGAAAGTCTGAGACCCGTTGCTGTGAATCAGAAAGACCCCGTGTTTCCCTGGAGGGGAGGCTGGAGTGGGAGGAGGGAGCGGGAACAGGTGGCTTCAGAGCCTCGTCCGAGTGAGGTCAGGCCCTCGGAGGGAGCCGCTGTCCCTTCTACATGATGGCACAAAGAACAAGTGGAAGGACAGGTGTTTCTGCCACTGGCGGGCACTCGGCTGGGCACACGGGAAATGTGGGTCTGACTGTTCCCAGTAAATACTTCAACGATGAAACAGGGTCAGGTAACAGAAAAAAAACACCTATCTGATGTAAAAAACTGAGGCTCTAGACTTCTTGAAATTCCAAAAAAAAATGATGCCAAAGTTACACATTTACATGCCACGCCTTCGTTTACTCTACAGAGAAAGAGAGGAACAGGACTGAAGTTCCGTCACCCAGCAAACCTCAGCTGCAGTTAAACGTTACTGGAGCAGGCGTGCCAGGAACAGCCCCTTTGCCTCACTGGTCCATTAGCTCACGCTAACTCTGACAGCCGCACACTCACCTGCAAAGCAAGGACAGCGCCCGCGAGGTCAAAGGCCAGCTTGCCGCCAGGGGACAAATTATGTAGCGGCTGAGGCAGCTGTTGATTGTCCGCTGCCATCTCTAAACAACAGAACCCACTGAACCCAAATAAACTCCTCTGACCTGATGCCAAATAAATGGACACCCAGTGAAAGGTCACGGAAAAGGCCACTAATACACACACCGTGAGAGACCATGGGCAAGACCACAAATACATACACAGTGAGAGACCACAGGCAAGGCCACAAATACACATGCAGTGAGAGATCACGGGCAAGACCACAAATACACAGGCAGTGAGAGACCACAGAAAAGACCACCAATACACATGCTGTGAGAGATCACGGGCAAGACCATAAACACACACGCAGTGAGAGATCGCGGAAAAGGCCACCAATACACACGCAGTGAGAGACCATGGACAAGGTCATGAACACACACGCAGTGAGGGATCACGGACAAGGCCACTGGCTCCCACGCCACACCCACCCATTCGCTCACTTTCCTCCCTCATTCAGAACACGAGTATTTGGCAAGCGCCTACGTGCACCAGACACAGCCGTGAGCGAGACAGAGCTCTCACTACCGTGGGGTTTATGCTGCATCAGCGAGAGGCAGAAAACAAATCCATTAACGGGTAAATGTATCAGGTGTCAGATGCTGCTAAGTGCTCAGCAGAATAAGGCGGGGGGGGGGTCATGGGAGTGCCAGGACATGGGTGAGAATCAGCCTGGCCCACAGGGTGACATGGGAACAGAGAACTTCTGCACTCAGGGAGCAGGCCACGTGGAGGTCCGGGGTGAGGATGTCCCAGGAGGAGAACAACCGATGCCAGAGCCCTCAGGCAGGAGCGTGAACGGCAGGTTGGAGGGACTCCGAAGTGACTGGGCAGGTGAGTGGGAGAACAGGAAGAAAAGGTGAGGACAGGGAGCAGGTGGTCAGATTGAGCGGGCTTTTATGGGGCCCTGTGACGACACGTGAGGGTTTCCGGCAGAGGTGCCGGGGTGGGGACAGGCAGGCAGAAGGGCACGGGGACAGCCCGGGTGGTCTCAAGGGCGGTCTAGCCACCCCTGGGAGGTCGAGCCAACAGGGTCAGCGATAACGGGAGTGGACTCGATGCAAGGTGTGCTGCGCGACTCCCCGAGGCTACGGACAAAGCAGCCGCCCCGAGCAGGGAGCCCCCCAGAGGGACGGCAGCGGGACCAGGGGCAGCGAAGCAGGGGTGCGGTTGTAGGGGGGTCGGTGTGAGATGCCCACCAGACGGCCGGGCGAGACGTGGTGCGCAGGAGCGGAAGGCGTGCCAGCGGACCCGCCGGGCCCCCCGACCGCACCGCGCACCAGCTGCGGGAGCCCGGGGCGCCACTCCGCGGTCCCGCCCCAAAGTACCCACAAAACGGGGCCGAGAATGCCGCCGCGAGGATTAAAGAAAGCAGCCACGTGGCGGACACCTGAACAGCATCTGAGACCCGGCAGACACTTAACAAAACCTGCATCTAACGAGAGCTGGGCCTGCTGCTCAGCCAGGGCCTGCTCGGTCACAGCGATGGCGGTGAGGTGCTGTCTCTGAAGCAGCTCTCTCCCCAAACAGCAGATGAGCGGGCACGTGAATGACTACACGTGTGCGGGGCCAAAGGAGCAACTGGAAGAAAAGTGCGGAGAGCCGAGCGGGAACGTCAAACAGAGGGGCACAGGGGCGGACGCCTCCAGCAGGAGTCGTGGCCCCAGATGTGTCCACTGACCATCGGGCGCCCGCAGAGGAAGGGGGCGCGGGGGCGGGGAGGCCGGGCAGGGTGCGCCCCGGGCAGGACTCTGAAGGCCAGCTGGCCGCGTTTTAGGGTCTTGAAGAAGACAACACTGCGTATTTCTGATAAAAATCACCCCCCCACACTGCTCTGCGAGGGGACCTGACATCGGGGGGGAAGGCTCGGGGTGGGGAGCAGACAGATCGGACCGCAGAAGGGACCCACGCCTGTTTCCCCCGGGCAACCTGAACGATGCTGGCAGCGGCTGAGCAGAATGCTGCTCTCACCGAAGGGGGTCACGGTGCCGGCAGACCCCCACAGGATGAAGCAGGATGAACAGAACGTCAGGGCTCTCAGCAGGTGAACAATTTACAGCAACCCGACTCACAACACAGCGGCGGGCACGACAGGAGAGGAGGACACAGGGGTGGCGAGGAGCCCCCCGGGGCCCCGGGCACAGGGCTGTCTGTGCTCCAGTTCCGGCTCTGGCCTAATGAGGCTTTCCGTAAGGAGGGGGCGCGGCAATCACGCCCGTGCTCCCAATGGCCTGCCCCTTTCACACCGGACAGCACCGTCCCCACTGACAGCACGTGGCACCGAGCAAAGGCGCATCACAGCTGAGCGCGCACTCAGCGGTACCCGGGGATGGAATCTTCACTGGGCGTCCGACGCTGTCCCTGGTGAGCTTTCCATGTAGCCTGGACTTGAACGGAAAATTACGTCACAGGGACCTCGCTGGTGGGTCCCTTAAGCCACCCCTCTGGCGCCACAAGAGTCAACGCATTCCAATCAGAGTTCGTTACCTTCATGCCAGGAACTCTGCTCTTGCTTCCATCTGCGCAGGAAGTAAGCACCTGCGGTCCGTCTTTTATGTCCCACAGTCAAGTTTAATAGTTTCCCACCCTGAGGTCCCATGTGTTTCTTCCTACGTGCATTTCTAAGTGTTCCGCAGTTTCTGTTGCTTTTGAGACTAGGGTCCTGTCTCTACTGTGTTTTCTAACAGATCCCTGCTGCTGAAAGAAAGATACTCCATTGCTTCACACTTCTCTCGTATCTGCCTTCGAAAGCCAGCCTCCTCAGTAGCATTCAGCCTTTCTGCAAAGACAAACCTCTATTTCTTGCCAGGGTCCCCTTCACCTATCTACTCATCATCTAAAATGTATCTCGAATACCTCTCCCACACCTGGTGCAGGTGAGCCCGCCCCGAACGGAAGCACTCCCTGGGATTCCTCAGACAGGGCCCGGCTTCACTTCCTGAGCATTCAGTTTCTGGGGGACAGGACCCCTTAGCGTGAAGGGGGGTCACTTTACTCCATTCTACCTTCTTCAGCAGCCAGCACTTTGGACGGCTATTGTATTCACCCTAATTGGGATCAAGTTAGGATCCTCTCTGCCACGACACCCCCAGTTCCTGAACGCCCAGAGATGTCACTGAGGAGGCAGCCTGTCTCCACGTGGCTCCTGCTCTCGCCTGTGTCCATTTAAAAAAAAAAAGGAGAGCGGGAGGGTCCTTCGACTTAGTTCTGCCGGGATGGTCCCGTCAGCTAATGCCTTTCTAGTATTTATCAGTTCACTGGTAATGGCCAAATGATTTTTCCTAACTGATAAAAATTACACATTAACTTAGAGTTTTATAACACGTTGCCCATCTTTAAAATGCTACATTATTTTTCTCCTACAGACCGAATCTTTAAATGCAATTTTAAATAGTTTAAGTACAATTTTAAATTTCAGCAAAATATTTAAATCCGTGTCATTAAAGCTGTTTAAAACAAAAAGAACAGGCGTTTTGCTCTTCATGTAAACTACCCTCTAGTAGCAGAGTCCTGTGACCAGTCCCCCCCCTGCCCCGCCCAGAGTGTGAGCAGACCTGGAGAGGGGCACCCTCTCTGCCCGGCGCCCCCCGCAGCCCGGTCGAGGGACCCTCAGACCGTGGAGGAGGCGTGGCCACAAGGAAGAGGCGTGGCCGCAAGGAAGGAGCCCGGCTGCCTAGGTGACTGTGGGGCAGGGCCCCCTCCCCTCGGGGACTGTAACGTGAGTGAGAGACAGACACTTGTTATATGAACACAGTGAAGTCACGTCATTTTTTCATAGCAGGGAGCCTCTCCCCCACTAGCAAGGGAGGAACAAGAGTTTGGAATAGCAGGGAAGGGAAATGAAAGAGCTCACGGCCAAGATCAAGCCCCAGGAGGGGCTGTGAGGGCCCAGCCAGCACTGCGCAGCACAATTAGCACTCACCCCAGTGATCCCTGTTAAACATTTCAGCTTAGCTGGGTTAGACTCCTTTTAAATCTGACGGGCTAAAGATACAAGCAGCACCGTGTTCTTCAGTGAGGTATTTTAAGGTGGAATCCCCAAACAGGAACTACGGAAACGCAGAGCGGAGGGGCTGGGGGAACCTGCCGGCCAGAGCCTCGTCTGCCCAGTGCCTCGGGCCCGTGACCATGGTCCCGGGACCGCGAGCCCGTGTGACGATTCATGATTTAACCACACTGTCAAACCAGCTGCTACTGTGGACATGTCTACTATCGACATGCATGACCTGCGTTGGTCCATGATACCCTTTTTGTTTCTATTTCATACCAAATGCTTCGTTTTGATCCCATTTATCATCACGCAAGTGCTCGAAGCTGTGACTTGACCCCTTCAACAGGCAACTCTGCCCACGCTGCTCAGGTTTCTCCACGCTGCGTTTGCTATTCTCCCACGCTTTCTCCCTGAATTCTCTGCTCTCTCCTTTACTGAGGTACGAGGGTGGACTCAACGAGCATCCGTGCCAGGCGTCAGGAACACAGGCGAACAGGACCAGGCCAGGCACTGATCTCAGGAGCGGGGGAACATCCTGAGTGACCGGATCCCTCTCAGGTACACACAGCCAGTCCCTGCTTTCACTAGTCTGATGACAGCCTGGCACCGGGGTGACTTCCTCGAGTTCGCTAAGGTTTTCGTGGTGGCCCAATATGTCTACTGCCCCTGGCCCTCGGCCCACTTTCTCCGGGAACACCTGTTACTTCCAAGCCGGGCACCAGCACCCACTGTCCTTCTGGGCATCCCGGGGGCGTCTCGGTTCTAGCCAACATCCTGCCAGTGGGCTACCTAGGTTTTTAGTGTATTGGCTCAGTTTCGCTTTGGCTTGCTTTTGTTCCTTTGAATGCACTCTCCTTTCATCCCAGCTTATTTTTAAAACCTGTTTAATGAAAGTAAAATCCATTAAGGACAAAAGGGCATTTCATCTTATAAAATTCTCTCATTTCACGGCAGTGATTTTTCTCTAAGCTCATACACCTTTGGTCCGTTTCTACTGTTAGACATTTTTTTTCATAGATGCCAAGATTTGCTTTCTTTCCCCCTTTAGTTATCCTTAAATTGGGCTTTCTGGTCATTATTAATCCTGTCCAGATAACTCGGGACCGACTTAAAAGTAGGTCTGTTGTATCTTGTTGAACAGAGCGCTCGGGCACCCTTGCCACCGAGAATACAGAGGTTTATCTGCACCTTCCGCACCTGGCGCCGAGCTGTTGGCCACGCCCCTTTCTACAGGTCCGGAGCGAGCTAGTTCTTGCAGACTCGGGCGCGCTCACCCCGCTGTAGGCGTGCAGTCAGCTCTGTTACAGGCAGAGAGCGAGCCAGAGAGGGACCAGATCCCCTTCAGAGGAACCAAAGTCAGAGTCATTTCCACCACCCAGCTGAACACGGGACGTTCAGAATGTAGAACCTTCCATGAGCGTGAGATGCAAAGAAGCAAATGCGCGCTCACGGGTCTCGTCTAGGAAATCCAGACTGACGCGCTGGCCCGAGGGCCGCTGGTCCAGAGCAAGCCCCATGGGTGTGAAGAGGCAAGAAGGGGCGGCCAGGTCTCACACAGAAGCTGCCGGGTGGCCATACAGGAGGGCCGTGAGCGGCTGCACAAGAGGGGCATGGGGAGAGCCAAGAAAGCAAGAACGGGGCAGCGACTGGCCGCTGTTACGCAGGACGGCAGACATTTCTACCAGAACTAGGGAACGCTCCCAATATGAGAGTGCCACGTGACGAAGTCAACTGCTACGTAGTTAGACTATCTGAAGGCAGTTTAAAAGGACAGGTTATTTTCGTGACTTACGTAACACTACAAAAGACCACTTTACAAGAAGAAAATTTCTAAATTCGTAAAGGACTTTTCAGCTAAAATGTTTACTACTAGCTTTTCATTCCAACTACTAAATGCAACTGTATGTTGTCCTTTAATGAACATGTTAGAATAGAAAAAAAAAACAGGCTACTAAATCGAAGGTTTCATCTTACCCTGAAAAATCAGCGGAATATTGTCCATAATCAAAGATATAGACTCTAGTAATTTGGCACACTATGAGGTATCCCAAAGCAAACACAAAACAATATCTGGAAAACAAAAATAAGCTAGATTAGTGAAAATAAAGATTCATTTTGTTACAGAATACATTTAAGTAATTTATTAACCGTTTGATATGGCTCAAAACGTCAGTATTCCTAGATCTACCCCCCCCCCAGGGCTTCCTTCAATAGACTGTGAGGACTCTGGACCACTCTCGGCTTTGGTTTACTTGAATTCTGCGCCATCGTCAAAGGCAAGTGCACCCGCTTATCGACTGCACTCCCTTCCCTTCGGAGAGGCTGCCACACGCCGACTCCTGTACCTGAGAGCCACACGCACGCACGGAACTCTCAGTGCTGTGGTTGGTTCTGCTTATTTTTCCTTCTTTCTAGAAAACAGAATTTAACGCAAAGCATACACTAAACGAATTCTTACTAGGGTTTTTTAAACTTGTCCTCGACAGTCTGGGAGCGTAGGTAGGTCCTCTGTGTGCACTCGTGCATGTTCACTCACAGTTTTAGGCGTGGAAATTCAGTGATTTTCAGTCTTAGAATGCTTGGAGGAGAGTTACCATAATTAAAAACACAGCACGGGGAAAGGAATTTACACATCAATAGAAGAGACCAGAGACCCAGAAACGGATTCTAGAATATGTCACATTGCATAAAGTGAAAGCCGCAATGCAAATTAACGAGAATGGTGAATGATCACCTAATTAGTTAACAGTCGGCGGGGGAGAGGGTGCTATTCCTTCACCTATGCTATCTAGATAGCTCAAAGAACTACACGTACAATTCACACCCAAAATGCACTGGAGCTGCGGGACAGATTCAAGCGTGCTCCAGTGGGGGAAGTAACTTTCTAAACATATACGTATGTATGTATACATGCATACACACATATGCATGAATGAAGAAACGAACAGGGAAAAACAATGTATTTGCTAAGTTAAGATCTTAAACTTCATGTAGGCAATACAGGTTTTTTTTAAAATATTTTATTTATTTATTTTCAAAGAGGGAAAAGGAAGGAGAAAGAGAGGGAGAGAAACATCAATGTGTGGCTGCCTCTCATGTCCCCCCTGCCTACTAGGGACCTGGCCTGAAACCCAGGCATGTGCCCCGACCGGGAACTGAACCAGCAACCCTTTGGTTTGCAGGCCACAGCTCAGTCCACTGAGCCACACCAACCCAGGGCTCAGGCGGTTTTATGAAAGAGTTCTTTCAAACTTTAGACGAATAGGTAATTCTGATCCATTTGAACATTCCTGAGCAAAGGACAATGAGGAAAGCTTCCTAATTCAGGTGTTTTACAAAGTTACTATATTCCTGAAAGCTGTATCTGATGAAATAGCATATACGCATACTTACGCAGTGTTGACAAATCAAACTGAAAGTAACCTCTGAAAGTCTCGTGGCAGACTGCACCTCCCCAGATGCGGCAGCAACATCGCCCGGTTCGAGTGCTCTCCTACAGCCTGAGCGGCGCCCGCACCGAGGGGAACCCTGCTGTCCTCCCCACACGGGCCCCCTAACTGCCCCGGCCAGCAGACTGCAGCAGGAGTCACACGTCGCCCCATCCCGGCGCAGCCCCTAATTCACCTGGCGGCGTCGGCTTCCTGCCTTCCGGGAGCTGGCTGTCAGGGAAGCGTGACTAGCCTGAGACCCCGCACGCAGAGGTTCCGGAGGATGAGCCCAAGGAGGAGGGGCGGAGGGAGCGGGAGGGGAGAGGCACCCAGCAGTGCCAAGGCCTAAGCTCTGTGGGTGAAGAAGCTGAAGACACAGGGGAGAGGGGTGTCTCTCCAGCTGCACCTCCCCGGAATTCCTGGCCCACGGAATTGTAAGGACAGTAACGCCCCCGTTTATTTCAGGCTGCTACGTTTGGTGTAGAGACACGATCAGAACAGAAGCCGGTGAAGCCAAGGCACCTTCCAAACAAAAACTGAGCCCACAGCCCTGGCGACGGGGCCGCAGGACAGGCCGGGGGCGGGGGGACCGGTCAGTGACAACGCCAAGGGCGGCGAGGAGACCAACTGCAGGCCAGCGAGAAGGTGGCCCGAGTTCTGTAGCTGCGGAAACTGGGGAGCAGCGCTGCCTGCCCCAACGGGGAAAACAGAAGACAGTCCTGATGCACGTGACAAAGTACGGAGAAAGGGAGGAACTGAAAAGGAAAAGTGTTCGAGTTTTGAGCCATATTTCGAAAAAACAGAAAGGGCTCAGGACGTTCTCCCAGCCAGCAAAACGTTCTTAACATGTAAACAAGGTGAACAGAAGTCCAGGGCCCTCCTGGATGACACCTCAGAAAGGCTGAAGGGCACCCCTTGATAGGACCTCTCAGATTGGAAAGGAGCTTCTAAGAACCCCACGGGCCTGCCTTAGCCCGCCTCTGCTGACGAGGGCTGGGGGGACCCCGGGGGTCTTGTCCCGGGGGACTTTAGACTCGATGGAAGGCAGCTGCCGTGCGGAGCGGCGGGTGCCGTTTCTGTCCTGAGCTCCACATTGACGACCAGACGCACAGGAAGCCCACGTCATTTTTAAGGCAGTTACAGGAACTTGGGGGGAAGGGAGAGACAGTTCAGACTGAAGAGAGACCTTCAGGTCCCCAACAGTGCGCTGGTCCGTAGCAGCTAAGACAGCGACTCCGCTGCAACCCGGGGCCGTTTCCTGGGAAGAAGGGAGGAGAGCTCAGGGTGAGCCACGGAGGCCGCGTGCAGGGGTGAGGTTCGGGCCTAGTCCAGGGGACGGAGACAGGTGTCTGTCGGGACCAGGGAGTGACTCGCCGTCCCTCCAGTTTTAACAGGAGTGTCGAGCGCAATTGCCCCGTCTCCGCTCCCCACTGCGTCCTGGGTACGTGAGGGGCCAACACCCGCCCCTCGGCTTGCTGGTCCTCCGATGGGGGAGAACTGTGCTGGAGGAGCCGCACACGGGCCTCGCTCCGCGCAGACCCGACTTAGCTCCCACGGGAGTGAGCGGTCTCGGGCTGGATGCCACGGGAAGGGAAGATTGCGGGGACCCCGGGAGAACCCTGAGCGTACTTCCAAGTCGGCTGAGTGTGAACTGCGGGGCCGGAGGGCGGACTGTCTCCAAAGGCTGCCGCCCCCCCAGCAGCCCTCCCGGTGGCAACGCAGCTCTGCACAGCAAGTGCGGGGCTCCAGCTCCCCTCCCCGCCATCTGGACCGGCTCACCCACGGAATCCAACGGGAAAGAGTTCCTGAAACTTCCAGGCCTGGTCACAAGAAGTCCTGCAGCTCCCCACTGGGCTCCTTGGAACGCTCGTCCTTGGCGCGCCCTCCCTGAGCCCAGCCCCGCGTGTGAGCAGCCCGGCCGCATGGAGATGTGACACCCGCACGCAGGTGTGACACGGGATTGCTCCTCGACGGTCCCGACTGCTCTCCCAGCCAAGGAGCCGACACTGGCGGCCCTCCGGACAAGACTGTCTTGGGGTCAAGCAGTCAAACTCGAAGGACAGCCGTCCCAGCCAAGATTTAAGAGCCACCACACCAGGCCCTAGTCAACCTACGGAACCACGAAAAATAATCGTTGTTAAGCCACCAGGTTTGGGGTGCTTGGTCACGCTGGGATAGACAACTGAAGTAATTCCTTACTAAAAGTGTAGCACACTTTAAAACCAGTAGTAATTTAAGATAATTGACCTTAAGTCAAGTAGGCCTTATTTGATAAATGCACGTATGATTCAATATGGGAAGACTAGCCATATATGAGGGGGAGCCCTCAAAACCCAGAATTTATTTATTAAAAATTGCGTACTTATTCTCACACGTTTAAACTTTAGTCACCCTCCAAGGCCTGTCCATTTGATGCAATACACCAGTCAGGGTGTTTGTTGGTTTGTTTTCCACTGCTCGAAACAGTTTTTGAACTTACTGATTTTGAGGCCTTTTAGTGCTTCTGCCATTTTTTGTTTCGCAGCTTTGAGGACTTTTTCCATCCAGGGGGAGAAAAAAGTTGCTCGGGGTGAGACTGGGTAAACAGGGAGGGTGGAGCGTGGGGGTCAGGCCATGTTTGGTCAAACAGCGGACACTCCGGGCAGCGTGGGCAGGTGCTCGTCCATCACCCATCGGGACACGGCCGGGTGCGGCGAGGGAGTACGCCGGGAGAACGCACCGAGGCTGACCTTGCCCAGGAACGCCAGCCGGGTCACTGATACAGAAGGGTTTCTACAGGAGTCACCCAGCAGGGGGAGCCTGCTCCACCAGGGGTCCACCCTCCAGGAGGTAATTCCAGTTTGGGGGGGTCCCCCTTGTGTATCATCATAGCTATGAGTCATAGGGAAAAATAGTTACACTGGATACTAAGCCTATGGCCTCTTCTCTTCGTACTTACATCTTGTCCTAATTTCATTTTGTGGACTGGGACGACTTGAACCTTCCGCACTGAATGCCAGAGGTGCCCGACTGCGAACCTGACCTTGCCAGATGAATATCTAACAATATCAAACTTCGCCTGCCCCCCAAAAACCACTCCTGACCAACAGGCTGTTTCTCCCCAGCCTTCCCCACCTTGGAAGTAACAAAATCCGCCCAGCTGCCCAAGCCAGAAATGGCTGACCCCTCCCTCTTCTCCATGCCCACGGCCGTCTTCAGTCCAATCTCACCGGCCCCACCTCTAAGGCACACCCTGTACCCACCCCACTCTGTCCCCTCCTAGTTAAGCTAACAACCTCTCTTGTCTGATCTCCCAGCGTTCTCCTGCTGGTGTCCCTGCCCCCACACTTACCCGCTAGCGGTCCCCTCTACACAGAGAAGTCAGACTATTACTTCAACAGAATGCACCCCCTGCTTAAAATTCCCTGGGGGATTTCCGCGGCACTGCAAACCACAGCGGGGCCCAGCCTTCCGCTTGGACGTCATCTTACACCACTGGCGACCCTGCTCGCCACGCGCTGGCCAGCCCGGACGTCTCCTGGGCCTCTGAACACAGCACCAAACACCCCGCTCCTGGGAGCCTGGTGCAGGCTGCCTCATCTGCCGCAACCGCGCTCCCTCCGGCTCCGCGAATGCCTGGCTCGTTGGCATCAGTCAGTTCTTAACTCACGTGAAAGAGCACCCCATGTTATTTCACTCGTATCACTCTGCCCGTAACCCTGTGTGTGCATCTGTTCACCTGCCTACTGTCCGTCTCCCCCGACCGGAACACTGACTCCAGGAAGGCAGGCGCTTCGTGGGTCTTTTCCACCCACGAAAACTTGTAGTTTCCAAGTATACTATCATTCTTTTATCCAATTAATTCCTAGGTATTTTCTTTTTGATACTATAAATAAAATTGTTTCTGCACTGTCACTTGTAGACTGTTTGTAACGTAGAGATATGTAGTTAATTTCTGCATACTGATCTGGTACCCTGCACCTTTGCCAAACTCACTCACTCACTACTTCTGCCTACAGCCACTCCAGCACTTGTTAGGTTACTGTGGGCACAAAACATACTTTCCACTTTTCTACATTCAAGCTACTTGTGCCTTTATATTTAAAGAGTGTCTCTTATAGGCAGCTTATGGTCAGACCTTTTTTTATCCAGTCTGACAATCTTCAGATCCACATTTAATGGTAATTGCTGACACAGTTAGATGTACGCACACCTGCCATTTCACTGTTTGTTGAGGATACCATAGTCCACCATGTGTAAGGCACACCCATGTTTTTGTGTGCATTACACACAGGATTGTTATGCCCATTATTACAGCACAGTGTGTAATCATTACACCCACTGTAATGCGCATCCTTATTTTTCTCTCAGAAATTTGGGCAAAAAGTGCACATTATATACGGCAAAATACAATATGTCTCAGGTCTTTTATGTTCCTCCTTAGCTGCCTTCTTTATGTTAAAACAAATATTTGGTAGGGTACTTCTTAAATTCCCCTGTTGGTTTTTCCCACTGCATAATTTTAGTTATCTTCTTAGTGCTTGTCCTGGGGATCACAACATGCATCTTACCTTGTCACCATCTATTTCAGACTAATACTGACTTAATTCTGATGAAATACAGCAAGTGTGATCCAACACAGCTCCATTTCCTCCCTCATCCGTTGTGTTATTGCCACACGCACGGTGTCTGCACATGGCACAGCCCTGATGCTCAGTGTCATAATTACTGCTTTGTATAGCCGAATGTCCTTTAAAGAGGTTTACGTGTATGCCCTCTTCTATATTTAACCCCACTATGTGCCATTCTCAGAGCTCTCCGTTTCTTCCTGTGGATTCAAGTTAACATCTGTTACACTGCCTTCTGACCCAAAGGACTTTGTTTACAATTTATTGTAAGGCAAGTCTTTGCTCATCTGAGAATGTCTTTATTTCATCTTCATTTTTGAAAGATAACTTTGCTAGATATACAACTTGTGATTGAATTTTTTTTCTTTCAGCATTTAGAATATAGCGTTCCACTTCCTTTTGGCCTCCATTGTTTCCGGCAAGAACTGTATTGTTCCTCTCTATGTAATGAGTTGTTTTCTTCTTGCTGCTCTCAAAATGCTCTCATTGTCTTTGTCTTTCAACAATGTGGCTACAATGTATCTTCATGAAAATCTGTTCATCCTACTTGGGGTTTGCTGAACTTCTTGGATCTGGAGATCATTATTTCTTCAAATGCTTTTCTGTCCCTTTCTCTCTCTACTTTCCTTTTGGAACTCTCAATACTCACATGTTGGTATACTTGATGTTTCACAGGTCTCCAAGGCTGTCCATTTTTCTTTGATATTTTTACATCTGTTCTACGGAGGACTGGCTAATATGTATTGATCCACCTTTAAGTTTACTGATTGATTCTTCTGCCATCACAAACCACTATGTAGCACTTGAGTAAATTTTTCATTTTGGTTATTTACTCTTCAAAACTCTAGGGATTTCATTTGGTTCTTTTTAATAGTTTGTTTATTGATATACTCCCTATTTGTTGAGTTATGGTCATATCTTCTTTAAATTCTCTGAACAGATTTATAATAGCTGCTTTGACGTTTGGGGGTCCATTTAGAGACAGTTTCAATTGGCTGATTCCCCTCCCCAGCCCCCATTTCTCCATTTAAAAAATGCTCCAGGAGTCACGCTGTGTCTGCACATCTCAGAGGTCAGCTGATGACGGGCCAGAGCTTCTGCTCAAACACTTCAACCAGTGAGTCTTCTGCCCTCTGCTGATGCATCCATGTGCGGGCCCAGCAATTTTCGAGTCTTCCCAGCTTTTAGTCTCCGCCCCCCCCCCGAACTCCCCAGGGCAAAGATGCAGCCTCCAGTCAGCCAGGACGGTGCAGGGGTCTTCTCAAGTCCCTTTACGGCTCTCTCATTCCAGGGTCTTTCCGTTCAGTGGAGGGTGCGTGGCCTCCGGAGAGGAGAGCTGGAGGCATCCTCCGTCGGCCTCCGCGCAGGCCCTCTGCCCTCCGCTCTGAGGCAAGCCAGTTGCCTCCGCTATCAAGGCCGTGTTTTCACAGCCAGGCCTGCACCGGGATTACTCTGCCAAGGACTGAAGAAGGCAGGTAACCCCACGCGAGAATACCACAGATTCCCACTGTTCTTACTCAAAAGTCAGAAGCTTTGTAGGAATCAATGCTTCTCAAGTGGATGTTTTGCTTTTGGTCAATTTCCAGAGCCCTGAAATGGTTCTGAGAAGTTCATCCAGTGTTATAACTGTTTTGGGGGAGAAAACTTGTTCACCTCTTCACTCCCTAAAAGAAGCTCCATCGATTAACATGGTTTTTTTGTAGGCTAGCATGGAAACATTACCTCTGTAGTAGGGCAATTAGAGTTCCAACAAAGACCTAGAAAATCAGAAACTCCCCCATACCTTGGGAAGTCTCGGTGGCAAAAAGAGACTGCCAGACCTCACTAGGGAGTGAGCTGAGTTTTGTCCCTGGGAAATCATCTATTTTTGCTATTCCAATGGGAGAATTTTAAAACACTTTTAAAAACCACTTTCCTTGCCAGCAAAAGACATCCACGTCTCCGTAGGGAAAGCAGCCGCCCCTCCTGGCTCCCTGCTGAGGCTCCTCCCTGAAAACGGAGACACCAGACCCTGGCGTCTGGTGCCCAGAACACACTGAGTTCTTTCCTGGGGGACCTGCGGGCAACCTCATGTTCTTCAATGGGATTCTGCTGCTCCTGGGGAGCTGGGGTTTGCCGGGGCGTCTGCCCTGCCTTCCTGACCAGGTGTTCTCTCAGCTGGAACGGAGAGGCCTCGGTGAGTCATAAGTACAACAAAAGTCGAGAGAGAGGGACTTTGTTTGTTCACAAAGCCTTGCTCACGAACACGAGGAACACAGCTTAGCTGTACTGACGGGGCCAGGTGCAAACAGTGACCCCGACACCTGAAGTTACTTGATTCTTTCCTCGTCTCACTTCATCTGCAGGTGGCAGAAATGAACCGAACCGCCCAGCTATTGTTCAGCCTCTCTACAAAACCCAACTTTTGCTCTCACACCTGGATTAGTAACAGGAGGAAGTCACTTACTGGTTCTTTACAAAAAAATTTCCCAAGCTGATGCAACTGTACATATCGAATTGGGTGTTGGCTGTTGGTAACAAGCAAGATTAGTTTATCTTTCAAAGCACAGACTCTTACAGGTCGCCTCCAGACTGAGCGCACGCACGCACTGGAACGTGGGCAGGAGCTCGGGGGCCTCGACGACAGCGGCTGGGTGGTCTGGCGGCCCTCTGCCCTCTCAGAAACGAAGGGAACCGAAGCAGCACAACCCGCACGAACAACAGCCGTTGACATTTACCACATTACAATAAAACGGGGAATTTTAAAAATAGTTGTTAACTCAAGAATTGCAATCATAAACATGCCAACACAACATTTTGGTGAAAAATGCACGTATATTTTCCAAAACAAACTAGTGGATCGAGTGGCCCGGCTCTACACTTGTGCAAATCTCTGCAACGCCCGGCGTACTACTGGAGAAGGCAGCTGGATTCTCAAACGTTTCTGCGCGGTGCCACGCGCCATGCCGCCTGTGGCCGGCCCGTCCACCCGGGGCGGGGTGGGGGGGAAGGGGGGCAGGAAAGTGAGAAAGGCAGGTCGTGCCGGAGGCTTATTAGGAACACGGCTTTGACCTCCCACTCACGGGCTTTGCACACTAGTCTAGATAACGGTTCTCTGATCACTTTTGAGTGTTGGGAGGAAATGGAGTTCTAACAGCATGTCAGTTCTCTACATGTTTTTTTTAAGTATGGAAGGCACACCGCGCCCAGCCCCCGCTGGCCTGTCACCGCCTCCCGGACACAGGTCACTGTGAAGGCGCAGACCCCACACACCCCGACGTCCAGGCCAGAGAAACCCTGCAAGCGCACCTGTCTCCTGGGCCGCGTTAGGTTTGAGAGGAAACTCAAGTTGCGTTAAGAGATGCAGATGTCCAGGCTCACCTGCCGTAATGTCCGGCGCCAGAAGCCCGGCAGTTCCTCCGGCCGCCAGCTAGTCCCTCTGCCCCCCTCTGTCCCCCTCTGTCCCCCCACGGCCGCCCCGAGTCCGTCGGGGCTGTGCAGCACGCCCGCAGCGAGGAGGTCGTTATGCTTTTTCCCAACACGAATTAATTTGTCTACAAGCATTTTAAAATTCTACTTTTAGCTGAAGTGACGTTAAAATGATATTTTAAAGTCTGTATTATATGTATTTTGATAAATAGCAACCTTAAGCATAGCACTTATAAAAGTCTAAACAATTTTAAGTGAAGGAAGAGATTTTAGATACTAAAGCCACTATTATTCATACATATATATATACGTATGTAAAGGTTAAACCTGTCCCGACACTGTATTCTAATGAAGAGAAAGAGAAAGCCAGCCCCAATATCATGTCTGAAGGGCACGTGTTACTCTTTCGAAAAATAAACTAGGATGTTCCTGCTATCTGGTAAGCAGTCGGAAATCGCTCTGTGTTTCTCCAACTGAATACGAATGAACCCCCTGAAAGAGCTACGGTAGGTGAGCGGTCGGACAGCGCAGGACCCGCCGTGACCCGGGAGAGCGGAGGAGCAGGGCCGGCGGGCACTGGCTGCGGACCCCGTCCACGGGACTCCGCCTTTCGGAACCTAAGCTCCCTCCGCCGTACCGTGGGTGGGAACACCTCTCGCGCAGGACCGCTGGGACGGGGAAGGGAACGTTGGGGCAAAGCACTCAATGACGTGACTGACACCTAGCAGTCCCCCTGTCTCCACTCAGATTCCCAAGGCCAAGTCCAGAGACTCCACTAACCCAGAGTCTCTAACGCAGTGAAAACCGCCTGCACAGCGTGCCAACGCACTCGCGACGACCATGAACCACAGGCAGAGTCGCCATTCGCGGCAGGCAGGCGCTGCCTCTCCAGACAGCTCCTCCTCCCTCACCTCAGGTCAAAGGGCTCAGCCCAGCCGGCACACACCTCCACGGGCACCCACACTTTACGTAAAACTGGGGTGTCACGGCCCGTAATTGATCTTGTTCATCATTCTGGTAGGTGGTTGTGTGGCTCCGTAATTTTTCTCTCAACTTAGGCAAAGATCGGGATCTTGTTGTAAAAGTGAGATTGGTTTCCCAAAGTACTCAAAACCAGGGGATGAGTCCTTGTGCTCTGCTGCTGAGAAGTGTGCTTATTTTTAATCACTACAATTATCTGTTTACTTTAAAGCAACAGATGACAAGAAAGATGCATCATCTAATTGGGTAGGATCTTCAGACTCTCTCTTGCTTTTTAGCTGACGACGTGGAGAACCAGCTGCCAATCTGCATCTCAGACGGCCCTGACCTGGCAGACCGCCCCCCACCCCCCGCCGACCCGTCAGCAGGTGAGTAACCTGCGCAGGTCGCTCTCAGCGCAGCAACTTTATCACCTTTATCACTGGGGGGATGGGTGTAGGTCTCTGTAGCATCCCTACATTAATGTAACCACCCCCTCTTCCTACGAAAACCTAATCCAAAGGGGAAAAGCTCCTTTACTTGCTCACGGATGACTGACCCCTCCTTAAAAGAGGTCCAGTTTACCACGGGAAATCAAATTCAGAATTCGAAGTCCACTCTACTGACTTGCCAGCAAAAAGGCGTCTGACCGTGCTTTTCCCTGAGTGCGGGACTTTATGGAGGGGTGCTGGGTCCTACGGATTTTTCAGAGCCCCAACAGGACCTGGCCATCCTCTTACCTAGCACCACGTGACTGGTGCTCCTTCCTATGGGGACTGAGAAAGTTTAAAAACCTTTCATCCTAAGCACAGCGTGCCAAAGGCCGCCGCATCCTTCGCTCCTCTGCGGGAAGGCAGCGAACACCCCGGAGCAAAGCCCTGCTGCCGGTGCCGGCTCCCCTCGCAGTGCAGCTAGAAGGGCGTGGCCCTGGGCGCAGCCGACCGGGGTTCCAATCCCGCATCTACCAGGGACTCCCCGAGCTCTCTCTGCGAGACAGGTCTGCCAGGCCCCACCTGTAAGGACTGAGCCAGGATTCAGTGGCACTGTTCGTGCTGCCGGCAATCACTGGCACACAGTGATGACTGAAACATTAACTAATACGAGGAGAGCACAAAACAGCGATTTTAGAATTTCTTGTGGTTTTCCGAGTGAAATTCAACTTCTAGCACAGCAACACCGAATGGACAGCTGTAGTCCAAACCACCTTCGAACTCGGCCCAGGGAGAGCACGAAGGAGAAAACCCAGGGGCCTGGCTTCCTTCCCGCCAGACGCTGCTCCCTCTCAGGGGACCCCGGGGCTGTCCTCAGCGGAGCGAGCATTTTCCCCACAGAGTCCCCGCCGAGCCGCTAACCACCGCTAATTAACTTCACGAGCACAAGTTTTCAAGCAACGCAAGGCTTCCGTCTGCCAGGCGGCACCGCCAAGATCACTGTCCCGTCCTTATGGAGCTCCGGCGTCTCCCAACAGCACTTTTACCCGGGACCGTGCTGCAGGACGGGTCTCCTTCGTAGTGGCAGCTCTCGGGGGGGTGGGGGAGGAATGGACTGGACCATTGGCTCTGCAGGGCCCGGTGGATGGACATAGAGGCCACTCAGCTCACACTGCCCAGTCCCCAGGGCCGCAGCTCGGAGGTGAGCTGAGGGCAAGAAAACTAAAAACAGACAAGGAGACAGGGCTTCGAGTCAGCCCACCAACCGCGCTCCTTACGGCCTGGAGCACAAACGTATGAATACATCTGTTCGAGAATACTCAACCAAACCACCATCAGCGATGTTAAAAAAAAAAAAAAAACAAGACTCAAAAGTGGGAGCGAACAACCACTCGCCCTCGGGGTGGCCAGCACGTGCCCACGCGAGGCGGGGCTCAAGAACGGGCGCGGCGCCCTGCCGACAGGCCGCACTCTGCGGCGAGGGACGGGCATCGCCGTGCGCAGCGGCCACCCTGGCGGCGTGCACACTGCGGGCGAGCTCTGCCGTGGCATCGCGGGAGACGCTGCGTCACTGAGGACGACCTCGGGAAGCAGCCCCCCAGAATCTGCGCGCCTCTTCTCGGTGGCCAGGCCCTCTGTGCAGGCGAAGCTCGGCTGGACGCCCACATTCGGCTGAGTCACTGGTTCAATCTACCTTGGACCCAGGAAAGGAAAAGGACTTGGCCACGGTCCCCAAGCTAACGAACATTTGGCAGGGCCCGAATTCAAACCTGGGCAGGGCTGACTCCAAGCCAGCGCTCACCCAGTCGACTGCAACGGCCACCCGGTGCAAGTCCGAGGCTCAGTCCCACCTTTTCCCGGGGCCTGGCCAGCTGCTTGAGTTCACCGTCAATAAAGGAGGGGTCTGAGGAAAGTACTTCGTAGAACTTCCCAGTTTTAAGAAACCCACTTTGGCGCAATTCCACTTAACACCAAGTACCGCCCTCTGCTTCTGCTGGGCCTGCAGTGAACGGCGGGTGCGTACACCTCGCCCTCCACCCCGCTCGCCCGGCCCTGGGCACGTGGGCGCAGCTCCCGTCTGACCGCAGTCGCAGGGACGTGGCAAGGCCGACGGCAAGCATCTGGTGGAGACAGCCTGTCTTTTCACCAGCCGTGGGGCCCCAGCATCGGCATGACAGACACCTGTTGCACGACCGGCTGCCGTAATGTCCGCAAGCGAACAGCGCGTCGCTGTGGCTGAGCACCAACACGCCCTTCCACGCCGAGTCTCTGGAAACACCGCGGCGAAATGTTAGCTCAGCGTGGCGGAGACCTGGGCCACGGGGTGGCGGGCGTGACGTCGCCTTCTCCAGCTCCGCCCGTCCAATCCCGTCACCGCGTGGCCGCCCTCCGATCGGGCGGTTTTACTGCCTCTCTCCCCATCTCTCGTGTTCCTTCCGGTCAGCTGCTTCGCTGCGCGTTACTTGCTCCGCCGTCATAAAGAAGATACTTCGGCTTTACTGCTCAAGATCGGCAGGCTTTTCCGCCCTTCCCACTTTAACCGCCCCACAGTTCTGCTGTTCACGGTTAAATGATGGGGCTTCCTTGGGCTGTGTTTCGAAAGTCTGAGACTTCCTGGAACCCAAACCAAGTTTTCCCATAGAAAAGTTAAAACAAAAAACAACACGAAGGGTGTTTCACTCCTCGTATAAAAACAAAACAAGAACGTGTGAAGGTGGGTGTCCTCGAGCCGGCGCAGATGGCATCCACGGACACTGAGGGGACAGCGGGGCATCGCAGAGGGGCGCCCACTGCGTCCACGCTGGAGATCCGATCCGGCGGCTCCAGGTCCAGACTTCCTGCCGAATTCGTGGAGTCGTATGCGTTTCGGAATTCGGGAACGCAGTGCGCATATCACCGCAGGCTCAGGATCCACTGGTCCACTCTGCCCCGGGGGGTCGACCATGTCAGCTGCACGAACCTCCCCCCCAAATCCCCACGCCTCGCCCAGACCTCCACACCCAGCTGCCAGCAAGCCATGTGCGCTGGTCCAGCAAAGACTCACCAAGTGTTTACCGTTTCGGATGCTAACTACGTGCTCACTCGCAGTGCTTATCATCCCGGAACACCACCCCACCTCCAGGGTTCCCTCGTCAGGAAACGGGGCTTCCAGCCACCCCGCCATCCCAGCCAGCAGCCCCAGCGGCTCGTCCGTCCGTCCGTCCGTCACAAAGCCCTCCGACTCTACCTTCCAAGTCTCTCCCCAGTCCGCCTCGCTCCTCTCCACAGCCGCCGCCTCTGATTAAGCTAGTGGCCTTCACTGGAGGCGGTTTCGCCCCACAAGGGACACCTGGAAATACCTGGAAACGTTCATGCGGTCACAGCCTGTGGGGCGGTGCCACCAGCGTGCAGGCGGCGGAGGCCTGGGCGCCCGCTGCACCTGCTGCTGCAGAGCGCAGGACGGCGCACGCCAGCGCGTCCCCGGCCTGCACGTCAGGGCTTCTGCGGGCGAGGGACCCGGCTCCAGGGAGGCGGGCGAGTGGTGTGCGCCGGTGGTTTCATCTTTGCCTCTACGACAGCTCTTGATAACCGGTCACGGCCCAGGATCGCTGTCAACGTGGTAACGTTCCACTTTGCTCCCGGGGTGCCAGGGCGGCACGCGCATTTACGCACGCGTGCACGAGCGACCACTTACTTGTGCATGGCCTCCTCTCCCAGCCCGATCAGGATGCAGTAGGAGATCCCGCTCTGGACCAGGAAGTGTAAGGCGTACCTGTGAAGAGGGAGAGCGCCGTGAGACGGGCGGGCACCCACTCGCAGGTGCCAGGCTGCAACAGTTTGGGCTGCAACGTGCTTACCTGTGACGCGCAGCACTCCCAGGTGAGGACTAAAGAGCCAAACCCCCGAAGCCCAGCATCCCACGGGCACCCGGAGAGGGAGGCCCGTACCACGAGCCCCAGGAACGCTGGAAAAAAGGAGCCCAAACCCCAGAAGGCAGCCCCATCACTCGCAAAGCAACAAAGACACCGAACATGAGACTCTGCTCGAGAGCACGTGCACCCAACTCCGTCCATCCTGAAAATGGGACGGCTCAGGACAGACTCCCTGCCGCACACGGACCCGCGTGGTCCTTCCGGCTGGGACGGCAGTGCTCCCCGCCGTTCTGACGCAGGAGCCCACCCCCAAACGGGAGAGCCCATCTACCCGTCCCTTCCACAAAACTCAGGCCAAGCACGGTCAGGACCTCTGGTTCCGAAATCAGCCAGCCTGTCCCGGATCACGCGTTCATGTGCGCACACGCGTGCTCTGGTTCCCTGTACCCTCGGACGGCACGCATAACCTATGAAAAAGTGTTCAAGCCACGGCACACAATTTTATAGTCTTCTTAACGGTTCTTGACCTATGAGGAAAATGACTTTTAAGCCTGACCACTAGGGAATAACGGGCGACTCCAACGTGGCACCATCAGCGACATTTTCAAACCCATTTCCCATGGAGACACTGCGAACGAGAAACAGGCTTCACGGCAGGGCACACGCACAGGCCCGGAGTGTCACCGTGGCTGCAGGAGGCAGAAGAACACGGATGTGAGCACGCACCAAACGGAAGCTGAAAAAACGACAGCAGGCACTTTCCAAATTAACTGCCCACCCCGAGCGTTCGCCGGCACTGGCAGTTCCCCGACAGGCTGGACGTGGAGGTGCTGACGACTGCCAGGCACACCCACGGGCTTTGCTAGCTGAAAACACAACTCGTTCCAGACACTCGTCCACCAAGGTTTGCGGACTCTTGGGGACACGTCCCCTTTCCTACGAGTGAATGTCCCTGGAACGTGAAAAGCATGTGACGGCACAGACGCTGAGTTTTGTTTCTCCTGACATCACGGTGGGCGACCGAGGCCCCGGCACCAGGGTTGGGGGGTGTGCGTGGCGCCATCTGGGGTGCTGGCCTCCGGCTGCGCAAGCCTCTGCTGCTGCTGTGATGTGGCCCCACGCAGAGGGGTCCGCACTCGCCTGCCTCACGCGCTGCCGTGACAAGCAGCCGCTGGAGCCCTGGGGACTGTCTTTGTGACTTGCCCTGTGCAGCACCCCACTTGTCCTCATGAGTGAAACAAGCGTGACGCACACCAGCTGCCAGGACTGGCGGAGACGCGTGGGGAGGGCGGCCTGGGGCGTGGGGTGTAACACGGCCCTCGACTGGGCGGCAGGACGAGCGGGAAACGCAGGTCAGACGGCGTCTCGAGTGGGCTGTGCTCACCCAGCCCCTCACTCGGGGCTGCCCTGGAAGGCCATGTGCCTCGTTACACCCCGGCTGACACCGAAACCAGTGCTGTTTCTTTCTGGACATTCGTCCGCTGGCTGGTCCTTCAAGGGGAGGGGGAGCGGACCCCCCACCCCAGACGGCACGTCCTAATCTTTCAAGACACCTGAGCACTCCGAAAAGGGAGCAACCTCTACCCTGCAGCGTCGCTGCACTTTCGACATCACGTTCTACTTAGGTGGAACACTAACCTGCGCTAAAGGCAAGTAAAAATTTATTTTTAGCAAAAAAGAGCACGTGTTTTAAGAGGCTGAGAAGCACCTCTTTGTTCCGCTGAGCTCCACTGAGCGGCCACTTCCTGACAGGCACGGTCTGGGCGCTGGGCATGAAGAGCCGACGGGGCGGCCTCTGTCCCCGGACAGCGTCCAGTCTAGAGAGACGGACGCACTGACCAGTGGCCACCTGAACACTAATGACGCACCCTGAACGGAGAGTGGGCAGACACGCACATTCCTGTCTGGATGCCAACTGGACGGTGGTGGCCACAGGCAGGAGCACGGCCTCGGCCCGAGGAGCCCCCTCTCACGTCCCCCCCACGCTCACGAGGAGCCGCTGCTGTGCGAAATGAGCCCCGTCCACGGCGCTGCCCCTCCCCGCCCCCGAGTGGTCGTCGCTGGCCCATTCCACAGAGGAGGAAAGTGGGGCTGAGGGAGGCCGAGAGACACGCCCAAAGTCACCCAGCTGCCCGGCCGAGGCCCCCGGAGTGGAGTCAGGTCTGTCTGACCCACAGTGGAAGGTCCCTGGTATTGCCCGCACGGCCACCAAAGAGCGTTAAGGAATAAGGAAAGTGCAGGTTCATTCTTAGTTGAAGGGAAGTTGTGAAAGACACTCCAAGGGAAAAAGGAACAGCTGAGCCCCAGCAGCAGCGGGCGGGACGGCCCACGGAGTGTTCCGAGCGCGGCCAACGGTCCTCCAGGAGGGGGAGGGCTTTGTCCAGCTCCGTCACCTTCGAGGCTAAAGTCACAGAGTGCTCAAGCGGAAGAGGACAGGCCTCTGCCTCCCGGGTCATGCCGATGAGCAAAGGGACCGCGCCCCGGGTACCGGGGCAGAAACGCTCTCCCAGCCCAGGGAAAGGAATAAAACAAGCCCGCCTTCGAGAAAAGAGCAGAGAACGCTATTTTAAAAGCCCCGGTTACCACGTTTAATTTGAAACGAGCGGGAGTACTTGACCTTAGGGCAGGTTCCTCGGGTCACGAGGCCCCTGGGAAGGGCGGGGCCCTCTAAGCACAGCAACAGTGCCCCCCCGCCCCGCCCCCTTCCATCTCCCCCGTTTACAAGCGCCCCCATGTGTCCCTAAACTACAAGCCTTCCCAAACGACTCCCTAAAATGTGCTGAATACACCCAACAACACACCGAATACTGACCTATTTCTGGGTGGAATGTGCACCCTAAGACATGCTCCAGAAAAATAAGGGAAAGGATAAAATAAGAATGGCGGTATTTCAAAAACTGTTAAAGCTGAGTAGTGGGAACACGAGTGTCCCCTTCATCATTCCATTACTTTTGTATCTAAAAAATGCCACAATAAAGAGTTAAAGCACATGCGCGCACACACACACAACCCTGCGGCAGGATGCATTACAAGAATTTTACACAGAATCCCCCACAAAACCTAAGAATGTTCTGATGCTATAAATGTGATGCTACCAAGGAGGCAGAAAAGACCGCATTTGCTCTGAAGGAGGAGACGTGGACAGCAGGACCAGTAAAATGGCGCTGGTCCAGTCCAGACAGCATGAAGTCAGCAAAGCAGAGTCACTCATGTCACCTGAGACGGCTGCCAGGCAGCCGTGACACTTTGGTTCAAGAGGGAAACCACGTAAGTCCCTCTAGACACATGTGGCAAGGAGGCACGCCCAAGGTATCTGCCCACATGGTCAGAACAGCTGTGTCTGCAGAGCGGGACCACCCACAGACGGGCTCCCGGGGAGACTCCCCACTTGGCACCAGGCGGCCAAGACACTTGTATCAGGAGACCCAGAAGGGCGGGGTGCTCCACTCTCCAGGGCGTAACCGAGGCAGGCCCCAGACCACCGCTGAGCCGGCCGTGGCCGAGCCCCACACCCCGGAGGGCTGCTCCACGCCATGCTGGTCCATCTCCCTTGGCATCGGCCGCCGAAGGCTCTGCCTGCTGGACTGGGGACGTCGTCTGCCCCGCTGCCCACCCGGCTCCAGAGACCCTTCCTTGTGGGAGGCTGACGACTCCCTTCCCACCGTGCTGGCTCCCGGACCCGCAGACCGAGACTCTGGGCCCCGAGTTCGTTATCCCCCTCTGATGGCTGTGTGTGTGTGTGTGTGTGAGATATTCCTCGTAGACTGTCAGAGCGCGAGGAGGACATCAGTGGGTGTCGATGCTCTACTCTGAGCGAACCTGCATCCGACAGAAGCTGAGTGAAGAGCAGACCTACTGTGTGTGACTCTGGCCCATTCCTCAGGGCCGGGCTGCTCGGCTGACTCACAGGAAAGGCGGTATCCCATACACACACAGTCAGGACAAGAGATCGCACTCAGGTCTGAGGACGACACACACGGCGCCTATCAGAAGACTGGTCACCGGGCAACATGGGAGAGACCGATTGATTTTCACAGGTTTCTAGGGAACACCTGCAATCGCCAGACGGAGAAAGTGGATGAAGTTACGTCTGTTCCAACGCTCACAAGCGTCAGCAACAGCAGCCGAGAAGGGACGCAGAGGCGTCACCCAAGTCCTACAGACGCTCCCCCACGAGAGCAGCAACTGAACCCCCGGGGACAGGGTGCATTTCCGTGCTCTCGGGGAACTTCGATCTCCACGCAGAGCCTGCGGCAAGGGCAGGCCCAGGCGGCTGGGCCATGCACGTGGGAGCCGGCGGCCGGCAGCGCAGCTCCCTGGCAAGGGAGAGGCCGAAGGAACCGCCGAGCGGCCCTGCCACCGAGGGTCTCGGCTCCTCAGGCTTCCGTCGCACAGCCGGTCACTGGCCCCAACAGGGAGGTGGCGCTTCTGAACGCAAGCCCTTGGGGCAGCCCCGAGGAGACACCCCCAGAAAGTCAGAAGGGCCACAAATAAGAGCTTTCCATCCTAAATAATTCTCCCACCAAAACGAACAGAACACCTCTTCTCGCTAACGGCAGAGTCTGAACCACGGGGACACGGTTCTACCAATGGGCTTCGCCGGACTCGAAAAGGTCACCTGTGCAGAAATAAAATTTTTTTAAAACTATTTTAAATGGTTTCTTTGTCTTGGCATAAAACGTCTGCAAAATAGGTGAAAAGAACTACTCCTGGTGGAATAAAATGTCCCCATCCTCCATCTGTCCTTCCTCATGAATTATGAATAGTTGCACGCCCTGTGCCCCAGCTGAAGAGACAGCCCATTCTCCACTCTTTGTTTTTTCTATTAAAATAAAGATTATAAAACACTAAGTAAATAGAAGCACAAAACCCTACGGCATGTACCTTTCTACACACTTCATTCACAAAGATGTCCCAAGTCTTCGTTCAAATAAAGATACTTACCATCCAAAGCAAAAAAGTGCAAGATACAGGCCCAAAAGGGTAGCGACGACATGTCTTATAAAAGAGCTCGTTTTGCTTGAATGCAGGTAGGTTCGGAACCAGACGGCGGCCAGCAAGGCAGAGAGCTGGCCCACCACGAAGTTGACCTGTGGAGGGAGATGAAAATGCCACGTCAGCAACACGGACGGAGATTTTTCGTGTGATGTCACCTGAAAATTCTCAGGACCAAAACGCTGTGTAAAAATCACAAGACCTTCCGCTCTACAAAAGCGGCACACACAGAAACCGGGGGCCTTCCTGGGATGACAGCCTCCGGCCCAGCGTGGCGGACAGCGCCCCCGTCACTCGGCAGGGACGGGGGCGCCCAGCCTGGGAGAAGGCCTGAGGGGCGCTGGGAAGGACGGGGCGGACACGGGTCACACAGGGAGCGGAAGGCGCGGCACCCGTGCTGTGCGGGGAGAGACCTGCTGAGCGACGGGGCCCGCCTGGAACTGGGAGAAAACAAGGGCGGGGTTTCTCCCGAGGTCCCCGGGGTCGAGGTCTGGCCAGGGTCCCTGAGAGCCTGGTGGGACGCGTCCCCTCCCAGCGGGTTTGTGCCCACCCCGGGGAGGAGCCGAGGGGATGCCGCCGGCAGCCACCCCGTGGGAACCAAACGTCTCAGCTCTGGCGGTTCTCAAGGACGGCTCCGAAGGGACGAAGGACGTCGTGGCTGACAACAGAGGAAGCAGCCTTCAGAGGGCGGCCGGGGGGGCATTCACTCCCAAGCCCACCCAGGTGAGCTGTGCCGTGCTCGTAAGGCGCTAGGAACAACTCCGCCCCCCGCCTGCAGAAAGGAAATGCAGGCCCGGGACAGAGCTCCGGCGTCCCCCTCGACGCCTCTCTCGCCCTAGAAAGACAGTGACGTAACAGGCTCCAGACAACACTCTTCCACAGCACGGAAAGGCTCCAGAATGAGCTCCACTTCACTCTCATAAAGGATGCTCGTAAGGTCCGAGGACAACATGTCTAGAAATGTACAAGGAAAAGTCCATGTGACTAGGACCTGCAAAAACCACCTAACACACCCGCCGCGCAGAGTCACCGTTCCAGGAGCCTCGGGTGCGGCCAGACCACGGTGCGTGTGCAGACGCAGGCGCAGATGCCCCAAGGCGTCTCGGCCCCACGGCGGACGGCCCCGCGCGCTTGCTCGCACTACAAGGAGAAAAACGCGTTGAACGCTGCTGTTCCCTTGTCCTTGGAAACAGACTCGATACAAGCAAAATGCCTTCCGCCAGGTCCTCCGCACTGTTTCTGCCCTACAGGAACGGAACAGCGTTTTAACGGAGCAAAAAGGACATCTGAAAGATGAACATTTTAAAAACTGTCCTCTCTTTCCGCCTGGCCGCAGCCATCAGGTGAGCCCAGACGGACGCTCACAGGCACAGCCAGGAGCCGAGGAGGAAGCGGAGTCCGACGTGACGCGGGTCCCTCTCAGGGCGCTGCTGGCAGAACTGCCAGCGCTCCACGCCCCACGGGCCCCCGCCCCGCCAGGCCGGATGCGGCACGCAGGCTGGGACCCAAGGCCGAGTGAGGCTGTATCCCAAACATCGTGTTCACGTGGCCGTGACAACCGCGAACGCCTGTTCCCGAGGGTGGGACCCAGGGCAGGTCTGTCCCTCACGGTGCGGACCAGCGGCCGTTCACCCGAAGCCCTCGGTCTGCCGCCACGGGGAGAGCTGGGCGCCACTGCGGGGCGCTGCGAGACCTGGGTTCTTAGAGGGCTGGTGTAGGCTCCACGTACGGATGCTCTGAGGTTATCCTCACGATCCGTTCCACGAGGCTGTCGGAAGGAGTCCCGCCGCCCAGGGGACCCCCAGGCCGGTCTGCAAGCAGATGTGAGGGCTGACCTCGGCGGGCCGAGAGCCGTGGCCTTGGAAAGGGCCCCAGGTGCCACCACACGACCCTGGTGGTCCCTGCCGTGCAGCCTGGAGGGGGCGCAATACTCTCCAGCTCCACCGTTACTGCTGATGTGTCATGTTGTAACATTCTCACCTAACAAACAGTTCAGGCCAGAAAACAATATTTTTAGAGAGGGCGGAAGAGAGGGCAAAAGTGGGGGAGAAACATGGATCGGTTAGCCGTCTCCCGTACACGCCTCAACGGGGGACCGACCCCACAGCCGAGCCATGCGCTCTGACTGGGAATCGAACCAGCGACCTTCTGCGTGGCAGCTCAACAGCCAACCAACCGGACCACACTGGTCAGGGCTGAAAAGTAAGTATTTTTGATATTAATAACTACTCACATCTCCAAAGCTTCTTCCCGTGTAAAAACTTCCAAGTATCTCTAACTCAACAAAAACACGCAGAGCCTCTTACGGGCACAGCGGAAGAAATGAAGACGCCTGTCCGCCCCAGGGCGGCCTGGGCGACTCTGGAATCTAACGAGAAAGGCACACGCGTGCACGAGGAACCGCAGCTGAATCGCCGGCGTCCAAAACCACCCAAACCGGCCCTTCGGTCTCCGCATTTCAGTGTAGGTTACAATTCAGTAAACATTCTTAAAAACATGATTGCCAAAACGAGAAATTTGATGATGTATATAAATTACCCTTGAACTTGGTGGCTTAGAACAACATCCCTTTTGCTCTTGAACGTGCGAGGTGATCGCAGTCGGGCGTTGGCGGCACGCTGAATTTACGCAAAGGCCCGTCACCTGCCGACGGCTGATGCTGGCCGCACTGAGACCCGAGCCGGGGCTGTAGGTCGAAAGGCCCGCACGGCCCCTCTGTGTGCCCTGGGCTTCCCCATGCCATGGCGGCTGGTGTGAGCAGGAGGGAAGGAAAACCTCCTGGAGGAGGAGCCCTTGTGCTCGCCGCACCACCCGCTGCAGCTCAGCTTACAAGGCTGGGCAGAAGGAAGCTGACTCTACCCCCCAGCAGGAGGGAAGGCGCTTCCCCTTGCCCAGCCCCAATCCAGCCAATGAGAAGCCACCGCCACCCCAATGCTCACTGCCTCCACGGGCGGGGTGAGGGGGGCTTTGCTGGTAACACCCCCCCCAGGTCCTCCTCCTTCTCCGGAAAACAGCACTCCCTCCTTCCTTCCCTGCACTTGCCCCTAGTTCGCCACAGTCTGCATGTGCCAAATTGCCGGTTCCTCTGCTAGACCCTAATAAACTCATTTTTGCTGGTGAAATAACTGGCTGTTTTATTGTTAAGGCTGAGACTGGGTTTCAAGGACAAGCAGAGCGAAACAGAGCCGCACCCCCCAGTGGAAAGCTGTAGCCTGCTAACGAGTGAACCCACAGGCCACGCACGGAGCCTCACTCCCACTCGCTCCCACTGCAGCGTTCGCCGCAGCAGGCCGCAGTCGTAAACCCGTCCAGGTTCAAGGGCACGGGGAAAGCACTCCTCCCTTGCGAGGGAGTGACGAACGCTGGAAATACTGCTGTGACCATTTATGGAAAATAAAACCCACCACAGGTTGAAACATCCAGCCGAGAAAAGTCTCCCAAGACGTGGGTGCAACAGAGAACAGAGAGAGAATTCATCCTGATGTCACCACCCAACAACGGGAGTTCCAGAAGGGAAGCGACAGCAACGAGGAAAAGGGAGGCAAGCGGGTGGCTAAGAAATACTCCCAGAGGATTCCCAGAGCTGAAGGACTCGAGTCTTCGCGTCGGAAGAACTTACCACGCACCCACGCAGGACGAAATGTAAGGGCGTCCAGGCAAGTGGGAGGCCCTGCGAATTTTCAGGAAAGAAAACGAGGCCGACACACAGTGGAAAGAAGAGTCACGTCCGACTTCTCCCACCGGCCACGGCGCTTGCTGAAAAATAACAGCTCCGCCCCTCAGGGGTCGGAGCGCACCTCAGGTGAGCGTCTGCCAGGTGACATTGTAGTCTGCAAGTGAAATCATGGCCGGAGAAGACCAGGGAAGCCCCAGGGCGGGGATAAAGAAAGGCCTCTCCGAGTTAAAACAGGTCCTGGTCTCCCTACTGACAGGGGCGGGGCGGCGCTGCAGCTCTCACCTGTCGCTCAGCCAGAGACCAGGTGACAGAGACCGCCGCCAGGGCGCAGGGACCGCGGGAGCTCCGGCCAGGAGGCAGCTCACCACTGTCTGGTGACCGCGCCTGCCGCTGACGAGGGCCCCCCACGTTCTTAAATTTTAGGGACACGCACACTCTTCCACAAAACACCGACTTCTCGTATTCGTGCGCTTTCCCCAAAAAAGGGTTCACTGTACTTTTTCCATGTTAATTTCTCCCCCTTGCCTTCACGTTTTAATGAGAAAACACACCCTAATATTACCGTTCATAAGTCCCCACCTCTGTGCAGGGGCCTGACCCCGTCACCGCTGCCCACGCTGCCCAGCCCAGGGCGCCCAGGCGTCCAGGGCGTGTGCTGTTGGGCGCAGCCAGGCTCGTCGCTGGGGCAGAAACTGTGCCAACCAGCACGGTCAAAAAATCCTTTGGAAGAGGTGTCTCCACCTCCCTTTCTCGGTGCCCACGTTGCATGTCCCCTCCTGGGTCTAAAAAGACGGGACAGCGCAGCCCTGCGTCCCGACTGCACAGCCCGCACCCTCCCCACCGGACGTCCTCCTCGAACAGCTCTAGTGACCGCTCCGCGCCAACGCCGCCCCGGTCAGTCGGAGAGACCACGCGCAGTCCCTCCCCAGGAGCTCCCGGTCCGGCCCAGTCCAGGGAGCGCGCAGCGGGCCACCTGCGGTGAGCAGCGGCGAGCGCAGGGCGGGCACAGCGGCAAAGGCTGATGGTTGCCGAGCTCTCCTCCCACTCTCTCACCCTCTGTGGGGGGAAGGGCTTGCGGAGGCCTCCGCACAACAGGTACCGTTTGTTAGGGACCCTCCTGGGCCTCGTGTTTCTCCTCCTGTGACCCCCGCCCCCAAGGGAGAAGGCTCAGTGTCACTATGCCTCTGGGCCTTCCTTAGAGCTGCAGACACCCAGCTCTGCCCGTGCTGGGGGAGCGACGGCAACTCAGGGACAGTCCTCAGGAGCTCCGGGTGGCAGCGCACCCAAGGCCCACCGTCCGACGCAGCTGGGACCCAGAAGCGTCGGCCAGACTCGACGCCCCCCCTCTCCGCCAGGTCCAGACTGGCGAGGGCAGGCTGCTAACCCCAGAACCCTGAACCGCCCACACTGCCACAGCCTCTGTTTCACCCACCAGGGACCTGAGGCTTCTCCAGGTTCGGTGACAAGCTCCAGATTCCCCACCACTGCCGAGGGAAACCAATGCCTCCCAACAGGAGAAAAGCAGGTTCCCAAGCTGATACTGATTAACCTTGAACTACAAAAACGGAAACAAGTTAGAACTAAAACACGTCACCCGTGTTACCATGTGCTGCTGATAAGTGACATCTAGTTAGCGTAAAGAAACGAAGCCTAAAAAACAGAAACCGTCACCAGGTTCACAGTGTATTCACACAAGTGACAAATGTCTACTGAGCACCTGCCACGCACCGGGCACTGCTCCAGGGCCCAGGCCTGGTCAGTGCAGAAAGCAAAGTCCCTGCTCTCGTGGAGACTGTGTTTCAGTGAGAGAAACAGACAATAAACAGGAACATGTAGTAGCGAGGTGTGTGACATGCCGGAAGGTCAACATTTTAAAAACTAGACAAGAGCCGCCCCCTGACAGGGGTTCCAGTGCTGGAAGGGGACATCGGACAGGGCCTCCGTGACCACCTGAGCAGGAAGCTGCATGAAGTGAAGGGGGGAAGTCACCAGCCAGCCAGGGAGCAGGAATGTCAAGTGCAAAGGCCCAGAGGTAGGAGCGTGCTGAAAACATCCAAGGGCCCGTGAGGAGGCTGGTGTCGGCGAGAAGAAACTGCAGGACGTGGGGTCAGAGAGGTTGGCAGGGCCACTGTGACCGCTGAGAGGGCCGTGCCGAGGACGTGGCCCTGGGTGTCTGTCCGCCTTTCTCCGCAACACCCCCCCCTCCCCCGAAAAGCGGCGCAGCGCTGCTCACTGCCGCTCCGCCCGCAGCAGCAGCAGCAGCGTCACCGGAGCGTGCGGTGGTCCCGCCTCCTCTCGTGCGCTAGGGCCAGCTGACAGGACCGAGGACCAACGGGAGGGTCTGCTCGGTGACCCCTCCTTTCACGCGGCTCGGTGGGACCCTGCTCACGAGGCAGCAGGCGCCGGGCCCCGAGGTCCTGTCCAGTGTCGTGCGTCCCCGAGGCAGCGGCACGGTGCTTTTCCCAGCGCGCCTGCCTCTCCCGACCCCAGACCCACCGCAGTGAGGACGCGGGGAGGCTAAGCAGAGCAGCGAAACTCTGCCAGTGCTTTCAGGGAACTGGTTTGTTTAACAAGAGGGGGGAACCCCTGCTGGCAGACGTCCAACTGGTTTGGAGGCTTAAACGCTAGTTTCTCTGAGATTCGGAAGTGTTATCACCGACGTGTGTGCAACACCAGCATCTGAGAAGGGCCGGCGGGGTGGGCGCCCCCACCCACGGGGGACATGAGGCAGACCCAGGCCTGCGCTAAGAGCTCGGTGTAGCGGGGGAAACAGCCCGGGAAAGGGACGCTTAGAGCAGCTGTGTGCCGCAGGCCCCCCCCCCCACCACCCCCGTCCACGGCAAAGGGACAGGGCGTGGGGGCAGCTGGGACTGACCCGCCCCGGCCGGGAGCACAGGCAGCGTTCCTCTGCGAGGACATTCGGGTGCCCGAGAACGAGACGGGGCAACTTCTAGCGGGGGGGGGGGGGGGGGGGGCGGGGGGGCACCCTCTCGGCGTCTCTGGCCCACCCTGAAAGAAGAGTGGTCTTGGGCCACACGCTAAATGCACAAACACGAACGAAAACCGATGAGCAAACGAAAGGTTTAAGGACATTTACAGCTTTGGGGTGGGGCCGCATTCACAGCCATCCCGGGCTGGGCACCCCTGAAATCTAAAGGGTGTAAGTATGAAGAAATAAAAGAAGGGACAGCGTAATTAAAGGAGAAAATGAACGGGTAATAATTTAAGAGAAAAAGGAAACATTCTCAGAGTTGTTAAAAAACCAGGGACTTTACATATTGTTTCAGACTCAAGGACCCCCCTCCTGAGTAAACAATTGGGGGTGTGTGTGTTCAACGTACGAATGAGGAACTTCACTGTGGAATCAGATAGCAAAAATCATACACGACCGAGGAGTAATTGAGCAGCAACACATCCAAATGATGGGTAGGTTCTGGAAAGCAATCTAACAGAACTGGAGATGACTCTCAAAAAGTAAAAACCAAAGAACACAAAAAGTTTATAATCAGCTAACACACAATTTTGTTTAAATAAACATTGCAGCCTCTGAGCCAACGCTACACAATTTTTTAAGGTCTAAGGAGATTAGATTATTCTATAATCTCATTACTTGCGAAACTGTTCAGTGCACTACCTTAAAACAAAGTAACCTTTAAGAACTGAATTTGATTTTTATGCAGTTCCATTAAGTCATGACAATGACCTTTGTTGATGAAAAAACTCTGCCTGGGAACGCCGCAGGTCTTGTGCCAGCGAGGTGAGCGGAACAGGGGGCCCTGCCCCCTCGCCGGACCGGGAGCGGCACCCAAACGCACGTGGCGGCGTCGGCAGTGAACCCACACACACTACACACCGACACGCCAGACACGCGACACACTGCACACCGACACACCAGACACGTGAGAGGCAAAGCCAAGCCTCCAACAGAACCGAGTTCCGAGACACACGTTGTTCTCACTGACCGACTGGAGAAACGGTCTTCACGGACACGTCTCGGGAAGAGGGCCCCCGCTGGTTCGAACCAGCGGAGGGAAACCCGCCTGCCGGAGCCAGGGACCCCGGACGCCGAGACCGGCCCAGCGGCACTCGGCCCTGGCTCAGGTTGACTTCGGCGCCCGGCCGTTCCACGCCCGAGCCAAGGCAGGACCCAGCAGGCCCGTCCCCACACCACCTGCGGTGGCAGGCCACGTGGCCTTGGGCACGCTCTTCGTCTCACGCCGGGCTCACAATCAGCCGGCGGGGCACAGTGCGTCCTCCATGCCTGTGGAAACGGCGCTCGGGGCACGCCTGGCCGTTTCTACCACTGTCTCAACTGTGCTTCTTACAGAGGGGGCTCGTGACGGAGTCGGCGCTTTCTATCTCCGTGCGCACGAGGACACAATGGAGACAGAGGCGGCAGATCTTCAGACGGCACGCCAAGGCTGCGATGCTCTGCAGAGGGCGGGGCGCGGACACCAACCTTCCCACGCGGCTTCCCGCCCCAGGAGCGCTGGGAACGCTTGTGTGCAAGCCTGTGAATTCCACACAGAAGACCCAGGGGTGCTCATATCTAAGTCACTAACGTGCCACGGTTCACACTCCGACCACGTGAAGAAAGAAGGGCATGTCTCCAGTGGTCGAGGAGGTGGCCGTGGGGAAGTGGGCTAATGGCCACCGTGGTCCAGCAATGGAACTGGCTGCCTCCAAAGGAGCAAACGCTCCATCGAGTGGCGCGCAGAGAGGAGCCGTGTGAGCACCCACCGGCGTGCCCAGAGGTGGCTGCACTGCCCCAGAGCAGCTGGCAGCACCCGTGCCAGGCCAGTGGCCACGGACGTGTGCAGAGTGCTCCGTGACACAGAGGGCCCAGGCTCCAGCGGCCCACGCAGCCGAAAAGTGATGCCAAGTGGCAGAACCACAGCCGGAACCTGAGCTGAGCCCAGAACCCCTGGTCTTAACCACCAGACGCCTCCTCACGTATGAAACACCTTTGCCTTTTTCATCAGCTGCGCCCTCGGGCCCTGCCCATCTGCCCTCTGATCTCTGCCACACATGGCCGCACCCCAGCCCGCCCCCGCCACCCACCAGTATTTACTGAGGGTGCGAGCCTGCCCCGCTCGCCCTTGCAAACTGGTTCCTCCACTAGCGGCTGCACTCTCGCTGAGCCACCAGCACACGCAACCTTCCAGATTTGGGCTCCGACATGACTGCGCCCTGACCAATCCAACCCCAAGGTACAGCTCTCTCCCCAGATGATTCCAGACTGTGGTGGAGCCCGCCCCGCCCTCCCGCCCCACAGCGCTGGGGCTGGGCACGGCCCCAGACAGGAGGCATTCACCAGCCACCCCCACCCACCTCCTTGCAGCCATGTGACAAAGCCCCGGCAAAGGGAATGTGAGCTGAAGTGCTGTGTATGTGCCCCTTCTGGCCAACAGCTGTGACCACGGGGGTCCTGTCCCCGTCCCGCCTGCCGGATGACTGGAAGGCTCCACATTCTCAACGCGTGAGCCCCAGAGCGGCAGCAGCAGGAATGTCACCGGTGACCCAGTCACACTCACATATGACCCAGCCCCAGCGAGGACCTACTGAGTCGGAAACCCCGGTCCCCGGCCCAGCGGCCCATGTTGGCAAGTGCGGCAGGGGACCCGCAGGCAACCCTCAGGGCCGCGGCCCGCGGCCAACCAGCAGTAGGCAGGCGGGTGGTAAGGCCCCGCCTACTGTCCTGCCACCGCGCGGGAGGAGGTGTTGGAAGGCACACAGGTCTCTGTGCAACAGGCGGAGCAGAGCTATCCAGCGATCTGGGCAGTTCACATCCAAACTGTCACGGGAGACAAAGAAACGTGTTAGCTTCAAGCCGCCGACACTGCTGGGACTCTGCGCCCCAGGAGCTTTGTCCCAGTGAACTCGCTCATTTACGTGCGAGCAACCGTCAGGCTTGCTCTTCCCCCGGGCCGGGAAGCGCCAGAGCCAGCTCGGACGCAGCTCAGCAGCTCCCCAGGACCCAACACCACCCCTGCCTGCACCGCAACGTCTACGGACCCCCTTCTTCCTCCCCTCCCAGCATCTGGAGTGGTATCAGCTGTCCTTTTTAAAAACGTTCCCGAAGTCCCAACATTCGCTATAGACCAAAACTTCCCAAACCTACGCTGATTCCCAGAACGATGCCAGTTTGTCAAAGGCTTGTCCTCCGCACCCCGACGGCCTAGTCCCCTGGTCCCCAGCTTCAGAAAGGGGTGTCGACTTGGGTCCTGGCCGCCCGCCCCCGCCATGGAGTCCGGAGAGGCACAGAACACTGGGCGTCCCTTGCTGACCCCGCCCTGCGCTGCTCCGCTGCTCCGCCGGCCCAGGACACCCCTCCGGGGCAGGCCCCTGGCCTCCACTGCCTCCCGCTTCATGCGGCAAGAACCAGACTCCAACACCAGGCATCGACCGAATCTGGAGTCAGGGGCAGAAAGTAGGGAAAAGTAGTTTGATATCCCCAGTATTTTCCAGAGGTTCCTACTTTCCACAAAATCAACAGAAAAAGGAAAGCAGCTCGACACCGGCCCTCTGCGCTGCTCCAGCCTATGGTTTTGGACGGCTTTGCCGAAACGGTCCCAACATCCTCTCGCCTTCGGCGTTCCAAGCAGGGCTTTCAAAAATTCTACCGGTGTTTTCTACCAAAGGCCATACACCTAACGAAGTTGTTTTATAAATTACTTTCCAGTCCCATGCGGTAAAACTCTTGAGCGGATGCCAGAAACCTTCTTGGAACAGCGTACTTCTCCTCCATTACTTTGTCTTTCCTGTACCTTAAGAGAAAAATCTGGCCCTGTAGAAGGAATCCTTCCAATCCACATCAGAACTTCTACCGAGGACACTGATCGACAATGCCCAAAACTCTCCTCTTGAGTTTTGACGAGTTTACCACCATTTCCACTCAAACCTAGGGGGAGGCTGAAGCCCAAGGTGGCAGAGCGAAATTTACCAGCATTTCCCTTGGTAAACTGCGGCTTTAAAAACGCTTTCCAGGAACAAAAGGAGACGTCACTGGTCTCTGGCTACAGCACACGAGCAGGGACCAGGGCCACGGTCGCACAGTCAGGGCCCCTTGACCTCAGCTGTCTCCAGAGACACTAAATGCCGGCTGAGGGTGCCCCCACCCTGCACTCCCCCTCCATCCTCTCGGCTCTACTCAGACACCAAAAATCCCCATCACTTCTATTCTCGGTCTGTAGCCGACGCGAACAGCTGCGCCGCCCTTGTACAAGGAAGGCGTGCTAGCACTCACGGCGAAGCCCACTGCAGATTAAACGCAAACTCCACAGCCTGAACAGCTAATGCAAGATAAAGTGTTCTGGCCAAATACACTCTTAAACTGAAAAGCTGGCCCTGGCTGGTGTGGCTCAGTGGTTGAGTGCCAACTTGAGAATCAAAGAGTCGCCGGTTTGATTCCCAGTCAAGGCACGTGCCTGGGTTGCAGACCAGGTCCCCAGTTTGGGGCGTGCAAGAGGCAACTGACTGATGTTTCTCCCTCTCTATCGCCCTCCCTTCCCCTCTCTCTAAAGATAAACAAAAATCTTTAAAAAAAAAATGAAATTATTTCATGCTTAATTATACTCATTATGTTTCCAAATTAAAATTCTTCTTAAAAAGTTAAAAAAATGAAAAATAAAGTTCCGTTGGCCAACGCAAGGGTGCCATGCCCTGAGCGGTGAAGTGCCGGAATGGCGTCCTCAACTACGGGACCACCTGGGCCGCCCATGGACCAACGCCCCCGCCCCCGCGATGGCGCTGCCCTGCTCCCTGTGGCCTCGGCACAGGACGCTGCGCCCCACGTGGGCCTGGCCGCCACCCACGCAACCGGAGCTGCACCTGCTCCCTGGCGGCCAGTCGGCTAAAGCGGGCCAAGGTGTGTTCTTTGGGCTCAGGAAACGGCAACCGTTAGCCAGACTCCTTACGTTGTCAGAAGAAAATCCAGAATCCCAGTTTCCCTCGAAAAACCCACTGTGGCCCCTGTCAGCCGAAGTGAGTGGCGCCTTTTGGATGACCACGCTGTCCACACTCAGGACACGGCCAGTCACCTTCGCTGGCAAGCCCTTGCCTGCAGCCCCGCGGACACGGGGACTGGGAACCCTGTCGTCATGAACCACTCCACCTGCCCCGGGACCTGCTCGGCCAAGCCGTACTCACGACACACACCACTCCCAGGGCTCACCCGTAAAACCTCACGCTGGTCCCAGGCACCTGGGCTTCCGCACAATTAGTTTCCAGAACGTGGACGCGGGCCTTTACACTTTCCTTTGCAGTTTACTATCGTTTAATTAGATGCATTCAATTCGATCTTTATTTACTGCGCACCCACGAGGAGCGCCCTGGAAACGAGTGGCTTTGCAAAGGGCAGAACCCCATCTCCATTCGGTCTCAACAAGGTATCACTTGACGGTCTCTCAGGTGTTAAAGCGCTACTTATAACTTAGTTTCAAAAAGAAAATAAAAGAATTCACTCTTTTGCTTGTTTGTATAAGCAGAAAGCTATTTTATCTGGATATGTATGCACTGAGTAACTTAAATATATCTAAAATTATGTAATATCGACAACTCTGACCTCCCCAAAACACCCAGTTTGCAACAGGAAACCTCAGGACAAGCGAGGTTTCCGTGGGATTATGAACGAAAACAGAAAGGATGTTTCGCGCTTGCCCGATGTCTAGACGGGGCAAGCAGGCTGGCCAGAGGCCTAGGCCTTTGCAGGGTGCAGTCCCTCTGGGTGACAGCTGGGGGTGGGGGGGTGGTCTTGGCTTCTTCACACAAGACGCTGGCCGCCCGTGCAGGATCTGCTGACGACCCCGCTACTGGGCAAAAGCCAGGGCGCGAGGAGGAGGCGCAGAGGAACGAAGGCTCCCCCGGGAGGGAACGCCCCACCTGAGGTGTGCACTGACGTGTGTGCACTCGGGAGGCGTACGCTGACCCCGAGCGCGTGTGCGACATGCACGCACGCCAGAGGCTCGCGACGGGAGAGCCGAGTGACTGCAAAGCACGGGACGGAGCTTCGACAGCTCTGCCGAGGAGGTCCATGCAGCCTTTGGCTGAATACCGAAAAACGCAGGGGTGCGGGGCCGAAGAACAGGTGGAGGGGATTTCGGGCTGCGGAAACAGCTTAAAAAGGCACGGAGCTGAAGTACAGGAAGGTGTGCCGAGGGCGACCTGAAGGGACTGCGCGCGCGGCGGGCCCGCAGCAAACCCCCGTTGCCGCTGCCGCCGCCGCGCTTCCACACGCGTGGCCCTCCCGCCCCGGCCGCGAGAGGGCGAGGGGACAAAGTGGGGCGTGCAAGGTCTGAGTAACGAGAAAGGGGCTGGCGGCCGTCCTTCGGAGGTGCTGATGGTCCTCGGAGGGAGGTGAGCAAGCAGCAGAACCAGGAGGAAAGCGGCCCCACGCAGGGCAGGCCCCTGCTCAGGAAGGGCCCCGGGTGAGACCGCGGGCACCGTCTGCCCACGAGGCCACGCGAACAGTCACTGGAGACGCAGCGGCAGGGCTGCAAGGAGACGCGAACAGCACCCGCCGAACACGCGTCCTGCGCCAGGGCCACGCTGCCCAGAGCTCGCTCTGTGCTGCATTCTGCCCGGACCCCGTGGCCAGGCTGCCGACGGCACCGTGCCGCCGCACGCTGTCTTGGAGGGTCTACGCTGGCTGCTCAGTGCACACACGTGAAACGTACACCGGGTTTTTACAGCCCTGTCACGACAGGGAGGGTCTCTCACAAACGTGCCCGGTGGCTCCCCACCTCTGATGGTGGTGGTCAAAAATGCAGGCCCCTGCCCCTCGCCCAGGGAGTCCGGGGAGAGAACAGGTCTCTCTGACGACGACCCCGGGTGACGGCTAACAGCCCCACGGCAGGGCGGAGCTGATGAGTCCTGGTTTCTCAAGGTTTGCACTGGATTTGGCCGTTCGTGTCGGAGGCCGAGCCCTGATTACAACGGTTGTCAGTGACTAGGAATTAGGAAAACGGAAAACCAAGCACCGGCGATGCTTTCCCAGCGCAGGACTGGGAGGGAAGGGAAGGAGGGTGTGCAGAGGCCTGGCAGGAGCCCCGTCCCCGGGTTCGTCGGGCAGAGAGACGGGCGATGCTGTAGAGCATGGCCTACCAGTGGCCAGAGTGTTCGGGGTGGGAATACGTGCCCTCCAATCCCACCTCACCGTGCCCCGCGGCACCCACCTGGCCTCTGAGAGGCACACCAGCAGCAGGTGGGGGGAGACGGGGATACTCATCTGCCCGCAGCTCCCTCCCTCGGTCCACCACCTCCGGCTGGCTGGCCCCTCACTGGAGGCCCCAGGTGCTCCCGGCAGGCGGCCCCCACAGCTCCCCTCCGGGCGCTGCGCCCGGGTGTCTGCGCCGTCCTTCCCCTTGCCCTGCAGGCCCAGTGCAGCTGGCACAGGGGGACTGGTCCCCTAACCCGCCTGGATCCTAGGACCGAACGATTCTTTACGTCTCCTTAGTTACCTAGTTCACTCCATCTCCTACCAGAACCCTGAGTGACACAAATAACATTAAACACAATAAAAAACCGCCAAATCCAAAATGCTTTTGCTGTTCAAATGAGCAAGCAGGCCCATCAGGTGGCATTCAGAAAAGATTTACGCGGTGCGCTGGCTGTGGGCGGGGAGAGCGGTCAGGGCTGAGACAACCAGGGAAGAGGGGCACACCGTTCACACCTGTTCAGGTCTCCCAATCAGCTTCCCCCCCGACCCCCCCTCCGGCTCTTCCCACACCTGACATTTACCAAAGCATGGCTCCAGGCTTCCCCCAGGTCACTCAGAAAACCATCAGGAGACCACTCTCCTGAGGGCCGTGTTTGTGGCTTAAAGAAGTCGTGCCCAGCTCTGCCGCCGCAGAATCCTGCCCGGGAAACCAGCCCCAGGCAGACACAGCCGTGTGCGGGCCGTTCTGGTTACGCTCCTGGAAAGCCAGCGCTCTCAGATCACAATAAACAGAGGCCAGGGTTATTTGTAGCCGGTGAGGCAGTGCTAACACAGGGGCACAAAGAACCCTTGAGGCAGCAAGGAATCAGAAAAGCCACTTTTGACTCCAAATTCAAACCTGGACTTCAATCCTGTTTGACCGCGGCGTGGGCTGACCCGGGGCGGGCTGACCCGGGGCGGGCTGACCCGGGGCGGGCTGACCCGGGGCTCGCGCTTCCCGTCCCCCAGAGGAAGCCCTGACGATGGAAAGTGGGAGACCCGTGGGCTTCCCGACAGACCCAGAGAAAAGAAACTCCAAACACTCCACAATTTACAAAGAGGCAGGAGCTGTATCAGCCACGCACGGGAGGGGAGCCAGGCACTACACAGAGGCTGTGCCGGTCTCCACGACGACCCGCAAGCAGGTACTGCCGACCGTCTTCACCGCGCAGATGAAGCCTGGGCTCCGAGAACAGGGCGAGAAGGTGCCAAAGCGCACCGGCCGGCACTGGCCGGCGCTTCCCCAACACCCCCCGGAGCTACTTCCTACCCACGAAGGGAAACGGCCCGGTTCATTCGGGGAAGCCCCTGCGCCAGTTTCAGGGCACGTGGTACTCTGCTCAGCTGCTTCCGATTACACTGAGAGGCAGTCTGAACTGTTACTGCTGAGAAGTCTCCAAAATGTATCGGTCTGTGTCCTCCCCGGAGTTTCCGTTGCTATTCTCTCCAGCTCGGTCCAAGAAGAATTTGGGGCGGCTTCCTTAGTTCAGGAAACAAAGAATCGCGGGACTTTAAAACGAAGAGCAACACACATCTTACACAGGAGAAAACTCTCCCACGTGCGTGAGGTAAGCGACGGGGCCTGAAATGCGGGTCAGGTTCCAGCTCTCGCCCCCGCGACCTCCCTGTGAACGGGACTCCGTCCCAGCAGGCCTCCCAGGCACTCCAGGGATCGCCCGAGAAGACCGGTAACCACGAGAGACACACTCGTTAAACATCTGCATTCTAAACCCAGAGCATCCAAACGGCCATTTCAAAACAAAGTTAGTCCCTGACTGGCTTCTTTGGTTGCCATTCACCTTCTTCTAAAGTTCACATCCTTCAAAAGGCCGGATACTGACAGCTTCGCTTGTTTCTTTACCTGTGAAACGGGTTCATCATAGGACAGCACTGGAGGGGGGTGAGGGAGGTTCAATGTTTTGAACTGCTCTTTTTCCTAAGACATTGCTTCATTTCACTGATGCTCTATCGGGGTGTCCCGCCCCGAGCCTGCGGGCTGCATGTGGCCCAGGATGGCTATGCATTCGTCCCAGTACAAAACTGTAAACGCGCTTAAAACCTTTTCTCGCTCATCAGTTTTTGTTAGTGTTTGTGTATTTAACGTGTGGCCCGAGACAGCTCTTCTTCCCCCAGTGTGGCCCGGAGACGCCCCAAGGAGGGACACCCCTGCACAGCGCGGGTGCGGATGTTCGGGAAAGGCCCGTCGGCAAACTGACCGAAAAGGAGACGATTTTCTACAAGCCTCTGCCCGTCTCTCGCCCACAGACACGCGCTCCTCCCGGTCCCACACCCACCAGCTGGTCGGCGCTGGTGGGGTTCTCTCCCTCCACCCTCTCCTGCAAAAATGTTTGGGCAACGCGGAGCTAAAACGACGACTGGCCCGAATTTTTGGTCGAGACTGAATTAAAACTGACCTTTGACTCAAGGTCAAGTATATATATATTTTTCCCTGAAGTTAACTATTTCAAGCCTTGAATTTTACCTGACTTCATAAGGTGTTGTGAGGATTCAATTAAATAATATAATGCAACTGAAGACAGCTGGAAACCGTAAGGTGTTGCGCATTAAAACCCCCGCCTGAGTTTGCTGGACTAATAACACATGCAGGCTGGCCCCCTTCTTCCCCTTCCTCCAAAACCTTTCAACATACCTGCGTCTCCCTGTGGCCCCTCTTCTCCCCCCAAAGTGAAGCACATCGTGCCTAAAACAGTGACCCTGTCCCCAAACAGGACTGCTCAGTGAGCCAGTCTCTTTCCTAACAGGCCATCTGCCAGGCGTGTCATCCCGGATGTCACGTCACTAGGGAAACGTACTCTAGTTTCATAGTAATTACAGCATCACAGAAAACAGGGAAACACACTGGTTAGAAAGGAGAGAAACAGATGTTTCTTTACAGATATTAGTTAATGGATGTTACCTAGACTTACTGTGGAAATCATTTCACAATCTATACAAATAACAAATTGTTATGTTGTACAACTGAAACTACTATAATGTTATACTGTCAATTACACCTCCATTAAAAAAAGGCCACCCCTCCTGCACACCTGGATGCCAGCTTGCAGAGGCTGCCACAGCATTTTCTGGAATGAGGGAAACTCAGCACCATGGTCCTCATCTGCAGTTTCTGCATTGCTGGTTTCGCATTAGGAAAAGAGCTAATAAACCATATCTTTCAAAACCTCTCCCCCTCACCCCCCAAAAAAGGAAAGAGAGAGAGAGGGAGGGAGACAGGTGTGGGGGGGGGAGAAGAGGGCTACAGAACCACCTCGGTCTGATAACTCAGAGACTTTGATAGATCAAACGCAACAGAACAGACGTGTCAAGGTTAAAAAACACGAAAGCAAAAACAGGTCGATCTGGGACCTGCAGTTACTCCCTTCGGTTTGGTGCTCCTCACTTCCGGGCCTTTGAAAAGTCACCACATCAGCAACTAAGAAGGAACAGCACCGCGTCCAGTGGCGCCCGCGTCCTCTCCGCAGCGCCTCTGGCCCTGGCCTTTGGCACAGCTCTGCCTTGGCCCCGGTCCTCCCGGACACCTACCTTCCACGTACCCCTTTATGGTCACTGCCCTCAAAATAAAGTCACCTGAATGCAAAGCCTCAGGGGAGGGAGGGACATCAGACGCTAGGTATTTCCTGCCCTAAAGCATCACAGAACCTTGCCCGAGACTAGATTTTGTATTTTTCATCTAAATGTAAGGCCCTACTGAACAAATGCTATGGTCGCCCCAAGGTTATGCTGGAATCCCAGGAAAGAGGAGACACCCAGGGGTCTAAGGCGAGGTATTTCGCTCGTCTTCCTTGCCTGGTCTGACGGTCAGACATTCGTTTGCTGCTTTCTCTCCTGCCCCACCTGCAACGGACGTTCCCACACAGGGTGAGGCAAAAGTCGGCTGACAGCTCAGAGTCCGAGACACGCAGAATTTATTCCTGTATTATTATTTGTTAGTTGCTGTATTATTTTCCATATGAGCAAGTGTAAACCTACTTCTGCCCCACCCTGCAATCCATACATACCAATAATTTCTATCGTTTCATAAATTCTGTACTCTAAACAGTTAGACTATTTTTTCTGGCCCCAAGGTCCTTGTCTTCCTCTGGGACTGAACAACTACTTTTATGATCTCCTAAGCTTTCAAAGCTCTGTGAATTCGTACATGGCAAATTCACACACTAACAAGTTATATTTTTATACTTTGCTTTTCCTGATTTGTCTTTTTCCTGTTAAATCACACTATCTGATTACAACCCATTCTTAAGCTTTCTCTAACTTGGACTCAATTATTTACATATTATCAACATTATTTTCTATTTTGCTCAATTTTAAAATGATGGGCTAAGTGGCTGTTCATTCAATTTTACAGTAAGAGCCTTCAGTAATTCCAAGGGATTTATCAACAAAAAAGCCAACTCTTCAGTGTTTCAAAGAAATCATTTATCATTGCTATATAAGAAATTAAGGTTTTTGTTGATATTAATTTAATATCATTAAGACTCACTTAGAAAAACAAACAATCCAATTTAAAAATGGGCAGAGAACTTAAAGAGACCCTTCTCCAAAGAGGACATACAGATGGCCAATAGACATATGAAAAGATGCTCGACATCACTAATCATCAGAGAGATGCAAATTAAAACCACAATGTGGTACCATCTCACACCTGTCAGAATGGCCATCATCAATAAATCAACAAGTACAGTTCAGGGTGTGAAGAAAGAATGCAGACTGGTGCAGTCGCTATGGAAAACAGTACGGAGTGTCCTCAGAAAATTAAAAGTGGAACTGCCTTATGACCCAGTCATTCCACTTCCGGGTATATATTCAGAGAAACCCAAAAACACCAATTTAAAAGGATACACACACCTGTGTTCACTGCAGCATTATTTACAATAGCTAAGAATGGAAGCAACCCAAGTGCCCATCAATTGATGAATGGATAAAAAAATTGTGGTACATATGTACAACAGAATATTACTCAGCCCTAAAAAATGAAATCTTACCCTTTGCAAAGGCAGAGATGGACCTAGAGAGTATTATGCTAAGTGAAGTAAGTCAGAGAAAGACAAGTACCATAAGATTTCACTCATATGTGAAATTAAAAAAAAAACAAATGAACAAACACAGCAGAAACAGACCCAGAGACACAGAGAACAGATGGCTGCCAGAGGGGAGGGGGCTGGGGGGCTGGGGGAGAAAGGTGGAGGGACTGAGGAGCACAGGTGTGCAGGTACGGAACAGTCACGGGGATGCCATGCGCAGCACAGGGAGCAGAGTTAATGAGACTGTAGTAACCACGCTTGATGCCAGGCGGGCACTTGAGATATCGGGGGAACACGCTGTGAAATACATGATTGTCTATCCACCACGCTGCACACCTGAAACCAACACGAAAACCGTGTGGAAGTCAAAAGAAAGCGAGACTTGCTTAGACAAAACAACTCCAAGCACTCTGCACGCAGCCCTACAAACTCAGAGCTCTCCCAAGAGCAGGAAGGCTGTCCACAGCCCCGAATGCAGACTGTAGGTAACAGGGAAGGGAATCCAGTGGAAGCCCCGCCCCTTCCCTGGACCCCCGCTGGCTCAGGGCTCAAAAGAACTTGCTCTGGACTGCGGAGACGTTTCAAGGGGTTCATTAATATTAAACCCCTCTGAAAAGATAAGCTTCATATAAATTTAAACGTATTAGCACAGTCAGGAAAAAATTCATCATGGCAGGGGCAGAGGAGGACAGAGAGAATAGGAACACACCTTTCTCCCTAAAATAAACCTTACTCCTCATCAGCAAAAAAAATTCTCAACCGGCACTGCCCTGCGTGTGCTGACACACTGGCAGCAACCTACTGAAGCCAGGGGGCAGGTCACACACAGTTCTCCGAAGGGAGACTCCGCACAGGAGGCCCCTCAAGTCTGACCTGCGTGCTCACGACCAGAGAGGACTCCTTCCTCAGAGGACAAGAGCCGTTTCCCCAGGGACACTTGAATCTATCAGCATGAGTCCCATGATCGCGGTTCAAGGTGTGTGGGGGGTAGGCATTGTACTCTGAACCCAAAGTTGCGACTAAAATATAAGAATTCAGATTTGAACACAAGGTGGATTTTTTTTTCAGCAGCAGAGCACAAAGCACTTAGTGTCCTGACGCAGACCCAGGACTTGTCCCATCCCGCTGCTATGAAACGGGGTCTGGGTGCAGAGGAATCCTGTACTGCGAGAGAAGTCCCCGAGGACATCAGTGACAACTACGCATTCAGGAGGACAGTGCACCAGGGTCCCTTGTAAAGGGCAAACGCTTCTGTATCAAGCACATTTGAAATCACCTGCAACAAAATTTCCAGTTAATTCCCTGAAGCTGGGGGCTAGAGCAGCTCAGGAGCCCCATCAGGCTCTTCCCTAAATGTCACAGAGCGAACACTTGCGAACTTTCTTCCCTGAGTAACCATAGCGCTGCTGCACCCATCCCAGGGCCCCGTATTTCACAACAGTCCCTAGGCCTTTCACACAAACTCAGTCGGCCTCCCTGAAACGCCACCCTTCCCTAGACAATGTCCAAGGCTTTACTGACCGGTGGGAGGGAAGGGACGGGGTGGCTGCCTCTAGCTACAAGGTTGCAACTTTCTCACCTAGAAATCCTTGGATTATTAACCCTCTCTGACTTTCCTTCATAACCTCTGTCTTCCTACACACTGTTGCCTCTTAAATTAGCGACACCTCAATGCTAACTGTCCGACAGCGCAGGTCGCTGACCCCTCGGCTGGTCGCCTCCACACCACACACCCTCATCCAGCGCACCCTCCACCTAGGCGCACCCGTCCTGCTTCCCCGTGGGGCAGTGGGCGCCACGCACGCACGGCACAGACACCCGAGTTTCCCCCGAAGCACAGCCCTTCTACGCTGTCTACACCGGTGTCCGCACGCCCTGTAAGTGGCTTCGGAACTCCTCGGGGCCGGCGGGCCGGCCGCCCGGTGCACACATGCCCCAGTCCCGGCACTGCTGTGGCACGGCGCAGGGCCAAGCATGCACGCGCGCACGTCGGTGCCCCGAGCCCCCCCTGGCGGCATGGGCACCGGCCGGGTGGGGGCTGGGTGGGCACGCCGGAAGGGGCGATGGTGCCAGGCGGCGGGCGGACAATAACAGGCGGGTCGCCCCCTCCCTTCAAGGGGCGGCCCCCACCCCAGCCCGCGCCCGGCTCCCGGCTCCGGCGCGGAGGACACCCGGCCCCGGGGGGGGGGGGGGGCGAGGGCGCGATGCCAGCAGGGCCGCCTCGCGTACCTGGTCGATGGGCAGCTGCACGGCGTTGCTGAGGGGCTGCAGCAGGGTGGAGCCCGTGGTGCTGGTGGTGGCCATGGCCGGCCTGGCGCTCCGCCCGCCGAGCTCCGGCCGCCCGCGCGCTCTGCCCGGCGACGCCGAGGATGGGGATGCAGCCGGCGCGCCTGCCCCCTGGCCGCCCGCGGTCGGGGCTGCGCGGGGCGGGACCGGGGAGGGGCCGGGGGCGGTGACCGGCTGGGCCCTCCCCCGCGCACCCTCCCCTCGCGTCCCCGACCGCCCCCGCGCCCTGAGCCCCGAGCCCCGAGCCCCAGACGGCCCGTGCGCCCGCCCCGCCCCCCGACTTCCAGCAGCTTCCAGCCGCCCCCTCCCCACCTCGCGCGCCCTCGCGCCAGACAGCCCCGCGGCCCAATCGAGGCGCGGCGCCCCGACAACGGCGGCCAATCAGAGGGCGCCGGCCCCGCCACGCTCCGCCCCATGCCAGGCTCAGGCCGAGGGGCACGGGGCGGCTGCACGGGCTGGTCTGCGCCGCCTCGTCCTTCTGTTGCTCCTCCCCGAGGGTCAGCGGCTCCCTCGCCTGTCTGGAAGGGGCGGCGGACAACAAAGGGGACCCCAGGGGCGGCCAGACAAAGGGACGGCGCGAGGGGCGCCGGCTGGCCAGCCCTGGGCAAGTTGGGGACAAAGCCTGGGGCTGGGACCACGAGGAGGGCAACGCACCGAAAAAGTGAGCCAGATCGGAAGCCCCTTTGTCTTCCTATGGGCAGCCGCAGGCTCCAGACCAGTTCCAGCTGTGTGTGCCTGTCGGTCCCCCGCAAGCCCCCGGGGCCTTCTGGGGACAAGAGGCGCAGGTGCGGGACACAGCCTCCCCCGCCCCCGCGCTGACCTGCCGCGGGCGCGGAGGGGGCCCTGGCGTCCTCGCCCAGGCGCGCCGTTTCCGAGCCTCGGTGCACACCGGAGCGCTTCCGTCCCCAACACACCCCGGGTGCGGGGTGGCTCTCGTGTCGTGCTCGGGTGCCATCTGCTTGCCCGAACTTCATCGGCCTCGACTGCTGTCTAGAAAACTTCAAAAGGTGGGCAGTGCTGGGGAGAGCTCTGAATTCAAGGACGGAAGGGTTTGAATTTGCGGCCAGAACTCGGTAGTGGTTAAGGAGAATTTAACCACAAGCCTTCCTGCTTTGAACGCTGCCTTCGAGGTGCGTGTTAACACGTAGTCGCCACAACCACCGCGTGACGTAGGCCTGTGACCACCCTCCCTGTAGCGAAGACAACGAGTCGCAGAAAAGCTCAGCGCCTGGCCCAGAAGTGCGCAGCCAATACTGAGCAGGGAAAGGACTGCGATCCCGATAACCTGCCTGCACTTTCCCTCTTGGACACAGGCCCTCCTGTCCTGCGGCTAGTCCCAGCCCGGAGGTCTTGTCCGCGGTCCGGCGTCCGGCCTCCTCGATGGCTCCCGCGGAGCCGGACGGTGAGCCGGCGCAGCGGTGACGCCCGGGCTTCGAGGAACCGCTCTCCGCCCCGCAGTCGTCCCTCTGAAAAGGAGGCAGTGGGCCTTCCCAGTCCAGTGTCTTGCTGCCGAACGCGCGCGATCGTGCGGGTCACTGAATCCAGTGAACCCCAGCCTCCGCCTGCCCTGGACGAAGCGGGGAAGGCCGCTCGCCCTCCGCTCGCCCTCCGGGGCCTGCCTGCTCCCTGGGGTCTGGTTCCAACAGCGCTTGCCCTCCGTTAGAGGCCCGGCCTGTTCCTTGTGCGGTTCTTCGAACGTCCGGTAATCTGGACGTCTCTGTGCACATGATCTTAGAAAACGTTGTGGTTTTTCCCTTTTTTTTTTTCCCATTTTGGGGAAGTATAGAGAAAGTATACACGTGGCTCAGTGCACAAACTGAAGGAAATTTGAAATATTGTTTAAAAACTTGAAAGGTGGGTGTTGGGAACATATTACAACCTAAAGTAAGCAGCCGGAAGACACGCTCTCAGGTCCGGAACAAAGAATGTCTGCAAAAAAGTTTCCTTAGGCTGACATTTTAGTAGCACGTGATAGAACATATTGTGGTCTTTCCTTGGGGTGACTACGTAAATGGAATATCTATAATGGGGAGGATTTTAACCATCTGGAGAATTTTGCTGTGTCAGTCATAAAGCCATAGGCAAAACACAGAGGAGTTTCAATAACAGCTTAAAGTTGGGAGTGAAACAGGTAGGTTTTTAGCTACCTCTTTTATTTGCTGCAGGATATTGGGCAAATTACTAATCCTTTCTGAGCCTCGGTTCCCTCGTGTAAAAATGAGCATAATAGCAAAAATTATATTTCATAAATTATTGGACTTACATAAAGACCTCAGGAACTGCGTGTGGTGCATGATAAGGTTTAAAACATATTAACTGCCATCCAAGAAACATAATGTAATTCTGAAAATGGAAACTTTTTCTCATATTAAAAATACTACATTTTCATGTTTTTAATGAAGATACTGAGACCCATATTTTAAGCTAATAACTCAGTAATGAGCATAAATTTGATGCAGGCCTTCTAACCGGTGTCTGCTAATTAGACCAAGGCCCTTAAACAGTGATGAGAAAAGAAAGAATTGAACTAATTATATGTAATGCCTCACTGCCCTACCTCCGATAACATCCCCCCTATGAAAGTGACTCTCACATTCTTAATTCTTTTTTTTTTTAAGATTTTTATTTATTTATCTTTAGAGGGGAAGGGTAGGAGAGAGGGAGAGGGAGAGAAATATCAATGTATGGTTGCCTCTCGTGTGTCCCCTGCTGGGAACTGGCCTGCAACCCAGGCATGTGCCCTGACTGGGAATCGAACCGCGATCCTTTGGTTCGCAGGCCCGCGCTCAATCCACTGAGCTACACCAGCCAGGGCTCACATTCTTAATTCTTTAAAACAAAACAAAACACCATTTACTGAGTACTTGCCAGGTTCAAGGACCTGTGCGGGGTTGGAAAAGAGTAAATGATGCTTGTAACCAAAAGAAGCAGCTGTCAGACGAAATGGAGAGTGAGGTGTTACCAGAACAGTACCTGTTATAAGGTGTGTAAGTGTCTAATCACTACGTTATGCACTTGAAACCAATATGATATTGTAATTGGAAAATAAATTTATAAAAAGGGAAGTACCAAATGAAGTCTTTTATTAAATATTAAAATCAAAAGAACCACATCCAGGAGAAAGAAACTTGGCTGGAAGTCCAAAGACCTGATCTGTAGCCCTGACTTTTCCACTAAATAGCCATGAACCTGAAAAACCTGCTTACCTTTTCGGTGCCTGAAGTTTCTCATTGTTAAAAAGGGATAATGATAACTCTTTGTCCTATGTCACAGGGGTATTGTGATTCTGAGCATGAAGTTAATAATAGACTAAGCTATTTTAGATACATTAGTAATGTTAGTATTAGAAATAATAAGCAGAAGAGGGATTTCAATATAGCAGCCCCATTTTACCAAGTTACTACCCTAGGCCAAATTGGAGAGCAGTGAGCAGAGTTCACGAAATAATAAAATGACTGTCTCCCTGGCTCATCATCCTCCTGACTCTCCCCTCCTAAAGTGGTGATAGTAATTAAAGATTGCTAAAATGAAAATGTCCCTTCCCAACTTATTTTTAACTTTGAATAAACCACTCAGAAGAAACGAATCTTCTGCCAAGGTGCTTTTGTTTCATAAAAATGGTACGTACCACGACATGCGTGTTCTTGGGCAATGGCTCTGCCTACTCTGTGCCCGTACCTCCTGGCATAACTTTGTGGGTGAAAGGCATTGGGCCGTACCCGTCACGAAAGCCCCAGTCAGCTGGTTGCCCTCCTTAAGCCCTTACAAGCTAGCGCTAAGCTGAGTCCAAACGGTGGAATTCAGGAAGCCGCCCTGTAAGACCGAAGGCAACGCAAGCAGGACAGCGTGAAGTGGGTGGGACAAGAGATGACGAACGGTAAATGGTGGGCGACCTGCTTGGGAGTCCCGGCGCCGCCGGCCACTGACAAGGCCAGGGCGACTGCAAACCTTCAGTTGCGTTGTCCGGACAGGAGGACACTAAAAAACTGAATAATTTCAGCAGTCCCTTCTTCCTAAAATGACATGATTCCCAACAACGTCTAGAGGTTCTCGTTCTCCCTGCGCCTGCATTCACTGGGTCTGTCTAAGGGGCGCCAACAAAACTAACGCCCACTCCGGTCCGAGGACCGCCCTGTTCTGCGGCTGCTCCGCTGGACCCTGGGCTCCCTGCACCTGGTGGCCTCTGATCAAACTTGCTTCTTAAAAATGTCTGTCGTTCTCAGTGACCTACGGTGATGTCTGTGTCACATTCATACGGCTGGGGCCCTCATACACTTACTTGGCTTTCTCGCCTTTCTCCGGCTGAGTCTAGTCTCAATCCAGAGAACACCCCCTTCCCGCTTACTTATTCTGTAAGTCGGCCACAGGCAGCCCTCCAGTCTCCAGGCTCAGGAGAACAAAGTACAATCCCCACCCCCGTGTCCACCCATTTGCATAATGGCATTTGTGTAATGCATTTGTGTTCAGACTATGAAGCATCCTAAGTGTAGGTCACCACACCTTCCCGGTTTCGTCACCATCACTGTCTCCCCCTGCAGCACTTCCGGTCCCTCACAGGCCGAGTCGTCTCGGCTCCATCTAATAGCTCAGGCTGTTTCCGTTTATCTGTAATTATAAGAAGAGCCCCCTCCCTTAAATGTGCTCACATATCGCTTCTCTTCTAAGTAGTGCAGTCCGGTGACTTGGGAGGAGTTGCACCCCCTCTTCCGATGCCGGCTCTGTAACAAAGAGAAGGTGGTGGCTCTCCAGCCCCCCCCCGCACCAAGGAGTTCCATGTCACCCCCCAGACGCTGTCACTTGCAGCAAATTTTCCCCTCTGAGGGTAAGTGCGACTAAAAACATGTTTTGTGGTAGGCACGTTCTGCTTAAACACGCCCTCCGTGACTGTGCTTGTCAGAGGCTGGGTTCTGCTCCACGAGCCCCAATAGCGATGCTGGAGCCCGAAGCAGTGCAGAATTAGGAGCGAGGAGCCTCTCTGCCTTCTGTGGAAAGTCTGCGGTTACCGCATCTAACCCAGTTCCCTCACCAAAGACCTGCTGTCCCTGACAGGTGACTCTTCTGGTTAAACATGAGCAACCTGCCAAGAAATGTCCTTACAATCAGATAACGGCTTGGTTTCGATTTCATCAAATTATATTTTAATTTCGTTCCATTTGAAAGCAGATAGTTATTCTCTTATTTGGGTTTCTGTGTGTGACTTCTGATCTGCGCTTAGAAGACTGTACAGCACAGGACACAGTTTTGTTGCCACAACACATTTGTAACAGAAATCTAGAATGAAAAGGATACCAAATGTTCTCAGGGAAGCTTAAACCGCCTGTGTTATTAGATGTATGAATGACAGGTTGCCACTTTGAGAAGGAGGAGGTAGATCGGGGGGGATGCCTGCCAACAGGAGCCCCTTTCTTAGACTCTTCGTTTGGAACACCACCGCTAACTTTGTTGAGGCATTGGGGGTGGGGGTGATGTCATAAGGTACCAGGTGCCGAGTTGGCACTAGAACCAGGTGGCCTGAGTTTGATTTGATTGGATCCATTTGACTTGGGACATGTTATTTATCCTCTTGGGCCACAGTCTTCTCACCTATAAAATGGGAATAATAATGGTTTGGACCGATCAAGTAACTTACTGCGTATGAAGTGTGTCCCGCTTGTCGAACTGTAAGCTCTTGGTAGTGTTAGCCATCGTCACCTCCATCCAGATCATCCTCCCGCCGTTATTATTAGACAAGTGGCAGGTCTTGGAGCACACGGTCACCTCTCCCTTGGGTCCCCTGTGTCAGGCAGGAGTGTACATTAGCAGCTAATGAATGGTTTGGCTAGTGCATTTCCCCAAATTGAGAGGGGGAGAGAAATACCAAGAGCTGAGATCGGCAGCGTCAAGAGGACATTAAACGGTTTATTATAGTGCTGGTCTGTCTCCTCTGAAAGCATTAGCAGGGCTTTATACTTACGGAAATAGACGACAATGAGTTCGAACTTTTTCTTCGTAAATGCTGGAATTAGTATGGTAAGTTAGGTTACTTTGTTTTCTGGCTGTCGGTATCTATTCTGAGCCGTTCCAGCCTACGCAATAGAAAAAGGACGCAAAAAAGACAAGTGGAAATTTGTGTAAGGATTTTATGGGTAAGAACTGAGCAAAATGAATGTGTAATTTATAATTTGGGGTATTACTTTGTGACACATCTAAAAATTATTACTCTGATGAATTTGAAAATTCCAGGTACCATCAGACTTCATCCCTCTGTACAACATTTCGTTACATGCCATCTCCAAATCCATGAATATTCGTCTTTTTTTCGGGTAGCGTCCAGCTGGTAACAGGAACCAGGAACTCGATCTTATTGCATAAAGCTGCTCCATCCCTCTGTGTGTAAAATACATCCAGCTACTGGTCCCTAGATACTTATCTGAGAGAGTGCTTAAAATTCTTCCCTGTGGGGTGGCTTAAGGGTCATTGAGAAATAAATTAAAGGAAAAAGAAAATGAACTCAAGTACGTCTGATACAGCCCGACAAGTCAGTGTCTCTCAGTGGCTCCCGCAAGATCACCTTTATGGGAGTCACCCGGGACACTATTTAAAGTCCAGATTCCTGGGCAATACCAAACACATGAAGAATCAGAATTTGAAAACCACGAAGGAGAATTATTATTTTTAGGTCAGGGCCCTGGAATCTGCATTTTACCTTGTCCATGGGTAATTCCTAAGCACGCACTGAAGTTCGGGACTCCAGGCTCCTTTTCTGTTAAGGACATCATTCTGTATTTAAGCAAATACAGAAATAACTCACAGGTGCTGACACTTAGAACAAGTAATTGAGCTAGGTTTTAAGTGTCTTTCCAGTTTACAATTAATAAATCTGTAACCCTTTTCCTATGTGAAAATATTAATTAAATTCACTAATACTAAGTTAGTACAAATAACTATGACAACTAATATTACCAGGCCCATGTTGTTATTTAAATGAAATCAACATTAAGTGCTCAGGGTAAATTCTTGTTGATTGTAATGTGTAGTGAAGATAAAAATATCGATACTCCTCTATAGTTCTGATAACTGGTTTCTTACAAGCACCAGAAGCCGACTTGGAGACCCTGCATTTGAGATCTGGCATCGGCCAAAACACCATTCAAGTGCTGGAGCACTTGGATCAGGAAGAGAATTTGGGAAGCAAAGAAAACTCATTTACCACAGTGTCCAATTTTAAGCCACTCGTCTAATCAGGGCCTGTGAATGATACGGCTGTCCAAAGTCTTTGCACGGGAATGGTATATCCGGGGTCTTGTTGAAGAAAGGTCATTATAGACAAATATTAACAAGATCATCCAGGGGTAAAATGAAAAGGAAGAAGCAATTAAGAGGCCCTAGAACAGTGCAGGCACTTTTTTCTCTTGCTTTTATGTTTTTGACTTTCATTTCATTTTTATTTTTCATAACGGAGTACATGTACGAGTTAAGACATCAAATAGCACAGACTTGGACAGAAAGAGGGAAGTTGCCCGTCGGGCCCCTCCTCACCCCTGATTTTTGCCTCCCGCAGTCAGCATTTTCAGCTCTTAGATCCGTCTCCATTGGTGCTGACCTGCACGTTTTCTTTACAAAAATGTGTATCCTACTTTCACGACTTTCCCATCTTAAACACTACGCGCTGACCACTTCGCCGAGGTGGCGAGAACACTGCTCTGTCTCCGCCCTCCCTTCAGCCCTGTTCTCCCACCGTAGTTATCTCGCCTCCTTGACTTACGCGACTACTCAGCGCTTCCCTTCGTACGACCTCCCGAATGTTGTTCGAGGGGGAGTCACGCGGCGCGCCACACTTGCGTTCCCTCCACGACCTCGCCTTGCTCCCGGGGTTCGAGTTTGCCTCTTCTTTTCCTGCCTTCAGTTTACTGCGCCACCGATGCATCTCCCGGCCCTGCCTCACAACTCCGAACTCTTGTCAACGTGGTCAGCTCTCCGTTTTCCTGGGCGTCCTGGGTCCCCGCCTTCTCCCCTTCCGTTCCGGGTTGGCTGCTCCCCAAGCCCTGGGCAAGCTTCGGAGGAGAATCCTCCCGTGGTGTCACGAGGGATGGCTCGCACTTCCCTCCTGTAGCGGAACCCCTGGATGCCCCCGACCAGGAACAGCCCTCAGTCCCACCCCCAACCGTTCTCGTGGGAACCCCCCCCCCCCCGCCAGTGCCACCTGGTGTGCACCGCTCACAGTTCCAGGGACCAGGCAGCACTGCATTCTAAGTGGGGCAGCATTTCCCCCAAAAGCCAAAAAATTGTTTGGGGGCATGGGGAGTCCAAAAAACCGTATTCTTACAAAACGTACAGTACAGAAACAGTGACTACGGTGTACCCGTGGCATTAAAATTCCATGGGTGGCGGTAATTAGAGGGGAAAAGGTCTGAAAAGCCTCCTCGGGGGAGCAATAACGAACACAAAGAGGCTGGGAAGCACGGAGCCGGTGCGGCCTTTGCCGCAGACGCCCCGGGCCGTGAGGCACCCTGTGTAGTGCCGCTGCCCCATCGCCCCCGGCCAGGTCCTCGTGGGCGAGTCCGCTTGACGGGACTTGGGTGACCTTGGGAACCTTCACTGCAAGGGAGTCTGGGAAACACGGTCTCAGCTTTCTAGCGTTTAAAGCAGAGAAAGTGGCAGTCTGTAACTCCTGCCAAAGAGTTTTGGGCTGAGACCCTTTGCACTTAGATTTTCTGAAGGCAGTGCTCCGTTTTGCTGTGAGTTCCAATGATGCTGCTCAGAAATGCCACTTGAACTCCTGATTCTTTGTATGGCACCTGTTGGGGGGTTTCTTCTTTCTCTGAAAGCCTTTCGGATATTCTCTGTCCATATTGTTGACATTCTGAAGTTTTAATGATGTCTTGGGGTCGGTCTTCTGTATTCAGGTTGCTGGGTATTTTGTGGGCCCTGCTAGAAACACATGACCTCCAATTCAGGGAAGGTTCCTCCTTTCTTTCATAACTCTGTTGCCTTCATTACTTCTGTGCTCTCACAATGGAATTCTTATTTGTAAGATATTGGACTTCCTGGATTGAGCCTCTAAGTTAATTTTTTCTCTATTTTTCAGCTCTGTCTTTTCTCATATAAGACTTTTTCAACTTGGTCTTCCAAATTTCTCCTGATTGGCTGGTTTTTCCCTTCAAGTATTTTCCATTAAATCATTCACAAAAATTATATATATTTCCCTCAATGAAAATTTTTGTAATGAACAGAAGTGACAAAATAAGATAACAATAAAATATCTTTCACACAGTTCAAAACGTCCTGTGATGAGAAAGGGAATTTGCCCAAGAGAACACCAGCACTCAGCACACACCCGAACGGATGTGTAAAAGGTGATGCACCCATGAGCTGGCTCACCGTGCTTCACTGTTTGCAGAATTACCACATCGGCCGCCCATGAAATGGGAGTGGGAACATGAAGAAGAGATACAAGATCCACCTTATGGTTCCGATTTTCACAATACCAGCACCAGACTTGTACTAGCATCTTCCTCACCCCTAATTGTTCCACGTTTCCAAGGTAAAAGAAAAAAACAAACAATTCTCACAACCTGCTGGCTGAGCAAGTTCCTCTGTAATCATGGATTTCCCTGTTCTTACAAGGAGACTCTGACACAACTTATTATAAAATAGCGTGAGTAATAATTATAGTGAAACAGCATGAGTAATAAAGAACAGCAAACAAACATCACTAAGAGTAAAACCCACACACAGGAAAGTATAGGTTTGAACTTTTTTCTAATTGAATTAAATGCCCATTAAATCAGCCAACTCTCCATAACATGAGACATAACACCATGTCAAAGAATGTGAATTCACATAGCAGCAGTTTTCAAGAGTGTAACCTCAAGTTAGTGTTTGTACACTTGTTAAGAATTACCAGTTAATTAGAAAACAACAAAGATACACATACATATTTATAATTTTTAATCATAAATATACACAATTGTGTATATGTAATACACAAATAATGTTTGGATTTAAGTGTTGAACCAAGTTTACTTCTTCCTGAGTTATATTTGTCATCAAGTCTTTGTTACAAAGATTTCTTAAGAAGATCAATTAGATGGTAGTAGTATTTCCAGTGTGCAATTTCTTCCTGTTGAGATATGAAAATACAAACCTATTCTGAATATAAAGATATTTTTCAAGATAGAGGTACAAACATTTTTGTCAGGCAAATAATTTAGTGAAAAAAGTTGACCTTTATCTTAAAATGTATAGGATCTCATAATAAGTCCCCTGGCTTTTCAGGATGAAATACATCTTTGAGTTTCTTGAAAAGACGCATGCTTTATTTGAAAGGAAGGTTGTGAGGTATAAACTCACCAAAGTATTGAAAACCCATTACTTTTTTAAAAACCAAGACTGCTTCTGAAGATGTGAGCAATGTGTTATAACATGGACGTGAACTTCACACAATATTAGTTCTCCTCTTCAACGGTGTTCCTGTAGAAGTTGAAACATGTCCTTGACCTTGGGCCGTGGCCCCATTTGATGGTCTGTGAAATATATTTGATATTACCCCAGAAGTCATGTTCACAAAGGCAAAATTAGGGTTACACGTACAGAAGTAATGGGGATGTAGCCAAAGGAACCGTCCCTCTTTGCTGCTAACAAGGTAGAAATCCTCAACAGTGTTTCCACCCACGGCCGTTTTGACGTCTGTCAGAGCTGTGGCACAAGACATGGTTGTCATCAGCCTTTAAAAAGCAGCAGTGAAAGCCACAAGGCCAACCGTGGAACGCCTGTCCCCGAGTTAGTGCCCCTTATCTGCAGGGACACACGGTGCAAGGCCTCCAGCGGTTGCCTGGAGCCTCGGATAGTTCCGAACGCTGCATATACTTTTTTCCCTAGAGCTGCAGTGAATTTAATCTACAGATGAGGCACAAAAGAGACTAGCGACAATAACATAATAAAGTAGAAGATCATCACAATATGTTGGAATAAAAGTTATATGAAGGCGGTCCCCCTCTCTCTCTCTGATGGCCAATCTGATGGCCAAGACAGCCACTGAGTGCCCGACAGGGGACACTGAGTGACCCCATCGCACCCTGGGTGGGACCGAGCAAGACGATGTGGGGTGGTGGCATGCACCTTAAAACGTATACGTTGTTTATTTCTGGAATTTTCCATTTACGTTTTCAGGCCACGGTTGACCACAGTTATGTTAACTGAAACTGCAAAGAGTGAAACCACAGAGAAGGGGGGGTGGCTACTGTACCCCCAATGGGAGGTCAGTGAAGCAGCGGGGGAACCAGCGCTCAGAGGCCTCCTTCCGAGGCCCTGGCCGCTCTGACCACACACGTCCCATCTGGAGGGTGCAGTGGGTCCGACTCAGCCCGACAAATAAGCACAGTCGCTATTCATGGTCCCAGGTTTAGAAGTTTTAGGAATTCCACTCTTGCCTTTAAAATGCCCACGGGCGACACAATCAAAATGAAGCCTACACACCACTACGACCGAGCAGCTCACGGAGTCTCCTGAGCATGTTTAAACCTCCTTCCAGAGCGCACGAAATTAACGTTGTCTTAAGTCTTAGTTACTGTCCATTTATTCACAATAGGTTTGTATTGTGTACAAACTGTGTACGATATTCTTGTATACAACAATATAGGTATTGAAGGGATGATAGAAGCGTATCTGACTGTGTTTCCATGAACTGCAAACCTCCTTGACTAAATGTCCCATTTTTACTGAATTCCCGTACACGTTATAGGAGCTTTGACAACTGGATGCCTGGTGCGCCATTACTAACTTCTCATCAGCAGAGATTTTGGTTGTAGATGTAAATCAAACCTACAGTATACTTTCTTACCATAACAGTGGATCAGATACTTTCAAAATCAGCTGAAACCTTTTAAGGCTCCAGTGTAGTGGTGGATTTAGAGTTAGTAGGCATGACATAGGCAAAGTTCAAATCAACAGAGAGCTGTCATTTCAATCAGTAAAACAGGGGGACCCCTTTGATGTCCATCATTTTAATCTTTCGGTAACAAAGATGTATTTGAACGAGATTTCTTATAGCCTCGGTCTGAGAACTGAGCAATGTCAGAGAGAAGGGGAAAGAAGACCGGAATGGCAAGGGTCTTTCCTCAAAATCATTAGCGTCAATAATAAAGTAAGGAATGGAGATTATTAAGCGAACATCAAATTGCTGAGGACTTGGGCAGGCTTCCTCAACCGAGAAGTGGGCTCCCTCAGCGCAGGGGAGCCGGGGGGAGTGTGGGCAGATGGAGTAAAACCAACTTCACCGCCAAAGCGGACGACCCCAGGGTGAGGGGTGAGGGGTCAGGGGCACCGGCTCCCCTGTGCTTCCGTGCACAGTCATGGGCATGGTCTTCAGGGTAAAGAAAAATGTCACCAAAATGAAATGAATCCAAGGATCAATGGGTGCGTCAACAAATTTGCTCAAGATGTCACTTGTCAGATTCTTGGACCCCAATTATTAAAATGTCTCTAATAGCTGCAGCCTGATACGCTATCAAGCATTCTTTAACATATAGGAACTTACCTTATAGCTCCTAATTTTTTTTTACACGTTGCTTCTAGAATATAAAATTGCTTCAACATAACCAAATATTTAACCACTGGTTTCAGAACAGGGAAAGCCACCTGCTGCCCTGGGATTTAACGAACGGGGAAACTGAGGCACAGAGACCCATATTAATTTGCTCAAGTTCAGGAAGTTACTGAGGACCAGCGGTGGCGACACTCCTTCGTGGACACATCTTCGTGCCCAGGGGTCTTTCCCGACGAAGCAGAGCTCCTACATAGTAATGTTTTGTTTTGTTTTGTTTTGTTTTGTTTAAGTAATTAGTCATAACGAAAGCTTAGAGAATCAGAGTTTGGGGAAAGAAGGTGAGGAGCTGCGGAAGGGAATTGGGCAGAATAACACCACCACCAACAAAGCACAGGTTTGCATTTCAACATAAATAAATAAAATGCTGATGAAAGTGGCAAATGAGAAAAAGGTTATTTCCCGAAAAAACCCGTATTGTTACCGGGCACCCATGCAGTGCTGCATGGGGCATCGTCCATGCCCCCACCAGGGACAGCAGGAGGGCATGAGACCCAGCCTCTGCCCCTCAGGAGCCTCGGCGGGAGAGACAGGCACCAGCGGCTCGCTCTCACCCGAAGCGCAGAATGGAGACGTCCCCAGGATGCCGCCCGTCCTGTCCGGCAGCGTTTGGGTGCTGTTCGGCAAAGATGCCGGAACGTACCTTTAAACAGAAACATTACAGACTCACTAACCTTTTAAATCTCATGAAAAATTGTGGCAACAGAACATATCTGTAGAGTCTACTATACATATTCTGCTCATCTTGGTTTTATTTTTATTTTTCATTTTTGAAAAGATTTTCCAACATACACAAAGGACGATGCAATCAATAACTGTCATTCAGTTTTAATAATTGTCAATGTGGATCAAAGCTTCTTTCATCAATACACTCCCTCCCCTGTCCCCACATAGATAACTCGAAAGCAAGTTCCAGACATGATATCATTTGATCTGTAAACACGTCCGTCTGTATATCTAAAAGATACACACCTAAAAATATTAATAGAGACTTAATACCGTGTGATATGAGTCTTCACATTTCCTTGATCGTCCTACAAGTCTCTGTTCTTTTTGTTTGTTTAAATCAAGCGGTGGCCAAAATCCCTGTGTTTTATTTACTTCGTTCCTTGTCCCCTATGTCGCTGGGCCACCCAGTTCGCACCGACCTCAGATCTAGAATCGCCCAGTCTGGGCGGGTCCCGCCGCGTCCCCGCAGCGGGGTCGAACGTCCGCTCCTTCCTCCGTGTCTCCGTGTCTACCTGGGAGGTAGGGCGAGGGCCTCAGGCTCAGGGTGGGTTTGGGGGGAAGACTCTTTCACAGGTGGTCCTGCGCACTCCCTCACATCAGGAAACGCGCGCGGTTCGGCGTTTCCGTTTTGGTCACGGTAGAATTGTTCAGCGGACTCGGCCGTTAATGGCCTGATCCTTCCTTGGCAAAGCTCCCGTCAGCCTTGAATTAATGGCTTTCACAGCTGCGATTTATTTTTAATGCAATGCTTTGATAATTTGGTGACATCAGATCCTTCACGTTCCCCGACTAAAGCCAGAGTCTGCCTGGAAATACACGGACGCGGCTCGGTGCGACAGAAGGGGTGGGGGGGCCTCTTCGGGTCAGCGGTCCGGGACCCCGCCGACCTGCCCCCAGTGAGCCGCTCTGGGGGCTCACCTGCCTCGCCCGCAAAGTGGGGGAGCCGTGGGTGACCCAGTTCTTTTCCGGCTCCGAAATGTCGCGGTTTCCCAATTGTCCCAGGAACGGTCTGAGCTCCAGAATCGACCTTTGCCCTTTGCCTGGGTCTGCACACAGTTCCCACCCACTTCCCTGCCTAAACAGCTTCGGGGGTAAGGAACCCGGAGTGACGTGTTTTCGTGCCTCCGCTGACCCCTGAGTGCAAGGCGGCACTCCGGCTGCTGACGTGGCAGGTTCGGGGCAGGGAAACCAGCCTCGCCACTCAGCAGGCAGCGGAGAGAGGCGCTCTCTCGGCTAATCAGGCTTCCCGGTTCTCTGAACGCCCTTTGACATTGAAGTCAATTAGGTGTCTTAGAGATTTCAAAGACAGCGACCCTGAGTGTGCTTGGTCGTAGAGAAATCTGTGCATTAATTCGGATTTTTGCATGACAATAACTACCGTATTATTACCCTATGCAGATGCTGGACTTTTGACGAATTATCTTACTTCGAAAGCTGTTGCTTATGACTTATAGTTCCTGAAATATAAGCAAAGTAGTACATTGACTTTAGGCGCATGTAATTTGCAATGTAAATGTACATAATGAACCAAAAAATTAGCAGTACCCTTCAATCAGTCATTTAACATGTACATTGACAAGAGAAAATATCACTCATGGCTCCCAGCTCAAAGGAAAAAACCCAGATGCCGAAAGAGCCCCAGGAACGTTGGCCAGCCCTCTCCTGTCTAGGGAAGAAGGCCTGGGTTAAAAACTGAGCACCAAAACGCCCGTCTCTGTCCCCTCCGATGCGTCTGCGTTGAAACCAAGGGAACATTCTGCTGACCTTTGATGAGCCGGAGTGTCCTTCAGTGTCAGAGGAGTGTCCCCGTGAGAGGCAGCAGCTGGCCCTTTGTGTCACCCTGCCAATCTAGACTGCCTGGAAAAAATCTGGATTCCCAGCTCTTCCGCTGAGACCCACCCCTCTTGCCATCGTCTGGAGAGCAGACGACGTTTCGTGTTTGTTTCAGGTCATCACTAGCAGAAGAAGAACGTCGGAGGCCCACGGCTTGGGGCGGGCGGCGGGGGCCTGGGCTCATGTGCGGCCCGCCTCGGACTGAAACGTGTTTTGGAGAATGCTTTATGGCTTCCTATATGCTGGCCTCCTGCAATATTTACAGTTGACACATACGGAAGGAAGCAAACAGCATGAGGTTCCAAGTTGTCTTCCTCTCGGCCTAGGAAAGGAGGCCTTCAGCCAACCTGGAAGGTTTTTCCTCTGAGGTTCGGAAATGCCACTCTGGATGACGGCTCTCGGGGCGAAGAGGGGGTTAGCCGGCACTGTGGAGGGGGCAGAAGAAAGAGGAGGCCTCGAGAACCGGGCCCCAGAGCCCTCCCCGTTCCCAGCGAAAGGGCTCCAGTGCTACTTCCAGAAACAGGAAGTCACGGGGCCTGACGCTGGACAACCGCGGTCCTACTGAGCTGTGATTCGCAGCAACGCGGCCATGTGGGCTGGGGCACCTTGGAAGAGAAGGTTCGAGGATCGGGTCTTAAACACTCACTGGCCTCTTGGTATTAAAGCTGTTTCAGAACAATGCCCCGATTGTTTCAGGGGACAAAGGAAGGAAAATTAATCTGTGTCTAGGATTCTATACTTACATGCTGCCCTCTGCTAGAGGCCGGCCAGGGCTGGACAGGGCTTAGCGCAGCAGAAATAGATTTCACTCAGAACGGTCACAATGGGAGAAAAGAGACCTCGGGAGGGAGCAGGGCTCCGTTCTGAACACAGCTAGCTCCTTTGTGCTCAAGGAGCAGAGCGGGGGGCAGTGGGTGGAAAAGTACCAGGAGGAAACCCCAAGGAGGTCGGGGGGTTCTGGCTGAACGGACCCAGCAGGAGCCTCGCTGGAGGCAGGCCTGGGGTCCGCCATCTGTCCCCTGGGGCTGGTGAGAGGTGAGGAAGCGCGTGGGGCCAGATGTCGCCGAGGGTGGGACTTCTCTCCAGACTGAGCCAGCCGGCCTCTTGCTGAGACCGGCTCACAGGGAGACAATCACAGAAGGGGCCGGGGGGCCCGTTCCGGGAGCCTCGCCGAGGCCGGTCAAGAAGAGCATCTTTGTCACTTCTTTCAAAATGGATCTGATGCAAAGTATGGTACCAGTGCTGACTGCAACAAAGTCATTAGTATAGCCGCAAACATGACATGACACAGCACTACAGGAAGTGAGGGGAGATAAGGGAGTCATTAGAATAGAAATCTCGGAATGAGAAAATCCACGGCCAATAAGCACAGAACCAGCTCTGAGTTTCTGGAGGGCAGAGACAGCGTCTCACTTTTCCCTTTCACTGCCTTAGCGAAGGGCTCAGGCCAGCTCACCCCAAAGCAGCGATTCCTGGCTCCGGAATCCGAGCGAAACCACGCCAGTGTGCACGTGGCAGGAAGGGCAAGTGGGGCAGGCCTGCCAGGAGGGCCACAGAGAAGACACAGAACTTCCACGTGTGCCTGTGTCTCGGGTGGCCTTTTGATAAGAGCTGAGGCATAATTCGAAGTTGCCTGTCTTTTTTTTTTTTTTTTAAAGATTTTTTTTTTCTTTTAGATTTTATTTATTTATCTTTAGAGGGGAAGGGAAGGAGAGAGGGAGAGAAACATCAATGTGCAGTTGCCTCTTGTATGTCCCCTGCCGGGAACTGGCCTGGCAACCCAGGCATGTGCCCTGAGTGGGAATCGAACCGCGATCCTTCGGTTCGCAGGCCCGCGCTCAATCCACTGAGCTACACCAGCCAGGGCCGAAGTTGCCTGTCTTTTTAAAAAGATTTTATTTATTTACTTTTAGAGAGAGGGGAAGGGAGAGAGAAGGAGAGGGAGAGAAACATCAGTGTGTGGTGGCCCCGACTGGGGACCTGGCCCGCAACCCAGGCCTGGGCCCTGACTGGGAATCGAACCAGCGACCCTTTGGTTCGCAGACCAGCACTCGATCCACAGACCCACACCAGCCAGGACAAAGTTTTCTTTCTGTGACGAAGGTGCCAGTTGACTCCACGCTTTCTAGAGATTTGATTTGACACAGAGATTAAACCTGCACAGCCTCAAGGAACAAGGCCCTTCAAATACCAGCTGTCCCAACTCGACGTGACGTGAACTTGATCTGGACCATTCCAAACTTGGGTCTGTGATAAGCAGCTGCAGGACAGACAAGCTGTACTGCACATTGAAGGGGGCCCCACGCTCCGGGCACGAGGCACAGGCCCCCTTCTGCGAACGCCCAGGACCCTGGGCTGTATCCTCACCACCTGGAAGGCCACCCCCTGGTGCCGCGGAGAAGACTTCAGTCATACGGAGTATTCGTTTTTCGGATTCGGCCTTTTCCCCTGGAACATCTGAAAGTCAACTTTACGTAAGGGTTGATCCAAACTGAATGTCCCTGGAGGCTATTTCCAAGTTTTTCCATCGTTGTTGAAAGTGTGTCTTTTCAAACCTCCCTGTCCGTCTCTGCAATCGGCCTTCCCACGGGGTAGTCTCGTCCGCTGTACCTCGGTGGTGTCTTCCTCCACAGCATTCCAAAATTACCCGCACTTTTCCTTTATTAAAACTGTCTCCGACAGCACACCAGAAAGCTAGTTCACGGGATGTATTGGGCAGATACCGGGAGGTCGGGGCTGCTGTGTCCCTAGAGGGGGCCTCTGCGGCTTTACCTTGCCTGCCCGGGGTTGATCCTCTTAATTCTCCCCTGGAAGCAGAGACGCAGGACCCGCTAAGCCTGGGCGGCCGGAGGCAGTACCCATTATGCACCAGCGGTACTTAAATTTAAAGTAATGAAATAAAATGTCAAAATGCAGCTCTACTAAAAATGCAGTTGCACTAGCCACATTTAAACTGCTCAGTGGCCATATGTGGCTGGCGACCAGAGAACAGAGCAGAGAGAGAGAGACAGAGAGCAAGAGCGCGTTTCCGGCATCACAGAAAGTTCTACGGCTCTGAGGAGTAAAACCGGCCGCTGTCGGTACGAGGAGCACCGCCCTTACAGTCAGCCCCCGCTGAGTGCCGTAGCGGGCCACGTGTCGGGAACTGTCCGTGTTCAAGCCTGGTCCCTGTCCCGCAGGAGTTCTGCCACAAGCCTCAAGAACTCCCCTTAAGGTAGTCAGCGGGCAGCTTCAGTCCGGCCACTCGCCGCCTTCGCAGTTCCACGGCCCTTGGGGACCACGATGGGTGGTCTGGACCGGCTGTCACAGTGTAGAGCACTGAGGCTTTGCTAGCACAGGCGCCTGCTCCGAGGAAAGGAGAAGACTCGGGGCGGGGGGAAGCTGAGGCCCCTGGTGGGGTCCTCCCTTAGCGAGGTCCCTACAGCAGGGCCAGGCCCTGTGGGATGACGCTGCTCTCCAGGCAGACAGACGCCCCTGCTGCTCCCCGGCCCGGCGCTCCGGTCCGCCCTCCCCCTCTGCTCTCGTCCCCTCTGAACCCAGTGCACCTGCTCCAGTCGCCGCTGCAGCTGCAGCTCGTCGGTGGCCATGTCCCCAGCTTCACAGGCGGGAGCTGCTCTTGGATGAGCTGTGAGGTCCGCCAAAAGGCTTCCTGGCTCCACGTTGCCCAGAGCCCGCAGCTGAGACTGTCGGGCCTTAAATCGTTCCAGGCAGCGGGCGAGCTTCGACTGGTCCACTTCCTCTGTGTCCAGCGGCTCCCCGAGCTCTTCCGGCCCCGGCTGCTGTCCCGTCTTGGGGCTGTTTCTCCAAAGACCCCTGGGCCGGAGAGCCAGGGCCTTCAGGGCTCTGTCCAACATGTCGCTTCTTTACAAGGTGTTCCCTCTTTCAGGGAGGAAAGCACCCCCTCCCTCACTTGAAGGGCCCTGGCCTGGGAGCCGGTCACCACAACAGGGGTGTGTGGTGGCCCCCAGCCAGCGGCCTCCGCTGCAGTCCTGCCTCCCCAAGAAGCGCGAGGCCGGCCGCGCAGCTGGGAGCTCGGCCCCTCCGAGCGCTGCTGCTTTCGGCCCGAGGGTAACAGGGACTCACCGATGCTCCCCCCGCCCCCCCCCCCAGCCGAGGTCTGTCTTCACCAGGCGCAGGGATAAAGGGGAAGCACAGAGGTTGGGAGGAAGGCACTTCACAGGCTTCGGGCCTCCTGACCTCAAAACTGCTGATCAGCATCCTCGTAATTTCCTTTCTTTACAAAATGGTCCATGAGTAAATTACATGTAGTTATCAGGAGAAAATTCCATACTGAACCTTATTTACAAGGGTACAGAAGGCTTTGCCTTGTGCGCCATATTTTGGACGCTGCCTAATCCAGGTACGGGTAGTCCAGTCTCGCGGGTACCGGCGGTGGGGACTGCGTCGGAGTCTGTGAAGGTAACACTCGGCAGGGCCTGTCTCTTCTTGAGAGGAAGTGTGGTCCGCAAAACCACGATATTGTTAAAGAATTAACAACAAGGCAGGTCTTCTTCTCTTGCTTCTTATTTGCGGCTGTCCACACATGCTGCAGAAGGCAGACAACTGCCCCCTGCCCCCTGCCCCCTGCCACCTGTCCAGGAGAGCGAGGGAGAGGCCCTCCACCTAGAGGACCCTGGGCCACACTCCCTTGCTGTGGTAGAACTGCTCACAGGTGTGGGGTTCCCTTGTGCACGTGTGTAATGAGGTGTGCTTGTTTTCTCTTGTTGATCTCTCGTGTCGATTTAATTATTAGACCACCTGAAAGAACCATAAAGGGTAGCGGAAAGTTTTTTCCTCCCCCACAGCATAAAACAATGTCTTTTTATTCTTCTAATAGAGGCCACAATGGGAAATAGTCAAATCCAAGGAACAAGTTCTATAAAAGGCTCTGCCAGGTTACAGTTTCAACCTCTCAAATTGAGAAAGACTCTTTCAAATGGACCTGGTTTTATCCTGAAACTCTTTGGATTCATTCATATCTAAATCATGCAGTTAATCACCAGATTTTAGAAATACGTTTTCATCACTGAATAACGACGAGTCCCTACTGTGGGTCAGGCGTTTTGATACATTTTCTGTACATAAGTCAGCAGAGCAGCTATTATCCCACTTTCGAGGCGAAGAACCTGAGGGTCAGAGACATCAGTTTGCTTACCATCTCCCCTCACTGACCTCGATCCGGGATCCAAATGTACGTCCTTCTGATTCCGAAGCCTGTTCTTTCTCTGGTCGAGTGCCTTTGGTTTAGGAACATGTTCAAAATAAGATCTAATTTTCAGAAATCCCCAATATATGGACTGATTCCCTGGGCATTTAAGGCTTAGGACTTGCTTCTAAGGTAGGAGGTGATTTCATTTTATTTGTTTTTTTAAGGTTTTATTTATTTATTTTATTATTTTTTAGAAAGAGGGGAAGGGAGGGAGAAAGAGAGCAAACAATGCAAACACTGCAAACACTGCGAACACTGCGAACAGTGCAGGAGCAACCTCAGTCGGTCACCGCTCGCACATGCTCCAACTGGGGGCCGAACCCGCCCCCCGGGACACCGAATGAGTGACCTTTCGCTTTGCGGGAGCGGTCAGCGCAGGAGGAGGGCATCTAAACCAGCGGCGTCAGGTCCCTGCCGCAGGCTTGTGTGTGAGCCGCCCAGGAGCACCGTGGGCTACACAGCGTACCTCGCCGGGTCTGCAGGCAGGGCCGTCGGTGGTCCTCATTACACCACGGCTCCTAGGCTGTCGAATGTCCTACTGGGCGGGCACCTAGCTGCGCAGAGCACATACGTGTTCCCCCAGTGTCCCGCACTTAAGCAGCTCAGAGCTTACCGTACAGTTGCACTCAGAGCCCCTCCCTCACAGGGTGTGACACGGAGACTGCATCACTCCAGCGAACCCTGAAAAGCAAGCGGTGTATTCTGAGCATGAAGTGGTAGAGCTGTCTAAGCAGACGGGGCTTTCCTGGATACCTGGTTCAATCCCTCACGCCAGAGGCAGAGACATCGGGGCTCAGGGGCTTCCCGAAAGTCACAGAAGTGCTCAGCGACCCCACTCAGGCACTCCTCCCACGGGGCCACAGGGTGCCCACTGGTGAGGACACCAGTGCGGGCACAGTTCCTCGGGGAGGACCCTTCCCAGAGTTCCGTACCTGGGGGGAGCTGAGGGAACAGTACAGAAAGCTCCCTGGGGTCCCAAGTTTTGGTAACCTAACCTGTAAAGGTCACAACAGGGCTCCTTGTGCACCATTCTGCCCAATGGGAAGTTCCTCCCCAGGCGCTGTGCTTACCACGGATGCTGCCTGGCAGGCCGACGACGTTCTGTAATGTGAGGAACACTTTCCTGCGTTCCGTCTCAGGACTGGGGAGCCGAGCAGCCGGCAGGGGATTGGCATCCTCATTTTGTAGATGAGAGAGCTCAAGTCCAAAGACATTCAGACGTCTTGCCACGCCGTCGGTGACAACGACGGGGCCAGGTTTGTGATTGCCTCCTAACTCAGTGCTCGTGACTCGCGATGCCGAAGAAGAGGCGCCAGCACGGCGGGCTTTGAGGGACTCGTGTTAAAGCAAACCCGGGCTCAGGGCACACGCGACACACCTGATGTGCAGCCGAGCTGGCCCAGCGAAGCGTTCCACAAGACATCCTTCCGGCTCCAGCACCGACGCCCCTCACCTTTCTCATCCTGCCAAACACTTGCAGGCCGCTCCCAACCAGGGAGATCTCATTCTGCTGGGCGACGCAGCTGGGAAGTCTGATGTCTCAGACGCGTTTGCGCTCCTGCCAAGTTCAAATCCTGTGCATCTGCGTCTTCTTCCTTCCCTTGTGGAATGAGCTTGAATCTTCTCTGGAAGGTGCATCCTCACAAGGAGAGGTAATAGAGGCTGTTTCTCTCGTCCACCTTATGGTGAAGAAATTACTTGGCGGTTAACAAGCGAAGTCTTCCCTGCCAATTTGGAACTGCACCAAGAAAAGAGCCGAGGGAATTTCCAAGAGAGAGTTCAGAACTCGACCCTCAAACTATGAGTGAGAGATTACGGCTCAAAGGGAAACATTCTGTTTTCATGAGGGTGGGGTAGAACTTCAGGGAGCCTGCTAGTGAAGGTGCCCGTGTTTCTTCCTTCCAAGTGTCCAGACAGATGAAACTTCTAACAGCATCTTCAGGAGACCATGGTGGAATTGAGAGTGCAATGGGCTAGGTCAAGTGTCAGGCGGTCTTTTTGCTCTGATTTAACTAGATTACATGGTTTGTTTTGCCATCTGTGAGTATAGCAGAAACATCTACTGCTGTAAATTTCCGTAAGTTCTCTGGTAGCTTTTAGACTGTGAAGTTTTCAAGGCCGAATCCATGAATCCCGATGCAACTACTAAAGAAGTATGTTGACATGACGGCTGGGTAAATGGGCTGACTTTTTGCTCCATGTGCCAGTTCCCCGGGGTCTGCTGCCTTACGGAAGTCGGTCGACTCTGCTCCCAGATCCAAGCCCCGCTGCCGCCGCCCGACAGGATCTCAATGCCTCTCGGAGCCCTGGCTGCCTCGCGTGTTGCGTGTTTAGCATGTGGGTTATTTTAACAGTCTCCCTAGGTAAAATTGTTTTGTTTTTTTTAAAATATATTTTATTGATTATGCTATTACCGTTGTCTCATTTCTCCCCCATCATTCCCCCCCACCCTGCATACCCCCTCCCACCCACATTCCCCCCTTTAGTTCATGTCCATGTGTCATAAGTTCTTTAGCTTCTACATTTCCCATACTGTTCTTGCCCTCCCCCTGTCTATTTTCTACCCACTATCTATGCTACTCATTCTCTGTACCTTCCCCCCCTCCTCCTCCCACGCCCTTGTTGCTAACCCTCCATATGATCTCCATTTCTGTGGTTCTGTTCCTGTTCTAGCTGTTTGCTTAGTTTGCTTTTGTTTTAGGTGTGGTTCTTAATAGCTGTGAGTTTGCTGTCTTTTCACTGTCATATTTTTGATCTTCTCTTTCTTATATAAGTCCCTTTAACATTTCATATAATAAGGGCTTGGTAATGATAAACTCCTTGAACTTGACCTTATCTGAGAAGCGCTTTATCTGTCCTTCCATTCTAAATGACAGCTTTGCTGGAAAGAGCAATTTTGGATGTAGGTCCCTGCTTTTCAAGATTTCAAATATTTCTTTCCAGCCCCTTCTTGCCTGTAAGGTCTCTTTTGAGAAATCAGCTGACAGTCTGATGGGAACTCCTTTGTAGGTGACTGTCCCCTTATCCCTTGCTGCTTCTAGAATTCTCTCCTTCATTGTAATCTTGGCTAATGTAATTATGATGTGCCTTGGTGTGTTCCTCCTTGGGCCCAACTTCTTTGGGACTCTCTGAGCTTCCTGGACGTCCTGGTAGTCTATTTCCTTTGCCAGATTGGGGAAGTTCTCCTTTATTATTTGTTCAAATAAGTTTTCTACTTGTTGCTCTTCTTTCCCTTCTGGGACCCCTATAATTCGGATGTTGGGACGTTTAACGATGTCCCGGAGGTTCCTAAGCCTCTCCTCATTTTTTTGAATTATTGTTTCTTCCTCGTTTTCTGTTTGGTTGTTAATTTCTTCCTTCTGGTCCACTCCATTGATTTGAGTCCCAGTTTTCCTTCCATCTCTATTGGTTCCCCATGCGTCTTCCTTCATTTCACGTATTGTAGCCTGCATTTTCTCATCTAATTTATGAGCAAAATCAACCAATTCTGTGAGCATTTTGATGACCAGTGCTTTGAACTGTGCATCTGATAGGTTGGCTATCTCTTCGTTGCTTAGAGGAATTGACTCTGGGGTTTTCATTTTTTCTCCGGTATGAGCCATTTTTGGTGGGGTTTTTTGTTTTGTTTTGTTTTGGTTTTAGTCTGGTCGCGGCTCTTACGTATGAGGGGTGGAGCCTTAGGTGTTCCCCAGGGCGGGGCAGCCCAGTCGCTGGGTTGTGACGCTGTTTGTGGGGGCGGGGTCCGAGAGGGAACAATGGCGCCTGCTCCACTCTCTCCTGGATTCAGTCCCTTCCGCCACTTCCCCTCTGCCTGGACCATATGCGTGCGCGAATGTGGGACCCCCTGGTCAGCCAGCCGCCTTGTGCGTCCTCACTGGGTCTGCACAGTTGCCCCCCTGTTCCCGGGGTCCGCCAGCTGCCGCCTGTGCACCTGGGAACTGCGAGCCGCTGCTACTTGTGTTCCTGGGTCCGCACCTCCTCTTTCTCCTGCTGCGACTCCGCCCCCTTACCGGTCTGGATGAATGGTTGTTGGACTTCCGTACAGTTCAATTTTCTATAAGTTCTGGTTGTTTTCTTGTTTCTAAATATTTGTTGTTCTTAATTTTGGTTGTGAGAGGAGGCACAGTGTGTCCGCCTACACCTCCATCTTGGCCGGAAGTCTAAAATTGTTTTTTTGACTATGAAATCGTGTTTTTTAAAAGTGCAATATTAGCTGTGGACACTCCGCGCATGGAGGACACAGGGTCTCCAGAGACACCTTGAATTGCTTGGAAGAGAGAGCGTGGATCTGCTCTGCTGGCTGGGGACTCGGCCGGAAAGGTCACTGTTCCTTGCATGACCCTGAAGCTCCCAACCATTTCTCAGTCGGTAAGAAAGCTCCGTACTAGACAGGGGAACCGCAGATTTCCTGAATGCATGAGGAGCATCTCAATGGAGCGTGAAGGAAGGAGACGTAAAATGAATATTCAACGCTAACCAATAGTTTAAATGAATAACTGAATACATTTAGCCCGTGGTGTTAAATTGAATGCCCTGAGAACAGTGATTGTGCCAAGCAAAATAATTTTCGATCCTGGATAGAAAGCTGGCGTTTGAATTGGCCGTGCATGCCAGAACGCAGGAAAACAAACCGATGCATCTGAGCGCCCGTCAGTGCCTTGCACGGCCTCCTCCTCTTTGCCAATTTGTTTGTTCGCCAAGTTTTTATTGATTACTTGGGAGAGTCACTTTGAACTTTAGCTTTTGAGGTTTTCCTGTCAGTACCACCTACCTGACTTTCTAAGAACTCCTTCACCCTGCGTCTGACGTCGTCAGTTTTAGGAGTTTCTGTGAGACTGGAGAGAACTAGGAAGATCTGTGGTTTCCTGTACTGTGGAACCCTTTCCAAGACAACCGAGAAGGCAGTCGCATTTTCACCTGCAGTGAGAGCAATTTCAGATTCAAGAGAGGTTTGTGAGAGGTACTAGACCGCTCTCCCAGGAGGATGACTCCCTGTACTTACTCATTATACTGGTGGTGTGACCGTCACAGTAACACAGTCTTGAGCATAAACACACACACAACCCCCCCGCAGCTCCGCAGGGCCTCCATTCACTTTCGCCAGTCTCCTTACTTTGGGAAACACTAGAAAATAAGGCCACAAGGGACTTCCTGTGTTATGCCCACCTCTCTCTCTACTTGAAAATTACCCAAAAACTCCAACAAGGAAAGTAAAAATGAGAAACACAAATTGCACCTTTGATAAAGTCAGGAGACTTCTGAAACCCCAAAACCAAATCCCCTCTCCCCGCAAAAGTACCGGCTTACCATCTGATCACACTGATCTGATAGTCCACGACCGTTCCCAGTCCCACCCCAGCCCAGCACGCGCCTCACACAGAGACACGCATCACACACACACACCTTCCAGGCTGGTTCTTTGCATCCCACTGTTAAATTAGAGATTTGAGGGTTGCTGGGCACATGGAGAAAAATTTCAACGAGAGGCAAAACTGACCAAGAGAGAAGAAGACTTCAGTGAAAATGAGTCCATGTGAGTATGAGTTAATGTTAACATCCTGAGATGAGATAAATATTATATCCACACGACAGGAACAAAAAAATTATTTATTTTTAAAGGTATCATCAGAGAACAAGCGAGACATCATCCCTTGGAAATTAAAAATAGGTGGCCTAAATATTTTTAAGTCAGTAGAAGAATTGAGAGATGAAGTTCAAGTGCAGTGAAAAGGTAGAGATGGAGAAGAAGAGAGACAGGTACACATTTAAAAGATCGTCCAGGAAGCCCAACATCCGAGTGACAGGCGTTCTGCAGAGAAAAGGGTGAGAGAGAAATGACCAGAGAGGCAAGGAAAGAAAGTGTCCTCCAGCTGAAACACGAGTCCTGGGATGAAAGGACTCAGTAAGCATCCAGCAAAATGCACGACAAGAAGATCCAGAACAATGCGTGTTTCAAGGAGAGTTCATTGCGCCGTGTGCAAAAACGACCACGGAAACGTCTGGAGAGGCACAGCGGGACAGAGGCCGCGGACTCTGATGCTGCATCAGAGCAACGTGGACACCTCAAAAACGCTCTGAGGATTAGGAACCAGGGCGCCTTCAGAAACGTTGGGTGGAAACAATTTGTAAATGCTAGTTCTAACCCCAGCCAGGAGGTCAGAGATGATGTTTTTAGTCACGCAAAGATTAAAAATAATTGATCGCCCGTGCATTTCCTCAGGAAGTTATCAGGGTCTGCATTCCACCCAAAAGTAAGAATACGTTAGGGTAGAGGAGGCTGGGACCCAGGAATCGGGCAAGCAGACAGGAGAGAGAGGTCGTGGTGAGTCTCGGGACTAATCAGAGGGAAGTCCAAGGCAGCCTAGAGAGCCAGAGGCCTGAGGGGTCCAGAGCATCGCCAAGAATTTCAGGGAGAGGATCACATATATAATTCGTGTGCAGAGTGCTACAGAATTTGGGCAGGGATTCTTTGGGGAGATACAAGTACAGGTTGGTGCAGGGAGACAGATTCTCCAAAGGGATGTCATCCAGGAAAAAAAAAAAAGAATTGCTAAATTAACTGATAGGTTTGGCCTTCCGGAAATAGCGGCTACTGGAGGTATGAAAACATGCAGGCGTGGTTTGGAGGAAGTAAAGTAACAGCAACGTCAAAAAGGAAGCGACTGCTAAGTCTCGGTTATGTCAGCAAGAGAAACTCCCAGCCTCACAGGAGAGTTCATTGGAGAGACCCACAGGGTCCTAGAACGTACACAAACCTGCCCACCTGGGAATAGCACCAGAAGGGCCCACTTTGCTTGGGGATAGTGAGGGAAGTGACTGAAAGCCCGCTGAGAACCAAGCAAGCAGCACTGTTCCCTCTCCGACCCTCCCCCTCATACATGGCCACAACGCAGTGACATGAGTGGCCCCACCCTGGTGAACACCTAAGGCTCTGCCCCTTATTACATAACAGGTGTTCAAGACAAAAAAAAAAAAAAATGGCCCAAATGAAAGAACAGATCAAAGCTCCAGAAAAAATACAACTAAGCAACGAAGAGATAGCCAACCTATCAGATGCACAGTTCAAAACACTGATAATCAGGATGCTCACAGAATTGGTTGAGTATGGTCACAAAATAGAGGAGAGAGTGAAGCTATGACAAGTGAAATAAAGGAAAATGCACAGGGAACCAACAGTGACAGGAAGGAAACAGGGACTCAAATCAACACTTTGGAGCAGAAGGAAGAAATAAACAGTCAATCAGAACAAAACAAAGAAACAAGAATTCAAAAATACAAGGAGAGGCTTAGGAACCTCCAGAACAACTTTAAACGTTCCAACATCCAAATCATAGGGGTGCCAGAAGGAGAACAGGAAGACCAAGAAATTGAAAACTTATTTGAACAAATAATAAAAGAGAACTTCCCCAATCTGGCAAAGGAAATAGACTTCCAGGAAGTCCAGGAAGCTCAGAGAGTCCTAAAGAAATTGGACCCAAGGAAGCACACACCAAGGCACATCATAATTACATTACCCAAGATTAAAGAGAAGGAGAGAATCTGAAAAACAGCAAAAGAAAAGGAAACAGTTACCTACAAAGGAGTTTGTCCCATTAGACTATCAGCGGATTTCTCAAAAGAAACCTTCTCGGCAAGAAGGTGCTGGAAAGAAGTATTCCAAGTCATGAAAGGCAAGGACCCACATCCAAGATTACTTTATCATTTAGAATGGGAGGGCAGATAAAGTGCTTCCCAGATAAGATGAAGTTCAAGGAGTTCATCATCACCAAGCCCTTATTACATGAAATGTTAAAGGGACTTATCTAAGAAAAAGAAGATAAAAAATAGGACAGTAAAAAGACAGCAAACTCACAGCTATTAACAACTGAGCCTAAAAAAAAGAACAAAAACAAACTAAGCAAACATCTAGAACAGGAACAGAATCACAGAAATGAAGATCATATGGAGGGTTATCAGCAGGGGAGTGGGAGGGGGAGAGAGGGGGGAAAAGTACAGAGAATAAGTAGCATAGATGGTAGGTAGCGAATAGACAGGGGGAGGTTAAGGATAGTGTGGGAAATGGAGAAGCCAAAGAACTTACATGTACGACCCATGGACATGAACTAAGGGGGGTGGGAATGCGGGTGGGAGGGGGTGTGCAGGGTGGAGGGAATAAAGGGGGGGAATCAGACAACTGTAACAGCATAATCAATAAAATATATTTTAAAAAACAAAAAAAGAACATAAGAGTAAATCTCTGTCATCTTGGACTACGCAATGGTTTCTTTGCTATGAAAGAAAAGGACACCAAAAGCACAGCCACAAAGAAAAAAAAATAGGTGTACTGTGTGCTTCAAAGGGCACCATCAAGAAAGCGAAAAGACAATTCACAGAACTGGAGAAAACATTAGCAAATAATTTACTTGATAAGGAACTTGTCTTTAGAATATTAAAAGAACTCTTATAACTCATACAACAGATAACAATAAGAAGACAAGTAGCTCAATTTAAAAATGGGCAAATGATTTGAGTAGACATTTTCTCCCAATATATACAAATGCCCAATAAGCACATGAAAAGATGCTCAACATCACTAGTCACCAGGGAGATGCAGATCAAAACCACAGCGGGACACCACTTCACGCCCACTAGGATTTCTAAGATAAAAAAGGCGGGCAGCATCGCCAGGAAATGCAGACACTGGAAGTGTCACACATTTGCCAGTGGGACCCTGAAAGGAGGCAGCCGCCTGGAACGGCTTGGTTTGGCCGTTGCTGGGCGCATTGCACCGACGCTGCAGTGTCCACAATTCCTCTCCTAGGTGTGCGCGAGAGTTTACTGAAAACACGTTCGCACGAAAACTTGTGCTTGGATGTTCAGATCACTCGTCACAGCCACAAAGCGGCCACACCCCAAGTGTTTATCCGCTCATGGGTGGACGCTCAAAGTGTAGTGCGCGTATCCTCGCAATGGAACATTATTCCATCGTACAGCAGACCGAAGCGCCGATACACGTGTGAGCACAGGTACACCTTGCACGCTCTGGATAGATGAGAGAAGCCAGATGCGGAGCCACAAACGGCGAGATTTTACGGAGGCGAAATGACCAGCAGAGGCCAACCCGGAGAGAGGAAGCCGGTGACCGCCCGGCTGGGGCTGCGCGGAGGGGGAAATGGGGAGTCCCTGTGAGCAGGCACAAACTTTCTTCTTCAAAGCGAAGAAAACGTTCTGCCACTAGCGAGCGACGGTGGTGGGGGCACAGCCCTGTGAATAGACTGAAACATCCCATCGCGCCCTTCCAGCGGGTGAACTGTGTGGGCGTGGGTTACATCTCTGCAAAGCTGTTACACGCGCAGCTCTGTTAGGGACACGCGGGGTGGGGGGGGGCAGACAATGGCGCTGAATCCTTACCTTCCACCGTAGGACAGCCAGATACCGCGTCTAAAGTGCATGGGCCCAAGTAATTTGACGCTCTGTAGTCTAAATTTAGAGGATTATTTGCTATATTCTAAATTTAGAATATAGAACAAATTCTACATAAAATAAATTCTATGTTCTAAACTGAGTTGCAAATGATTAGAGGAATGTTCCAGAAGGAAGGGCTGAGAGTGTGCGTGGTTGCTTCTGGGCCGCCGCGGGCTGTGGAGGGGGAGGAGGCGAGGGATCACTGTCTCGGATTAGGAGCTTTTAAGAAGGCTGGGGCAGGGTTCAACCGCGCCCCTGCGCTGCTCTGAGGACGTTAAAACGTACAACTCCATGTGCAAAGTTACTAACATCGCACCAAGAGTACCATTAATAGCCCAGCTGCTTGCTCCGTAAGGCTGCCTCCGGAAGCGGCAGGCGAGGGTTCCTCCCGGAGAGCGGTGCCAGTCGGGGGCACTTTTGGACGGAGTGCAGAAGCTCCCCAGGAAGTTTCAGACGAGCGACAGGGGCGTGTCACTGTCCCTTGGCTTCTCCCCACAAAGGCCTTCGCAGTCTCTGAGAGTGTCAAGGTATTCGCATTCCGAGTCCACCCAAGCTCTTCTCCTGAGGATAGTTAGTGAGTGATTGATTGCTCAAAAGCATGACAAGGAGCAGCCGGACGGAGCCGGGTGGGAAATAGCGCTGTGTACCTACCCCTCGCTGTGTCCCGCTGGGTACGTGACTGATGGCTGAGCCTTTCTTTCTCCGTCTGTAAAATGGGGGTGACGAACCCCTCACACCGCTGCCGCGAGGACTGGATGAGGCGTGCAGGAGGAAGCACCCAGCACAGCACGTGGAAGGCGCTCAGCCCACATCCTTCCCTTCACTGAGTCGTTCGGAGGGAATGGAGTCAATGGAGTCACGCTGCAAGATGCAAAAGAGGGACAAGATCTCCCCACAGGCACATACGGCCAGGGCGATGATTCTGCTCTGCAAAGACAAAAAAGGACTACACTTCAGGCATTGCAACTAATACGCAGTCGGAGTCATTTGAGAATTACTTGGGGGCAGCTCTAGGGTTCTTAGAGTCTCTCCGCTGCGGTAAATGCCCGCTGTCACGGAAGAGGGACGCTGCCGTCCCCGGCCTCTTCGCTTCGCGTGCCCTGCGTGCGGAGCACACACAGGACCGGGCAGAGCGAGGCCGTCTGGTCCGAGACCAGGGAGACGTGGGCTCGGGGTCTGGCTCCTCCCTGGGCTTGCCCGGGGCAGCCGGCCCTCGCTCCGGTTGGCTCGCCTGGGAGTTCGAGATAAGGTGTTATTATGCCCAAAGCTACTGCATACGATAACAAATAGCGTACTCCACACATTGCTGGGTTGTTCCGAGGAGTGAGTAAGATCGTGCGTGAGAGAATGTACACCACACAAGCACCGCTCTGCAAGTACCATCTCTTTCTGATTCTTTGACAGTGAGCCTCCAGCGCCTTTCTTCCCTGCCTCTCACAGAGCCCCAGGTGTCCTCCAAGGGACGTTTTTGCGCTGTTCTGAGACCTTCCCTCCCACTCTGAGTGACGTGTGATCATCTGCCCAGGGAATCGCCTCCTCTGCTACAATTATCTGCGTAGCCTTCACCCCATCCTTCCTCTCTGTACAGCAGACCCACAGAAAAGAAGACGAATAACAGTGTAACCTCGATCACTGCACCTCACAACAATCCCAGCGTCTTCTCGTATTTGCTTGGGATGCATCTTCTTCTTTAAAACAAAAAAATCACACAATGGAGCCGAGGCCCTCTGTTTCGAAGCTGGACTCCATCATGCCCAGGCCTGTTTGCAACCTTCCATTATGCGTCTTTGTGGGTGCCCACAATGGGTGACACTGCTCTGCAAATCCGTAAGGCTGACGAGACTTCCGTCTTTTGCGCAGCGCCCTGGGGCTGGCCCTCTTCACGGACACTGTCGTTATCTCTCTCAGCTGATCTGTCAAGTTCCCCGGTGCGAAGGCACAGACCGAGTCCTTGCTGGCCAGGGAGGCTGGGCCCCGGGGTCTCTGTCACCGGCGGCCTCGCAGTGGGCGTGTTCGAACCGCCCCCACCCCCTGTGGGTGCATCCCAGACTTTCTCCCAGGCCGTGGTTCTCAGCCCTTCTGGCCTCAGGACCCCTTTACACCCGTGAGGTTCACCGAAGACCCCAAAGAGGTTTCGTTTGTGTGCGGGAGCTATTGACGTTTATCATATCAGAAACTGAAACTGAGAAAATGTTAAAATGTTTATTAATTCATTTGCTTAAAACATGGCAGATTAGGAAATGGAAATTTAGATAGTAGTGACGAAGGCCGCACGTCCTGGAGACCGGGCGCTCACACAGCCGGAGCTGTGTCCCCTGCCCCAGGCCCTGCGACCGCCTGCCTGGGCCTGGCAGGGAGCCCGCGGCGGCTTCCGTGCAGGGCGACCGGCCTCTGCTGTCCTGAGTGAGCTCTACACGGGAGACGCACAGGGGTGAGGGCCCCACCCTGAGGAGGACTCGGGTGAGGCGGGGTGCGGTCAGGGCGACAGCTGTGTCTAAGGCAAACCCAGGCGGCCTTTGACCTTCTGTAATTTGACAGAGATGCGCCCTCCGCCTCCCCGTCCCAGCGCCTCCCAAACTCGGACATTTCGTCATTCTCTCCCCTAAGCTTCGTGTTAACTCACCTGCACGATATCCTCTCTGCCATAAGTTATTGCCCTCGTATCTTTATCATGAGAGAAGCCGTTGCCTATTCAATCAGAGAGTGAGTTAGACGTCTATGAGGGAGGCAGAAAGGTCACCGTTCCCACCTCTATCAGGCTGTCTAATAATTAGACCCACCGATGAACGAGAGGCAGGAACCAGAATTAATTACATACACACACACGGGGGAGTCACTTAGACACACGAGCAAGTCGGGCCCCGCATGCACGAGAGGTGCGGAGGCAGAAAACGGAAAGGAGGCCCGTGTGTGACGTGCCGGGCTCAGGGCGGTGTTGGGCCCCCCGCCCAGCGCGCAGGAAGGCGCCGCAGGGCCGCAGGAAGAGCCGGTGCTCGGTAATCAGTAGTTCTTCCCACCGCGTGAATAAGTCAGGAACGTTCGCTCCGATCACCCCGTACTGCTGGGCGAGACCCCTCGTTCGGATTCTTCTGGGTGGTCAGGGGAGGGGGCAGAGGTTTCTCCGGGGACCAGAGGATCTGGGTCACCTTCAGCTCAAAAACTCCGCGTACCTCTGAGACGCATCTCGGGGCGAGTCATTCCGAACCCCTGCACGCCCAAAAGGCATCTTCCCCATACACCTTTTGGAGACAGTTCTGAGGCTACCTAGTAGGCCTGGTGTGGTTTTTATGAAAACCTTGGGGGGCAAGATCCCCACTTTATGGGGGAGGAAGATGGCACTCTGAAGCCAGCGGCAGGCATTTCCAGTGACCGGAGGGCAGAACGGTGTTTTAACTCATCGTCCTGTGTTTCACGAGACACCGCCCTTCAGGATTTTCCCCCGCCCCCCACATGCCTTCCCGGATGCCGACATGCTGCCAAGATCACTTCCTGGACTCCCCGGAGGCCCTGCGCACCATTCAGTTCAGGGGATGGGACAGCTCCCACTTGTCACGAATCTAGGCCACGTCCTCTCCAGCAACGTGGGTCCTGGTTCTCAGCCGAGTGCAAATCCAGGTGAGTGATGCTCGGTGTCCACCCCCTCCTCCACTCTAAGGTGGAGTCTTGCTGGTTCCCAAACATGCCTGCCGCTGAAGTGGCAGTGACAACTCCAGAACGTTCTCTCCCTCTGTTCGCTCATATTCTCATGCTCTTCTCTCTCAGGACATTTCGTGTTCCGTGGGATCTGGTTTGGCTCCCTGCGACCCATCTGTGGGAGGAGGTCAGCCAAGAGGGTCCGAGTCCGTTGAGGACCTCATTGCCAGTGCCCGGTGTGGCGCATAGAATGTGCTGGGTGGACATTCTTTTGTGAATGGATGTTGGGTCATAGTGCACTCCCCAGGGAGAGGAGCAAGTGTCCATTTGGGTCTGAGTCTTGGAGTGGCCCAGCATCAGCTGCGAATCAGAACGTGCTTGCTTCTGCTTCTCCTTTGGCATGCGGACAAGCAGGAGATGTGATTTCTGACCCCACGGAGCTGCGTTTTATTGTAGATATAAAACGTATCGAAGACTCAGTGATGATTCTGAGAGTATATGACAGATGCCAAAAAAATTGCACAAGTGGAAGTGATATGGAAAACCAAAAAGGCCGTTTCCATTGTTCAGGGAGCTTTGCAGGAAGTGGGCTGGGAAAGATGGCTGGGGTTTAAGGAGACAGAGTGAAGAGGATATTTAAATGAGCGGAGACGTGGGAGGAAATGAACAGGACGTGCTTAGGAATCCAGCGTGAGCTGGGCTGGTTGGAGAAAAAGTTCCCTTATGAAAACAATAAGAAACAATGTTGCAAAGGTAAGAGAAGGACACAGTAGAGCTTTGAGTGCAGTTCTGAGGAGTTTGAACTTTGTTTTATAAGAAATAAGCATGTATATTATAGTTAGGATTACTTCCTCTGCTTCTAACATCATAAACTCAAGCTAGTTTAAAAGGAGAACAAAATGTTTTTTTAGAGAATATGAGATGTCTTGAATATGGTAATGACTTACATGTAGTTTTTGCATTGAACCGAAATGTCAGAATAGTATTCCTTTAAGATGGATGGGGAAAAATAAGGAGACGAACCGTAGGCATGCTGAGGAGGGAAAGAGGCTGCTTGTAAGAACATCTGTAAGACATTGAGGCCGCTGTGATTCAGTCATCGTTGTGCGACTCCACGCTCCTTGGGGTGCCTTGATCTTTCCCCGAAGGCACGTTGGGGACAGAGCGGAGAGCTGGACCTTCCGGCTGTTTCTCTCGGGCACCTCTGCCACCAGGGCCTGGGTGAAGCAGCGGAAAACATCTCCATGGGACAAGCGTCTCCCGTGCTGTCTCCGCTTTGTCCCATCGGCAGGCACACGCGTGACCCCGAGGCACCTCCTTCCACATGAAGCGGGACAAAGGCCAGCAATTCTGTTTCTTTTTAAAGACGGGAGACAAGTCCCTGCATGATGGATGGTCATTGTTTCCGCAGTGCGTTCTCCTTAATTGCCCGTCGCAATCTTATTTTATTTTGAGAATTAATACGGAGGGCGAACTCACTCCGCCTGTTCGTATTAGAATAAGCAGCTGTGAAAGCATGAGTTGTTTGAAAAGCTCTGAGTAGGGGTCAGACAAAACCAGCATCGCTTTATTTGTTCAAAGAAGTTTAGAAAAACAAATTAGAAGGAACATTGAGATCAGAGAGGAAAGCCATCTGGGAAATGTGAATGAGCGCATTTTCCCATGTCCATTTAGTTTCTTTTAAAAAACAGTTACTAACTTGTGCGACTGTCGGAAAAAAAGACTTACTGCAGTTACTATTATTCCCACTCCATGCACATTACTCCTGTTTAGACTCTTTTCATACGCAAGTGCGAACTTCACAGGGTCGTCAGTAAGGTGCAGCGAGTACGCTGCGCTTTTTTATTTTTACGATAAACCTGCCTGCGCGTTGACTGTGGCTATCCCACGGGTCGGGTCGTTGTGGCGCCCCTTCGGGTCGACGTAGCCCCTCGTCCTTGGGGGCCGAGAGTGGTCAGGGGGTTAACAGTGTCACGAGGCTTTGCTCCGACGACGCGCAGCCCCGAGGTGTGGAGGAGAGCAGCGGCCGCGGAGCCTGACGGAGGAAGAGCAAGGAAAGTCCTTGCGTGAGGAATTCTGTCACGGCTGCTATTTTCGGGCGCAAGGTCTTCTTAGTAACTTTGTTTCTTTGTTTGTTTGTTTTTACCATAAAGCCCACTGGGGCATAGTTCATTTCAGAGAGCTGGGAGGACAGACGGGGGAGCTGTGTGCGCCAGGCAGGGAGTTACTTACCGTCTATCCGTTCTCACTCACCCCTCTGTACCCGACTTGGTCGTCCTGGAGCCGGCGCTCCGCAGACTGCACTTTCCTTCTGCCAGTGGCTCCATGTTTGGCTGTGTTGGTAGGGGCATCGGAGGGGGTGTCTGCAAGGCTGGAAGGGAAGAGGGATTTGTTTCTTCCTGGTGCTTCCTGTGCCACTTCCTGTCTCCTGTGTGCGACTTCCTATCTACTTCCTGCATGGCCCCTGTCTGCTGTGTGCGACTTCCTGTCTACTTCCTGCGTGGCCCCGTCTGCTGTGTGTGACTTCCTGTCTGCTTCCGGTGTGACTTCCTGTCTGCTTCCGGTGTGACTTCCCGCCTGCTCGCTGTCCCTGCGAGTGCACCTCACTGCGCTTCCTCGCCCCGGCGGCAGCAGCTCCTTCCTGCAGCGGCGGAACCCAGCCCGCAGCTCTCCCCAGGCTTGCGAGCCGGCTCTGGCGCCCCCCCCACCCCCACGCCAGCCCAGAGACTCAGCACCAGCTGAGAAGCACGCTCTTCTCAGAGGTCTGGGTTCCTATTTGTCATTCTTTGGGGCTTCCTTATTTTTTGCCCTCCTTCTGCTGAAATGAAAACACCTTTGAATGCCGCTCAGCAATGAGCAGAAGCTGGAGGGAGGGGACCAGGGGGGTGCTGGTCGAAGGGTCTGTGGCTTCGCTCTGCGGAGTGGACTCAGACAGTTACACAAACGTCCCTGCATGCCGTGGGCTGGCCGAGGCGTGTCCTCTGGAATTCGCATGTTGAAGTCTTAACTCCCAGGACCTCGGAATGTGACTCTGCTCGGAGACAAGGTCCTTAAAGAGGCGGTTAGCTTAAAGGAGGTCATTCGGATGGGACCTAATTCAATATGACGATGTCTCTACCAGAGGATGAAATTGGGACACAGACAGGACAGCGGGTGACCAAGTGAAGACACGGAGAAGACGGCCACCTACAAACCAAGGAGAGAGGCCTCTCAGAAGAAACCAGTCCTGCCAATGCCTTGCTCTTGGACTGTCAGCCCCCAGAACCGCGAGAAAATACTTTCTGTCGTTTAAGCCACCTGGCCCGAGGCCCGGTGCTTTGTCATGGGAGCCCTAGCAAACCAATACACTGGGTAATAATTGGTGTGCATTCTTATTCATTATCCAACTTGATGAAGACCCATCGAACCGGCTGAACTGGAGCACCTTACGACTGTGTTTCGGAAACTGACTGGGTACCCCTCGTGGGCTCTCTTGGGGTCTGCCACAGAAGAAGGGAAGCGGGCGGACACGGTTAACAGTGCTGTGCAGAAAAGAGCAGGGGAGGGCCCCCCCACACGTGCCCTGGGCTGTGGCCGCGCGTCCCCTCGGTGACAGCGTGCTGAGCTCCTCTTCTCTGCGAGTGGAGTGGGTGTCTTGGCTGGGTTTTGGCCAGCGGGAAAATTCGCTTTTTCCCGTTTGCTAAAGTGCCGCACCTGAGAGGAGCAGTATAAAGAATTACCCTTTGGTCGGGAACGCGTGAGTGAGTGTGTGTTTGTGTGCGTGTGCGCACTCACACCGCAGTCCCAGCAGGCCTCTTCCACTTATCGTCCGTGTTCTTTGTGGCTGAGTCTCACCGGCTCACCGGCTGAGATGCTCTGTGAAAAGAGGCTCATGGATAATGAGTCTCTTATCACCCGGACTGGAGTGATTTTCTTCAGGCGTGAACTGGAGTAGAAGGTCAGTTTCATTGGCAAAAGACTCCGCTACAGCCAACGCCAGTGACTTCACCTCGTTGGTCACCGACTCTCCAGCCTGCGAGGCTGAGGGGGCCCCACGGTGCGAGGGGTAAGGGTGGGGGCTCGGGAGTCAGGGTGACCAGCGTCGGGGCCTTGGCTCTTGCACACGTGTCCACTCTCCAAATCCGTCTCCGGGGCCACGAATGGCAATGATAACGAGAGTGCTCGCTTAGGGCCCTCGGGAAGCAGAGCACGTGAGACGCTGGGCCTGGCGATGCAGAGTGCTGGGCACACGCTGGTCAGGACGGCAGCTGTGGTGGTCATCAGGCTCCTTGGACACAGAGGCGACAGCAGCAAGTCGCGTTTTCATGGCCCTCCCCACGACGGTCTCGGCCTGGGGTGGGTTCGCAGCTCCCTCCTTCCCTAACGCTGTTGGGCCAAGATCACAGATGGGGGACAGCAGGGGACACTAGCTCAGGACGCTGCCTTCCTACAGAGCCTCCTGCTGCATCGCAACGCCAACCGGAGCAATCTTCGGAGGGTGTGAGGGGTAGGGGCTCCGTACTTCCCCACGTCCACACCGGGGGCGCCCGTCCCCGCGGCGCTGAGCCAGCACCGCTCTGGAAAGGTGGACGCTAACTTTTCCATCCGGCCCTCCACCCTCTCGGGACAATGGCCCTGCTTTCCTCTGTCCCCTCACAAAGACACCTCTCCATATCCACAAATCAACTGTCTTTCATCTCAGGAGTATCTCCTTTCATAATCGTCTTAATTGCAGCATCTGATTTCTTTATATAATAACGCCAGCATCATTACTAGCTTGGACCTTATTCAGTTACCGGGGGCGGCTCACTTTCCTGGCGTCCGCATCCTCTGTTGGTATAATTTAGCTCTAATTGGGTTTTCTCCACGGGCGTCTGGCCAGCCCCTCCGTGTCTTCACAGACACAGTTCTCTCCTGACAGCTCCCCCAGATGTCCCCGGCTGTCTGGGGACGTTTATCATGCAGTGCGGTCTCGCCAAGGGGCAGAGCATCCCTTTTGGTCAGGCTTTCCTCTCCCGTTGACAAAAGTAGCTGCTGCCAGCCTCCTTTAAATGAGCGTGTTGCTTCCGCAAGTGCAGGTGTGTGGTCGGGGCGGCTTTCACTGTCCTGCGCACCCTCCCTGATGTTTTCATGGATGGGCTCAGCTTGGTGTGATGCCACGTTTCGCTCTCTGGCACATGTTCTTCTAAGTAGCACAGTTCCAGAAGCTTCTTCGGATGACGTACCTGTCTCGCGAGGCTGCGCCAGGCCGAGGGTGGCTTTCTCCAGGTGGGCCTATTGAAACAAGACATCTCTGGCATCCTTATCCAGGCAGCAAAGCACTAATTTTATTATAAAGGCACTTCGTCTAATTTGATCTTTAACTGGCAGTGTAGCCTGAATATTGCACTTGCTCAGTTTTCCAGGGAGCTTAGAAAAAGACTTTAAGTGAGAATATTACAACATTCACAACCATTCGATGGAGACAGTAATCGTCGCCCCTCATCTGGAACTCCTTGTCAGCAAGGAATCTGGAAGCAAACAGTGGGTGACGGAAGAGGTGGGGTGCTGGAAAGGGCGTCCACATTTTCGGTAGGTGTCATGATTCAGGGCTCTCGGGGTGCCCGCAGCACTGAGGGTCTGTGTCCTCTGTGGCCCGTGGAACCTCTCGACAGGTGGGCATGCGCGGGGCGCGCCCCTCTGCCTCACTGTGTCCCCATCACCCTGCGCTGTTATCTGCCAGTGAATACCTGAGTGGCAACAATGCCAAATAAGGAAAGACTGGGTGATACATCACAGCATCTTTGGATCAGGGCAAACCTACTCTACGATTTTTACTACTTTAAAAGCAAACCAACAAAAAAGTCTACCTGGGCCAGGTGCTTCTCTTGCTTCACTGCAAGTCACGTGGCTCCTGCCACTGCTGCCTGACCGGTTTGCTCCAGTTCTGGCCAGCTTCACACAGGCGCCACCTGGACCTTGCCAGAGGCCCACACACCTCACCTCTCCCTCCTGCTCAGCACTTCCTGGGCGCGCCGACCTGGAGACCTCACGCAGCCACTCATGCCCACAGGCGGGGCCCCCTGTGCCCCCAGACCAGCCGGCTGTGGGAGCCAGGGATAAATGCTCCTTCCTTTCCTGAAAGGTGGTAGCTGATGGGGAAATATAATCAGAAACCAAACCTTCTCCCACCCAGAAATCGCCCTCACAGAGACAGTAGAGAAAGAGGGTGCTTCTGTTCCCGAAAGAGCATTAAACCTGAACGGGATGGGTGTCCCCAGCAACCGGCTGAGAAACTGCAGGGCAAAGGGCTCTGTCCGCTCTACCACCAGGCCGGCCCACGCATGACCTCGGATGAACAGCAGCTCGTCCTTGGGGGCCGGGACTCGACGATACCAGCGGTCACACTGCAGCCACCTGGTTCTGTCTTTGCGACTGGAGGGGCTTTTGCATGTTGGAGCCCGCCCCCACCCAGAGTTAGGCTTCGACCCCTCCCAGGAATCAGGAGCAGGAGAGCCCTCCCTTCTGATGCTTGTACTTCAAAAAGACGTTTGCCTCTTAAAGAGGTGGCTCCCACGTTCTTGAGAAAGGCACTCCTGAGTCATGAGGCTAAAAATAAAGAGGCCAGCGGACAAAAGGCCTGCCCCTCCTCCAAAGGAGGTGGGCCAGCACTTGCGTGTCTTCTGAGGTTAATGCCCCAAGAGGAGAGACACCCCCCGTTTTCAGCCTCTGGGTCTTCGTCTGTGCGTGGGCTTCCATGGTGTCGGTGCCGCCGCAGCAACAACGCACCCCACCCGGGACCGGCTGCAGCTCCGGCCTGGCCGGCTCTCCTCCCCGCCTCCGCTCCCCGGGGTCACCGAACACAAGCCCACATCCTCCGCAGCCTGTTACGCAGCTAAGGCGCTCAGCACAAAGGCCCTCCAGACCAAAACCTGCTCTGTAAGGAAATCGCCGCAATCAGAGCAAAAAGGTAAAGAGATCGAGCACAACATTTTTTTTCCAAACGAGGGACAAAGAATGAATGTTCCCAATATATTAAAAAACTGATAATTAAATGAAGATACTTAACCCCTCCCAAACTGCACATTTAAATTAGAAACCTCTCCCCCGACCAGTTATTAAACAATTTTTTAACATGATATTTAATTGAATCCGAGATGCACGAGTTACGTGAAGTACCATCGTGTTATGAACTGTTAAGAAAGGGAAAGTGCCGCCTGTTCAGTCGCGACTTGGTTTTTCCGCTCGTCTAGTTTTACTAACGCGAACCGACATGAACTCGCGGAGCCGTGAGCGTGGGCTCCTGGAATGGGCGTCTCTAGTGTCCGCGAGCCGGAGCTGGAACTCAACCCCAGAGCCTCTCCTCCAGAGTTTTCGCCAGCCAACGGTTCCCCACAGCCGGAGGGACACGGGCCGTTACGGCGCGTCACCCAGATGCTCGGCGAGTGGAGAAAACGGAAAACCCACCACAAAGGCCCCGCTCGCTGCTGCGACCCTGTGCGGGCCGAGGACCAGCAGCACACGAGTTTTGTTTTTGTTTGTGTCTCGCAGTAAACTCGCTTGCTGAGAGTTTTGTATTCGCAGAAAATAAACCTCGGAAACAGCACCGAGTTCCGATGGAACCCCCACCTGGTCGTCCAGATTCCCGACGTTGCCCCGTGGCGATGCTCACCTCTCGCACCTGGCCGATGTAGCGGATGGCACTCCCGAGCAGGGGCCCCGCTGCCCACACGTGTTCTGAGCTTTCCCCGCGGGTCCGAGGGTCTGTCCCGAGACGTCCCCTCGTACTTGGTCCTCGTGTCCTCACACGCCTCTGCTGCGACCGTCTCCCAGACTTCCTCGTCTTCGACAGTTTTGAGGGGCCCTGGTCAGGCGCCAGGTGGGACTTTGCTGGCAGGCTTCGGGGAGGAAGGCCACAGCAGGAAAGGGCCGTTTCCATCACACCTCACAAAGCGGGGTACAGTGTTAGAAACAGGACTCGCCGTGGCGGGAGCTGGCCCTGGTCACGGGGCTCGCCAGGCTTCTCCCGGGTGACCCTGCTCCTCCCCCGCCCCGGGCTGTCCCACCGGAGGGCGGGATCTCGGTGTGAACAACTTGGGGCTCCTGCGAGAGCCGTCCCCTCCCCCTCTCTGGCAACCCCCGGTCCGTGTGTCTTCTCTACGGCTCCCCTTTCCGGAACCCAATACGAGTGGGTCCACACCGCGTGCCGCCTTACAGACGGCTTCTCTCCGCTCGCAGCTCAGAGCGCGGCCTTGAGCGCCCCTCCGTGTCTCGGCGAGGCTGTCCGCTCGTCGCTCTCTGTCAAGGCCAGAACCCCAGAGTGCGGGTGCAGATGCGGGGGCTGCTGCCCCCGCCGCCGCTGGGAAACCCACTCCCCTGCCGGAGGCCCCGGCGCAGGGAGGAAAGCGAGTCCTGGGCCCCCGCTGTGTGTCCACAGAGAGAGTCGGAATCACTCCCGGGCACGCCGGGCTGCCGGGAGGCTGGGAACTGCCGTGGCTCCTCGTGTGGCTCCTCGTGTGGCTCCTTGTGTGGCTCCATGCCCTGCTCACGCTCCTGGGGGTCTGATCCCTAAAAGGTGGGCACCGTCCCTGCCCAAGGGCCCCTTTAACATGTCCCTCTTCTTCCCCTCCCTTCCCAGGCTCAAAGAGTCGACTTCGCTCGCTGAGACCGCGCCCTTAGAAACTCCAGGCCCCGACTGCCACTTCCACGACAATACAGCTCGTCGTTCCCCCCCCCCCCCAATGGGGTCCAGACCTTCCCAGCAAGTGCCCAAGTCTGTCTGGGAGGCGTGGTCTCCAGGGCATCCGCTCTGGCCCAGAATCTCCCAGCGTTTCGTGCACCAGGACCAACACGCGTGGGGGCTCTGCTCTGTGGGCAGGGAGAGCGCAGGCGTTCAGGGCCCGGGAGCGGTGTGGTCCTGGCGTGTCCGAAGCAACAAGAGCAAACCGTGGGGCCGACTCCAGTGGGTCTCCAGCCCACAGGCACTCATGAAGGAATCTCCGTGCTGCGCCTCTCTCGTGGGCTGACTCCTGTCCCCTAAAACCACGGCGGCAGTCCAAACGCGCAGCCTGGCCGCGCTCCGAGGCAGGGTCTTCGAGGAACCTGCAGTTAGAATGGGGCCCCGAGGGTGGCCTCAGTGCCACGGGGCTGGTGTCTTCATCAGAAGAGGAGACGGGACACAGACACCCCGAGGGGCGACCGTGCGCAGACACGGAGAGGACGGATGCCGGCCTGCGGAGGAGAGAGACCTCCGGAGGGGCCAGCCCCACCGGCTTGCAGGCTGCAGGGCTTCGACCAAACCCATTCTGCTCGATAAGCCACTCGGTCCGCGGCACCAAACTAACACACGTCCCTTCCGGGCCGAGCGCAGGAGCATAGCGGGGGAGTTGCACGCGTGTTTGCTGGTGCACAGCTGTAGACGCATCACCGTAGGGTTCAGGTACTGCATGTCTGGACTTCTGAGTTCCGATTCCAGATCAGCCTCCGCCCTCTCGCCGGCCCAGTGCCCGCCCCCACCACGTCCCCGGGCTGGTACCCACCGGGTGACATCTCTACACCGTGGACTCCGTGTCTCTCCAGTGGAAGGGATGGACCAGGTCATCTTCCAGCGCTTGGTTGTGGAGTCGGCACTTGATTAAATTGTGAGAACCACCCCCCACCCCGTAACTCTATTCCAGCTCCTACCAAGGGCGCTCGGTGCAGGGTGACAACGGAAAGATAATGGGCCCCCAGAAAAGGTCAGGGGAATTTGGGGAAACCCTGTTCTCCACGTCCCACTTTTGGAAAGACCGAAGGGCCATTAGCACTTTAAAGGAACTTTTTTAAAGAAAGACCTACAGGAAAGGAAAGAAAACCGTAGCTTTCACCGAGAATTTCCTACGCAGCTGGGCGCCCGGGACACTTTCTATAAACATCCTGAGATGCTAACACTCCCCAGGTCGGGTGCGGACAGGGCTGTCTCTCTCCAGCGTGAAAGCAAAACGGCCCCAACACTTGTTCAAAACGGTAGGGGAGACTTGACCCTGGCCAGCTGCAGCGGGGTCGACTCTTGCCGCTGGGGCCAGAGGTCAGGCTCAGCTCCAAGGACAGCAGGGGCCAGCCTCCTCACAGCCACGGAGCAGTGTGGGGCGTCCGTGGGCACGAGACAACTGAGAGGAGACCTCGGGGGAGGGGGGGTACTTGCCGAACTGACCTAAGAGGGTTCTTGCTGAAGGCAGGCGGGGGGGCCGGGTGTGGAAAGCCGAGGCATCCCACCAGCTCTCAGGGCCATCATCTGCCAAGGGTGGGAGGACTCTCGCTGAAGCTGGGCTGGGTGGACGGGAACCTGGGCCTAAGGAAGAGGCCTGGTCCTAAAAGGGCCTGGAGCGGGAGGCCCCACGCTGGGCTGTCGCCCGTCCGCCCGCGAGGATCAGTCAGAGCAAGAGGCTGCCCTGGAACCGCCGCCCGTCACCCTTCTCTTACTTTCTCCGTAAACCGTTTGTTTGAAGGTGGTCTCGTTTTCCAAGAGGTAAAAAAAGACGGGAACCCCCGGCAGGATTCCCATTGCGTCGGTCTCCGTCTCGTGGCCACACATGGTCTGCTGGGAAAAAAAAAAAAAAACAGGGAGATGCACCCGGGGACGGCCAGGGCCTGGCCTGGGTCGGGGAGGCAGGCAGCTTCTGACGGCACGGAGCAGCCCCGGGCCCACGGTGGCCAAGATCAGACCAAAGACCGTTCCAGGCCCGCGTGCTGCCAGCTCGGCTCCCGTCTCCGCCCGTCCCCGCATCTCATCCACAGCAGCTGGGGGACGTTTCCGTGCAAGGGGGCAGCCTCCTGTTTGACCGGGACGTGGATTTCTGTGAAACGAGAATGCTGCGTTCACAAACAATGTGGCAAAGCGGCGGTGGCACGTGATTCCCCCAAAACTTCGCTGTGTGTCAGGAAGCTGTTTACGACCCAGAGTTCAAACCCAATAGGAATGAAACACTTCCTTGGCATTTAAACATATGCCTAGGACTCAGACTAGACGAAGAGAAGCAGACAATGGTAGAAGTGGAATGGACCTTAAGAACCACCTGGTTCGGTGACTCCCGTGGTGGCTGGATTAATCGGGGGCTTGACCACATCCATGTGCCAGGGCCCTGCTCCCCAAGATTTGGAGTCCATGCATGGAGGGGTAGGGGGGCTCTGAGCTTTTAAAAGAAAACGTGTATTTAAAATCTCCCCAGGTGACTTGAATGTCCAAGCAGGGCTGCAGCATTGATCAAGTGTAGCCCCTCGCTTTATGGATGGGGAAACTGAGGCCCAGAGGGGGAGAGTGACTTGTGGACGGTCACACAGCTAATCAGTGGCAAAGCCACAAATAAAACCGGTGCCTTATGAGCAAGAGGCTTACTTAACTTCATCCAGTCGCCTCAGCTGGCACATGTCTTCGTTTGTCGTCTTAGAAAACACGCAGCAAAATCTAAAAGTTCTGACTCCTGCTCACCCGAATTCACTCCAGACCCGGATGTGCTGGTTGCAAGAACGCGAAACTGACCGAGCGATCGGGGAAGATTGTATTTCAGTGATGTCGTTATCCGAAGATCACTAATACTGCAAAGAATCACTCAAGAATAAAAGAGGGACTAAACAGCTCATAGAAAAGAGTGAAAAGGGTTGACTGGGGCTTGATCTCAAAAACGAAAATACGCCTTCTATTCACAGTTGCCACGACAAACCACCTCCTCGAATGCACAAAGGAGGAACTAAATGTCGGTTGCTTTTCTTGGCCTTACGTCCCCAGAACAACCAACCCCATCCTTCCCTCCCACTTCACGTTCAAACGGTGACCGGAAGAGGCCTCCAGAGCGTCCCCGAGCGTCGTGGCTTGTCCCCGCAGTGTCCCTCAGCCCTTCGCCATTACCCTTTCAGGCGACCTCCTTGATTTCCCCTTAGCTGCGCGCGGGCCTCTTACCCCATTCATCAACCTCATGACAACGCGGCCGTCTCCCCTCACCAGCCGTGGGGGACTGGTGAGGAGGCAGCTGGGGTCACCAGGGCCGTGCGGACTGACCTTACGGGGGGTCAGTTCTTCACGACCGTTTCCTGGCACGACAAGCCTTCTCCACACAGTCATTCCAAACCACGGCGACGTGAGCTGTGGGGGCTCAGGCAGAGAGCGCGCCCTGCACCAGGCGGCCCCCCTGCTGGAGGGACGGCCCCCGGGCATCCACCGCGCTGGCTGTTCTGTGCCCGGACCGCCTCTGACCCTCCTGCAGTGACAATCGTGGGGACGTGCCCTCACTGGGCGGCCGCCGTTCCCCGGCTCTGAGGCTGGTCACGGGAACGCCTCCCTCCATCGATGAAATTCCGTCTCCGGAGAGAGTCTCCCTTCTCCCTCCGGCCTCGCGTCCCACGGCAGGCTGCTCGGACTGGGCACAGCTGCGGCTGCTGGGACCCGAGTGTGGTGGTCGCGGCTCTGAAGACGGATGCTGTCAGGGGCTCCTCCGCCTTGGGGACTCGGTGTTGGCGCTGAGTTATTTTCTGGTTGGCTCGCCGCAGTGGCAGGGGTCTGTCATCTCGATAGCTGTCCTTGTCCTGTGCCCTTAGCCCCAATGGCTGAGCCGCAGGTCTCCAAGGAAATGGAGACGGGAGAGCGTCTCTCTGAGGACAGAAATGAGAGGCTCAGACTGAGCTCCCTGACTGGGCGACCCCATTTCTTGGAGCATCGACCCGCACACCAAAAGGTTGTGGGTTCGATCCCCGGTCAGGGCACGCACAGGAGGCGACTGATGGGTGTTTCTCACATCGGTGTGTTTCTCTTCCTTTCTCCCTTCCTCTCGCTCTAGAAAAAACCAGTGGATGTGCTGTCGGGTGAGGATTAAAAGAAAAAAAGGGCAAAGCAAAGACATTCGGCCTCAGCCCCGTTCCGAATGACCTGCCTGGGGCTCCAGCTGCCCCGTCGCTCTCCAGGGGTCTCAGGGAGTTATTATTACTGGAGCGTGGAGCAGCCCCGAGGCTCCCGGGCAACCTTGGCAGCAGGATGGGGCGCAAACTGGCTTTCAGTGGATCCGAACCACAGGAGACAGACAGTCTGTGTGCCGGGGGAGGGCACCGACCTCGCACACCACGGGGAGGACGGGTCGGCCTGCGGACGGTCTCCAAGTCACCTTGACCCGCTGCTGCCGGGGCTGGGAACGCGACCTGCACCCTCCCCGCGAGAGCCAGAGGAGGCCACTTCTTCCCGGCGGGGTCCTCGGGCCAGTCCGAGACACTCTCAGCTGGGAGCCGCGTTGCTGACCGTGGAGTCCTCCTGCACCTCACCTCGCCATTGCCGCACAATTATCTATCCTTCTCCATCCCACTTAGCTGTGGAGCCTCTTGTCACTGCGGGTCTCTCCACCCACCACAGTGCTGTCCCTTTGCGACAACCACGTAGCGAGGCTTCGGCCAGAGTCAGGGACAGACCCCACTGTCCAAAGGCGTCAAGTCTGACTGAGCTCAGGGGTCCTCGCAGGAGAATCCCTCCACTCTGGCTCTGTTGGGCCACGGAGCTGTAAATGTCGCCCGTGGGTGGCCCATTAGAGACCCGAAGTTATGACGGAGATGCAAGGATGGGCCTTTGCATGCTTTTCCTTTCCGAAAGGCAGGCACTTACTGAGCGAACCGGTGGGCACCACACCCCGCCCCCCGAACTCTGTTAACCTGCGTGGCACGCACAGGGACGGTCGCAGAGCAAGCCGGGCCACGGGCCCAGACGGGTCCGAGGGTTATGGAAGGGTCTGGAATGGAATGTGGCGATACAGTTGGTGGCCTCATCCCAGTCCCACTCTAGAAACATCTCTCTCAGCTTGAGGACTTTCCGAAAGCTGCGAGTTCAGTCTCCCGCGAGGACAAGTTAAAAATCATCCTGGGGAAACCGTTCCACAGATAGTGTTGGGACTCGTGCCAACGCAATTTCCTGCGAAATGAATACAATTGCTTTTATAACATTGAAAGGCCTGTATTCTACCTGTGAGGGAAAAGACTTGGGAATTATTCCCGCCAGCCTAGGTGGCCCCGGCTACCGGGACCCGTAACTGACCCGGCTGACTTTGAACGCCCCGTTTCAGAAAGTGGTGCTGTGGGCCAGACTTCGCCACGCAGCAGGGCTCCCGGAGAGACGCTCACCAGCTCATCTTCTCCCTGGAAGGGGCTCCGATGAACACAGTCCTCCGACTGCGGGAGGGTTCGCTGTGGTGTGGGCCATGCCCCCGTGGAGGGGGCGGAGGACGGGCTTTCTGAACACAGAGCAAGGGCAGAGTTGGAAACCACGACGGAAAAGATCGGATGCCGGGGGAGACAGGTAGGAGAACTGCCAGGGAAAAATGGGACACCAGGAAAGTGACAAGTAGAGGAGCTGAAGAACAGTGATTACAAAATAATAGAAAACTGTCCTCCATGAAGAGAGAAAAATCTACGGATCGTGGGGCCCCCAAATCAAGCAAGAGGGAAGACAGGAGACACACGTCTGAGCGTGTTCTCAAAAATTCCTACTTCCCGAAGAGCGGGAGCCCTCCCAAGAGGTGGTTGAAACCCAGGGGCGCCTGGAGACCTGGTTTCTGATGGAAACGGTCGCGCATGGAAGACTCGGGAATGGGTTATGGCGCCAGCCGCTGGACCAGATGGGCAGCTCTCCAGGAGAGTCCGGAGGGCCTGGGGATATCTGAAAACCCCGAGAGAGGCCAAGGGGGCTTCTCGGGCCTGGCGGGCCGCGCCCCATGGGGGTGCTCTCCCCGGCAACGGCACCTGTGAGGATCCGGGTCCCGGGTGCTGCAGGCCCAGCAGCGACAACAGCACACCCCTCCTCCTTGGGAGCCATCTCTACGGTGACATTTCCACAGCTTCTGTGATTCCAGAGTCGCCTGTCCCTTAAAATTAAACCCTCCGAGCTTCCCATGGGAAAGAGCGAGTCGCACAGGAAGGAGATTCAGGCCGGCGTCCAATTCTTCCCCGTCACTCTGGAAGCTAGACAGTGGCGCGGGATCTGTGGCCCGCTGGGAAAGACGCAGCGCACCCCCAGGATCCTGGACGCAGAGGGGTGAACAGCCAAAGTGCTGTGGGTAGGCAAGAATCAGAAGCCCTGCCCAGGCAGCTCGGTCGGTTAGAGCACTGTCCCCACACACCCAGGTCGCAGGCTTGATCTCCAGTGAAGGCACATTAAGGAACAGCCAGTGAATGCACCAGTAAGTGCAACAACAAATCTCTCTCTCTCCCCCTCTCTCTCTTTCTCATAGATGTAGCGAGTGCAGTTATGACACGATGACAGGGGGACGGAGAGCACGGGTTGGGGTGTCTTCCTTCAAGTTTTCTAAGTCGCCCTCCCGAGCCAGGGACCGACTGTGATCTACAGAGCCACGCAGCAGGGGCGCCCCATACCCGCAGCCTGAGGACAGAGTGACGGGGGGCCTCCGGCGTCCAGGACGGGGAGGAGAATGGCGGGGGACCCAGGCTTCCCCCAGGACTGTGCAGCGCAGAGCGGGCAGCGGCCCAGACAGAGGGCCCTGCGGTGCGCTGAGCACGGACACTGCGCACTCCTTCCCGGCTCCTCCCAACCAGCAGGAGATCCCAGGCCGAAAGTGGTGACGGTTAACCATCGCCTTTTGTCATTCGAGTCCCTGGGCTCTGCTCCCGAAGGGAGCGCATGCACTTCTGGTACGAGAGAGCTCACCACGGAGCAGGACCTAGAGATTTCACAGAACCTGCGGAGGACTGAGAACACCAGAACCGCGCTGGACTAGGGAAGATGATCGAAATTAGTCCCCACGTTGTGTGAGTGTGTTCCAGGGTCCCGTCCCTTCGCCTGCCTGCCAGGCCGAGGGGGCGGGGGGAGGGGTGCTTCAAAAGCTCCTTCCTTCGTTTCTTCCTTCCTGCTTTGGGAAGGGGGTCTAACACACGCCTTTTTGTTTTTCTTAACAACCGGGTGGTCTAGCCAGGGAATCCGAAGTTAGCTCTATTTTTGGCTATGTTACAGTATATCCATGTTAAAGGCCTCAGGTCCTTGAGGTAAAAAAATAACAATAACAACCCAAGGTTACATAAAAGCGACCTCACAGCCGCAGAAAGACTTGGAGACTCAGGAGCACACAGTTGCTGGGAGCACGGAGAGGGCGAACTCGCCCTGGTAGTGAACCCCCCCCCCCGCCCCGCCTTGGGGAGCTGCCCCGGGGATGGAGGGCCGAGGGCTCTCTTTCCACCCACTGACCTTCGCGTGGCCACGTGTCCCCGTCGCTGTCAGCTACCTTATCTCATCAGCTAATCGCCCTGGGCGGGCGAGTTTCTCCCTGGCTTCTCCTGTTACCGTGGCGCAGTGAGATTGCAAGATACTCCCCAAAGGAAGGCGAACCAGAAATCCCAGCTAACAGAGCCGGTTTCTTTTCAAAGCGACGCGGCTACACGGAAGGAGCTTCCGGAGGGTTGGGGGGAACGCAAACGTGGCTTCCGTCTCCACGTGCGTGCCCCATCCCTCGGCCATCCGTGCACGGGGCGCCTCGTGGCGCGAGTGTCGGACGCCCTTGCTGCCGGCTTTTTAATTCGTACGTCACGGAGCGTTTTCCTGTGGGCCCCTGCTCCTAAAAATGGTCGCCTTTAAAAGGCGGCCTGTGGACGATGCACTGGCGGCATTTTCAGGCACTCCCGGGGGCGTGGCGGTTTCACCGAGTTCGGCTTTGGCTTTGTCGGAGGGCAGGGCAGGGAGCCGGAGTCAGTCCTTTCCTCCACGCAGGGAGGCATCTCGCTTTCCGTCCAGCCTCGCAGCGGGGCGAGCGGGCTGCAAGTTCCAGTCCCCTTCCTTCTCCGCCAGCACGGAGCACGGCCACTTCCCACACCCTGCGATGACTCCGTGCGAAGCGTCCCCTAAGACATGAAATGAAGAAGTGAGCGATTCCGGTACACTGAGCGAGTGGGCTCTGCCTGCCACCCCAAGGAGCTCCGGTTCCGCCCCCCCCCACCCCGGGTCACCTGCCTTCCTTATTGGACAACGAGAGGGCTCTGTGCATGGTGGAAGGGTCACCTGCCTTCCTTATTGGACAACGAGAGGGCTCCGTGCATGGCGGGTGTTCTCCTGTGGCTACCCTCATTCCACTGGAGGGGGAGGTCGTATCTTCGGGCTACTGAGCTCAGCATAGCTTGAGGGCAGAATACAAAACGTCCTCCGTAAACACAGTCCAACCCCTTTCGTTTGTTATGGTATTACTGCCCATATCCCACAGGAAAAGCAACTGAAGCAAAGAAGGCAAGTGACTTACTCACGGTCTTACAAGTAGTGATTATTGGCTGAGCCAGGGTTTGCATCTGTTTATGTTTCTCCAATGCACCCCCTGCGCCAGCTGGTCACAGGACTAACCTAACCCAGAAAGTTCTAATGAATCAACCCTCCTGGACAAAGAAAGTTGCACACAGCTTCCCAGAGCATGAACTCGTTTTCCGATGATGAGTTCGGTGCAGTGAAAGGCTTCCATCCCGGGCTGGGTGATCCCCCTTACGAACGGGACTCTGAGACAGGACCCGCACTCCTCACTGTTGCTCAGGCACCGCAGGCCATGGGCGCTTGCTGGCTGATTTAATTAAGATTCAACGACCTCTGACTCCCGTCCAGAAATGCATTCACCGCGATAAAAAACTGGGCAGACGTCTGTTCTGGTGCTAATTAATGAGACAGACAGCTTTTCTTTTAGCCGCTTCATCCTTGAGTACTTTTCCAAACATTCCTTTTAGAGGCTAATGTGCCTTTTAATTCTTTTCTTCCTTTCTGCCACGTCGTGAGACCTTGCTCACCACCTGGTTTGCGGCAGTCCAGCTGACCCACGCTGTCCGAGGAGCCTTCGTCCGGCCGTGAGCTAGGCGTTCGGGCGGGGTGTGTGGTCCGGGTTGCCGGCATCCGTGTCATGGCCTTCTCTCTTCTGGGGGCTGGATGGAGCCAACATCTCTGCACGGCTTTCTAACTTGGTGATCGGAATACCTGGGGTTCACTTCCGTTTCTATTGGGGGGGCAGGTATGCTAATTACTTGAGGTTCCAAAGCAAACGTATAGGAATCTCGAAGTGGAAGGGATTAAGATGCTTGATCTTAGGCAAAACATAAAGCTAGGGGTGGGGACTACCCAAGAGAACTCACAGTGCACACAAGTAAGTCCAGTGCTCCCTCGCGGTCTGCGAACCGTGCCCTCTGATACAATGTGTCTGATTAGAAACGTGTCTTGTTTGCACTGATGTTAATCCCAGTTCTACCCCCGACCGTCTGAGAGACCTGACCCCTCAGAATAGCGAATATTTACTAGTCTGGGCACGTCACTGAACCCAGGGCTTATTCACAAGACATATCTCGCTTGGCTCTCACATCCTGTGGGGTAAACACCATTGTGAGCTCCCTGCTTCATATAAACACACACAGAACGGAGGCTGGGAGCGGTTGTAGCCTGTGTCCACACCGCTGTGCTTGGTTTGCTAGGGTTCTGTGCAGGATTTTTGCATTTATCTTCTCGAATAAAATGGGCCTATGACTGTCCTCGTTGTAACAGCCTCACCACATGCTGGAATCAAAGTTTTCTGGCCTCATAAAATTTCAAAGAAATCTTTCCTTTTTTTTTTTCTGTCTTCTGGAACAGTTGCATAAGATTGGTGATATTTCTTCCTTACGTATGTGATAGCATTCCCCTTGAGACTCCATCTGGGTCTAGAGTATTCTTTGTGGAAGGTTTTGGAATGGCGCGCTCAAATATTCAGATCTTCTACTTACTCTTGTGTCGGTTTTGGTAAGTTGTGGTTTTCGATTTACACATGTCATTGACACTTCCAAAGTTATTGGCCTAAAGTCGTTCACAATGTTTTCCTATTTTTTCGGTCTATTTGTCTGATGTTGGAATAACTCAATCAGCCTTCTTCAGTTTCATTTTGCTGTGGTGGTTGTTTCGTTTGCACAAAATTATTTTTCCCAAACTTACTTTCTAGCTGCAATAACCTTACATTTAAACTTCGGTGGATTCCGTGGGAATTTCCACAGTCTTCTCATCAGCGAAGGGACAGCTTTGTTCCTTGTTTATTTCCTAGCAGGGCCCCCTTGCCCCGGCTGGGACTCCGGGACAATGCTGAATGGAAGTGGCGGCAGCAGGCGGGCCCTGCCTTCCTCGGGGAAAAGCGTTGCGCCTTCCACCACTCGGTGAGACGTTAGCTGCGGGGTTTTGCAGAAGCGCCTTTCATCAGGTTGACGCCGCACCAGTTCTGAAACCGAGACGGGACACTCCATAGAGATGTGACTGCTTTGGGAACTTGGACACGCTCTGGGAACAACGTTCGTTCTTCTCTGAGCCTGAGACACTCGAGCGGGATGGTGAGCGGAATGCCCGCAACGACGACAGGCTCCCTGGCGGGACAATCTGAGGGAGCGTCCTCTGCGGGAGGCAGGCGGGCACGTGGGTGTGACCGCCCGTTCCCCTCCAACGAACACCTCCGTCGTTGTTATTCCCGTCACTCGTGCTGTTGTGAGCTCTGCGGGCTGAAACCGTGCCGGTGGACACAACCTCAACCCCCCCGTGTGGCCCTCGTGCCCCCCTGGGCTGGTTGAAGTGGGGCCAGTGCACGCAGCCCCCACACGCCCCACCCCAGCAGAGGTGGCCGCTGGGGGACGGGAAGCGCAGACGGCGGCCGCCCAGGCCTCATTGATATTCTGGGGACAAAGGCAGCAGTGGTCAGAATCCTCAGCTGAACCTGCCGGGCTGCTCCGGAGGCGGGGGGGTGGGGGGGGTGTTTGGCAGGAAGGCCAGGAAGTGAAGTAACAAACACAGTCTCCAAAAGGCTGGCCTTGCCAGGGCTCCCGGGGACCGCGGTGGCCCTTTGCCACCCCCACCCTGTGGAGAGAGCAGTCCCCGGGCCCGGGACCCCCGTAAGTAGGCGGGGCTGGTGGGCGGTCGCTGCTGGACTCAGCAAGGCCCAGCCCTTCCCTCCAGGCCTCCAGCTCTGCCGGCAGCTCCGTCTTGGGGCTTGGCGTTGGTTGTTGCCCACTCTAGGGGTACAAACGGCTGACCTGATGAGGGCAGATGAGGGAGCTCCGTGCCACCGTCACCGAGAGTCGTGGGGAGCGGGAGGCGCGAGGGGGTGGGCCCCGTGCTCTCACAGACTTCCTGGGTATCTGGAGTCCCAGGGACAGCCTGCGTTGCACTGAAATCAGAAAGTGAAGTCCATCGCATCCCGCACCGATCGATGAACCGGGGTCCAGTGTCGCTGTGAAACCTCCTAGGCTTGCGTCTCACACAGACCTCTGCCCACTGTCCCCGCCCCTCCCCGCCCCCCACGCAGGGCCCCAAGGCTTCGGAGGAGGGAGCGGCCCCAGAAGGACGCCACAGTTTCTGTCAGTCAACGAGGAATGCCATCGGATGTCATCTCAGGCATCAGGACACACCACAGGCCCTTCAGCCAAAGCTAGAGGTTCGCAAAAGGCCCGAGACCCAGTCCCCGGCTCGGTAGGGGAGGGCCAGCTGGGCCGAGTGGCCCTGGCCTACACGGGAAGGGCCAGAACCGGCACACAGCGAGGACAGGTGCAGGGCGGGGCCTCCCCTCTGGTGGGGCCCCTCCAGGTCCAGGGCAGGAGCTCGGGGGCGGGACCCCAGGGGCTGCCGGCCCCGGAAGGTTGGGCAGCGGGAGGAGAGACCACACCGGCAGGGCCAGAGCAGGTCCTGAAGTCTCAGGGACCGAGATGAGGGGCGGGCTGGGGTGGAGCGGGGCTCGGGCAGGAGGCACAGAGACAGGGACTTGGGACATCCACTCCATTATCCCAAAGAAGCGGGGACGGCGTTCGGAAGCTCTGCCTCTGCAGCTGTTGGAGATCCAGGCTCCGAAATGGCCACTCGGCAGCCAGGTGCGCCCGTGAGCAGGCGGGAACGTCCAGCCGGGTGGGGGGTGCTGGGGTCCTAGGGGCCTGGGGCGAACCCAGAAGCCCCGGAGCAGCTGGGGGGCCGCAGGGACCCCTCTCCAGACCTCAGGCACGTCCTGCAACACGACCGCAGCCGCCTGGCCGCCCCAGAAAGTGTTCCGGGACAGCAGTCACCATGGCTGGCGGACACTGAAATGTCAGGAATGTCGAGCTCAAGGCATCCTGAGCCAGGCGCCCGCCCAGGGCTCTGTGCGGGGGAGGGGGGTGCTGCAAAGGCAGTGCCGTGGATGTTACTATTTCTAGGACACTGTCCGGCGCTCAGGCAGGGCCCCTTTTTATACCCTGCATGGGGTTGAGAGAGAGAGAGAGAGAGAGAGAGAGTGTGTGTGTGTGTGCATATGTGTTAGGACGGCCTGTGTGAGCGCCTGGCTCCACCCAGCTCTGCCCAGCCTCGCTGAGAGGCCTCGGACAAGTGGACACACCAGCTCACTCGGGCCCTGTCTTCTCTCCTCCTTGAAAGGGGACCCCAGCCCTTCAGGGGTTGTTCAAGAGTCCAGGGAAGTCATAGACGTGACGGGAAGCTGCCTAAAGCTCCTGTTGAGAACGACATGGTGAGTATACTTTCATTTATTCGCTATAATTCATTCATTCATTCACTGAACAAAAACACCCTTGAGCCCGGAGCTGGAAGGTCCGCGGTGAGAAAAACGCGTTGGCGCAGCCCTCCTGCTCAGGAAGGTGGCGGTTTCGCACGAGAGACAGACACGAAGAACGTACGCACAAATGTGCCGATGTCCTGAAGGCGAGGACAGCATTGCACAGGGAGGAGGGCCACAAGCCCAGGACAGCCCCCAAGATGGGTCCGGGAGGCTCTGAAGCCCGGGCATCGGCCACGAGGCTTGTTAGTCAGAGCCAGACCGGGAGCCGGGGAGCTCGTCCAAACAGAGGTGGGGCAGAGGGCCGCAGACGCGTTCCCGGGGTGCAGACCCGGGAAGACTCGGGGACAGGGGCTCACAGGCAGGCTGCGCAGTGCTTTGGGGGAGCAGCAGGACCAGGAGAACTCGGTTCCTGGAGAAGTGGGGTGCCATGGTCACGGGAGGACCCCACACCGGGAGTGGGGCCACAGGGCCTCCGCCCAGATGGCCGCTGCCCAGGGAGCCCCGGCCACGGGACTGCGAGCCCAGCAGGCCGCACCCTGCGCTCCCGCGCCCAGCACCCTGAGCTCCTGCACCCAGCACCCTGCGCTCCCGCGCCCAGCTGTGGAGCCCCAGGGTCTGGCTCCTCTCTCCGGCCCAAGCATGACCCGGGACTGGAAAACCGTCCCTGCCTTCCGCACTTCGCACATCCGTGCCGTTCAAGGTCGGAACTCTCTTTAGGCTCCTTCTCACTGCCTGCGCAGGGCTGGCCTGCAGCACTGGTGCACCAGCCAGACCGCCTCTGGGCCTCCGGGAGGCCGTGAGCAAAGCCACGGCCAGCTGGGGCTTCCTTCCGAAGCTCTGACTCCCCCGCTGGGAACTGAGCGGAGCGGGTTTCAGAGTCGGGGGCAGGAACCGTTCTGGTCCAGGCTCGGTGGCCCCAGGCCAGTCGGCAGCGCCGTGTGGAACCAACGAACCGACAAAAACCGAAACCAGCAGAGGGCTGGTGACGCTGGGAACCAAGATGCCCCTTCCCGTGTCCACGGAGCGGGTGACGAGGTCCAGGGTTCCCGGTGCCGAGGGCAGTGGGCACCCGCCCCCCAAAACAGATTTAACACTTGAGCCCTGCAATCAAAGAGAACATCAATATGGATCGATGTTCATATTATATCTTTAAATAGATCTGAACACGAACCCTCCACTAAGCCTTCTAATATCGAACACTGCGAGGCCGGCGGTGTCTGTGTCCGTGGCGAAGGAGAGGGCAGGAGGGTCGGAGCAGGTGGGTGGCCACGGGCACACAGCCAGCGGCTGGCAGAATGCAGACGACTGCACCCGAGGATGCTTGAAACAGCAGGTCACACCCTTGACCTTGGAGTTTGGCTTGTGGAGGTTGGTGTGGGTTACTTTCGCTGAACTCCGCAACTATGTGGCTCCTTTCCTGCGTGTGATTCCATCTTTGCAGGAGCCGCTGAAGGCTGCTCCCGGGCTCCGGCTGCCCCCACGGGATTCTCCTGCCCCGTGCCCCATCCCCCTGGCATTCACGTCAGCAAAACCACACGCTGAAGAAGCAGGGGCTGCAGCTGGAAACCTCCCGGGGCTTCGTGGTGGGCCACCCACCCGCAGACCTCGCCCAGGAGACAAGCTCGGAGCCGATTCCTGGGAAAGGCCTGGGACAGGAGAAGAAAGGATGTTTCCGAAGAGGAACCAAATGTTCCAAGATGCCTCCGCCCGTTAAGAAGAGCAGGGAGCAAATGCACCATCCGCACTGCCCTGAGTCATAAAACCGAGGCATCGGGCCTCAGCAAGTAGTGCAAAGAAATACACAGACACCGTCATTAGCAAGACGCCCTGATGACAAGCGCACTTGATGGGAACACCTCTCTCCAAACGCTCGAGGCCCCCCGCGTAGCAGTTCGGGCTCCTCCATTACGGAACGGAAGCTGTGAGGACGCTTGGGGACCCCGCAGAGACACGCTCTGTGTGTCACTGGACTTGATCCCGCAGCTAAGACAGTCCAGGGGAGGGTGTGACCCCCAGAGATCAACGTCAACGTCATTTTCTCCATCACCAGCCCTCCCGCTTCCGGGGGAGCGGCAGCGGCTCTCAGCCCCCGTGGGGCTCGCCTTCCCTCTTTTCTCCGGGGTTCTGGTAAACCCCGGCTGACGGTGGTGGGCATTCCTGGTCACCAAGCTTTGGGACAGGGGATGTGTTGTCTTCAATGTCATCTCACGCTGACATCAACTCGTGGTTTCAGCTGAAACTGTCCCATCTGACCTTTGGCCGAGGGCCCACTCACTTTGCCCACAGGACCTCCCCTGCCCTGTCACCTCTCGGTCCACCCAGTGTCCCTCGAGGACCCACAGGTGCTGCTCAGCAGCTCCTGACAGGTGCCAGAAACAGCAGACTCCAGCAGGTGGCCAAGGTCCTGTCCCACTGGACACAAGGTACCATTTCTTTTCCTGGAAGCCATCATCTCTAGGTTCGGGAACTCATACCCTCAGGTGGGATTTTGATGCCAACCTGAGGCTCCAGCCTGGGGAACAGTCACTCGGCCTCTTGTCTCCAGCGCCGGCCCATCGAAGCTCACACTTGCCTCGATTCGCCGCCCAGCCCAGGGCCGAGGCGGAGGGGAGGGGGAACCCGTGAGAGAACACTTAAAAACGTCATGCCCCCTATTAGCCGCCGACCACGAGAACGGTCCTCATTCACTGAAGCAGGACATGCTCATTTCCTGCTGGCGGACTCCTTCACCCACATACCGCCCCGTTTTACATGTGCACAACCCACTGCGCCCACTTTCCGGATGGAAAAGCGGAGGCCCTGGCTGGAGAGCTCATTGTCCCCTGCCCGAAGCTGGTGGGTGTCGGGGACGAGGAAGGAGCCGGGTTCACGCCCTACCTGTCTGTGTGCAGGGAGGCTCAGGCTCACTAACCCTCGGGGCAGGGTGGACACGGCGGTCGCTGATTCGGGGGACTCCGAAGGGCTCCCAAGCCCCCTCCCCTTACATAGGCCCCCCTCAAGTTCCCGGGTAGCTCCTCCTGAGGGATGAGGTTGAAGACCCAGGGGACTTGCCACTGTGGCGGGAGCCGTAGGCGGGCTGGGCCGGCGGAGTCCCGGGAGGACCTGAGAGCTCAGGTGATGCGGTGTGACCCAGCGCGGAGGGCCTGGGCCAGTCTGGTCCTCTTCTCGTACAAGCTGTGTGATTCTGGGCAACTCACAACAACTCTCTGTGCCCACGTATGAAAAGGACAGAATGAGAGGGTGTCCCCCAAGAGGGCCATTGTGAGAACTGAGCGAGAAAAAGCAGGCGAGATACGTCAGCCCCCCCAGTGCAGAGGAGGCACCCGTCCAGGCCCGAGCGGCCGGGAGGGGGCTGTGGACGCAGCAGACACGGCCGGTGCCCTGCGTCGTCCCTGCTGCAGGAAGACGCACGGCGACGGGTCATCGGCCCCTGACGTGGCCTCCCGTGGGGGGACCCGGGGGTCCGCCCCCACCCCCCTAGTTGGGAATGCGTGCCGAGCACAGTGAGTGTGGGCAGGAGCCAGCGCCCCACGTGGGTCCCTGTGAGGGCCAGCGAGGATGAGCTCGCGGAGGAGGACGGCGTGGCCCGGGAGAAGCAGGCCGGAGCCGCACGGATGACCGGAGGGGGCCGCAGGCCTGAGCCTGTCCCCGCCGGGACTGCCTGCCAGGCGGGGAGACGCAGGTGACTCAGGCTGAAGGAGCCGCTCGGCCGGGCAGGGCGTTCACCTGGAGCGGCCTGGAGTCAGAGGAGACAGGGACTGTGACCCTGGCCGGAAGGCCAGAGCCAGCCCCGTGCTCAGTGAGCGGCCGGGGAGCTGCCCAGTGGAACAGGGACCCTGAGGGACAGGCCAGAGGGAGTCGAGCGGAAGCGCAGGGGACCCACGCTTGCTGGGTGTCTGGAGGGGCTCGGGGCCTGAAGGAGCCAGCGGAGGCACGGGGCCCCCGTCTGCATCAGACCTGGAGGTGTGAGAAGACAGGGGGTCACCCCGCAGGCCCTGGGGGCAGGGAGGAAGGCCTCCGGTGCAGGGGCTGCTTGCTCTGGGCCTCTTTCCCAAGGACCTGGGCTCTGACAGGACCTCTCGGCTTGTTGCTGAAATCCATCCTGGCCAGAAAGATCAGGGACAGAGACGGCTTCGGCGAGCCTACACCCTCGGACTGCGGTGCAGGGAATGATAAATCAGGCGGGTCAGCTAACTTAGAACAGAAGGCACACGAAGACAACCCTCACTGGCAGGACGCAGAGCTGGACGTTCCCTGCGGTCACCCCGATCTGCTCCTGGCCCCGGACCTCTTCATCCCCTGAAAGGCCGGACGGCAGAGCCGACGGGCCCTCGGGGACCCGCAACACACACTTGTTAAACGAATGAACCGGCCACCGGTCACCAAAGCCTGAACATGCGAGTGTCACGAGAGCCCCCCGGGCAGCTGGTGCTTCGGCCCCCCCCCCGGGGGACGGTGTTCTACAGTGTTTCCTTCCAACAGCACAAGGTCACTCCTTCTTCTTCCCTTCACTTTACTTTATGGTTTCCTGGTGTCTTAGAGCATCGTGCCCACCCACGGGCCAGCAGCACCGAGAATCGAGAAGCCGTTCTCCGGCACATGGAGGAGGACGCCAGGGCCAGGGCCCAGGGTGACAACGAGGGCTTGCAGAGCGGTGGCTGCAACCGCAGGGTTTCTAGCTGTGGAGGGGACTGCGCTGAGGGGCGCGGCACAGAAGGTCGTCCTCCCGAGATGCAGCAACGGCCGCGAGCCAATGCTGCAGGCGGGAGACCTCGGAGCTGCGTGCGAGCCTGTGGCCTCCCGCACCCGCCCCCCGACAGGTCCTGTCCGGGGAATCCGCCACCTGTGGCTGCACAAAGGGGAAAAAAACAGAAGAAAAGGAGAAGGCGCAGACGTGGCTCGAACCCCGAGATTGTCTGCAGCGGTTGTCTCTTCACAAAGAGCTGCTGAGCGGGACGAGGAGCTCTCGAGAGCACAGACGGCGGCCGCGCGAAGAATTGCTGATGGGGCCCCTCTCAGCGGTGACTGTGCGGGTGGGTGAGGCTGCCTCTGGCCACCTGGGCCTCCGCTCGGGGCCCCTGGAAAATAGCCCCCCCGCCCCTTTGTCCGGCTCTTTCTCTCTCTCTCTCTCTCTCTCTCTGTCTCTCTGTGTGTCTGTCTGTCTCTCTCTCTCTCTGTCTCTCTGTGTGTCTGTCTGTCTCTCTCTCTCTCTGTCTCTCTGTGTGTCTGTCTGTCTCTCTCTCTGTCTCTCTGTGTGTCTGTCTGTCTCTCTCTCTCTCCACCCCCCACAGGCTGGGGAGAATTAATCATCTGTTTGCCGAGACCTCCCAGCTCCTCCTCGGAAGGTGCCCGGCCAGCTCTAAACATCCAGCGTGTCCACTGTCACTCAGTCTCTCTCGGGTCAGGGACACAAATGAGATCGTGTCCCTGTGCTGCCAGGGCCAGCCCTCCCGTGCAGCATCGGCTGCTGCGGCCGTGTGTCTGCGTCTCCGGTTCACTGCCCAGACTCCCAGCCTCTGCGGGGAGCTGGCACCTCCTGTGTGGGAGCATTGTGGCGCTGGACCGGGACCCCGCCCCGCCCCTCTCACCCCACGAGGAGGCATCCTGGGGAATAATTTGACAAACTCCCAAAGGCCTCCCCACGGCCAAACACAATCCCCGTGACTTCTCACGGGCGCTGGAAACCCCTCCACTGGAAACCCGCTCGCTCCGTGGGGTCTCGGCCGCTCTCCCGCAGGGGCAGCTGCCTGTGGTCGTGGAGAGCAACCGGGACCAGGAGCCAGGACCCCGCCCAGGCCCCCGGCCCCTGCTGGCTGTGCTCCTCCGAGCTGGTGACCTGGGGTGAACCCGCTGTCTTTCTCTTTTTTCCAACTAAAAAGACGTGGTTAATGCCCGCCCGGGAGCCGCCGCGAGGCTCCTGCGAGGTAATGGATGAGAAAGCCGAACGCAGCAGAAACGTAGGAAGCATCATCATGGCCCCAGCGCCTCCGGCAGGCCCGGCAAACCCCCGAAGGTACCGGTCACCGCCCCCCAGGCACCCGGACGGGCCGGATGGACGGGCAGGGAGAAGGACTCCTGAAGAGGACAAGGGAGGGACAGCCCCCTCCGCTGGCACAATGACTGAAGTTTTGGGGTGAGAAAGGGCTCAAGGTCTTCCCAGCACGGTGGGGGCACCGGCCCTGGCACCCCGCTCCCCCGCTGCCCCAGGACGTGAGGGCTTACCGAGGCTCACTCTGCGGAAAAACCGCGTCTCTGCGGACTCGGGACTCCTGTGATTCAGACGCAAAGGCCCCGTGCGGCCCACGGGCGTTGGTCGGAGCGGAGGGACTGCCGCTCTGTCAGGGCGTCCTGGTCCTGCCCCCACCCCCTCCCCCCGCAGGGCTGCCCGCCAGCCAGACACGCGGGGTGCTTGGAGAGGGACGGCGCCGAGGGAGCCATTTCCCGAAAACACGTGGCGCCCGAGGTCACCGTCGGGACGGAGCGCGTGGCAGGGCCACGGGCATGGGATGGGGGGAGGGGCGGCTGGCGATGGAGCCGCTTCTGCTCCTCGGCCTGCGGGGGCCCAGCCCCCCGGTCTGGGCGTGTGGCGTTACCAGCCTCGTTGAACCCTCACGCAGGCCCGAGGGGCAGCTCCCAGGAGTGGGGAGAGCGGGAGAGGGCAGGCTGAGGGGAGGGGGAGGGGGAGAGCAGGATGGACTGGCAGTCGCGTGGTGACCGCGGGACGAGCAGCGCAGCACGGCGCAGGAGCTGCACGGCGCCCGGTGGGCCTCGGACGCGAACGTCCGGCCGCTACACCACGCACGTGAAGCTCGCGTAGATCGGGATTATTTCAAGAAGGGAGAAATCACCTCAAACGGAAACGTCCAAGCGCGTGCACTTTGCGACACAACCGTACGCGTGATGCTCGCCGACTTCACAGTGAGCGAAATGAACACGCCCTCACGGATCGCACGCCGCGCGACGCGCTCTCGAGGAAGGTGGCGGCGCACAGCCGAGGGGGTGCCTCTCGGGAGCACCCGAAGGAGAGGCGAGTGCAGACGCGGACCTGAGGGGACGGGAAGGAGACCGAGACGTGCACGTGGGGCCCAGGGCGTGGCTCCTGGGGGGGAGGGAGGGGCGGTGAGCCACGGGGCAGGCCCTCGGTCTCGGGTTGGGTGGTGGCTTCCCCGGTGTCTATTTCATCGCTTTGAAATGGGACGTGTCACCCGGGCGGGCGGGCGGGCCGGTAGGGCCAGGCATGGACCGATGATAAAAGTGCGGCACATTGCGAGCCAAGGGCAAGGATCCACCCGAGGTGGAGCGTGTGAGGTCCCGTGGGGGTTGTTCCCACGGATTCAGGGAGGGGAGGGGGTGGCGTGAGCACAGGGAACGGGCCGGGCGTGTGCTGGGGACAAGGAAGGGACCGCACTTGCTGACGCAGAGGGCAGCGCTGTGAGTCAAGGGGTCTCCAGGCCGCCCCTCAGGTCAGCAGGTCAGGTGCAGGCCCTTCAACGGCTGGTGCCACGCCCGGGGCTCCAAGGGCCCGGACCTTCCCTAGCCTTCCAGAATCAGACCGGCCGCCACTCCATCCCCCAGAGGTCGAGGGCTGGGCGGGAGCCAGAGCAGCAGGGCTGCAGCCCGGGGGGCATCAGAGGGCGGGAGGAGGCGGGGCGCCTCCCACAGCAGCCCTGTGCCCCTCCCCGGCAGGTCCTCGGAGCTGACAGAGGAGCAGGTGGGCATTCCAGACTGGAGCGGATGCTCTGGGATCTCCGACCCCAGCCGATTCTAGAACTCTGGTGGGGAGAAGGTGGGGCCTTCACACTCTCCAGCTTCGTTCTGTCAGAGCCCTTGTCCCCCTGGGCACCAGGTGCCACCCTGTTCCCCGCCCCCCACCCCCACTGCTCTGAATGTAACCCCCATGAGGGCCCAGCCCCCACCCCCAGCCTCTGGCACGTTCTGCAGCTCCACACCCCTCCGGACCCTACAAACTTGCACACGCCCCCACCCACGCTGTCCCCCTCCCTGAAGTCCTGGGGGCGGGTGTGGCTGAGACAGGCCTCCCCTAGGGTCTGCTCCGCCAGCCTCTCCCTCCGCCTTCACGCCCGAGAGTCTGCAGCCTCTCCCTCGGCTCCTGCCCCGCACGCGGTCTTCGTCACCCAGGCTCTGGGGCTGAGGGACCTAAGAAAGGACGCGTCCCTCAAAGGCACCAGTGTCCACGTCCGGTTAACTTCGAGCTTCTTCCGAAAAGCCTGCCCTCCCTCCGTCCTTCCACTTCCGGTTTCCCCATCTTTACTACTCCATGACTTGCAACCCGAACGTCACTCCCTCCCAGCCCCCGCAACCCCCCCCAAAAAAAACAGTCTGAGTCCTCCAGGGTCCTTTTCAACGCCACGGACAATAGAACATTTCCTCTAGTCCTTACCTTTCCAGCTGTTTCTACCGTGTGTTCCCTTATAACGCCTCCTTGAACTGGCTCCCCCCCCCCGCCCCCCGCTGGTTTCCACGACCTTAGACCCCTCTCACCTCCCGACCTCTTGTTTCATTTGCCCCTACATGCTGAGGGTCCATTTCTGGCCTGCGCCCCCCCCCACCCCCTTGGCTCAGCCCCCGGGGCGCACTGTGACCACCCGCCACTTCCTGAGGGCTCTCAAGTCTTGTCCGCGGAGGACGGGCTCTGTTCTGCCCTGTCTGTCTGTCTGTCCACCGTCACCCCCGGGACTACCTGCAGCCACCTAAGCTCACAGGTCAAAACAGACTTTGTCTTCTCTCCCCCTGCCCCACCCAAAACTTGTTGCTTCTTCTCCTCCTCCACTCAGGGGGCACCCCCATCGCCCCATCCAACCTGGGACTCCCGCTTGGTTTCCGCCGCCCCTCCTCCCCGTGACGGAGTTAATCACCATGTCCTCCTTTTTCATTTCTTAACTATTTCTTCTCTCCATTCCTCCCATGACCCTGATTTGGGCCTTAGCATCTCTGTGTCTCCTCCTCAAATTCCTCCTTATCTCTGTAGCCAGACGGGTCGTCCCTACAGCCCAGGCTTCGGCGGCACCAGGCTTCTGCCCGCCCCGCCCCCCACCCAGCCCGCTGGGAGAAACTGAGCTTCTGCACAGGACACAGGGGTCCCCTGGGGTCTTCCCGCCCTGCCCTCCCCCAGGGCAGCGCTGCTCCTGGTAACCTCCCTCCATCCCATCAGCCCGCCCTGGGCTACGCCCCTCCTAAAATGCTCCCCCTCCGTCCCAACACAGGCAGCTGCCGCGCCCCCGTCGGGCCTCTGGTCAGGCCCGCACCCTCCAGGGCACGCCGCCGGCCTCCCCGGGTGGCGTGGTGACTCCCCGGCACCACCCTTTCCACGTGACGCCACATCTCCTCGTCCGTCAGTCTGTTTCTGCTGCCCCTCGGGGAGACCCAGTCCCATCCGTGCTGCTGGAGAGAGAACCGAATGATCTCGGGAGGCCCCTTCCACTTCCGAGGTTCTTTTCTTTCTGTGTTTGTTGGCTTTAGAAACTGCTAAACTTTGAACTTCAAAGTAGAGAAGGTGGAGACACAAAGCCTCGGCCGGAACCCACGCCCTGCGGTCTCAGCGCCGCCTGCACGAGCCCCCCGTTCCCGGGTGTGTGGTGTGCGGACCCCTGTCTCCCTTCGAGGGGCACGGCGGCGTGGAAACCAGGGGCAGCCCCGGACCCTCGCGTGCAACTTCAGGAAACGGGTTTGCGTCCCTCGGGCTTCTTCCGCCCGCGTGGTAAGCGAAAGCCGCGTTTCCGTTGGGGATTCCTTTCTGGGGCGGGCACTTCTGCGTTGGTGGCCCCGCACCTCACATCACGTCCGCAGTGTCAGACGGCAAGACGCATGGGAAAGAAAACAGAGCCGTGTGTTTACCCCAGCCGTGCAGCCGAGAGGGATTTCTGGCTCTTGGAGAGATTGATCCTGTCATCAGATAAGATGTGTTTGAATAAATAAATATACAACAAACCCCTACAAAATACATGTTAATAGGAAAGCAACAGAACGGGGAGCATACGTCACCGGGAAAACTGCAGAGAGCTATTAAAATCATCAAGATTGGCAGAACCGCATGAGGGACAAGTCTAGACGCCCCTCCGAGAAGCAGGCCAGGGCGCGCCAGGTGGACCGACTGCTCAGGGGTCGTCCGCTGTCACCGCCCCGGGAGCCACCGGGCGGCCGGGAGACAGCCTCAGAGCGCTGATGAGTCAAGAGTCCACCCAGCCAAGTTCCCTAAAGTGCCTGTGTCTGTCCCTTCCCATGTAAAACGGATGTAATTATACCTTCTTTGCAGGAGTCTTATGAGGATAAATTAGAGAGCCTGTCTCCATAGTGAGCATTCAGGGATTATTATTATCAGCAGAGGGTAAAAATACACAGCGTCGCTGGCAATTAAAGATCCAGACGTTTCAGAGGTTTAACACGGCACATCTATTGAAGTAGCAGAAAGATACACAAATTCACCAAAAAGCCTTGAACAGGATTATTCCTAGCAGCGTTATCCGTGATTTGCAAGCCCCGGACAGAGCCCAGGTGCCCGCAGTGGGCAAACAAACTGTGGCATCTTGGGTGACAGAACACTTCTCGGCGGTAAGAGGAGTGACTCACAGAGGCGCGATAGCGTGGGTGAGTTGCAGAACCCTTCCGCTGAGTGAAGGACGCCGAACATACTGTCTGACTCCATTCACACAGAATCCTGGGGCTCTAGAAGGAACGACTCCTTGGGAGAGAAAGTCCAGAGAATAATGGTTTTTGGAGGGTGGGGCCCGGGAGTGACTGGGCAGGGCCACGGGGCACTTTCTGGAGTGACGGGAATGCCCTCGGCCTTGACGGACCTGGGCTCCGCAAAGTCACCCTTGAGAGCCGTGCCTTTCACTGCATGGAGAGTCACCCCAAAGGGAAAGCCGTAAACAAGCACTATAGCTGATGGTGGGGGTGCTGGGGCGTTTGAGGGGACTCGGGCCTGTGTCTGCGACTTACTTTGAAATATATAAAAAGGGCCCTGGCTGGTGTGGCTCAGTGGGTTGAGTGCCGGCCTGTGAACCCAAGGGTCGCTGGTTCAATTCCCACTCAGGGCACATGCCTGGGTTGCAGGCCAGGTCCCCAGCAGGGGGTGCACAAGAGGCAACTGCACACTGATGTTTCTCTCCCTCTCTTTCTTCCTCCCTTCCTCTGTCTAAAAAATAAATAAAATCTTTAAAAAAAGGAAATATATAAAAAGGAAGATGGATTACTAACTAGATGGCTGGATGAGTGGATATGTGGCAAGGAAAATAGAGTGAAATGTTAAGGACAGAATCTCGGCAGTGAATGTTCACTGTGAAATTATTTCAACTTTTCTGCATGGTTGAAATTGTTCATAATAAAATATTAAGACAAAAAAAGAACGTCTGTGGGATGTTCGGGAATGCTGAATCCATTTGACGGTCACCCTGAAAACATGGCTCTGGTTTCTCTGTGGAACGTTCCGGCCATACGTACCTACTCTGACCCGGCAACCCGACTCTGGGCAACGATGTATCCCGAAGAAACAACCGTGTGGTGGGGAGCGGGGGGGCGCTCGTGGGAAAACCAGAAGCTCAGTGCAGAGCTGCATCCAGTGGGGGGAAATGGGGACCGCCGCAAATGCCCGACAGTGAGGGAATGGCGCCGTTGAGGACGGAGCATCTATCTGGAACACGGCAAATTGTTACAATGACAGCCACCAATCAGATGCGCCGCGTCCACCCCTGAACTCTCTACGTGAAACACCAGCAAGCAGAACTGGCAGAACCCCAGGGAATTCGTGCCACGAGCAAAGCATTATTTTCTCACTTCGCAAATGTGGCCTCGGAGACACGGCCGCTGAAGCGACTTGCCCGGTGTGACCTGCGTGACAGGTGGTTTTTTTTTTTCGAGAATAAGCAGCATTCCTTTGGGCTTTGTCTTTCTAGACCAAAACTACTTTGAATCAATCCTATTTTCAAATGAAAACTGTTTAGTACAGTAACAATGGCCAACTTTGATCTTGTAGCAGAAGAATCTGTCGCCTGTTTGTTCTAGGTTCGGAGGAAGCCGGATGCTTCCAGTCCGGACAAAGGGTGAATTTTAATTAATTGATCTTTTTTCCTGTTTTAATCCCACAGCTTGTGGATAACATCGGCAGTAGCTTGGACTGGGTTTACCTTGGTGGCCTCCAGGAGAACCCGGACACAGCATGGCCTGCTGAGGGCCGAACTTATTACTCGGAGCCAAGAAGGGGCAGGACCAGGCTTAGAGGACGGGGCGTCCTGGCTGCTCTGCCTGGCACCTTTGAGCCGGCCCGAGCTGCCCTGGCCTTGGGGAGCAGTGCCCAGGGGGGCGGGCAGTGTGGTAGGGGCTGGACACCCCTCCAACGCGGCAGACACAGGCTGTGTGTTGAGGGTTTTCAGTACAGCTGCAAACTGCTGACTCAGAGACCTGGGATCTGCTTCCTCATCCCTAATGTGTGACCTTCCCGTGACCTTGGAGGGAAGAGGAAGGACAGGCACAGTCATTCAGGGGCTCACGACCAGGCCAGGAGTGGCACAAGTCACTTTCAACGGTCTTCTGGTGGCCAGAACGCAGTCGAGTGCCCTGATCTAATGGCAGAAGGCGGAGACACACAGTCGTCTGTGAGCCAAGGAAGGAAGCAGGGCACGGAGCTGCCGCTGGCTCCGCCCTCCCCGACCCTGCGAGGCAAGCCACAGGGTTTAAACGGCACCTGTCCCCACCCCCGCACCTACCCCACGACCACTTGTTTGTTCTGCTTTTCCTTTCCATGGCCCTTGTTTGTAAATGTTATAGATATTTATTTATTATGTCATTGTCTGTCCTCCCTACAAGTCACAGAAGCTCCTCCGCCAGGTTAGGGATGTCCATCTGTTTGGTCCGCAAGCCGGAAGAGTCTGTGTCTGCGGGACAGAGACCTCAGGTGTGTAAGTGCCTCGGTCTCTTTCCCGCTCCGTCCTTCAGCATCACCAGCCGGACCGCAACGCATCCACCCTTCAAAGCTCAGCCACCATCCTCCTCCTCCTCCCCGAAGCCCTCCACGATTCCCCCGCCCCGCCCCGCCCCGTGGACTGATTGCGCCCTTCTCTGAGGCACAGCCACACTTGTGTCACTTCGACTTATCCCACCTCCCACCCTTGTGACATGTGCGTCTTCCCTGCGAAACCCTGAGCTCCGTGGAGAGCTGGCCAGGTAAGACTTCGAGGGGTCAGATGAATGAATGGATGGATGGATGGATGGATGGATGGGTACCAGGAAGGGCCAACCGGCCTGCCGCCGTCTGGACAGCCGTTGAAATGCACGGAGCTGGAATCGGGGCTGGGTGGCGGAGGACAGCGTTAGGTCCGTCAGGTGTGGTGACGGCATTAGAGCTACGTCCCCGCAGGTACACGTGTCGGTTAGAAACACATCCTGAGCTCTCACAGGCGGACTGGCAAGACGCCTGAGACTCGCCTCAAAGTGAAGGAGATGTGAAGTGTGCTGCGGAAGGGGGGTGAATGAAAAGAAACGGGAAGATGTTTCGGGAGCTGGGTGACTGGTACACAGACCGTCGTTGTGCTGTTCTTGTCTGCCTCCGTGGGAGTTTGCAAGTACCTCCGTGACGAAAGGGACGCTGTGACGAAAGCGACAAGGCCCCCCACGCTCCTCGGGGCTCCGCGGGTGCCGCCCCGCCCCCAGCCCAGGTCCCCGGGCAGCACGGCTCATCTTTCCGGTTCTGACCGAAAGCCACCGGGGCCAGGACGAAACCAGGAAGGCCAGCCTGCCCAGCCTGTCCCATTTCCCAGGCCCCGCGTCCCCACCCTCTGAGGAATGAGGACAGGCGTGTCCCGACCCAGGGAGGATGAGTCGCTCAGGGTCACCACCCCACATTCTTCCAGAACACCAGGCTGGCAAGAGGCCTTTTACCACCACTCGCTTCGGCCCCTTTGTGAACGGAACCCACAGGTCAAAGGGCAGCAAGACCAAAACTCAGCCAGATCCGGGGTCCCCAGAGCCGGCATCCCCTCCCCGGTCCCTGATCTGCTTGTGAAGAGTGTCTATGTCTTCTGCATCTTTTTGTTTCACTCTTTACCCAAGGTTATGTTTTTTATTGATTTGAGAGAGAGAGGAAGGGCGACTGAGCCAGAGAAACACCAGGGAGAGAGAGAAACACCCATCGGCCACCTCCTCCAGCACCTGCCGTGACCGGGCATCGAACCTGCAACGTTCTGGTGCTCAGGACAGCGCGCCAGCCCGCTGAGCCACCCGGCCAGGGCTGTCCTCTGCGTCTTTTACAGACGTTCCCCGTCTACACCCGTCAGAGGGTCCGTGTGCACGGGCTGCGGGGATCAATACTTGTGAGACCATTGAATGTGGCTCCGATGGGCAACAAAGCTTGTTAACTTACCAAGGTGAAATTCAGAGCCCCCCGGAACCGGTGGGTGCGGGGTGCCGGTGGCAACATCGCTGGCGGGAAGGGCGCACCGGCGGGGAAGCAGAGGCGGCCTCCTGCCGCCGAGAGGCCTGACCAGACCGGCCGGCGTCAGCTGCTGCCAGTGACCGCCTGGTGGTTCCGCCATAAACAGCTGCCGTTCGCTGCCTGTGTCCTCGCCCCAGGCACCTGGTGTGCAACCTGTGATGCTCTCACCAATCCTCCAAAGTGAGGACCGTCAACTGGGCCTCCAGAAAGAGAGCAGGAGGCTCAGAGTGGCGATGAGGGTCCCGCCGAAGCCCACGCACCCGTGCGCGGCCGACCCAGGGTTCAGGTCAAGTCTGTCCTCCTTCCACTCCGCCAAGCTGGGTTTGAAGGGTCCGAGCGCTTTTGACCGAATAGGAATTCACGCGTGAAGAAGCCAGAGATGCCTGTGAGCCTGCAGGGGGTGAAGCAGCGGGCCCCGCAAGGTGGGAGGGGCGCCTGCCCGGCTCTCAGGTGGGCGAGGGCTCTGGCAGGCCCTCCGTCCACCCTTGATAGACCCGGGGGGCCGTTCCAGGACCTGTTGGAACGGGGCCCTGGGGGCAACAGGAAGGCCGTCCCTGCCCGCTGACTCGCTGATGGCGCGGCTCCGCGGTCCCTTTCCAAGTCGGACCGTGCGGCTCCGACCGCCCTACGCTCGCCCCACCTGTGTCTTTCAGCGGCTCGGCAGAGGGGACCGGGAGAGAAGGGGTCCACGGTCTGCCGCTCCGCCTCCTGAGAACGCCTCTTACTGCGAGAGCCTCCCCAGCTCTTCCCCGGGCCCGTGTCTCGGTTAGCACCCTCCCTCCCCTCAGTCCAGCCCCACACGCAGAACGACACGTGTCACACGTGTACACACACATGCACACTCCTCCCGGACCTGTTGTTTTACCGACAAAACCCAGAGCCCCAGCCGACTTCGAGTTCACTCAGGGTTGTCCCTGGGGGCCTCCAGAAACCATGTCTGGCTCTCAGAACAGAATCACATACAGATAAAGGATAAATGAGGCCCCGTTGGGGTGTCTCAGTGGATTGAGTGCCGGCCTGTGAACCAACGGGTGGCTGGTTCGATTCCCAGTGGGGGCACATGCCTGGGTTGTGGGCCAGGTCCCCGGTGGGGAGCCCATGAGGGGCAACCACACATTAATGTTCCTCTTTCTGTCTTTCTCCCTCCCTCCTTCCCCCTCTCTCTAAAAATCAATAAAATCTTTAAAAATAACAATAACGGAGAACTGAAAACACACGTCCACACAGAAGTCGGTGGGCAAATGTTCAGACAACGTGACCCGTAACAGCCCCGAATGGAAACTCCCCGAGTGTCTGTCTGCTGACGCTGGACGGACACCCCGAGGTCTGTCGCAGGTGGCGGCCACAGTGAGACCTCGGCCGCCGCGTGCCTGCTCCCACTGGCGCTGGGCTCTCTGAGACCAGTGAGCTCTGGGCTCTCTGAGTGGGGGCTTCGGGGGCCGCCCGAGGCACCGCTTGCCTCACAAGTGACCACGCACTGAGGGCCCTCATCAGGACACACTGTGCAGTTTGTAGGAACTTGAACATGAAAACGCAGGACCCCTTGTTCCAAAACCCGGGAGAATTTCCAGATGGTGACAGCAGAGCCTCCGGCAACCTCTGGGCTCCTCTGAGCAGGAGTCCCTCTGTGACAGCACAGGTCACACGCTGAAGCCAGCCTGCCCTTCAACCCAGTCACACAAATGCCCAGGCACGCGGAGCAGACGGATCTCCGAGCAGCAACCGACCCCATGCACCGCCTGCCCGTGGGCGTGGGTCCCGTGGCCCAGCCGACCCAGCACCCTTCCACATTTCCGACTTTGCAAACTCGCAATCTCCGGGCGACAGAGGGGGAGCCACCTTCTTTGCATGAGAAAGCCTGCCTCCCTCGCCAAGGTGCCCGACGGTGACTCGCAGATCCTGAACACCCCCAGGCAGTGAGCGAGGACGTCCACTCAGAGCAGAGTGCCCCTTGGCAGGCTGTCAGAGGGCCACGTGTCTCGGGCAACTGTTTTCTCCCGGGTTTGCGGCGGCTAGAGCTGCGTTCCAGAGAACAAGACAGCTCCCTGATAACCAGCAGGTCTTTCTCCTCATCCAGCAGGCAGTCCGACTTTTTCTGAGTAATTGGTACATGGGAACTACAGGCAAGCCAGAAGAGGCTAGATTGTCAAGAATCAGAAATATAATGTGGTATTAATTAGGCGTCAGTGGCAGACAGGAGCAAATTAACCAGTGGATGACCTGGAGGCTTCACCAGGTCGTACCCCCTCTGTTACGGCTTGAGCTGCGTCCCCTGGAAAAGCGCGTTGAAGGTCCGACCCCCGGAACCTCGGGATGCAGTGTTATCTGGAAATAAGGCTGTTACAGAAGCAAGGTCACGCTGACACCGTGTGAGAGTGGTGGAGTGCGTGGCCTCTGGGGCCTCCCATCTCTGCGCTCGTCTAGCCTGACCTCAACCACACGCCCACCTGGTCCCCAGAAACAAAATCCCTCACGCAAGTCAAATCCAGTTCTTTCCATCGCTCTTTCATTCGGGGAGACTTCTAGATCACCTTCCTCTTTCCGGATCAGTTATCCCTGTCAAAGACGTCTCGGGGTCCTCCTCCGAGAATCCCTCCAAGGTGCCCTCAACCCCAACACATGCTTTCTCCGACGTCGTCCGAGGGCCAGTGGCTGTGGCCACCACCGCAGGGCGTCACTGTTGAGGAAAGGCGGCCCAGCTGGCCGGGCGCAGACCAACTGGTCCGTCCAAGGCCAGTGACGGAGGCGCCTCACGGCGCCTGGGGCGGCACAGCCCCACCGGTTCTCCCCGAGCCCCCTGCTGCTCTCGGCCTGTGGCCCGGGCCCTCAGCCCAAGCCCCTTGGTCACCGAGCCACTCACTGACCACCTTCCTGAGGGGTTCCCCCGAGTCTATGCCCATGCCTCGGTCAGACCCACCCTGACCTCCCCCGCCGGGGCCATGGCCCGCAGTGGACGGCCCTCAGCTTCTAAGCCCCCCAGTTTCCCAGGCAGGGGTCAGCGAGCGCCCTTTCCGGGAGACGGTTGGCAACGCGCAGTCAGTCGTGAGAACGTGTAAATCACAGTGCACGGCGGAGGCCCATTTCATCATCAGTCCGTGTGACGGCCGTGAAGACCCTGCACCCCAGCCAGCCGGACTTCGTCTGGGGCCCGTTACCGGGGCACTGCGGTCCTGCCCACGTGCGACCGAGGCAACCGGCACGGAGGCCACGAGCGGGACTGGCCCCACGACCCGTGCAGCGGCCGTGCCTTTGCGGGGTCTCGGGGGTCAGAGCCACAGGCTGGCTGTGCCCACGGGCTGGTACACGTGTGCACGTGCACACACACGTGAGCGTTCCAGGTGTGTGCACATGTGTGTGCACATCGCACGTGTGCGCCAGGGTGTGTTCACATGCGCAAGCCTCGGTGTGTGTCTGTGCTGGTGTCTCTCTGTGGGTGTGCGTATACTGTGCGTGTTTAGTCTGGATGCACTGGTTTTCCTCTGCGTGTGTCTCTATCCATCCACACAGGAAGATGCGTACGTGTGCACGCATGCTGGTGTGCGTGTCCGTGCGGGTTCACACCCGTGCCGGTGCAATGTACTTGTGTTGGCATAGTGCGCATGCATGCTATTGGATGTGTCTGTGTGTGCATGGGGGGTGTGTGTTTGCTGGTATGTACTTTTGTGTGTGTTTCCTGGTACACACCCATACACCCACACACACGGAATTCGTTTAGGTGGACTGTACATCCTCTGGTTCCCGGGCCCCGCCCCTCCCTGCTGCCCCACACTGAGTCCCCTCCCTGAACTCCCTGGCAGGAAGGAGGCCTCATTGCAGGAAGGAGGCCGAGCTCTGACTCGGCAGCACCACCTCCTGGCCACCATGGTGCGCCTGGCGGACCGTGACTGGCCACCCACACAAGGGGCAGAGGGCTCCGAGGGGAGATCGTAGGGAGAGGGGCTCTGAAGGAAGCCCCCAGGATCTCAGGGTGCTCACCTGACCCCAGGAGCCCATCTGCAACCCTAGAGGTGGATTCCTGGAACCGGCACCCTCTGCGCGTCAGGGAATCTGGGCGAGCGAGGGAGGCTGACCCCCAAGGGGACGTGAGGTCTGAGAGGGCAGGGATGGGAACTGCCCCCACTGGCCTTGCACTCCACGTGCCGGGAGCGGCCGCAGTCGCACACTCAGCCTGTGTCCAACCCGTGGCCAGGCCTCTGCACCAGAGGACAGCCGGGGTGAGAGAGTCTCCCTGGCAGCGTTGGGGCAGAAGGGGGGGGGGCGGTGATGAGGGGTAATCCAGGGGAGGGGAGGTCCCAGGGGTTGCCCAGGATGGGGCGCTCAGGGCTCAGGGGAGTGAGCTGGCCGCAAGGGGGTCATTTTAGCAGAATCGCACCGGGGAACCAGACGCTCAGGACGGGGAGACACCGCCCACGGTGGCAGCTGGGAGGCGGTGGGTTGACCTCTGGGGCCAAGGCCGGAGAGGAGCCGGAGCACCCCGGTTCCACCAGCTCCCTCGCAGGGGCCCCCGCAGCTCCCACAGGTGGCCCGTCACCGGGCTCCCCACTCGTCCCCGTCCGCTCGTCCCTGTCCCCACCACGGCCAGCTCTGACTGCTGCAGAGCCCTTCCTCCCGGAAGCCGGAATCTGCTTTCTCCCGCCCTCAGAACCCCCCGGGGAAGCCCCCCGCCAGCCGTCTCCGTGAACACAGCCGGTCTCCCCGCAGGCGGGCCCAGCCCGGCACGCTCCCCACCTCTCCTCGGCTAGGCACCGGGAGCCACACGCCCCCGTGAAACAAGGACGTTAATGTCCACCTTGCCAGGCTGCAGCGTGGGTTGGAGACAGTGCCTGCTGCAGAGCTGGCTTCCGGGCACTGGTCCCAGGTGGTCAGCCTCACAGCGCCCTGGGAACCGTTCTCTCCGCCCCAGCTTCCCACCACCCCTGCTCGGTGGGGCCCACCTGCCCGGGGCCAGTCAGTCGCCTGCTGCGCCTTGCCCACCCTTCCTCCCGCCTGGCCCGTGCACACACAGGCCACCCATCCACGGCGCCTCCCCCCTCGTCTGGTGGGGAACCCCACTCACCCTTCAAAACCCAGCTGAGGCGTCTCCTCCTTTGGGAAGCCTTTCCTGACCCCACCTCCGACCCCACCTCCAGTACTCCCTCCTTTGTCTGACCAGTTATGACATCCGTAATATTTTTTAAGATTTGATTTATTTATTTTTAGAGAGAGGAAGGGAGGGAGAAAGAGAGGGAAACAGCAGTGTGGAGTTGCCTCTCACTCGCCCCCTACTGGGGACCTGACCCGCAACCCAGGCCTGTGCCCTGACTGGGAATTGAACCGGCGACCCTTTGGTTCTCAAGCCGGCTCTCAATCCACTGAGCCACACCAGCCAGGGCATAATTACTTTTCTTTTAGTGAATCTCTAGTGAACTTTGTCTTTCACAGAAAGTGTGTCTTTTTAAAACAGCCGCGTCAGGGACCCAGTTCTCCTGTTCACAGAGGACAGAGCTGAGCCTCCGGAAGCTTTGATACTTGCTCCATCCGGCCCGCAGCTGCCGAGGGCAACTCCTATCCTTACTGTCTTGGCCCTGCCTCCTTCCAAACCCAGCAGGGATCCGCAGGCGTCGGAGCCAGCCCACTCCTCTACTGGCTGCACCAGGCTTTCTCCGGGCTGGGGGAGAGGCAGGGCCAGGGCTCTGGGCAGCTGGTAAGCCCTGGGCCTTGGGAGGTCCCAGGAGGGAGCCCGCCGGCCTGTGGCTGCTGAGGAACGCATTCGCCTCCCTCCGGGTGCAGCACTCACATCCTCCAGCAGATGGCGATGCTGCTGCACCGTTCAGGCATCCTCGCGGCCCAGGAAGGCCCCTTGGGGTGTCTGTGTTGGGCGGATCTGAGACTGTGATGTTCGGAATCTGCAAAATTCAGGGCCCGTGGATGACAGAGTTGATGTGCAGATGATGGAATAAAAATATTCAGAGTGTGACATTGATAGTGAGGCAGTGCCCTCCTCCTTGGGGAAAAAATCCTCCTGCTTGGGCCGGAGTTGACTCGTTAAGTTTCTGAGGGACCCAGGGCGGCTGTGCTCACCTGTTGCAAAGAAGGTGCCAAACGTGTAGCATTTAACCAGAAACAGCCGCGTGTCCCCTGTGCAGCGGGCCCTGTGTGGGCGGAATGGGACCCCAGCGTCTGCCTCGTGGCGGTGACGCCAGGGTCCCCTCGGGACAAGCCTCAATTACAGCGTGGTGCTGTCCGCACGTGCTGCGTATTTGCATTTTCCGAGCCCTGATGGGCCACATGTCGCCCAAAAAAGCATCCCAGATGCTCTGCTTTCTGGGGGGCTTGGCCGAGGGACCGCCGTGACTGGGCCGGGGACTTGGGGACCGATGAACAGGTCTGGAGATCCCAGGGCCAAGGGCTCAGGCCAAGGGGGGATGGCCACAGGCCACAGCGGGGCCTGTACCTCTCTCAGGGCCGCCCCTTCCCCGAAGGCCCGAGCAAAGCCCTCCCTCTCCTCCGAGTTCCGCCCCGAGCCTCCTCCTTCCCGCCCTCGGCCCCCTCTCCCTGGAAACCTCATCCAACTCCACGGCCTGACATATCTGCTGAAGATGCTTCCGAGACACCGTTACTGGACATACAGACAAGCAAACAGATGGTGTGGCCCTGGCTGGTGTGGTTCAGTGGATTGAGCACCGGCCTGTGAACCCAAGGGTCGCCAGTTCGATTCCCAGTCAGGGCACATGCCTGGGTTGCAGACCAGGTCCCCAGTAGGGGGTGCTCAAGAGCAACCACACACTGATGATTCTCTCCTTCTCTTTCTCCCTCCCTTCCCCTCTGTCTAAAAATAAATAAATAAAATCTTAAAAAAACAAACAAACACAGATGGTGTGCAGTGACTACCCAAGCCTGTACGTGTCGTGAAATCATGTAGAACGAGACACACACGCAACATGTTAATTGGCAGCTCCGAATAGCCCTGTGGGTTGTGCTGACGTCAGCGTTCTGGCTTTGGCGTGGCACCAGACAGCAACGTGGCATGAGACTGGATGAGGGGCACAGGGGACCTAACTGTGCATTTTTTTACAACTTCCTGTAAATCTGGAATAATTTAAAATTTCTTTTTTAAGTGCCCAGCCCACACTTCTGTCCTGTGCTCCAGGCTTGTGGGACCAACCGTGTTCCCGCAGGGCAGGTACCCGAGGTTTCCTCAGACCAGCGTGGCCTCGGACCCCACCCATCACCCCCCACCTCACAACCCCCTACCCACCAGCCTCCCCTGGCCCCCTGAGCTCCCCCTGTCCCGGGCCTGCCCCCCTCCTGCAGTTTAATAAGCCCTTTAGCACAAAGACCAGCACATCCTCCTTCTTCTGGGTTCAGGGCCTGCTCGGGCAGCGCTGAGCAGTCTGCGTGCTAGACGGAGAGGATTCATCTCCGTGGTGACCGACTCTGTCCTGGACCTGCCTCCAGTCCGGCTCCTCTGAGCCTCTCGGCCTCGGCCCCGGCGTCCGGCCCGCATTGCCCAGTTCCAGCAAGAGCCCTGTCCGGCCAGTGCAGACAGAACCGCCGCTTCGTGTCTGACCACCCGCGCACGGGGTCGGGCCCCTCCTGGCCCCCGCCCCCGCCGCCTCCAGCAGGGGTCCGCCGGGGCAGCTGAACCAGCCTCACACCGCCGACCCTGTGGATTTCCCTCGAGTTTCTGTCCACGGGACACCCCGCCCCCGTGCCCCCCCCAGCTCCCTCTGGCTGCAGCGCCCCCACCCGCATCACTTTCGGGGCGGAGCCCGGCTCTGGCCCGAGGTCTCTTTTCACCTGTTGCAGTGGTTCCTGAGTACAATCTGTTTCTCCTATTGAAGCTGGTTTTTGTGGGTTTTTTTTAAGATTTTATTTATTTTTAGAGAGGGGAAGGGAGGGAGAAAGAGAGGGAGGGAGAAAGAGAGGGAGAGAAACATCAATGTGTGGTTGCCTCTCACGCACCCCCTACTGGGGACCCGGCCCACACCCCAGGCATGGGCCCTGAATGGGAATTGAACTGGCGACCCTTTGGTTTGCAGGCCGGCCCTCAAAGCCACACGGGCCAGGGCTGGTTTGGTTTTTTTCCTTTAACAGTAGTCAAAGTAAAATCCCCTTCTTTTGCTGAAACTTTGTATCCCTACGGTTCCAGCACCAAAGGGCGGGTGCAAAGGGCCGGGGGAGAGTCACGACATCCAGCTTCAGATGGATGGACACGCCGAGGCAGGGCTGGTCTAATCCCTCAGCCGAGCGGCCAAACCCGACCCTCCGGTTTCCGGAACCAGGCGGAGCTGCAGAAACCCCGCCGGTTCCCTGGGCCGGAGGCTTCGGCAAGTCCTCTCTGAGTTTGCTTTCTTGTCTGAAAAACAGGGACGCCGGAGCCTGGGAGCCGTGCTCCACGGGTGGAACAGAACCCACGGGCAGGGGCCCCCGGAGGAGGGCGGGCGGGCGGGCTGGGCCCTGCCCCCGCCCCCGTCAGCCCTCAGGCCTCGCTCCCGCTCCTGCAGGGGGCGCTCCCTGCCTCCTCCTTCGCTCGCTGGTCCCAGCAACAGTTTCCCAACGAGCCTGCGTGTTCTGCCGTCGGGGGGTTTTCTGGCCCCTTAGTCTCTCAGGGGCAGCCGATGCAGCAGAGGTGTCTGAGCCTCGCAGACAGACAGGCTGGGTCCCAGCCGAGCCGTAGTGCAGGTCCCCGGGGCCCCAACAGGTCATTTGACCCCCAGGCCTCCCCGTCGCCCAGTGTAGAATGGGCCTCTCTACGCCTGCCCGCCGGAGGGCTGGTGGGAAGGCCCCGTGGACGGAGCACTAGTGTTTCAGCCTACGGTGTGTGCGCCAAGGTTCCTGGGTGGGCATCCAGCTCTGCCACTGTCCGTGTGACCTGCGGCCCATTCTGGAGCCCGTGGGCCTCGGTGTTCTCATCCATAAAATGGGTGCAGTTACAGCACTCCCCCCCTCCTTACATAACTGGTGTGAACTGAGTTCACCTGTGCCAAGTGCTTAGCGCAGCGCCCAGCACGTGGTGGCGCTGTGGAAGCATCTCCATAGTAACACAAGCAGTTGTCACGGTCATTTCAGGAAGGTCTGGGACCCTTCTGCCTCACCGCACGGCGCGGCCACACCGCGTGCACGCATGCAGTGCCTGCTCGCCCCAGCACGGACGGAAGAGCCAAGCTGAGCCTGAGGGTGGACGCGGGGGCTCGGGCTCCCTTCCCTGGACTTGGCCTTCTTTCGTGGCCGGTCTTCACGAGGGGGCTGGCAGCAAGGTGTTCATAAGACGGCAGTGTCCGGCTTCTCAGCGACAGACGGCTACAGTCGGAGACGGGGAGGGGAGCCTCGGACCCCGGGGTTCACATGAGAGAGCTGACCCACTCGAGTGGACTTCGGGGGTCGTGTACCCAGCCCCACGTGTCAGAGCCGACACCCTTCACACCTGTGGGCCCTGGCCCTCAGAGCCGCCAGTGGTACCTCCAAGCACACCAGCCTCCACCTGAGTGTCCTGGGAGCCAGACAGAGCTGCTCTGCCCTGCAGCCGGGCCCCGGCAGGGGGCCGGGTCTCCAGGAGAGCCCCGGCTGGCTCTGCAGGGACCCTGAGGGCCCGCTGCCTCCAGGGCCAGCAGCTCCAGCCCCGCCTGCCGGGCACTTTGTAACTTTATGACTCCATCAGCGCGAAGAGTGCATTGTAATGAATGAGCTTTCAACAGCAATTCATCAATTAGTTAAAAATGGCCTTGGATCGATCTTCCCGGGAGGTTGGGCTGCAACCGCATCTTGGGAAGAGCAGAAACAGCACCGTCTCCGTCTGCACGGCGGCACTGGCCTTGGCAGCGTCCACGCCGGAGGGTCCACGCCGGAGGGTCCACGCCGGAGGGAACTGAATCTGCTTGCAGCCGGGGAGCAGAGATAACTTTCACTTCATTAAATCACGATCCTTTCGTGGGCCGTCCTTACCTCAGCAAACCAAACGTGTTAGAATTCAAAATGAACAGTCTCACTCCAACAGCCTCCCATTGCACAGCGCCTGGTTGTTACGAGATGAGGGGGGGCGGGGACGTGGGGCAGGATCGAAATCACGCAGCAGGTGCGTGGCCACGGCAACCCAGGGGGCCTCCTGCCAGACTCTCCCCCCAGGGACGTGGTGGCCAGGCCACAGTGGCCCCTGCTGAGATGCTGACCGAGCCCTGGGCACCGAGTCCTTTCCTCCTGGGCTACTGCTGCCTGCTCTTCCCTGTCAGCTGGGCCCAGATCCGGTCCAAGCGAGCCATGCGTGTTTTCAAACGCTGAATTTCCCTCGCCGCCCCGATGCTAAAAATTCCCCAGGTGCCTTAGCTGCGCCCTCGGGAGACCGTGGCGAGCAGAGAAACGTCATCTGGGTTATTTTGCCACGAGTCAACCGGAAAACTTTCGAAGTGGCAAGATTTCATTTTCTGTTGCTGAGAATAGGGACCAAGGGAGAAGCGAAGCCTCATTCTAGGAAACCCAGGAAGGTGCGCTTGCCTGCCTGTCCCGGGAAAGCACGAGCTCACGGCGGGGAGGAGGGGCTTCCATGGCCGCCACGAGCTCAGCCCTGTCACGACTGGGCCGTGGCGCATGGTCACGAGGAGGTACACGTCCCATCCCCCGGACGCTTCCACTAGCAAGCCCGGAGTGCTTTTCGGCACCGTGAACACGTCACGCCGCCGCCTCTGGCCTCTGTGGTCTCTAACGAGACCTCAGCTGCTCATTGCCTTGGGGGTCTCTGCACTTGAATTGGCAAGATTTTACTTTCTGCTGCAGACAGAAACGCAGTCCGGCCCCCCCCCACAGCCTCACAGCAGGTTTCCTGGCGGATACACCGAGGGTCAGCGCTTGCCAAGGGAGAGAAGGAAGCCGGACGGGGCAGAGGAAAGAGACCAATGGTGACGTAGGCTGTGGCCACGGCAAAGATGCTGGCCAGTCTCCTGACCCCCCCGGGGAGCCCTAGAAGTGGGGTGACCCTTCAGAGTTGCCGGACCTTGAGAAAAGGGGGCCGAGAGTGTGCACCCCCTTCGTGAGCGCATCAGTGGATGAGGGCCGCCCTGGGGAGGGTGCGCCCTTGGGTGAGAAGGCTTTCTTCGGTTGAGGGACTCTCCGAGGATTTGGCTGGGAGTGATCAGCCACCGAGTCTCCCAGCGGTTGGGATCCTGGAGCCTCCTGGGGTCTGGGGGGCAGGGGTCTGCTGCAGCCGGCGGGAGTCCCACGACCTCCGGGGGCTCGTGGCCTTTCGGCCTCCTTGGCTTCCCGGGATTCTGCGCTGTTCATCCGGAGGCCAACTCCAGCCCTGTTTTTAAGGGGCATGAATAACCTCACTCACACCTTGGTTTCAAGGTTCAGGAGCCGGCAGACGGCCCTCCGTCTCGGCCAGCCACCGCCTCTCTGCTGCTTCCTTCTGGGTTCCTTCCCCTGCGATTCCCTGTGGCCCTTCTTCTCAGCCTTCTCCCCGCCGGGCAGAACCAGAAGACTTCCACTCCCGGTCGGCATGGAATCAGATCACCCTTCCACCCACCCGCCGCAGCTTCAACACAGGACGGAGTCGTGAAACCACGGTTCTTGAGGCCTTGGACGTCTGTCCGTGGAGGGCAGTGGCCCCTGGCCACACGTTCCCAAGTCGTCCCCGTCCGGAACCCCCTGATTTGAGACCCCACAAGGCCGTCCTGTTTATTGGGAATATTCTAACTCAGTCTTCAAGACTCTTCCCTCTGACCGTCCTGCCTTCCTGTACCAAGAAACAGCTCTGAAGAATCATGCCGCCGAATGCCCAGAGCTGCCCCGATTTGCTCTTCAAAAACCGAAACCAGTGAGAAACCTGCCCCGAGCAAACGGGGCTGAGAGTCACCTCCGAGCTCTTACCTGCGCGCTGGAGGGGACGGAGTTCGGAATCTCACACAGACAGACATTCCTGAGAGAGGGCGATGCGGGATCCGGGCTGAGCTCTGCCCGGCAGGCGCTCGGGGCCAGCATTCCATCGGGTCCACGTGGAGCTCAGCGCGGCCGCTTCCTGGCCGTGCGGTCTCCCCCCACCAGCCCGGCTCCTCGCACTAAAGTGGGGATAAGGTGCCCGGCACACTCATCGTGGGACCAGGACCTGGGTGTGGTCAGCCCGCCACAAGCGGGGTGTAAAGCAGAGAGTCATAAAAAATGTCTGGCCCATCCTCACACCTTCTTTTGACTTAAAACGTAAATTGACTCGCTCACCGTGAGTGGGAAGCATCGGGCAGAGAGGGGCCCAGGGGCTGAGGGAGCCGCAAAGGGCGACTCCGGAGTCTGGGTGAGGGGGCGAGGGGGCCCGGGAGGCCATCGAGGGGGCGTGCTCAGAGACCGCCTGCTCCCAGACAGGGTGGGTCTGGGGGGGGGCGGTGGGCGAAGGTCCCCGGCGCGGGCTATGTGACTCTGGGGCCCGGGGACGTGCAGGACGCCCCTCCCTGCTCTTGTGTCTGGCCCCTTTGCCTTTGGTGTCTTCCCCCCATGGGGCGACTTGGGGGTGGCATTCACGTGCTGGAGAGGTGCCCCTGAGAAGGGAGGGGCTCCCGCTGAACACTGAGCTCCCGAGGAACCTGCAGCAGGTCCGCCTGGGGACACAAGGGTGAGGGGCGGGGGGCTCCCCGACAGAGCGAGGGAGAGGGGCTGAGAGCCACTGCCCGCCCCCCATCACGGAGCTGTCTGCCTCTGCCCACAAAGGACTTCTGAGCGTTGGGACAGATGCCGTTTCCATCTGGGGTCCAGCTGCCGGGGGGTGCAGGGCGCCCAGGTGCTGAAGGGCACCTCTGCAGCGGGTTCTGGGATTTCAAACCCCAGACGGGCCCACAGTGGGCCAGCGGCTCCCCGGTGGAGGCTCCAGACTGAAGCCTCTTTGTTCCTGCCGGATGAGTCATGAATGCCCTTTCGGAGGGAACAAAACAGACGTGTTTTGGTGGAGAAAATACATTAAGAATGCAGAGCATTTTTCCACACGGCCATCGGATCATCTAATGCAGGGTGACAAGGGCACCCCCCCCCAAGCTCTCGGGCTGACCTCCCCGGGAGGGCGGGGCCCGGGGGTAAGGGACGTGCTGACCCATGGGGGGCGGGGCTCTTCCTCTTCCTGGGGTTCCTGTTGGAAAGGGGCTGCCCGTTCTCCCGGAATGTTGCTTTTCCGAGAGCAAACCGTGGCCAGCGGCAGCCTGTGTAGTTGTCGCGAGAAGGTGACAGGGCCCTGATGCGGCACGGGCTGTGTGCTCGGCGTCACCGCTCTCGTCCTCGCGGCCTTCCCCAGGAGGAGCTGCAGCCCAGGGACCGTCGGTCGCCTGCCCGAGGGCACGCAGCCAGTCGGGGCGCTGCTGGAGGACACACTGGAGGGGGGCGGTGCAGGCCCGGGCTGGGTGCGGTGGAAAGGGCCCTTCCGGCGGAGCCAGGAGAGAGCTGGGGTGGGCCGGGCCCTGCCCTTCCCCCGCTGGGCGCGCCGAGCCCAACGTCTTGCTCTGCATCTTCGGCGCAAAGCCTCCGTCCAGGGGTGAGCGGACTGGCCCTTTGAGTGGCCCTTTGAGTCAATGTAAGCTGGGTCGGCCCTGACCGGCGAGGCTCGGTGGACTGAGCATGGACCCGCAAAGCAAAAGCTCGCCGGTCCCGTTCCCCGTCAGGGCACCGGTCTGGACTGCGGGCTGATCCCCGGCTGGGGGCGTGCAAGAAACAACCGATTGATATTCCTCTCGCTCATCGACGATCCTCTCCCTCTCTTCCTCCCTCCCTTCCCCTCCCTCTAAAAAAAAAATAAATTAAATTAAAAAAAAAAAAACCCATGAGCTGGGTCTCCAGCGGCCTTGCCCACACCCGGCTCCGGGAAGCCCTCCCTCTGCAGAGGGTCCAGCAGCCATTTAGGACAGTGATTTGTTGTCGGGGAACGGTCTGGGTTGATCCGACAGCACGCACGCACACGCACACACACGCGTGTGCACTGGGCTCCTGATACAGGCATCCTCACCCCATGAACACATGGTCTCCACACACACACACACACGCACACACACCCCCCGAGCACACGCACACGGGCTCCTGATGCACACGCAGAAGGAACCACTGACCAAGCCGAGCCCACCCACCCTGGCGGTGGCGCCCCCTCCGACCACAGAGAAACCCCGGCGAACCCGCAGTCCGCCTCCGCCTGTGGCACTTCTGCTGCTGCGGCTCTGTCACCGCCGGGCACAGCTTGGGGGCCTGGGGACGCACATTTCCGGGAAACGCGGCAGGATTGCATCAGCCCTGCCTCACTGCTCCTGGCTGGCTGCAGACAGGGAAACCCGTGTCGTTGATGAAGGGGAGCCACAGTGACATCACAGCGGGAGAGACGCAGGAAGCAGCCCCGAGGTCCCGGTGCCAGTGCGCGCCTGCCTGTGCGTGTCATCCGGGGCCAGCCGCAGCCCCAGGCTCTTGACCGGAAGGGAGTCCTTGTCACTAGGGCGGGGGAGGGGATGCGACCCCAAAACGCCTCTCTCACCAGGCAGAAGCTCCTGCCTAAGTCTCCCCGCTGTGCAACAGGATCCAGCGCCTCCCTCCACCCCCGCCCGCACCCCCAGGTTGAGGGGCCTGGCCTTTGTCCTCAATACCCACCAGGGGCTGACCAGTTGAAGCGGCTTTAGATGGATGGACCTGCCCGGTTCAGACAGGCGCCGTGGGATGGCGCGAAAGCCCAGACTCCAGGCACCTGCCAGCTACCCCCACCGCTTGCCAACGTCCCTGCGTCTTCAGCACCCACCCCCCAGATCCTGCTCAGACACCCTGGGGCCCGCCCTGGGAACCCCCTGGCTCAATGAACCTCTTCCTGCTATTTAGACTTCCTAGTCACACAAGCCAGTAAGTCCCCTTTTTATGCTTCCGTCCTTTAGAACTGAGATTTTCATCTCTCAAAACGTAGAGCGCCCTGACTAGCACAGACGTGTTCTGGAAAGGGCACTGAATGCCAGACGCAGCGGTGCGAAGGTCGGTCGGTTCGGAGGGGAGAGCACCTCTGACATCCGTGAGCAGACAGGCAGGGCCCTCCTGTGTATCCAGTCACTCCAGAAATGTCCGAGGGCTTCCCGGGACCCGTCCCCCAGTGCGCATGCACCGTGGTCCCCGCCCTGAGGAACACCGTCAATGTCACTCGGTAAACAGCACGGGACTGCGGGTCACCTATCAAACATTGTGATAAGCACCTGTTGACATAAGGCACTTAGTTCGAGATGGTGGCCCAGCCGAGCTATTGGAAGGCCGGACTGGCCTGTACGGTTGGACTGGACAGGCATCAGGTTGCCCCTCAGGGGCTGCTGGGAGGTGGGGGAGACCCCAGCGATGGCAGGGACGAGAGGACTGGCAAGTAGGGGCAGCCTTGAACCCCGCTGAACGGGAAGAAGGCTGATGGCCGGGAAGTGGGAGCAGAGAAAGGAGAAGTAGAAGGCAGGAGTGAGGACAGGTGACCAGACGCTGCGAACAGCAGGAGCGGCCGCAGGACAAGCCGGTTTGCGGCGGGGTGGGGGCCGGGCGGCGTTGGAACGTTTGTTCAAAAAGCGGTGGGAAATGCCGCCGCGCCATCTCGAATTGTCGGCTAGGGTGGGGCTGTGTTCCCGAGGGCACTTCCGACCGGAAGACGGGGGACCGAGTCCCAGCCCCGCTCTGTCTTTGCTCCGCGCGCTGAGCGGGTCCCTCGCCCTTTCTGAAGTTCCGAGGACGTGAGAGCGCCCTCCTCACTCCGCCGGCCTCACCCGGCGACCGAGTGAAGCGCTGTCGCTGCTACAAGGCGCACGAAGGTTGGTGACGAGTATTATCATAAAAATGATAGTACTACCGGAAGCTGTGGACGAGCATTTAAAAGCTCTGCGTGGACGTACGTGATTCTTTATAAAGATTTTTTTTTTATTTGTCTTTAGAGGGGTAGGGGATAGGGAGAGGGAGAGAAACATCAATGTACGGCTGCCTCCCGCGTGTCCCCCGCTGGGAACTGGCCTGCAACCCAGGCATGTGCCCCGACTGGGAATCGAACCGCGATCCTCTGGCTCGCAGGCCCGAGCTCAATCCACTGAGCCACACCAGCCAGGGCGACGTACGTGATTCTTAACTCTCCGGATTAGAACCTCGGGACCATCGCATGCCCCCCCCACCCCCCGCCCCATAACTAAAGGTGGAAACGCAGGGATCTGGGGCCTGGAGGGTGGGAATGACGCCTCCGGGTCTCAGCAGCCGCCCACACTGCCCTCGCCCACGGAACTGCACCCCCCCCAGAAACTGCCCCCCCCCCGCCCGGAGCAGAGCCCGTCACTAGTGGGAGAGGCAGGCATGAGCTCCGCACTCGAAGCTTCCCCTCGCTGTGAACAAAGTCAGTTTTGCAGGCTAGAAATCGCTTCCCTGGGTGGTAGAGGGAAGCCATTAGCAGGCCCTTGACAGAAACCTGGGCAGGCTCTGATGTCCCTCCTGGCTGGGCTGTCCTGGGGCAGCAGCCTGCCCCGCCCCACCCCCTTCCTGGGGCCCAGGGCCCAGGGCCACGGCCAGCCTGCCTCTCGGGGATGGAGCGTCCCGAGGTCACGCGAGCCCCAAATGGCTCTGCTCCAAGCCCACAAAGCCGCCTCTGTGCCCCCAGCAGGCTGTCTCCTCCAGTTTGTGACTTGCTGAGGAGTCTGAGCTCAGGACAGAACCGCTAACACCCAGAACTTGAACAGCTGGAGAAGCCGAAAGGGATGAAATAACTGTCCCAGACACCGGGTGGGACAAGTTTCTCTGCTGGTGCCTTCTCTGCCTGGCACCTCCAGACACGCGTGGCGTCTGGGGCCTGGAAGGGCGCCGGGCCCGCCAGACCCCCTGCGGGTCCCGCACCTTTTTTAGTTCATTCAGGAAAGCAGCCAGTTGATATGCCAGCCAGCCCTGTCGACCAACCTTCCGTCTTCCGCCAAGGTAGTCCTTCCTTCCTCGACGTGGCGTGAGCAGACACGAGGGGCGAGGTCAGGGGTTTCCTCCATCACCGCCGACTGGGAGGCCACGGGGGGCTCCTCTCTCCTTCAGGAGCCAGTTCGCTGACATGCGCCGGTTGGGGAGGAGGCGAGCACTCGGGGCGCCAGTCAGCCCGGCGAGGTGCCTGGGTCTGGGGTGAACGGGGGGGGGGGCCCTCCGGGGAGAGAGGACGACCTCGTGTGGGGGGAGACACAGAGGCCTGGAACCTCGACTTCTCTGTAGTTTGTTGCCCCTGGTGCAAGTGCGTCTATTCAAAGCAATTACTAAGGCAAGGCCTTGGGGACATGAAGCTGAGTGACGCACCCTCAAGTTCCCCTTGTAAACTCACAGCGCGGCTGTGGGGAGGCAGCTGCGCTGGCCAGCGTGAGGATCGAGGGGTGAACGCTGTGCTGAATGCGAGCAAAGAAGGTGTGCCTGCCCAGCCAGACCCGGGCTGGGGGGGCGGGGGTGCTGCGCGTTTTGAGGATTTCGAGCTGAGTGTTGAAAGATGGAAGGAGCTCACCGAGCAGACAGAGCAGAGGGCGTCCTGGCCGGGGGCTGCCAGCGGTCTGGCCCTCCCCCCAACCAGACAGAGCTTCAAAACCCAAATGCACTCGAAATGGGTCCGTGGCTCTCCATCACCCCCGGTGGCAGCACGGTGCCCTTGAACTCGGACTCTGCCAAGCTCTCGTGCCACCGGGCTCCCGCCTGCTTCTCTGCATCACTCCCAGGCTCGCCGCCCTGCCGTTGCTTCAACACACTGAGCTCGCTCACCTTTGAGTCTCTTACCGCCAGCTTCTGGCTCACAGCATCATTGCTCACCGAGTCCTTTGGGTCGGGGGGGCCCTCCATGCACCCTCGGCTAGGGGACAGCCCCCCAACATGCTTTAGCACAGCGCCACGGGGTGTGGCTTCTTGTTGGAAGTCGTCCCCTGCCTTGACTGCCAGTCACCACTGGGTTCAGAGCCTAGCACAGGGTCTGGGACACAGCAGGACCTGGGAACGAGGGAGCACACGCGTGAAGGGATGAACAGACGGGGCCAGGGAGCCTGCCTCTCTGGAGACGGGCGAGGACCGGTGAGAAGTTAGCTGACCGGTCTGGCGGTCGAGACTCCGAGGGGCCTCGAAAAGCCCACAGAGGTCCACTAAGGAGTCTGGATTCTAGTCAGACTCTAGTCACAGACTATGGGGACTCATTGAGACTTAAAAAAAAATAATTTGTTTATTTATTTTTAGAGAGGGGAAGAAGGGAGGAAAAAAGAGCGAGAGAGACATCAATATGTGGTTGCCTCTCACACGCCCCCTACTGGGGACATGGCCCACAACCCAGGCACGTGCTCTGACTGGGAGTCGAACCTGGGACCCTTTGGTTCATAGGCCAACGCTCGGTCCACCGAGCCACACCAGCCAGGGCTCACTGAAGGATTTTTAAACAAGTGTCATAACTAGGTTGCCATTTTTAAAGGGTCACCTTCGGAAAGATAATTCTGCAGCCTCGTGAACAGGATGGTCTGCAGAGCCGTCGGGGCGGGGGCTGGGCGGACCTGTCAGGAAGCCGTGTTCTCCATGCACTTGGGGGTGGGGGCCTGACTCGATGGGGAGCGAGATGGGATTCAGGGTGGGGGAAACAAGTGCAATCACCAGGACCCTGTGGCGGACTGGACTTGCAGGAGGGGGAGAAGGGTTCAGGACGCTGCCACACTTTCGGTCTGGACAACAGCGTGAGGAAGAAGAGCCAACTGAATTAGCAGACCATGAAGTGAACGGCCCCTTAGCTTTGCGTGGTCGCTCACTGGGGCTTCGGTGAGGAAAGCCAGCCTTCCTTCTGCTTCTGGGTGGCCACGCTGAGCAGGGAAGCCAGGATAACGGTCATTTGCTCTGCAAGAGACACTGAACCTCAGGAAGCAGGAGCACCACTCATTCCGTGTGCAGGTCAGGGGGCTCGGAGACCCCACTCAGCTCAGTGAGCAGTGCCGTGCCGAGAAAATACCAGCCCCTCTCCCACTGACCTGAGGTCCGGGAGACGAGCCCCTCGCTCCCGTATATATAGTATATACACTATATCATGTCTATATAGTGTAACTTCCCTCCTCTGTCCACGACAGGAGGACCCCTGTGCCGCGCCGCAGGGGTTTGCAAATACCGAAAGGATGTCACCGCAAATATTTTCACTATTCACAACGGAGAGGCTACAGACAGGACACACTTGTAGCCTAATCCGCACTGACATTTTCTCTGTCACTTTATTGAGTTTCGACGATCAACAAGGCAATAAAATAAGGCCTTGGTTTTTGGCACCGGACAATTTCTCTGGTGTAAATACCGCCACCACGTACGTACCCTTTCAAACTCCCGGAATGCTGAGTTGGGAAGAAATGCGCATGGCACACCGTTACGGTAGAATTCCCACCGTTTGGAAGCCACAGGCAGTTTGCAAAAACTCCTCAAAACCTAATAGTTTTCTGGAATAAGCCTGAGCTGGCTCTAGGACAGTACAGATTACACCTCATTTTTCTAGAACTGAGCCTGTCACCTGTAGAAATGGCTTTGTTAAGACAAAAGAATAAACAAACCTCAAGTATCTTATTTCGAAGTTAGCTATAAATAAATCAGCTTGGCGTCTACATCTGCCAGCTGAACAAAATGACAGCATTCTCAAAACTGAGCTGCCCCTGTCATCTGAACGGTCAGCATTCTCCGGTGTCCAGGCCCGGTGCTTAGATCCCCAGGAGCGATGCGGCCCCTGTGGCAGCGATCCTGTCCGGTGCGGAGCGAGGCAGAGGGCGTGGACCAGGGGACCCCCGGAGGCCAGCAGCAGGGAGGCTTTGAAAGGAGCCGGTCATTTCCTCTAGCTTTGGTGTAGTGGAGTCCAGCGAGGTTACTATACTCATCCGAAGTCATCGGTAGGCAAAGCTGATAGCAAAGCCTGTTTCCATCTGTGAAATAGTCTCTGCTGTGCTCATTCCCCACCCCCCAAAGTGCCGAGGTGAGGTCACTGCGATAAAGGGATTCGAACTCCTCTCACTTCCGGGATAGACGAGCCCCTTCCGCAGCACCGTTCTGGGGAGTGCAGTGTTAAGCAGTGGAAAAGGAACTTCTGGTCGTGCTTACACTCTTGCATCATCGGGGGTGTTCCTCGTTGGTTGTTGTTTTTTTCTGTTCATTACACATTTGTCCGTCGTTCTTTTAAGGCACAGCTGTGTCCACGCCAAGAGTGGTCATTTACAAATTAACAGCAAGTGACCTGGGTAAGTCTCGTGTTGAGCCAGCCAGCCCTCTAGCCGACTGCGGAGTCAGGAGCACATTCGACACTTTGATCGGAGAGGGAAAACCTCAGGTCCCAGAGAATTACCGGAGGCAGAAAACGCCTTTGGAAAATGGGCTGCTGGCCAATCTCAGTGGGCTGCTGAAAATTGGGGGTTTGAGAGGGGAGTTTTTTCCCCCTCGTCCCTGGAAATAATGAGTCTGAAACTCTGTTTCTTTTCTTCATTTGTTTTCCTTTTTCTTAAACAAACAAACAAACAAACAAACCCATACAAGTTTACAACCTCTTATCTGAAACCCCTGGGGCCCTTCAGAATTCTGTGCGGAATTCAGAGTTTTTCAGATTCGTAACTAGGTAATACAGCAAAGATATTAGTCTGTCACCCCTAGTGGGGTCTGGGGCAACATTCCATAAGTAAGCACATTTCTATTTTGCAGCAAAACTTTTTTTAAAAATGTTCGTAAGAAGTGGAGTAAGCAAGACTACGAATGGCCTCATGTCAGTTCATTTCAGGTCAATTTTATCACTAACAAGAGTTCATTTTTAAGACTTTAGTCCTGGCTGGTGTGGCTCAGTGGACCGAGAGGTGGACTGAGGGTTGCCAGTTCGATTCCAGGTCAGGGCACATGCCTGGGTTGTGGGCCAGGTCCCCAGTTGGGGGCATGTGGGAAGCAACCAATGTCTGTTTCTCTCCCTCTCTTTCTCCCTCTTTTCCCTTCTCTATAAGTAAGTAAGTAAATAAATAAATCTTGAAAACTTCAGGTTATTAGGATTACTTGGACTTGAATGTCCTGGATAAGGGAGTACGGGTCGGTCAAGGCATTATCAGCATAGCCTTCTTTTTACGCGTTAAAAAATGTGGGTGTGCTTCTGTGTGCATAATGTTTTCTTGATCCTCATTCAACTTTATTATTATCTGTTGGAAACCGCTTGTTGTATTAATGCCAGAGGCGCATTAGCTGTGCTTGGCTCCGATCGCTTGGTTTTCTGAGACTCCTGGGGACACTGGAGGGATAAACTGCTTCAGTGTTCTCTCCCAGGCGGCCGGCCTCCTTGCACTACCAACACGACTCGGTAACAACTTCCTTTCTACCGGCTCCCCGTCCACGTGAGACATGCCCCGTGGCTTTGCGATTTTATTTTTGTGGCTACTAAAAGGAGGGCCCTTTAGTGCCTGAAAAGTTATATTAAACTACAAGAAACAAGAACAGGAGTTGCATGTGAAGACAACAGACGAGAACAACTCCAAGGTCCACTCTGTCCTTGTAGAAGTCTTGACCGGCTTGGTTAATGCTGCACTACTGTCTGCCGAGGAAAACACTGCTTTCTCTTCCTAAATCCTCATCGCCTGATAGATGCTAGTTCTCGGAAAAAAAAAAAAAAAGGCTTGAAAAGTTATGCGGGATATCCTGCAATGTCGATGAACAACAACGAAAATCCAAAACACCCCCGGCTGCAAAACTGGCTGGGAAGGACCAGCATGTGCCTGAGGCAGGAGAAGGTGTATTAATATGAACAGTATGTACAGGACTGGCAAGTTGCAAATAGAGGAAACCACCAAAAAAAAAAACAACAACAACAAAAAAAAACCCATAAAGGGAGGACAGAAGAAGGCTTTAAAATTGTAACTCACGGCCTAGTGTAGTAAGAAAGCTAATGCAGCTATTCCAGAGAGCTAAGTTTCACATGCAACGCTACTAAAATACCAAAGGCCATACATAACGTCTGACCCAAGCTGCCACCTCATATAGCAAATTCTCACATGGGAGCTTAAAAAAGACGGCTGACTGGCCCACTGTCCGGCAGCGTCCGGAGTCCGCTTTGTCTGCTGCACGAAGTTTCCAGCGTCTCCCACACTTCCTCCGTTTCAGAGGCACAAAAGGTTTTTGTCAAGTTGCTCTTGGTTTTATCGCTGGCGGCTACAGAGACCGTGCCACAGGCCTGGTGTAGAGAGTTCTAGGGTGCGATTTTCTTTGGCCAGCGTCTTCAGAGCTTCTGGACTTTTAGAAATAGCGGAGAGTTTCCTTAGGAGCGGGTAAGCGGAAACCTGTACGGATTCAAACCGTTGACTGGACGCGGGGCTGTTGCACGTTCCCTCTGCACCCACACCGGAACGCTCCGGGATTCGGTTGTCTCCCCCAGGGTGGGTGCTGGCCTGGCACCCTAGAACCATTTGCAAGGAACCGAGAACGATCTATAGTTATCTAAGCTTCGAGCACTCGCCCGGGACGTTTACTAGAGGTGCCGAGTGCACCCTGAGGGGGCTCCGAGCCAGGGAGACACGGGTTTGAGCCCCGCTGGGCCACGCACCGGGCGCTCTCCAGCACATGGTTTTCCATGTGAAACCAATGCCCACCTCTTCCCCTGCCTCGTGAGACCGTGGCGATTAGGGGAGTCTACGCAGAGCACAGACGCACTCGTCTAGGGTCATTTTTGTTATTGTTACAGAACCGCAACCTGGAGGCCCGCTGCTGCGCAGCCGGTGGCGCGCAGCAGGCAATTGTCACGCCAAGTGCGCGCCCAGGGCGGAGCGCGCCGGCCGGCAGGGGGCGAGCGCCTCCCACTTTCTCCTTCGCCTGGACGGGTAGGCCCCGCGGCTCCGGGGAACCCCAAGAACGGTTCGCAGCCCGGCTGGGGTGGGTAGGGACGAGGACGTGGGCTGCGGCTGGGCCGGGGCGAGTGTCCGAATGCACCCTGCGCGCGCCCTCGCGGGGCCGGGACGGGGTCGGGGCCTGGGACCGCCCGCGGCCCGCCGGGCTCCGCGGGGCGCGACATCGAGCCCCAGCGCGCGGCGCGGGGTCCGAACGCCGAGACAATGCGGCGCGCGGCGAGGGGCGAGCGGCTCGGCGGGCCGGGCGCGCGCCGCCTTCCTTCCTGCTGGCTCAGCTTCCCGGCGGCGGCGAGCGCGCGGATTGGCGGCCCGGCCCCCGGCGCCGCCCCGCCCCGCGCCCAGCCGGCCGCCGCCCCCGGCCCGGACCCGCCCCTCTCCGCCGGACTCGCTCGGGGCCCGCGGCTGGGTGGCGGGCAGTTCCCGCCGGCTCTGCGCGTCCGCCTCGGGGCTCCTCGGGAAGGCAGGCGGCGGCGGAGCGCTGGGCGCGGCGGGCGGACGGGCCGGGCCCGAGCTGCGCGGGGCTGCGCGCGCCACCCCTGCTCCCGCCGCCCGGGCCCGTGGCCGGCCCACCCGCGCCCTGCGGCGGCTCCTGCGGCGGCAGCGGCCCGCGCCCCGGCTCTTCCCTTTGTCCGCGGGCCGGGCGAGCGGCGGCGGCGGCGGAGGCGGCGTCCCGGCGGCCGGAGGGAGCCCGCGCGGCGGCTGAGGCGGCGGCTCCCCGGCGGCCGGCCGCGCGCGCGCCGCGGCGATGCCGGACCAGATCTCCGTGTCGGAATTCGTGGCCGAGACTCATGAGGACTACAAGGCGCCCACGGCCTCGAGCTTCACCACGCGCACGACGCAGTGCCGGAACACGGTGGCGGCCATCGAGGAGGTGAGGGCGCGCGCGGGCCTCCGCGGGCGGGCGGGCTGGAGGGCGGCTCGGGCCGCAGGTAGCTCCGCTCCCTGCCCGCCAGCCGCCCCGCTCCGTCCCCCCCGCACCCCGGGAAAAGTTTCTCTTCCTCCCGGTCCGGACGCGGCTGGGCTCCCCGTGCCCGAGATAGAAGCCCTTTGTTCCGTGTGGGTGGCTCGGAGGACATGGCTGATGGCTACCGCGGGCCTTTTTAAGACCCTCTCCCCCCACTTCCCCCGCGGGGCCCGGGCCGGCCGGTTCCCCCAGTGCGCCAACTTTGGCCCGAAAGTCGGGGTGGGCGGTAAGCGGGTCTGGGGGCCCGGCTCGCCGGCCCTGCTCCGGCGCCCGCCTCCCGACTTGTTTGAGAAGTGCCCCTGCCCGCAGCCTGTCCCGCGGGACAGGTGTGAGCTCCGAGCCCCTTCTCCCGACTCTGGGTCCGTCCGGGGGAACCGGCTGCCCAGGCCAAGTGTGCACACCTCCGCCCGAGAGGCCCGCGGGGATCCCGCCCGGCGCCCGCCCGGAGAGGAGTGCCGGGCGGTGTGTGGAGGGCCTTGCTTCTGGTCCAAAGGCCTTTGCTAGCCGCCCCGGGTTACCTGTGTTTTACCTGTGACCCCTGACCGCCTCGCTGCCCCACCAGCCTGTAAAAGGCCTGATTTGGGTCAAGGTGCAAAGTCATGCCGCCCAGTGCTGGCCGTGTTAACTAGCGAGCCCCCCACGTCCTGCGGAGAGAGCGCCTAGGAGCAACTAGCTTCTTAGGTGGACAAAGCCGCGGGCAGCGTCGGGAGGGCGGAGTGTGTGAGCCCAGCCACCGCGGACTGGCTTGGGGCCGCTCCTTACCCCTCTGCCCTCGTATCTCCTGCGTATCAACGGGGCTGGCCGTGCACCCTGTCCAGGGCTGCGGTGGGGGTCGGGTCGCTGTGTGTAAAGCGCTCAGCACTCAGCTAGGCTCGTAAAAGGTAACCGGTTTACAAGCCAGACGTGCGCCAGTGCGGAACAGATGATTGCATTTCTCGTGGCCGGAATGTCAAGTTACAGCCTTAACATAGGGGGTATTGTAGGTGTGTTAGAAGATGACCCCGCCGGAGGGGGTGAGGGGAGGTCACCAGAGAGCTTTAAATTAAGCGATGGCATTCTTTCCCCCCATCCCCCCACCCCTCGCTTGAACAAAGCATCTGCTGTTAGGAATTGCTTGGGGGAAAAAAATCCAGAATGTTTCTCTTAATGGAATTTTTTTTTCTTTGTAGACACAATCAATAATAGGCTAAATCAAAATGAACAGATTCCGAGTTCTGGCTGTTGTAAGGGTAGCTAAGTCATTCTCCCAGCCTCCCCGGTCCCTCGTCCCCTCTCCTCATTCATTCATTCATTTCGGCACAGGAGAGCTGCTTGTAAAGCTTCGGTAGCATGTTCAGTGATTCCACCTCACTTAATTCTACTTGAATCAGCAAGGCTTACACATACTTTCTTCAAATGAAGCCGATGGGAGGGCCGTAAGAAGTTTTTTCAGAAGTGCTGGGCAAGAGAAAAACGTTCATCGCGTTGGGAAATGCACCATTCATGATGTTTGTGGCATGACAGCAACCGAAAAGGTGGCTGCCTTTCTTAAGGGAAGGAAGCTCCGTGCCCGAGGCCTTTAAAAAAAAGCTTGATCGTGTTTAAAGTCCTGTTTCTTTTCCCCGCTGCCGTTTCTCAGTTAAACATTATTCACTCTGGCAGATGTTGGAAAGCTAGGCCACTAGGAATGGCTGTTCCAATTGGCATACCCTTTCTTCGATTAATTTTCGTTTCCAGTTTGAAATTCCAAAGCTCTTTTTGTGCGCTGCTCAGAGGCTTAGCCCAGAGCCTCTGTGACTGAGCAGATTAAAGAGATGGGATCCGGTCATTTTATTAAATTGTGAGCTTGCTCCAGGTTGCAGCCAGGAAAAGACTGAAATCTTGACAGGCTGGGCTCGCGTGAGGCAGATCCGGCATACGTACTAGGGTGATCATAGTCGTGAACTTGGAGTTGTGAGAGCCAGGTCGGAAAGTTGTTTGCTTTCTGGGAGAAGCACTGTGGATTCGTTTAAGTCAGGGGTGTCAAACTCATTTTCCCCGGGGGCCACATCAGCCCCGTGGTGGCCTTCAAAGGGCCGAATGTAATTTCAACTCCTTAGCAGTTAAGGAGTAGTTACACGTACACAGTCCTAAAATTATTTCGGCCCTTTGAAGGCAACTGGGAGGCTGGTGTGGCCCCGCTGTGAAAATGGGTCTGACAGCCCTGATTTAAATCATGCTCTTCCCAGGGTGTTTAATGTTCATCCCCCTGACCAGCGCTTGTTCCTTATATGGTGTTATTAACTAGTGGTGCCCACATAGCTGGGTTTCAAACAAGCATCTACTTTTCATACTGAAAAGAGGCGTGAGAATGGGTATTGTGACACCAAGTTACTGATTTAACAGAAACAAGGTAAATTGAACATCCGCATGCCCTCGGTTCTATGTTTAACCAAATGAGTCATGGAATTGGTCATTTTAAACCGGTCAACCTTTGTGAACCTGTTCTTTCCAATATAGGTTATGCCTGCTAAAACTCTTCCTACGACTGGAATACACCTTTTTTATGTGCACTCCTGCAGCTGGACTGTTAATTAGTAGCCGTTGAATCCCTGCCATATGTTGTGAATTTCACATCTGCTGTGTGTCCCTCATCCCTGCTTCGTGCATGAGGAAACTGAGGCTCAGAGAGGTGACTTTGCTCAAGGCGACAGAGCTGGTACGGGGAAGGGCTGGAGTTTGGACCTGGGTCCACGCTGATTTGAGAACCAGATGCTGCTTTCTGTGACTGCGTGATGCTGGATTCTCTCAAGTGCTGCTCTGTCAGGTAGACCTGGGTTCAAGTTCAGAGTGCACCACTTGCCAGGTGTGTGAACTTGGGTGCGATACCTAGTGTTGGCCCGTTTTCCTTAGCTTTCAAGTCTGGCTAACAATGCCTTCAAGTTCAGAAGGTCATGGTGAGAGTTTAATGAGCAAATAACAGCACATTAACTAACAGACAGTTGGTTTAATAAATGGTTTAATAAACTGCATCACAGGCTGTGGTGAATCCGCAGAACCTGGTGAGCAGGTTGGGCCCTTCAGTGAGATTCGCAGAAGGGGTCAGAGGGGAGGGGAAGTGAATGGTTACATGAGTGAGTGGATGAAAAGCTACTCTGTCTGTTCACCCACGCTTATTTCTTTAACCAGTTTGTTCTCTTGGCAACAGGTCAGCAGGTAGCCGTGGTTTAAATTTTTCACTTGGTCACTGTCTCTGGGTGAAATCATGATTTCACACAATTTTAGCAAAGTCTGGTGCTGCCCCGTGGGATATACCCTGTGGTTTGGGAAATAACAGAAAATACAAGTAGCAGCGGCATGAATCTGGAACCTGAGCTTTCCCCTCTTTTTTGGGGGAGGGGGCATTATTTCCGTCTCACTTTGGAACAGTCTCAGAATAGGGCAGAAATGTGTACATACTTGGGATTTCCGTGTGTGTAGTTAAACTCTCCGTCAGAGCGCCATCCATTCTGCCTGGGCTTTGTTACATCTGTGGTTTTAAAAACATATTTGATGTTGACTCGTATGTGTTAAAATTTAATCTTCTTCCTTCCGGGCCACACTTCTCTGCTCTGTTATCCTTGGTCCCCTCGGAAATCTCCGTGCGGTCCCAAGTACGGAGTTCTGCCCGCAGGGGCGGGACGTACTTCTGGGCCACACGGACCCCCAGAGGCCTTGCTTCCCCCAAGGTGGCGAGAGGAGGGCCAGGCTTGTGCGCTTCTTAGGCAAGACTGTGGCTGCATCCATCCTAGCCTTGGTGACACGTCTGAGAAACTGCTCCTCCAAAGCCCAGACTCACAGACTTGGACTCTGTCATCAGAAGGACGCCCCCTTCTTGGCCATGCACTTCCACCGTGTGATGCCGGGTTTGGAAATTTCTGAGTCCCTCAAGGAAGAAGAGCTCTCTTCTGTGGACACCCCTCAGCCCCGGCCCGCCCATTCCAAGTGTCTCCCTTTCTTGTGGGTAACATCCGGGCCGACGCTGCTCCTGGTGGGCTGCACGCCCCACTGCTCATCTAGTGTGTGGGAGCCCTGCCTGCAGCTGGGCCGTGGGTGGGGAGAACCAAGAGGCGCGAGCACCCCTTGGAAAGAGCCTGCAGCTCAGAGGGAGAGACAGACATCCTGCAGGCTAGTCAGCTGTTGTCGGGGCTGTGGCCACAGAGTGTCCAGGAACACACCCCACCCACACTTGGGGACGGGAGCGGTCCCCTGGGGACGGGCGTGGTCAGATGCCCCCAGGCTGCGGTCGGCAGGGCCTTGTCCAGTGGCGTGATTGGGCGGCGAAGTCGACACAGTCACCACATGCTTGAGTCACGGGGGCGTCTCGATAGGTCTTCCCTGTCTGCCTCCCTGCCTTAGGTAAACACTGGTCCACGCCGGGCGTGGTGGCGGACTGGCTGGGTTCTCCCGGCCACCCACTTCCCAGAGGGCTGCTCGGGCCAAGAATCGGGAGCTTCCCCGGTTCTTCTCGCTCCCTCCACGTTGCCAGGCGCTGGTCCCTTTCCTCGGGGAGCGTGGCCCTTCCGGACCTGCACTGTCCCAGGCGCTGGGCTGACACCGACCGCATGCCGAGTGCTCGGGAGCCACCTGCCTGTGGCAGGGTGCAGACTGGGGGCATTTTCATCTCACTGCAGCGAGCCCGGTCGCGCAGTGCGACGCAGCGGTGGCCCGCCGACCTGGCAGCTTGCTGGGAGTGCAGACGCTCAGACCTGCCGGCTCAGGACCGACAGTTCAGTAGCACCCTCGGGCGCGTTGCGTGTACGAGAAGGGCGGTCTAGGCTGTGCGCCCTGGCGTCGCCTGCAAATCCCGGGGGGCCATTGATAGAGAAGGGACGCTGGGCCCCCTCCCCTCCCTGCAGTTCTGGCTGAGTTGGTTTGGGGGGTGGGGGCCTGGAGCATCAGCAGCTTTTTTTTTTTTTTTTTCTTTCTCCTGGACTTTTATTTGCCCCGAAGTTGCTGGAGCAAAATCCCGATAAAACATTCTGCTTTCCTTCTTCACACACACGCACACTATGTGTAGGAAGACATGGTTTTGTACGTGGGAAGAAACAATATAAGTTCAAAACTTACAGGGAAAGGTTATCTCTATCACTCATCTCTTTGAAAAAGTTTGTATGAACCATCAGTCAAAATCAACGGCAGCCCGGGCCGGGTGGCTCAGCTGGTTGGAGGGTCGTCTGGTACAGCAAAAAGGTGCGGGTTCGACCCCCTGTCCGGGCACGTGTGGGAGGCAGCCAACTCATGTTTCTCTCGCCTCGCCCTCCCCCTCTCTGAGATCAATAAACGTGTCCTCTGATGAAGATGTTTTTTAAAGATTTTTTTATTTATTTTTATAGACAGAGGGGAAGGGGGGAGAAAGAGAGGGAGAGAAACATCAGCGTGTGGTGGCCTCTCATGTGTCCCCTCCTGGGGATCTGGCCCACAACCCAGGCCTGTGCCCTGACTGGGAATCGAACCAGCGACCCTTTGGTTCACAGGCTGGTGCTCAATCCACTGAGCCACACCAGCTGGGGCTGATGAAGATTGGTTAAGAGACCGACAGCACATCTCCCTTGAAAAGTTGTCCGTACGGATTTCCAGGTCGCCCTCAGGACTGTGTGCTGTCCTGGCGTGTCCTCGGAGGCTCTGCCACTGTTCAGGGGACACAGTGAAAGCCCCACATCCTTTCTTTCGCACGGCGGAGGGAAGCTGTTCAAACTCGGTCCTCTCTCCTTGTGGCTCATGGTCTCCTCATCCTCCGCCACCTGCCCAGCCTCCAAAGCCTCCCTGGTCTCTGCCGCCAAAGCCGCCTCGGCCTCCGCCGCGACTCCCAAAGCCACCGTCACCCTCAGGCTTGGTCCAGTCAGTGCGAAGGGACTGTATTTCCACCACTCTCACCATCTTCCGTGGCTTCGTCGGTGGCTTTGGCCTCTTCCTCGCTGTCGAAGTCTACGTACGAAACCAGACCCTCTGGAAGACCCCGTCTCCTGGTCGGGGACCGTCCTCGCCCGCACAGAGCCGTCACACGGCCCCTTTAATGTCTCCTGCGGCCTCCGACAGGCCTTTGGCGGTGTTCAGGTGCGGTGGGCGGTCGATCCCCTGGGGCCCTCAGTTTCTCTCTCACTGCAGGAATGTGAGGCGCCTCCAGCATCTTCGAGCGAAGCAGAGGTTGCAGCTGCGTGCCCAGGAGATCCGCCGTTTTGCTTCCGGGGCGCGTTGACAGCAACTGCCTTCTCCGGTGCTTCCCGAAGGGTTCCTTCCCAGCGCCCTAGGAGAGGGTGCTTTAAGCCAGAGTTCTATTCGCCACTCCGAGGGCTGTTCTCTCCACCTTTCTGGAAAGGCCTCGCCCTGGCCCCCCCTCTCCCACGGAGTACAGGGAGGTGGTCGGCCCTCCCTCTGCTCCCTGCTTTTCTCCCGAGGTTTCCTCCGCATCAGCGTCTGCCTTGGTTGGTTCCTTACTGGCAATCCCTCCCCTTTGCCATCCTTGCCGACTGATCTGGCCGGCACAGCCTCTTCAAACGCTCCTTCTAGTTCATTCGGAGGAACTCGATAAGGCCGGGTTAGCCAGATGCAGTCTCGCATCTCGATCTTTTTCACTGTCTTTTCCCCTCTGGCTTTTCTAGGTTAGTTTCGTTGCCAAAGGCTTGCAAACCAGGGAGTTCCAGGGCTTTTTTGCCAGGTCTCCCGGCGAGTCAAAGTCCGCATAGCGTGGACTTCCTAGCCACACCATTCTGACACCCACAACGGAAGCTCGTTTTGGGCACAGGTGTCACCGGTGCGGGGACTTGCTGGCGTTCCGGTTCCCCACGAGGAGACCCGAGGCCGGGGTTGGTCCTGCGTCTTCCCCGCGCGTCTCGGCTGCAGGAGCGCCTCTCTGTTGGGTCGTTTCCGTCGTTCGTTTTCCAGGTGCTTTTTTGACAGGCTCTTCCTCCTCTTGACCCTCCTCCTCCTCCTCCATGTGGTCATCTTCTTCCTCCTCGAGGCTTCCTTGTTGGCACTCCTGCCGCCCTTTGCTCCCTTGGCGGGGGCGGCTACCAGCGCTCTGCCCCGTGTGCCTCCCTTCGTGCGGGTGTGGCTGCCGCTTCGGCTGGTGCAGCCGCCGCCTTTTTGCCGGGGTGACAACTGCGTTCTTGGCTGGCGTGGCAGCCACCCCATCTCCCCCACCCCCCGCACCTTTGCCAGAGGTGTGGCGGGCCTCGTGCCTTTTTCTGAGGAAGAGAACATCTTCACTGCCTTCTACCTCTTTTGGAGGGGCAGCCATTGAAGGGGGGGCACCTTGGTTTTCACCAGCCTTTGCGAGCTTCACCGTGATGGCGGTGTGCGGCGGCGGCGGAGGGTCAGGGAGCTGAACGATGCCGATGGCGGTGGCTGGTTCTGGAGGCGTCGGCATTCCTTAAAGACGCTCCCCAGGTGGAGTCGATAATCCCCACCGTGGACAGATCACTAGGTGACGCGTAGCGCCAGGTAGCGTGCGGGCCTGGAAGACGTGGGAGGCAGAACACGGAATGGAAAGTGGCCTGGGACGGCCGGGAACCGGAGTTGGGAGAGGGTCTCCGGAAGAAGCCACAGGAGAACAACGGAGCTGGAATGGAATGAGGAAGCCAGCCAGGGAGGCGCTGGGAGGCAGGGGCCCTGCACGTGACCAGGCTCTAAGACCTGAGCTGGCCCGGCCGGGGCATTTAGGGACGGAAGGTCGCCCTGTCCCCGGGAGGAGCCCCAGGGGCGGGCGGGGCCCTTCACGGGAGGCCTGGTCCTGGGAGGGGTTGGATTTTGCTCCGCTGGGATGGGAAGCTGGGGGAGAGCTTGCCTGGGGAACGCAGTGGCCTGATTGACAGTCGAAATGCCATGGGTCCTTCCGGGGAGAGCAGACTGGCAGGGCACGAGGGTTTGAGGGGGGCTTGGCACTGTTTTCCGGGAGGTTGCACGTTCCAGGTGGCGCTCTGGTCCCGTGAGGGTGTCTGAGGTCCCCAGAGCCCTGGCAAGGGGTCCTCTTGTCGGTCACCGTGGGGTTTTCCTCTCGTCTTTTCTGTCCAGCACTCACTGGACGCTTGCTGGGTGCCAGCGCACTTCACCGTCTTCACGTGTGTTAGCTATTAACTCGTTTAATGATTGCCAAAACGCCGTCAGGTCCTCAGAACCTAAGCCGCTGGACCGAGACCCCAGAGCTGGGAGGGGGTGGGGGTGGGGTGCAGACTCAGGCTCTCCGCCTCGGAGGCCAAGCCATTCCTCTGCGGCCACCGGCCTCTGCGGAGCCTGGGCTGGGAAAGCCCCCTCGGACGCCCCTGTGCACATCAGGCTCTTCGGTTTCAGTGTGTTGCCTCTACTGCCTTTCTCGAGTGGATGCTTCTGGGAGATCTCACTGCCGCCCCGTGTCCTCTCTGGCGCCCCTGTCCACCTCTGCCCTCCTCGTCGAGGCAGCAGTAGCCTTCCCTGTGTGGCCGACAGGCCCGGCCCCGCAGAGCCCAAGGCCCCGGGCACCACTCACACCTGGAAGGAGGCCCGCCCCACCGACGGGAGTGTCGGTGGTGTTGCCCTTGCTCACGCGCTGAAGGTGGCTTTGTCCGTACGCTCTCACACTCGGCCACCACCAACACGTCCGGTGGGCGCTGAAGGCGGGCCCCTCCTGGGACGCACCCCCTTGTTGCTGAGGCTTCTAGCCGGGGCTGCGGGGCCTCTTCCCCAGCATCCTAGACAGAGTCACATTCTTACTATAATTTTGTTTGTCCCCTAAACCCTCACCGCAGCGGCCGACATTGCTTTGCACCTCAGCTCCGCGTCAAGGGCTGTGTGCTGTGTTTCGAACTGACTACTGAGTCCTCTCAGCGACTCCGAGGTGCATGGAGCCTGAGGTCACCTCTGCGTCGTGGCTGGGAAGCCGAGTCCCAGACAGGTCACACGGCTGCAGGCCCCCCTCCCCCGCAGCTAGCTGCTGCCTGAGATGAGCACCCTCCGCGCGTCCTCGGGGGGCCCCCCTCCCGCAGGCCCTTTCAAGCGCCCCCTGACCGTCTTCTGCTGGCACCACACTGCCTGTGAAGATTCCTCGGTAGGCGTCCCTGCGGGTGTCCAGACTGGGCCGTGAGACACACAACCCCCCGCCCCCCCCCCCCACCCCGCCGGGAGGCATTTGGCGTCCCGGGAACTTACTGCTGTGACCTTAACTGCCTGGAAGTCAGTTAAAAGGACAAAGGACCCGGGGGCCAGGCAGGCAGTGATAAGACCCACACAGAAGTCCCTGTGTGAGCAAGCCTGCGCTTCCAGCCGTAGCCCCAAGGCCGAATCACAGACGCGGCGTGTCTAGGCAGATGTGGGCCAAGGAGTCGGCCCGCGCCGGCGGATCAGGAACTTTGGGGAGATTTCTGACGGGGGGAGAGAGGCGTACGTCCTGGCCTCGTCTTCTGTCCTCTGACCGCCCTCCCCTGTCCCTAACTGGCTCTTGGCCCCGGGCAGGTGACTTCTTGGGCCCAGCCTCAGGGGCTGGGGTGCCCTGAGAGGCGTCCCCTGACCATCTGTCTCCTCGACTTCCACTCTCCTCTGGGCCATTCACATTCACACTTTCCGAGGGGTTCGAGGGGAACGCACACTGTACCTCTGTCATCCCCCGCTTTACAGAGCGCCCCCCCCGCCCCCGCAGCGGCACTGGAGGCCCCCCTGGGGACTCCCCGGTGCAGTGCTCCGGGAAGCTGGGAGAGATGGCGCTTTGCCCCCACGTCACCTCGGAGCAGCTTTTCCGGTCTTGGCCGCATACCTCGGCCTTGATCGTATCTTTGTTGTGCTTGGCCTCTCCGGTGGAAAGCAGGTTGGGTTGATGATCACAGGGTTTTGGTCGCTGAAGGATTTGGGCCGTTGAACTGGAAGTAAATACCGATCTTCGTATAGTAGGGCTCTCGGGGCTTTGCCCCGGGGGCTGGGGGAGGCGGCTTCCGTGGCCGTGGAAGGTGCTGTGGAGCCGAGATCGTCGCGTTTGCTCTGTGGAGGGGGTTGCAGAGCCTTTCTCGGGTTCACGGGGCCTCCACCTCCCCCCACGAGCTTGGGCGAGTTCCCTCCCCGGGTGGCCGGTGTCCAGGTTTAGCCCAGTTGGTCTCTGACTACCCCTGTCCCCCACCCGAAGACCCCACAGTTCTTCTATCACACAGGTTGCTTTTGCAAAGGCTCCGGAGTACGTGACGGGGTAAAAACCAGCAAGCGATGGCTGGTTCGCAGTCCGGAAATAAAGTGTCGTTCCAAATGACATCTGCAAGGTGACTGAAAAAACAAAGACCTTTCTATGGCTTCCCAAGGCACCTCTTTCTGTTGTAGTTGCTTTAAAGAGAGAGAGAGAGAGAGGGAGAGAGAGAATTTGCATACCATAAAATCCTTAGGCTTTATCTACAAGATCATTTTGTCTGCAAATAGAGATAGTTTTATTTCTTTACAGTCTGGGTGCTTTTTATTTCTTTTTATTGGTTAATTGCTGGATCGGTCCTTAATCACCTGTAAGCGCCTAGTGGGCTGCCCAGTCCAGGGCAGGGGTGTCAAACGCATTTTCTCCGGGGCCACCCCAGCCTCACAAAAGGCCAGGTGTGACTTTAGGACCGTGTACACGGAACCGCTCCTTAACGGTTAAGCCAGAACTTGGCGCTGCCCCCGGGCAGACACGAGGTGGCGGGCCGGGTAAAAGCAGGCGGAGGGCCGCATTCGGCCCGTGGGCCTTGTGTTTGCCACCTGTGGCCTGGGGGCTCGATGACCGGATTGAAGAATGGACTTGGGTACCAAGAAAGCAGTTTGCATGCACAGCTGCCGTCCCTTGGATGCCCTTTGCCCCTTCTCACCGGGTCTCTGAGCACGCGGAGAGAACTGGGGGCTCTGCCAGCCTGGTCTTCGGAGGCGGCAGAGCTAAGCCAGTAACTGCCACGTGGCCGGGAGGTCGCATTCAGACCCCTGCCTCACCGGGCCAGGCGTCGGGTGCCCCCCGGGAGGCATCCCGGCCGGCCGGCCTGCTCTGGGTCTGCCGCTGCGAGCGCTGAGCAGGCAGCCCATTGTGTTTGCCGGTTGCCACCGCGGAGGCCACTCACGGCTCGGCAGGTCACTGTTCAGTTCCCTGGCTTGCGTCTCCCCTTGCGCCTTCTCCTGGTTGTTGTTTCTTTGTGGCAGATGGGAATGAGGTGCATTCCCTGCTGGAGCGGTTGGGCTGTCGGAGCCCGGGCCTCTGTGCGCCAGGGGTGTAGCCCGCCAGGTCACGGGCGTGCGTTTGGTTTGGAAGAGGCACCGCCGGCTGCGCTGCCACCAGCCGGGGAGGGTGCAGTGACGTCCCGAGGTGGGCAAGACGGGTCTGCACCTTCCTCCTCCGGCCGCCTCTCCCTCCGCCACGCTGCCGTTCCCGTCTCTGCCTTGGGGGACGAGGCGCTGGTGCCGCAGCCCAGGCGGCGGTCAGACAGACCTCCCGTTCTCATCTCCCTCCCTCTCCCGGCTTCACTCACCACTCTCGGTGCATCTCCAAACCCTGGGGCCCTGTGGGCGTCCCCCCCCCCCTCCCGTGGGCAGGCGGATGTTCCAGAGGGGACTGCGGGGAGGGGCTTTCAGTCTGGGATTTCAGGCCAGGCCTCCCTCCTCACGTCCGAGCTGCAGCTTTGGCGATGACCGTGAGCGATGGCCTCCTTCCGCCCGCACGGCCTTCCCCGGTTTTCCAGACCTGGCTTTATGGGTCTGTCTTGTCACAGTGATTTATCATCTTCTGAAGCTGTGCTCCAAGGAGCGTCATTTCTGAAGTGCAGTTTTCTTCTTTATGGTCAGAGCCCACCGAAGGAGGTCTGATCGGTCTCGTGACAGAATGGTCCTGGTTGTGGCTAATGCGAAACCCCTCGGGGCTGCTGATTTATTTGCTCTTTTAATTTGCGGGTCTCCTCCCGTCCCTCCAGGCCTCTTGCAGGGAAGCCAGTAGGCCTGATGGCTCCCGTTCCAGGCCTTATTCCTGCTTCTGATACATCCTGAGTACTCTGGGGTTCTGGCACTTCGTTAGATTTGAGGTTTGAATTAGGGAGTAACAGTGTTAGCAAATGAGTGTTTCGGAAATTCGTTATTGTGTTTCCCAAACCCGAAAGTACTGTTACTGTTCGGGTGAATAAACCGCAGCCCGCGGAGCCTGGATGGAAACAAACGGGACTCGATACAAGAACAAGAAGAACGCAGCTCCTCCAAGTCCAGTTTGGTTCCATGTGACGTCAGGTCATCCCGAGGGTCCTAGGAGTGGCCACGCAGGGAAATGGCAGCAGCAGGGACCCGGTGCCAGGCTGCGGCCTGCCAGGGGAGGAGGGGACCCCAGGGGCCCCCAAGGGTTGCATGGAGCTCGTTTCTTGGTGTTAGGTTGGGACTGGAGTGGAGGCGCAGCTGGGCCCTTTGCTGGGGGGGGCCGGGCAGTCCCTCGGAAGCAGATCTGAGTTCTCTGGTGTGGTCTGACGGGAAGGTTAGTTTCTGCAGGATGACTCCTTCCCTCCGTGGTGTGGCGGCCACGGTCTCTCAGGGCGGGGTTGGGGCTGGGGCAGGGGGACCTGTTCCTAGGACACACAGATGCATGAAGGCAGCCCTGGGGCCCCAGGCTGCAGTCAAGGCAGGAGTAGCCAAGCGGGCCATTCCGGCCCTTCTTTGTTGGAGTTAGGAGGCATCGGAGTTCAGTCTCCTGTTTGCCGTTGTTTTCCTGAGTGAGCCTGGGGAGGGTTAAGTGTTCCTTCGTCCCCAAGTCCTCGGAGCCCAGCGTGGCACCCAGCACGTGGTTCTCGTGTGGGAAGAAATGTGTTTGACCTGCCCGTCAAGGCGGTCACGTCGTCCTTTGAAACGGTTAGAGGAACAGGAAGCTCTTTTTTAAGACTGAAAGCGTCCCAACTGGAATGTAATGTCTTCACGGCAAACATGCCGATCACATCCTCTGTTCTGTCCCTCCTTCCCGAACGTGCCCGGTCTGTCGGAACTGCTTTCTTCTCTGAATCCTTAAAGCGATCCGTCTCTGACCGACTGGGTTCATCTCTGTTTCACAGGCCGGCGCTCAGTCCACGGAGCCACACCAGTCAGGGCTGTCCGTCTGTTTGCAGCCCATCTGTCCATCACTGGGACAGACCTGGGACATCTGCTGTGCCCTTCAGTCCCTCACCAGCAGGGCACACGGTAGCTGATGGGAGGGTGTCACACGCCTCGTACCCTGCCGCACCCAGCACGCAGCCCCGCCCCGAACGCCGGTCCGAGATGAGTGTCTGCTGAGGCAGGGCCCCCACGGGCGCTGTGGGCCTGCTTCCCGTGTCCGTGTTCTTGCTTCCTGAGACCACGCTGCAGACTCCGGGGAGCAGACGCTGGTTTCTAAAAAAAATAATAAGCTATCGTTTTTATTTACACTTGACAATTTTCAAAACACCATCGGGTGGGCTGGGCCTTAGCACACGTACCACCCAGGACCGGCTTCCCGGAGGCGCGATGCTGTGTCACACAAGACCCTCAGTGGTCGCCCGGAGACATGCACCAGGATCTTAGGACCAATCAGATCTGGCCAACGAATAAATGTCCTGTCACCCAGAGCCGTTGGAGCATCTGGCAGCCGCTCAGTAATTATTTTATCGAGTGTTTAAAGCCGTGTGGGCGTGGCCTTCACCGGTGTGGGCCTGCGCCCAGATCGTGGGCGGTGGCTTCGTGTTGCGCGATTCCTAGGAGATGTACGTGCCCTGTTGTGTCACTGTCTTTGGAAGTGGCTGGAGAGGACAGGTGACTCGGAAATGTGTACCTTACTTTAGAGGAGAGCTAACGGTCCCTGGCACCGTCACTGCTCGAGGTGGTCGCTGTTCCGGGAGGCGCGCTGTTTGTGCCCCAATAACCGATGGGGCAGCAGGCCTGGGGGGCGGCCCGGGGCGCAGGCAGCGGGATGCTTCCTGTCTCGGGTACGAGCGCCGAGATCTCCGCGGAAGGAGGGGCTCCTGTCGCGTCTGTGGTGGGAGGCGCCGGGTGGCGGCCTGGCCTTGGAGACGTGGTCAGTCTTGAATGGTTTCTCGTTGGAATGAAACACCCTTTGGAAAGAGGCCCGTCTTCCTTCGGTGGTAGAAACACGCGCTCCCTCACGGGTCATGGCGAGGGTCCGAGGTGCTCGGGCTGTTGCTGTTTTTGCCTCCCGCCCACGCTGGGGGGAACCTTGGGGAGAAGAGGGCGGGGCGTGGGCGTGGCTGGGTGGGAGGCGCCCCATTTCCACGGGTTCCTCGTTCCTGTTGGTGGCTGCGTTTTGATGCTTGACCTCAGGTCTCTTCTTCGGGGCAACGGAGGGCGGTGGGGCGGCCGCGGGGGAACCGAGCCCCCGCGGGGGCCGACGGACGTCGTGTCCGGGTCGGGCCGGACGAAGTGGGTGGCGCCCTTCCTCCTGGGCGGTGTTCCTCTGTCATCGACGGATGATCGGTCTCTGGCCCTCTGGCCGTCACCTGGACAGGCGAGAGGTGAGGCGCCGTGTGGACGTGGGATTTCTCAGAGTGCCCAGGGACAGCAGAATGTGTGTGCGTGTGTGTGTGAGAGAGAGTGAGTGAGTGTGAGAGAGAGTGTGTGTGAGAGTGAGTGTGTGAGTGTGTGTGAGAGTGAGTGTGTGTGAGTGTGTGAGCGTGTGAGAGTGAGTGTGTGTGAGTGAGAGAGAGTGTGAGTGAGAGAGAGTGTGTGTGAGAGTGAGGATGTGTGTGTGAGAAAGTGAGTGAGTGTGTGTGTGTGTGAGAGTGAGAGAGAGAGACCTGGCACAAATGCAGGTGATTCCTACCAAGACCCGATGTCGATGGACGGGCGCCGAGCCCTGCCTCCAGCATCCAGCGCTGTTGTCACCGTTGTGAGGTGTGTCCCTAGTCCTGTGTCCCGCTGCGTGTCTGTGACGTTGCCAGCAGCCCTGGCAGCAGCGGCGGAAGGTTCTGCGTCCTGCGTGCGCTGAGTGCCGCCCATGCCCCGCTGAAGGCCTGGCCTGTCTCCTCCCGTGTGGGGCCGCCCGACGGAGGGCAGGTGGGGAGGGGACAGTCAGGACAGCGGGGGACCGGCCAGGAAGAGGACTTCCGTACAGATTGTGGCGTGAGACCAGGCAGGAAGGGAGCACTCCGGGAGGAAAGTCACCGTTGCTGTTTCAGAATCGTGTCCGGCCCTTGCTCTTGGGTCATCACATCTCAGGCTCAGGGATGAAGAATCCAAGTGGGTTCAGGGTGGAAGGGTCCCATCGGTGGAGGTGGGAGGGCGTTGGCAGCATGCACTGGTGGGGATGCCATTCGGCCTCGGGGGCGCTTCTGTGCTGCGCTTTGCGGGTGCTCTGGGGACACTGGCACTGGGCCAGACTTGCTCAGTGTCCACACGACAGGGGTGAGCGCTAGCCCCGCCTGCGTTGTCCCTTGGGCCTGGACAGAGAGTCCGCCCACCTGTTGATTAAGCACCTGAGGACTGTGTCTGCGGCGCTTGCTGAGCTGGGCCCTGGGGGAAGCTGCAAAGGAGGGAGGGGTTGTGACTGTGTTTTGGGGTGCTGCCAGCCCTCGGGGAGGGCCCCGCTCCCGTCAGGGGGACCCAGTGGTCTGCGTGGTTCCCTCAGGAGCCTAGGCCTTAGCTGGACCGGGAAAGACAAGCTAGGCCTGGACATGGAAGACCACTGGGGACGTTTGTTGAGTAAGAGATATAATAAGTGAAGGAGAGCAGAACAGGGAATGTTCTGGAACAGGGACAAAGTAACTGAGCCTGGGGCCGGTGGGGGGAACCGGGCGCCTGGGGAAAGCTAAGCCCGTGCGGGCCGTGGGGGGCGGGCCCCACCTCCGGAGGGCTGTGTGCACCCCTAGATGGGGCAGGGGTCGTGCTGGGCTCGGCCACTGAGTGTGGAGCGAGGAGCGGCGGCGTCTCGCCCCACGGGAGGCGCCGGCCGGGCGCGGCTGTGCGGTTTCTGCGGGAGGAGACTGTTGTGTCTGCCGGTTCCGCGCCCTCTGTCGGAGGTCCCCCCCTCCGCTCAGCCCCGATTTCTGGTTCACAGCCGCAGCGTAAACAGATGCGTAAACAAACAGTTACAGTGTGGCTGGATGAATGCCGGGAGATGCAGAGGCAGTTGCTATGGCAACGCCAAGTCTGTGGGCGCAAACAGTGGGCTTGCCCAGAGTCTCGTGGACGACCCAGGGACGGGGACGTGGCACCGAGGAGCCTGCCACGGAAAAGGAGTTGACAGTCCCTGGGGCCCAAGCCCAGGGCCCCTGAGGGGTCTGGGACCAGCCGCCGCGCCGGGCTCTCCCGAGGGTGGTCCTGCGAGCAGACTGCCAGGCGCTCTCCCTGGTTAGGTGAAGGGGGTCTGGGGGGTGGGAGCCAGCTCCGCATACAGTCCCCGAGTCTCCTGGGCTGTGGATGAGGGCGACATCCGGTCTCCACCTTGGCCGGCAGCACAGGCAGGTGTGGGGAAAGCAGGAGACGGTTCTCCGTTTGAGGGAAGGTTCTCAGGAAACCATCGGCATTTTCTCATCGCTGGAAAGCCCTTGCCATCGGACGGGTCTGGGTCTGTGAGGGCTTTGCGGGGAAGGCGGCCGCAAAGGCCCGGTGCAGGGCCAGGGGGTCTGTGCCACAGAGCGCGGGGCCCAGGAGTGGCCGTGTGCGGGGGGGCGGCCCTCCTGCCGGCGCGAAGACCCGCGCGGTTCCGGAGGGCATGGTGCCCAGGCCCGGGCGGGGTGGGGGGTCTGTGGTTACCGTCGGTCACTTTCCCTGCACCAACCACTTCCTTCCTTTTTCTTCTTGCTGCAGCCTGGGCAAGAGGATTTCCCCTCCCCTCGGCGGGAAGGGGGGCAGGCATTTCTCTCTGCTGGAGGCTTTCTGCCAGGATTCTGCCCCTCCTGCCCCCCTGTCCCAGATCGGTCCCCTGCAGGGAGCAGGTGCAGCCTCCCTGTGACCCCTGACTGGGTCTCCAGGCTCTCTGTCTTCCTCTCCCTCACGGAGCTCCCGGCCTCGGTCCAGGGGCCGTGCTCTGGGTTTGTACGAAGTCACGTCCGACCGAGTTCAGGTCCCAGTTGCAATGGACATCGAGTGCGGCGGGGGGGGGGGGGGGAATAGCCTGGGCCTCACACGGACGTGGGTTTCAGTCAAGAGTCTGGCCTGCCACCTGCCTAGCAACGGGCAGTCAGCGGCGGTTATTGGCGTTACAAAGCCACCTCCTTCTGGGAGCCCAGGCTCTGCCTTGTGCCTGTCCAGATCCCCAGGTGCTGGCGTGGCTGGTGTCCCAAGAGCACCGTCCCTGCTGCCCACCCCTGCTCCGCTCTTGCCGCCTCCTGCCTGCCTGCGGCCGGTGTTCCAGCTCGTGGAACCCAGCCGGCCAGCTGCCCCTCTGGCCCCTGGGTGTCCCCAGCATGCGCCGTGCATCGCCTTTGCAGACCTGCCCACTTCAACATCTGCCTGGCCACCACGGGGCCAGGGAAGGGCCGGTTTTGGCTTGCCTCCCAGCAGCCGTGCCCTTTCCCGCTGCAGGTGAGAGGCCCGGACGCTGCGCCCAGCCCCGCCTGAGCTGGCCGCCCGAAGGACCAGCCTCGCTCCAGGAAGTGGTGTCTGTGAGTCAGCCTGGCCTCAGGCTGAGTAACTGGCCCTCTCATCCCTCTTGTTCTGACGGCTTCGCTCCATCCTTACAGCCACAGGCCTTCCCCTGTCCTTTATCAGCTGAGTCACCCAACAGCCTCTGCACCTGCTGCAGTCAGGCTGACTGGCCTGCAGTAAAGGCTGGGCCCCTGTCCTTGGAGCCGAAAACTCATCGCTGTCTGCCCGTACCTCTCAGCGGATGACCAGACGGACGCTGGGCCCGCAGAGTCCTCGGCGAGCGGGCCCCCGCCCGCTGCTCCAGCCCGTCTCCCGCTCTCCCCGCTGGCCACGCTCAACTTGTCACGCGGCCCCACTTCGCTGTCCCTCCCCGCGTGCCGTTCCTCTGCTGGAGAGCCACTCCGCTCGTCCCTGCGGCGTTCATCGGGGGCGTCCCACCGCAGACGCGATGGGCTCTCCTCCCCGCTTGGCAGAGCCGTGCGAGGAGCCCTCGTAGGGCCAGCTGACCACCTGCGTGTCAGGCCGCGACTTCCCCGAGGGCAGACGCCTCGTCTATCGGGCTGTTCGTCAAGGGTGCTCTGTGGACATCTCCTGCGTTTGTCTCAGAATGGAAGCCCTTTGAGGGGGGCCCACGTGGACATCCGCCACCAAAACGCCCTGCCCAGCTCTGCTCTGGCCATGCTGCCCCCTCGGTCCACGGCGGGCACATCGGGTCCTTCAGAACCTTGGCCTGGCCGTGCCTTCCGTCCCAGACCACCATCCCTCCTCCCAGGTAGTTGGCAGGCCCCCCCAGTAACCTCTTTCAAACTCAGCTTCTCGGGAGGCCGAGTGGATCGCCCTTGAAACCCACCCCCTACTCTCCAACACTCTCTATATTTCCAACACACCTCTTACCCGACTTACTCGTTAGGGTCTATCGTCTCTCTCCCCTCCCCCACACTGGATCCTAAGCCTCATGGGGGCAGGGATTTTTGACTCTTAGGTAATGATGCATCCCCAGCCCCCAGAGTTGTGCCTGGCACAGGGTACTGCACCAGACATGTTTGTTGAATGAATGAAAACGGCCAGCAGGTATCGCTGAGATCACAGGTTCCAGGAGAGCTGGGTTATGGAAACTTTGTTTCTCTGGCCGTGGGAAGAGACCTGATTCTTAGAAGGCACAGTTTGAAAAGTTGATTGAGCAAGTGTTGACCCTTCAAAAAGTAGGAAGATACTTGAATGGCTTGGTCGCTTGGGGAGCACACTGACGTAGGCTCGGGGGGGGGAGCATCACCTTGCCCTCTGGAGGGGCACTGCGAGGTCCCAGGGCGCCCAGCGGCCGTCTTGTTCCCGATCCGCCTCCAGCAGGGCTCCGATGGTACCTGTGCGTGTCCAACTGCTGCTTGTTAGGAACGGAGGCTGCCAGTCTCAGCTGCTTGTTTTTTTTCTTTTTTTTTCTTTTACTCAGTGGGACCAAAGCAGTTTCGCAACAGAGATTGAGAGGCTTTGAAGCTGTCTGAGTCACCCAATTGTTGTCTAAGAGGGCGGGGAGGTTAACCCCCAGGGCCCTTGGGTGATAGTGATCGTGTCCCTGTGACAATTGTAATGAAGGCTGGTATTATGTTGGGCCTTTGAAGAGCCTATCTGATCGCCCGGGAGTGGAGAAGCCACGCTTGCCACCTGCCCTGTCCCCCTGACTTCTGGTTCGTATTGTAGCATTGCCTCGTGGGAATTTATTCACCCACTAACACTAGGGCTGCAAAACGGATGTCCTCGGAGCGGATTCCCAGATCACAAAGTTAGCTTGGCGAGAGGATGTTGCGCTTTTTTTCCCCTCCTTTTGCAGGCCCTGGTGGTTCTTTGGTGTTCATGATCTCTTTTCAGAAACAGGTTTTTATCTTCTAGTAACCCTTCTAAAACTCGCGTGGTCGCCCAGGCCCAGAGTGCTTACCGGGATCGCAGAGGCAGGGGAGAGGCGGCCCTTTCCCGGGAGGGGTGTGTGTCACAGGCAGCTCAGTCCATGCGAGGGCCCGCGTGTCCGCTGGGAAAACCGTTGCGTCCGGACGCAAACACCGATTGTACCGGCGCGCACCTGTGTGGCCGAGGGCGCATGTGCTATTTACTGATTTTCATTCAACAACCGCTTATGTAGTGCGTACTCTGCGCCAGGCCCTACGGTGGCTGAACACAAGTTAAATGTCTTTAACCCTGAGACAGCGCTGCGGGTGGGTCCTGGGGTCGCCCCCACGCTTCGAGAAGAGGCAGCTGGGTCACAGGTTAAGGATCGTTCCCAGGATCACACGGCTGGAGGGAAAGCCAGGATTTGCCCTCTCCGTGACCCCCTGTCCCCCCCCCCCCCCCGCCGCCTCTGGCTCTTGAGTGCCTGCTTTCCTGTCACTTTGCTGCCTCTCCATGTTCTGAGGTTGAGCCTCCTGGATCCGTAAACTGGGAGGACTCGTGAAGATACCACCAAGGTCCAGGACCGGCATGAGGACAGAAGGAGGAAACCTCGGTCGAACACTTAGCCCAGAGCCTCTGGCACGCGGGGGCTCGTGGCAGCTGCCGCCGCTGCAGTCTAGTGGCGGGGATTGGAAGGTAGACAGATTATAGCAATACAGCTATAATGTGTGCTCAGCCTCCTTACAGAGCACTGGTGACAGAGATTACTTCCTGTGGGGCACTAGGAAGTCCTGGGAAGGGGGGAGGGCCCATGACTCACCATCTGTGAAGCGGGCACCCGCCATAAGCCGGGGCCCTAAGCTGTTAGCAAGGCCAGGGTTTGACCAGATGGGTGGGTGTGGCAGGTGCCGGAAGATGCGTTTGTGGGGGCGGAGGGGCCCAGCGGGGCGGGCTCCGGCTGCCCAGGGGGCCGGGTGAGATTGCAGGCTTGTCACCGCGGCTCCGGGGCCAGGCGCAGAGCCCAGCAGAGTCCGCTTCCGGCCGCGCAGAGGCTCTGTTAGCTTTGCACAGGGTCCTTTGTCCTCCCTCTGCAGACACGCGCTCCCACACCTTCCTTCCAGCGGGTTTCCAGAAGTGCCGTTTGTCGTGACTCACCGATTGGACACATCCTGTTTGGGGAAGCGTGTTGGGAGGAATTTGAGAGTGCGTGAAGTGTGCTCCCTGCCCCCGCCCGCTCACCTCCCTCTGTATGGGTGCTGGGTGCGGGTGATGGGTGCTGGGTGTGGGCGGGCGGGAGCAGCCCCTGCTGCCCCGGGAAAGCCCAGTACCCTCCCCGCCCCGCCTCGTCACCCTGCTCCGTGGCTGGCTCCCCACGAGCTGAATTTCTCCAGGTGCTGGGCTCCACCACCTCCACCTGCTGCTGCCGCCGGTACTTCCCCGCTGTGTGGTGGGTGGGGTAGGTGTGTGGCCACGGAGTGGGGGAATTAATCAGACTGGACCTGGGGCCGGAGGCGTTGAACCTGAGCGAGTTAGGTCCTTCTGAACCAAACAGCTGGCCTGTCTCCCTAGGGACACCTGGGCGGCAGGGCGGGAGTGGGCAGAGCTCCTTCCAGATGTTCTCGAGAGCGGCAGCAGCGGGGGAGTTCCGGGTGTGCAGGGCCCGGGGCAGGGGGCAGGGGGCAGGGGGCGTGGGCAGACAGAGCAGGCGGTGCAGAACGTTGGCCTGTCCTCAGAGACAGGCCAAGGCGACGCTGGCGTGGTGCTGCCTTGGTGCCGATGACTGGTCGTGCTTGTTCCGACAGAGGCCGGATGTTTTAGAGCCTCGCGCAGCAGCTCTGTTGTAGAGCCCGAGGCCCTTTGGCAGGCCGGTTGGAAAGCTCACCGCGCGAGGGAGTGAAATAATAGAAATCCCAGAGAGGGGAACCTGGGCGGGCGGAGGGCGGAGGGGACGCCCCGGTGCGGGCCCGTGATGCTGGGGTGTGTGGCTGGCCAGGGGTGCAGGGCAGAGCGATGGGGACGTTTACAAAGTGAGTGGGGCTCTTCTGACTGAGACTCTAAGCCCCGAGGGGGGCCGTGGTGTTGGTGCCCGAGGACCTCTCTGAGGGAGGAGGAGGAGGGCGGAGGGGTAGACCCAGGGCAGAGCTCCGCCCCCGCCCCCGCCCCCAGAGTCTTGCCTCCCTGGGACCTCAGACAGGGTCCGGAGCCAGTGTGAGCGTCCCTGTTGGGGGAGGTGGGGTGCTGCTGGCGCCCAGCGGGTGGACGTGCCTCGGTGCGCAGGGCGGGCCCAGAGGTCCCTGGTGCTGTGCTGAGGGCCTGGGGCGGGCAGGCCGCCGAGTGCGGGCAGGCCTGGGGGGTGCAGGGCCCCTCCTCTGCACCCTCACCGCTCTGAGGCCCCTCTCCTGGTGAGAGGAGGGCGGGGCCTGGTGGGCCCGAGTTTCTTCTGAAGTTAGACAGGGTAAAGACGATTTGGAAATTTTTGTAAGCTGGAGCTTAGTCAAGTGCCACGAAGTGAAGGTGGTGATTTCCGGGCGCTCGGATACATGGAATCGATCGAGATCTTCAGAGCGTTGCAATAAAATGCCGATCCTCCTAGACCCCGGGCACAACTCCCTCGGCCGGGATGGTTTCTTCTGCCCTTTGACCTCACTCTGTGCAGAATGCCACTGACCCACTGACCTTCTTTTGGGCTGCGTTTTGATACCTTACTTACCTGAGGTGCAGAGGAATAAAATGAAAACGTCCTTAGTACTGACATAAAGAAAGTGAATTCAATTTACTTTTATAATTATCTGTACTAAAAAATGTTAATTCAGTATCTATAAAAATAGGAAGGGTTTCCACCGGAGAGTTAAAGGGAAAATTTAAAGATCGATGGAACTTTAAAAAATAAAAAGCAACCTATTACCCCATTATTGTGTGTGTGCGAGTAGGTGGTTGTGCGTGTGTGTGTGTATAAAAAACACACACCAGGCCTTTTGCTTTTTAGACAAACGCCCTCCCCTGCCTTTAGAATTTAGAGCTAGAACTCATTTCCAGCAGAGTGAAAATCCCTTTTATTTCCTGCTCTTCTTTCTCTTCCCCCTTTCCTGTGTGGGGTGAAAGGTGTTTATTTCCTTCTGAGGGTGTGTTGACTTCCAGTTTATTTCTTAATTAAAGCTCTGCCTTAAGCTGGAGAGCTTATACCTTGTTTGTGGTTGGGGCTGTGGAAGGCTTCTGAGGGGACAGGACGGGGCAGGGTCGGGGTCTGGGAGAGCCCCCGGAGGCCGGGAGCAGGGTGGAGAAGCAGAGGAACGGGAGGGGCCCCGTGCAAGGGCTCAGAAGGGGAGGGGACGAGGTCTGAGCCTGGGGAGGGGCGGTGGGGGGTGGGGCTGTGGCGGAAGGACCAGCAGGCAGAAGTGGGCAGGAGAGGTGAGTGTCGGTGACGCCTTGGCCGTGGGGGCTGAGGAAGGGGTGGGGACCCAGGAAAACACCCAGGTTTCTGGCTGGAGTGGGTGGAAGCCCAAGAAAAGAAGGGAGGGAACTCCCTGCTTGGTGCACGCTCTGGTGGTTAATGCTGCTCCCTGGGACTTGCCTTGGAAACGTGGACGTGGGGGCGTTGTTGGAACAACGCCTCGAGCCTTGAGGCCGGATTGAGACCGTTCTCGGTCCCATCGCAAACGTTACGTCAGAGCGCACTTGGTGTCTTGGGGAAGATCAGGATGGCTCTGCTTCTGTTCCGGAACTTAGAGAGCATCTGTTTGGGTTGGAAGGCTGGGCTCTGAGCCACCAGGGAGGGAGCAGAGGGACCGGCCTGACCCAGCAGAGCACGAGGCACCCAGTAGGCGCTCCGTGTCCTGCCTGAGGTTCCGGGAGAGGTTGTCTGGAGAAAAGCCAGTGCAGGCAGGCCTCCTCATGCGGAGGTAGAGTTTGGAAGAACGTTTATTCCAGCGTGGACGTGAACAGGAAGGGGAAGGAGTGGAGGGTGAGCCTCACTCTGTCTGCCTTGCGGTTCCGTGGCTGTGGTTCCGTGGGCCGGCTGGCGTGCAGCGAGCTCACTCACATGTGTTTCCTGTGGCTTTCCCTCTTCCGCAGTTGGGAGGCGCCTCCGGGGGCTGGTGAGGAGCCCCGGCCCCGGCTGCCCACGGCAGGGCTGGAGCCCAGGGCCCAGCGCTTTCCGGGATGGCCCCCGACAGACTGCTCGGTGGTCTCTCTCGCACGCAGCAGTTCATTACCTGTGCGCGTGAACTGCAAGTTCAAGTTGCATGGTGCTGCTTGGTGTTTGTTCTGGGCTCAACAACTCATGCTCTCTGGTCTTCAGTAGAACCTTCTGTGTTCTTCTGGGGCAAGTCTCTTCCCCCTTCTGCAGCCCCCCGTTCCCCACCTGGAACCCCAGAGGGCGAGACCAGGGAACCCTCTGGGGTTTGTCAGCCCAATGTCCTGTGTGGACAGCTCCGCTGGGCTGCAGCCACGGTCACTTCATCAGCTGCCCTTCCAGATGGCAGAGTCCTGATCGCTCCCTCTGACCTCTGGTGGACACCCTTCCATCCCTGTGTTCCCGAAGGGTCTCTCTCCAGGACCTCCTCCGGCTGACCACTCAGAAATTGCCCCGAGACGGGGAACCACGGCCCTGGAGGGGCTTCAGGCCCAAGTACAGGGTCGTGTTTGCTTGGGGGGTGGGGTGGGGGGAGGAGGGACCGAGGGCTGCTCCTGTGAACTGGGAGGGGTCAAGTGTAGACATCTGACCAATTGGCCGATGATTGTAAGGACACAGTTTGATGACCCCATGATACCCACCAGCACAATCTTGATAGGAAACATCCCCAGCACCCCAGAGAGTTCCTTCCTGCTTTACACGAACTTACTGGTGGTCTGGGCACTTTCTCGGTCACTTCCTCAGTGTTTCCTACACAGACGGTCTTGTCATCTGTGACCAGCAAGTTCAGCTCCATTCTTCCCGGTCCGTTTGCCTTTCACTCATCGTTCTCGCCTCACGGCACCGTCCAGGGTGCCCAGCGCAGTGCAGAGCCGCTGTGGGGAGAGGGGACATTCCTGTCTGGGTCCCGAGCTCAGGGGACAGCACCCGGAGCTTCAGGGCGGAGTATGACGTCCGCTGCCAGTGTTTTTTGTGCAAGCCCTTTATCAGATTCTCTTCTATTTCTAGTTTGCTGGGAGTTCCCGCCGTGAATGGGTGTTTAATTTTGTCAGACGCTTTTCTGCATCGATCGAAATGACCATATGGTTTTCCTTTTTTGGCTGGAGCACACGGCGCATTTCGTTACATTTTTAACGCGGTGACGGCCCCTCCTCGGTGCGGGCGCCTTCCGCGGGCAGCGAGCACAGACTCCGAGCCGTGTCAGGTGGATGCAGGGAGAGCTGTTCTGCGCACCGCCGCCGTCCTGTCGTACGTTCAGAGTCGGCAGCAGTCGCTCCCTGCGCACACGGGACTCGGCTAGCCGCTCTGCTGTTGCCCGGGATTTTGGGTTGAGCGAAACCATGTGGGTGGGTGGGAAGGACCCCAAACCCTTGTGGCCAGACACTGGACCAGTGCGACCTCCTACTCCTCCCAACGACCCGACCGTGTGGGTGGGTTTCCTTCCTTTTTCAGGTGGGGACGCTGAGGTCCTGCTCCTTGGAAGGTAAGGGAAGTGCATTCCACCTCACCCGCCGTTAGCTCGTTTACAGGCCGACCGTTCCCACCCGTCCCCCTGGTGCACACACAGCGCTGAAATGGGCCGCCTCCTCGCGCTTCGCGGAGGCGGCACCAGCGGTTGGAGCGACCCTCCCGAGGCCGCAGCTCAGAGCCAGCAGCTGTGTGAGCCCAGGTCTTCGTGGCCTGCTGGAGTTCTTTCCCCTCTGTTGCGACTTTGGGGGCGGTTTATGGAAAGGAATTAAGTCAGGATGAAAACCTGGACAATCTCCTAGGACGGCGTAGACAAGATTTTCACGGTTCATCCTCACGGACCTCACTGGATAGCAGGGGGAGCACAAAGGGACACCCCCGACCTCAAAGTGAGCGGTGCTCGTGTTCACCTGTGAAACACCCATCTTCATTCTTCGTTCAGCACGTGTCCAGGAAGGGGTTCTACTGATGGCAGGCAACAGCGTTGCAGAATTCCGGTTGAAATGCATGGAAAACGTCCGGTCTTTATTTGCTTCGTAGTGTTCAGGGAACGATCTTCCCCGAAGATCGTCATCACCGCCTGTGACGCCGTGTCTGCTGCGCTGCGTGACCGTGACTGCAGTGTGACTGCGAGTCCCTCCTGCGTGGCCGGAGTTGAGTCCACGCACACACGCGTGAAAATGAGATTGATTTCAGGAAATGCTCATGCCTCGGCAAAAATAAAAGGAACGTACCGTAATTTCCCCGTTTTGGACGTGTGTATTTTCCACTCAGCCAGCACTTACTAAGCACCTGCTTCCTGCCCGACGGTTGTGCCGGACCAAGGAGCAGGGGTGGGGTGGGAAGAGAAGGACAGACGTTTAGATCTGGGCCTCGGGGGATGGACTCGTCAGGTGAAAACAAGAGCTAAGGGCCTGGCAGCATCGGGTTCCCTGGCTGCATCGTTAGGGCCCTCATAAGTCGAATGTTCGGGGGACCCTGTTAGGCAGCCTCAGAATTTTGTTATGGGGTGGACACCTGGGGATTTCAAACCCAACTCCACCTGGTAGCTCTCTGCAAGCTGGTTAACCTTTCTTAGCCCTTCTTTCTTCGTGCACCAAAAGAAAGAGAGAGAGGGGGGTGCCGGGTGTATTTCACAGGTGCTCAGTGTGTGTTCCCCGCCTTGGAAGTGAAGACCGTGGTGCGGCGCGTTGGTGCGGACTGCGCTGTGTGGGCGCGTGGTCTGGTGGTTTCCAGATGGAGTCTCATCTGGCCTGGACCGTGGGAAGCGCAGGTCCCGTCCCTGGCTGAGATGGTCGGTCGCTGTCTGGCACCTGGCCCGGTACCCCGCATGGGCTGTGCTGAGCAAATGTTTGCCGAGCCAACGCACTGAGGTTTGACAGCAGTTTCCGGCCACTTGCTTCTGAAAGCCCTTCCTCTTGGGAGGATGCGCCCTTGGGACAGCGGGCACAGCCAGGCCACCGGTCCCTGTCCCAGCCACTGTGCAGCCCGAGGCCTGGCCTGGGGCGAGCCACTCCTATCAGAACAGGTGTGGCTTCTCCCTGAAGCCTTTGGGGAGAAGAGCCAGAGGCGAGGTCACAGTTCGCAGGAGGCGATGCGAAGGCCTTGGTGCCCCGTGGTGCCAGGCTAGATTCGAGGGGCAAACCCACGGTGGGTCAGCGTTTGCTCACTCTCCCCTGAGTTCTTCTCTCCTCCACCTTTTCTTCCTTTTCCCACCCCGCTTTTTGGATGGAAATGACCCCTTCTGGAGCCGCTCGATACTGGGAACGCAGCTTTTGATTGTGGGGTGACAGGTGTGACCCCTGTGTCCAGACCCTTAGGTGGGAGACCTCGGGGAGCAATAGCCCCTGCGTGTATGCAGCTGAGGCCCGGTGGCCTGAAAGACAAGGTTTTGCTCAAAAAAGTTGCACAGGCAGTCTCGTGTGCATTGTGGCCGCCCCTGAGTGACAGCTTCCTGTACGAATGGAGAGAAGACACATGGATTAATAAAGGCTCGTAACTCAGTTTCCAAGACTAGGGATGTCTTGCTTAGCAAGCCTTGAACAGTTTTTTGTAATGCGCATTGCTGTTCACAGAATATGATCACAGTTGGTGCAGGAACTCAGATGGAAAATGTGACTGAGTCAGAGAAGGCACTGTTAAAATATTTTGTTTAAAAGCATCTGCTTATTTTATGTCATGCAGACGACTTTAATTAAAATACTTTCAAGATCAAGTTCCCTGGAAAAATCAAAGATCTGTTCCATTTTGCAGGGAGGTAGGGATTTGAAGAATGAGGTAGCGTTTCCACTTAGAGAAGCTGAAGCGTGTTTTGTTTTTGCCAGGACTAATTTGAGGCAGGGTGGACATGGAACTAGATCGCTGTGATGTGCTTGCATTCATTCATTCATTCATTCACATGCTCACTTACTCATCAAGCAATGGGATTGTATACCATGCTAGTTCCTGAGAATTCTGCGCTATGGACCTTCCTTCTAAGGAAAGAGTGTGGTAGAAAGAGCCAGCAAATTTTGTTCCCTGAAATGAGAAGATGGCGCATGGGTGTTAGTTTTTATGAGGTGTGGATATAAAGTTTCCTTTTGGGAAGCAGTGGAAAATTTCCTTTTATGTATATATACTCATCCATAAAAAAATCTGTGATTATATTCAGGCCTTCAAATGTAGAGCACCTCCATAAGCCGTTAAGGTGGGATTAATTGGAAACGTGTGATTTTGGAATGTCGCGTGGACGTTCGTCTGCACAGGCGGAGAGGGCTGCGCGGTGCCCCCGCCAAGTTCCGGGGCTGCAGGGACAGGCAGCCCTGACGACCACACAGTCGTGGCTCCTGGCTCAGCGCGAGGTGCAGTGAAGGCTCCTGGGAAAGGCCTGGCCGCACGGTGAGTCCAGGCTGGCTGGCTCTTCTGCCTCGGGGGCTCTGACGTTTGCTCGGTTAGGGGACAGAATTACTAACTGGGTCTCTCAGGTGGTGCCGTGTTGCAGACGGTACTAAGGACTGTGCCGCCCTGCACGCTTGACCTGGTGCCACTTCGTGCTTCTGGGAAGGGCAGGCGACGGATTTCGTTGTATTTATATACAGTGTAGTTGGGATGTGTGAGTGGCGTAGACATGGCTGTTGAGCTGCTCTGCAGAGAAGAGCTGCTTGGTGTGCACGGTGACAGGATGCGGCGAGGGCCCTTGCACTGAGCCAGCCACCCCACCCCCCACCCCCCGGGGCCGGGCTGGGCAGCCTGCTTTGCCTGTGGGCTCCCACCTGTTGTCGGTGATGCGGCCTTGGTCACATTGTATCTCTCTCCCACTCTGCGGGCTGGTCAGGAGGATCCGATGCAACAACACTGAGTATCAAATGTCTCCTGCCGTCGGCGGCAGGCGGCCAGGGCTCAGTTCAGGGTGGTGGTATAATACTGATATTGTTATTAACAGAGATTCCAGGAAGTCTGCTCAATTTTGAGTACACAGAGCTGGGATCATCCCATGTGCGAGCTTCTGGTCTGAGAAAGCCTGGTCATGCCTTTGTTGGGGGGAGCGGGGCGGGGGCATGTTCCCATCCTTTGATGGTTGTGGTGTGGAAGCTTGAAGTTGCCGCTGCTGCTGCTGCTGCTCGGAGCTCCAGGGACACCACGGGTGGGAGGCCAGCGGCCTGCAGGGCCCCGTGGCCGTGGGCTGGGCCAGGTAGGGAGCCTTCTGCAAAAACAAGCCCTGAGAGATTAGTCACCTATCTATTTTGGGTCATTCCGTGAGGTGATGACAGCTACCCTTTATCACACACACACGGAGTTCCTCAGAACCTTTTGCACATGTTCCCCAAAGATCACCGCGCATCTTCCTGACGTCTCTGTCTAAAATAGCACCTCTTTCCTGCCCCGGCTGGGTGGCTCAGGTGGTTGGAGCATCATCCCGTACACCAAAAGGTCGGGGGTGCGATCCCTGGTCAGGGTACCTGCCTCGGTTGGGGGTGCGATCCCTGGTCAGGGTACACGCCTCGGTTGGGGGTTCGATCCCCGGTCAGGGTACCTGCCTTGGTTGTGGATTCGATCCCTGGTCAGGGTACACGCCTCGGTTGGGGGTGCGATCCCCGGTCAGGGTACAGGCCTCGGTTGGGGGTTCGGTCCCTGGTCAGGGTACCTGCCTCGGTTGGGGGTGCGATCCCTGGTCAGGGTACCTGCCTCGGTTGGGGGTGCGACCCCCAGTCGGGGTGTGTATGGAGGCAACCGATCGGTGTTTTTTTCACGCCGATGTTTCTGTTTCTCATCGAGGTGTGTCTCATCCACAGATGTTGCTGTCTTTCTCTCCTCTCTCTCAAATCCATACCCTTGTCCTCGGGTGAGGATTAAACAAATAATAAAAAATAAATAAAACAGCACCCCCGCTGCTCACACCCTGCATGTCCTTTCGGTCGGAGAGAGCGCATCGCGTGCCTGCTGGATGCGGAGCACAGGGCCCTGCCGTGTCCCCTCCCAGCAGGGGCCACCACCCACTCGCTCGTCGCCGGGCTCCCCGGGACCGAGGCTCCAGGCTCCGTGAGGGCAGAGCCTGCTCCGTGCGGTTCGCCCCCAGCTCCCCGGTGACCGGAACGGAGCTGGGCTGTGACTGGCCTCGGTAAACGCTGTGCTGCGGGGGTTCGGGCCTGGACGCAGGACGGGGAGCCCGCTCTGGTTGTGTAACAGAGCTTCGAGGACCAGACTGCAGAGGGCTGGTTCTTTGGGTGAGTCCAGGAAAAAGACAGGAGGGTGGCGGGCCTTTGGGTGGGGCGGGAGCGCTGGCGTGGGCACCAACCAGGTGTGGGGGCCTCGGTCCCGCCCCAGTGGACGGCTCGGCTTTGGGCAGCGGGGTACCTTCGTGAGTGGAAAACTGGGTGGGAAGCTCTGTCTATTCCCTTCAAACCTCCAGTGTCTGGACATTTAAAACAGGTGGGCTTGGCCACACTTTGACTTGCAGGTATCTTGTCAGTGACCCACCTGCTCCTGAGCAGGTGAACTGGGTGAAACTTTTAATTGTTCACCTGTGCGTCTTTGGCCTGCCTCCTCCAGAACCTTGGAGACCTGGAAACATCTTCAGCTTAGGACCTGTCCGATTCGCACGCCGTCCCGGCCCTCTGGTAGTCAGTACTCTGCATCCTCCTCTGTCCCTCCAAACAGGGAGCTCGGATGGCGCCCCGGCGGGGGAGGCTTGTCCCCAGGAGATCAGTGGCGCCCACGCAGGCCGGCGGGCGTGTGTGCGGGAGAACAGTGTGGGAACGTTCTGGGTCGAGGAGAGGGATCTGCGGCCGGCCGCGGTTTGTCTGCTCCCGATTTTGACGGCACAAGCCGCCTGGGTCTGGTGTCGGGGAGGCGACAGCTGGACATCTTGATGAGGATGAACTCTCCGCTCCTCAATTAAAAAGACCGACTTGCCTGCTGCCGGAGGGGCGCCGCCTGGGGATGGTTTCAGATCGCCAGATGCCAGGGAGTCTCTGGCCGGGCACAGTCCCCCTCCGCACCCGGCGGTCAGCCCAGCCGAGCCGCGGGCCTGCCTGACGGGCTGCTGCCCGTACGACCTTGTTGCCTTGTGTGTTCTGTCCGCCGCGTAGCGTTTCGATTTGGGTGCCGCTGTGGCTTCGCTGTCTGTGTCTGTTTCGAGGGTGGCAAGGCAGTAAGACTGGGTGGAAGGAGCTGGGTGGGCGTGGGCGTGTGTGTTCCAGGGTTCAAGCCCCACCCGCGCTGCTCAGCGGCTCGTGTCTGTGGTCTTCGCAGCTCACCCAGGTCCTCAGCATCCCCGTTCTGAAAGGAGGGGATGATGCTCGGTTGTCGGTCAAACGCAGCCGTGCTCGGAGAGCGCGCAGGCCAGGGCCGGCCAGGCCCCGAGGAGCCGTTCCGTGCGTGGGAGCTACGGCTGTTCTTCTGTGCTCGCTCCCCCCCTCGCTCCGCCCTTGTGCCGGACTCTGCGGATGCGGGGCACGGCCGCGCTCGGGCCCCCACCCACACTGCACACACGCACCCTGGTGACCTCTTGACGAAGTGTCCCCGGCACCTGAGCACGATTACGCTCCACTTGTCTAGCGGTCAGACGTCCAGCGACCTGCCCCGTCCGGGAGAACGGCAGTCTGGCGGGGAAGACAGGTGTGCCAGCGTCAGCCATGAGACCGGGCAGGGCCGCAGCCGGCTCTCTCAAGGAGGCGGGATCAGAAGGCCCCCGGAGCGCACAGGCAGGGGGGAGGCGACCTGGGGGAAGCGGCCTTTGGGTGGCTCTCGAAGGTCGAAGGGCGTTGGCTGGCCACACGGTGGCAGCGGGAGGGGCAGGCACGGAGCGGAGCAGTGAGCACAGGCGCACGCGGAGGCGTGACGGCCACGGGCCCCTCTGTGGCGTGGCGTGACATCAGGAACCTCCGAGGGCCCTCATGTGGGGGGTGACAGGGGCCTTCACCCCGCCACCGTCGTCACCCTCGTGGTATGTGTCATCTGTCATTTTCGGTCACCGTACTAAACGGAGACCTTCCGATTCCTGGGCCACGGAACCGCCCAGCTGCCTTCTCCGTGGGGGAGGGGGGCCTTTGCAGCTTCCTGGAGGCTCCTGGGGAACAGTGAATGACGTGTGTATTTGCTTTTTCGAGGGACCATCAATATTGTGCATATTTGCTTCACACCAGAGAGCATTCTGGTCTGAGAAACACAGAACACCTCTGCATTTGCACCTTAAATTTCTCTCTCTCTGTCCTCTCCCTTCTCCCTTCAAACAAAACAAGTGGCTCCGTTAAATGCAGCGTCCATCTAGGCCCGGGCACTGCAGCCTGTGGCCGGCGCTGCGTCCCGTGGGAGGGCCGCTTCCTCAGGCTGCGGTGTCCCCGGCGCTTGTCCCCCCCGGCCGTGTGAGCGGGAGGTCAGCCCCTTCCCCTCAGTGCCGGCGGCCCATGGAACCGTGCCCTTGCCCCCCTCCCATTTCGTTAGCTGGGGTTTTGAGCGCACTTTCCTTTGGCTGGAGAGCAAAGGAAGTAAAACCAAATGGTCTGAAGCCCTTCCTTGGGGAGAAACACTCACATCCCCAAATGCCAAAAGCAAAGAGCCTTGAATGACTGTCAGAAACTGCCGCATCCGAGAGTGGCTTTGCCTTTTGAGGCACGTCCGCCCTGCCCTCCGTGACAGGCCCCCCCCCCCCCGCCCCGCCGCCTCTGCCCCTCGCCCCCCACTTCCGCCTCGCCCCGAGGCCCTGTCTGGCCCTGGGGCCTGCTCTTCTTGCCAAGCTGCTTGCGCTCTCTGACCACGCAGAAGGCACTCCTCTGAAATGTCACCGTTCTCCCTGGGCCCCCCTCCCCCGCCTGGCCTTTCCTGTGTTTTTCCTCCATGCCCGGGGCCCGCCCCGCCCCTCGTCCCAAGCGGGTGTTATCTGGGGGCAGAAAGTCAGATTTGGTGCCTGGACAGGGCCTGTCCAGAGACAGGGCTGGACAATGGTTCCTCCCCTCCCTCCTCCTGCAGGCTGGCTGTCCTTCCTCCTCCTCCCCGCCCCCCGCCACCCTGGGTCTCTGGGGGGGACAGGGGAACTGGGGAGGGGCAGGCGAGGCAAGGCCAGACCAAAGGCAGCGGTCGTTCACATTTCCCCTGGAAAAGCCCGGGAATGGCTCGTGCAGCCTGGACACGTGCCGATGATGGCAACCCACCGCCGTGACCGCCTTTTGCCCACTCCTCCACGCCCGCTCCCTCGGGAAGATTCTGAACCCACAGAACTGCTTACACAGGGGGCCTTCGGGGAGGGGGGCATGATGCCCCTGGTGACCGTCAGATGCCAGCAGGGTCGGGGTACAGGGAGTGGGACAGCCCCCTGGGCTGAGGAGCCAGCCGAGCAGCTGTCCAGGCAAATGGGGGTGGACAGTGTCCCTGGGGAGGGAGGGCCAGCCCCGGCGGCTTTGGCTCTGTGCTTTATGTGCGAGGGGATGTGGGGAAGGGCTCCTGGGGAGAGTGGGGGCTGGGGGGGAGGGGATTATCTCCCCCAACATCAGAGGAGGCAGTGGCAGGAGTCAGTGGGTGCTCCCTGTGGCCCTGGAAGCTAGGTGGTTAGCGAACAGTGAGGGGCACAGTTCTGGAAGCTTCTCTCTCCCTTTGCTGGCACTCTCCTAGCCTCTCATTAGTTCAAAGCCAAATAAATAGCCTTGGGGCAACTCTCTTGACCTCTGAGTCAGTGTCTCCTCCCTTCTCTGAGGTGGGGGAGCAGATGGTGATGTCACAAGAGGCTGTAAACACTGCATGAGACGGTGGGTGCCGAAGTGCTTAGTGGAGCGCTCGCTCTGCTGCTTGGCACTGTGGGTGCCAGGTGGGACCACCCCCCCGCTGTTCTCGGAAAAGGTGCTGGGCTCAGGACCTTCCTCTGGGTGCCTCGGGGAGCTGCCACAGAGCCGTGGACGTCAGCCAGCCCTCCGCTCACGTTAACAGGGCAGTCGTTCCAGCGGGGAGCTGGGGTGGACAGAGCCTGGACCTGGCTGGGCGGTGAACGCACAGGCGGGAGGTGGGTCCCCTGTGGGGGCGAGTGAGGGCTGCCTAGAGGCCTTGCTTTGCAGCTGGGGTTCTCATACCTGGGGCGTCCACAGGGCAGGGGAGTAGGGGCAGCTTCTGACAGCAGACAGGCCCCTGTCCAGCGTCCAGTTGGGATGGTAGAGCCTTGTGCGAAGGGGCGAGGGTTGGGGACAGACCCACGCAGTGGATGTGAATGAGGGTGTCTCAGGCAGAGCGCCAGAGCCTCTGGAAGCTAAGTTCTGCTCAGCACTCTGCCTTAGTACTGTGCTTTAGTACTTCACCTTAGTACTGTGCCTTAGTACTATACCTTAGTACTTTGCCTTAGTGCTTTGCCTTAGTACTGTGCTTTAGTACTTTACCTTAGTACTGCTTTAGTACTGTGCTTTCGTACTTCGCCTTCATACTGTGCTTTAGTACCCTGCCTTTGTATTGTGCTTTAGTACTTCACCTTAGTACTGTGCCTTAGTACTCTGCCTTAGTACTGTGCTTTAGTACTTCACCTTAGTATTATACCTTAGTGCTTTGCCTTAGTACTGTGCTTTAGTACTTTACCTTAGTACTGCTTTAGTACTGTGCTTTAGTACCCTGCCTTTGTATTGTGCTTTAGTACTTTGCCTTGGTACTGTGCTTTAGTACTGTGCTTTAGTACCCTGCCTTTGTATTGTGCTTTAGTACTTTGCCTTGGTACTGTGCTTTAGTACTGTGCCTTGGTACTCTGCCTTAGGGCTTGCCTCATTGGCCTCGGGGATCAGAAAGCAAGCACCTCTCTCGAGTGTCCCCTCCCCTGTTTATGCCGCTGTGGTGGAGCTCATGGGGCTTGCTCCTTGTTTCCTGGGGAGCTCGGCCTGGCCTCAGAGTCTGCCGTCTCCTGGGACCGGGGCAGATGTGGGCGGTTGGGCTCCCTCCCAGCCTCCACTGCTGCTCCTGCACCCCAGGCCTCGCACCGGGGCCAGCGCAGGGCCCCCCCCCGTTGCTCCTCCCACTTCCTTCAGGGATGAGGGGGCACCTTCGGCTGCCACGTCCCCTGTTTTGTTTGTGGTCGTTCCCCTGAGACAGAGCATTTCCTGCCGTGCGTCTGAGCTCTTCAGTCACTCTGTCCGAGCGGGGGAGAGCTTGAGTGAGGTGATGTGGGGACCCCAGGCCCGGCCCCCTGTGCTGCATCTCCTAGGGGACCGGGCACCAGGGCGTGGGCCCCAGGGTGGCCTTCGGTGCTGCCGGGGCCTTTCCATTTCCACCTCCCCCAGATCTGCCGGCAGCTTCGCCCCCGCCCCGCGACTGAAAACCAGGATGTGAAGCATTTTTGTAGAGCTGGAGTTCACCCTCGTCTGCTTCCGTTTCTCCAAAACGGTTCTAGTAAAATCCTGCGTTCCCCCGGCTGCCGTCTCCAGTAACAGAGTTCACAGGGGCGCTGGCGGCACTGGGCGCTCCAGACCCCACGGCCCCGTGGCTCTCCTGATGCCGCGGCCCTCCCCCCACCGTTGTCACGGAGCGGAACTGGCCGTGTCAGCTGTCGAGAGTTTAACCTGATGAATGCCCTATGGTGGGGGCAGGTATCTCATCGGTCAGTCACGTGGGGTTCCTCCCGTTTTTTTCTCAGTAATATGTATGGCCCGAAACGTAAACAAGATAATCCAATTTTCCCTGTTTAAACAATTTGTTATGGCATGATACGGTGTGTGTACTTTCGCCACTTGCTTTCTTTGCTTAACATTCTTGGGGATCCCGCCTGTGTTCTGGGCAGGTGAAGTTCCTTCCATTGTTGGGGAGCCCTCGATTGTTGGGGGGCCCTCCATCCTATGACTGTGCGACAGTTCTCCTGTTCACCGTTGAGGGCACTGGGGCTTGTCCGGTGTTCGGCTGCCGTAAGCGTGTCGGGAATACCCTTACCCGTGGCCCCTGGTGCAGGCGTGCGCGCCCCGCACCTGCACCGTGACGAGATGGAACCGAGGCGTCCCCGTGTCGTCTGCCCCGAGGCTCACACGCTCTCCCCGGCTGGACCGTGGCCTGCCTGTTCATTCCTCCGGACACTTGCGGTCCTCCGGGCCCCTGCTGTCCCCCCGGAAGGCGGCGGATCTGGGTGATTGCTCTGGCTCCGCCCCGAGTCCTGCGGGCCCCAGTGTGTCTCCGTGCCCCCTGGGAGGCTCTGGAAATCTTTGAGGCTGTCGGGAACGGTCTCCGTGACTTCCGGAGTCAGGCCGAGGGCGCTGAGACAAAGCTGCCGTCTGAATGTGGTTGGGGTCTTTCTCGGCAAAGTCGCCCTCGGGGCACAGGTCTGGGCGCTGTTTTGCTTTGTGATTAGGTTCCCTGTCCTTCAAAAATGTCGCTTCTTCTCAGATTGGAACCTGGGGAGATGGGACGGGACGGTGTGTCTTCTGCCACCCGCTTCTCCTCTCCAGGGCAGCGTCCTCAGGTTCCAGGAAGGAGGACAGCCCCTTGTCCCCCTTGCCGACTTGAATCGAGACCTCAGGGTGCTGGAGACCCAATGCGCTGTGCGCCCAATGCGCCGGCTCACCCTGTCGGGGTCCAGGCTGAGAGGGGCAGGGGCAGCGGCAGCGGGCGGTGCCGGAGGGACATTTCTGGGGGTCCCCAGGCCAGGCTCCTGGCCTCTGAAGGGCCAGATGGTAAACATTTTAGGTGTTTCAGGCCTAGAGGCAACATGGAGGATGTTATGTAGGTACTTACATAGTAAGAAAAAATTAAATTTTCACAGAAGTTTTTGTTTTGTTAGTGAAACTCAAATACTTCTCCTACTAACAAAAGGGTACGATTTTTTGGTAATGCCGTTTTACTGATGTAAACAGTGGCGTTCTTTCTGGGAGTGGAAACATTTCTCTTAATTGGGGTTCAAAGTTAGGATCCCCCATCACCCCATCATCACGTCAGCTGGAGATGTTCAGTTGCGTACGGATCCTTAGCCGCTCGAGGTCGCCCGCAAACAAGCCAAGGGCTGTACCCGGCCTGCGGACCGCGGGTGCCCACCGTGGGCTCGGCCCCGGTCCAGCCTCAGCGCGCAGGTGCCCGCCCGCCCAGGCGGGGCTCCCGGAGGGCTCTGGGACCAAGACGCTGCCCGTGGAGGGAAGCGGGGGAGGGCCCCCGGGGCCCCAGGGACTGCCTGACAGGGATGGTGCGCAGAGGGGTCTGTGGGAGCAGAGCAGAAGCAGGGTGGGGTGTTTGGAAGCAGGTCAGACGTTGTGTGCGGCTGGAGCTCTTAGGAAGGATGGCAAGACGTAGGGGCTCCCGGGCCGTGGGTCCCCCCCCCCCGCCTTTGCGTGGCCTGTCCCTGAACCGACCCCATCTGTCTGCCCAGACCTGTTGAGCATTCTCGCTGCGGCCTGAGCGACCTTCCAGTGCCACTGTCCCCACCCCCCGCTGGGAAGCCGGGGGGCAGCCGCCCGAGGTCCTCGGGCTCCGCAGGGGCGCCGCTGCCCGGGTTTGAGCCCCCGCCTGCCTTCCCAGTCTCGTGGTCATTTACTGAGCTGCTTCCTCAGTCCCGATCTGTGCCAGGCTCCCTGCTGGGTGCACGAGGTGAGCAAGTGCCTTTCGCAGGAGAGCACTAGGAAAGGCCAAAAGGACCCGTGCAGTTAATTGCATTGATATCTTACCTAACCTGTTACGTCCAGTGCTCGGCAGGCACGTGGCCGTGGCTGGCAGGTGCCACGTGGTCTTGAACCGGAGCAAACAAGTAGGAAAGCCGGGGGGGTGAGCAGGGTAGGTCCTGGCCCAGCTTTGTTTCCTTAGGGGGTCGCCCTGCTGGACCGTGAACCCCATCAGGCAAGGTGTCGCCCTGCTGGGATCGCCAGGTATCTCCAGTGCCTAGTTCAGTACTTGGCACGTAGTAGGTGCTCTGTAAATGCTACCAGATGAACTCTTGAGTAAGCGCAGGATCCTACAGGAAAAGCTGGAATGAGCACCTCCCCCACCTGAGAAGGCTTCCGGGAGGTGAGGTCTCTGCACCAGCCTGCAGAGTCGGACTGGAGGCTGATGGGTCAAGTGCAGGCAGGAGAGTATTGGGGGGGGGCGCGGGGAAAGCGAGCGCAGCACGCGGAGGTGAGGGAAGGCAGCAGGTTGGGGGGGCTCCTGTAGCTCGTTGCAGCCGGGGCTCAGGGCGCAGGTGGAAGTGGAGAAGATGTCGCGAAATGAAGCTGGACGAGGGACCGGGCCAGACTGTGAGGGGTTTAAAGCTGTGCTGCAGAGTCGAGACATTATTCCCAGGACCTTACCGGGGACCCCGGCTGCGAGCGGCCCCAGGACCTTCCGTTGGACGTTTCTGCCCTCCGTGTGTGGCGGTCTCTCCCTCTGCACCTCCTGGCGCGTGGAGCGGGCTCCCTGAGAGTGTCGGCTGACGTGTCTCGTGCCCAGGCCGTCTGACCAGGTTCCCGCTGTGCGGGGAAGCTTGGGGAGCAGGGGCAGGCGGTATCTGGATGCAGGTCAGATGCTGTTCTAGGGATCACAAAGGCGGGCGAGACCCGGTTTTCTCCAAGTGCTGCTACGTTAGATGCTGACAGATCGGACGTGTGTTTCAAAGGTGGCCCTGCGCCGGGGGCCTGGGACCTCCCGGGGCTCTGACGAGTGCGCGGAGCCTGGTCTTCGCGGGAGGGCTGCGCTTGCCGGCAGGCGGCCCGTGGCGTTTCAGGACCGGGCGTTTCTGTTGCTCCCTGAGCGAGTCCGGTCTCCTTGCTGGCACTGGGGGGACCCTGGCGCTCGGGGCGCGCGTGGCAGGGTGGTGTTTGCCGGGCGGCGGATTGAGGAGTGAAAAGAGTTGGGGAGACTTCGTGGGAAAGAGGAGTTTGGTACTGACTTTTGTGGGTTTTTGTGTCCCTTCTTTACGTCTCCAGGAAAGGTCAGGAGTGGATGAAAGATGGCCTCCTAGGGAAACGAAAATTAATTCTCCACAACCGATTTTGACTCTCTTTTATCAGTCCTTACCTACCCTTCTCTGCGATATGTCAGAAGATAGCGCTTTTAAAAAAAATGACAGCTTCTCTTTGTCAAATGGGAGGCTGTAGGTTTTTGACTGAAACCGGTCAGCAGCAGCCGCATCCGGCTCAGCACCCGACACACCAGTCTCGGCGGCTTCGGAGTGAGGACTTATGGGGCTGCCGTTGCGTGCGGTTTCGGGAGGCGGTCCAGGGCGCGTCCTCGGAGAGGGTGGGCTCTGCTGCCCGAGAGCCACTGCAAGTGTCGGTGATCAAAACTCAGGAGGAGCGACAGGTTCGGTTCCCGTGAGCCCCCGTGGACCAGCCGCTGGCCGGGCTGTCCTTCCGTCTGCACAGCGATCCCGTGGTTAGAGCCACGGACCCAGGTTACAAATGCCGTCCCACTACACGTGACACCCATTGGTTTTCCGTGGGGTTTCACTGGGTTAGAAGGGAACCTCCCCGTCTCGTCTGTGCCTGCGGAGCTGCGGCCCAGCCTGCCCCTTTGGTGGGTCACCGCGTAGGGCCACAGCGCTGGCGTGCCAGGCATTGGAAGTGCCACATGCTGCTGGCTGCTGTGTCGCGGTTGGTCTGTAAATATTTGCTGAATGTCAAATACAATACCTAAGCATGTCTCTTGAATCATTCAACCTTGCAAAGGAGGTATTGTATCTCCGGCTTTCTGGAAGGGAACTCTGAGGTTTGGCAAGGACTGGGAATGTGCCTTCCAAACCAATAAACAAATAGATATATTTGGGTTTTCTCAAGTCCAGAGTGCTGTGCCTTCCACTGGCCCATGCTGCCTCTGGCCGGGGTGGTCTGGTGCTAGACAGTGGCTGTCTTTGGGTGGGGGGTGTGGCATGGCACTCTGCCTCGCCACGCGCCAGCCGCTGCTCCTGCCCCCCCCCCCCGCCCCGTCTTCCCCTGTGTTGAGGGGCGGAGCGCAGACATGGTGACCAGGCCTTGGCAGGCTGCACGCTCCGAAGCCCTGCTGGTTCACAGGGAGCGCTGAGACTTGGCCGCCGAGGAGCTGGTCCGAGTTAGCTGGTTTCTCTGCAGAAGCCTAAGGTCCGGCAGGTGGTGGACACAGAGGCAGCTCAGGGCCTTCAGTTGGGTGGGGCACTCGGGGGTGCCCGCATTTGGTGACCGCCTGAGCCTCACGCCGCACCGAGGAGTTCTCCCATGGAGGCAGCCCGGAGCAGCCCCCCGAGGAGGGGCTCTGTCTCACCTGGCTGCTCTCGGGTACCTGTGATCTAAGCCCAAACCCTGTTTTACTTAGTGTCTTCTCTTTATTTCAGGCGCTGGACGTGGACCGGATGGTTCTGTACAAAATGAAGAAATCCGTGAAGGCGATCAACATCTCTGGGCTGGGTGAGTGAGCACCTCCTTCCCGAGGGGGGCTTCTCGGGGCGAAGCGCCCCGGCCACGGTCCCGATGCTGGGATGTGGACTCCCGTGAGTGAGCAACGGGCTCACCGCTCTCTCTGGGCGTGGCCCTGCTGGTGGACCGCAGGTTGACGTGTGAAAGCCAGACCCATACAGCTTCCTAAAGACCGCACGGGAAGGAGCGTATCTGTGTGCCCCCCCGGGGCCAGCCGAGTTTTCTCAGCCAGGACCCAAAGAGCAGTGAGCTGAGAAGGAGAAAATGATAGGCCCATAGCGGTGAAAACCTTCCACCCTGTCGCAGGTGGCAGTAAGAACAGCCTCACCTTGGGACAGCCCCCAGATCCGGACACAGCAGAGCCTGCCCTGGAGGCCCCCTCCCCCCCGAGTCAGCGATGCAGCAGCGATCGGAGCGGAACCTGCGACGCACGTCCTTGCAGGGGCCGGGAGGGTCGTCGCTAAATCACCCAAATGGGGAAAGGTGCCGGTGAAAAAGAACCAGTCAAAGGCTTGGGGAATAAACTAATTGGTGAAATACAACCTAAAATTTGCTAGATTGCCACACAGGCCCCCAGTTCCTCAAACGCCACTCACGGAGTCACAGGGATGAACGGTGTGGGGCAACGGCGGAGGGACGTGGAGAACAGACCCAGCAGGAGCAGGAGCGGCGTCCGCCTAACGGGGGTTCTGCAGGGGGGCCGGGGGGGGGGGCCTTGTCTGAGGAACCGTCCCCAAGGAAGTCCCAGAACTGAAGGAAGATTTACGATCGCAAACTAAGATGGTCCAGCAGACCGAAGCCAGATAGTGCATGTGTACATGGATGTGTGTGCACACATACGTGTGGGTGTGTGCATGTATGCGTAGGTGTGCGCGTATGTCTCAAGACATGCATTACTATCTTGACAGCAGGGAGAAAGTGTAAAAATTAGCAAGAGGGGAGGAAAAGCAGATGCTTTTCCATATGCATATTTGCTTTCCCCCTAGAGGTATATATATATCCGTATATATCTACATCTATACATCTATATGTAGATACTTCCCACATAGATGGATAGATAGATATCTATTTAGGGAAAATGCTTAAAAATACCTTTTAGGGTTTTGACTTTATATAGATATTTTTCCTCCATTTGTCTTGCATATTTGATATATAATAATTGTACTGATGTTAAAATGATTAGATGGGTATTAGGGTGTTTGCGATAAATGCCAAATGAACGTGTGGTAAGTTCAGGAAAACAGGTAAGAGAGGGACTCACGTTGTTCCCGACCGAGCTTGTTCCCCGCCGAGTGGGGCAGCTCTGGGGCCCAGGGCTGGTGGAGGTGGTGGGTGGTAGCACCGTGCCCCGCAGGTCAGAGCGCTGACCCGCGCCCTCAGCCAGGAGGCTCTTAGCAGCCGCCATCCCTCCCCCCACATCCGGTCGTTAACAACTGGGGACGGGGCGTGGTGTCTCTGTGTGTGTGTGCATGTGTGTTCGTGGGCAGCATCTGATGCTCAGAGGTCCAGGGTGCTGCTGCACACCCCTTGCTGGGCAGGGACCGCCCCCCGCAAAGAACCACCTCACTCCCCACATGTCCATAGTGCCCGGGTGGAGAAGCCCGCATCTCGATGTTCCGCCAAGTCCTGTACAATTTTTAAAAAAATAAATGAAACCGGAACAAAAGCCATCACCGTGCCTGGCTGGCCCGTACATACATACTGATGGATTTATCAATGGATTGATTGATCGCCTGACAACTACTGGTTCTATGGAAGGAGGGGGTCGAGTTGGTTTTCAGTGACTAACTCTGACCGGAACTACCCGGTGTTGGGAAATCGTCGTTATTTTGTTGAAAAGAATCAACAAAGGAAAGGACAGCGTGCTCTCCACTTCAGGCAGCGCCGGGAGAGCTGGCACAGGCGTTCGAAGGCGCAGAAAGGAAATCGCCTGCCTTTGGCTGTTTCCCGGGAAGGTGAGGGGTGGGGGGAGCAATGGAGGTGGCGTTTGTCTGCGGCAGGCACTTCCTGGGCACGGCGCTCACCTTTGCTGCAAACCGTTCTCAGTTTAGCCTGAGCCCAGAGGTTAAAGGTGTCCGTGACCCTAGGGTGCAAACGACTTGAAGGAAGTGGTCGGTGAACTGACCCCAGCCAGCACTGGGGGAGGTGCGGGGAGGCCCGCCAGCCTGGGTATCCGCCCCATGGCGTCCTTGTGGGAAAAGTCAAAGCGCTGGGGAAGCCCGGGTTGGAGCCGGGAAGCTCGCGGAGCTCCACGGCGCAGGTCATGGTTCTGGGGAAGCTACCGGGGCTGGGACAGGTGCCGCAGGGGAACGAGCTGACGGATGTGAGGCCCCGGTCCCAGAATATGTTTAAAATTCAGACGTTTAATGGTGACAAATCAAAAGGCCTGTTTGTGATATTTAAAAAAAATAATAATAATACTACCGTAGACACACACATGTACACACACTCTCAGCGGTACACACACATACACACACTGGTACGCACATACTAACACGCTAGCACACAAAACACACACGCCCCAAGGCATCAGTGTGTCCCCCGTGTGTGCGAAGCAGTAGTTTTCTGACACAACAGCCAGTGTACTGTTACATTGCCTGTCACTTTCTGAAAAGATGACAACCCAGCCAGAGGTATTTTTTCGGAACGACTTGTGTACAGTTTTGCCAAAGTAGCTGTTACTGTGGTTTGCTGAGAAGCTTTTTCCTCACTCACAATGGACTGCCCTCTGACCTCCTTTTAAAAGTCCAGTTCCTATTTGTGCTAAGACTTCTGTGAGTCTCATCTCTCCTGAGCTCTGTCTCGGCCCCAAGGAGGCCCGAGGGGGTGCCGCTGAAGCTCGCGTTTTGCAGCCCGCCCATCCCGCAGAGCGGTGGGTGAGACACCGTCTTCATCAGAACGGAAGCTACCAGAGGCTTTTGCTTTCACTTCTGCACAGTGACGCTGCCTCGGAGACCTGGCTGCGGCTCTCCCGGCCCTGCCGGGGGTGTCTCTCCTTCACTCCCCACCGATGTCCTGGAGAAACGGTCACCTGCTTGAAGCAAAACCAAGGAACAAAGAAATGCTGATTTCCCCGCAAACCCTGACCACCTATAAAAAAACCTTCCACCTACAAAGGAAAATGAGAATCTGCTGGGTGTACTTCCCCGTGCATGCAATGTTAATTAGAAGATGGTTATTTACCACAGACCTTAAATCTCACACAGAGAATTTTTCCATTGTGGGTATTATGGAAGCTGACCCTTGAACAATACGGGTTTGAACCGGATCAGTTCCCTAACGTGCAGAATTTTTCCAGTGAATATTCGGTCCGCTCCGTGCATCCCCAGCTTTCGCGTCCCCAGATCCCACGAACCTCGGGTGGAAAACAGCGTTGCTGCCCTGCAGGTGGGGGAACCTGTGGGTGCGGGGACCGGTGCCTTCCCTGCCCGAGGCCGTTTCACGCAGGGGACTGGACCCTCCCCTGGCAGTCCTGGAACAGTCCCACGCAGAGACCTAGGGACTCAGTTCAGTTTTTAGGGAGTCGCTCCCTAACAGTTAACCCGCAGATTTGTGGCCGAGTGGGCGCCAGCGCCACCAACCTCGGCGTTGTTCGGGGCCCAGTAATCAGGGTAGCAGCTCAACAGAAAGGAGCGTGATCGTGTAGGAAGTGGCGTTTGGCGGCGCATTAAGGAGATACCTACGGCATGATTTCCCACCTGCTACGTGAGAAACTAAGGGAATCGTGACCACCCTCAGTGTTCCGCACCCGCTCCCTTGTTGCGGCGTTGGAAACTGGCGCCCGGAGTTTTCGGGGAGCGGTGTTTCGGTGCACATCAAGGAAAAGAAGAACCTTGAAGTGGGGTGATGCTCGAAGAGGCTCACCGCGTTGTGGCTCGTCCTGGTGGACAGCGGGCCACCTCCTGTGACGGAACCAGGGCGGAGCCGCTCGAGGGAGAGTGCTGGGGTGACACCCATCTTCAGACGGTAAGACCGAGGACCCAGCCTGCGCGCACCACACCTGTGATAAAAAGACCCGGAGAGCTCACATGCCGTGAGGAAAAGGAAGGACGTCTCTGTTGATGTTGTCGAACTTGAGAATGGAGACACACAAGCCCGACACTCGCAGAGTGTTGATCACAGGCCGGGTGCTGTGCGTGATCGGTACCTGACGAGTAAATTGAATTCTGCCACCAGCTCTGAGGCAGGTGCTCTCAGTGACGCTGTGTCCGGGCGAGGCCCCGGGGGCGCAGTTGTCGCTGCCCAGGGTGACATAGCCCAAGGTGACGTAGCCGGGGAGTAGAGTAGCTGAGACTGAAGCCGGGTTGCTTCCCAGAGTCCACGTGACTGGGACACGCAGGCAGGGCACGCGTGAGGACACGTTGCGCCGGGACCCCGAGCAGGACTGCTGCTGTTGGGGACACCCTGGGCGTCGTCTGTCCAAGTGCTGGTGAGTCTGACGAGGGAACTGGGGGCGCTTTGGGTTGATCCCAAGTTCGGAAGCAGCCGGGACAGGACGGGTGTGCCCAAGGTCGGTCACAGGGGGCCTGAGGGAGGCACGGAGTTCTTCTGAAACAGGGCCGTTGCCCCGTGGCTGACCCGTGAGAGCCGTGTGTGAAGAGGAACCGGAGACCTCCCCGTAGGCGGATGCTGGAAGTGCAGGGCCCCTCTCAGCCTACGGAGCCGGGGGGCGGCGGGGAAGGGGGCAGCCCTCTCTGGGATGAGGAAGTGACCGCATCCTCTGTTCCCGTCTAGAGGGTTCTTTCCCGAGAGCTCGGCTGTGTCGGCTGGTGAGCTGCTCGCTGCAGGAGTTCCTGGGGACGGCGGGCGGCCCCGTCGCTAAGGAAGTTGCGGGAGGAGCATTGACGGGGACTCTTGGAGCTCAAGGCGGGGTTCCGAGAGCCTGGCTCTCCCCGGGTTGGAATTCAGATGGGCGATGTCCGGGGGGCCCTGTCCGCCGTGCCCAGCCCAGTAGTCAGGGGGCCGGGATTGCTGGACTGAAGCAATGCTGGGGTTTGGGACTCCCGGCCCCACATACGAAACTCCGTCCTGTTCAGAATTGTCGTGCTGTTTGGTAGGGAATTGGGGCACCCCACCCAGGGTGGTGGGTCTGCGTACAGGCTTGGGAGTCTTCGAGTCCCAGAAACTGTGGGACCGATTACGTAAAGAGGCCTTGTCCTGAAGAGACCCTCCAAAACAGTTTCCTGGTTTTTGCTGGTGTCTGTGGCAACCTCAGTATTAAAGAACCACAGTGGTTTTACGACAAGGACACCGTCCCAGGGCTGGCTGTCTCCCTCCTCACTGTGAAACACGGATGGCATCATTCAGCAGGTTTCTCCGAACCTGATTTCTCATCTGTCAAACCCCGCAGAGTTGTCCTCAAGAGGGAACTCTGAGTGCGTGAGTGTGTGTGTGTGTGTGTGTGTGTGTGTGTGTGAGAGTGAGTGTGTGTGTGTGTGAGATCTCCCCGCCCACATGGTAGCTGTCACCACATGAGGCTTTGAAGGCCACTGATTTTGCAGGGGCTCCTGTCCCTCAGGATGAAGCCCCCTCATCACACCCCAGGAGTCACCGTCTCCCCTCGTTTGCTGTGCGGTCTGTGGGGGTGGGGTGGGGGTGTCTGCTGAGCGTCTGCAAGTCATGGGGATTGCGGCCCTCAGGTAGGAAGGAGGCAGAAACGAGGGAAAGGCTGAAAGCACCTCGCAGTGAGTGACCTGAGGCACACTGTGTAATGTAGCCGATTGAAGGGCACCTAAGTAACTGGATGTAACGTTGCTAATAGCTGGGAGTCCACCTTCAACAATGTTGCTTCCCCTCCCTGCTGTGCGTGGGGACACGTGGGGGGTCCCAGCCCAGGGAGAGCCCAGCCCGCCCGGTAGCCCGGTGGCCCGGTGGCGTCCCCTTCCCTCAGCATCGGTCTTGGAGCAGCCCCCGGCGGGGCGGGCAGTGTGGGGTGTGGCGCGCAGCTCCGGCCCCGCTGTGAGCTCATCCTCTGCTGGATTCGGAAGGAGGGGAGTCCTGGGAGCTCGTCCTCCTCCGGGAAGCCAGTCGCCAGCCGCGGAACATCCGCGCCCCTTCCCGGAGGGCCGCGCGCCCTCTGTGCGTTCTGCCGCTGCGAGTTTGTGCGCCTTGCTCGGCTGTGCTGGCGGCAGGCGGCAGGCTCGCCGCCTCGTGGGCCCCTCCAAACTCAGCTCCGCCATGTGCAGCCTGACCCTGTCACCCCACAACCTGGGCGCAGCCCCTCCTCGGCCCCTCCCGTCTCTCGCCTCGTGGCCTGCTGCCTGTGCCCCGCTCTGGCTGGGCCAGGCCCCTGGGTCCCCGGGGGGCCGTTCTCTGTCCAGTTCCTCTCTTTGCCCCCCATCTGTCGGGAGCGGGGTGCGGCGTTCTCGCTGGCTGGTGGCTCGTGCCTCCCAGGCAGGGGCTCCGCTGTGGAACCGGTTTCCCCCCCCCGCTTGGCCTGGATCCTTCCGTACCAGGACTGTTCTCGACGGACAGTGGGCCTTCAGGAAATACCGGCTGGATAAACGGAAGATGCCTCTTCTGTCCCCCGAGCCCGCGGTCTAAAGGGACAGGGACCGGTGTGAACAGACGTCAGCAGACCCGTCTCGGGTCTGCACCACCCGCTCCTCCTCGCCTCCCGGGTGGGCTTCCCCCACGTGGTACACACCTCACGTTGTGCTGTTTACACACAGGCTTCCAACCGTCACCGATGGTGTCATTAGCATAGGGCAGGATCAAAGAGTGCAGGGTGACGACAGACAAAAGTGTTCGCATCCTGGTGGCCCACCCTCACCTTGACCTTGCTGATTCCGTGGCCAGCTGTCCGCGCTGGGCGTAACCCGCCTGGATGCCCGCCTGGGATGACGTCCCCGGACCTGGGGTTTCCGTGCAGTCAGAGGGGGTGCCCCGGGGGAGACTGAACAAGAAATGAGTTTTCACGTAGCTCCTGGCATGGGGGGAAGACCCTAGGAGGGCCGGGCGTCAGCACAGGCTCTGCAAACCAGCCCTGTGGACCTGGGTGAGTCAGCACCTTCTCCAGGCTCTGGTCCCCTTGTCTGCCGAGGGAGGACCCCGGACTGGGTGCTCTTCCACCCGAGACGACCCGGTAGTGGGCGTGGGGGCCCCGTGCAGGGCGGGCCATGAGCCTGTGCTGCCCTGAGGTGGTTTGAAGAGCGAGGAGCTGGAGGCAGGCAGGGGCTTTACAGCCGAGAACGTGCTCATGGCCCCCAACACACAGGACCGCTCGTGTGTCCCTGGGGTGGGTGCCTTCCTGGTCCTGCTGCTTCTCTGGGAATTCCTGCTTGACCTCGGAGCCCCAGCTCAGGTGCCCCTCCTTGGCATCGAGGGACCCTCAGCACCCGGCACATGGCCTGGCGGCCAGCAGGGCACGGGGCCGCGGGCCTTGCCCAAGACCTCACTGATCACATGCGTCTCTGCGTCCCCGTGTCCCTCTGCAACAGTAGAGTCACATCCTGTCGCAAGGCTGGAATTAAGGAGTGAGATGCTGCAGATGGAAGCGCAGGTGGCGGCACTGGCTGCGGGTCCCCGCCCGTCCCCGGGCAGCACTGCGCTGGTGGCTGGCCGCCTGCCGTGCCGCGGCCTGTTGAGTGGGAGCAAAGGGGCCGTTCTTGTTCTTTTGGGGTCCCATGGTTTTTGCGTGAACTCCGTGCAGTGAGCCTTCTCCTGGGGAGGGTGGCCTCTCACTTCCTCCCCCCGAGTGGCTTGGGGGACAGCCTGCCTTTTGTGCGGTGAGGTGTGGCTCAAGGGAAGGCTGCGGGGTCAGACTGGGGAAGAGATGGGGTCTCATCTCCGGTCTCTGCGACTCCGTTGCTGGAGTCCCTCCCGCGTCAAGGATCCTTGGGGCTGGATCATTAACGAGAGTTAAGATGAGTTTGGACGAGGGGGAGGTGGGAGAGCGAGCTCTTTTTAGAAGAACAGCTTTCACCACTCGGTGCATAAAAGCTGATCGCCCTGGTTTGGGTTCTTTCCAGAAACTTTATTCCCAAGCTATTTATTTTCGGTTCCTATTTTAAATTTGTTTTTGGCAAAAGAAAAATGAAGGCGCTCGACTACTTTCTGTTCTCTGGTAGGAAACTCTCACACTCGGGGTGACCTGAGCGGCCGGTCAGCCAGCGGACGTGTGTCTCGGCGGCCCGGCCGCTCTGGCGGTGGGCTCCGTGAGGGGTGATGCCCCCGGGAGGCCTGGGGGGACACCGGGCCGTGGGCTTCACGGGGAAGTCCAGGTGTGTTTGCAAGGAGAGAAATTTGTGTTACAAACTTCAACCCGAGAACACAAAGAGGTTTCCCGATGGCCCAAGCCGGGACCGCTCAAGCGTCGGAAAATGACACCCCCAGTAGATGAAAACCCTTTAAGTATAAATGTGTGGGGTCAGCGTGACACGTGAGGTGGAGGATGAGGATGAGGATGAGGATGAGGATGATGAGGCAAAGGCCGATCGATCACCGTTGGCGCTGCCGGCGTCATGCCATCATTTTGAAGGCTTACGAGGGAAAGGATTTTTTTAAGCGTGGCCTGCACCCGTGCAGAGGCCCAGAAGCAGGGACGGTGGGAAGTTCGTCCATGCTGGGTGCTGGGGCGCCAGGCGCTGCTGTTTCCCCTCTGCGCCCGGTTGGCCGACTGCCTGGGAAGGGTGGGCAGGCCCCTCCCCTGCAGGGGGCCCCAGGGCTGGAAGGCAGCCTGCACCGTGAGCAGAGGGTGGGTGCACCGTGAGACCTTGGGGAAGTCACGTAACCACTCCGAGCTCCCCTTTTTTCGAAAGATGACGGGGTGGCGGTAATCGTGCCTCAGAGGTAGCCGGGTAAACTGAACACAAGGTTCAAGGCGACCTAATTGGCAAACAAAGAAGCAGGTTCTCTCCCTGCCCTTGGGGTGTCCCCTTAGAGCACCCCTGAGGGTCCAAGGGCGCCCTGACTCCCGGGGCCGCCGGGGCCTCAGCTCGTCTGTGTCTCGCCCCTGCCAGAGTGGCGTCACCCGACGTCTGCTGGTGGCCGTGGCTCCTTCTGAAACCACACTGGAATTGCCCACATCTCCACCACCCATTTTGAAATAGTTAAAATACCATGTGGTTGGAGAGGCGCTGCCCTCCACGGCTGACCACGGGTTCTGGACCGGAGTCTTGCAAAACAGAAGGTGGGACCGATCCGCCTCTGAAGTGGAGCTGGGGAAGCCCCGCCCCGAGCGCGTGTAGGCCCCTGGGCTCGTGGCGAGGAGGCCCGCTGCTCTTGGGGCTGAGACGCTGAGACGAGGGCCGGCGTAGCGGAGCCGGAGGAGGGTGGCCTGCAGGGCCGGGCAGACCCGGGTGGGAGCCCGCTCGGCCACGTTCCGGCTCTGCTTCCTGGCTCAAGTTACTTGCTGTCCTTGGGCCCCCGTTTCCTGTCGGGGTTCTGAGACAGAAGACATGTCATGGAAAGCTGGTGCAAGCACCAGTCAGTGCGAGTGACGTCTGGCTGCTGCGGACTCTTACCAGCGCGGCTGGGTGTGTGCTGAGTGTGGCTGAACCCTCACCCTTACTCTGCGTCGCACCTTAACCTTGCGAGTGTGTCCCCGCAGGCCTTCAGCCCTCGTGTGGCCGAGACAGAGCCCCCGGGAGAGGGGGTGACGTAGCACGGCTGCCCACGTCCCCCGGAAGGCGGAGGGCTCTTCCTGCCCTGCCCGCGGCACCTGTGTGTCTGCCCGTTGGCCAGGTGTGGTCTTAGAGATGCAGGTCATTTTCTGGAATGCCAAAAAAAAAAAAAAAAACCCAAAACAAAACAGCGAAGGAAAAGGGCTGGAGCGATGGACTCCATTGTCTCTTGTATTTGTTAGATCCACTCAGGAATCCCCTGAGACATGTAAATGCCGTTGGAGGCCAGGGTGCCTGCCCGGTACCGGTAGGTGGTAACAGCCTTCACAGGTCAGAGGGATCCGGCTGGGTCAAGGGCCGTGCCCCCCACCGCCCCACCCCACAAACAAACATTCTCCTCCTTGGCCCCAGTTGTCAGGCCCAGCCCAGGCGTTGGCTGTGGCTGACAGTGGCTTTATTACCCTGGGGAAGCTGGTAGAGTTCACATGCAAGTTCATGTTGCGTGTCTGCCTGCCCCATCGCACCTGTGAAGCGGTCATGTTCCATTTCTAATTGAGAGGATGAAGAAGTGGACAGCCGGTGTCTGTGCAAATGGAAGTTGTTTCAGTACAGACTGGCTGGACTTGTTTGGAGGCTCTCACCCAGAAGGGAGGGAGTTCTGTGCGACCCCGTTATGGTACCGGAATTATGTGTGTCCCCTGCCCCCACCCCGCCTCCGATCGGAGGTCTGGGATGGGACTCTGGTGTCCAGTCTGACGGACACCAGCGATGGTGTCCGCAGTCCGCAGGAGCCAGGAATCGCTGAGCTGCAGGCCCCGAGTCCAGCTCCCACTGCGTAAGGTGCTGCTCCGAGGCCCGATGACAGTGAGATGCCGCCAGGTGGGTTGGCTCTTTGCGCCCCCAACAGTGGCTGTGCTGTCCTTTAGTTCAGGCACACAGATGAATGGAGCCCACCCCTGTCCTCTCTCCCTACTGGGGGACGCACGCCCCAGGCAATCCCAGTGTAACGGGCCGAGTGCAAGGAGAGGAAGACACCCAGCACCAGGCGGAGCTGTGGAAGGCTTCCTGGAGGAAGGATGAGTCTGTGGGATGCACGGGAGTCAGGGAAGGGGGGGCCTGCGACAGAAGATGCACCCACCTGCCTTGGCTGCCCTGGCCCCAGCTGAGAGGCCTGGGCTCTGTCTGCGTCAGAAGGAGGCGCTGTGGCCAGAGTCATGCGTTTCACACCAGACACGAGCCGCCCTCGCTCCCAGAGGTGACTGGGCAGGTGGCTTTGGCCGTGATGTAGAAGGAGTCCTTGGAGATGGGGAAGGCGTTGGGGGGGGCCTTGGCAGTCTCCTCCGATGAGCTTCAGGCTTGCGGGCTCCCTCCTTCCCTTCTGCGTGTCACGCTCGGGCTCGGGGGCCTGTGACCAGCATAGGGTGCCGTTGTCATGGCAGCAAAGTCACCTCTGCTCCGGGCTCACCTCCCTCCGATTTGTGTTCCGCTCACGTGTCCAGTTTTATTTGCAGCCGAGGCGCAGCTGGTGGGCAGAGGGCATGGCGGGCCGGTGCACTGACCGCGTCTCTCTCGTGTTGCCGCCACAGCGCACGTGGAAAACGAGGAGCAGTACACCCAGGCGCTGGAGAAGTTCGGCGGCAACTGCGTGTGCAGGGACGACCCGGACCTGGGGAGCGCGTTCCTCAAGTTCTCGGTGTTCACCAAGGAGCTGACAGCGCTCTTCAAAAACCTGGTGAGTGTCCTCCTGCGCCCGCCGCCGCCCCCCGGGGGCAGCGTGGGGAACCCTGTGCTTCTGCGGTGGGAGGCGTGGCCCAGAGAGGGTCTTTAAGGGTTGTTCGCTGACCTAGGAATAGGGTCCTAGCTCATGGGGTCCTGAAAGGCATCGTAGTTTTCCGTGCACATTGGGTCACTGTGGAATCCATTTTAAAGATTTTATTTATTTATTTTAGAGAGGGGAAGGGAGGGAGAGAGGGAGGGAGAGAAATATCAATGTGTGGTTGCCTCTTGTGCGCCCCTTGTTGGGGACCTGGCCTGCAACCCAGGCATGTGCCCTGACTGGGAGTCGAACTGGTGACCTGTTGGTTCACAGGCTGGTGCTCAATCCACTGAGCCACACCAGCCAGGGCTGGAATCCGTTTTTTAGAATGGGGACATCGAAGGGGCCTCTGAAAGCTCAGTTTGGCGTTTCCACTGTGCACAGCTGTGGGGCGAAATGCGTGAGTGCGTTCCTGTTTTCAGGGGCCCAGGACTTCCACTTTTAAGAGGTTTTAAACGGTGTAACCGAGTCTGTTCCTGGTAATTGCAGTCAGTGTTTGAACCTAAAATATTGAATAAACATATTTCGGGCCTGTCTTACAGAGCCGGGTAACCTGGACTCAAAGTGCAGAAATTACCGTGAATATTTTAAGCCCTTTCTTCCCCCAAAAGTGGAGCCTAAAAAAAAGGGCCTCACTTTGAAGGAAGCGGGGAAGCAGGGAGCTGTACGTCTGGCCCGCGGGGGGTGCCTGGGAAAGCGGGGTGAATGGTGTCCTTTGCAGCGCCCGCAGCCCCCAGCCGTCCCCAGCCCCAGCCCTGCCCCCGTCCTTGTGGTGGGAACGGAATTCTGCAGAAGCCGGCCGCCTGCGAGGGCGTCTGGGACCGCCGGGTCACTTCTTCCACCCGGGGAATGCCCACTGGGGCCGTCCCAGCATCTCCTTCCTGTTTTTCTCCCCCAGCTTCTCCCAAAGGTCACGGGCAGCCAGGCCGGGTCGAGAACTCAGTGATGCTTTCTCTGTAGGTTTGCGGACAACAGTGTCTTTTTCTTTGCTCTTGTCAGCAGGCTCACAACAAGTGAAAAAATAGGTCCTTGTTCTTGAAGCGGTGACGGTGGCGGGTGTGCCAGCCTGGCCTTGGCGAGGGACCCGCACAGGAGTTAGTAACAGGAAGGGGGACCCCCACCCGCCCGGGGACCCCCACCCTCCCGCTCTCTGTCTTTCTCCTTGTCTCCACGGGTAAAGTGTCCCCGTTGGAAATGGTAAAAAGAAAAGTTGTTACTGTGCTTGAGGTTTGGGTTTTGTTTTGTTTTTAACTTGGCTTAATTTGAAACCTCTTGGGTCTTCTCTGAAGTTTGCCGCCTGCGTAGCCTGCGTAGCCTGGCCCCGAACGGGCCGCCAGCGCGCTCGCTGAGCGTCGGAGCCCCAGCCCCCCGTCCGGCCCTGCTGCCGGCGTGCCGACCTCACCACTGAGTCAGGCTGGAGCTCTTCTCTTCTTTTTCTTTGAACTGGAGGACCCAAACGGTGCTGGGAAGGGTGCTGTCGATGCTGACGGGGGGGGGGTCTTCTCGTGACGGCGGCGTCGGCCTGGCCTCCCAGCCCCCAGCAGGCACCGCGGAGCAGCCCCTTAGCGCCTGCCTCTTCAATGCCAGCGAACAGCCTCCAGGGCTGCTGGGACCAAAGTAAACAAACGAGAAAGGAAACGGAGGCGAGGAAAGAACAGAAGAAGACTTCTAAAGACACCGTGTTTAGTTCCTCAGGGAAATCAGAGTGGACATTGCATCCGGAAGAGGCACGGGGGCGGGGGGTGCAGCTTGCTGTTGGGGGGGCATTAGAGTAAGAAAACATCAAACGAAAACTCCTGTGAGAAGCGTTGGAGTAGGAGTCGTCTCTCAAAAAATAGATCGAAAAGACAAAAAGGCAGGAATGGATAAAAGACTAAATGAGGGTTAAGCTCCAGGTTCAGGATCCAACCGACAGGCATTTCAGAAGGAGAACAGAGGGGACTTGGTGGGCGCCACAGAGCAAAGGCAGTCTTGCGCACGGAAGGATTCTCGAGTGTCCGGCACGAGGAGAGAGAGGACCTGTCCCCAGGCGTCTCTGTGTGAAACGGCAAAAGACCCTCAACGCTGCCCAGAAGCACACGGGATTAAGAACCGCCGTGGCCTTGGACTTGGCAGTGGCACCTCTGGGAGCGTGAAGGTCTGGAGCAGGCCCCCGACACGCCGGGGAGCCACAGCCCACCCTGGAGGTAACACCCGGCCTGCTGAGCACCGGGGTCAGAGGCGCGCCCTGCGCGTCAGGCTCAAGCACGCCCCCTCTCGTCACCCTGTGCGTTGGCCAAGTGAGGAGGGAGGCTGAGGAAGGGACATGGGTGAGTCGGCAGGTGGCACCCAGCCGCACGGAGTGGGAACGGGATCTCAGGAGGAGGCGCTGGAGGGCCCAACAGGGTGACGCGAGGGAGGCCCGTCTGCCCCCCACCCCAAGACTCGATCTGCATTCAGCTGACCCCGCGGTGGGTCTTCGCAGCTGTGGAATGGCCGGTGCCTCTGGGAGCACGCCGGAGTCCCTGCAGCCAGCGACCCAGGGGGGGCTGCCACCCCGTGGGCACCAGGCGGAGACCGCTGGGCTGGCCTGGAGCGTGCTGGCGCGGTCAGCGCCCCTGACAGCTCTGCCGGGGCCTGGCCCTCATCTCACCAAGCCCTTAGCTAGCACGGGACCGAGCGGGGAGTCAGGTGTGGGTCTTCACACTCCCCACCCAGGCTCTTCCCACTGTGGTGGCGAAACTCCATGAGGGAAAGGACCGGGCGGAAGGGGCGGTGGGCGGGAAGGCACAGCAGACGGACGGGTCCCTGGGCACCCCGCCGGCCGGGGCCTCCTGAGAGCGAGGATGAGAAAACCGTGCCCGCCGCGCAGGGCCACCGGAGGCCGCCACCAAGGTCAGAGGCGTGAAAGCGGAAGGTTTTTTTGTAAGTTAAAGCCCAGCCCACAGGGGACACGTTGGTGTCATTATGATAAGCTCACTCCTCAATGATGGTCACTTGAAGTCCATGTGCTTTACGCTGGTTTCGCTTTTACTTTGTGGAGTGGGGGTTGTTGACCCTGCTTCCTGGCAAAGATCCGAGGGGGGTGGAGAGAGACGGGGAGGGGCAGAGAGAGACAGGGAGAGAGACAGAGAGAGGGCCCTGTGGCTGCTTCTACAAAGCTGTGGCTCAGGGTGAGCTGCTTATAGGAAAATTCTCCTTTTTTGGTGGTTTTTGTATACCATTCTTATTCCTATTTTTGGTCACAGCGCTCCTATCTCTTATTTTTAAAACCTCGTGTTCGCTCTTCCCTGGGCGTTTAAAAACCCTTGCAGTTCTACGCGGCTCAGAGGCTGGATTCTCCCTCTGGTTGGGAAGAAGAAGAATTACCACCCACCTGCTTCAGCGTGAAGGAATGTTTATAAAGCAGTTGGAACGCCTCCAAAGAAAGGCCAACGTACTATATACAGCGAGACTTTGTTCCTAACGGGTGGGACGCTCACCTTCAGAAAGTTTGCAGGATGGAGGAGGAAGCGGGGCGTTCCCGAAATGTAACACGCGTGTTAAACCGCTTACAAAGTCAGCCCAGCGTCTTGGGTTCCGTTCCTCTGAGCAGATGGCTATGCTGTGAGAATGCTGGGAAGGTTTTTCCCAAAGGTCACCTCCGTGCCGAGAAGCGCCTTTTTAACGAATGAGCGGCTGCCTGGAAGGACGCCTTTCTGAGTGGGCGGTCGCAGGTGCATGGCCCCTGCCTCCAGCGGCTGAGACTCGGTGCTGGAATGAGCCCCCCCCGGCTGCAGAGCCCGCTCTGGGCGCCGACTGCCGGGCCCACGGACGCCGAGGCCGGGATGGACGGACACCCATTGCGACACCCGGGAGCGGCTGGCCGAGGAGTGTCACGTCACTCAGCCTGAATGTGGACCGTGAAAGTTCCACCAACCAGGGTGCACATGTCATGCTTTTGGGGTGGGGGGGGTTTCCACGAGTGATTGGAGCTAGAGGGCTTGATAGGCAGGGTCAAGAGCTGGTGAGGGTCGGTTGGGGGGTGAGGGGTCGTGTGTGGCTTGGCCTGGGTGCTGCGCGCGGTGCCTGGCCGAGAGGCCGCACCGGCCCCGGTACAGCAGGTGCGTCTGTCTCGGGTCGGGCAGTGGCTGCCTCTCCGCGGTCACAGCGCTCCCCTCGTTGCCGAAAACACGGCGGTCGTCTCCCGGGGATCCTCACCTCAGCGCTTCCGCACACTTCCCTGTAACTTCTTTGTCTGACGTTCTTAAACGTGTTACCTTTTTTCTTATCAAACGTAGACACTGATCATAATTTCACCCTTTGGGGAAGGGGATGTGCCCCCGTCTGGGGGCACAACCGTGTGGATGGAGCTTCGGCCGAGAGGCAGCTCCAGTCAGTGGCCTGCCGGCCGGTGGTGTCCCCAGGCATCTCCTTGGAGCCCAGCAGTCTCTTTCCGTTTCCGGCAGCTGCGTGTTGCTATTCCCACGCTCTTCCCTCCTAATTGCCGCCATCGGCGGCTGTCTCTTCCGCGCACCACACCGCGAGCTGGGAAGCAAGATGCCTGGGCTTGTGGGGCTGGCAGCGAAGCGGGAGTGTGGTCCGTGCGAGTGCGGGGTGGGGCCGGGCCTGCCTTGGGGGACGGAGCTCCCGGCCGGCCCCCGACAACCCCTCCGCACACCGGGACCCTGCCCCTGAGAGGTCGCCCTGGCCTCGCACACGGTTGGAAGCCTTCCTCTCGGAGCCCCGAGACTTCCCCCCGCTCCCAAGTCCCAGAGCAGCGTGCGGGCTCGTCCCCTCGTTGGGCCAAACCAGCAGGAGCGATGCGAAACACTCGTGATGCGTGTGGGTCGGACTTTGCTGCTGATTCTGTGTTTTCGGGAAAGCGGTGCCACCGAACTGGTGTCCCCCGTGGCTCAACGGCACGTGGAGGTCAGAGGAAGTGGGAAAAGCCCCCGGGAGAGGGCGGGGTGGGGTGAGGCTGTGGGTGCTGGAGGACAGCCCAGCTGAGCAGGGCGACTGATGGGGTGCTGGGTGCTGGGCCCCCCCGGGCGCGACGCGAGGTAGTGAGTGCTGATGACTCCCATCTGGCCAGAGACACGCAGGCACTGGGAGGAGAACGTGCTCTGAGCTGCGGTGGCCTCTGGACAGATGCCACGGAGCCCGGAGGGGGCCCCGTCGGGAGGCCGGGCAGTGACTCCCGTCTGGCCTTGGGTCCCTGGGCCCCTAGGGTGGACGGAGGGCGCCAGGGAGGCCTGTGGGCTGTCACAAGACGCCCTTGGGTCCCTGTGCACATAGCGTGACGGTGCGGTTGATGGACACACGTCTCTAACACGTGACAGGCGTGTGGAGGCCGTGCTGTTTTGGTCGTTAGGAAGCGTGCGTGAACGGCAGGCAGGCTCTGCTTCCACTTTCTCTCGTCGTCGTGTGTTTTCTCGGTTTCCAGCTGTGACCAGGCCAACTGCCCTGATGCGCGGACCTCAAGCTTTTAGAAAAGACTCTTGTCAGACCGGAGCGAGCATGCGGGCGGGCCGGAGTTGAGGGTGCGTGTGCAGGCGGAGGCCCAGCTGCACCCGGCCGCAGGGCTGTGGGACCAGAAGCGCTGGTGAGGCACCGCTGGCCCCAGCGACGGGAGGCCACTGCGACCCCCCCCACCCACCCCCCGGCTCTGCCGCGAGATGGAGGGCGGTCTGCCGTAGTGAGAGGAGAAGGTCTCCAGGTGTTCACCGCTCCAGGGAGAGATGGAGAACCGGGGAGAGTGGGGGGAGAACGGTTTTTAGGGTACGACAGACTTGAGCCTAGACGAGGCTGCAGGGGAGGGAGCTGGGGTCTGGAGGAGGGTGGCCGTGGGCCCCGCCTCCTGTAGGGGATGTGCCCAGAGTCAGCCCAGAGTCGAGCCCTCGCCTGGGGTACGGTCTCCTCGTCCGTTCTCTGCAGCAAGGGGCCCGGGGGCATTCTTTGTTCTCCACTGAGAACCCGCAAGACAGATGAAAGCCGGAGACGACAGAAACCAGGTCAGCTCCCCGCTCTCCCCGCTCTGGTGTGAAGTGGCCTGTCCCTTCTGCGCTGGCAGCTGCGTTTGTCCTCTCGGCCTGCGTTGAACACTCAGGGTGGGGGTGGGCGCAGGCGCCCGCCTCGCCTTCTTAATTAAACAACCCGTCAGAGTGGCTCTGCCGCCCTCGAAACAGGATGGGGCTGCGCCTCCCGGCCTGTGGGGGCACCTGGGTGGCGCCGGCTGTAGCCCAAGGAGGAGGTGACTTCCCTTAGACCACGAATGAACGTGGCCTGGACGGGTTTCCTGTGGAAAGCGCCACCACACGTCCCTGACGAAGTGCCGTGTGCCCCAGGGACGTCTCTGAGTCTCTGAGGAGACCCCAGCGTGGATGGCATCGTGGGGGGAGGCGTGGATCCTGACCCCGCACCCCCTGCTCCCCGAGGTGTCGGGGTGGGCCTGGCCCCTCTGAGCGCCGCCCTCTCCGGTGCTGAAGGGCAGGACGGGCCCTGGCCCCCGCGTTCTCGGCTCCGCTCCTTCTCACTTGTGCGATCCGGGGGCCACGAGTTTCCGCAGCTGTCATGGGGGGGTGACACCTACTCCTCAGAGTGGCTGGGAGGATTCAGTGGTTCGTTCACGGAACCTAGTACCTTTGGCCTCTCCCCCGCCCCCCGTTTTCTGCCGGGGTTCCCGTTCCTCAGACAAGCAGCCCACGAAGGAACAGAGAGACCTGTTCTCTGACGCCCCCGGGCACACGCCTGCCTCGGGCCCTCGCGTTAGAATTCTCTCCGAGCAGATTTTCCGGGCTCTGCCTCCCTCCGGTCAGACTCCGGTCAGACTCCGCGCAGACGCCCCCTGCTGCAGAGGCCTCTGCCCGCTCCTCGGGAAGCGTCCTTCCCACGAGTAACCCTGGCAGCTCCGTTTGTCAGCCTCGTCGGAGCCCCAGGCTGCAAATGGCTGGGGAGGTGTCCTCAGCCGCCTGGGTGGGCAGCTTGCAGCGCCCACCCAGTGTGGGGGGCGAGCCGTCCATGCAGCCGCGTGGGTGGACCCCACAGCAGTGGTGGGGGACGCCGACCCAAAGCAGTGCACGCTCTGTGAGTTCACGGAGAGAACATTCCAGAAAGTGCATGCTGTGCTCCGGGGTCAGAAGCAGACCTGTGGCTGCCTGGGGACTGGGGAGTGAGGAGCAGGGAGACCCTTCGGAGGTGGTGGGTGTGTGTGCCGTGTGGGTTTGGGCGACGGTTTTGTGGGTGTGTGTATCTGTGTCTCCACTTACCGAATTGCACACTTCAGATGCTCGCAGTTTATCGTGGGCCAATTACTACATACACCTCGAAGCTGCTTCAACACTTCTAAGCGATCCCTTGTCCAATAGGACTTTTTGCAGGGAAGCCAATGGCCAAAGCCTTTTCTGACACCGTCACACCCCCCCCCAGCCACACCCCCCGACGCACCCACCCTCCTGGTCTGGGGCTGTGGCCCCTGGAGGTGACCTGAAGCTTCGGGCGGGAGCTGGCGGTCCCCCACAGGCACATCCTTGCAGATGCTGAGCCCTCCGCTCAGAGCGCCCTGCTGTGCCACGGCAAGGCCTGGGGCCTTTGGTGGCCTCACAGCCGCGGTTTTTCTTTCCCTCTGTGGCCGAGCAGCGTTGGCTCAGGGCGAGAAGGAAAACCCCACGGATCTCCAGCGGGTGTCTTTCCCACCCCTCGGGTGTCTCGCCCGTGCGGGGTATCGAAGTGAACTTACAGGACACGGCTGAGACTCTCGGACCGTGTTCTGCAGGGTGACGAGTTGGTCTTCCAAGGAAGAGCTGGTGGCCCCACCGAGGGCTCGACTCTCTTCGGGGCTTTGGAGGAGAGCCCCGGGCAGGCCCGTCCGTCCTGGACTCAGGAGCCTGGAACCAGGAAGGCCGCGCCCAGCAGCGCTTTCTGGTGTGACCCTCTCTCCTCGGTGCTGCTCCGTAAAATCGGAGCTGCGATGCAAGAAGGCTGCCGTGGGTCAGGCTTCCGCACGGACCCCGGGGCACGGTCGTTTGGCCAAGCGGACGCACTCGCTGCCCAGAGCCAAGAAGGGAACACGCTGGTTCCCTGGGGCAGGGCTGGGGCCAGTGACCCGTGGTCACTGTGGCCAGAGCCGGACTCAAGGAGCCGGCGAGACACGGCCCCGGCGAGCTGCGGAGGCGTTCGGGAGAGGACAGGATTGACGAGAGGATGGAAGTGACCCAGCTGGAGTCGAGGATTCTAACAGCGAGCAAACAAAATAATTAGGAGCAGCAGGACAGGACGGCGGCGGCTGGCCTAGCTCCCCCCGACCCCGACCCTCACCCTCTGTGTCGGCCCGTTTGCTGATCAGCGGCCACGTCGACGTGACGAGGTGCTGCGTGGCTGCCCTGTCTATCTGTCTGTCTGTCTGTCCGCCTGCCCCGCAGACCGAGCGGTTTCTTTCTCCTTGTGAGATCGCAGACTGCGAACTGACCCCCGTCGTCAGACATGTTCAGGGGAAGCCGGGGGACGAGCAGCCCGGAATGGGGAGAGGATGCGGATGGCGTTAACGGTGGCCTCTGTGCTGTTGGCATGAGACCCACAGTTGATGGCAGCGATTAAGATGAATAATCTGCATTCAGATCGTTCCTGCCGCATGAAAACAGTCACCAGTGCCATACATTGGTCAAAGGGAAGCCAGCACATAAGAGAAAGCCCAGTGCTCGCTTGTTGCGAAGGAAAACAGCCCTGGGTTTACTCAGGGATAACTTAATTCTTCCCGTAAATCATAAAGATGTCATTACTCATAAATGGAGGCTGGAGCTGCCCCGGCACCAGGGATGCGCAGTCATCTTTGGCCGAGGTTTTCATTCCTCTTGGCCGGGGTGGTTGGTCCAGCCTGCGGCTGCCTGGGCCACCCTAACACACGCGGCCCGAGAAAGACTCAGGGCCGGTCCTCGTGCCGCAGGGCTCCCTGGCCGGGGCGGGGCATCCGGGCTCCAGGGCTCGCGAGCTCCGTGGGGCCCAGGCAGAGGAGCCGCCGTTTCCGGAGCTGCTCCCCGGAGTGAGCGTGCCGGGTGCCCAGGGGCGTGTCAGCGCAGAAGGCAGACAGGACGCTGATGTGCAGGGGCGTGGAAGCCTTACTGATCAGTCTGCTGGTGGGGATTCTTGTACATTCGAAACAATCCCTTTTAAAAAAACAGCGTTGTTGAGATACAGTACACGTCTTAAAGTTGACCCATTACACCGGCGCCAGTCAGTAATTTCTAGCAACTTTACCAAGTGGTGCAGCCTCATTGTAAATCCGTTTGGGGACATTTTCTTCCCCCCCCCCGAAGGCCCCAGGTAACCACTGTCTCTTCTGTAATAACTTAGCTAATTTTTTGCTGATTAGAGAAATAATAGTTTCCTATTTTAGATCATTTGAGGGACCCCCGAAAAGGAAAGTAGTCTGGAATGAAGGCCAGCGTCCCCCCCAGCGGGTCTGGCAGCCGGAGCTGTCTGTCCCCCGCTCCACTGGCCGACGTGTCCCCACATCTGTGCCTGTCCACACTGCTCCACGCGGCCCCTTTCTTGCCGGGAAGGAACCCCCTCCACCCCATCTTGCAAGACAGAACTCGCCCTGTCTCTTCAAGGTCTTTCTCACATAACCCCTGAGATCGGGCAAGATGTCCCTGGTGTCCAGACTAAAAGCAGTTTTCTCCTCTGGGAAATTCCATGGTGACTTATTTATGGCTCCTGGCGTTTTCTCGAGCAGCTTGCTCCCTGAAATGCGTGCTTCATCTCCCCGGCTGAGCCCTGAGCTCCCGAAGATGCAGGTCCTCATTCGTCTTCGTCCACTGACCCCTCCGTCTGTCTGCGGCCGCTGCTCCCGAAGGGCCCGTGTGCCTCCCGAGGACCATTCATCACAGTTGTGACCGCTGTTTAGTGTTGTGTCACCGCGGGGCCGGGGGCCCTGCCACCGATGCCGGCAGTGAACGCGAGCTGGCCAGCGCGGGTGGGCCGCCATAGAGCTTCCGTGGCGTCCATCGTGATGTTTCACCCTAGACATCGAAGCGGAGCGTGACTCTTCTTACCCCGAGACCTGCTGTCAGCACCTTGGTTCTCACTTGAACCGAGTAACAGAGCCCTAAAGGAGATGTTCGAACCAGACTGTGATTGACGACCTGCGCTCCTGCTGTAGAAAATCTTGTCTTTCTCGCTCATTCACGCTCGCATCCCTGCTTACTCACCCCCTCGTAAGAACCTACGAGGCTGCTTCCTAGGGTTATGATTTTTTACATCCTCACCCGAGGATGTATTGATTGATTGATTGATTGATTGAGAGAGAGAGAGACGGGCAGCGGGGAGAGAGAAACCTTTGCTGCCTCCCACACATGCCCTGGTAGGGAGCGGATCGAACCTGCAGCCTAGGTGTGTGCCCTGACCGAGGATCAAATCTGCAACCCTTCGGTGCAGGAGGCGATGCTCTGACCAACGGACCTACCCGGCCAGGGCCTGGAACTGCAGGTTTTCCTCTGCAGGCACCTGGCTCTTTTTTTCTGCCGACCCACCCCGAACTGAGTGGTTCTGAGCTTTGGGTTCGGGCTCCCACCCTGAGCAGCTCAGACCCCCCTTCAGCTGTTTGCACACCCCTTGGTTGCACGTGGCTGGTACAAGATGGCGCTGCGTGGACTCCTCTCCAGGATGCATTCACGACTCCGTCCGCCTGCACCTCTGCCTCCAGCCATGGCTGCCTTCCTCCCCAGGCCCACCCCGCCCAAAGCCAGAGTCCTTGTTCCTTTCTCCAAGGAGCCATCAGTATTGGTGCAGAGCAGAAGGTGCTGCATGTGATCCTAGACCTTTTGTGCGATTCTCGGTGTGTCTGTGTTTACGCTCCCTCTGAGGTGACAAGCACCCGTCCTGGTCGTCCTTGTGGCCATTTGTTGCTGTCTGCGAAACAGGTGCTCAGTGGGTGCGGGGTGAGTGACCTGACAAGACAGCATGTGTGTTTGCAGTGTGATGTGGGTTTAAAGGTGTCCACGCACCCGAAGCCCTCTAGCTTGTCTCCCTGTAACAGATGCTCAGAAAAACATACAAGGGTCTTGATTTCCTCAGCCGGTGCTTATGCAGCGTCTGCCCTGGGCCAGGCCCTGTGCTCAGTGCTCTGGAGGGTATGGGAGCCTGACACTCCCTCTAGGGTGTGTGGTGTGGGGCTGGTAACACAGATGCCGGGCAGAACCCAACATGGGCCTGAAAAGGCTTTTTAACAAGAAAGCGTTGGAGGACGGGGGGCGGGAAGGGTCGCTTCCTGCTGGGAGGCCAGGACGTTAATGGAGAAGGTGGCGTCTGAGTCGGTCCTGATAGATGGGAGGTTCTGAGTGGCGGGGACTCGGGGGAGACCGCAGTGGGACGGAACAACCCGGGTGCAAGTGCGGACTCGGGAGAGTCCACCTGACCGGACGTGCAGACTGAACGAGGCCAACGAGGCTGGCTTGTGAGCGTCTCCGTGCAGGATGAGTTTCATCTTTTTTAGGGACGGGATGCCGGGCAGAGCTGGAGGTGCTGCCAAGGAGCGGAGGGGCTGGCCGAGAGGGGGCTCGGTGGCCGGGCGCAGGGGTGTGTGGCCTCGGTGCAGAACGGGAGCCGTGAGGGCCAGCCGAAGGACAGGCGGTGGCGGTGGCACGGAGGGAGCGAGTATGGGGACAAGCAGGGGAAAGGTGACTCCTAGTGAGGGCCAAGGAGGCAGGGTGGGTGCGGGGCGGCCCGGTCCCAGCGGGCGTCCTGCAGGCCGAGGGACCTGGGACGAGATGGGGGCAGAGCTGTGCCCCGCCACCCCTGTTTACCTGGGGACCCGAGTGGGCTCGTCCCCGAGATTACGCACCAGCACGGCCTCTTCTGCGTCACCGTGAGTCATCCACACGACCTCGCCTCCAATTCAGCTTTTCGGATTTAAAAATTTAAACCTCAGGCGGGTCCTGGCGAATCCTGGCTGGTGACCTGGCACTTGGAGCCAAGCCGGGGGTGTGACGGGTGTTGAGCTGTTCGAGCAGGACAAAAGCGATCCCCAAAAAGGCATTTCTGAAACGAGCCATCAGTCGACCACGCATTTGGCAGGGCTGGCGGTTAGCTCAGGCGCTACCGGGCGCCCCTTCCCGAGTTTCCCGAGCAGATGTCTGTCTGCCTCCCGACACCTCGTGCCCCGAACGGCGCGCGGCAGTCAGCCCCCACATCGCCGCGCACACTGGGCCTATATTTAGCCTTCCCGTTCCAGGTGATTACGCTGAACATGGCATTTCTCTGTGCTGACTGCAAGAGTGGATGCGTGCGGTTCCAGAGTTCTTGGTCCTTCTCCTCTCGGAGGCCTGCAACCTGGGTGCGTGTGACCCACAGGGACACACAGGCCACAGGCGGGCGGTTGTGTTGACTTACGGAGCTGGTCACATCTGGGGACACGAGAAAGGAGATCCCAGCTCATTCATTTTCTCGTTGGGGAGGGACCCCCCTGACCGAGGCTCGTGTCCTTCAGGTGACTCGGCTTTGCTGGCGGGGTGGCCTTGCTCTCTCCCTCTGGGTGTCCTCAGAGAGCGTGTCAGGAGTGGGGGATGCCGCTCCATTTAATCCGTGGTGACAACTTGTGAAGCCACCAGTCTCTTGCCTTCTTGCTTCAAGGCGAAGAACAGGGACCTCAAGACCTCTTGCCCCCCCTTTCTCTATGTATCTCCCTTCCCCAGAAACACGCACGCTCACACATGCACGCACAGGTCCGTGCATGCACACGCGCTCACACACACCCAGAGGAGACAGAAGCCCCTCGGTTCTGTTTTCCTGCCAGTTTCCTGGACTGGGGAGTTGGGGCCCGGGGGCCGAGAGCTGAGCGAAGCGCTGGGCCCCGAGTGAGGCAGGAAGGCGTGATTCCGCCTCTTCCCGGGCCCTGCGCCGGTTCTCATGTAGATTGCTGGGAAATGGGTTTTCTTTTTTCTTTTTTGGGGCTAAGATTTTATTTATTACTTATTTTAGACAGAAGGGAAGGGGAAAGAGAAGGAGAGAAGTGTAAATGTGCGGTTGCCTCTCACGTGCCCCCAACTGGGGGCCTGGCCTGCAACCCGGGCCCGTGCCCTGGCTGGGAATCGAACCGGTGACCCTCCGGTTCGCAGGCCGGTGCTCAGTCCGTGAGCCACACCAGCCAGGGCGGGAAATGGTTCTTCTTCGTGGTGATGGCCACCGTTTCACCCCTGGGAGCTCAGACAGAAAGGCGGCGCGGAGGCCGGCACGGAAACCCGGCCCTGGCGGCGTGGGCGTCTGCGAGAACAGCAGCCACGGCCCCGCCCGCTCTGCCATCGTGGGGTCTGCAGCGGGGGCCGCCCTCTCCGGGGGCCTCCAGCACCCGCACCGGGCCAACGTAGGCGGAAGGGAAATCGAGAATAATCCTTTCTGGTTTGTTTTCCAGATTCAGAACATGAACAACATCATCTCCTTCCCTCTGGACAGCCTGCTGAAGGGGGACCTGAAAGGAGTCAAAGGGGTAGGAAGGGCCCCTCCGCCCGGGGAGGGGGGACCATGCTTCCAGACACACTGTCACGGGCCCGTCGGGGCAGCAGCTGCGGGGTCCTGTGCCGCCCCGGAGCCGCCCCTCCGCCCTCGCCAGGGTGACTCGTGGCCTTTCTGGGCGTGCTGTGGGTGCTCCAAATGTGCAGGGGGGCGGAGGGCCTGCAAGGGAAGGAATCTGCGAATGGTCTCAGGGCTCCATCCAGTTTCCAGCTGGCGTGTCACTGACCGAGCCCTGGGGACAGGACACTCTGCGTTAGGGAGGCTCCAGCTGTCCTCCCGAGGATGTCCACTTTGAGCGAGGGCCGAGCGTCCACACGGAGCTGCCTCGCGGGTGTGGGCGTGAGGAGCAGGCGGGGCCCCAGGGGCATGTGGGCACCAGCAGCCGACCGCCGAGGTGCTTCTGCACACACAGAGGGGCCCCAGCTCCGAGGAGGCTGAGTGCTTGCTGGGATCTCCCAGGGCTCCCGAGGCCCCTCGGGAAGCACAGCGTGGCTGATCTCAGGGACACCTCTGTGGACGGAGCCGGGAGAGCTATTGGGCAGGGAGGCAGGGCCCCTGAGCCGGTCAGACACCAGGAGTCTGCCCCGTCGCCCTCCTGGGGCCTGAGAACACTGGGGCCGAGTTCGGCAGGAGGACGGGCGGGACGGGCACACCAGGCGGAGGGAGCGTGCAGGTACACGGACGTGGGGCTTCAGTGTCGCCCTCGGCCAGAGCCGGTGGGGGTGGGACTGGGGGTAAGGCCTATGGGGGCGGGCAGGGGCGGCTCCTGGGGGGCCTCAGAGGCCAGGCTGCAGAGCTGGGTCCTTGTCATTAGGCCAACGAAGAGCCCAAAAAAGAGCCCCGACCCCTAAAAGGGTTCCATCTTCCCAATGAGCCCTGGCTGTGCGATAGAACTGCTGGTAGCTCAGTGCATTTTCATGCCTGACTTGCTCAGAGAATGTGAGCCCCGCCCCCATTCCAGGCATGAGAGGGGAACGGGGGGATGTTGGGCGGTGGAAGGCTTTTATGTTGTTGGGGGCCCCGTTGGGCTTCCATGTGTTGGGGAGATCCCCGGATCGATAGGAAAGGCCAGAGAGACAGCCAAAACTTGCAGATTCAGTGAGGGGTCTCTCTGGGTTTAGCCGCAGAATGAACGACCCTGGGCAGCGCGCAGGGTGTGGGGGGCCCGAGGGGCGTTACCACTTTCTGCATCTCGCGTGGCGGGCCCCTTAAACGGCTCTCTCTCCCTTTTCCCTGCGAGCATCTGGTGCTCGAGAGCAGAATTTTTAAAAAGAAAGAAAGCAGGGAATGCCGCCCCTGGTCACGTTCAGAGCCTGGGCTCCCAGTTCCTCGTTTTTCATAGGACCACAGACAAGACGTCATTTATGGCAGAAGTTGATGCCCCTCTCGGGACGAGCCCAGGGATAAGGGCCTCTTGCCTGGAACAGTTAATTAATGATCGGCCTGTTGAATTTATGCCTCTCCCTTCACAGGATCTGAAGAAGCCTTTTGATAAAGCGTGGAAGGACTATGAAACCAAAATGTGAGTGTTTTCATTTTAAAAAGTACACACAGGTCACTTGGGATTTCATTTGCAATCCAGCCTTTATCGCTTAAAGGTATTTGTCTACAAATAAACCCTAATCCAGGAAGGAATTGACCTAAAACGGTGTGGCTGTGGTGCGTTACGAAGTGAGAGGCTTTTGTGTCCCTGGTGTCTACATTGCCTGATGTTGACCTCTTTAAACAAGTTTTTTCCTGGTCCCTTTTAATTATGTCAAAGTGGTTACAGAATGTCATTTTCAGGGAAGTTCATTGAAGGAAGTCAGGCAGTTCGTTTTTGGTATTTCATTGCCTTTCCCCCCATTTTCTCTGTTGGCGAGAGCAGCAATTTTTTGGACCCTGCCCGTCCCTCCTGGTGGTCTGTGAAAGAGCCGGCCTCAGCACGCGGCCCCGCCCTTGTCTGCAGCCCCGGCGCTCGCTCCCGGTTTTAGAAGGGCGGAGAGCAGCAGCAGGGGCTGGAGCACCTCCCCCTCGGCCTGACTCGACCGCTCCGCTGCCCGCCGGCCAGGCGCATCCCGGAGATGTGGGTCAGCGGAGCGCGTTGCTTCAGGATGGCTCCGGGCCGTTGTCCCGGATTCCCAGTGCTCCAGCGCAGAGGGCCGAGCCGGCCAGAACTGGGCTGGAGGTGGCGGGGAAATGGCTTCAGTCGCTTCCAATACCAGTTGAGGAACGGGGAATATTTTTAAAGGCCTCGAATTTGCTTTGTGATCGCCGTGCCCTGGAAATAGGGACTTGGATGTGAAGCCCTCGGGTCAAGTAGGAGGTGCGAGGAAGAAAGATGCCAGCTGCAACGACAGGGTTTGGTTTGGTTTGGTTTGGTTTGGTTGTTTTACCAGCCTTGGGTATGTGCACAGTAGTGAGGGATTGCAAAGCTCACACCAAGGAATATCAAGCCCTACATACTCGTTCCATCTGTAGAAATTCGGAACTTCCATCCCCGGAGCTGCTTGGGTCCCCGAGGTCTGGTTTCAGGCCTGGCACGCACTTATCTGGACGCACAGAGGGAGAGCTGACCGGAACACCCGGAAGGCTCCCAGCTTGCCCTGCGGGCCTGTCAGCATCCCCCCCCCCCCATCCCACTGCAGTCCGTGACAGGGGAAAGGGTCGCCATTCCTGCTTTCCGGCAGGAAACCGAGACTCCGGGGGCACAGCTGGTGCCTGAGCTGGGGCAGGGAGGGGCTTCTGAAGAGGGACCCTGAGCATCTCCTATTCCAAAAGGGGGATGAGATCAGATTCTGTAACATCAACACACACAGGTAGGGTGGGACAGGATGAGTCGTGAAATCCCAGAAGTGGAGATTGGGGCCCAGCGCCCTTGAGAACCGGGAGGAATTCCAGGATAAATAAAGGCTGAAACTCCTCATCTCTGTACACCCGAGGTCGAGTTATCCCCAGAGCCCTTGGGATGAGTAGCTAGCAGAGTTAAGACGTCTTTGAAGTTCCCGGGCACTAGCTCCGTACCCAATCCTTCCAGGAATGACTGGCCTCCAGATGGTGTCCCAGTCCCTTTGGGGCGCCGATGGGGAGCCTTGCTGAGGTGCCACTGTAGTTCCCGGGACTTCACGGCCCTCCGGTCCCATCCCCCACCCTGGTGCACAGGTCCCTTTAACAGCACCCCCACCTGACAGGTGCACGTTATTTGTAGCCTTACTCATTCAGTTGCTGAGCACCTACTGTGTGCCCCACCCTGGGCTTCAGTGCAAAAAATAAGAATCAGAAACAGTATTTCTTGCCTGGTGTTGAAACCCCCTCCTCAGTGATGGGGAGCCCTGGAACCCGAATGTTTTGTGTTGGACGCCTTTCCAAGAAATGCCACTGACGTCTCTCTGGGTCTTCGCAGGGTTCACCAGAAAACGTCTCCTCTCTCTTCCTCTCCACGGCAGCCTTTCCATCGTTTTGCTTTGCTTTGCTTTGTCTTTTTTTTTTTTTTTTTTTTTTTTTTGGTGCTCTCTGTGGTTTTTGTTTCATCTCCTTTTCTCTAGAATAGAAGGTCAGTTACTGTTTTGTTCAGAGCCGCTCCTCACCCTGGCCAGTTGTCGTCTTCGGACGTCCGGCCGCGGGTCGGCGTAGGGCTGTTGGTGTCCCACAGGCAGGAGTCGGATAAGCTGCAAAGGTCGCTTTCCTTCTCCGGCACTGACCCAGGCGCAGGCAGGACCTCACCGAGTGAGGCGTGGAGGGGACAAAGAGGGGAGCAGGGACAAGTGCAGGCGGCGGGGAACCGTCCCTGCCCCCACAGTGCCCTGGGGACCGCTCGCTGGGCGCCGGACAGGACGCTGTGGCTGGAGGAACCTCGGGCGGGGCCTGGTCCGCCTCCTCGGAGCCTGGTCTGGCGCGGAGTGGGTGCTCCGGAAGGCTTTGTTGAGTGAGCGCTCCGCAAAAAGGCCGAGTGTGGCATTTCTGCGACCAAACGTGCACTTTCCTGCCCGGAAGTTACGGGGCCGCCCTGTGCGGGAGAGGCTCAGTGAGCATCCGCACCCATCGAAGCTGTCCGGTCTGGCCCGCGTGCTGAGAGGCAGCCAAGCCACGCTCGCGTTTCCTCCCCGCAGAACCAAAATCGAGAAGGAGAAGAAGGAGCACGCCAGGCTGCACGGCATGATCCGCACCGAGGTCAGCGGCGCCGAGATCGCCGAGGAGATGGAGAAGGAGCGGCGCCTCTTCCAGCTGCAGATGTGCGAGGTGAGGCGCGGGTGGTGCTGGGGCTTCCCGGCACAGGGCCCCCGGAGTGCTGCGGCCTGGCCTCCGCCGGCGGCTGCAGAGAGCCCCAGGTGCATCGTGGGATTCCCTTGGTCTGGTCTCTCGAAGCGGGGAGGGGCGCCGTCATTGCCCTCTGCGGTGGGCACCCGCGGTGCGTAGTCAGGGGTAACGGTTCATTTTATTGCAAATGCACCGTCCAGCTGCTGCCTCTGCACCAGGGCGGAGGGGCTGGCGGGTCCCGGTCTGGGCCCGCCCCCCGCCCCTCAGAGATGGCAGGTGATGGAGCGAAGCCCTGCCGGTGCGGGCAAAAGCAGGCGGGCCCGACGGGCAGTGGGCTTGGAGCTGACTGAGGAGGACGCACGTGACGATGACGGTGGATGTTAGCCAAGCCGACGGGCGGGGGGGACTTCCCCTGGAGGAGGAAGGGCTTGTGTGGGGAAAGCAGTTCCCCGAGACCCCAGCCGCTGAGCCGGACGGAGAGCTGCGGTCCGAGCTGCTCCGCCGCGGCCCCGGGCAGATGCTGGGCCTTGTGTGGGCGTCCCGCCTCCCTGGTGGCCCAGGACCTAACCTGGGAGCCTGGCGCTCCTCTTGCGTTTCGAAGCCACGGAGCCTTTCTCCTTCGGAAGGAATTTTACAAAGACGGTTAGTGTGTGGGCCACGTGGGGCCTCTGTCAGCCGGAAAGGTGTGAGAGAGCCTGCCCAGCTTTCTTCTTCTTGCAAAAGCAATACATACTTTTCAGTATTGGTCAATATAAATGTGCGTGTGTGTGTATCATGTACATATATGAGAGACATTAAAATCGCCCCAGAGCTCACTTCCCGGACGGAGATAGCCACTCTGGCGTTCAGCTGAACACGTTCCCCATCCTGGTGCGTGCCCTCCGCCGCCGCTCCGTAACCGGAGGACTGTCACTCGGCGTGGATGGGCACGTGGCAGGCTCTGTTCTGGTGGCTCGGTGGCCACGCAGCGTTTCTCGGTGCAGATGCCCCGCACCTGCGTCCCCCGTTTTGTACGCTTCGCCTGTTGCCGTTTTCGCTCGTGTGTACTAGTCTGCAGCACAGCTTCTTTCCCATTCATCTTGGTGCACTTTTCTGGTCTCGTTCTTCGAACGAGTTCCTGTCGACAGAATTTGTAGGTCAAAGGGTACATGCATTTTAAAGTTGGACACATTGCCCAGGATCTTTGGAACACGTGACCGTCCTGATGCACTGCCAAGCCGCTTACTCAAGTAGCAGTGAATAAACATCAGAACGAAGGAGGGAGAAGGGGCCCCCCAGGCAGGAGGGAAGCCTGCAGCTGGCTGCCTCAGAGTGGCCTCCCATATGCGCCAGTGGGGGCGGGCCTGGGGGAGCACTTGACTGGGAGTCTCCCAGGTCACAGCCGAGAAGCCCATGTGGTCAGCGGGGCCCAGCAGGCTTTTTTTGGGGGCATCTAGTCTCAGAGATGACCTGTTCTCGGGGTCCTTTCTGCCACATCCTGACAGTGTGGGGAGAGCGAATTTATGGAGTCTTTGTTCCCGAAAGCTTTGGCAAAGAGCAGATGTATTTCCGGAGGCTGGTTTTGTAGATCCCCGGGGCTTCCTGATGTCTTCGTGCTTGTTGATGAATTGTCCAAGTTTACAATGGCTTTCCTGCATTTCAGCTGAAGGCTTGGCTTTCAGAGCAGTCAGGTTTTGTAGACGTATCAGAGAAGTGCCAACAGGACTGGCCAACAGGAGCCGTAACTGCGGAAGATTAGCGGTGAGGTCCCCGAGGATGAGCTGCCCGAGGAGAGGGACCTGGGACAGATGCACGCAGGCCGGAGTGGGTACGATGGCAAAGTCCGTTCGTTCCAGTCCTCCTCGTTCTTCTGTGGCGCGAGAGCAGAAATCTCTCCTGCGCCGTCTTACTACTGGGGGCTCTCGGCACTTCACGTGAAGCACTTAATTACCTGTGTGTCCGATCACTCACGGGGCACCAAGCTAGAAGGCACATGTAGTGAGGGCATTCGGGAAATACGAAGCCAGCCCACGGCGGAGGGAGTCCTCGGGGGCCCACGCGAAGCTCCTGTTTGCTTCTGTCTGTGACTTGCCTCTTTTGTCGTTTGTGTTTTTTTCAACAGTATCTGCTGAAGGTCAATGAAATTAAGATTAAAAAGGGAGTGGATTTACTTCAGAATCTGATCAAGTATTTTCACGCCCAATGCAAGTAAGTCCTTTTTTCTTTGTCATGATGCTATTTCAGCCACTCCTGTGTTACTGGCCCGTTCCGGCGGGTCTGCAGCCCGGTAGTGAGGGGCGGAAGTGCGGACCAGGCTTGAAAACACATTAAGGGGAGGAAGCCGGACAGGAGGCCACTGGCGGTGTGGTTCCATCTGTGTGAAAGTTCAGGGACAGGCAAAGCTGCTGCGGGGGTGGGGGCGGCGGCGGATGGGAATGGGGTTTGGGGGCGTGATGAGGATGCCCCGGAATCAGCGCTGAGGGTTGCAGAACTGTGTGACTATACCAAAAACCTCTGAACTGTACACGTAGCAGGCTGATTTCTATGGTCTGAGAGGTGTGTCTCCCTACACAAACACGATAGAAATCTACCGAAGTTATCACGTAGGTTTGTCTTTGCCCGTTTTGCAGAGGGGCGGTCTAGTGTGATCCGAGGATTTTGTTAAAGGAGAAGCCGGGAGCTGCTGAGGCAGCAGGGGCCGGGTGCTGAGAGCCTGTTGCAGGAAGTACGTGTCTTGTAAAGCAAGTGACAGCCTCCAGCACCATGTGCAGAAGACACGGGGACGTGTCCTCCTTCAAGGGCGGGCTTCAGTGCTCCGCCTGGCTGCCTGTGTGAGGCTGTCACACCCCGGCCCTCCCCGCTCAGCCTCGCTGTCTTTGCGGCTCATCTGGCTTGTGCACCCTGACCCCCGGCTGCTCATACAACCAGGCCTGGGTTCGTTCACTCTTACTACCAAGTGTGTGCCGTGTATCGAGCTCTGTCCTCAACGCTGGAGATAAAATAGCGTCCACTCAGGCCCAGCTCCTGCTCGAGTCAAGGAGGAGGTCGGGCTAGAGCAAACAGACTTACAATCGGACATTTAAAACACTTTCCAGCCCCAGCTGGTGTGGCTCAGTGGGTTGAGTGCCGGCCTGCAAACTGAAAGGTCGCTGGTTTGATTCCCAGTTGGGGCACATGCCTGGGGTGCAGGCAGGTCCTCATTTGGGGGCTGTGCAAGAGATAGCCGATGTTTCTCTCCCTCCCTTCCCCTCTCTCTAAAAATAAATACGTAAAATCTTTAAGAAAACATGTTCCAAAGCGCTGGACTCTGAGAAAGAGCAAGATGGAAGGGCCGGACGGAGATGGAGATGGAAATGGAGGCCAGGGGGGCTTCTCTTCCTTTCCCTTCCCCCCTCCTGGCTGTGACTGCCTCTCCCAGCAGCTGGAGCGCAGCGCCTGGCGCCTCGGAGGGGTTCGGGCGCTGCCGGCATGAGCGGCAGGCCTCTTGGAGGAGACAGACTCTGAGGTCTAAAGGCTGAGTGGGAGCTAGCAGAGAAGGAGCAGAGGAAGGACATCGTCCCACTGTCCCCTGTTCCTAGAAGGTCGTTCTGGCCCCTCCGCGCCTCTCCCCAATGTCTGGTCCTCCCTGAGACTTTGCTCAGGTGTCGCTGCTGCTTTAAAGTCATTCTGCGCGTTCCCTGATGCAGTTGCTTCTCCTCCCGCATCTCCATGGTGACGTCGTTCCTAGCGTGTGACATCGCCCCTGCACTGGGGGAGGACAGGGGCTGTGGCGTTGACTCTTCCACTCCGCTGCACATGGCCTGGTTCCCTGGCGCACAGTTGCCACGGTGACCCCGACCGGTGAGTCCGAGGGGACTCCGCTGTGGAATGCTGAACCCTGCTTTGGTGACGGGGCTTTTCTGAGGCAGCCGAGGTCACTGGGCAGAGGCGGAGGTACTGTGTGACTCATCCTGGGTTGGAAGGCGAGCCCCGCCACCGGGGAAAACGGCCTCAGAGGATGGCGGAGGCCCGCTAATCTGCAGACTCCAGGATGAGTTATTTTACAGGGACTCGGGACCCTGAGTTTGCGAGTACCACCAAATGCCTTTTTTGGTTCTTATCCTTGTGACCTTATGTGAGTGGTTTAGGAAGTGGGTCGCTTCCTCACTGATACTTTATTTTCAAGAAGCTATTCTTGGATTTCCTTTTTCTTCTTTATTTTGCCCAAACTGACCAGTTGGGTAGCAACAGGCCACTCGTGGAGAAGTGAACTGGTTGGCCTTTTATGGGCATGAGCGCAGCAACCTTTAAAACGGATGCCTGGAGCAGTGCTTCCTTGGAGGATGCATGGGTGCACGGGAGTGCACGCGTGTGCATGGGTGTGCACGGGTGTGGACACGCCACACCCCCTTCAGATCACTCCAAGAGGTCTGACTCTTTCAGTCCGTACTTTGGGGGACAGAGTGTGGAGCCCGAGTGACTCAGCCATCGGGAAGCGAGCCTGGGCCCTGCTTACCCGTCTGGGGTTCCTGGGTGTTCCCCACGTCACCCCAGGAGCGTGATTGTGCCTGCCGAGCGCTGTGCCCACGGGCAGAGGTGGGGCCGCTGGCCTGTGCAGCTGTGGCGAGGCCTTCCGGGGGCGCCAGGCGCTGGGAGCCGTGGTCGATGGTCACCCTTAGAACTACGAGGGAGGTATCGTTTTGCTTTTGACTTGAAGCATTCTGGAGGAGTCCTTCATGTTCTTTCTCTTCAATTTCACTCAAAGAAAGAATCCACCTAGTTCCTGGATCCTCCTCTCTAGTGGGATCTAGAAATAAAGCCGTCTTTAAAAAAACAACAACAGAACCCACCCGCCCGGCCATGTTCTGAAAGGTGGTTGGAGTGTCGAAGTGACTTGTTCTGTGGCAAGTCGCTGCTCAGCACCACTCTGACCGGCCGCTGCTGGGGGAACTTGGGGTGCAGGCGTGGATGGCACCAGGGGCAGGGGGCGTGGGGCACAGGACGCAGACAGGTCACCGCCCCGAGTGCGGTGTGCTGTCATCGGGCCACCCTGCTTGGAGGGACCTCAAGGACTGAGTCTCAGTGACTATACGCTAAGGCGCAGGTGGCACACACAAGGCCCACGGGCCAAATCCAGCCCTCCACCCCGTTTTATCCGGCCCAGCACCACCCGGCAGCAGCGCCGAGCTCTTGCTTAACTGTTAAGGAGTAGTTACATGTATACGGTCCTGAAATTACACTTGGCCCTTTGAAGGCAGCCTCGAGGTTGGGGTGGCCCCCGGTGGCTTGACATTCCTGTTTTTAAAGGCTTGAGAATTCGGTCAGCCGGGCTAGAAAGTGTCTAACAGGAAACAAATGTGGTACTTGGCACTGTGAACGCTGTCGGATGGAAGAGCTCGGGAAAGTGGGGACAGGCGCAGCCCAAGATGTGCCGGGGGCCCGGGCTCAGGCTGTCACGGCGGTGGCAGCCCCCAGGGCATCCCAGGGCGCCCCCTTGGGTGCTTGCTCTGCAGCCAGGTCCGGGTCCCTTTGCAGGTATGTGGAGGCGAGTGTCCCAGAGCCGGGGTTCGGGGTGCGGGGTTTGCAGGAAGCTGCAGATTCAAAACTCAGACGGAGGGGCTTTTCCAGGTGGACAGTCAGGCTGGGCTAGGTGATGATGGAGATGAAATCCCCGTCCCACACCCAAATTTGTGGTGTTGCCCAAGCACACTGTCCGTTGTCACACTGGACACAACGTCTGTGAGGAGACACACCTCTCCGGGCTCTGGGCTCTGCAGCAGGGCTCTGTCACCGTGGGATAGTTGCCGGCACAGAGACGCTCGGAGCTGGGCACCTGCCCCCATGGGGGGCCAGGAGCAGGGCCCCCTCGGGTCTCCTGCGGTGCTTTTCCTCCTCTCTGTCCCTCACCGCCTTCCTTCCCTCTCCACCCCGCCCCCACCATCTCACAAGAATTTAAAGCGAAGAAGGAAATAGTTTTGTAAAAATAAACATACAGGGTCTGGTCCAAACAGCACCCCTTCTTCATTACAAAATCACGAGCATGTAATTCTGTAATGACAGTATCACACCCAAGCACGCCATGTGACGTGTTAGGCGGAATGTTCGAATTGAAACTGTAAACGATCGCACCCGTATTCTGGCCCTGCCAACCACACCCCGCAGGCGCTACCGCCGCCGGCCCCTGCGGAACTGAAACAGAGCCTGAGAGCCGGATGCGTTTCTGACGCGAGGCCACGGTCAGGGCCCCCTTCCTGGGTGTGCTCTTGACGTCTCCTCTTCCACTTAAAAGGAGCGTCTGCCCCGGCCGTGGGAGCACACGCGTGTGCAGAAACCAGTGACTCTGACACCGTCGCTGTGTCAGGGCACCCTTTGTCCAGGAGCGAGAATGGGAAGTCACGGGTGGGTCTGTCTGAACACGAAGGCACGGAAATCCGAGTGGCCCGGCTGCTGGGGCCCCGAGAGCCAGGCAGCGATGGGTCGGAACCCACAGCCCGGGGGGACTTTTCCCTCCCTCCCCCGGGAGTGATGTGTAAGGGTCGCGTCGCTTTTCTCTCTGGCCCCTCCCGTGCGTTAGGTGCTCAATGCGGGAAAGTCCTGCAGCTCCGTCACTGCAGCGGAAAACAGTGAGCCCCGCCTCGCGGCAGCACGCAGGGACCCCAGTCGCTGTGTGAGGACACGGCCTCTTTGTCTGCAGTGAACTGGCAGAGGTGGAGCCTCCTTCCTTCCTCAGTAACTCGCTTCTTCACCCCACAAAACCCTGGGTGCCCGACAGGGGCCAGGCTTTGTGGACACCGGTCCTCTGCCCCCTCGAACTTCGGCCCTGCTGGGGGGGGGGGTGTCTTTTAAATTGTCACACGAGTGAATACATAAGGGTAGTCGTGGTAGGTGCTTTGAAGCCAAAGACAGTATGCCACGAGAGACTGGGGCCAGAAGACCTCTTTGAAAGTGGGGGGCCACGGGAACCTCACCAACGAGGTGGTATTGAGCCCCGAGCCTGAAGAAGGGGTGGGACTCTGCCCGGTGAGCCAGATGACATGCTGCGGGGAGAACCCGGGAGACGGCAGAAACAGCATGTGCAAAGGGCCTGTGGCTGGAAGGGTTCGGTGGCTGTAGAGGGAAAACCCTGTGTGTGTGGCACCTGTTGAGTAAGGGGTGAACGGTGGAGCCTGGGGCTTGGGGCCAAGTCCCGTGGGCATGATGGGCCCGTTGGGCTCTGTCCCCATCTCCCCAGGAAGGGTTCTCTTCACCCCTCCCCAGAGGAGGCGTGTTGCACACACACCACGCACTTCAGACGGGGCCTGCTGCGTGCACCGCCAGCGCACTGTCGCTGCAGAAATGCCTGTCTAGCGTCGGCTGTGTTTCGGGAATCACTTAATTATAAAGGACCTCATGAGCCTCGAGTTGAAAAAAGAGAAGAAGAAAGAGAGAAACAGGTTCCTTTTGATACCCAGCCTCAGGTTCTCGGCCGCGTTTCCAGACTCCACAGGTGGGCATGCCCCTCGGGCGCATCAGACTTGCCCAGTTTTTTCTGCGTTCTTTCTCTTTTCCACTCTGCTGTCACCTGTCAAGGAAGGTTTTTGACGTCTCGTTCTTGCCTGCACCCCCTGCTTTGGTGGCCTCAGGGTCTCGCAGTCCTGAACCAGCGCCTTGGCTGCCCTTGTCAGTGGAGTCTCCGCTTTCCTGTTGCAAACGGAAACCCAGGGGCTCGTTGTGACGGGTCGGGACAAGTCACCGATCTTCTGGCTCATCGATGTTCCTTCCCACTCACGTCTCGTAGTTTTGAGCGTCTTTTGATTCTAGTAATCGTTCCGGGTTCAGCTCACCCCGTCTTCTCTCCCAGGAACGACACAATGATTCCAGCCCCTTTCCTGTGAAGAAGTTGTCTCTCTCTCTTTCTCCCAACAAAATTGTTTTCTCTGAGACATGGCCTGTGTTGCCTCTTTTCCTCCTAGTTTCTTCCAGGACGGACTGAAAGCCGTTGAAAACCTCAAGCCTTCCATTGAAACACTTTCAACAGATCTTCACACAGTAAGTAGCTCCCTGCCCCATCAGTGCTGAAACAGGATTGTTGCTGTTGTTATTTCCTTAGCGTTATTATGTATCCACCGCCATTTATCTCCCCTGTAAGAAACAGTTTTTATGCCGCAAACACTTTCAGTCGTTGTTGCTTCTGCATAATCTTGTGTTTGCTGCTGGGTGGCCTGTGAGCAAACAGCCTGGTAGGGCCCTGTGGGGTCCGGGGTCCGTGCTCCTGTCCTGTGTCTCAGCCAGAGTGGGGGCAGGGTCTGTCTAGCGAGGGGCAGGTGTCCCGTTGATGTGGGAATGGCCTGTGACCTCAGGCATGCCTCTCTGTTTTCGTTTTGTTTTGAAAGATCAAACAGGCCCAGGACGAAGAAAGAAGGCAGTTGATCCAGCTCCGAGATATTCTGAAGTCAGCACTGCAGGTGGAACAGAAGGAGGTGAGCGGATTTAATTGTGAAGTGGGGCTGTTTGACCCTTTATCCGGAGGCTTTGGGACTGAGGAAGGCGACCTCCCTGCCCACCGGGCGCTCCCGGGTCCTCCGGGGGCTTTCCCGAGCCCCACGGAAACGTTCCATTGTTCTTGGCGGGTGGTTTTACAGAACTCTCTGTTGAAGCGCGTTGCACGGGGAGGCGCTCACTGTGGGCCGGCCCCCACGGCAGTGAGTCACCCTTTCCGCTCCGCCAGTCCCTAGACGAGGAGCTCTTAGCATCTCCATCAGACAGACGTGCCTTAGCTACGTCACTGCCTTTCCTTCTGAACTCTGGTTTCCCTGCCTGGGAGACGTGGACACTGCCCACGTGGGCGTCAGCAGGGAAGGGTGGCCCCTGAGCCTTCCACCCCTGGGCTCAGGTTCTGTTGAACGTGAGGGGCTGGGTTCTCTCACTGCCGTTCCCGTGGGCAGAAAACCTGGCTCTCGGGCAGCGCCTTTCATAGAATCGCTCCTCTGTGTGCCTTCGCATTCACAGCGATACTTTGTGCTTTAAAAAGTAAATGTCTGCCATAATGTTAGGGTACGTTTGCTACAATGTGGACATTACAATATGAAATGTAACAGAAGTCCACCTCCCTGTCAATAACGCGATGTGTCTAAATGTATCACTTGTGGACTTTAGATAAATAACCCTATTAAGCTACTTAGCCGAGTGTCAGGTTGGCTATTGGTAATTCGGCCTGCGCTGTTTTGTCTGAAGTTCCTGTACTGTAACTGAATATTGTTGTTTCTCTCCCAAATGCATTGACCTTTTGTGACCGAAGTCTAGGAGAGTAAGTAGTTCAGTATTTACTAAATTGGAGAATGTTTGCATGCTTTCTTCATGAACTTCCAAACAGTGCTTTCTTCCATGTATGTGTTAACGACCAGAGCATTTTTAACGTGATCCCTTCTCTCCCAATAGCAGTGGGTTCTACTAAAGGCTAAAGCATTTCAAGGCACAAATGCTAGTGCAATGGAATTGGTCCACATTCACCATTTTCCCATTTGCTGTTGTTCCTTGTGAAGATGAAGCGGGCCCCCACCCCCACCCCGAGCTGCCCAGCTGATTTCGACCCTAACCCTCTGGTCCACCTTAAGCCGGTCTCTGCATGCTGCCCCAGCTCAGCCCGCCCCCGAGGTCTGAGTTCCTAGGGCACATTCCGTCCCAAAGCCTTGGCTGTGCCCTGCAGTGCTCAGAGCGGCACAGAGCCCTTCCTCCACCTGGAGCAGCTGGAGGGCGCCTTCCGGCCGTTGGGGGTGGGCTGGGTGGCTCGTCGAGCAGGCTCTTGGTGAAGGGGGGGTCAGCCGAGCCGAGATGGGCGGGCTGAGCGTCTGTGTTAGTGCTGGCCATGACCCACAGCTGCTGACTTCCTCCCGGTCCAGAGAACGTACATCCTGACACTTTGATGTTCCCAGACCCGGGGGAGAAGCAGAAGAAGAAACAGAAAAGAACTTGGCGTGTGGAGAGAATAGCGGCTTAACTGTCACTACGAGACGGGGCGCCGGGTGTGGGAGCCGGCCCCGCGGAGGCGGCCGCCGTCCAGTGTGGCGCTGGGGCGGTGCGCGGTGCTTCTGTCTCAGAGGGCTGTGTGCTCTGGCTGCAGAATGAGGGGGTTCAGGCAGTGCTCCCGTCAGGAAGCCGGGTTTCTAGCTTTGCGGAGAAGTAAACACAAGTTCCCCAGCACAGGCTAGAAGTCCTTGCGGCTCGTTATTCCGCGTGCTTGGTCGGCCAGGCCGTCCGCCCAGACGGCGCCCGGGGGCCCAGTGCAGCCTCTTTCCTGCTCGCGCTTTCGCTTGTGTTGTCCTCCCAGGCCGAACTGCCCGGCCCCCCGGCCGGGAATGTGTGAAAACAAAGTCAGTCTCCGAAACGCAGCATGTCCTGCTCGTCTCCCTATGCGTTGCTCTGTGAAGAAGACAGCCCATGAATCGGACGGTCCGGGGACATTGGATCTCACACATTCTACAGTAATTTTTGTGATCGGGGTGCCATCGTGTGCCCCTCCGGTGACACCGAGAACTGACATTCGGGGCGCTGTTGTTTAGGCTTTCGGGTTCCCCCCCCCCTTTTGGATTCTCCTCTGTGACCTAGAAAGCTGAAGGTGTGGGTGGTTTTTATTCGGTGTTACAAAAATGCCAACTGCATAATTACAGTTCATAAAACTTAGGGAACGTGCCCCCGAGGAGGCTGCGTGCGTGGTGGGTGGGGGCCGCTCGCCCCGTTCCCGCCTGGGAATCTCCAAGAGCGATCGTCTGGCCGGAGGGAGGACGCGGCCGTCCCCTCTGCCGGCTGCGCTCGGGGACGGAGACTCTGCCCGCGTCGGTCCCGGGGCCCCTCGTGCGTCCCAGACGTTCGCGCTTTGTTTCTGCCGTGTCTGCTCGCTGAGAAGAGGACCCTACGGTGCGGTGGTTCCGTCACTTTACTACGGAAATTCTCAGACTTAGAGAAGCATGAACTGCCTGTGCCTGCACCGTAGTTGGCACATCAGGGAAAGGGCCCTGTTTCAGAGTTGAAGCCTTTCCACGCAGCTGATTTTGCTGTTCCTTCTCTCCACCCGCCTGGCCTTCTGTCGCCGTCCCCACCGCAGGGGCCTTCTTTGCGGGCACATCCCCCTGTAGCGCCGGCGAGTCCCTGCCCAGGGCTCGTGGTTGGCGGCGGCTGTCCGCTCTCGGGCGCTGAGCGCCCAGCCCGCGCTGCGGGGGCGGGGCAGGTTCGGGCCCTGGAGCGGCCTCGCAGGTCTGCGTGCTGCCACCGCGCCGGTTTTCCCACTTTGGGGGGTTCGGGGGCGGGGCCTCCCTTTCTCTCAGCGTGGCTTCCCCCGTGTAAAGCGTGCTTGTCTGGCAGGGTGTGGCTGGGTAGCCCGTGCTGTCCGGGTGGCCAAGGGCCACCATGACGGCCGTGGCCGTCCTCTGACCCTGCCTCTCCGGCCGCGCTCCTGGGTGGCCTGGCACGGCCTTCACCTCCGCCCTAGTGGGGACACGCTCACCGACTCACACACGCAACTACCGTGTTCTTAGCGGTGATGGACAGCGCACAAGCGATCAGAAAGACATGGCTCCCGCCTCTGCAGGGCCTCCTGGGGTGGGGCCAGGAAAGTCACTGGGGCGCGAGGTGTGATGAGGACTCTCATGCAGGTCAGCTCCCAGAAGGGGTGCCTCCCAGGGAGGGGGCGCTGAGGGCCTGGGGGTGACGCAGGGCGCACCTCTGCGCCCGCCCCCCCCCCCTGCCAGGGACGCGCTCGCGCTCTGTTGTCCTGGTGATTCCTGCCCGCCTCCCTCTCGGGCTTTCCAGCCCCCCCACCAGCGTGACTGACCAGCGACCCGCACGACGCCCCGCAGCCACAGCCCGAGTCCGAGAGAGAGAGGACAAACGCTCTCGAACCCTGGTCTGCCCACTGCGAGTCTGTTTCCTTTCCGTTATCTTCTGTGGCTTTCCCATCCAGCGTCGGACAGACGCTTGAGGGCAATCACCCAGAGACATGGAGGACAGGTGGTAATGAGACTTGAAAACACGGGTCTCGGACCTCGGCTTGGTGTGTGTGCTTGGCAAAGTGTCCAGCAGCGGGCCGTGTCGTGGGGGTGCACCTCCCCGCCACGCCTGGGGGTGGGGGGAGAGCTGGCCCCCGCAGCCCTCCCCGGGCAGAGGAGCTTCGCGCACCCGCAGGTGGCCGCCCGGCGACCGTCCGTTCCCCACGGGGCTTGTGTGTACGCGCGGGCTGTCTGAGAGGTGGACGGGTAAGGTGTAACAGTTCTTCCATGCAGTTCTAAAGTCTTGGGGAGCTCGGAGGTACTTCTGAAGTCATGAGTAACATGAATGAGTGTAACGTACGCCACATCACCCCTGTGCCCACCCTCCCCGAGGGTCTCAGACATCCGTCACACCTGGGCGGCTCTGGCCTGGCAGGACTCGGCTGCTAGCACTTCGTAAGGCCACACAAGAGCCTGGACGGGGCCTGGAGGACGAGGCCTTGTCTGGACGTCACGGGCAGAGGCCATGTGGGTGTTGCCAGGTCTCGGGAGAACCTTCCCAAAGACGCAGTGAACGCCCTCTAAGCCTGCGTCCTTTCCAGGAGCGGACAGCTTCCCCCTGGCCAGGCTCCTGCGCTTCAGTCTGAGGTCGGCCTGGGCTCCCCAGGGGCAGACGGGTGCTCTGGGCAGTCTGAGAATCCAGGCAGTGAGGCCTCCCTCCCCGCTTCCCACCGGCCAGCTGCCTCTCTGCGTTAGAGCTTCTCAGGGCTCTTCCCCTCGGGTTACACGCCATTAAACCCAAGTCTCTGTGGCGTAAGAGGGCCAGCTCCCTTCGCCACCTTTCCTGTGACTGGCGCTGCCCCAAATACCAGTGTAAACAGATGAAGAAAGGCTGTTGTTGTTGGGTGACCTAGAAGTCACCTTGACAATGCTGAAATAATTAGTTCTAAAGCAGGTTGGATTTTATGTTAAGTCATATTGCTCTGCTGTACAAGTTGAAAATTTCACAGCTTCGGACTTGCCTGGGTTTCTCATTGATCCGAGCAACGCCTGCTCCGAGGAAGAAAGCAGGAATTTCTTCCCGAGCGTCCGACCGAGGGTCTGACTCTGAGGGCCCAGGGTGTCCCACCGGGCCTCTGTGGTCGGGTCCTGGGAAGAGCTCCGATGAAAGTGCCTGACGGGAAGACCTGGAGCCCGCACCGGCGCGGGGCTCCTTCCCTCCCCAGGCGGCAGACACGGCTCCTGGCTGTGGGGTTCGGTCTTTGGCAGGCGTATTTTCAGTCCTTCGCCGAGTCCAATCGGTGGGGGGTGTTCCTCCATTTCCCCTCCCCTGCGCTTATTCCCCTGATGTTGAAAGCTGGGTTTGCTCCGCTTTTCCAGTGTGAGTCTCCCGCCCTTCGGAGAGCAGCGGGGCATGGGGGGCCTCCGATGCCTGAGCGTCTGCCTCGGTTGTCTGGAGGCGTAAGTGCTGTGCGGACGCCCCACTGAAATGAGGACATTTCTCCTGTTTGGAGGTCTGTCTGTTCAGGCTTCGTTGTCAGTTCAATGATGGAACGCCTGAGCACACTATTGATTTCTTGGATGAAGATATTTTGTTTGTTTCTTTTTGCAGTTATTCTGTATATATATCTCAGAGTTTTTTTAAAAAAAAGCGCTAGACAACCCGTGTTTCTGGAAGAGACAGTATTGTGAAGATGTCAGTATTCTTCCAATCGGTCTGCAGACTGAATGCAGTTCCCACCAGAACCCCAGCTGCCTTTGCTGAAATCGACAGGCTGGTTTTAAAATCCATGTGCAGATGCAAGGGGCCCGGCGTAGCCCAAACAGCCCTGACAAAGAGGAGCACGGGTGGAGGGCCGCTCGCACTTTCCGATTTCAGAGCAGTGCTGGCGACACTGGCCGAGAGCTCCGATCATCCGGGTGGCGTGGGGCCGGCCCAGGACAGATGCTGGGCGGTGGGGCCGCATCGAGAGGCCAGAACAAACCCTCACATTCATGGTCCACTGATTGGCACAAGGGAGCCAAGACGGTTCCGTGAGGAAAGAACAATGCTTGCTTCCTTCCTTCCTTCCTCCCTTCCTTCCTCTCTTTTTCTTTTTATTTCTTTCTCTCTTTCCTTCTTTCTTTCTCTTCCTTTTTCTCTTTCTCTCTTTCCTTCTTTCTTTCTCTTCCTCTTTCTCTCTCTCTCTTTTTCTCTTCCTTTCTTCCTTTTTCTCTTTCTTTCTTTCTGTTTAGATTTTATTTATTGTTAGGGAGTGAGGAAGAGAGGGAGAGAAACATCAATGTGCAAGAGATACATTGATTGATTGCCTCGTGCACACCCCCAACTGGGGACCCAACCTGCAACCCAGGCCTGTGCTCTGACTGGGAATCGAACCAGTGACCCTTTGGTTCACAGGCCAGCGCTCAATCCCCTGAGCCACACCAGCCAGGGAAAGAGCAGTGTTTTCAACAAAGGATGCTGGGACAAGTGGACAGCCACAGCAAAAGAATGAATTTCGACGCCTACCCCACAGCATTGTCAAAAACTAAGTAGGCCAAAGACCCCCATGTAAGAGCTAAAACTATAAAACGCTTAGAGGAAAGCATCCGTATAAATCTCCATGACCTTGCATTAACCAACGATTTCTCTCATGTGACATATAAACTACAAACAATAAGAGAAACAGTAAGTAAATTGGACTTCATCAAAATTAAAAACTTTTATGCTTCAAATACCTTTTTGAGAACTGCCAAGGATACAGGTGGCCGTGACCCCGACTCATGCTTATCTGTCCCTTGTACCAGTGGCCACTTTATCCAAGCTGCACAGGTCAGCTGTGTCCTCGATTCCCTGGAGGGGGGCCACCGCTGCCACTTCCTCTCTAGGCCCCCCCCCCCCCCCGTGCGTCCCCCTGCTGTGAGAGCTGTCCCCTCCTTCCCTGCCCCCCTTGCTTTCCTCGTGAAAGCTCCCCGCCCCCACTTCCCTGCCCCCGGCGGCTTCCCCGTGGGCTCTTCCTGATCATGTGCCTGTTCAGCTGATGGTCGGGTGTCCCCCAAGGGCGGTCACGGCTTGGTGGTGGAGGTGAGAGTGGCCCTGGGCTTTGGGGGCATTCCCTGCGAGGACATATGCAGGGAGGGAGGGGGGGAGGGTCGGCGTGGGAGGCAGGGTTCCCTTCCACGCTCCGCTCGGGCCCCCACGGGCTCTGCATCGCGAGCCGATCGCTGGTTTTCAGAGTGTTTCTGTTTCTTCCGTGACGAGGTGGACTGGGTGTGAGGCGGGGGGAGGTTCCCAACGACAGGTGGAGGCAGGCCCGCGCCCGCCTGGCTCACCTGTGAGCTCACATCCGTGTTCCCCCCACCCCCGTCTCCCCCATGTCTGCAGAATTCCCGGCACCATCCCCACTCCCCGAGCAGGACTCCTGCTGCCGCCTGTTGGTGCGGTTGGGCGCCTGCTGGGCGCCCGGGTTTCCCTGGTGGGCTTTGCCCTCGAGGGGCCGGAGTTCCCCAGCCGTCCAAGCGGGCCCCAGGCGGTTCGGTTCAGGGTGATGGCCCCTCTTCTGGGATGAACGGGGTCAGGAAGTGGCTGTGTTCAATACCTGCCCCGGACCAGGTGCTCACACCGGTTCCCTTAGTCAAACCCCACCATACTTGCCTTCCGTCCTGGGTGTTGTTGTCCAAGGAGGAAACTGAGGCAGGGAGCTAGAAGATCTCGCCTGCAGCGAGAGGCAGAACGTTGGCTTTTTTTGTTTGTTTTTGCTTTGCTCTGCTTGTTTGCTTGTTTTGCTGGGAAGGGCTGCATTTGCTCTGCTAGGAGCTTCTTGCCATCATCAGGGACCTGAGGCTCATAACTACGCAAAACCTTGTCACTTCCAACGCCTCGCTCGGGGCCGGTGTGGGGACACTGGTCTTTGACGTTCCCTTCCCCGGCCTGGTGGACGGCATTTTGGGAGTCCTTGGATATGGAACCTGTGCCCCTTTTTCCGCACGGCGAGAAGGGGAAGTGTCTCCGATTCGAGAAGACTGTTTTCAGGGCATCCATTTCCTCTGTGCGCTGTTCTCCAAGGGGCGTCGGCACAGGCTCGAGCCCCACCCTCTCCACCGTTTTCTAGGACTCGCAGCTCCGCCAGAGCGCGGCCTACAGCCTGCACCAGCCGCAGGGGAACAAGGAGCACGGCACCGAGCGGAGCGGCAGCCTCTACAAGAAAAGTGACGGGTACGTGGCGGCGTGGCCGGCGTGGATGCGTGTGTCCGTGTGCATGTGCGTCCAGAATGTCTAAACTCGTATTTTCCCCCCCGTTGATCTCGAAGGATCCGGAAAGTGTGGCAGAAAAGGAAATGTTCGGTGAAAAATGGTTTCCTGACCATCTCACACGGAACCGTGAGTACCCCGTCCCCTTACCCCTGACTCCGTGGCAGCTGGACGAGGGGAGGGGTGAGCTCAGCGGGACGAGCCTGCTCCAGGGGGAGCCAGGGATGGGTTTTACAGACACTCCCGGCTGAGAAGGGCTTGTCTGGGCTCCTGTGCCTTCGGTGCCGCTGCACCGATTCCTGCCTTCCAGCCGGCAGCCAGGAAGAGCCGCTGGGCCGCGCGCTCTCCGTTCTGAGCCTGCGGCTTCCAGAAACACCCAGGAAGCCAGCCCGCTGCTCACCGGCTGTCGCGGTCCGGAATGGACCGTCACACTTGGGACGGCATCTCCTTTTCCATTCAGGGACAGGCGGGGACAGGGTCAGGACACTGGGAATCAGAGCCCCAGGGGAGAGCCGTCTCGGTACTTGTATCACCGACACCGAAGGCTCGGTGATCGGCCCTCCCCTAGCCCTTTGCCGTCCTGCGTGCGGGAAACCGAGCCCTAGGGTTCCCCTCGTAACAACCCATCCGAATACAACGGCAGCTGCTCTCACTTTGGGAGACTGGGGACTGTAACCACAGTCCCAGCACCGCCCTTCCCGGTAGTGGCACTGGGCACATTGACACCTTCCCTGGTGTGGCAGGGCCTGGTGACCCCTGTGTAGGCTGGTGCGCATTGTTAAAAATATCCGAAGGCGGAGCTGGTTGCTGTTTTGTTGCCGAGGAGAATACCGGTGATGGTGGCACTTTGGGTCCCCAGGCAGGAGGCCAGGTGCTGCTGGTGGATGGTAGTGGAGACACACCCGGGCCTCCCCTCCCCTCACCCCCCCAACCTCTCCCCCCACCACTCCCACATTCCCCAGGTCCCTGAATGCAACACAGGCTTTGCAGGCTTTATAGAGGGCTCGGGGCTCGGGGCCCTTGCGGCGCTTAGGAACGTGCAGGATGACCCCACGGCAGGGCCCGTGGTCCCCTGGGGACCCTCCATCTTCACCAAGTCCACTCTGGGGAGAAGCGCAGCAGAACGAGCATCCATCAGCTGTCATCGTCCAAGAACTCTTGGCCCAGTGGATTGACCACGGCCGTCCCTCATTTCTCTTCTCCAAAGTCCTGCCTCACCGGCCTCGCTAAGGTCCACACGTCCCCCCGGGGCCACGCAGTGTGGGCCCTGGTGCAGCACGTTTCCATGGAGACGTAGGTCTGAGGGTGTGGACCACGGGAAGCCCGTTCTTTTAGTCACAGCTCTCTGTGGACGGGTGACAGCCGGGTCCCTTCCCGCTCTGAACACCCGGGACGCCGCTCGGGGTCACTGACCCAGTGGGGACAGCTTCCTACAAGAAGACTGAGTTTCATTTCAGGCCTGTCACAGCTCTGAAGTCACCCTGCGGTGGCTTTTTTTCCATGAAAGTGTTCTGCTAGGCCCAGGGCTCCGCTGAAGCCAAAGGGAAATGAAAGCAGGCCCGGGGTCCCCTGCTGACGGGAGAAGCCGCTTCCAGGCCTTCCGCGGCTCCAGCGGCTGCTCAGAAGGCAGGGGGACTCGGCTCTCCCTCAGGGCTGACGGGCGCCCCAGTGCGGGGCTTCCCTAGCTTCAGACAGCGCCGCGGGTCGCAGGCCTTGCGTGTTTCGTAAGTGCTCTGCGTGTGGGGGGAAGCCTGCGTGCGCCGGGCGGCAGAGAGCCCTGGCACCCTGTGTGCGGCCGCAGCACAGGGCTTCGCACGCGGTGAGGTGCCTGAACCGCAGCCGGGAGCAGGAGGGAGGGGTGCCCCGCCGCCCGGTTTGTGTGGATTTGGCCGCACAGCTTGCCTGCGGAGACAGCGGCTCCCTGACTTTGCCGATGTACCACCGGGCGGCGGGGGAGGGGCGGTTTCTCAAAGACTTGGCTGCGTAACCGGGGGTGTGGGCGCGGGGTCTGGCACTGAGCCGGCGTCGGGGCTGGACCTCGAGAAGACACAGGCGTGTCTGTGCCGTCAGGAAAACCGGCTTCTTCCCAGGAAGCTGGCAGCCGTCGGGAAGTGACGTCCCGGTGTCCTGGGCTCCGGCGGGATCGGGGAGGACGCCCCGGAGGAGCTCGGTGACAAGTGCGTTGCTGGGCCCCGTTAGCCCCGGCTCCCTGTGCTCTCCCCTCCTGGGAGGGCGTGGCCTTCGCCAGACGCACGGTGTTTGCCACACGGGCAGACTGGGGACCGTGTGCAAGTGGAAGAAATGCCTCCCAGTTCTCACTCGATCTGAAAGTGTTTAAAGCGACCGTCAGCCCCGCAGAAGGAAGACTTTCAAAGGCCTGGCAGGTTGGGGAGACACGGAACAGCGGATCGAAACGGAACTTCACTCCCCACCCGTGCCCCGCGGCACGCAGACCCCGGGCCTGTTCTCACTCCTCCGGAGTTTCTCACTAAGCCGGGGCGTCTTGGACCGGCTCCCGGGGTGCTGGTCCCCGAGGTGTCGCTCCCACCTGTTCCTCAGCCGACAGCAACGACGACACCGCTTTTCTGTGTTTACCAAAGGACACCAACCTCCTGTGCTGCCCCGTGTCTGAGACTCAGTGGACACCCGCGGTGTGCGAGTAGGCTCAGCAAGTCTGCTCAACGCACACATGTGCCGTCGTGTGGTCACGGGAGGTCACGGGAGGTCACGGTGAGACGCAGGCTTCATGCGGGCCCAGCACCTGCGTCAGGGTGCTTGGGTGCTGCTGCTGCGGGCTCCTCCTGAGAGCTGTGGAGACGGGGGGTGGGCGGAAGTTTGTGTGGGAAGTAAGGCAGCAAACGGTAACACGAGAATGAACTGCTCCACGCACTCTCAACTGCAAACCCACTGTGCCCCCCCCCATCTATCTTTGGGTGTATCGGTGCCCAGACGAGCCGGGCGGTTCTGTGGGCGAGGACCCAGAAGTGGGTCGATCCCTGGGCGCTATCCCTGGGCGGGGCCCAGGTCCACGAGGTTAGGCAGAGGTTGGAGGCCGCGCATGCTGGTTTCTGGGGCCCCTGGGGCCTCGGAGAGGGGTCTGCAGCCCAGAGACAGCAGCCGTGTCATCCGTCTCCGAGACGAGGTCCGCACACACGGCCACGAACCGGGGGAGTCCAGCACGACCCTGTGGGCCCAGCTTCTGCCCGCCCGAACGTGCTTTATCTGGCCCAGACCGTTGCCACCGCGGGGGCCGTCCCACTCCAGAAGGGCCCCCGCGCTGACACCCGGAGGGTCCCGTCGGGAGGGGTCCGCCCCGGTGTCCGCACGTGCGCAGATCTCCAAGTCTGGACGTGGCCCTGGCCACCGGGAGGGGTCACGGCGGTCGGAGGCCGAGGCATTTCGTGTGCTCTTTCCCTGAGCCGCCTGGGAGGCGGGGAGGGTGAGCCCCGCCGTGTCTGGGGATCTCTCAGGCGTTTCCAAGAGGCACTTGGCCATTCAGGCGTTTTCTTCGAAACTCTCTTCTGACCCTCCGCTTTCTCTTCTTTGGGCGACACAGGGTGGTTTTTTACACTGTAATAGCCATTTCGACACATTTCAGGCAGATGTACAATTTGATCTCTCGCTCCCCCTGGGTGTCCAGGGGGTGAGCCGGGGGCTGTCGTAGGTGGGTGAGGTGGGTTTTGTTGAAACGTAAGTGACAGATGGTTGGCAATCAGGATTAGGACTCTGTTATCTGTCATCACTTCAGGAACTAGGAAAGATTCTTTCTCTGTCGTTTTTGTGCTTTTGCTGGAAGTGAGTGTTTACACTCTGAAAAATACTTGGAAGGTCACCCAGGTCACCACGCCAGCCGCCTGCATGTCAGCGGGAATCGGGACGGAAGGTCTCGGGCTTTAGCCGTGGCTTGACTTCAACGCCAGCATTGCTTGTCCCCTGTCTGGCTGGGTGTGGGGGCCACCGCGTGTCCCTCCCTTCCAGGGAGGACACTTGTCCTGTCGTGGGTTTCTGCATGCGCTCTGCCGTCGGAAAGCTGTCTTTGCAAACCAGGGGCACGCTGTCCTCGCTGCCTTTTAACGAGGAATGGTGTGTCGTGGTTTCCGTTCCTCCCACCGACTCCGTTTTGGGTTTGGGTTTGTTTGCAAACAGGCGAACCGGCCTCCTGCGAAGCTCAACCTGCTCACCTGCCAGGTGAAGACCAACCCCGAGGAGAAGAAGTGTTTCGACCTCATTTCACGTAAGTGTATTCTCAGACGCCGCGCCACAGAGACATCATCCCGGCCCGGCCCTGAGGGCGTCAGCCCCCTTTCACATGGTGCGTTTTAAAGAATCGGCTTTGGAAGAACAAGGCCTGTGTCACGGGGGAGGTCTGTGCTTTCTCTTTCCCCTTGGAATTGCCCGGCTAGGACTTGACCTTGAGGCTCACCCTGCCTGCCTTGTGAGCCTAGAGACATCGTCTCGGCTCCCAGCTTCAGCCGTCTGATTTGTAAACAAGGAGATTATTCTAGATGAGCCCGTAAGCCGAAAATCCCTCGCTTCTTCATAAAAGAGGACGATTCTGTTGTCCAGGCTTCTGTGGTCCGCGTGATGTTAGAAACGTGGGAAGTGGGAGAGCCCGGCCTCCAGCAGAGCCCTCGAGGCGTCCACGTTGGAAGTCGCTTTGTCTTCCTGAGCACAGGGCTTGTCTCTCTCCTTCTGTGTGTTTCTCGGTCGGGTGCACACACAGGAGAGTCGCCACAGAGCCTGCTGTGGCCGCAGGGCGCCCAGCATCCCCGACGGAGGAGAGACGAGGACAGCGGAAAGCCACCAGAGCCCAGGCCTGGTGTCGGCGGCCGTTTTCTGTGGCAGGGTTACCGTTCGGGGGAAGGAAGGGACCCGCTGCCCTCCCAAAGGGCAGCCGCTAGGGATGTGAGCGCAGAGCGGTGTCTGTTTATAGAGGGAAGAGTCTCAGCCGCTAGTTAGGGAGAAGGGTGCTGGCTCCTGTCCCCGTGTCGTCCCCGAGCACCGGGCAGCTCCTTCGAAGATGGCCAGGGACTTATTTACCGTATTTTGTCCTGTATAATGCTCACTCCTTTGCCCCGTTTTTGAGAGGAAAATAAGGATGCGCATTATACACGGGTATAACGAGTACATGCCATGGGTATAATAATCCCAGGTGTGATGCGCCCATTTCACAGACAGGGAGAGAAACATCAGTGTGTGGTTGCCTCTTGTGCACCCCCTGCTGGGGTTCTGGCCCGCAGCCCAGGCAAACGCCCTGATTGGGAATCGAACCAGCAACCCTTTGATTCGCAGGCCACTGCTCAATCCACTGAGCCACACCAGCCAGGGCACCGTAATACTCTTTTTAAAGAAGGCCCGACAATGCCTGAGACACTTGCTTTAGAAAAGGCTTTCACTTTTCAAAGGGCCTCAGCCGTTACTTTGGGGGCTGAGTCTGTAGCAAGTTAAAGGAAACGCGAGCTTTTGGAAGGCTGGCGATGGTTTTCATGGAGTAGCCTCTGGTTTGGAAGCTGCGTCGCTTCGGCCTCGAATGGAGGGCCAGGAGGTGCGTCCCTTCGGCTTGCAGAGCTGCAGTGACCGGGCAAGGGCGGGCGGGCAAACGGTGCCCTTGTGGCGCAGAGTTCTGGGGTCCTGCCGGAGCTCGCGCTCACGGAACTCCTCCCGCCACGCAGATGACCGGACGTACCACTTCCAAGCCGAAGACGAGCAGGAGTGTCACGTGTAAGTGCGCCTTGGAGGCGGGTTTGCCGGGCCGCCCACCTGCCCCGCCCCCGCTGCCAGGCCACGCACGGCCTCTGTGTCGCCCCCTGCAGGTGGATGTCCGTGCTGCAGAACAGCAAGGAAGAGGCCCTGAGCAACGCCTTCAAGGGGGACGACAGCACCGGGGAGAACAACATCGTCCAGGAGCTGACGAAGGAGATCATCTCCGAAGTCCAGCGGATGACGGGCAACGGCGCGTGCTGTGACTGCGGGGCGCCAGGTGACCCGGGCCCCCCCCCCCATTCCGCGTCAGCACACCCAGGCTCTGGTTCCCGCCCCCTCTTGCCGACAGAAGGGCCCGGGCAGCCGGGTCCTGCTCACCGAGCCGCGAGCCGGCAGACCGGGTGGGGGTGGGCTCTCAGGACGGGATCGTGTGCAAGGGGGCCTGGGGAGCTGGAAAGGTCTCGGTGCCCTTTGAGAAAAGAAGACAGAAGCACAGAGGGAGGGTGAGATCCAGGTCCTGCGGCCGGTGCTTTGCCCCGGCTGCCCTCACTGGGGCGTCGGCAGTGACTAAGCCGCTGCCTCGTCGGGGACCCTGCCGGAGCCACCGCTGGGTGAGATTCCAGCGTCGCCCTCCGGAAAAGGAGGGAGCCCTCCGGAGGGTCCTCAGGTCCCCTCCCACTGTCTGCAGGCTGCAACGTGAGGTGTTTGTGTGGGGGTCTGGTGGAGCCTATGAGGGGCTGCGTTCCCCATGGACACAGCGTATCACTGTAGCCTTTAACGGCTAGTATTGTAGACGTGTGCGGAGTGGGCGTCTTCTTCTACTGAAGCTGCAACGGCGGGGCTGCAGGGGCGTGTGGGGCAGCCTTCTCTGAACCTCCAGACTGGGAAGGACCGCAGCGTGGCCGGTGTGACCAGCTGCCTTTTTCATTCCGATTCCCTGACGACGTTTGTAAACAACCAACAAGCAAAATAGAGTGGAGGTTGAGAAATGCTGGCTAGATTTGGGGATAATTAGAGGAATGACCTCATGGGGCGTTGGACCCATTTAAAAATATCTTCCTGGAGGATCTGTTAAGATCTCTTTGGATCTTATCTTTAAAGGAGCGGTTAGTAGTGACTGGTGCTTTTTCTTAAGAGAAGATAAGGCTAGTGCTTGGGCTTTAAAGCCCTTTCCCAGAGGAAAACTTTTGTTTTAAAACAAAAGTTTTAAAACAAAACTGGAGCACAGCTGGAGCACTTTTGTTTTAAAAAGCTGAGACAGCACAGTGGTGTGAAAACCCGGTAGAAAGCGGTCTCATGTGTGCGGGAGAGTGTTGTGCCCCCTGCCCCCCGCTTACCACCAGCCCCAAGCGCTCTGTTCTCTCCGGCAGACCCCACCTGGCTCTCCACCAACCTGGGCATCCTGACCTGCATCGAGTGTTCCGGGATCCACCGGGAGCTGGGGGTTCACTACTCCAGGATGCAGTCCCTCACCCTGGACGTGCTCGGGACATCGGAGCTGCTGGTACTGTTGGCATTCTTGATTTGGGAATGGAAGTAACCCGAGCGGAAAGCTAACTTCTTGTTTTGGGTTGGGCGTGGGCATCCACTTGAGTCTCTTGAAGTGCCCCTGGGCTGGTGGCTGTGGGCGTTTGCCACGTGGGTTGGGGCCATGGGAACTTTGTTTTTAAATGAATGACATGAAGTGGAGCTCAGACAGGAGCACTGAGCCCTGGCCGGTGTGGCTCAGGAAGTGGGAGCGTCACCCTGGAACTGAAGTGCTGTGGGTTCGGTTCCCCGTCAGGGCACGTGCCTCGGTGACAGGTTTGATTCCCAGTCCAGGCACGTACGGGAAGCAACCAATCAGTGTTTCTCTTCCTCTCTTTCTAAAAGCAATAAAAAAAAAATGTCCTCGGTGGAGGACTTTAAAAAAAAAGTGTTAAAACTGGTCTAAGATTCCAGAATGAGGACAGGCACGTTGCCTAGGTCACCTCGTTCAGGGGACAGACACAGAACCCACGTCCCTGACAGCGGGGACTTGAGTCATCGACCAGCCCCAGCCAAGTCTGCAGTCACCGCTTGGCTCAGCCTCCGCTGGACTTCTTTCCTCTTCCCTTCGCTGTCGACCTTTGGGAGAGATGATACTGGTCTTTGCTTTAGCTGCCTTTGTTTCTGAAAAGTCTCTCACTCATGGCTCAGGGAAACACGTAAGCCCTGAGACACGAGGAGGTCGAAGGCTTTCCTGGGCGTGACTTTGGGGGCCGTGTGCGCGGATGCCACACACTCGGGCGGCACACGGGGGCTGCCCCAATGTGAGCCCACGCGGGCCGCTCTGAAAGCCCGTGGCTGCCGCCCAGACACCAGCGATCCAGCCTCTCCCTCCGGGTAGCTGGGAGTCGGACTGCAAATATTAAGTGGCTATTGATTGCCATTGACTTTAATGTCAGGAGCAGTGGTCTTGACAGCAGATCAATTATTGTGGTCAATACACCTCTCAAGGGGCCGTAAATCTTGCTGACGACTCCGGCGGATCCGACGTGCCTGAACTTGTAATGTGCCTGGACTGCCTGATAAGGCCCTTCCGGTCTCCCCAAAGAATTCCTCCGTGGTCTTGAAACACAACGCAGGGAGAAACTGGAGTGGGCTCCGGCAGCCCCGCTGGCCACGTCCCTGATCGCTCCACGTGGAACACTAAGCCAGCCTCCGCAGGATGCTACTCCCAGCGTGCACCACGGACACCGTTAGCCTGACGGTGCGTGCCGTCTGCCGCGTGGGCTGTGTGTGTGCAGGCGGAACCCGAGCACCGGACGGCGGCATGGACTCAAGACTCTCACAGGACATTTTCAGAGACACTCAAACCCCTCGGTCAGCACTGGCAAAGGATGCCGCTGCGCTGGTTTTCTTTTTTTCTTTTTTTTTAAAGATTTTATTTATTTATTTTTAGAGAGGAGAAGGGAGGGAGAAAGAGAGAAACATCAATGTGAGGTTGCCTCTTGTACTCCCCCTGTTGGGGACCTGGCACACACTCCAGGCATGTGCCCAGACTGGGAATCGAACCGGTGACCCTTTGGTTCACAGGCCAGTGCTCAATCCACTGAGCCACCCCAGCCAGGGATGCACTGGTTTTCCTAAAGCGATGGGAAGCGTTAAGTGATTGGCGGTGGAATACTAATTGCTCGCTTTTGTCCGGGGCCCTCTGCGGAGCACTTTACGTGTATTGGTTCGTTTGCCCTTGACAACAGCTCTGTGACCTTGGGACCTGATTCCCCCTTTACAAAGGAAGGACTGAGCCCAAGGTGGGGCTGACGTTACTGGTGCCAGGTCAGCGGTGGGACCCCTTAACCTGGTTCCAGGGCTCGCACCCTTTAACGTGCGAGGAGCCTGGAGCGCACTCTGGCCTTTGCACTCTGGGTTGTCCTGTCCAGTGTCGCTGCTGTCCTTCCACCGCTGCCCCGTCCCCGGCCAGCGTTTGACAGCCAGCCCTGGATGTCCGGGCCGGGCCACTGCAGGCTGCCGGCGGGCCTCCCGAGTACGCCGCGGGCCGGGCGCCGTGGCCCGCCCTCCGGGCACGTACGGAGTGCTTCTACGTAACTGCAAACACAGGTCACAGTGACACGCAGGGAAAGTAACGCGGAAGTGGTGATGTTCGAGTAAATTTTTTAAGTTATGGGTTTACATACTGTAATTTTAATAATGGCTTTCATGAGCTGGTGGGAGCCTAACCACCCCCCGCCCCAGTCTGTTACGCCTGCTTACGCACGTCTCAGGAATTTAACTGTGCTCTTCTGGACACTGTTGCCTCCCAAAGAGGACACCACGAGAGAAGGCTGAAAGGGAAATGCTCTCATCTTGCGCAGACAAGATGACCTCTGACCCTGGCCCAGCTCTGAGTTCCTGCCTCCTCCCAGAGCTCTGAGTGAGGCGGCACTTGGACCCCGGCGCCCCCACCCCGGGCCTCACCTGGCCCCTTGGGGTCTGCCTTGAGCCCTTGGGGTCCTAGGGATGGTGCCTGGCGGTGGGGCCGCGCATGATGTGGCTCTCACCCAGCTGTCCTGCTTCCGTGGCTCCCGCCCGAGTGGCCTGCTGGGGCCCCCATGTTCCGGCCGTGACCCTGCAGCCTCCATCTGCAAATGCTTTGCTTTTGTCCGTGGTTCTGGGGGTTTCTCTGTGGCCAAAATACTCGCTGGGACTTGGCTGCCCTGTGAGGCGGCACATTCCTCCGTGCGGATGAGCGTGGTGCCCGGGGGTGAGGCTCCCTGGACCAGCTGTCCCCGGCAGCACCGCCAAGCCCAAGCAGAAGGCGAAGAAGCCTTCTGAGTCCCGGGGATTCTCGCGCCCCTCTCCCGTCTGTGGGAGAGTCAGATGTCTTCCCACCACAGCCCCGGGCTGTGTCATGACACAGTGAAGTCGCAGACGGGCGCTGAGCCGGGTGCTGGGAGGGAGGAGGAAGCCACTCCGTGTTCGTGCCAGCACCCACGAGGGGGCCGGCGGCCCCTGTCAGGGAGGCTTGAGACAAACGGCGACATCCATCATGGTATCCGAGGCATCAGACACGGTGCTGGGGGCTCAGCACGAATTACAATGTGCCCGCCCGTAACCAGTCAGAAGGCTGATTGGCAACCGAGGGCCCGCCCCGTGCAACAGGCACACCGCATGCGGCCTCCTGGACGCTTGCACTGAAGTGGTCCCATTTCATCATCATTACAACCTGGCGCGGCCGGCGTGTCTTCCCAGTGACACACCGAAGCTCGGGCTGACAGGCATGCCTGTGGTCCCAGCCCCTGTCAGGAGAACCGGGATACGGGCCCAAACCCTGGCCCGCAGGCCTGGGGGGCCGGGGCTGGACCCGCTTCAGTGGGAGCACAGGTTGTGGGGGTGTGGGTAAGGGCAGACCCCCGCCCGGGGCCCAGTTCCCACGCATCTGGTCCTCACTGGCGCACTCTCTCCTGAGGCCTTCTGGGAGCGCGCTCCCCTGGAACAGGCCCGCCGCCTCCCGCCTCTTAGAGTTTTCCGGGGACCTCTGGGGTTTGCGTTTTGTCCATCTTCATTGAAGGCAGACCACCGTGTTGCTCTGTTTCTTAGCGGCCACTAAGTACATCGCCGGATGGATGTGCCGTGTGCAGCTGGGCGGGCATCACAGTGATGGAGCACCCTGAAACAGACTTCTGTCGTTGCAGCTTGCCAAGAATATTGGGAACGCGGGCTTTAACGAGATCATGGAGAGCTGCCTCCCCGCGGAGGACCCGGTCAAACCCACCCCGGGCAGCGACATGTGAGTATGGGGCTGGCTGTTTCCGCCTCTGCGCATGCTCTGGCCGCCTTGACCCCTCCGGCTGCTGAGACGCAGGAGAATAAAATTGTTGGGCACATCGATCGCTTCTTTAGGGAGTAAATCAGCCTGATTTGTTGCTATTGTCATTGTCTTAAGTCACCTTACCCTTTAGGGGTGTCCCACCAGAAATTTGGTGTGGCTGTTTTTCTTAGGAAGAGGCCGCAGCAAAGCCCATTGGGCTGGGGCTCCTGCCTGTGAAGGAGGCGTGGTGCGTGGTGCCCTCTGCTGGTGGGACTTGGGTTCACACCTTCCTTCCTTCTTTCCTTCCTTCCTTCCTTCCTTCCTCTGGGATCCTGGGCGCTCCTATCTTGGGTCTCTCCGAATCATCTTGAGTCCCCGAGAGAGTCTGGCTCCCAGCAACTCGATTGGGTCTCACTCTCTTCCCCAGTGTCCTTGCAAATGTGGAGTGTGTGGTTTCCTTCCAAGAGAAATACTTCCTTTGTTTTACTGTGGATACAAAACCTGACGGAGCGGTTGAGGGGCCTCATCAGGCAGCAGCTGGCCGGTCGAGGCAGGGAACACACGGCAGGAGATGCTCCTGCCGGTCTTGCCTCACAGAGCGAGGGTCGCCCAGCTCACGCTGGCTTTGGAGGGCGGTCGGGGGTCCGCCTGGTGGGCGCGGTGCCTGGCCTGCCAGCCTCAGACTTCCGCCCTGGTGGGAAGGGGTGGCCCGTCCTCCCGAGAGGTCTGCAGCGCGGGGTAGGGAGAGCGAGGTCCCCAGGCCACAGAGACGGCACGTGTGTCCTAGCCGAGCGGTGCGTCTGGACCGGAATGTCCCGGAGGCGGGGGGACATGAGTAGTCTGTGAAAAGAGAAAGGATGGAGCCTCGTCTGTAGAGACAGCATCCTCTTTGGAATGAGCCTAAGGCAGAATCAGTGGCATGTGGCCCCCTGAAGGACACTGGGCAGCGGACGGTGGCTTTAGGAATGATGTACGGACAGGCGCTAGTGTTGGGGCCCTTCATAACAGCAGGGGGTGTCGGGGGTTTGTAGCCATGTGGCGGGGGCGCATCTTTGGGAAGCTAAGGTTGCAGCATCTGTGTTCTTCCGTGTTCGGGTGACCTGGCTCCGTGTAGCCAGGGGCTGAGGCCACCGAAGGGGCATGAGGGCCCCGTGTCCAGCGCGCCCTCCCGGGTGTCAGGTGTCAGCTATCGGTGGTGGCCTTCCCTTGAGACCAAATAATGGGTGGTTTTAGACACCCGGCACAAGGCTCGCCGAGCGGGAGTCTGGGTGTCAAAGCTGGGTTCCAGCCCGACCCGGAGAGGGGGTGGGACAGAGAAATCCCAGTTCCGACCCGATCGCGGGACCCGGGCAGGTGTGTTAGCTTCTCGGAGCCCTTTTCCTGCGACATGAGCAGGGAGCCAGCACCCCGAAATCCCTGGGGTGTCGGTGAGGCGATGCAGGGGCGCATGTCTTACTGGGGGGGCCATGGGGCCAGACGCTGGTCCCACACTCCCCGAAAATCCAGGCCCCTCACAGGTTAGGTTTCCCGTGGAGAGGGGCCCAGAGGTGTGCTGGCTGACCCTGGCGTCACCAGAAGGCCCCATTTATGCACGGCCGCATCCTGGTCTGGTGGGTGCAGTCACCTTCCGTCTGATCGGCACCTGCTCTCACCCCGAAGGCCCAGGATGCCAGCGTTCTTCTGGAGTGGGGGTCAGTTCTGAGCCAAGTAGATGATAAACAATTTCCTCCAAGTGCCAAGGGCACTTTCTAGAGGCCGAGATTTTGCTTATTCTGGGGCTAGAGGGCTCCGAACCATGACTGCTGTCTGCTGGGACCTGCACGATGGACGTGCTCTCTCTGCACGGAGACCCCTGCCCCCGCGCTGGCCCGATCACGGAGGAGATGGGCTCCTGCCCACCCGTCTTCTCCCCAAGGAGGTCAGTGGCCGAGGTAACGGCAAAGTGCCGCCTACTTTCCCGCCTCCGGTGCCACGGTCTCCAGGCCCTCTGGGCTCCCGTGGCCTTCGGCCCTGTTCTGGCACATTCCGCCCACTTCACGCCCCACCCAGGTACTCACAGACAGCTTTCCGATGAGTTGCGTCTCACTCACTTTGTGTTTCCTGCCACAATATGCCGATCGTGGCGGAAAATACATCTTTAGTGAAGCAACAAGTCAAAGGTAAAGCCCCAGGTGTTTCGCTGCCAGGTGAAAGGCAGGTGCTGGCCGTGGATTCGTCTCCCACGACACGCCGTCCCTGAGAACCAGGTGCATTCGGGGGTGCGGACAGGCAGAGGCAGGCAGGAGGGGGCTGTTCACAGAGGCTCCCTCGTGACTCGGGACCCTTACGGCCCTCGGCCCGGTCCTCCCAGAGGAGGAGCAGCCCTCCTCCCAACGACTCGCGAGCTGTGTTGTCACATTCGCTTCACCGCTTTGCTCCAGGAGCCTCAGCCTTTCAGGACAAGCCCAGGGGGCCGCTCCCCCAGCAGTCAAGGTCCCAAAGCCATGGGCAGGACCCTGACAGCCCCTCTCACAGGGGGCAGGCCGGCGTCTGGAGGGGACCCAGGACGGCTGCCGCAGGGGTGCGGGTCACGGAGGAAAGACGGCGCAGGCAGCCAGCCTCGTAGAGGCACGTGGGTCGGCAAGGGCAGCGGGCCCGCGGGAGCTGGTGGCGGCGGCAGCTCGGTGGGGTCGGAGCCCAACCCCAGGAGGACGAGTGGGGACGAGGCCAGTGCAGGCGGGTGGCAGCTCTGCCCTCTGTGTGGGCCGCCCACCGGAACAAGGCCACCGGACCCCTGCACTGGGCCCTGAGGCCTCCTGCGTAGGAAGCTGCCAGGTTTTGATGCTTCTCAGACATACTCAAGGAGTCGCCGTGACGACAGGCGCTGCAGTGGTCCCCTGGCAGCCGCCTCCCTGATTGGGCTTCCTGTGAGGAGGGCGGCGCCGGGTTTTCATAGAAACCGCCGCAGTCAGGAGTGGAGCGGACGCTGGACGCGTGAGCCGAGGCCCATGTGCTTGCCCCCAGGAACGCCAGGAAGGACTACATCACCGCCAAGTACATCGAGAGGAAGTATGCGCGGAAAAGGCACGCGGACGGCGCGGCCAAGCTCCACAGCCTGGGCGAGGCCGTCAAGACAAGGGACATTTTCGGGCTACTCCAAGCGTACGCCGACGGTGTGGATCTGACGGAAAGAATCCCACTGGCCAACGGACACGTAAGAGCGGGGCTGGCGGCTGCAGGCCGAGGAGAGGGAGGGAGAGCGTGGCCAGGCCGGGAGGTGCCGGTGCCGGCCAGATGGTGGGGCTCTGGGGCAGTGTCAGCGCCTCTTGGACACTGGGGGGAGCCTCAGGATGGGCCTCGGCTGCAGATCCTGGGCGACACGGAGAAGGGGAGGTCTGCCCCCAATCCCCAGCCCTCCCCACCCCCTGCAGGGAACCCGAGGGGGAGAGACGTCCCCAGTTTCCTGGGAACCTTCCTGAGAGGGTGGGGTCTCACTGTCGGGATCCGCAGTGCCCGGGGTCAGCGAGAGTCCTAATCCCTGTGGACACACACGCCCGTCCCGTGAAACCTCCTGAACCCCGGAATAAAGGCACAGGGGGCCGGGGTCTGCCCTGAGTGCCTGAGCGTGGCGAGAGAAGGAAAGTCAGGCCAGGGCAGGGTGGGGCGGAGCATACTCAGCTCCGAGCTCCGCCCCACCAGGGCAGGGTGGGGGCGTTGCCTGCAGTGCTCACACCCACCTGGTCTCACACACGCGCTCTGCCCCGGGCGCCAGAACCGCCTTTCAGAAAAGGCAGCCGTGGCCACATGCCCCAACCTAGTAGGAACTGCAGGCGGTCCCGGTAGTGGCACTGGTGGCCTGACTTACAAGTACAGGAAGGAAAACGTTCACCTGTATTTAAAATTCGCATTCGTCTGTGCTCAGAGGGCAGGTGGGTATGAGAAGCTGGTGTACAGGAGGCCCGAGAACCTTCCTGGAGTCCTGGAACTGAGACCCCTGCTCACGGGCTCTTGTGATGCTCGTAAGGGACAAGGACAGAGGATGGGAGGACTGTGAAAGGAAGCCCCGAGTTACTCCTTACCTCCTACGGGGCCAGGAGAGGTGGGGCCGGGCCGGTCTGTGGAGTGCAGGCCCCCAGGGGCGGAGCCCACCGTGGGGGTCAGGGGCACACCAGGGACGGGTGTGTGAAGGAAAGAGGGGGAGGCTGTAGGGGAGAGGGTCGGGCGCAGACGGACCGTTCCCTCGGGGTCCTGGACCACTGCGGTTTGCCCTGCAGGAGCCGGATGAGACCGCCCTGCACCTCGCCGTCCGATCCGTGGACCGGACTTCTCTGCACATCGTGGACTTCCTGGTGCAGAACAGGTAGGAGCTCCGGAGGCAGGGAGGGTGGACTCTGCTGCCTGGGGCTGCCGAGGGGAGAGTCAGGGTTGTGTGGCCGGGGGCCGGACCTTCCCTGGCCCGAGCGTGGGCTGCGACTGCAGCCAGGGCGGGCTTTTCCGTGCGGCCCTACAGAAGCCTGGAGCATGAGGAAGGGCCCCCTCCGCGGGCTCCAAGGGGTCTGGGGCTCAGGGAGACGAGACGCCAAACCCCGGAAGGCAATGACCGTGGCCTCCACCAGCACTCGAGTGGCTTGTCTCATGTCCGGTCTCATGAGACACCTGGTCTCGTTTTACGTTGGAAGAACCTGTGAAATCCCCTCACAATCCCCCGCCCCCCACAGAGCCCGTTTTCAGGGCCCATCCAGGGCGAGCAGGCTCAGAGGGGTCTGGGGACTTGGGTCTTTGAAAAAGTGTCTTTTGCCTTTTCCAGCGAAGGTGTCCATGATAAGGAAGAGGCTCGTCCATCCTTCCGTGGGACGGGATGGGCCAGTCAGCTGGGCCTCCTGTGGCCTCTGGGCGCTGGTGGGGGTGGGGAGGATGAGGCGTGAGGACAGTGGTGGTCCGGGGCCGACCGGGAAGACCGTGCCCCCTGGGCCCCCGCTCAGGTGCCACACAGGTGCCTGGCGCTCTCTCGGGCCTTTTCTGCCATTGCCGTCGGTTCCGTGGGGGCCTGTGTCCAGGGCGCCCCGCCCGCCCTGCAGGAGGGCTGAGAGTTACCCTCGCGGCCATTCTGACGGCTCCCCTCTCTCCCGCTCCGGCCTCTGTCCCCAGCCCAGGCAGCCTGGTCCTGCGGCTGCGACTCACCGCTCTCTCTCTCTCTCCTCCCCGGTCCCTGGCCAGCGGGAACCTGGACAAACAGACGGGGAAGGGCAGCACGGCCCTGCACTACTGCTGCCTGACGGACAACGCCGAGTGCCTGAAGCTCCTCCTGCGGGGGAAGGCCTCCATCGAGATCGGTGAGTGGCCGCCACCTCCCGTCTGTGTCCCTGCCGAGACCCGGGGAGCAGGCCCTCCGGGGGCGGACGCTGGGCTGCTGTCAGGGCCGGGGACCTCTAGAGAAGGGACCTCTGCTGGCATGTTCTGCAGGGCTGCCCAGGGCTGGGGGCTCATCAGCACCTTCATCCGTAAACGGTCCATCATTTGCAGGCATCGGATGGGCGATGAGGGACAGAGGATGGGTCCTGCAGCTGTCCCTGAGGCTGAGGACAGTGGGGACAAGGTCCGGGGCATCTCGCCCTCCTGTTCGTAACCCACGCCTAGGACCAGACCTCGCCCCTGCTGGCCCTGGGGTGGCAGGTGCACCCGGTCTCCTCCAGGAGGGACACCCTTGCTTGGCTTGTCCTGCACCCCTCCCCCAGCCGTGGGTCCCTGCCCTCCCACCAGGCACGGGCAGCCCAGCGGCAGCAGGCTGTGCTGGGTTGTTAGGAAATGCCCGTGAGGCCTATTGCCAGGGGGCAAGGCGGCCAGACAGGAGCACAGGCCTGCCTGAGAGCCAGGCCTCTTGTTTTTGTTTTTAAAGACTTTATTTGTTTTTAGAGAGAGGGGAAGGGAGGGAGAAAAAGAGGGAGAGAAACATTAATGTGCGGTTGCCTCTCATGGGCTCCCCACCAGGGACCTGGCCCACAGCGCAGGCATGTGCCCTGACTGGGAATCGAACCCCTGACCCTTTGGTTCGCAGGCCTGCGCTCAACCCACTGAGCCACACCAGCCAGGGCAGGTCTCTTTTGAAAAAAATTAATAATCCAACCTTGTTGACGGAGGCTTACCCAGAAGAAAAGACAGAGCTTTAAATTCAGAGACAGCTTCCAAAGAGGTGTGACGGTTACCACGGCCCGGTGCCTGCCGTGCTGTCCGCCGAGCTCGGGGTCGGAGCCCACTTGCAGCGGTCGGCTCTTCGGGGGCTTCGCTGGCACAAGGAGCGCAAACCTTGTCCAGTGGCATCTCCCCGGCCTCGCCCGGCGGCTGTTCCAGGCGGTTGGTTACAGGGCCAAGTCGGCCCCGACTGGAGCAAGCTCACCGGGGATTTCACCGGCCGGGTTCCGTTCCCCTCAGCGCCGCCTCTCTGTCCCTTGGACCGTCTCACTGTCAAACCTTCTCGCGTTTCTGTCGCCGTCCTTTCAGCGAACGAGTCGGGAGAGACGCCGCTGGACATCGCCAAGCGCCTCCGGCACGAGCACTGTGAGGAGCTGGTGAGTCCGGCGGGGGCAGGGTGGGTGAGGCCCCGTCTGGGGACAGGCATTCATTCCCTGGGTCCGGATCCGGGACAGGACGGCCGGAGAAGTCGTGGGGGCGGGGGGGGGGGCTCCAAGTGGGTGCGGCCGCCCCTCCTAGCGATGCTGGGAGCCCCGGTTTGTGTCTGCCGGCTTCTCGTGTCGCCAGCAGCCCCGGCATTGGCCCGGACGCCTGGAGCAGAGGCACGCTGGGCCTGTCTTCGGGAATAGCCAGCTGTGAGCGGGTCCCTTCACCGTGGCGCGCCCCGGTGGGCTTCCTTATTCCGTCCCCCGGCCCCACAGCATGTGGGTTGTGATGCGCCGTCTTGTCCGGTCCTGTTCTGGAGCAAACAGCCGTGGGACCCAGGGACAGAGCCCACCAGGCGGGGTTGGGGAGGCCCCAGTTTGCAGGGGGCTCCGCTGCTGTGATTGGGGAAGCACCCCCCTCCCCCCCCGCCCCATGTCTCCCTGCTCTGGGGAGTGGAGTCAGGCGCACCGGTCTGCAAGGTTGCGAGGGTCCCTGTGGCACTCTGTAAAGCAAGCGCGGGTGAACGCAGCTGTTCGTGGTCAGTGCGGTCCAAGTGCAGGATAGCAGGCAGGTGCTGTTCTAAGCACTTCGTGGCGGTTGACTCATTAAATCTTGATTACCACCTCATGGGAGGCTTTCTGCTGTCAGCTCCATTTTGTAGTGGAGGAAACGCACAGACAGGTTAAGTAACTTGCCCAAGGTCACACAGGCTACTGTACTCTGGCAATGGAGACAATGAAGCCAGAATGAATGTCCTGAGACACCCAGGCTTCTGTCTTGTGCGTCTGGAGCAGAGCTAGCTGTCCGCCTTCCTTGAGAAAACTGAGGAACTTGTGCTACGTCGTTTTCTGTCGGGCTTAATTCGAATCGGTTGAGAAAGCCTGGGGTGAAACAGCTGCGGACACTTCGTGCTTGCCCCCACACGCGGTGGTCAGCCCGACCGGGCCGCGTCCACCATTCTGCGGATCTCGGATATCCCCCTGCCTGCGTGCGGCTTACAGAGTCCTTAAGGGGGTGCTGCGAGGTTTGAGCTTCGTGGTGATCTGTGAGTTAGGGAGGGGGCTTAACCTGATGCTCACAGATTCCCGTAAGCCAGCCCTGTAATGACAGGCCAGCTCCCTGCCCCCGCCCCCGCCCTCAGGGCTTCCCCCCTTGTGGATGTCTGGGGGGATGGGTGGCAGCTTTCCAGGCAGAGTTCCCCCCCACACTGCCCCCCGCCCCCGCCTTGGGCTGAGAGCCTCCTCCCAGGGCCGAGAGGCTGAGAGCAGCGTCACCCACGGCCCTTTGTTCTCCTCAGCTGACCCAGGCCTTATCCGGAAGGTTCAACTCCCACGTTCACGTCGAGTACGAATGGCGGCTGCTGCAAGAAGACCTGGACGAGAGCGACGACGACATGGATGAGAAGCTGCAGGTCTGTGCCAGGCCGTAAACTGCGGAGCCTTCTGTAACGAGCTCTCTTCGCAGCGGTTCCTAGCCTGAAGTCGGGGCAGAAAGCTGTTTGTAGAAAAGAAAGCAGGGTTTACTTCTGGCTCGCATCCACCTCGGCAGGCTCTGGCCCCGCAGGTCCTGCCAATCTGAGTTTAAAGGAGCGGCACATGTTAGCCACACCGGCAGCCGCACCGCCATCGGCAGCCGCTCCCCTTCTGATACGAAGGGACGAGGAGGAGGCCTTTGGATCGGGGGATGCCCACGCTTCGGGGGACGTGGGGAAGAGCCAGGTTCCCCCCGACAGTGCTCAGGGTCACCTCGCTGAGCTTAGAAACCGCACCTGAAATTGTTAAATGACACTCAGCGCTCAGGGGCTTCAAGTCTTTCCTTTGTCGGATGGGGTGGCTGACGCCAGAGAGAGAGGTTGGCGTGGCCATGGCGTCACCGTATGCAGAGACCAGCTTAGGGCCAGACTGAGAGCGCCGGCCTCCTAGTCCCTTCTCACGACGCTCCCCGCAGGTGCTTCTGGGGGGCCCAGAAGGGGCCACCTGCACGCAAGTGTCGGGGAAAGCTCGGCACACACAGACTGACCGCCGGCTGCTGCGAAACCAGCAGGGAAGGCTGTGGAAAGTTTGCTGGTGTCACTGCAGGACACGGGTGTCCCGGTGAGCACCAAGGGTGTCTGATTAGGGCACGTCTGAGACCTGGTGGACAGACAGCCCCTGCGGGCGGAGTGCCTCACGGACGCTCGGGATAAGAAATTCCTCTGCTGAGTTAGCTACAAAGCAGGGTCACAGTGAGAGCGGCTGGCTAGTTTTATAGACTCCCACCTTAAACGAGGAGCAGGTTTGGAGCGCCTGCCCGGGGCGCGTGCCTCTTCATGCAGCACAGGTCACAGCCCCGCCCTGTGGGCAGTGACCCCGCAGGGGGCCTCATCCAAGTACACGTCCCAAAGGAAGTGGTCTGGCTTGGACGCCTCCGCCCACTCTGTGTCCAGCAGGGAGTGCGGCGAGTGCGCGCAGCCGTGGGCGCTGTGGGAATTTAGCAGTGTGCTTGCGGAGCCAGCGGCCCTCGAGTTCTGCACACCTGAGCTGGGCGGGTGCTCCCATGGGGGGGGCAGCAGGTGGTACCTGCTAATCTCCTGACACTGCTGGAGAGGCCGCTAACGCCCCCCCGTTTAACAGGTGAGAAACGGGGTCAGCGAGATTAAGGAACTTGCTCGGGACCACAGCTCTTACGTTTGGAATACGAGTGAGACCTCGTGTTCCAATAAAACTTTATTAACAAAAGCAGGTGGGGCCCAGGGCCCTGGCTTGCTGAGCCCCAGGTTGCACCTCAAGAGCACCTGCTCCTACAGGGGGAGGAGGCTGTTTTCCTGCGAGTGTGCCCTGGAGCGGCCGTCCATCACCCCTGAGAGCAGGGTTATAAACGGGAAAGGCAGGGGCAGGCGGAGCAGCTTCTGTTTTAAATCCTCCGCAGAATGGAGCATTGTAGGTTGTAAATCGTGGCATTTTGGAGAGGGGGGTGTCTCCATTCAGAGACATGTGACTTTTAAATCTCACAGCTCTTGTGTGACCGTGGACAGTCAGGGGACTGTGCCCAGGTAGAGGCTGGGCACGGGAGGTGGTCACCAGGAGCTTGAATGCTGTGACTGGGAGGTCCGTGTGCCCACATTTCACCCCCCTGCCCACCACCCCTCCGCAGCCCAGTCCCAGTCGGCGAGAGGACCGGCCGGTCAGCTTCTACCAGCTGGGGCCCGGCCCAGCCCCTTTGGCCCGAGACGCCCCCAGCCTGGCCAAGGACAAACAGAGGAGCTTCGCACCCAGCATCTTGCAGAACGAGACGTACGGGGCCATCCTGAGCGGCAGCCCGACACCCGCCCAGCCTGCAGCCCCCAGCACCACCAGTGCCCCCCCACTGCCCCCCCGGAACCTGGCCAAAGGTACTGCGCTCTGGCTGCCTGGCCAGTGCGTAAGCGGGGTGGCTCGGGGTTTGTTCCGGGAGGTTAGGAGCCGCTCTGCCCCATCCCGTGTCCGTGGGGGCCTCTTGCCTCGCAGTTGCACCGTGCGCTCCCAAAAGGAGCGCCCCCAGGCCCAGGGCACCGCACGGCGTGGAACGTGGTGACTTGGTCCCTGTGCTGGGCAGAGGTGCGGCCTCTGCGGGCCTCGGGGACGGCAGGGGCTCCTCCCTCCACTCGCGGTGCCCTTTGCCTTCGTCCTTCGCTCTCTCTCCCAGGCCTGCACTCGGGCGGCCTGTGGCCCCTGAGAGTATTTCGTATCTCTGCGATCCCCAGGAATGAAGGAGGCAAAGATGCTAACTTGGGGAGACGTGTAAAATTTGAAAGTACAAAATAATCCCTGGGGTCCCCCCCAGTGCCCTCGTGCCAGCGCTTGCTACACTCACTGTCGCTGTGGTGACTTTCGGTCCACAGGTGCTACTTTTTGTTTTCCTAGAAATGGAAAACGAAGCCCAACTTCAGTGATTTCCCAGCACTGGGGCCCCGCTGGCCACCAGGCTCCTGAAGCCGAGTAGCCAGCCTGGCACTGGGCTGGGGCTGCCGGCCATGGCCAGTGGTCGGTAGGGGCTCCCCAGGGAGGGACAGGAGCCTCCGGGGGGTGTGAGGTCCAGGCGCGGAGGCTGCTGTGGGCGGCTGGTGGTCACGGGACAGAGTCCCCTGTGGCATTTGTGTGGGAGCTGCTTCCTGGGAGGAGCGTGTAGGGACGGGGGGTGGCCGGGGCCGAGGATGTTGGTCAGCAGGTGCCCCCGGGCTGGGTCTGTGCCGGCTGTCGTGTGGCCAGGCCCCGCTGTCCTGGGTGTCTCCCAGACCCTCCCACGTGGGTCCAGAGGCCCGAGACGGCCGCTGAGCCTGTCGTCTGGTCACGGGTTCGTACCCTCGGGAACAGGCCCCGGGAAGCAGCCTGCTGACCTCCCCAGCAGCGCCTGCGGGCTTGATGGGGGGACCCTGCGCAGGAAGGGAGCCGCAAAACCGAACCCCACAGCTGCCCCGTCCTCCTTGCCAGCCTCACCAGGAGGGGCCCGGGGCAGGTGGGCGCAGCAGCTGTGCTTGGGTCCCTGGGGCATCTGGCCGGCTTCCCCTGTCCCCCTCCCGTGTCCGGGCACGCACACTAACGGTGTCATCTGCACCCCATCCCGGGCTGGTACCGGCCGTGCGGTTGTGCGCATCAGGTCAGGAAAGGCTGTACTTTGCTGTTAGGTCGTAGGGAGGGAGTGGAAAGCTGTTTGTCCTTATTTCTTGCTTTGCTAACATCTTAGAATGAGGGTTTTGGTTTTTCTCTTCCCACTTTTGCGATTCGGGTAGTTGGCTTCATGTCTTCATGTCTCCTCCCCACCTTTTTTTTTTTTTTTTTTTTTTTTTAGGATTTTTATTTATTTATTTTTAGAGAGAGAGGGAGAGAGAGATCAATGTGTGGTTGCCTCTCGAGCGCCCCCTACTGGGGATCTGGCCCACAACCCAGGCACCGGCCCTGGCTGGGAATTGAACCGGCCACATTTGGTTTGCAATCTGGCACTCAGTCCACTGAGCAACAGCAGCCAGGGCTTCGCGTCCTCCTTTGATGACTGTCCTTCCCCTCAGCTTGCCCCCTCAGGGGGCCTCCTTGTTCTCGGTCTAGTCCACACCTGATCTCACGTGGAGGCCCCCCACAACAGCCAGGAAAGGGGGTCGGCGTGGTCGTGCCCCTGAGCAGACACCAGCCGGTGCGGAAGAGCATCGAGCCTGGGGCAGAGGGAGGACGGTGACCGGGGCGGCGCTGCTGCCCTGGTGTGTCCCCTGACCCGCTTGGTGTCACCTCTGCCCACTTCCAGCCAGAAGTGTGTCTGCGGGAGGTGGGGGAGAGCCTTCACAGGGTGTCTTTGATTTGCACCCTTGTCCCGCTGTGTTCCCTCTGAGGACAGCCCCCCCTGCAAGACTGCGACCCCCAGGCCAGGGGAAGGACGGAACGGACGGGGGAGAGAGGCCGAGGCCCCATAACCCAAGCGCAGCGCTGAGGGCGGGTCACTGGGTTACTCATTGTCTTCAGACGGCGGGTCCCCCGGAGACTGGAAGCCAGTGAGGCTGGTGTGCCAGCATCTGTCTTCCAGGCAGCAGAGGGAGGGGCTCCTAAAGCTCCGCCCCTTCTGCGGTCCCAGTGCTGTTCGAGGAGGGTCCTGTGTGCCACCAGGGAGAGGGTCAATAATGCAGTTTCTGTTTCTGTTTCCGTTGTGTGTGCATGCCTGCGTGTGCACGGGCCTGCGTGTGCCTGCGTGTGCGTGTGCAGCTCAGACAGCCTCCTCTGCTCACGCCCCGTGGAAGACGAGCTCTGGGAGCGTGGACGGTGTGAGCCGGCAGCGGTCTTCGTCAGATCCGCCGGCCGTCCACCCACCGCTGCCCCCTCTCCGAGTGACATCGACCAGTACGTCTTTCCCTTCCTCCTCCCTGCCGGTGGGCTTCGCAGGTCCGGACGGCCCGGGTGGGGAGAGCTCGGCAGGGGCCCGCAGCTGCGTGGGGCGCTGTGGCTTCTCCGTGTCCCCAAGCCCTTCGGCCGGCTCCTCCCCAGCCGTAAGCTCCTGTCTGGCGGCTCCCACCCCAGGGGCTCACTTGCTGTTCCTCCGTCTCCCCGAGCATTTCGGCCACGTTTCTGTCTTCCTTCCCCACGTTAGCCCAGGGTGTCCTTTCCTTGGGCCATTTGGCGGGTCTCAATACGTGGCTCAGGCATTCGGATTGTAAAATCTGGTATGTGCTTCTCTTCAATGTCAACATGTGGGTGACAGTCCCGGAGCCCAGGGGAGGGCCCTGGGGGAGGCTCGTCCCCAGGGAGCCGAGCAGGAGCGTCCCCTGGGTCCGCGTGGCCGGCTCCTCAGCTCTGCCCTGCACTGGCCGTGGGAGGGAGCGCTCGGCTCCCTGGGGTCCCTCGGCTCCTGGAAGCTTCCCCTCAGTGTTTGCTGCCTCTGTAACCTCAGTCACGATGACAGGGGCCCAGGCCAGTGGCAGCAGGTGTCCCTGGCGTGTGGCTGCCAGCAGAGCAGGCAGCTGTGTCCGGGAGGGTCTTCCGGAGCCGGGGGTGACACGGGGCCGTCCAGCTCAGACACACCTGAGTCGCACAGCACGGGGGCACTGCTCGGGTGCCTGCGTCCCCAGGCAGGTGTCCGCCTCGGCAAGGATGATGGGAGGAGCCTGCTGGACGTGGAAGGGGCGTGCCTCTGTCTGTCCGAGAGGGCCCACGGCCCCGAGCCCTGTCTCCCCAGCTCAGCGCCCCCTGCTGAAAGCGCCTCCCACTCTGAGCCTCGGCCTCCTCATCTGCACAGTGGGGAGAATGCACTGTGCCAGCTTCTCTCAGGGGGTGCAGCCCGTACAGAGTCAGCGCTTCCAGTCTTTGCTGAGATGGGCCTGCTCGCAGCAGCCTGGGAAACGGGGCGGGTGGGCCCCTGGGTCCAGACACACAAGGAAGCTGACCCCAGAAGGCCCGACTCCCCCCGGGGAGGACAGGGCCAGGGCCCGCCTGGGCCTCAGCCTGGGCCGCTGCTCAGCTCGCAGAGCCGACGGCCGTCCATCTCAGCCTTCCCGTGGGAATTCTCTCGGAGGGAGTTCTCACAGGCGCGTAGCAACCTTTCAGTCCCGACTCCAGGCTCGGAAGGACCCCCGGCCAGTCCTGCTCACTGAGAGTCTGAGAGGGACATGGGCTTTCTCCCTAAGAAACAGCGACGGGTGAAAGGGAGCCCTTCGCGGAAGGGCTGCTGGGGAGAAGTCTGGACGCGACGCCCGCCGCCTGATCCTCCGCGTCCCTCTGTCCTCCTCTCTCCGCAGATCCCCTGGCTCCCACGCCGCCCGCTCCAGCCGCCAAAACGCCCGGTGCTATGGAAGCCTTGAGTCAGCAGAACAAGCCGGCCCAGCCGGGGCCCTCGCTGGGCAAAGCCACACCCCCGCCCCTGCCGCCCCAGCCGCCCAGCCGCCTCCCTCAGAAGAGGCCTGCTCCCGGGTAACTAACGTCCCCTCCTCCCCGTCCCCTTCCACGTCCCGTCAGGACCTAGGCACAGGGGCCTTCCTCGCTTCTTGCGCTCAAGGAGCTTCCAAGCAGCCCATTACCGCGCCACCGTTTGAAATCACCCAGCTGCTACTGTACCGGCCAAGGCCAAGGAATGCAAGCCTGGGTTTCACCAGGCTTCCTGCGTCCTAAACACAGTGCATCAAAAAATTATAAACTGTAAGATTCACACACATGTCTGTGTTGCACCCCATGATGAATTTAGATTTCTGTTCAGTGCGGACGGTGGGATCGTGGGAGTTAAAGTCCTCAAAGCCCGAGGCCTCTTGGTTCTGTGCGTCCCCCACCCCCAAGGCGGCCTCGACCGAGGGGCCCCTCTGCAATGTGGGGCGCACGCTTTCTACAAACAAGGACGTTCTGGAGAAATAGTGATACAACCGGCCGAGTCAGGAGAACAGCATGGACACACCCCCGACTCCAGTCCCCAGATCCCATTCAGGTTTGGCCACTTGTCCCAATGACATCCTTGGCTGCGGGGGCAGCCATTTCCCGGCTCTCCGTCTGGGTCCTGGTGATGGAAAGGGTTCCTCTCAGTGGGAATGATACTCAGAAGCCAAGACCCGGGCACTTCGTGTGCTCGTCGCCGGCGGAGCGTCCTGTCCCCAGGCCGGCCTGCCGAGTGGTCTGAACTGGACACACACACCCACGCAAACACATGTGTGTCTGTGTTTCTCTCGCTCTCTATTGAAATCCATGAGTCCACACTGTCCCCAGTTTCGATTGTTCTAGTAACAAACCACACCAAGACTTACGGACATAAGACACGGCCGTTTTATCGCGCTCACGGGCCGTGTCAGGAATTTGGATCAGCACTGTGGGAATAGCTTGTTTCTGCTCCCCAGGATCGGGGGTGGGGGCAGCCTTAGCCGGGGGGTTGGGCACCGACAGGGACTCATCAGCTGGAGGCCAGTGTCCTTGGAGTCCGTCCCACCCCACGCCCCCGGGGGTGGGGGCTGGCCATCAGCTGGGATGCATGACCTCTCCATGTTGCCAGGGCTTCCTCACATCGTGGTGGCCGGGCCCAAGAACAAGTCCCCAGGGGTGGGCCTGGCCCTGGAGACCGGCAGGCCACCCCTTCTGCCGCAGGTCACCGGTCCCGCAGTGGCAGAGCCAGGTCCAGTCGGGGGTGGGGAAGGTCATGGGCAGGGTGGTCATAGACTCCAGCTGTCTGTGAAGAATTTGGGGGCACTGTTCTAGAAAGCACCGTAGGGTTCATTCTCATTTTCTCCCTTTCCGTCCTCGTTATATTCCCTTTCTCTGTAATGAGACACCTGGCTGCCACGTTCGCCTACCTACCCGATGAGCGTTAATCCGTTCCCGTGACCTCCCACCTCTGCCCCTCCCCCCTGTGCAGATGCCCCTCCCTGCGGAGGCCTGGGGCCCAGTGTGGAGACGGTCTTCACCCTGCTGGGCTCTCACCGCCCCCACCAGGTCAGCCCTGTCCTGCGCCAGGCAGGTGCCTCGCGAGTCCCACTCAGGCACACCCCTCTACGGATGCTCCTGTCCCGGGTGGGTCTTGGTTTTGTTTGTGCCACCAGGTTAGACGTGTATAAACTTTCAGGATATAACCTGCATCCTTTGGTTCTGAGAAGTTTTGTTGATTATTTTTAGTGCCTTCTATTTTTTCCCATGCCCAATTTAGAGATAGTTCCTACTGTTCAGAAGTCAGATCCCCGTGGCCTTTCCTCTTTTTGTGAGGGGAAGCTGTGTTCACACCTGCCCCGAATCTCTGGGGTTTGACCTCTGGGAGTTGATTTCTTGCCCACACAAAGTTGTGTCCGTGTTCTTGCACAGCAGCCCCACGCAGGGAGTTGCAGACCCAGGCCCTGCCTACTTCTGACTCTGCAGTCTCTGCCCCCGGGCCCAGGGTTCCTTGTGAGGGGAAGGTGCACTCACCTCCTGGCTGGAGTGATGCTCAGGCTCCTGACCAGAGCTGGTCCCGTGGCTCCACCTAGAGGCCGGGGCTGGAAGTGCAGCTGGAGCTCCGCACTCTAGAGTTCTATTGCTGTTTCCCTTGCTGTCTGTTGTTTGCTTTAGAACTTGACTTTCTGGGAGATTGTCTCAATCTTATCTTTCAGCTGTTTAACTGAGTTTCTTAATTCCTGCTGTCCTATAATTCTGAAGTCAATAGTAGCCTGTCTGTCCCATGGGATCATTTTCTCTCGTCTTGGATTACTCATGATGGGTTTTGGGGGTGTTTTCCTTTGGCTTTGGCTTTTCTGCATAATTTGGTTCTTCCTCATGCTTTTCCATTTGTTTTGACCCCTGTTCTTTTGGAGGCTGTTTCCCCATAAACTCTGTGCTCCCTGCCTGTCAGCCGCCCCTTCAGGGGGGCGTTAAATACTGACTGACAAACTGCACCCCAATGCACAGAGCTGCCACGGTGGGTTTACTGGGGGACCCTGAATTTGGGCCCCCCCCTTTTATTTTTCACCTTGGACAGTTCAGGTTCCTTGCAGAACAGTCTTCCGGTCTCTTGCCTGAAGGGAGCAGGTGTTCTGGGAGCTGGATATAGAAATAAAGTTAGGCGTTTACTTAGTCCCCCCTGTTTCTCAAGATACTGCCAACCACTGCACCAGGCATCCCCGAGTTCAGACACTGTTCGACCCTCTCCAAGAATAGAAGCTTCCGGTCTTCGGTGGTGTGGGGAGGGGGTGGGGGGGCAGTTGCTAGGCTTTTCAGAGTCGGGGCTGGAATGCAGGGATGGACGCAGCTCCTGGAGCGGATGTGGGCGGACCCCTGTGTCTGTGCTCCGCCCTCCCCACTCCCCAGGGCCGGGGGCTTGGCTTGGATTGTGTGGCAGCCGTCTGAGCCCCCCCCTTATCGTGAGGTTCCTCCTTCCTCGGGGGAGCTAGGCTGCTTAGGGTTTGTCCCTCTACTCCCAGCTTCCAAAAATCTGCCTTTCTGTCTTCAGTTCTCTTTGTCCTTTTTGGTTCAATTTTCCCCTCCTTGGGAGGAAGGGGAAGCAAATGTATCTCGGCCTGCAGTTTTTAACCAGAAGACTCTCGGGGCTCTTGGATGCCTTCTTGGCAGGCAAGCTCCAAGCAGCCTGTGGGAGCCTGAGGGGGGCGCCGAGCTGTGCTGTGAGGGGCTTGCCTCCAGGCCCCGCTGAGCAGCTGCAGGCTGGCTTCCCTCGGTTCCTGGGTTCGGGCCGGCGCCTCTCTTCCCCGACACCACCCTCAGGTGCGCTCTTCTTCCCGGACGGCCGCCCTTTGAGAGGCCGTGCGTGGAAGTTGTAGACGAGCCCCTCCGGCTGCCAGCCGCTGCCCGGGAGCTCCAGGGACCGCGGGTGCCGCTCGGCTCCTGGGCCTCCGCTGCTTCTCGGAAGGGCTTCCCACCGGCAGGCTGGCCGAGTCTCCTGCAGCGCACCGTGGCCTGGCTCCGCCTCCACCACGGGATCATTCTCTCCCCCCGTGGGGTGGGGCGGGGTGCCTGTAGGACCAGTCTAGGTGGAGGGCACCGCGGGCACTGCCCCACGGAGCTCTGTTCCTGAAGGAAAACACGGCCCTGTCCACTCCGGAAAGACCCAGCCCGCCTTCTCCTCTTCCCATGCGGCCCGTGAACCGAGGATGGTTTGGGGATTTTTTAAATGATTGAAAAACCAGCAGATCTCACGACACGTGAACGTTATATGAAATTCGGGTTTCAGCGCCCATAAATAAAATGTCGTTGGAAGCTGGCATGCCCATCTGTTCACATGTTACGATAGTAAGGTGAAAATCACGACAGAGACCGTGTAACCCGAAGAGCCTAGAGATTTGCCCTCTGGCCCTTCAGAGGGGACGTTTCTTAGAGGGTCAGGCCTCCCCGAGAGTGTTTCATGGCTGGCTGAGGCGAAGGGGTCAGTGGGGTCAGCGTGATGACTCTGGTGGCCCTGGGTGGAAATCAGAAGGCGGGGCTGGTCAGATGGGTGGGGCCCTCGCCTGTCCTGCCTTTAAATGTGTCCGTGCTGTGTGGTCCTCACCCTGTTCCTGCCACTGCGGCCCCAGACCGGGCTCCTTGGGCGGCACGGGAAGCGGTCAGCCGGCACTGAGCCCGCCGCTCCGTCCCTTGCTCCGCCCCCACCCCCACCCCTCCCGGCCCATCTCCGGCCCCCGGTGTGTGCCTGGCCCCGTGTGGGAGGTGCTCGTGGACGTTCTGGCACTCATTCTCAGTTTGAGGGGCGACAGAACTGGTGTCCCACCTTTCGCAGGTGGAAGTGCCCGCTCAGAGAGACCCGTTGATCCAGAGCAGACCCTGCCCGCAGCCTTTGGCGGTGCTGGGCCCAAGGCTCACGGGTGGGCCCCAAGCCAGGGTCAGCGACCTCGGTGACAGGCTGCAGGGGCCACGGCGCACGGAGGCGCGGATGACGCTGACCGGTGGCCAGGCCGAGCCCTCAGGGCGCTGGGGTTACTCAGCCCCGGCCTTAGAGACCAAGGCCCTCAGAGGGAAGGGACTGGTTGAACGAGGGGCGGAGTGGGCAGCAGGTGCCCATCTTCCAGCCCGTACAGGAGCCCCTCGGGAGCTGGGAGCTGGCACTGCCCTCTGGGCCTCTCGTTCTTCCTTTTTCAAAAACAGAGGCAACTGAATGACAGTGGATTGAATCGGCTCCCTCGCTGCAACTCGAACACGGCCGGCTCCTTTTTAGAAGGGAGTGAGGCACCGGGGCGCTGGGGTATGCAATGTGCCTTCAGGCCTCAGGCCTCAGTGACTCTGTTTTCCCTTCTTTGCAGGACTGACAAGTCGACCCCACTGGTCAGCAAAGGCCAGCCGAGAGGACCTGGTAATTATTTCACTTGGAACGTGGTTAGCGGCGGCACGGGGCGGGGCTCGGGGGCTATTTCCAGTCCGGGCAGCCCTGGTCCACCCCCCCGGCAGTCACCTGCCCTCCGAGGAGCTTCGGAGGCCGTGCCGCACCCTGCAGGCCTGTGGGCTGCTGCTGCTGCTGGGGGGGGGGCGGGACAGGCGTCCCCAGCAGGGACCCCCCCACAGGTGTGCGCAGGAGGGGGCCCCATCTGTCCCGCTGGTGCCACCTGCATGCTCTGCCCAGTGTGCGCGGAGGTCACAGGGCTCTTTGGCCTTTGGGGGACCTTTCCCTCAGCAGGTGAGAAAACCCCAGGGAACTGGCCTTCCAGACCCGACACGACACCAGGGCTTTTGCATTCCTTGTTTCTGTCTCCCGTCGGGACGGAGGGGCCTGCTGTGCCCCGGCTCCCTTCGGTGCTAACGCAGCGGGTCTCTCCGGAACAGATGCCCTGGGCCCTCTGCCCAGCACCTCGGCCATGCAGCCCCCTGCGCCTATGCCCAGGAAGTCACAGGCTGTAAGTGGACAAGGCCCTCCCGTCCCGCCTCCTCTCGCAGGTTATTCCACAAGCGCTCAGGGGTTGTCTCCCGCTCCCCTGGCTGGGGGGCAGGGTGGCTTTGTCCTGGGTGCCTGGTCGCTTGGACCTGGGCAGGAGGCAACCCCAGAGCCCAGCGGCTGGTGGGCTGGGCCCTGTCACCCCAGCTCCAGGTCACCCCCGTGCACGTCAGGCCCGGGCTGCCACATTCCCAGCTTCCTGCCCGGCCAGGATCTCTTCCCGTGCCCTTCTGGTTCCCCCCCTCAAGTCCCCCAGCCCCTGAGCTCCACAGAGCCGCCCCCTCCTGACTTGACACCGGTGGGCTCCCAGGCCTGTGGTCGGGAGTCCTGGATCCCATTCTGCCCAGGAGCGGGCGCCTCCCTGCCACAGCAACCTCTGACCTTCCTCTCCACCACCCAGACCAAGCTGAAGCCCAAGCGGGTCAAAGCCCTCTACAACTGCGTGGCCGACAACCCAGACGAGCTGACGTTCTCCGAGGGGGACGTGATCATCGTGGACGGGGAGGAGGACCAAGAGTGGTGGGTGAGTCCGGGCTCAGGCCCAGGACGGGTGGGGCTGGACTCTCCTGCCCACCTGGCCTGAGGTCTCTTCCCAGGCGAGGCCCCCCGGCCGGCCCCCTCACTCCCCCACCGCCTGAGTGATCTCAGGCCTGCAGCTACCGTGCCCCTTGCTGGCCTCAGGTGCCACACCCATGTACACCCACTTCTGTGTGAGCCTGATCGATCCCCAGGTGGGGTCCCCCTTGTTAGGGAGGGCAGGCCACTCAGGCTGCAGTTTGGAAAACAGCCTGCGAGTCCAAAATGAGGCCCCTGCGTTTCTGGGGGTGCAGTCCCAGCGCTGCCCACCTGGAGTGAGGCTCATGCGGAGAGCTGAGCTCGAGGGCACCGTCTGGGCGTCAGTCGTGGCGGCCCTGCCACGAGCCACGACGTCCAGGTGGGAGCTGGAGTGGGGTGACCGTGGCGCTCCCCCGGCCACCCTGAGGGTCCAGCCTCAGCATTCACAGGCTGGGGGACTTGGGCAAGCCCTCGTGTCGCTGAGCGTAGCTCCCTGGCCTGCGAAGGGAGGTCACCACAGCCCCGGGTAGGGGTCATTCGCCCCAAGGAGAGGCACTGAACAAAATGAGGACGGTGGGCTTACGCAGCCTGCCGGGAGGGGGCCCCCGGAGCGCCTGGCAGCGTCTGCCCACAGGAGGGAGACTCTGATGGGCCCGCTCTGCACGCCGGGCGCAGACCGTTCACGGTGCTGCGGGGAAGCCCACGGGGCTCTGCTGTGTGGAACGTCCATCAGCGTCCCCAGCCGAGTCCCGGCCTGCGCGAGCTGTACACGCCGTCCCCGGGGTCTGCCAGCGCAGCGCCTGGCCGCACTGCCCCCGCTTGCATTACTTCCGATACCTCCCTGTGGCTTCTTTCCCCGGGAGGGACTCCAGGGTCTCGGTCCTGAGCTCCCTCCGTCAGCCTCGCCACACACGGCGCAGGCAGCCCAGCGGCCGCTGCTGCTCCGGGGTCCCTGGGCGGCAAGCTCGCTGGGCCTCCCTGGCCTGCGAGGATGGGGGACTGCCTCCGCCCACTCCCCCCGCCCCGAGACCAGAGGCTGCGGGGTCTTGCACACTTGCACACAACCCACCTGCCAACAGGAACCGCCTGCTTATTTCAAAACCGGTGGGGACACGGAGCGGCAGAAAGGAGACAGTGGTGAATGCTCCCCATCACCTCGGCCCTCTCAGTCCCCCCAAAACCCGTGTGCTGGCGATTGTCTTTCCAACTTTTATTTACCCACCTGATTTACACTGTCGCCATCATACTTGATGTGTAACTTATGTGACTGGCCCCGAGCAAACAGAAATGGTTTTTCTGGAAGTCTTCACGAATGCGTGACGACATTTAAACAAGGCCAAACCCCGAGCGCCACTTCCCGTCGTGCTGCCACTCACGAGCTCCCGACACTCACCCCCTCTCCCGGGAGAGGAGGACAGGCCAGTGGGGGCAGCGGCCGGAGGGCTGTCTGCCTGCCCCCAGTGCCACCAGGGCACGTAACACACTCTAACGGGGCCCCTTCGGAAGGGCGGCCCACGCTGTTCAGAACGAGGCCGAGGAGAGGGAGAGACGGTTCAGCGTTTTACCCTCGGGACTCTGTCTCAGAAGAGAGTCTTCTGAACAAGTTGTTCCCCCACCCGCAAATGCCCCGGTGCCCTTCCAAGCTTCCGCCCTTGGGGATTTTTGCAGCACCCTGCACTTCCTTTCGTTTCAGATCGGCCACATTGACGGGGATCCCGGCCGCAAAGGGGCGTTCCCCGTGTCGTTTGTGCACTTTATTGCCGACTGACCCGATCTGCTCCTGTGCCGTTACCGGTCCCCAGGCTCTCGCCGGATCACCCGCGGCACGAGCTGTGCGGGAGAGCCACTGTCTCTGCTGTCCCTGTTCTGTTTTCAAAACTCAAGAGGCAATTTATACGTGCCAGTGAACGGTTTTATCATTTGTGACTTTCATGAGACATTGCTGTCTACTTTTAGTGGGGAAAACGGAATTGCCTGAAAGGTGAACTGAAAAGGCGTTGTAACCACACAACCGAGGTCCTGGATCTCCAGAACCAGCTGGCCCTGAACACGTCTGCGCGCTGGGAAGAGGGTCTTCCTGCTTCCCCTGGCCCATCTCTGATGTTGGTGGCCTTTAGCGTCATTACTGTTTAGGAAGCCAGTAAACGAAATGCTACCAGTTCACCTTTATAGACTTTTTTTTTTTTTTAAGTTTTAAGATTTCCTTCGAAAGCCACCCAGTGTTCATTTAAAGCCACTTGGAAACCGACGCGTGAGCCCTGTGCTTCCCGACCACAGTCCATGAGGTTGCAACTGTCATTGAATTCTGCATGTCCGCGTGAGCTGTTGTGCAAACCCCACCTAACAAACTACCAGTAGGTTGTCACGGCACGTGGCAGTTACAGCCCGTCCCGTCCCAGGGTCCAGAAAGCCGCGTTTCCTGAGTTCGGTTGAAAACTCAGGGGGAAGGGTTGCAAAGGAGCTCTCGCGATGCTTCTGAGTTTCGGAAACCGCAGCCCTGCGCTCCCTTCATCACGCAGACCCCAGCTGTCCCCACCTGCTGTGTCCTCCCGAGTGCGCCACCGCCCCTGTCTCGCTCCTGAGAATGTTTACTCAGCTCGGTGTCTTGTGTTCGTAATAACCAACGGGAATGGTAGCCACACTGTCTTGAAACGTAACCCGTCCCTTCGTGTACCGTCGGGAGTGTGTCGGAGATCTGTAGGTCCCTGGCAACACTCCCGAACACCCGCTTTACTGTTGAAGTCATCGCATCGTTAGTAAACTTAAGCTACTGGGGCTGGGGGGTTAGGCTGCATAGGATAAAAATCAATGCATTCGCTTAATGCACTTGACTGTCACACCTCTACTCACCATTGTGAGCGGACCTTCTTAGGAGTATCGGAAAGCGTGGCACTCCAAGAATGAGCAGGAACCGGTTGGAGCGCGGCCTCAGGAAGCGGCTGCAGCGCTTCGGATGCATCTGCTGAGACGGGTGTCTGGTTGGAGCAGCCTGTCTCTGTCCTGCAAGACGCTTCCTGTGTCGTTCTCATTTTCCCTTGCATTGTGTTCTGTTGCTATCACAGAGGAAGACAGAACAAACTGGAATGTTCTATGATGTTGTACGGCAAGCGCTCCTTGCCTTTCGAAATCCCGGGTAAAATGTGTCAGGGTGCGTAGTCCTTTTCTTAAAGCACTACATGTATCTTCACTAATTGTTCATTGCTGATGTTTGAACCCCCCTGTTGAGTTAATTCTCTTGTGGATTTAGGGAAATAACCGTGGATTTTGCACAGTGCACTTCTCGTGCACTTTAACACAATCCCCCACACCTGTGTCTTCCACCGGCCTTCAGACGCCTGGGCACCAGCTGTGTGCGGAACTGAAGCTGGTTCATACCGACGTTCGCGTACCACTCCCCGCCAACCTTTCAGGCTCACTGGTACACCAATATCCGGGAAGTGTTTTTCCAATCTACAATGTGGTGGTGCTATTGTGCAGTAATTAATAACTTGCCAGAGGAGAAATTATATTAACTTCCCCGCTAATAGCCTTTCCTGGGTATTTGCTCTTTGCAATTAAAACACGCACACACACACACACACACAGGAAACCACTGTAGATATCTATTTATATTTCAGGTTTATGTTCCATGAACTGAGCTGCAGGGTTCTGGCACTTGGCGTGCCACTTCCATCGGGTCTGACCTGCAGGGACAAGGACTCGGAGATGCGTGCAGACCGGCGCTGGCCGGTCTGCTGAGGGCGGGCAGCGCGAGGTGCGGCGTGAAGTGCTCTTTGGGATGTATGATAGTCATTCCGTCACTCGATTCCTCTGGCCTAGTTGCGGCGCAGCTGTAAATACTGTATAACCTAAATCGATCCTTATTTTCATTGTCCTTCCGCAGTGATTTATAACTAGAGCATGTTTAATAAATTTACTCTTGTTAACTAGTCATTTGACTAGAAAAAAATAAAGTACTTTTAAACGGACATGGTGTTACTTTTGTTTTGGACCCTCTGGGCACTTCTTGTGAAAAGTCCTGTATGAGGAAACCCTCCAGCCTACCGTACGGGGGAGTCCTGGAATACCTGCCCTTGTGACTCGGCGGCGGCCTTCCCAGGTGCCCCCCACGCTGAGGCGGGCACCGCGGCCTCCCGTCACGTCATCCTGACAGCATACAGTTCCAGTTCCATCCTCTGCGTCTTGAGTCAGCTCTGTCACTGTTTCAAACCAGCCGTGTCCCCAGGCCAGAGCTCCAAGCCAGAGGCTGCCAGTCCCTGGGAGGGGCTGCCGAGCAGAGGGTTAAGCTTACTTGTGTTCAAAAGCCACAAGTGAGGTTTCTTTAGTCCGCACAGGTAGACGACGTCAGCGAGTTAAGTCACTGTTAATAAGATGTTTTAATAGAAAAGCGAATGACGGGTATTTCATACACAGCTCCCCCCTACCCCCCAGAAAGTGCAGCAAGGAGTCACTTCATCTCTTCACAGCAGCTCAACTCGGCGCTGTTGGCAAAACAGCCGCACTTCGCCCTCGTGCGGTCGACTTCCGCTCACGGCCGGGTTCAGGCCTTCTCAGACGCCAACACGGAGTCGAAAGCGGTGGACAGGACCTTGCAGATGGCTTGTGCTTGCTCCTGCATCAGGTGAAAAGGTGCGGGGACAGAGTTCACAAACCTGCTCCTGGACTTGACCGGCAAAGGTACGCACCCGCCCCTCTGCACACCTCTCCTGACCCCACACAGCCTGGCCCCGCACTCCCTGCCCCCCGCTCCTCAGGGAACCCCAGGTGCGGCCGCACCCAGGACTGCAGCCTTCGGGAGGGGTCATCACCTCTCAGTAGGAACACCTGCCCGGGAGGACGCACCAGCATCCCCCACCCTCGCCTTCTGACCCTGACTGGGGACTGCCGCCAGCGGCCATCCCGAGTCACAGCCGGCCCCAGGTCACACCCGGCAGTCCGGCCGGGCAGCTGGCCTCTGGCTCTGCCCCTGCGCTGGACGAATGACGGCCCGGCCAGGTGACCCGGAGCCTCACCAGGCTGCTGCACTGGTAAACCCACAGGCTGTACTCCTCGTTGCTCGCGTCCGTGGTCTTCAGAGCTAGCAAGCTCCTGCCGGCGCCCAGCCCGTCGTCGTAGCACACCATCCGGATGATCAAGTACAGGGCGTGCCGGTGCAGGACGTCCTGCGGAGGGCGGGCAAGGGGACCGCGGCTGTCTGCCGTGTTTCCGCGCCCTCCCGCGCGGGTTTGCGGTGGGGCCCGAACGGAGCCCACGCGCGGATCTGGGAGAAAGCAGTTCTACGGGTTTTTCTCCCCAGAGGACGTCCCAGTGCGCTCAGCTGTGGGGCAGCTTGCCTCCAGGGCTGTACCTGGCTCCCTGCATTCCCGAAGGGCGGGGGTGGGATGACCCGAGCCCACAGCCCAGGTCCCCGTGCCCAGCCCCAAGCCGGCAGCTGGTCTGGGCTGGCATGGGTCCGAAGGGGAAAGGCTCTGTGGGCCCCAGCACACAGGAGAGGCAAAGGGAAGCTCCTGCTCATCGCCCCCCCGCCCCCGTAAGAAACGGGCCACGGTTAGGGCCAGCTGCCAGGAATGTTTCCAAACCCACCACTGCAAACACGAGCAGGCCCTTAATGCCCCAATACCTAAACCGCACTTTTTCCTTAACAAACTACTTACATACTGATCCGATGTTGATACTTTTATACCGTACTTGGAAACGCCCATGATAAATTCCTCCTCCATGGGAACAAAAGGCAGCTTCCCATCTTGCTGTGAGGTAAAACGTTAACAATTGCTCCATTAGGTCCAATGCGTCGGTCTCAGGACCCGGCTATCACAGACCCCCGACTCTTTCAAGAATGTGGCCCACGCAGGAGCCCAAGGGTTTTCCTCCAAACGGGCAGAAAAACCCCTCCCCCTCTTCTTAGTCAACGAGTCTGAGCAAAACTCAGACTGACGCGCTCCAGGTACACTGTTCTGTCCCCTTGTCTGGGATTAACCCTCGTTACCCACTCAGACACTTTCCACAGACCCGAGTGAGGCTTCCAGGTTGACGTCAGAAAATAAAGGTCTTTAAATAAATACCCAAAGCTCATGCTGACTCGTGGTCAGGACATGTGGCCGCGGGCACCACTTTCCTCAGCCCTGCCACGCCGGGCACTGGGGCGACGTGGGCCTCATCCCCACGCCCCACGGCTGGCTGCAGGCAGGGAGACCTGCTTGGTGAATGGTTCCTCGGCTCGCAAACGTGTCCGTTAGTATTCCGAGCTCTTCGGACATGGACAGCGCGGCAGATGGTCCCCCAGCCAGTTACCCCGCGTTACTTCCTACGTCAGGACTCAGCCTGCCTTCTCCGGAAGGGGGCCCCGCTGGCACTCGGCGCACGTTCCAGCGGTGGACGTGTTCGTGCGACTGCCTGCCGACGGCAGAGGGATCGTGGCCGGCCAGCGGGCTCTAGCCGCCTGCCTTCAGGCTGGGCGCCCGCAATGCCGCGGCCACCTCTTGCCGGTCACCTCTCGCGGCAGGTTAAGGCAACTCCAGGAATCGAGACACGGGGTGACAGCGATGCTGCTGTCAATCATTTTGGCAAGCCAATTTCTATGGTGATGGGAAGGAAAATAACCCTAGCGTCATCCGGGGGGAAACGTCAGCAGGCTTGCAGGGTAAAATACTTTACTTCGATTAGTCTGCGCGTTGTTGGAACGACTGTACATTCCGAACGGACACTGGGACGCTGTTAGTCCCGACTACCCAGAGTTCCCTGTTAGGTGGAAAGTCGGATCGGCTGGTGTCTTCAGACAGATGCGACCTCCCTTCATGAGGCTGCCAAACATTAACGATCCCTCTGCCGTGGCTTCAGAGAACGTGCCTTAGGCGTCGCGGACGCCAGGATGAAATGAGGGACGGGATAAGGGTTCTCCCCATCGCTCCGGCGCCCCCATGTCAATGAACACGGAGACACGCAGCCCCTCTTTCTGTCTGCCTGACCTCGGGTCCTGCTGGAAACGGTGTGAGTAAACAGGTGTGTCAGGCCCACAGCACCGAGCGTGCGACTGGGCAAAGAGCTAAAGCGAGTCCACGGCAGAGGCAGCAGCGGTCCTCAGACCGCTTTCAAGACGAGGCGGCGGTGCGGAAGGGGTCGCCTCCTTTGCATCCGCTCGTCACGGAAACGAGGTCAGCCGCCCCAGGAAAAGTAAAAAGTGCTGTTGGCAGGAAGGAGCTGCGTCTGCTCGCACGCAGCTCCGTGTGCCTCCCACGACCGACCACAGCGCTCAGCAACGTGTCAGCCGGGACCCGGCCGAGCTGCGTCCTCCCCCAAACCAAGAGCCTTACTGAACAGATTTTTTTTTTTTTTCTTTTTTTACCTGGGCAACATCTATATAATTGATCAGGTCTAGTGGCCCTTCCAGGCTTTTTCCTTCCGAGAGCTTCAGCTTCTCGATGGCACCAACGTATTTTATTCGAAATTCTGCACAGGTGTCCGAGTTACTGTTGCTTTGCCCTACAGGTGAGAGACACGTGGAAGACGTCAAAGGAGCAGCTGTGTTGCCGGGCGTTCTCCATCCCCTCCCGAAGGAGCAGCAGACTAACAGAAATACAGTCTCCTCACATACACATCTTTTTATAGAATGGGAAGGAACTTCAAGTCTCGCTAACCTTTTCCTCAGTCAAAACACGCGAAGTATGAAACTCTAAATAGGGATAAATGAGTAATACCCTTGATTTCAAACAAACAAGAAGAAATGTCGACTACGTAACGATTGAGCCCCTTGGTGACGCACAATGACATAGGACTGTTTTCTGGCTTGCTTTCTGATTCAGGAAACCAGACCTACCTCTGCCATTCAGCCAGAAAAGACAATTTTTAAACATGTAGACGGACAAGGGCTGGACAGGAAGTCCTGTCCGTAACCAATGGCAACAGGCTGAGGAACTGTGCGAGCTATAAAATCTAGGCAGTACAAAACCACCGAAGTATTTACATCCACCGGCGTGAGGGAACGCTAGGTGACGACTTTTCGGTGACGCTCACTTAACGAAACGATGCCCAGCCACATGTTCAACACTTTAAAGGCACCTGGAAGGTAACAGACCTCACGCTTCTGTACCTCTTTTCCATCGTATGTTTCCCCTCTCCCCACCCCCACCTCTCACAGATCGACTAGTCTGCCGTCCTGGAAGGAAGAGTGGAAGGGGGGGGGGCACGCGAACACAGCCCGTATCCAATCGGACGCCAGCTGCCGGCGGGCCAACAGGTGTGTCATGTCAACACCCTCATTGAAGGAAGCCATCTCTTAATTCCCGAAGAGCTGCGCGTTCCGAGGCTGCGTAAATGTCTTCAAGTGCAGGTGACAGAGGCTGCCCCTTGCTGCCACGTGCTCCTGACACTCACGGGCTGGCGTGTCTCTGGGCACGTGGCTCCTGAATCGTCCTGCACCCCACAAACAGTATCGTTCACGCTCTACCACCCCGTTTCTGTAAAAGCTTTCCTGAAACTTCTCAATTGGAACCTCGATGTTTTCCCCACGCCTTTGCTCTGGGACCCACTTAGGGCAGTTTGGCCCCCGGCTGCAGCCAACCCCCACGGCAGCAGCTTTCACCAACCACTTAACACCCCAACCCACACGCCCCCGATCTCGGGCCCTTTCTAAACTCTCCCCAAACACGGCAGAGGAGAGAAAGAAAACCCAAACGCACAGGAATTCACGCCGCCCTGGCGAGACCAGCAGAACCTCAGACAGCGCGCGCCCCGACCCCGCCGGGTACCTGAGCTTTTGGTGGAGTCTGTGTCGAGGCTGGCGACGGTGCTCGATCGAGAGAGGCCCCCGAGGCTGGAGTCCACCGACTGAGAAACGGCAAAGAAACACATGCCAAGTATTTAATAACACACGGAGAAGCACCATCTTCCCTCAGGTGCTCCAGCGAACATTCACTTTACTGATTTATTAGAGCTGAACCAACACATAATCCCAACGGCTCCTCCCACAACACAGCACGTCTTTGGCGTCACCCCACCAATCTAAATCAAAGGCAGCACCACGGCCTCCTGACGAGACACCTTATACTTCTATCGTCTGTGAAAATCTACACCTTACTTTCACGTTATCTCCCCCGAGCCCGCAAAGAACCCTGTGCAGAAAGCGGGGGGGGGGGGGGGGGGGGCAGTGCCCTGCTTAATAAGTGAGCAGAGAGACCCAGAGAGGTGCAGTGATTTACCCAAGGTCACATCCAGTGAACGCCCCAGACCTCCGACCTCAGCAGAGCTCCCGAACCACCTCCCCGCAGCCCCCTGGGGTGCTGCAAGTCCAACCAGTTAACACCCAGGCTGACTGGCAGACCAGAGCATGACTACCAACATGGACGGCCAAGACAAACACAACACAAACTACGAAGCCCAGTACAAAGCATCAGGCACGTTAGAGTCAAATTGTTAGGCACACACACCACAACCCCTGGAATTCCAGCCCCGCAACGGCATGCAATTTCTATCACATAAAAAAAAAAATTAAAAAGCGGTGTTTATTGCAATGAGACCATTTACAGACCCTGCCCCGCCTTTAACAATTTCATGAGACCTACCAAAACAATGAAGTTACATCAAGCACAGAGTGACTGTGTCTCTAGTGCAAAAAGCGAATGTTAAGACACACGCAGTCTGACGACCAGCGGCAGGCCTGCCGTGGTTAGTGGCCTTCATGCAACACGAGAAGAGACAGAATCACACAGCTCGCCAGTGCCGCCCCCTACCTTGCTCTTGGTACTGATTTCACTGCTTTGGGAACTGCTACTACTGTGCCGCTTTTTGCCCTTCCGAAACATGTTTCACTATAGCTTGATGTACAGGAGCTCCCCTAGAAAAACAAACGTTTAGTTACACCAAGAAAAGCAACTTGAAATCACTTTATGCAGCGTAGGAATAAAAATCATCAATTCCAGTTAGTTCTGTGGCGCATTCCTGACTTAAACATATTTTCCTTTGACCAAAAGATATGGATGCTATTCTTTTTTTTTCATTATTTGTTTTTAAATTCTAAGGATCTAACCCACAGAAACAAAAAGGGCAGAAACCTGGTCATACCTAGAGGTGTGAAAAGCATTGTTTTCAGAAGTAACAGACACATCCTTTAGTTCTCAAAATATTACTTCTCCTTAATCAACTCAAGATGCTGAGATTCGGTTACTGTCTTGGGTTCAGGTTCTGAACATGGGCTTGAGCAGAAGACAGACACTGTGCTGGGTGCTACACATGCCTCCGACTTTCAAGGTTGCAGTGATGCCCCCCATTTGGAAGGAGGCCGCCCAAGCTGCCCACCGAAGTCACCAGGCTAATGATGGGTGGCGCCACGTCTGGGACCTGGGCTGACCAGGCCTCCAAAGCTCTTTCCGGACCCCACCCAGCTTCCTCCGCGTTCTCGCCGTGGCGTGGTGCTGCCACGTGCAGGTGCCCAGGAGGACGGAAACCCCTGCCGTGAGGCCATGGAGAAACCACCAAGAGCCAGCGCAGAAAGAGAGCTCCTCACCACCCCACCAAGCAGAGTCGGACCGAGGAGGCAGCCCCGCGGCGCTCCCACTCCCGTCGCCCTTCCGACGCGACCCGTCCACGCAGGATACCGTGGTCCCAGGAGCCGCAGTCCCCGCCCAGGCATCGGTCACCCGGGTCCCCGCAGGCCCCGCCGCCCATCACGCGCAGCCTCGAGGCTGAAGTTCGCGACCCAAGGAGGGCGGGTCCCCGTAAAGAGTGCAGCCGCCGCGGCCCCACCCATCCGCCCCACCGCGGGCCCCCCAGTCGGTGCCTCCAAGGCCCGCGAACCCGACCAGGCTCAGCCCGGACGCGGCGAGGGTCTGGCCCTCACCTCACGACCACCGGCCCATCCCTGCGGTCGTCTGCGGGTCAAGCACCCACCACCGTGCAGCCCGCGCCAGGGCAGCCACTCCCGTTCTAATTCCAGCGCCAGTTTTTCCGGCTCCCCGGCCCCGCCCTCCGGGACCGCCTCCGAGACGTCGCGCAGGCGCATCCCTGAACCCGCCCCAGATTGTGGGACGTCTTGTCTCCGACCGGAAGTCTGGAGGAGGAGCCTAGCGTGCCGGCGCCGAAGCGCCGGAAGTTGCGCTCTTCGTGAATGGGGTTCTTCCCTGGTTGGTACCCCGTGCTAATATTTCCAATTTGGAAGGGGTCCCGCGACCTGTTTCTCTTCCCTGCTTCGCCTTCAGACTTCCGAGATGTCTGTGATTCCTGCGGAGGAGAGTGACCAGCTGCTAATCCGACCCCTGTAAGGGACCAGCGGAGAGGGGATTGAAGCACGGGCTGGGAGAGGCAGCGAGGGTTTACTGGAGCTGGCCGCCTCGGTCGCCACCCACTCGAGCGTGCCTCGGGAGCCTGCACTTGGCCGCGGTTGCCGAAGGGGTTTGGAGAACTGTTGTTCGGAAGGGGCCTGCTAGGTTGAATATGATTTTGCTTTTTCTCCATCTTAGAGAAGAGTGTGTTGGAATTGGGGGAGGGGAGGCCTCTGGGGGCGCTGGGCGCTTTCTTATCCACTAGAGAGCAGCCAGCCCTGCGGGAGCTGGTGATGCCGCAGCCGGCAGGATGAGATAAGGACCTGGATAAGGCTGTGGCGGTGCGAGCTCAAGAACTAAATCTGTTTCTCATCACCCCCAGGACTTGACATTTGCCGAAGTATGAAACAGGAAGTCAATTAGGGCTTTGTAAGGAGTTTCTTTCTTTGAGCGCAGACCCTAAGAAAGGTAGAAAGTTGGAGGAGAGGAAAAGCAGAGGCGCTGAGGACAAACCCTCATTCCCTGATTTTACCTGGGAAGGCTGGTCTTTGGGCGGAGACGGCCTTCTGTGAGAGAAGCTGCTTAGACAGAATGTGAATGAGGAGAACTGTGAGCAAGCAATGCGAATCCACACACATGTTCATTGTTCGGCATTGGCTAGCACAACATGGATGCAGGCATTTCTCAAAAGGTTGAAAGTTTCTATTTCGCACATTTATGAGTAACCTGTTGAGCAGCTACTGGGAAAATAAATACAAGCTTCACACTGTTTAGTTCACACCCGTCAGCTCCATCAGCTGTCAAGCACCACCCTGGGCTCCCGGGATGCAAAGGAGAGCTGGGGCCAAGTTAACTGAATTCACCCTTTTGGAAGGAATTGCGGTGCAAGATGAAGAAGTGCTGCAGAGATTGTTTGCAATAATAGGACACCATTACTTTGGAGTCAGGCCTGAAAGCCAGTCCCTGCTGTCACTTGTTAGGTCAGTCACTCCATTGGGCCTGTTTCCTCACGTGGAAATAATGTAGTGGGTGTCATGGGAGAGTTAAGATACTCTGCAAATGGTTACTATTATTGTAACTACAGGTAGGCATTGCAGTGATGGCCATGAGATCACTGAAAAGGGACTTCCAGCAGACTGAAGAGAAGAGAATGCCTTCTCCTGCACCCCGGGACATAGGCATGAGCTGGGTCTTACAGAATGAGTAGGAATTAAGGACAGGTGAAGTATGGGGGCAAGGATGTTCCAGTCAGAGGAAGTGGCACGTGTGAAAACGAGAGTGGCCACAGTTTGGGGCCACTTTCCTCATGGCTGTGGCTAAAAGATTACCAGATGAGATGGGAGAGGCCATCAGGGTCTATCCCATGAAGGGCCTTGTGAACACACGAAGTTTGGGCCTTTATCGTCAGTCATAGGGAGCAACAACGGACTGTAAGCGGGGTGGGGATAGAGTGAAATCATGTATTGGAAGGATGGAAGGTTGCTCCCAGCAGCAGTGTAGCAGATGAATAACAGGTGGGTTAAGTGGAGGGAATCCAGGATGAAATTGAAGTAATGCAAGTGATGAGCAGTAAGAGCTTGGAGTGAAGGGACTGGGCAGTGAGTTGGAGAGAAATAGGGTTTCAGAGAGGAGGTGCAACCTGTAGGAGCCTGCAGCTGGTCCGACGCATTGGAAGGGGCGAGAAGGGAGCTGCGCGGTGCGTTCGGGGGACTCAGATTCCTGGGTTGGACAGCTGCCAACGGCCATGTCATTCACCCTAGGAAACAAGGTGGGGTGTGTCTGGAGCACGTTGAGGGGTTTTATAATGGAGATAGAGAGAATTCACACGTAACTCGTTTAAAGTGTGCAATTCAGTGGTTTCTATTAACAGTCACAGAGTTCTACAACCATCTAATTCCAGAACATTTTCATCACTCGAAAAAGGAGCCCTGTACCCATTGGCCCCAACTTTCCCAGCCCTGGGCAACGACAAATCTTAACTTTCTGTCGCTACATATCTGCCTCTTCTTAACATTTTATGTAAATGGGATTATTTATTGTGCAACCTTCTGTTACTGGCTTTTCTCACATAACGTTTTCGAGGTTCATAAATTGGGAGTTTTTACTCATTCGGTAAGTATTTCTTAAAGATTTACTGTGTATCAGGCATCCCAGCTATACAGCAGTGAACGAAATAGACAATGTCTCTGCTCTTAACAGGGAGAAACAAATCATTAATAAGCAGGTAACTTCTTGTAGTTGTGATGGCATGGTGTCGAGAGCAAATGAGAGGAGGTGGTCACGAGAAGGGCTCAGAAGGCGGCGTTTGGACTGAGACCAGTGACACAAAGGAGCCACCATGTCAGTGGCCAGGGGCAGAGCATGCAGGAGGGAGAAAGCAAGCACCCGGGGCTGCGGGCGAGAGCCGGCATGGCGTTTCTGAGTGTAGGGTGCCTGTGAGCTGTCCCGGCGGAGCTCCCTGAACACCAGGCGTGTCTTAGGGGTCTGGACTACTACCACGGACCTGGACGTCACATCAGCATGTCGGAAACACGGGAGTGACGGTTCTGACGACTGAGGCGGCCACGGAGAACCTCGTGGCGTCAACAGTTGTTGACGTGTGAGCAGCAGCAGCTGAGTGTGAAGGGGTCTGAGGAGGAGGGTCCGGCAGACCCCGCGGGAGTGTGAAGTGGGGAAGTGCAGGAAGCGGGATGAGCAGGAGGGCAAGTGAGACAGGGACGGAAGGTGGCTGTGTGCACTTGGCAGCAAAGAGCTGCTTCGCGAGGACAGTTTCAGAGGAGCGTCTGCTAAAAGCCAGGTGACAATGGATTGAGTGGAGGCGAGGAACTAGAGGCAGGGTGCACGCACCTCTTAGGAAGTGGGCTGGGGAAAGAGAGAAAGTAGGAACCGAAGGTTAGAATTAAGGGGTTTTAATTTCAGGCTAAGAATGGCGGTAGCGTGTTAGAATGCTGACGGCGAGAGAAATGAGGCGGCGTTCCGTCCCTACGGAGGGAGTGCAGAACCGGGGGCGCAGGTTAGCCTTGGAGCAGGGCGTCGGACTCCCTCTCACGGGGGCCACATCAGCCTCGCGATGGCCGTCAAAGGGCCGAACGTAATTTTAGGACTGTGTACGTGTACTACTTCTTAACAGTTCAGCGAGGGCTGCGGGATTCGGCCTTGTGTTTGCCACCTGTGCCCGAGAGGGGAAGGAGGGCTGTTCTGCTTCACGGCAGAAATGGAGGGAGACAAAGGCAGGGTGGGGTGGTGAGTGGAGCTGAGGACAGGGACGGGGGAACGTTCAGCGCAGAGGAAACTCATGCCTGGAGTGAAGGGGAGGACGACGGGGTGGGGAAGTGCAGGAGTGCAGGAGAGAGAGCGCGAACAGTCACTCTGGAACCCGGAAGGGAAGGGGCCCTTACGGGCCGCACGGAGGGCCCCAGGCAGTCAGAGGCCGGAGATCCGTGGTAGCTTCACGACGTTTTGGCTTTGTCCACGTCCTGCTCTGAAGTTGGGGGGTAGATCCATCGTGTGGCCATCTGCCAGTACGTGGACAGTGAGGTCCCTGAGGTCAGGGTCCGGGAGGTAGGCCTTTCCCTGTGCCAGGCATGTCACACAGTGCTTGGCAAATAGAAGCTGCTCAGTTAATGTTGAAGGAGTGTGTAAATCATGACCTGGCGAGGCTGGGAAAGGCATCGGAGAAGGTGAGGGATTTGCAAACTGGTGCTGTTTAGCTCAAAGTGTGTCTTATGATCGTTGGAAATGAAGGCTGTTAATTTAAGAAGAAAGGAAATTAAGTGCGTGGCATCAAATACACTGAAATAACAGGGCGGAAGGAGAGGGACTGAGCGTCACAGGGATAAGAAGTTCCTCAATTTAACCAGTCTGGGAAATCCATGTTATGCTCTTAAAAGGAAAGAATTTTGAAGTGCTTGCAAGTTTAAACTTAAGTGCTGGTTCTAAAAGTAGTATTAAGTAGTCCACATCACGGCCCGTGTCCATTTTCAGCACACCACGGTCCAACCCTAGCAACCTCGGGCTGAAGGTGGCCTCTGGGCCTCCCGGGTCCGCGCCATCTGCTCGGGCAGTCTGAACAACGGCAGCGTCCTGCGCCCCCGAAGGGCACTGCTCCCCGCCCCACACCCACACTGTCCTTCCCGGCCTTCGTGACTGTGTGGAACTCGCTGCCCTCAGTGCGGGCTGCCAGCAGGTGGGGCGTAGGGCGAGCTGTAAGAAGTTTGAGTTCATTGGGCTTCATTTTGATTGCTTTTATTTCTCCCCTTGATTGTTCACAGTGGAGCTGGGCAAGAAGTCGGAAGATCATGTATTATTCTGGAGTTCAAAGGAAGGAAGATAATGGTAATTATTGTTCCGGAGTCCAGCTGACGGCGTGGCTCTGTCTGCAGTGGGGGTTGGGCTTTTCCACTACAGCCGAAATCTGTTCAGCTCCCAGGAAAATGCCTTAGTCGGTGTGAGCGGTCTGAGCCGTAAACCGTTGATGTGAGAAACTGACGCGCACTTCTACTTAGTAATTTGACAAAACGTGAAGCCGACTGAGGAAGCGTATTCTGGCCCGGAAAATTGTCGGCCAGATCTCCGGAGCCATCGCTCCTGCGTGGTCCCTCTTCCACCCTTGCAGGGTCTGGCTGTGCTCACTGCCCCGCACCCACGGGCGGCCCCAGGGCACACTCGCAGCATGGGGCCGCAGTGCCTGGTGTGGCAGCTTCTGCACCCACGTCAGCACGAAGGCCGCCAGCCTCGGGCAGGGGTCGTCGGGAGAGAGGGTCGCCGTGGTCCCCTTCGGAAGGCTGGTCAGCGGCTCGAGTCCCCCTGGCTCCACTTCTCTACTTGTCCTGGTCCCCAGAGAACAGGACGTGTCACCCACGGTCGCCCTGGCAGTCATTCATTGTGTTAATTGTGTAGAAATTAATAGAATTTGATAGAAGTGGCCCCGAAATGAATTTATAACTCAGTAATGACCAGCGCTTAAGAAGTCGTCCCCCAACACCTTAAAATACTTCAGCTGCCCCGACCCGGAAGCTTTCCGTCCCAGCCCTTGTCTTCTCCCAACAATCAGATCCGGTAGAAAGTCTGCGAGCTTTCTCAGTGCCCACCATCAGCTTCCTTGAAAGAGTTATTCACCATCAGAGTGACCACTGAAACTAGCTGGAAAGAGGACGTCTTGTGTCGTGTGCCCTGTGACCCTGAGTGGGAGCTCTTTGTCACCTTTGTTTGGGGAGTTCGAATTGTTCGTAGTGTGTTTCTGACATTTGCTAAGAATGGCATTCCGAATGCCGGTGCACAGAGTCCGCCTTGATCACGTGTGTGGCGGGTCCATTATAATACTGTCTGTTTATTGGTGAATTTTAATAAAATGCAGGAGGCTGTGATCTTTTTGTCTGTCTCTAGCTGGACTGTGGAATCCACCCTGGCCTGGAAGGAATGGATGCTCTTCCTTATATCGATTTAATCGACCCAGCTGAGATTGATCTCCTCTTAATTAGTCAGTAAGTTTTTGTTTTTATATATTTTTTTAGATTTTATTTACTTATTTTTAGACAGAGGGGAAGGGAGGGAGAAAGAGGGAAAGAAATATCAATGTGTGGCTACCTCTCATGTGCCCCCTACTGGGGACCTGGCCCGCAATCCAGGCATGTGCCCTGACTGGGAATCGAACCAGTGACCCTTTGGTTTGCAGGCCAGCACTCAACCCACTGAGCCGTACCGGGAGAGATTTTTTTCCTTATTAACGACACCTTTCCATAGACTTTCACTAGAAGAACCATTCTTTACCAGATGCTAAGATTCTGGTGTTAAAAGAATACTCTCTCCCAGGAAGCATATGGCAGACACCTGAGGCTAAGACAGCACTGCGTGTTGTCGTCACAGGTTAGAGACAGTCACTGTGAAGAAGTGGTCCCCCTGCCTGCGGAGGAGAGAGAGGGCGGGCGCCGTGGGTCACTGCGGAACGGGAGCCCCCGACAGCCCTTTCCCAGAGCACCGCCTGGGGCGCGCGCTCTATGGGAACGTCCATTGTAAGCGGGGGTGTTTCACTCCGTGCACCCCTGAAGTGCTTGTTACATAATTCAGCTGCCAAGAGTGGGTTTGGCTGTATTCTTCTTCCCTCTCTAAGTATCACTGATAAGATATTCTGATGTTTAAAACACTTTGAATATCCTTTCCTCGCACTGGGACTGGCTGTGTTACTTCTTCCCTGTGCGTACACCCACCCTCGGTGTCCCGGAAGCCTCGGTGTGCTGTTGTTACACAGAAGGTTCCTTTAAATCCTCCCCGAGGATGTGTGTATTGACTTGAGAGAGGGAAGAAGGGGGGGAGAGAGAGACATCGACCGGGGTCTCCCGCACACGCCCAGACCTGGGACCTGGGACCGCGCCCGTAAGCTTTGGCGACGGGCTGGCGGGGCTGCAGAGAGCCCCTCCGCGCTCGCGGCAGCGGTTTCCGGCGTGGACGCGACGGACGGCGGCCTGAGCGCTGACGGTCGCCCCGTTCTGCTGTGCTCAGTTTCCATCTGGATCACTGCGGAGCTCTGCCCTGGTTTCTGCAGAAGACCAGTTTCAAAGGAAGAACGTTCATGACCCACGCTACAAAAGCTATCTACAGATGGCTGCTTTCCGATTACGTCAAAGTCAGGTCAGTCACCTTGGGGGGCTCTGTGTCATTCCTGCGGTTCGAGTCATGGACCGTTTGCTCTTTGAAACGAGGCCCTCTTTTCCTACTCGCACAGATGTCCTTAACTGAGGCATTCAGTAAAACCTGTGAGGTACCCATTGTGTGCCCAGCGCCTTCTTGGCCTTACAGCCTTTATGCATTTTTAACGTTTTTAAAAATCCTTGTAACTTAGCTGAGTTACAAGTTATAACAATATTCTGTAAACGTTAATTAACATAAAATACGTTACGCAGTGATACACACATATACCGAAGTCTTATTTTAGATTATTTGATCAGAGCAAAATGACTATCTTAGATGAAAAAGTTCCCTGGGGAAGTTTTTCCCCGCCGCAGAGGAAAACCTGCTCCTTTATCAAAAAGCTTGTGTGTGGTACCCATAGCACAGATTATCAGCCTTCAGAAGTTTACTGTTCCATGCGCATAATCCCAGGGGGTGCTAGGGTACCATTTGTTATTGTCATGTGTAAACACGAGAATGGAAGTATCACCCTTAGCAGCACATGCGCCAGTTAACACTTCGGTGGCGCTCACCCCACGGTCTTCCCACGTGCGAACTTGGTGGAGTGGGTTCTGTGGGGAGTCCCGCGGTGCGGAGGGTGGAGAGTGGGGGGTGCGGAGGCGCGGAGAGGCGAGGACGCTCACCCGTGGGGGGCACGGGGAGACGCAGCTGGGACGGAGACCGAGCGGCCCGGCTCCCTGACCGCCGCTCCCTCTCGCTTTTCTGGAAGTGTGTTAGCCTGAGCGTCAGAAGAAAACGTATGCTCTGCTCTGCAGAGAAGTCTTGAGAGACGGGGGAGGGGTGAGAGGGAGAGAAACATCTGGGTTGTCTTCCTTACGCACCCGACGGCACCGAACCTGCAACCCCGGCCTGTGCCCTGACCCTGAATCGAGCCAGCGACCTTTTGGTTTGCGGATGACGCCTAACCACCCAAGCCACACCAGCCAGGGCCATGCAGTATAACTGGAAGAAATAATTTTGTGGATGTGCCTGTCATCCACCGTTTCTTTGAGTTTAAGACTTTTTCAAAGCCTTACCTGTGATCCTTGTTGTTGGCGCCTTCAAACGTTTAGTAACATATCGGCGGACGACATGCTGTACACAGAAACAGACCTGGAGGAGAGCATGGACAAGATCGAGACCATCAACTTCCACGAAGTGAAGGAAGTCGCGGGGATCAAGTTCTGGTGCTACCACGCGGGCCACGTGCTCGGAGCCGCCATGTTCATGATCGAGATCGCGGGCGTGAAGGTACCGTCCTGCCCGGCCGCCTCCTTTCCTCCAGGAGTCGGCGCGGAGCTGTGCACCGCCACGCGGTGCTACAGGGTGTCCTGGGGACGCGGCGTCCCGGCGCCGAAACCCAGGAGCAAATCAAGTCCACACTTTGTCCGTTTAAGTGTCACAGTTCGTGCCCCATGGGGGGGGGTGGAAACAGTAGAGTGAGCCCCTGGGGGGTCACGGTCCCTCACACCGCCCAAGGGGCAGCTCCGTCTCAGGGTCCCTCCGAAGGCTGAGGGGGATCATTGCCATTCATGTCCTCCTGACGTGCCAGGGTCCCCCAGAAGCCCCGCGTGAGCGAAGTGGGGCTCAGAAAGGACCTTTGCAGCTGTCCTTGATGGGGAAGGCTGGCGGCTGTCCCCAGAAACTCGCAACGGCGTGGGGCTGTGAGCAGCGCTGCTTCACTCCGGCTGCGCAGGGGCGTCACCTGGGACTCGGAAGAGTGCTCGTTGAACCAGAGTCTGAGGCTGTGGCCTGGGCCTTGTGTTTTTAAGTTTGCTGGGTGATCTTTGTGTGCAGCCAGAGTTGAGAAGCAATGTTCTAATTTAATATTGTCCTAAATTTTTGCAGCTGCTCATACAGTATTTGAAATACGTACACATTGAGTTGGCCTATATATTGTAAAATCATGTCTTCTTGTTATTCGCTCAAAGTCACAAAAAATAAGCAGAGAATGGCACAAATGCAGATCTAAATTCTTGTTAGAAATTTGATAGCCACCCTCCAAGATTCATTCTTAAAGATTTTATTTATTTAATTATTTTTAGAGAGAGTAGAAGGGAGGAAGAGATAGAGGGAAGGAAACATCAGTGTGTGGTTGCCTCTCACACGGCCCCTGCTGGGGACCTGGCCCATAGCCTAGGCATGTGCCCTGACTGGGAATCGAACTGGCGACACTTTGGTTTGCCAGCCGACACTCAATCCACTGAGCCACACCACCTGGGGCTCCAAGATTTTTATCTTGGGTTTTAGATGTTTTCCCATGTACCGCAATAGTTTTTTTGCCTTGTTATGCCCCTTTTCTCTGAGCTGTTCAGAGCACGTCTCAAGTTCACTGATGTGCAGGCTCCCTTCGTGGATGAGTCTGGGAGGGGAGGGTTCCACTCGTCAGACTGACTAATCGAGCACGGCGTGGTTTCTGACCAGGCGAAGTCAGACAGGGGCATTGCATCTAAATGTCATCAACTGTAGGCTGTTTTTCCTGCTTATTTTTACTTTCAGATTTGTGAACTAAATATATTTACCAATAAAATGAAGCTTTCCAAAGTCCTAACTTTCTGTATCTTTTTCACAGCTTTTGTATACAGGTGATTTCTCAAGACAAGAAGACAGACACTTAATGGCGGCTGAAATCCCTAACATTAAACCTGATATTCTTATCATTGTAAGTATTAGTGTGCTGCGTGTAATTAGGGTAATGCAAGCAGAATTTTTTTTAGTGGGGAAAAAATATTGTGGTTTCACTTTTATAGTACATTATTGGATATAAATGTATCTTTCTTTAGAATAAAATTTTTACTTATCTTTGTGGTACAGCTCCACTTTCTTGCTGTTAAATGTATCAACTCTGTTCTAAAGTCAGATGCTAGGCTATCTCCTAAATATTTTTGTCCGGGTGAATTGCCCCAGATTCGTAGGTCATCCTGAAGGTTGTGCAGAAACAGCGTGGCCTCAGGCCTTCGCCATGGTGACCACCTTTTTGGCCCATAGCACCTGCTGGTTTGTATGTATATGTCCTGTGTGCCTCCTGAGTCGCAAGTCCCAGGAGAAAAAAAAAAAAAAAGAACTGTACAGAAGCTTTGGCAGGGTGGGGGGAGGTGAAGAACAAATTAATCAATGTTTACTGGTGACAGTGAGGTCAGGAACAGGGGGAGAGGTCTTTTCGGGCCTGTGATATGTACCAGAATACCAGGCATCCTGAGTTCGGGTGGAAGCGCTGTCTGTCCTTCCCTCACCGCCTACAGCCCCCCTCACCTGCCCGAGCCTTTGGGACCAGTGCCTTCCGCTGTCCGTGGGCAGCGTGTGAGTACGTGCCATTTGGCTCAGCTCGTGGCACACCCAGCATGTACGCTGACGTTAATTTAAGGGAAGTTTTTTTAACCCTCTGGAAAAAAATTACTCTATCTGGTACTTCAGAGTGGTACTTCTCAAACATTAATGTGCTTATGTATTACCTGGTGATATTGTTAAAAGACAGATTCAGTCAGGTTCAGTCTGTCTGAGCTGGGACCTGAGATTTGGCCCATCTAATAAGCTCCCAGGGATGCCGGTGCTGGCGGTCAGCTGACCACACGTCACAGAGCTGCTCACCACCTAGCCAGGTTTTCATTCAGGTTATTTGCTCTTTCTGATTGGTATTAAAACAATACACGTTCCAGTAAATGGCATGCTATTGGAGAAATGAATCTCTCTGCTTCTGCATTTCATTGACGTTTGACTTTCGTGTTCCTTGGCGTTGCCCGTCTCGGCCTCACACTCCGCCCTGTCGTTCAGGAGTCTACTTACGGGACCCATATCCATGAGAAGCGCGAGGAGCGGGAGGCGAGATTCTGCAACACGGTCCACGACATTGTCAACAGAGGGGGCAGAGGCCTCATCCCCGTCTTCGCTCTTGGAAGGGCTCAGGAGCTGCTCTTGATTCTGGGTAGGCCTTTCCCTTTTCATTCGGGAGAGTCTCCGCACCTTGGAGTGCCTGGCCTTGGATAGGCCCTTCCGCCTCTGCGGGCTGCGGTTTCTGCCTTGGGAAGTAGGGATTCGGGGTCAGTAAGAGCCCAGAGGAAGGGCGACTGCCATGCACCGCCCCCAGGAGGAATGTGAATGGCGCGCCTTCATAGTTGCCATCAGCATCAGCAGTCTTAGCTATGTGAGCCGTTGTTAATACAACGAGAACGGTTTGCACAACATCGATGGAACCTGGCAGCCAGGGAGAGTGGACGGGAAAGTGCATGCGTGAACAGTGACCACCTCCCTGTACTGGTCAGTGGGGGCGCATGTGCACTGTGTGGCCATTGCATTCGGAATGACTGAGGAGGCAGAGCGATGAGTCTGTGCCGCATTTTGCTTTAAGATTGAACGTTCCTCTGCGGAAACTGTTCGGGTGGTTCAGAAGGCCGCAGCTACGGGCGGCTGGTGATGGGCGGCCTCGTCACGACAACGTGCCCGCCCATGCATCACATCTCGTGCATCATTTCTTTTGGGAAAACGTCAATCACCCAGGCGACTCGGCACCCCCGCAGCTCAGATTGGGCACCCTGCAACTTCTGGCTTTTCCCAAAACGAAAAGCACCTTTGAAAGAGAAGAGATTTTGGACCATTAATTAGATTCAAGGAATTACGACAGGGCGGCTGATGGTGACTGGGGGAACTGCGTGAGCTCCCAAGGTGCCTGCTTGGAAGGGGACTGAGGCGTCCTTGTCCTGTGTACAGTGTTCCCTGTATCTTGTGTGTGTTCTTCACTCAGGGTCTCTATTTTCCATACTACCTGGCTGGACACCTTCTGGGCAGACCCCGTATATTCGTATTCAGTGACCCCTTCGCTCTCAGACATTCTGTGACTCCTCTGGGGGACGCACTCTTCCTGAAGAATGAATGACAAGGCCTTGCGTGCCTATGGCTCCGTGTGCAGAACTGGGGACACTCGCATCCCGAGCGCTTGCTGTCAGCCCTTCCTCCCTGCGAGGACGGGACAAGCAGCGTCTGCGTTCCTCGGAAAAGGGAAAGAAAGGCGACGGAACGACTTCAGATCTGGAAGAGAATCTGGAAGAGAATCTGGAAGAGAGACAGGACTCCGTAGAAGCTAAATGTTCTAAACCCTAATCCAGTGCAGTTTGCTCTCAGTCCCGACTCGGTCCTCCTTTCTAAGTGCAGCTCGGGTCTGCCCGTGGGAGTCCGGAAGTGGGGGGTCTCCGCGACTCTGCAAGCTGGAGAGCGGAGGACATGGGGGAGACGGAGCCACGCTGTGGCCATCGAACGGGTGGCCAGGCGCAGGGAGAACATGCAGGACACCCAGCTAAATTTTAATTTCAGATAAAAAACGAATACCATTTCAGCCTGAGTCTATAAAAAATTAGCATGGTGGACATAGTTCTTTCTTACACAAAAACACTTTATTTGCCCTGATCTGTGATGTGCAGATAAATGTTCACGATGTCGTTTTGAGGACTATGGAGTGTAAATTGCGTCCTGGGCATTGGATACGTTTCCTGAACGCAGGCGCGCCTGGTGGGGGAATGGTGCATTCTGCCCGTGCTGGCCTTGTACTGCCTGGGGATTTAACCGTGCGTTTCCCTGAGCAAGACTCCTCCTTTGAAGGTATTTTCGTTATCGAAACCTGGTGAGAGTTTTTCAGAAGATATAACACAGTCACAGAGCAATGGGTTTCGTAAGTGTTTGAAGTTGGTGTGCCTCATCCGGCCGTCCTGTTTCGTAATTAGCAAAGTCTGCCCACAGAGAGTCCGGTTCTCCCGAGTCGTCTTCAAGTGCTTCCACGTCTGAGCCCCCGGCCGCAGCCTTCTTTCCAGGCCGCGCTCCGGTCCTTAGAAATACGTTTCAGCCTTACAAGTTTAAGCTAGTAATACCGGGCTAATATTTCTTTTAATTCTAATTTAAATTTTCTCACATTTTGATTAAAATATACGCCTGAATTTTAAAAACGAATTACGTGCGTCACTCGTTGTCTGAACTGTTCAACCCGCGTAACGGAACGACACTGCGCCTCGCGGCCCCTCCGCAGACGAGTACTGGCAGAACCACCCGGAGCTGCACGACATCCCCATATACTACGCTTCGTCCTTGGCCAAGAAGTGCATGGCCGTGTACCAGACCTATGTGAACGCCATGAACGACAAAATCCGCAAACAGATCAACATCAACAACCCCTTCGTGTTCAAGCACATCAGCAACCTCAAGGTGAGCGCTGCTGCGAGGGAGCTGGGGCCGCGGGGGCCGCGGCACGGGGGCGTCCGTGGTCGGGGACGTGCCTGTCGTCCACTCCGGCGGCTTCCCTGTCCCCAGAGCGTCCCCCTGGCTCGAGCGGGCGTCACTCCGCGGTCAGAAGTGCAGCTGCTGGCGGCGTGCTTGTTGCTTAAACAGGGCTTGCTGCGTGTCCCACGGGCCCAGCCGTTCCAGCATTTACTGTTGCTGCGCAACTCGGACCTTTTTATCAGAAAGAGAAAGTCGTCTTGATAAGAAAAATGTAGTATCTTGTGTTACATACGAAATTTTTCATTCTTACACCTAATCGTATTTTGACGATTAGCAGTATAAATTCATACGTGAAAATGTTCGTGTTTGCTTTTCTAGAGCATTTGGTAAAACCTGATTTTCATTAAAATGCATATATTGTTTCATGCAAATTCATTTCATTATAATAAAAGAATGCCCCGAATGTTATAAGCGGCCTTCCAATTATGAACAGGTTAGATTCCTAGGCCAGCTCAAAATACTCATGAAGTGTGGAAAGCCGTTATGGGTGTTTTCGGGGTGTGGGGGGGGGGCGGGGGTGGAAGCCATTTGGCTCTTCTCTCCCTCTGCCTTCCCACCCTTCCCGCTGCCGGAGGCGCTGCAACAGCCCAGCGGCCTGAGAGCCACCCAGACGCGGTGCGGAGCTTGCCAGGAACAAACCGCTTTTCGTCGCTTCATTTTCTTTTCATTCCCAGTCTGCACCGTTTGGGAACTCGGAAACGGGACCCCGTGTTCACTGGTCTCGTCAGGCCCCTCTCAGCCGTGTGACTGACTCTTTGACCTCGCTCTCGGTCACTCTGTACCAGTAAGGAAAGCTCCGTCGAAGCCTGGTGTTTCACCTGCTTTCCCCCGCCTCTCCCCCCCTCCCCCCCCCAGAGCATGGACCACTTCGACGACATCGGCCCCAGCGTGGTGATGGCCTCCCCAGGCATGATGCAGAGCGGCTTGTCCAGAGAACTCTTCGAGAGCTGGTGCACCGACAAGAGGAACGGCGTCATCATCGCGGGGTACTGTGTGGAGGGCACGCTGGCCAAGGTCAGTCGCAGCCTTCAGCCACCGTGCTCCCTGACCGCAGCTGCCCAGGGGGCGTGTCCGCCCCAGTGTTCCCACTGGCGGGAGGCAGGGAGCCAGCACAGGCTCGGGTGGCTCGACCTGACCCCCGGGCAGTGGGCGGGCACATCACTGGTCGGGAAGCATCCGTCCGGTTGCAGTAAAAGTCACAGAAAGGAGCCCGCTGGAGGCAAACCCACGGGTGCCCTCACCGTGTGGAGACGGGGTTCACTTACAAGGGGTCTCCCGAGGAGCCGTAGAGTGCGTTTGGGCCGATTGCCCACCTTCCTGTCGATACACAACAAGGGACCTTCACTCCCAGGGAGGCAGGCGCTGATGCGCGGGAATTTAGAGGCGGTTTCGGAACTTCCAAGATCGCATTCTCTCATCTCGTCGTATCAGTAACTTCTGTTTATTTTTTAAATACATTACGATTCCCTGTTTTGATCGTTTTTATTACTTTTCCATACTTTCTAAATCATGCAGACAGCGTTAGCGATGTACTTAAAATAGATTTTCAGAATAGAAACACATTTGTCTTTTGTGTAAGTTCTCTTCACTGGAAAGTTCCTTTCTAGAGCCAGAGAACAGTAGAGAACACAAGTCTGCCTTTTCAACCGTAAGAACCGCACTTCTCACTTCTAGTGTCTAAGTGCGTTGAATTGTAGTTACCCTGCCTCCTTTTCTGATCAAACGCTTGATGAAGGAAGGTTGTGATACCTGCCAGGTCGGCAGCGTAGGGGTGATTTCTGGGCGGAAGGTCTGAAGTGGGCCTGGGGTCGCCGCTGCGGGGGACGGGCGGAAACGCCCCGGTCCTCACGGGAGCGTCCGGCGCGTGCGCTTGTCTGTCGCAGCACATCATGTCCGAGCCCGAGGAGATCACCACCATGTCCGGGCAGAAGCTGCCGCTGAAGATGTCCGTGGACTACATCTCCTTCTCCGCCCACACGGACTACCAGCAGACCAGCGAGTTCATCCGCGCCCTGAAGCCGCCCCACGTGGTGAGTGGGGGGCGTGGGGCGAGCAGGCCGCTCGCGGCAGCTGGTTCCCAGCTCGGGCGCCGCCCTCAGTCGGCACAGCTCTGAACGGAGCGCCCGCACGTGCACCCAGACGGCTGGAGCGAGAGGGCGCCTGGCCGGGGCCTGCGGGTCGGAGCGACCGCCCTCGTACAGCGCGGACGCGGCAGTTGTGCGCACCCCGGAAACAGCCGCCCTCGGCTCCGAGGTGCTCTCTTCGGGACTGCTCTAAAGAAAACGACAGAACAGTCAGGGGTCCTTCCCCCCCCAAAGGCTTCCTTTGGAAGTCTTACGTTGGGAACCCCGAAGGGAACACGCAGCAGCGACAGTGCCAGGCGGGGACCACGCGGCGGGGCCGGCGTGAGCACCGGAGCCGAGAAACGGGCTGGCCGCTGCAAGTCGTGGCCTTGTTGGGGCCGGCACCGGGGCAGCGAAGACATGTCCGCTCGCTCTTGGGGAGGCGGCACGTGAGGGCCTGGTGAAGCCAGTCGGATGTCAGCGTCTGCACCCATCTGGGTGACCACTGGGCCTTACAAGGAGTGAAGTCGCTTCCTGAGTCACTTCCGAGGTGTGACTGGTTCAGGTAAGGGCCCCCGTTAAGCCGAACTGAGCGTGTTTCCCTGTGCTCCTTTAAATGTTCTCCTGTAGATTTTAGTCCATGGAGAGCAGAACGAAATGGCCAGGTTAAAAGCTGCCCTGATTCGAGAGTACGAAGACAATGATGAAGTTCACATAGAGGTTCATAACCCTCGGAACACAGAAGCCGTGACCTTGAACTTCAGAGGAGAAAAACTGGCCAAGGTAAAGGTTATGGTCCTTAATCTTGTCCGTGTCTTCCGGGAAACGCGTGCTCCTTAAGAAAGCGGCCCCTCCCCTCATCCAGTCCAGGGTGGGCTGGACGGCGGTTTCCGTCTCCCCGGCCACCGCGAGAGCTTCACGCTGCCACTTTCCAGGCCGCTTCTGGCTCTCCTCATTCCTTTTGTCACGTGGAAAGTTTGCAGAGAAATTAGATCTTAGTCCAGTTGCCTGTGATGGCTTTTTAATTCCCATCCCCACTGACTGACCTTTCACCCCTGCGTCTGAGGGTAAAAAGTGTCCGTCCCCGTGTCTGTCCTACACCCGGTGCAGCGTTCTCTCCGCCCCTCGCGACGCCTCCTGCGCCTCCAGATGGGCCCGTGTTGGGCCCGTACTTCCACATCTGTCGATACAGTGACATTTATAAAACCTCGTCTTTGAGAATCTTTTTTTAATGGTAAGATACAGTATTTTCAGAGTTTAAAAAAGAAATGGTTAAGAAAAACCTTACCTGGGGTTCTCGGATGCTGTAAGAAGTCTGCGTTTTCCCCTTCTGTTATCAGAAACCCTAAGGTGCCGCCCAGCCCCGGTGGCTCGCCTGCTGGGAGTGTCGGTTTGACCCCCCGTCAGCGCACACACCTGGGCTGCAGGTTCGACCCCAGTCCAGGCGCATGCGGGGGGCAGCTGGTTGGTGTTTCTGTCTCACATCGACTTTTCTCTCTCCCTTCCCTTCTCTCTAAAAAATCAACAAATGTATCCTCGGGTGAGGATTTAAAAAGGAACCCTAAGCTCCCTCCGAGGGAACCTTCGTAAGGAGCTGGCTGAGGTTCTCTCGGTGCCGGGCACGTGCTGACGAGCAGCCTCGCGGCGCTCTGCTCGGGCGCGCCGCGCAGGCACAAGGGAGCCGGTTGATGAGTGGCTTTTCTCACCCTGGAATTCGACCGGGGGGGGGGCGGGAGCAGTGTCCCAAGTCAGACTGTGAGGCTTTTGTTGCCGATGAAGAGCACATGGTTGTGTTTACTCCAAGTCGTGCTGTTCACGGAGCTTTGCAGGAGCCAGTTCAGGGGGACGAGTCTTCTCCCTGCAGAAAACTTCGGTTTAGACTCCTTACGTGTTTCCCGGACTCTGCCGGTCACAGAGGGAGGAAGAGGAGGGAGCTTTGCGCTCGGACAATTTGGGAGGCGCTGAGTCCAACAGAATTAAGCTGGGTTTACAGCAGCGCCTTCCAGAGTTTTTGTGAGGCCATCGTGCGTTAATAATCCTTGGTACTCACAGTACATAGCATTTACACTTTTGTTCAGCTGCAGAGCTGAGAACACACCTGCGGGGTGTGCCATTTTTATCTTTCGGTGCCTTCGGGCACGGAGACACTACTGTCGGGGTGTTCCCCCAGATCTACTTCCGTGCTGGGGGGTGGTTCCGCTTTCTCAGCCATGACTTTAGTCACTTAAAATCATTACCTAGTGGCTCGCTTTCCTCCGGTGCAGTGACCTTACTTAGGCAGAGGTCAGATTCAGGGGGGACCATCCTCAGCCGTGTAGAACGGCACCGAGGAGGCACAAAGAACTGTCGACACCCAGGCATGCCACCACCCGGAGACCTCAGGCTGCCCCGGCGTGTGCTCGGTGTCAGTGCCTCAGCCTGGTGGGGACCAGCACACGCCCCCGACCGGGCGGGGGTGGGGGTCAGTCTCTGCCCCGAGGGCAGCGTGCTCCCCCTCCGGCCCCCGTCCGGGGCTTCCCTGGGGGAAGACGGGTCTCCTGGCAGCAGAGCCCTTCTCACTAAGGGCCCCCGTTGAAGGGGGAGCACCCAAGGAGCCCTGTGAAGTAGAGCTGTCCCGCGACAGCCTGGTTACAGAACAGGGTGGTGCCCGCCCGCCCTGAGTTTAAGGAGTCCTCGGGGAGTTCACTTGCAGCCGAGAGAGGTTACCTTGTAACACGTTGGGTCGCGTGTTTGCGGGTTTCTGTTTATGTTAGTTTTGGAACGATCATCACTCTCTCTTCTTAAAACACTCCCCGCTCAGTTGCACGTGTGAGGTCGTGGGTGACCTGGACCTCACTGTGCACGGACGTGCGGTGGGCGCCCTCTGGTGGCGGTGGGCGGCCAGCCCAGGGGAGCAGGAGAAGCCTTCCACACTGGTGCTGGCCCTCCTTCCCGCTCGGGCCGTCCAGAGCGTCCCCTGATGGCTGCACTGATGGGGTGAACCGGATTCACCCCGCTGTTCTCGCCATTTGCCGGTGGCTCCTCCCTTTGGCCTCATGGCGCCTGGCTGCTGCCGGGTCGCAGGCGTGTATGACATTTCCGACGTCCCGTGTTGCTGCTCACACGTGTAACGGCCATCGTTACAATGGAGCGCCTGAACCATTGCATTTTACGAGACGCTGTTTCCTTCAAGTTGTTTTGTGTTTTGTGTTGTTTTATAGGTCATGGGCCTTTTAGCGGACAAAAAACCAGAACAAGGCCAGCGGGTCTCAGGAATACTCGTTAAAAGAAACTTTAATTATCACATACTTTCACCTTGTGACCTCTCCAGTAAGTATGCGGTTAAATGTCAAATATAAGTTGATTTTACCGAAAGAAAGAAAATCTGTGAAAACTTCGCTTATCTAGTGGCCACATCTTAATTTTATTTATTATTATTATTATTTTCTAGAGAGGGGGAAGGGAGGGAGAAGGAGAGGGAGAGAAACATCAGTCCATTGCCGCTTGCTTGCCCGCATCTGGGGACCTGGCCCGCAACCCAGGCCTGTGCCCCGACTGGGAATCAAACTGGTGACCTTTGGTTCACAGGCCAGCGCTCGGTACGCTGAGCCACAGCAGCCAGGCCTAGCCACGTTCTAAATAACAACTCCAATAACAAAATAGGAAAAGTTTATAATCCAGGTAGCTCTGTAGGGAAAAACAATCTTCCTTGAACTGTTGAAACATTTCCATTCTTTGTGAAACAACTTCTTTCTCTGGTGGAAACGTGAGTTGACCTCTGACCCTTGACAAGGCTGTTGCCCTTCACGCAGCGCCGGCCCTGTCACGTCGCGGAGCGATGTGGCTCCCCGCACACGCACCCCGTCTGTGTGGCCTGCAGCCCCGGCTGCTGCCAGCCCTCGTGCGCTGCGCCTCGGTGAACGCGAAGCCGTCACCGCTCTCGCAGTCAGTGTGGGTTGCGTTTGAGGGAGCGACCGCGCTCAGTTTCCCGTACAAGCGCCGATGGCCTCGCAGTGCTTGATGGGGGAGTCAGAAAGAGCCGCAGGGCTAGGTGCTTGCTCCTCAGTGGGCGGGGCCGGCAGCTCTCAGACCGTCACGGAGCAGCGGTCGCGCGTTCCCACTCTGCGCCAGGCTTCGAGCTGGGTGCTGGGGGGCTGCGGTTACTAAGAAGCACAGCCCAGCCCTCGAAAAGCTGTCTGAGGAGAGAGGCGTTCTTGTCGGGAGCTGGGCGGTGCTGGCCCGGGACGGGTAGACGTGCACAACGAGCAGGTGAGGGCAGAAGGGCCTCACGGCGCCGGGGGAGGCTGAGCCAGGTGCGGAAGGCTTGTGAGCCCGTGCCGAGCCCAAGAGGTGGCGGAGGACAGCTGGCCCGCTGGCCTGGAGCCCATCAGGGGCCTGGTGTGTTCCGGCTGCAGTGTAGACTTACAAGGTGGGGTGGGGGTGGGGAGACGAGCAGGAAAGGGGGAGCAACTCGTTAGCATGGAAAACCTGCTCTTTCTTCCTTTCCTTGTGCTTCTCTGCACTCCTGGTGTGTTTGCAAATTGTACTTCGTGCGACCGGCATTGTTTCTTCAAGTGTGTTTGTTCCGATTTCCTCTTCAGACTACACCGACTTGGCCATGAGCACCGTGAAGCAGACCCAGGCCATCCCCTACACCGGCCCTTTTAATTTGCTCTCGTACCAGCTGCAGAAACTGACAGGTGCGTGCATCCGCTGACCGTCGCTTCGCCGTTCGCTGTTTCCGAGACGGATGACGAGATGTCCAGGAAAGGGCGTATTTCATTTCGGTGGTTGTCTCAGAAGTACACCACTTTTATTTGTGCTTGGTCGTATCCCATCTGAGTGATACTTTTGAGAATCTACTCATCGATTTTTAAATCCCATTATACCTTCCCTCCTCAATCCACTTAAAGTTCTAAAAATATCGGTGGTCTTTGTCCCTTGTGTTTAAAATCTACTGTAGCTACCCAAACTTCATCTATTTTTTTCTCCCTTCAGTGAAAATGTGTCTGGTTCCATCAGTACCGGTGTGCGCTGCAGGTTTTATAAGCGAGCATGACCTCTGGCCAGAGCCAGCACCAGAGCAGAGCGGGTCCCTCTTCCCTCGGAAACCGCTTTGGCCCGAGAGTTCCGGGAGGCGGCATCACGAGGGCAGGGGCCGAGCTGACGGGGGCCGGCTCTCGAGCAGGCGAGCGCGCTTCCGACTGCGGCTCAGCCTTTTCTGTTAGCGCGTTCCTCCTCGCTCACGTGGCCAAGAGCTCCCGTAAAGGGACGCGCGGGAAGGAAATCTGGCTTCGCCTCAGAGCCTCACGTTGGAGTTAGAGATCGTAGCGTAGAAAGTTAGTGAACTGCGTCCGAGGCCGTCCGTAATAAGAGGTCACCGGGAAAGCCAGGAAAGTCCCGTCTTAGACCACAGGATGGCCCTGCGGAAGGGGCAGCCCTGTGAAGACAGAAGGCAGAAGGGCCTGTTCGCAGCTGGCCTGTCTCGTGTTCAGTGTTAAGGTGCTAGTGGCGTGCCTCTTGCACAGACACAGGGGTGTGACGGCCACCGGTTTGTTCAGCAGCCACTGCGCCCCTCACTCTGCGCCGGGCATTGCGCGGGGCGCTGGCGAACTGGCTGTTTGCCGCTGACAAAATATTTAATGTCCAAGATAAAGCCACTGCAGTTATGTGAATTTCCATGATACGTGTTCAGATTTTTAGTTAACTATAAACAGTATACAACTTACTTAGCTATTTAAATCTCACGATAAATGGGCTATTAATTTTTCCGTTACGGATTAGCTTTATTTCAGCCAACTCTGTAAACAAATGAATAATATGTGTTATAATCTTTCTTTCAGGTGATGTAGAAGAATTAGAAATTCAAGAAAAACCCGCTTTGAAAGTGTTCAAAAATATTACTGTAATACAGGAACCAGGAATGGTGGTGTTAGAAGTAAGATAAGATCATTTACCCAAACGAGGAGGAGGAGAAAGTTTTGAGAGTTTACGTGTGGAGATTTGAGTTGGGGTGGGGAACACACAACAGACAGCACACAGATGGCGCGTTACAGAACGACATCCGAGACCCGCAGAATTTTATTAACCAGGGTCACCCCAAAATTCAGTTAAAAAAAAAAAGTTCACATGTAATTATACAGAAATTTCACAGTTAGGAAAAAATTACTGGAAAATACAGTTTTCTAAGATCAGCTTTAAGTGTAACATAGCTAGGCATTTTCTGCGTGACGTAGAAACTAGAAACAAATTAAGCCTTGATGTGTAGTGTGTGTAACGAGTAGGGGTCTCCCATGAGTAAGTCTGAGCTGATTCTGTGGTGTCCCAGGAAGTCCAGTTTTAGCAAGATCTCATTCTGTTACACCAAAACAAACAGCACCTCTGAGGAGAGTGGAATTTTGAAGACTCCAGTGAGCAACATTAATGTGGCCCTAACACGCAAAGGCAAGAACTCGTTGATTTAGGCGAACTCGGTTCCCACTGGTAGAATTTTAAACTCCCGCCGGTGGAGTGTGGAACCCAGACACCCAATGAAGTTGATGGTTGGTTTTGGTAGGTTGGCATCTGTTAAGTCAGAAGGAAGACTTTAAAATGAATCCTGGAACTGAGTGGTCCAAGGAGCTACTTTGTCTGTTTTTCTGCCTCAAGGCTGTAGGTAAATCGCATGCAAATTTCCCAGCTATAAGGTCTGGCTACTTTGTTTATACAGATTATTTTAAAACAAAAAAGATCTGTCAGCGCTGGTCTCACCTAGTTCTGTGAATGAGTCTTAAATTGATTTGGAAGGCTAAAAATAACTGAAGAAGGTATCAAAAGGAGTCCGTATCTGTAGCAGGAAGTTACGTACAATGATACATAGAACAACATCCGAGAACTACTAGAAATGTTGATTAAATGGGTCAGAGATGTAGAGACAGTTTTTGAAGTGCCTCATGTTCCTCGTGAAAGTACACTTCGCAGAGAGAATAAACACGGTGAGGGCCCTGGTTCCTGAAATGTGAGCAGTTCACCCGATCTCACCCCCAGTGGGCAGACGGGATCGCTGGGCACTTGCAGGAGCCCGTAGCAAAGTTACTTTGTATCACTGCACGCGGTCTGTGCCGAGAGACCGTGACTGGGAACCAGCGTAGGGGTCCCAGGGCCAGCAGCTGCCACGGGTGCCGTCCGGTGCAGTTCCTTCTGGGTCCAGCCCCCCTGTAAAGTGAAGGTGTTGTGAGAACTGAAGGAGATCAAGGGTGCCCAGCCCCCACCCCAAAGGAAGTGCTCGCTGCCCTTGACTGTCATTAAGAGCGATCTGGAGAAGTTCAGCTCTGTGAACACATTTCGGGGCGCGAGGAGTCAGCCTGTTGCAGCGAGAACACTGGAGGCCGGTCGCACGTGCACGGTCTGGGGGTGGGCGGGGGCGCGCGGCTGTGCCGGGGCCGCGGCTGCGCCCTCCTGACTCTGCCTCTCGCCCCACAGTGGCTAGCAAACCCCTCCAACGACATGTACGCCGACACGGTGACGACCGTGATCCTGGAGGTGCAGTCGAACCCGAAAATCCGGAAAGGTACAGAGTCGCTTCGTTCTTTGTTTCACATTTATTTCATCTTCTCAGTTAATTCTCGTACTTCTCCCACAGTTCTCCACACTAAAAAGCAGAAAGTAGAATCCCAAGGTGCTTGAAGTCTCCTGGCTTTTTTTGTCATTCCTACAACCATTAACACACTAGGTAGTTACATAACGATGCGTATTACTAACATTTTACTTTCTGTCCTGGTTTTTTTAATATATTATTTATTTATTTATTTATTTTTAGAGAGAGGGGAAAGAAAGGGAGGGAAACATCTATCGTTTGCCTCTTACCCCCAGGCACGTGCCCTGACTGGGAATCGAACCTGCGACTTTCTGGTCCAACAGGCCAGTGCTCGATGCACTGGGCCACACCAGCCAGGGCTGTCCTGGGCTGTAATTTGTGCCGTGAAAATCTGGTAGCAGTTAACACCGAGATACAGTGTCAGTGAGAATCCTGTGAAGAACAGTCTAGTCAGAAGGTCTCCCAGTTGCTGCGGTGAACCAGCGTGTCTGACGCGCTCTCGTGTCCTTGTTTTTGGGAAGAACCGTTGATGGGATGGAGTCTCCCCGTGGCTCACCAAGTAGCATTTTCCAACCGAAGAAAGCACCAGTGACAATATTTTTGTGTCCCAGCGTTACGTTAGGCTTCACTTGATACATGATTCAGTGTCACACGTCTTGTGTGTTGCTGGCATGTCAGGTGGCCCTTTGTGCCGGAGAAGCCGCCCTGGCGAACTCCGGGAGGCCCCCTCCCCGGCCGTCCACCCTGCGCGTGGCCGCAGCCGTGTTCTTGGAAGAGGACTTCTCTTTCTGGAATCACAAATGTAAGCGAGGAGGCGGCTCCTCAAGTTTGGGGGCGGACGCAGTGTAGCTGTGTAGGGAACCGCTTCTCGAGAGGTGGAAATGTAGCCCAGCCCCCACGTGGAAGACCAGTGAGGGGTGAGTCGGCACGCAGGGCCACGCCCATGAAGAAGTTCTCCCGTGGGAAACCAGGCCTGCATTGTACCTAGGCCGCTCTGTGACTTGCTCTTGCCAAAACTCTCTCACCCCGAGGTCAGGCAGCGAGCCCTTGCTGCCTATCTTTACAGTAACTTCCCGAAGTCTGTGCTGATTCTCCCAGGACGGAAGTGTAACCAGACCTGCTACTCTTACCGTTTCCTTGCATTTGCAACATTTCCCCCCACTCTCCAATAGTCTGTAATGGCTGAACCCTAAAAACTGGTTTGATGGACTGAATTTACAAGTTTGGGTCCTAGCAGCCCTTGGGTGCCCCCTTGTCTTAATCCTTGTTTGTGCTTTATGATATGTGGAGGTTATTTTCTTAAGATTGCATTCGGGAACAGCAAATAGTAGGTTTCACAGGCTTAACAGCTATAATTGATTTCAAAAACAAAAAAGGGGGAGATGTTGGGAACCGCCCTGCCTGGTTTCAGAAGCTGTGACCCATGCCCCCATTGCTAAGGCTGAGTAAGTGACCTTCCGACTGTAAGCCACTGAGGAGACAAAGCTTATCTCCCTGGCAGGGGCGCTTCTGCCTCTTTTACTTCATCCATAACTGGCCCCCAGTGCTTGATCGGTTAGCCAATGATGGATGAGATTCCCCAAGGGGGGAACCACCTAAGACAGGCAGGATCATCTGCTGGACCCAAGGAAGGACTTGGGGGCTATAGCAAAAGGGGTTAATGGATGCTCAGCTTTGACATAGCCTGAGTCCTCATTCTGTCTGGGAGAAGTCTCCTCATCTCTTGGCTGCCTTCCTTCCCCTGCCTGACTTAAGCCTGAAACAATGACAGAGAGCGGTGCAGCTCTATGCTGGATAGGGTGGGTTCCCCAGGGTGATCAGGCCTAAGAAAGAATACGGAAAATCCTGTGAAACCTGCTTTGCTAAGAATGCCCTCAGTTAAATGATAAGGGTCCCAGCAGGAAATGAGTTTGCTTCCCAAAGTTTTGTAGCCCTTTAGCTGACAGACCCTGACTCAGAATAGGCCCTCATAGTTCTTTGTATGCTATCTATTGTTTGATCCTTACTGCCTGACAATGATTGATGAGCTTCACTTGTATTCCTGTGCCAATTGAAACCCAGTAAAAGCTTGTCAAGGCAAGGGTCAGCGCGCTCTCCCCTTGAGAGGGTGGCCATGCCGTCCCTTCTCCTCCACAGGACTCAGTAGTCCGTGTGAATGTCTCGTGTCTCATCCATAATGCCTCGGGCCCTGCGGGCGGGTGTCCGCGTCATAGCTGCGCACTTCGGAGCCCAGCCTTCTGCGCCCGGCCGGGTCTGCGTTGGGAGACGCAGACGCCTGGGCCCTGGTTTCCCCACTTCGTGGTGTGCGGAGAATGAGGTTTCCTGTTCTGGGGGGTGAGTTGCTTCCGTATTTCCACTTTGCATCCGCTCAGCAGGTGATCAGTGAGCTCCTGCTGTCTGGCAGGTGGCGTTCTGGGCGCTCAGGGCGCGCTGGTGCACAGCAGCTGGCCGCCCTCCGGGGCGTGTGGCAGCCCCGCCGAGTGCGGCCTGTGGGCTGCTGCAGGGCTCCGGGCCTGCCGTTCGAGGGAAGTGGGTTCCTGTGGGGCTTTGAAGGACTGCTCGGGGGCTGGGTGAGGGGGGCCGGTTGGAGATGGCGGCTCGGGTAGAGGTGGCAGGGACGGTGGGTTCTGGTGACACGGGGCTTTAGTGAGCAATGAGGTCCAGGGGCTGTTTGTGACGCGCCAGTATGGCAGTCGTCGCTGTGGGGCTGAGTGGCCGGGTCTCGGTGCTCAGCACTTGCCCCTCAGGAGGCGAAAGTGGGCGAGGACCCGCATGGCCTCTGTGCCGCCCGTGCGTTTGCTGGGGGCGCCCGTCCCACGCGCTGCCGCCCCTCTGGCTGGCGTGATCCCAGCGACTGTGGCGTTCCACTCTCTGAGAGCCATCGGCAGCTGGGGCCGGAGCGCATCCAGCCGCCCACCTGCGATGCAGTGTCCCGGACACAGCCGCGCCCACGTGTGCCCTGTCACGGGGCGCAGCTCCCTGAGCCGCCGCAGCGGCCGCCGGCCCGACGAGCCTGAAGCAGGGCCTGGCTGTGTGCAGGCGGCGGTGAGCTGACCCTGCGTGGGCGGCACGCCTGCGGGCAGCCCGAGGCGCGCACAGCACTGTCCCTTCGTCCTCAGCCGGCAGACACGTCCGTGCAGGGCCTGGACTCCCAGCCCGTGTGTGTGTGCGTCCGTGTGTGTGTGCGCGCATCCCCGGTTCCCGCACGGGACACGGGGAGGCTGCGTTTCCACGGTGTCCTCGGTCCCTCGTGTTCTCGGGTTCACACTCCGCTCCGGCCGCAGACCTACTAAAGGCAGGTCTGCAGCATGACTGTGTGGTTTCACGTTCAGTTTGACCTCGGGTAGCCGAGCGGTCTGCAGTGAGTCTGGGACCGAGCACCTGCCCGCACCCTTGGGGAAGTTCCCTCCCGCAGACAGCTCTACAGTGCGGGTCTTTTCGGTAGTGCGTTCTGAGATTGTTTCCACAGGTCAGTTAGACGCGTACCTAACACTTAACGCTGGAATGAAATGAGTTGTTATGATTAAAGTACAAAGGTTTTATTGTGTAGCTTCCTTGGCTGGCATCTGGTTAGTTGTATATTCAATTCAAACTCCTGAGTTAAAAACAATCAAGAGTAACTACAATCTGAATTACAGAATAACTTAGAAGAAACGACCATTTGTTTCTCGTCTCCCACGGAGTGAGAATCACCGCAGCCACCTCGAGAACGTTTAATAAATGCCATGTCCTCCAGCCGTAAACCCCCACACTCCGCCCCCCGCCCCCCCAGCTGAGGTCTACTCCTGTCTCTGTGGACTCGCCTGCCCTGGAAATGCCCCATAAACGGGAGCGTGTAATGCACGCTCTTCGGGGACGGGCTCCCTTCGCGCAGCACTGCGTTCGAGGTGTGTCCACGGGCGTGTCGTTGTAGCGTGAACGAGCAGCTCCTCCTTCCCGACGGCCCAAGGGTTGCCTGTTGTAGATGTGCCGTATTTCGACCATGAGCTCATTCAGCGACCGACGTCTGTGTTCTCCCCTTCGTGGTTGTGAACGGCGCGGCCGCGAGGGTTCGCCTGCGGGCTTTGCGCAAAGACGCAGGTCTTCGTTCCTCCCGGGTCCGGGCCCGGGAGTGGAGTGGCTGGGTCATCTGTTAGCTCCGTGTTCGTTGTCATTACAACAACGATAGGTGCGCTTTGTGCAGTAGGATGTTAAATTTACATAGCATTTGAGACAAAACAAAAGGCTGCGGAGATTTTTGAGCTTGGACATGCCCGGGAGCTCCCGGGCTTACAGTTTCACTCGCTCCAGTGTCGTTTTTGGGGCTCCTTAACGACAGCGTGCGGGACAGTGATGGAGAGGCCAGCGTGCCTCAGCAGGTAGGTGCCATGTACAGGCTTGCCACTTGAAGGGCTCCGTGGTGAATCCTTTTGACTTACCAGTCACTGCGTTCTGATGGCTGCTGTGGGGGTTGTCCCAGGTGGGACTCGGGGCCTGAGCTCGGCGCTGCTCTCTCCGCAGGCGCGGTCCAGAAGGTCTCTAAGAAGCTCGACCTGCACGTGTACAGCAAGAGGCTGGAGATCATGCTGCAGTGAGTGTCGGCGCCAGGCCGCGCGGCGCGGGGACGGGGTGGGGGTGCGGCGGGCACAGGGCCGCGGGCCTGCGACCTGCCCGGTCAGCCATCTCCCCGTGGGACGTGTTTCACTGTTGAATGTAGAGCCTCGGAATGTTCGCACATGGGCCGCGCGGCCAACAGAGTGAAGCACGCTTTTTTCACGGACAAGCACTCAGATCTTAACCTAGGGTCATACGCCTTGAAGGGTTCTCTTACGTACTTCTTAAGTGTGCATTCGGCATTGAGAATGGCTCTGCCCTGGCTGCTGTGGCTCAGTGGATTGAGCACCGGCCGGCGAACCCAAAGGTCGCCAGTTCGGTTCCCGGTCAGGGCACGTGCCCGGGTTGCCGGCCAGGTCCCTGGTGGGGGCGTGCAAGAGGCAGCCGGGCGATTTCTCTCTTCACATCAGTGTCTCTCTCCCTGTCTCCCTTCCGTCCCTTCTCTCTCAAAATCAGTGAGTAAAGTCTTGAACAAGAACACTTCTCTTCTGGACTCTTCTCAGGCAGTCAGCCCGTGGGCTGTGGATGAGCTTGAAGCTCAGCATTTTTCTGAGCAGCAGGTATTAACGAGGCCTTTCCCCTGAGTGCTCTTTAAGCCTGATTTCAGAATTTTTTTAAAGATTTTATTTATTTATTTTTAGAGAAAGGGGAAGGGAGGGAGAAAGAGAGGGAGCGGAACATTGATGTGCAAGATTGGTGTTGCTCCTTGCACACCTCCAACCTGGGTCCTGGCCCACAACCCAGGCATGCGCCCTGACTGGGAATCGAACCAGCGACCTTTGTTTGTGGGATGACCCTCAACCCACTGAGCCACACCAGCCAGGGCCAGAATGTCTTTCCAAGTAAAAGTCCCGTATAAAACTGCTGCAGAGTGGATAATCACAATGGACGCTTATGAGTTACACCCCAAAAAGGGGGAGATTTAAAATTTCAGCATCAACACAGTGCCTTGAACTTGGACTCGTCTCAGATCCTCAGTGAGCAGATTCCTGCTTCTGTGTCCAAATTGAAAGCCGCGTCACTGGGCAGCTCCACAAGAAGGGGCCCCCAGGCTCGGGGTCCTGTGCTAGCTCTCCTGCCCCATCCTTTCCCCAAACCCCACACCAACCAGCAGTCTTTGAAACCAGCTGCGCAGTGACTTGGAAAATGGGAGGTTTGCTCCCAGCAGCGGTTTGCCCACAGCCTCAGCGATGTGTCGTGGAGTTGACATTGTGATTTTTTTTTTTTTAATATTTATTTATTTATTTATTTTTAGAGGGGAAGGGTAGGAGAGAGGGAGAGGGAGAGAAATATCAATGTATGGTTGCCTCTTATGTGTCCCATGCTGGGAACTGTCCTGCAACCCAGGCATGTGCCCTGACTGGGAATCGAACCACGATCCTCTGGTTCACAGGCCCGCGCTCAATCCACTGAGCTACACCAGCCAGGGCGACATTGTGATTTTAAAAGCACCCGCGTCGTGCAGCCCGAACACCAGCCGCCCCCGCAGGAATGGGCCCTCCGTTGCCATGAGAACGGCAGCGGGGCGGGTCCCAGCCCCACTTGGCCTGGGACCCGTCTGCAGAGGGCTGGCTCTACAGTCCCCGGAGCCTGCCCTGGTGGCCTTGGCCCCTCGGACGGTTGAGGGAGGCTGTGGGTTCTCGCAGGAGGGAGCACACACACGTTTGTCTTTGATGCCAAGCGGTTGATGGCCCTGTCCCCCAAAGCCCCTCTGAGACCCCAGGTTGAAAGGCCCTTTTGTGGAAGGCGGGTCATGAGTTCCTGTGCACGTCCAGGGAGCGCAGCGACGGTCCTGCTGAGGGCGGCCCCGTTTCCAGGATGAGAAAGCCCACGTGGCCCCGCGACAGCGGGGCCTTCCCCGTGGGTCGGACGGAAGGACACGGTCCCAGCTCCTCCACACGCAGTGCTCTGTGGGAGGTTGTGGCCTTCGGCTCTGCCTTCCACTGGGGCTCTGCCTTCCACTGGGGCCCCGCCTTCCACTGGGGCCCCGCTCCCCAGCCTGCTTCAGCTGGTGCTGCCCTGCCCCCCCACTTCCTGCCCTGTCGTCAGGGCAGGTCAGGGCTGGCCGACCTCTGGAGGCCGTAGATTCGCTGACTTTGCTTTTCTAAGCCCCAGCTGGTGGGATTGCTGTCGGCAAATGTCTGTGTGACAGGCGGGGACCAAAGTGGCAGCTATTGGTTCGCTGAAGCCGCAGGGATGGCGTCTCAGCACCGCACCGCCCCTGGCTCATTCGCTGGGCGCTGCCCGGTGGATGCGGGCCTGACTCAGAGGCGGCGAGGGAGTCGGTGAGAAAGAGCGGCCAGCCCGGGGACTTGGGAGCTGGTTCCGCCGAGAGGCCTGGACTTGAACCCCGCTCTCCTGCTCTCCAGCTCGGGGCTGCAGGCCCGTCATGTTCCTAGGTCTCGTTTTCCTCGGGTGTGAAAGGGGCTCCTCACCAAAACTGTCACGGGCTAAGACCACGTAAAGGGCCCAGCACAAAGTCTGCCAAACAGAGCATCCCTAATAAGTGATAGCCGTGTGTTTCACCTGTTTCATAAAATGAATGAAGTACATGAAGGTAAATAAGTAATGCATGTATCTCAGGAGCACAGGTGCAAGTCTCTGCTTCACAACTGGGACCTCGCTTCAGTTTTGTTTTTCCCCAGACACGTAAAACTGCGCTTCACAGGCTTACTAACGCATTTCCTCTAATACTGTGTCTTTGTCTATCCCAAGGGACGTATTTGGAGAAGACTGCGTCAGCGTGAAAGACGGCTCTGTGCTCGGTGTCACAGTGGACGGGAAGACCGCTAACATAAACTTGGAGACTCGGGTACGTGGCCGTCCCATGCTTAAGACATTTAGGAAATACAAGAGTGGGCAGAAACGGGTTTACGGTAGTGAATGCACTAAATAGCTTATGCTCTATCCTTCTTTATTCATTATTGGATCGTTTTCCATACGCACCACAGTAAACCTGCTCGTGCCCCACCCCGCGTACCGAGGATTACATTCTTGCTCTTCGTTTCTCACGCTTGGTGGGTTTTTAGCTGCTGCGCAGTCCACGTCCCCAGGCGTAGACCACCCCGCTGTTCTCCTCCGACGCAGCATGCCGTTACCCACCCCGGCGCGTCTCTCGTTGGGCGTGCGGCGGGTTCCGGATGGTCCAGGGAAGCTGCTCTTCTGTTGGCACCGCAGGACTCGGGTGCTTTCCCAAACACCGAGACGCGAGCGCGTGGGCCCTGCCCTGGTCTCGCACCAGCGGGCCTTGCACAGTTAGCCCACCTGCGTGCGTGCGTGCGCGCACATGAGCATGTGTCCTTGCAGGGTTGTTCTGAACGTTACCACAGTTAGACTGAACCAAGTGCATGCCAGAAATTTCCTTTGCATGCCCTTCGACTGCTTAGGTGCTTTGAGAAAGCGCTACGTTTATTTTACCTTGACAGAAAAATAAGCTAAGGGCATAAACTAGCAATTCACTAGAGAAGAAACAGTCAGCCAGTGAACGTAAGAAACTAATGCTCAGGTGCACTAATAATTAGAGGAAGTGCAGAGTGAAGTTTGAGATGTCACGGCTCGCTCGTCACGATGGCACAGAGAGAGATGGCTAAGAACGTGGGTGGAAGAGGGAACGAGGTGTCCACAGGTGCTATGTGGGGTGTGGCCAGGCTGTAAATCAGGGGGTGCCTCCCTTCTCCAAGGCAGTGCCGAGAGGCGTCGGAATCCTTAAAAATGTAAATACCTTTACCCACAATTCCACTTACTGCTTTTAACCAAAAACAGGGATTATTAGACCAGTGAGCAAAGATGCGTACAAGGATGTGTATTTTAGCGTTGATTATAACATGAGTGAAATTGCCAGAGACCCAGACACCCACGCGTGTGGACTGCGGTGCGTGCCGCCGCCGGGGTGCTGGTGTAGGTTCATTCACGTGCCAGCTGGTCCCCCTGCATCGCTGCATGGGAAAAGCTGCCCGACAGCAAGAACGGCACATTTCCCTGGTCTTGTTGCAAAGAACTCCACGTTCTGCCCAAAGTCTAGAAGGCTGTACGCTGAAATGCCGGCGGTGCTTATCGCTGGGTCGCAGACTCAAGGGTGTTCTTCTCTCCTCCGTTTTTGGACGAGGGGTGTTTGTGGGGGCGCAAACACCTCAAGGGCAGGGAGGGTGCGCAGGCGAGCGGCGACTAGAAGGTAACCCGTGAGGCTCAGGCGCACTAAGCGCTGACGGTGGAGCAGGCGGCCACCTCCGCTGCCAGCTGAGTCCTCCGGGTTGCACAGGCCGAATCCCTTGGAGTGTCACTGACCAGGTGGCCATGTGGGCTAGACTTGCCCATTGTTCTCTTTTTCCATCGTCAACCTGTGAGTGGGCCGGGACCTGGCGTGGTGCGGAGTCGCCCTGACCCGCACGCGTGCCCACAGCGGTGCAGGCGGGACGCCGAGGGTGCCCGGAGCCGCGTCCGCCTCCCGTGTGACCGGGTCTGGGCGCTCTCTCACCTGCAGACGGTCGAGTGTGAGGAGGGCAGCGAGGACGACGAGTCTCTCCGGGAGATGGTGGAGCTGGCCGCGCAGAGGCTGTACGAGGCCCTCACGCCCGTGCACTGAGGACCGCCCGAGTCCGGACGTGCCGGAACCTGTGCGTGGCGCTGGAGCTTCGTCTGTACTGAAGGTGAAATGCCCAGTTCCTCCGGGGCCTGCTCACACCGATGCCACTTCAGGCACGTGGCAGGCTCACAATAAAACCCTACAAGTCTGTCATGGCAACCGAACAGGGTGTCTTTCTGTCCTGTTTAAAGGAGATGCACAGTGACCTGTATTTCGCGCCCACATTCTGAATTTGACTGATTCAAGACCATCACTTAGAAGTGTGAAGCCCCTTTCCTGTTCCCTCCTGACTCCCTTGCCAGGGGCCTTGGTTTCGCATTTGTTACGCTGTGACTCGTGGGGCCCAGTAACATTGTGTTTAGCAATTTTTTGTTTTTTTAAGATTTTATTTATCTTTAGAGGGGGAGGGAAGGGGAGAGGGAGAGAAATATCAATGTGTGGTTGCCTCTCATGCATCCCCTGCTGGGAACTGGCCTGCAACCCAGGCATGTGTCCTGACTGGGAGTCGAACCGCGATCTTTTGGTTCTTTTGGTTCCCAGGCCCGCGCTCAATCCGCTGAGCTGCACCAGCCAGGGCTTGTTTAGCAGTTTTGCACTGAGCCCAGAGGCTCTCGGTATAATCTTCGGGCTCACGTTCACGGGTGCACAGGCGTCAGCTCTGGGATGGTGTCCTACGTAACTCGACCAGCAGTCCCGTTTCCCGAAGTCCCCGTAACACAGACTGGCAGGCGCCCGACACAGGCGGGCGTGCTGGTGCTGTTGCTGAGGGAGCAGGTCGACCCGGCCAGGGGTATCCTGGCACGTATGTCGATGAAAAGGTCTGGCTGCCCCTCTGCAGAGGGGACAGGCATGTGCCCGAGCCAGCTCCTCCCTGCCAGGCCTCACTGGGGAGCCACTGACACTCCTCGTCGAGCTAAGGACACTGGCCCCCCCACACTGACTCCACCGTGGAGGCCGCATCGGCTGCCCCTCCCAGTGACTTACAGCCTGCAGCGTGGACCACGCCTGCCCTGCGCTTTGACAACAAACCTCATGAGCACGTGGATCTGACTTCTCACGTGAAACAGCGCGGACTTCTACAATGTGGCCGCTTACTCCGCCCCTGGCCCAAACCAGGGTCCAATGGTCACATCATTTATTTTTGATTCATTTTGCCTGGGGCCACCGCGGAGTCACCTGGGGAGCATTAAACTGACGCCCACGTCTCGCTCCTGCCTCCAGGTGCTTGGTTCCGAGGGCGGGCCCTGCGGCAGGACGCTGTCAGATGACAGCTCCCCAGGTGGTTCTAGCTGATGCCGGACCGGCAGGCCTAAGCACTGGGTGCTGCCCTGCATCATCCCGCCTGCCTCCCGGCTCCAGTCTGCCTCCGGGCAGGACAAGGCACAGCCCAGGGCCAAGCCGGAAGCAGGCAGGTCAGCTTCCCTGTTCTCACCTTCAGCTCAGGTGTCTCCAAGTGAACCACCGGCCCGTTTTCCTGGCCGCCACCCTTCATTGCACGGTGGGGGTGACAGGAACTCCTCTGAGACTTCTGACTAGGCCCGCTCCTCGGCCCCCCAGACCAGTTTTTGGCAACAGTGCTGCCCAGTCAGTCTATGGGAAGTCCCCCATCCCCACCTGACCGGGGGGTGGTCTCTGCTCCAACTCCGGGTCCCCGCCCTCCATGCCTCCCCCGCAGGCACACCCTCAGTAAAAACCCTGCTGACTCAGTTCAGCCAAGGATGTCCCTGCCTCTGGGAGGGTACTTCCGCTGGCTCCTAGTTCCGAAACCCCGCCTTCTTGGTTGTGTTGCTGTGACTCCCCACTTTGTGGTGCGCAGGGAAAGTCCTCCTGCGTCACCCGGGCAAAGCCCCAGGGCAGTGTCTTATGAGGCTCCTGCTCTACAGTCCCCAAATGGCCTACGTTGTTTTCTAAGAGGTGTCAAAACCTTCCATAAACGGTTGAGTTTTTTGATTATGTGACGAATGAGTCCCTTGGCGATAGCGACCCTGGTTCGGCTGCCAGTCATCAATCGAGAGCCAGGAGCTGATGGAAGGAAAACTCGGTTTATTCAAGAGCCGGCGACTTGGCGAGACAGGAACTCTGGTCACAAGGGCCGGCGGGGCATTCAGGGGCAACGGGACCTGGGGCCGCCTCGCTACGAGGTGAGCTCCTGGGACTCCAGCAAAGGGCAGTGTCAGAGCCGCGTGTGAGTCCGCAAGTCACCGTCGTCAGATACACGGGTGCGGGCGGGTGGGGGGCTTACACGGGGAGTGCTTCCTGCCCTCCCGCCTACTCACTCACTGCCGTTTGCTGAAACGCTGGAACCGGCCTGCCCGGAGATCGGGCGGGGGTAAGAGGGAGGGCCTGGGAGGCTGACCCGCGACGCTGGCAAGGGGGCGGGCAGGTACGACCCTCGGGCCTGGCCTTGCGTCTCCGGGGTCCGTGGGCGCCCGAGGTCAGGGCGCGGCCGCCGCCTAACAATTCGGGACGGACGAGCCACGGCGAACGAATGCAAGAGAGCGAGCTTTTGTAAGCGGGGAACATGCGCTTTGCAAGAGGCAACAGATATCGCCGGGTTTAGAAATGGCTGGAGTCCGCCAGAGAAGCGCTGCTCCAGGAGCCCTAGGGAACCCACGGTCGTGGATGCAGGCAGGGAGGACGCCAAACTGCGCAGGCGCTGCCCCGCCCCGGATATCCGGTCTGGTCCAAATCCGGGCCTCGGGGCTATGGCGCTTTGCGAGGGGTTGGGCTGCGGGAGCTCGCTGCTCTGGCCTCGGGTGCTGCTCTTCGGAGATTCCATCACCCAGGTACCGCCGCCCGTCCCCGGCCCGACTCTCACCGAGCGCGTCTCTCGGGCGTCCTCGGCCACGTCCCCGCCCAGAGCCACCGGCCCGGCGTCCTCAGCGACGGCCCGCGTTTCCCCCGAGTGTCACCCGCTGCCCTGTCCCCCGCGCAGGCTGCCCCGAGGCCAGAGCAGTTGGTACCGCTCACGGCGACCTCAGTGGGCGTCGCGTCCTAGTGCCGCCGGCGTCCGTGGAAAGAGCCGGAGTGGCTCCCCCTTCTGGTTCCCGGCCCCAGGGGACGGGGTGCGCCCCGCGGCGCGTCTCCTGGGCTCCTGTAGCCTCGGAGGACAGAGCCCGAGTCCGCCCCCTCCTGCGTGCTCTTCTGTAGGGGTTTTAGGGAGCGTCCAGGCGCGTGGCCCCCGTATCTTCGTCGGTAGCGGTTCCTCCCCACGGCCGGAACCTGCGTGGCTCCCGCGCTGTCAGAGCGCAGCGCCTTCCGGGTGGAGGCCCGGGAGCCGGCCCCGCCTCCTCTGGGGGACGGGGTGGGCCCGAGTAAAATGCTTTCGAGAATAAAATACGCAGAAGGCCATGTTTTCATCCAAGATCATTTCAACTTAAGGAAAGAAATTGGGAAAAAAATGTTTATTTCAGAGTACATTTTTAAAAATTACTCTCCCTTGGTTTTATCTTTATTAGTTTTATAACATTCAGACATAACTTCCCTAAACCCATTTTTTGTGTTTATGCCAATAATTGGTAAAATAACTTTTAGGCATCTGGGCCTAAAATCCACAGGATTCCCAGAGTCCACAGGAGTGTACATCAAGATGTCCCCGAGTTGTGTAATTGTCTTATTGATCCTTTCACCTGTGGAAAGGTGGTCGAGGGCAGCTTCATTTCCTAGTGGAATGTACAGTTGGCTTCATCTCTGGACAGAGATTTCTTCACAGCTCTCACAGATAACGGTCACTAGTACCGGGCCTCACCCAAGCCTGCACAGCTGGCTCAAGTACGATTGGTAGGGAAGGGAACCACCTTCCACTTCCAGAGCGTGGCTGCGGAGTAGGGACCCCAAGTGGCCTTGGGCAGAGCGCAGGTGTAGGCCAGGGCCGGGAGGGCCTGGGCACAGACCCAGAATTGCTGACCGAGATGCCCCTTGTTTACTGAAATGCCCTGGTCACTGGATAAGTACTAACGGGCTGTTCTTTCTTCAGTTTTCTTTCCAGCAGGGTGGATGGGGCGCGTCCCTGGCTGACAAGCTGGTCAGGTGAGCTCAGTCTGGCCTTGTCTCCGCGTGCGTGGTGAGGGAGAGTGATGGGCACCCCCCACCCCAGCTTCACTGCCCTGTCCTAGTCAGAATGGGGGTGCTAGGGAGGAGGGAAGGGGGCCCTGGGGGTTCAGAAGCAAGAACTTCCGCCTCCTTGTGAAAGCAAACCCTGTAAGTTGTGAAAAATGTATCAAGGGTTTGCATCCAAAAAAAGTTATTCACCATGTAAAGGCAACAAGTTTTTTTTCCATTATTATGACGGGTATGAGTTAAATGATTAACGAGTTCAAGTTGAAGAAAGAATATATTCTTAACCCAACGTTTGGGTAGTTTTTCCTCCAAAATTCTTCATAACATACATCAGAAATAGTGATGATTTTGGTATTTTACTTGTCAAATGATATAAGTGTATGCTAAGGAATTCACTAACAGGGAAACAGTGTCCCAATTCAAGAGGTTAAAAATAAACGTTTAGAAACATTTTCCACGTTAAAACCAATGGACACAAGTGTTTGGGATGTGAGTTAAAACCAACAGACACAAGTGTTTGGGATGTGAGTTAAAACCAACGGACACAAGTGTTTGGGATGTGAGTTAAAACCAACGGACACAAGTGTTTGGGATGTGAGTTAAAACCAATGGACACAAGTGTTTGGGATGTGAGTTAAAACCAACGGACACAAGTGTTTGGGATGTGAGTTAAAACCAATGGACACAAGTGTTTGGGGTGTGAGTTAAAACCAATGGACACAAGTGTTTGGGGTGTGAGTTAAACCAATGGACACAAGTGTTTGGGATGTGAGTTAAAAACCAATGGACACAAGTGTTTGGGATGTGAGTTAAAACCAATGGACACAAGTGTTTGGGATGTGAGTTAAAACCAATAGACACAAGTGTTTGGGATGTGAGTTAGCTGGTCGGCAGCAGCTGCGTCTCTGCCTCCGTTAGAAGAACAAGCGGACGAGCTGCCGGCTCGTCATCGCCTCACAGTTTTCTTCGTCAGTGTAACTAACACACCAAGAAAACACATTTTATTTCTAAATGAGAAATGTGTTTTTGAAAGTCTTCACTGTCTCCTTTTATTTTTATCTCCTAAACTAGAAAAAGAAAAATTGACCTTCCAGCTTTTTCTATCCCTAAACGCTTTCTCCGTTTCAGTGGACCTAACCTAAAAACGTGCAGGTGCGTGGTCCCATCCCCCTCTTGCTCTTCTGCGAAGTGCGGAGGGGCGGGGCTGCAGCGGCCGAGTGGGGGACGCTCCCCAGGTGCCCGAGGGGAGGCCGTTAAAGTGCTCGCAGCACGGGGTGGTTTCCTTGCGCTACCCGAGTCACAGCTGACGACCATGAGGTGGAGAGGGCGGGCGGCAGGGTCTCACCGCTGGTGTGCCTCGGGCCCGTGCCGCGGGCCCCGGGCCCCTGCTCCCGTGCGGGGCGGCCAGCCGAGGCGGCACACCTGGGCTCGCTCAGGTGCCTGGAGCAGAGTGCTTTTCCTTAACCCGGTAACTCAAATGAGTCCGTTAACCTTTTCTGGACAAATAGAAGGAGGGGTTGAAAATTAACTGTTCAAATGGCCTGAAAAGCTCCAGGAATTTGAAATGTTCAACATTTTAAATGTTTAGTTTCGCATCAGCTATTTCGTCGTTCACCTTCGCACTAAAATCTTGTCAGAATTGACAGGGCACAGGTGTGGATCCTCGAAGAGCACTTGATTAGCAGCTGATTTTGTGGACCTGAGTCAGTGCAGGAGAGGACAGGGTTGGAGAGAGTGTGGCCCGTTGCGCCGCAGGACGCAGCGCTGCCGGCCTTGGCCACGGGGAGGCCCGTCTCCCCCGCCCCGAGGTGCCCCAGGGCAGCCAGAGGCGGAAGCCAGGCCGAGGGCAGGACTCTGGAGAAACGAGGAGGCTGTTGGGGCTGGAGGGGCGACTGGGTGTGGGCGCTGTCACCTGCCGTCTCTGCTGAGGGACCGAACAGCTCAACGCGTCAGTGCGCCTTCCTTCTTAGCCCCAGAACTGACGCTTGTTTCTGTCCCTCGTCACGCTGCCCCCCTGGCGGGCACATTTGGTCTGCGGCCATGGCAGCCCGGGGCCCCCAATGCCCACTTCAGCTCTCAGGCCGCGGGCACAGCCCTGGCCGGTTCCATTTCGGTGTGACCTCATCACCAAGCCCGAAGGTTATCCAGACACCCTGGCTGCCCTCCTGTCCGGCCCACGTGGCTAGTGATACATTTAAAGTACAGTGTCCATCGTGATGTTTTTGTTTCATGTTAGAGTAAGATCTTTGTTCGTTACAAAAGCATTCTAACAGTTCTTAAATCCATTAAACCTTTGAAATTTATTGATTGTAGGAATTTGAACCCAAATGAACCACATCAATTTCCTAATCATACCTTGAAATCCAAGATTTACTTTTCGAACAACTTTTTAGTACGGAAAACTTCCAGGCCCCGAGCTCCGGGGCCGGGTCGGGCTTCCCGTCGGCCACACGGCACCGCGACTCCAGGCACGGGTGTTTCAGAAGGGCGAAGGTGCCTGAGAGTCACCTGGTTTAAACTGAAGCACAGCTGCACTCACTAGAATGATTTACCCGGAGCAAAGCCGTGGGGGCAGGCGCTCTGCCTTCCAGGTTTTTCTAATGTTCTGTTTTAGTCTGTTGGTGTTTATTTTGATCTACTCAACCTTGCTGTAAATCTAAAACTCTAAGAAAGCAATCTATAAAAAGTTTCAGGTATTCTGTGCAGGTTTTCCACTAAACCACTGTTACATCTGCGGTCCAGCGTGTTAGTGACTTTTTATCTATGATTCTTGCTCAGATTAATGCCTCCCTGCAGTAAACTCCACTTGAAATTCCCTTTTATTGATTTGAGAAGGGAACATCAACGCGTCCCGCCTACCTGTGCGGTGATTGGTTGGTTGTGTGTGCCCCGCCCCCGCAAGGAACCCGAAACCTTGGCATGTCAGGATGACTCTCTAAGCGACCGAGCTACGCGGCCAGGCCAGTAAACCCCACTTTCAAAGCGCCCCACTCGGCCACGCGTGCAGCCAGCCAGCCTGCGGGCTAGGTCTCGGCCCTTGGCCCGCGGTTGCCTGTCACTCTGCGAGGCCGTGCCGCCTCACCCCTACCTCGGCGCCGCCTGAGGACAGCGGGCGTGCGCTGTGCTGCCACTCTGACCAGAGGGGACCCGGGCGGGCGGAGCAGGCGGCCCAAGCCTGGAGCGCACACCCCCACGAGAGGCCGGCTACGGGGTGGAAGCAGCTTTGTCCAGAATTCATCTTTAAAATCTTTTCATTTCAGAAAATGCGATGTCCTGAATCGTGGATTTTCAGGCTATAACACTAGATGGGCCAAAATTATCCTGCCAAGACTAATCAGGAAAGGGGGCGTTCTGGACAGCCCTGTGGCGGTCACGATTTTCTTCGGTGCCAACGACAGCGCGCTGAAAGGTAAGGGCGGCTCGTGTTCCCTCGTTCCCTCTGGTGCGACAGCGAACGCCGCTGTGGGCGCCGCTTCCTCACCTCCGGACAGACCAGGTTCCCCGAGTCCTTACGCACGGTGCTTGTGCTTGTAACGCCAGGGAATCCTACCCCTGCCCTACCTCCTGCACGCCCGGGGGCGGACCCAGGTCCGGACGCTGGTGGTCCAGAGTCCAGGAGCGCTGCGCTCGGCCCGGCCCCCCGACGGGGCCGGGGGCTCAGGCGTGCGCCTTGCACAGCGGTCTCACCGACAAGCAGCTCAGGGCAGCCTCACCCCGGGCGCGGCCTGCGTGCGACCGGGGTGACAGGAACCGGGTCAGAAGGACCGCTGCCATGCCCGGCCACAGCCTGTCTCTCCCCTCCGGGGGCGACAGGAGAGCCTTCTGCACAGCCTGGAGTCAGCCTTGACGAGGAGGGTTGGGGGGTCACCTGGCAGTGGTTTCTCCAGGGCAACAGCGGCCTTTTCCTGCTGCTCGCGGGCACCTAGGGACGTCTCAGGTGAGGCTTGGGCAGGGGACCGGCTGCCTGTGCTCGGCAGCGGGCCCATCGTGGGTTACGGGGTCAGTAGGGGCTGCCCGCGAACTGCTTGGGTTAAAGGGAAGTCATCTCTCCATATCTACATGTAGAGTTTTTCTTAAATGGGGACGTTGCATCAGATTTAGGACAAAATGCTTCCTAAGCATAAAAGCAATGGAGGAAGTTGCAAACCAAGAAAATATTTTGTGAAATAAAATAGTTTGTCAAAAGAACTATTTAAAAAAAAAATGACACAAGGAAAAATTTCCAAAAAATATGGTAGAAAAAAGGTCGATGTCTCTCAGGAAATCAAGAAAAATATTAACTCCAATAGAATGGACAAAGGCAGGAACAGACAATTCACAATGGAGAAATTGAAAACAAATACGTTTTAAAATGTGGGACACCTTGTTTGTCCCCAAAATGCAAATTAGCACAAGGAATTTTGGGTTTTGACTCCAGTAAGACAGTGGTGTGAGCAGCGAGCCTTACCGCACTCTCCGCGAGTCCCCGGCGGGCACGCTGTGCTTTCCAGAAGGCTCTTCAGGGGCCTGGCGTGCGGCCTAGTGTGTCACGGGTCACGGCTAAACCCGGGGGCGCTGCACGGGGCAGGGGGGCCGTGTGGTCGCCTGGCCAGTAAGTCTCGTGTCTCTGAGAACTACGTAAGGAGGCAGATGCTCGTGCCGTGATGTGAAGAAAGCACGCAGTGATGTGTCTTCCCTGTGACCCCCCCCCCCTTTTAAAAACCACGGCTGCGTGGGGAAGACAGGGAGGAAGGGCGCCCCAGTGCCTGCTGGGCTCTGGGCGGTAGGGAGGCCCGTGGGGGTGGGTTTCCTCTGGGGCTGCGCTCACGTGCGACCTGCGCTCACGTGCGGCCTGCAGGGGGCTCCGGGACAGCCGTGGGCACCCACCTGGAGCCAGTCCTTCATGGCCGTGGCAGCAGTGGCAGCACTAGGTGACCGGCGCCCCTGCGCGGCAGGCACCTCGCTCTCAGTGCTGGACGCGTCGGGCCAGGTACAGAGAGGCCAGGCACTTGTCCGGGGCGTGTGTCTGCTCAGTGGCCGAGCCAGGACGGGGCCCGGCTGTCACTCCACAGTGCCTCACGCATCCAGCCCGACTGACCTCGATCCACGTGGTCACAAGAGGAGGGAGACTAGAGTGCCCCCAAGGCCCTGCGCCGGAGCTTGGGGGTGGTTTCGTGAAGGCCTGCGTCCCGGAGTCCTTCCCCTCCTCCGGCCTGCGTGCCGCGCAGCTCGCCGGCGACGTCGGGAGTTGCGGGCATCTGAGTGAGCGCTCACCCTAACTGCCACTTGAACTGCAAGTGTCCGTGTTCCCCCGACAGATGAGAACCCCAAGCAGCACATCCCACTGGACGAGTACGCGGCGAATCTGCGGAGCATGGTGCAGTACCTGCGGTCCGTGGACGTGCCCGCCAGCAGGGTCATCCTCATCACGCCGCCCCCACTCTGCGAGGCCGCGTGGGAAAAGGAGTGCCTGGCGCAAGGTGAGCCGGCCTCGGAGCGCAGGGCACAGCGGGGGTGCCCTCCAGCCTGCGCGCGCAGGGTCCTGGGGGGTCTGCCGGTCCGCAGCGGCCTGTGTTTGCAGTCGAGCTGGGGCGGGGGGAAGCGTAGCTTCCACGGAGGCAAACCCGAGAACTTGCGACGCAAAAGTCAGAGTCTTGCTTCGATTGTCTGCCTTGTGCCTCCCAAACCCCAAGGTGCACGTGGAGCCACTAGGACCGTGCGGACGCTGAGCGAGCGTCTCCCGGCTGACGGTGGCTTTCCGTGCGGTGCTGAGGCGGGGGTGGGGAGGCTTTGCGCCTTCGCCACTGAGGTCCGTCTGGGGTGTTCTCCTGACCCCCCACTAGTGGGCGGTGGCTGCCGCCCCATTTCAGTCCGTGTGGCCCTTTCTCCATTCTGCCACCCCTGTGACTGACGCCTCCTTCCAGTGACCGGAGCTCTCCTTCCCCCGAAACAGGCGGCTCTGCGGGTGCCCTGCTCAGCAGCGCTCCAGGGGCACAGGCCCCTCCACGTCACGTGGGTGGGTGGCTGCCTGCGGCTCTGCGCACCGCGGCACCAGGCCTCTGTCCCTCGTTCATCTTTGCTCCTCCATGCGCTGCTCCAGGCCCTGGCTGGGGGCTCAGGGTCCAGAAGTGACTGGAACCTGGTTCCTGCCTGCCGGGCTCCGGGAGACAAGCAAGTGGGTGGGGGTTTGCGGCGACGCGGTAAAGGGCGCGGCAGAGGTGGTGATGAAGGTCTGTTGCGCACACTGAGGCAGAACCTAGCAATGCCCAGGCGCCCCCGATCCCCAGAGGAGGTAGACGGGGAGTCCCCTGGAGACAGTGCGGGAGGAGGCTGCCGAGGAAAGGCCCCGGGGCCTGGCCCAGAGGGTGGCGGGAGGCCCCTTGCTGCAGGAAGTGCTCTTGCTGGGCACTGGGGGGCTGGGCCCAGGTGGGCGGCGGGTGCCTCCCGGGCTGCAGCTCCCAGCCCTTCGTGCTCACAGCAGTCATCCGTTCCGGCAAAGGTGTTTTAAGCGGGATGCGGCAGGGAGAAAAGTCGGAAAGTCGGTACCTCGAACACAGCTAGCACTGTCCCGTGAGGTTTCCTTCTGGGGGCGTATTCCTTGAATCCCGGTGTCACACATTTTTTACTCCCGTTTTCGGAAGCCAGGCTCTGGAGCCATCAGGCATGGTTCTTGCGTGCTCTGAGATTAGCAGCTCAACATCCCCTGGGAACTCGGGAGCCAGGCAAAGTCTCGGACCACCCCAGACCCACCTGCTGAGTCTGCGGTCCCAGGTGCAGCCCCTAAGTCCTCTAGGTGACCCTGACGTGTGCCCAGGTTTGAGACCCGCCACGTTGGACTGGGCCAGCTGACTACGCCCCACGGGCTACAACCAGGGAAGCTGCGTTGGGAGATGGCAGGCCCGCTGGTTCACAGGCTGCGGCCACCCCTGAGCGACCCTGGCAGGGCTGACTTGTTGCCCACGGAGACGGCGTGCCTGCAAAAAGTATCGGCCGCCCAGCCTTTGCTGAGCCGAGCCCCCCTGTGACGGGTGCGCTCCCTTCCAGCCCCTCCCTTCCCTGGCGGGCCGTCCGCAGTGACTGCTCCACGATGCTGCAGCAGCTCCTCGTCACGTGTAGAGATCCCGGGGTCTCGCCACAGCCTTCCGCTGTCACGCAGCCCTTCCTGGCCGCCGGCCTTTCCTGCGCAGAACCTCTGTCCAGCGTCCTCAGGACGCTGTGCTGAGCCCCGGCCTGTGCTGTTCCCCAGGCTCCCAGCTGGCCCCACCGGGTCTAAGTCCAGGCCTGTTGACTGGACTGAGAAGCCGTCCGGGTCAGAACCAGCACAAGGCCCAGTACTTGGGTTGATCAGCTGTCACGTGGATTTTCTCTGCTCTCTCCAGGCTGCAAGTTAAACCGCCTGAACGTGGTGGTTGGTGAGTACGCCAGCGCCTGCTTACACGTAGCCCAGGACTGCGGGACCGAGGCACTGGACCTGTGGGCCCTGATGCAGAAGGACGGTCAGGTACGGTGGCTCACGCGGGCCTGCGGGGCGAGTAGAGTCCCCCAGCAGGGCTGAGCTGCGAGTGGCCGGGCAGTTAAGACAGTAGTTGTCCGTCACCACTGAAGAAAGCAGGGGCAGAAAGGAGGCGTGCCGAGGCTGCGGGACAGCTTGCAGACCTGCAGGGCCTGGCTCCTCCGCCGCGGGCCCTGACCGGTCAGGGCCCACACGCAGGGCAGAGGGGGGCTGGGACCGGTTCCTTCACAGCACGGCCTGCGGGCAAGTTAGAGCTCGCGCCCAGGCCAAACGGCGAGAGTAGAACGCGGTGTCCGCTGAGGTTTGTGTGGTGCGGTAAGCAGCTCTGGCTACTGTGTCTAAACCCAGAAAGCCCGTTCACAAATCTAAGGGGTAACAGGAACGATACGCAGGATGGCAGGCGCGCCCCTCGGAAAAGCGGTCTGACGGTGTCCGAGACGGTGAGACACTCTCACGTAGGGCCCGGCTGTCCACTCCTGGGCTTTGCACGGGGGGGCGCCCGTCCTCCTCGGGAGCGGGGGCAGCTCCCAGAGGTGCATGTCCGTCTGTGGGAAGGGGGGGAAGCTGCGGCTCTCCCCCAGCCCCCTGCAGCTTTCGCGCACGAGATGCTAGGACTGAGGGGTCGTCCTCAGAGATCACCTGAGCTGACGGCCCAGAAGTGCCGTGCGAGATGGGCCCGGGAGCCCTGGTCCGAGCGTGGGGAGCTCGCATGCTGCCCAGGCTCCGATGGGGTGGGGGGTAGAGCTGCAGGAAAGGCCTCCACCCCCCCCAACCCCCCAGAGAAAGGCGCTAAGGATCTGGGTGCCGGGACTGACTCCTGCAGGTACTGTCCCAGCCCCGGCGGTGGTGCCAGCCCTTTGTTACCAATAACCTGCCTGTCAACTTAATACCTGAACCAGAGGCAAAAGGACGCCTTCTCAGCGGCCAGCCCTTCATTCCGCTGGCTGCGTTAACGCGCGTGTTTGCTGGCTGAGCCCCTTCTTGGAACTGCTGACCTGGGAGGGTGTCTCAGCTCACAGGTCTTCACGACCGGAGGCTGCAGGAAGCGCGGTCTGCAGCGCACCCACCCTGCACCACGAGGGGCTCCTGAACACACGACGAGACCGTGGGCAGAGCACCGAGGGGCTGCTGGCGGCGGGGGTGGCAGAGATGGGGCACCGCACCCCCCTCTAACAGTCTCCTCTCGCCTTGACAGGACTTCTCATCCTATCTGTCAGATGGACTACATTTATCACCAAAGGGAAACGCGTTTCTGTTCTCCCACCTCTGGCCTTTGATAGAGAAGAAAGTCTCTTCCCTGCCGCTGCTGCTCCCTTACTGGCGAGACGTAGCGGAAGCCAAACCGGAGCTCAGTCTCCTCGGAGACGGGGACCACTAGGCACGGGACGTGAAGGCTGTGACTTGCAGAACAGGATGTCACCGTGCACCAAAGTCCCAAGACAGCTGACCAAACCTTTTTCCTCAAGCTTAAGCCTTTGCCCACAACCCTGGAACGAAAACCACCGCCACGTGAAGCCAAGATTAATAAAAGCACTGTCCCGAGGTGGGTTGTCTGGACGCTCAGTGTGCTCATTGCCGCGGGGTCTCCAGAGCCGCAGCCTCGCGCACACCCCGCGCAGCCTGCCGATGCCACGGAAGGAGAAAAGGTAAAGACGGCTCCGCTTTTTGAAAAGTGAGTTTTATAAAAATGCTTTCTTCACACTCAGCGGGGAGTGCGTCACTCCCAGACGTTCCCCCACACACCTTGCATCCAGTGCCGAAGTGTGACTGCAGCACACGGCCACCCTCGCTAGTTAGAGACAGCGGACACCACAAGGTCCGAGTTCAAGTCTTAGCGCAACAGGCGTCTGCGCAACGAACGCCCTTAAAGGAGAGAGGCACCATTTGTCACAGGTTAGGTTAATTGCCCTTGAAGTTTACAAGTTTCCTCATTTAAAACGTGTTGGCTGGTGAGCACATGTCGGGGCTTGTGGGGCGGGGGGTGGGGGGGGAGCTTCTAACTAGAATTCTAAGGCGATCAGAATTCCGTCTGGTGACTTACCCGTCACACAGTAAGTGCGCACTGTCTGGGACCCTGAGGCTCGAACGCAGGAAACCACACCAACGGCCGCCCCCAGGCCCACCCCAGGGGGTGCAGACTCGCTTGTGTGGGACTAAAGCCGAGGGCCCAGGAGAGGCGGCGTGCCCACCCCACCCCTTCGGCTCGCTGACCCGCCGGTCCTCGTGGCGAGAAACAGCTCACGTACCCCCTGCACCACTAGGGTTTAAAACAGGTGGCTGTGCTCTTACTCTGAAGTAGTTCAGGTTTTGTGAGTTTTTTAAGCAACAGTATTGGAAATACATGAAGATGCTTACCAAACAGACAAACTGCCCCGCACGTTAGGGCCCTAAAGAGTAGGCAGCGTTCTGTAACCCGGCTGGCCGCCGTTTGGGGCTCCCACTGGAAACCGGGGCGATTCAATTCCAGAAAGAACTAACCTCAGAACTCGACAGAAACGCTAAGGCAAACTAGTCCTGAATGCGGACGTGCCCTCCTCCCTGCTGGTGGCAGCTCTGGGTAGCACCTAGAGACAGAACCCCCACTCGGGAGGGAGAACACACAGCTCGGTTTTCTCTTCGTCTTGTCTTGAAGGCAGAAAAATAAGTTACCCTGTTCCCGCTGTCCTCACACGTACCTGCCCAGGGCTCCCCGTGTCTGCACTCAGCACTGGCACCGGTGCAAAAGGTCAATTTACAAAAACGTAAATACTTCAATGTGATCCAGCTGTGTGTTCTGCTTTTGCACCACAGGTCGAAGGATATTTTAAACAAAAAAACCATTGAAACCTGAAAGCCTCCCAACAAGCCAGATTCACCTCACCTGGTCACACGGGACAGGGCCTAACCACGCGAGTGCGCGTGCGGAGGAAATCCAAACACACAACCAGCACCTGCTGGAAGCCCCCCCCCGTCCCTCCCAGACCTTCACAAAAGCCCGTGAGGGAGTTCAGGTCAAATCTGCACAGCACTCGCACCCGCGGCTGGGTCGGAGCGCTCAGGACGCCGACCCCTAGGCTAGCACTCGGTTTCCCTGCCGTCGACGCGATTCTGCCGCTGCAGCTTAAACGACGAGGCCTTCTCACTCCTGGTGACCGGGCGCTCCGTGAGGTCCTCGAAGGACTTGGCGGCTGTGCTGCTGCTGGGGAACGGGTCTTTCTCAAAGCCGTCCTCGTCCGCGTGCGAGTCAGTGCTAGGGTCCTCCTGGATCGTGTCCATCCGCTGGTGGTCCGGTTTCGGAGCCGCAGGCACCGGTGGCAGCACAGGGACAGCCTGCAGCGGCTGCAGGCGGCCAGGGGTCTGCGGCCCCGGGAAGGGCTTGATGATGCGCACCGACGCTGAGTCCATGCTGCTGAGCATTTCGACGTTCTGGAAGGACGGGAGCAGGTGAGTGGCATCTTGCAGCCCCAGCTCAGCCCCCGGCGGCCCGCCTGAAGGCACCCTGTTCCCTCACGCTAGGAGAGCACGGGGCGAAGCGCCCTCGACTCAGGTGTGACTGGAAGGCTAGCTTTCAAATGGCCCGACAGCTGATGGGTTCGAGGCCCAAAAGAGAACTTACAACAACACTGTCAAGTTCAGACCTCAAGAAAAGATCTCAAAACACTAAGTTGGTGCTGAAGAGGCCGGCCGTGGGGAGGGGCCGAGCAGCACCCATTTGTTTGTGTCTCCCTCCCCCTTCGCCTTCGATGTGGTCCCTGGACTTGACCCCACACCCCCACCCCCCCACACACACACAGACCCTTCCTGCTGCAACGGGACCTCCAGCAGCCAGGGAGGGATGCAGCTGGGATGCTAACGGGAGGGCTTAGCAAGGCCCACGTGCGGCCGAGGAGGACTTTCACGTGGCGTACTTACGCTGGGGTGAAACAGAGACAGAGATTCGTACTGCTTGTCCAGTTTCTTGTCCTAGGATGAAAAGAACAGGGAAAGGTTCCCACAAACGAAATCCAGTTAAGTGCTTCTTCCTTGCAGGCTCCTCCTAGTACGGAGAGGGCAGCTAAGGAGCCACAGAAAGTGGTCCGCCAGCAGCCCAGACGTGCCCCCTCCGCACGGGCAGGACACGTGTTGGTGGTGGTCAGGAAGGCCAAGTCTAGGCGCTCTTTCTCTGAGCGATCTCCTGCCATGGGCAGGAGGGTCCCAAGGGCACCCGCCTCCCTGACATCCAGGCCCGGCCTGTGCGGGGGCAGTGCCGGCCACAGCCCAAGTGGCGGGCCGTGGGGGCGGTGCCTCGGAGCCCGGCCTACCACAGCCTTAATATCCTTGGCCGTCTCCAGGGTCCTGTAGCCCCAATGCCTCACAGAACTGGGCCTCGTCCCCTACTCCCTACTCTTGCAGAAGCCCGAACACACGGTTCCATCCACTGCCCCAGGTCCCTGGCTGGGGTGACACACCCCGTGACAACGGGCACCAGGCCGGAGGTTGAGCCCACGAATCTAGGCCTGGCTTCCAGTCCGGCTGCCCTGAAGGAGCTCTGGTCAGAAACGAGCCAGCCCCTCCCTCTTCGCAGCAGCTGTACTTGGAAATCCAGGATCAGGCCTCGCGCTCCACAGTGTAACTTTCACTGCTAACAAAGCAGGTTTCACGCAAGTGAGGGCCCCCGCAACAGAGGGCACTGGTGTCCCGCGGCCACCTGTCGCCTGTAGAAATGGCTCTGCTTCAGCCCAACTGCTTGCTCCCTGGAGACTTTGCTCCCCGGGCCCATCAGGCCCAGTATCCGGAGGAAGCACACCTCGGTGCCCCACCCTGGCCAGAGAAGCCAGCCGTGAACACCCGTGTGAGTGAGCCGTGCCGGGATTTCCCACGTGCTCCCACGAGGGGCCCTGCAGGAGCGTCAGCCCACGCAGAAGCCCAGGTCTGACCTCCTCTGCAGAGGACGAGCCCCCACATCCACAGGGAAGCGAGGGGAATGGGTCTGTGAGCACAGTTTTGGAAAAGAGCGCCCCAAGATAACCGAGTACCTCGAGTCCCCAGACCAAACCCAACTCAGCGTGTCAGCTGATGCTCACTGGAACGAGAACGCACGACGGCTCCCTCGCATCGCTGAAGGGCCCGCGCGCCTGTGCGGGGGCATCAGCCAGGACGCGGACGGTGCGGGGCGCCACCCTGGGCACACGGCGCCCGTCGGAGGTCCGGGCAAGCCTGCTCGGACGGTGCCCTGGGCTCAGACTGCACGACTCCTCAGAAACCACCCCCTGCGTGGGTGGAAAGCACCCACACAGTGAAGATCTCTGTGAGACTATCAGCTAAGCTCTTCGCAAGATGCGCTTCCCTAGATACGGCACCCAAAGGTGTCACCGGAAACGTCAGAGTCCGCTAAGAATAAACTTCACCTTTTCTGAAGAGCACGTGACTGGAGTTGCTAAAAGCTGCAAGAAAACCCTCTGTTCCTTAAGAGGGGCGACTCACCACGCAGTGGACGAGCACGCTGAGGGGCACCCAGACCGCCAAGGAGAAGACCAGGACGGAGCCCACGATGTTGTCTGCCAGAAACTTCCCTGCGGACAGGTGGGGGAGCTGGCGTCGCGATCGGCACTTCACAACCCTAAGTCCCAGGGCCCTTAGGACGTCATCACTGGGACAGACGCCACAGACGGCTGGCTAGAGAGCACGCGGACCCAGCTCAGGGAGGGGCGGCCGTGGCGCCTGTGGGAGGCTCGACGCACCCCAGCCAGAACGAGCCCTGGCGGCGCACGGGCGGCCGGGGGTGGGGGGTGCGGAGCCCTTGGACACAGGCCGCTGGTGACCATGCCCACGAGGACAGTGTTGCTCTCTGGGTTTGACCCCTGTGGCTGAACTCGCACCTGTGGGCCCGCGAGGCCAGAATACCTCCGGCCTCTGCAAAGTCGGAGGCCCGTCTGTAAATACAAATTCTTACACCAACCAGCGTTCCCACTCCCGCCCTGCAGGACCGAACCACGCTGACACTGCCGGGTGCCCGCTTTGTCAGTAGAGACGGAAGCGGGCATTTTGCGCAAGTGCTGACTTCCCTGTCTGAAGGCTGCGCCCCCACCACGTGGCACACGGCTCCACCTTCCGTCACGTGATCAGAGGGCAGGCGCCTGAAGCCGTGCTTTTCAAACATCATCACGGAAATCAGCTCGGTTCTAGGCAGACCACCACCGGGGGAGACCGCCTACCGAAAGTGTTGATGCTCAGCTGGTCGATGAAGTCCCACAAGCGCTCGATGACGTCCTGGACCCGTTTCTCACATTTGCCCTGTGAACCGAGAACAGCGTCATCCCTGGAAGGACCACCCGGAGACACAAGTCGCGAAAGCCCGCCCGTCACACACTGACGAGCGCCCTGCGCGGACACGCCGGCCGCACCGGCAGTGGGGCGCGGCCAGGCTGCCTGGGGCAAGCCCGCTGACACGGGGCCTCGTCCGTGCTCTGCGGGGGTAAGACCATGATTCTAGGGAGAGCGAAGGGTCTGACTTCAGTGGGCCGAACTGCTTCTAGATTTTCCCTACTCGCTCAGCACCTGTTTTAAAGTGCAAACTTGCATTTCGGCCATCTTGGTCAATTTTATAATTAACCTAGAAAACCAAACCATCAGGACCCTCTGCCCCAACCAGCCAACTCTGCCAAAGGCCCCCAGGCCCCGCTCTGGAGCGAGGGTGCTGGGGCGCCCCGACCTACGTGGGCTTGCGCGCGGGTCGGGCCCACGCACCTACAGCCCCCCGACGGGCTGCCATACGAGCATGAGCGTGGGGGAGGACAGGCAGCGTTGGCATCGTGGTTCCCTTCCACGCGCAACGCTGCGTATCCACCACATAAAAACTCCCACTGGGCAGGCCCAGACAGAGCTGCACGTGAACAAATACTCACATGCATGTCACAAAACCCCACGGTACAGGGCTTCCCTTTCCTCAGAAACAGGTTCCTCTGCTCGGCGTCGACGTAGGGCACGCAGCGGCCCGCGGGGTCCCGGCAGCACACCTTGCACGAGTTGTCCGTCTCTGCAAAGAGTGATGGCTGCGTTGCCTGGAGACGCAGCCGTCCTTCCCTGCGCCCCCCGCCCCCCCGCCGTGCCCTCACGGGAGAAGGAGAGCGCTCCTTTCTTACTGCCAGAGCTAACACTATCCACATCCCGCCCCTCTAGAAAGAACTTCTAGAGTCCACCTCCTCAGTCCTGAGTAGAGGCCGCAAGGTAAAAAATACTCAGGAGAGATGTTTCCTTTCTCTACTGGAGTAAAACCAGACCGCTCTCTCCGCTCCGTAAGGCAGAACGCTGCCCTCCGTCCCGACACTGCCACACGCCACCTTCCACCCCGGCCTCTGCGGGTCTAGGACACCCTGGAAGCCAGGGCTGCAGACAGAGCTGCCACCCTGCGGGCGTGGCTCTGAGTGCCCCAGGACAGGAGCCCAGTGGCCTGGGCAGGACGACTCCCCCCCACCCCAGGGGCCAGCCTCTGACAGCACGTGGGGACAGGAGTGACGGCAGATCAGATAAGCCACGAGCACCCACACAAACAGCGGAGGTGCCCAGGAAGTCAACTGGCAGCGTAACTCAGGACAGACTTCATCCGGGGAGCCGGCATTTACAGTCGCCGAGATCGACAAGGACACCGAGAGTGAAAAACCGCGTCGGAGGGAAACCAGGCTTTGTCACGTCCGTCACGTGTCTCTGGGCCCTCATTCTGTGTCCTCTCGGGCCCCCTAGGCCTCTTGCCACTTGCTCTATTGTGTGCTGAGCATGGGCCGCGTCCTCATGTTCCTCTGCACAGCCCTCCACCTAGAGGACGCTGACTCTGTCGTGAAGGCCCTGAGGCCCAGCCCCGGGGCTGTGGCGGCTGTCCGGAAACCAGCAGGCCTCCCTCTGGGGTGGGGCAGCAGCTCGGACCCGTCGGTCCCTGAGGCCCTCCTCAGACCCAGGGGCTCCAAAAGCAACACGGAAACCTGAGGACAAGTGTCTGACAGGTCAGCACGGCGTCACCACCCATCACCAAGCGCAGCCCCTGTGCAGGCGCCTGGCAGGGGGCAGCGGGCAGCCCGCCGGCGGCGGCGAGCGTTCCGAGATGGGCCGGTCCTGGAATCGGCTCTCTCGGGTGGAGTATTAAAAGAGCCTCACAGTCCAAGGCCAACAGGACACAGGCAGCTTGCTGCCACTGTCAGGGTGTGTGGGACGCAGGGGAGGGGCGGCAAAGACAGACCTCCACCCACCCATCACCCACAAGATTCCCTCCTACCCGGGCCCACGCCCGTCTCCACGCAGCCCTGCACGCCTGGCGGCAGGGAGCAGCAGGCACCGCGGGGCCCCCAAGTGGAGGCCCTGCGCCGGGCGGACGCGGGGGCCGCGTGCTCACCGTTGCACGCGCAAGACTCCAGCTGCTGCTCCCTCTCGCAGAAGGGGATGCACTTCCCGTCCTTGCACTTGCCCAGGTCCAAGCACACGGTGTCGTCCTCGGCATTCCCGGGAGGGGGGCACTCGCTGCTGTTACCTGGAAGCACCAACAAGCAGACGCCCGTGGGGCATGGCCCCCAGGCCCGCAGGGCGCACCGCCCTCCCTGTCCCGACGGGGAGCCCGGGCCTAGCGGGAAGGTATGCCGGGCCTTCGGAAGCTCGCGAACGTCCGCGCCCAGTCTCCAGGGCCTCACCTCTGCCCCTGCCTCACACCTGCCGTGCGGTGTGCTTCTCACACGTAAACATGCACACGTGCCGTGGCCACTAATAAGACCGCACCCGGGCCACGGCAGGGACTAGATGCAAACGTCCCGTGGAAGCCAAGTGCCGGGACAGCCACCTTCTCCCTCCAAGGTCTGTCCCCCCTCAGAGCTCTGGCTTGCTGGTCCTTCGTCCCCAGTCTTCTAGTGGGAACTGGATGGCTTTTGTCACCCCTGAGCTGTTGCCTCCCAGATCCCCTAGACCTGCCTGGGTGCCCTCCCCCTGCCCTCAACACGGACACAGACACCACGCCGCGCAACAGTGGTGACCTGGAAAACCAACACGGAACCAGCAGGCTGGTGTGGCTCAGTGGACTGAGCGCCGGTCTGCGAACCAGAGGATCGCGGTTCGATTCCCAGTCAGGGCACATGCCTGGGTTGCAGGACAGTTCCCAGCAGGGGACACGGGAGAGGCAACCACACATCGATATCTCTCTCCCTCTCTCCTACCCTTCCCCTCTAAAGATAAATAAATAATTTAAAAATAAAATCTTTTAAAAGATCTAAAGTAGACCATCAACTGGCATGTTAGAAACACACACACCACGTTTCAAGGGTCCGCACACATCCGGACAAATGTCAGACACGTGGGAACGGATGCCCGTGAGAGGCAGAAGAGCGAAGTGCGCGAAGTGAGTGACGAGAAGAAACCGTGACAGGCCTGGCACGGACCGGTGACAGCTGTGCCCCGCAACGAGGAGTGCGACCCGCGCAGCCCTGCGCGAGGTGCAGAGGGTGTCTGCATTCACACGACACGACCTGCTCCCCGACGCGCGCAGCCCACCTGAGCTGAGAGCCCCGGCCACCAGCAGGAGGTCGCACCTGTGCAGTGAGACACGCCTTTGCAGGTGGCGTTGATGGCCTCCTGGCACCTCTTCTGGGCAGTCTCGAACCGGCAGTTTTTACAGCAGGGACTGTTCCTGTCACTGCGGAAGAAGGGACGGTTCAGGTCAGAGGGCAGCCCCACAGCAAACCCCGCAGTCACGTTACCCGGCCCTGGAGCTCGGGTTCGAGGGAGGCTCTCCGGGCTGGGCCACCCTCCCGCACCACCCGACGGCCCAGGTGCCACCTGCCCCTCCCGACTCGGACTCGGGCAGCAGCGGTGCGGAGAGGGTGTATGGCTGGGCCGAAGGGACTCATCTTTAAAACACCTTAGTATCCTTGGTTTTCATTACCTTCATGTAGAAATTAAAAAAAAAAAAAAAAAGGTCTGCAAGGCGAACGGTGGCCAGGGAACTCGGGAGCCTGAGCCCCGCCCCCCGAGAACTCACAGTGTTCCTCCGCACCGCGAAGCCGACCCGCTGTGGCCCGCACACGCCGCCCCACCCTGCCCCCCGAGAAGTCACGGCAGTCAGTCGGCCGGGCCGCGCGCCCCACCTGCACTGGACGCCCTCCTTCAGCGTGCAGTCGCTGTTGCAGCAGGCGTCGCTGCTCAGGTGCATGATGCCGGGGTCGCACTCCTCCCCCTCGTCCACCCTGGAGTTGCCGCACACCTTGTTGCTGCGCTCCTGGAAGCACTCCTGGGCCTTGCTCTCGATGGTCTTGTAGATGGACTGCTTGCTGCAGTTGGAGAACATCTGGGAGGGCCCGAAACAACGTGAGGACGCATCGCCGCCTGCTGGCGGCGCTTCCCTGGACTCTGGACGCGACTGTCACGCTCAGAGCCTCCCGAGGCACATCCAGCCCCGTCGCCGTCACCTCTAAATGTCCTCGTGTGCAACCCGTTCTCTCCCTCTTCAGAATGTTAAAAAGCTGGTGTGAATTGGGTTACGAGCCGACAACGCGCCACAGGAGGGCCAGCTGAACACACGCTGAGCCCGCGCACCCCAGCCAGCCGGCGGAGCGCCCAGGCAGGGAGGGCGGCGCGGGGACAGCCGTGAGCCCCGCCCGGCCACAGGCCGCCCCTCCCGGCCACAGGCCGCCCCTCCCTCAGGCGGAGCTCTCCCCGGTGACAGGGCGCGCCCTCCTAGGCAGAAGACCCAGCCATGTAAACTGGGTCTGCGTCCGGGGCACCCCGCCCTTTGCCTGCCCGGCGGCGTGAGCGGTCCACGTTCAAGTCTCTACGCAGCTGAGCGCCCCAAGAAGAGGCCCAGTGTCGCTCACAGTCTGTTAGAAGATTACCTTCCAAGCTGTCAGCTCGACGTTTTCGTGGGTCCCCAAGATTTTAACAGGGTCTCTTTGTTTTCTAAGGTGACCAGTGTCTCAAAAGGAGCCTCTACCCCAGCTCTCCCGAGCCACGGGACGGCCCTTCCCACACGCGGGAAGGCTCACCAGGGGCTCTGACCAGCCCCTTCTCCAAACCGCCGGATGTGAAGAGGCCTCAGGACGGCCGCCAGACCGGGGAAGGTGCGGGGGAATGGGCGAGAGCCCAGGGGGCTGAGAAGCACAAGCAGGCAGTTCCAGAACAGCCACGGGGATGGGAAGTACAGCACAGGAAATGGAGCAGCCAGAGAACTAGCACGAATGACCCACGGACACGAACAATGGTGGGGGGCTTGCCTGAGGGAGTGGGGTGCTGGGTAGAGGGGGCGAAGGGGGAAAAATCAGGACGAATGTAATAGCGTAACCAATAAAATATATTTTAAAGAAAAGCAAAGCAGAACTCTGGCTATTATCAAACTCAAACTAAGTGCTCTTCCTTTTACTACTTAAATTTCTTCTGTGACGGGGCCTCTCACACCAGCACCCCCGCGAGAAGTTTGGGGTCGCCGCCCTGCTCCTTTACAGGGGGCATGACCGACAGGACGCCAAGTGACAGTAGCCGTTCACAGGTTTCACCGCTTAGAAAGTTTCACCGTACGTGTACGGTGGTTTTTAAACAACGGTGAAGGCATGAAAAGGGAAGTAAGTAAACGGAAAGGACCTTCCGATGAACAGTTACAGTACAGATCTGTCAGGGCCGGGCTCCAAAGGGATGCCGGGACAAGCACTGCGGTGTCTTTCCTGCTCAGAGACCCCCGCCCCAGCCCCGCCCAGGCCCCGCCCCAGCGGCAGCAGGACGCCTTCCCCACGCTGCCCGCCCGCTGCTTCGCGCTAGGTAAGATGACGGGACCAGACATCTCAGGCACTTTCCGTTCAGGCTCTGCGAGCCAGTCACAGCCACTCTTAAAGTCTCCGAAAGCGGTGGCAGTATCTCAAGTCAACTAGTGTGCTCTGTCAGAGACCCTATCCAAACGCACACCCAGCCCCTGGGGGACCTGCAGCCCCACCCCCACCCCCCAGAGCGGACCTGTCCTGAGCTCTCTGCAGTCACATAACCGCCCCCCCTCCCGCCCACACCGAGAAGCCACGAGACACACGCACCTTATTGTTCTCGTGGTCCCCACTCACAGCGATGGGGTACATCACGAACTTCCCTCCCTGGTCCTCGTTTGGGGCGCATTCCGCTAGACCATCCGGATCGTGTTCCGCTCCAAAATTGTGCCCCAATTCATGAGTCGTAACCAGGTCAGCTTCCTTAAACACCACACGGAGAAAACATTACTTCCCCATACCCAGCCGTCACCAGCTTTGGCCAGTGTAAATCGGGTCCTGATTGATCGGATGCCGAAGGAACCCTGAACTCTGCTCAGGCAGCAAGATGCTCAACTGGAACAGTCCCCTCCCCACACTCCCTTGAGGGTTTGGGCAGCCACGTGACCCGGCTCTGTCCACTGAGACAGGAGCCGGTGGGCGCGGCGTCCAGACCAGCTTTCTAACAGGAACAGACTGTGCTCGCTGTGCCCCCCCCGCTGCAACGCAGAAGGGGGCCATCCTGGGACGGGGGTGCTCAGGAGGACAAAGGCCTGCGCTTCCAGGGGCTGAGAGACAGCGGGGAGACCCTGGGCCCCCGAGCACCTGCTGCGGCCGCTCGGAAGGCTGCCTACGGACCGCTGGGCTGAGGCGGGCGCACCCCTCACGGAAGTCTCCGTGTATCGGATCGTGTGTTACCTGGGTCCTCGGGAATAGGTCTAACATACGTCTAATGGGCGTATCTGGGCAAAAGCAAGATCCTAAAATCTTCCCGTGGGAAAAGAACAGGCCACACATGATGGAAAAAAACCGGAACGACTTCAGAGTCTTTAATGGCGACACAAACACTAAGGACAACGGAGCAACGCCTTCAAACGTGGGGACAGCGGAGACTACACCAGTTCCCGTCCCAGACATGCAAAATCCCAGAGGTGTGCCGGGGGGCCCCTCTCCTAGGGGACCCGTGGAGGGTTTGCGGGGTGCAAATCAAGAGGAGGAGGAACAGGGGCGCAGGAGACAAGCCCGGGGCGTCTCCAGACACCAGCCGCACGGCGGGCCCGGGAAGCCAGCACCCACTGGGCAGGGGCAGCGGGGAGGGGCAGGGGGAGGGGCAGGGGCACGCCCCAGGGAAAACGGGCGCCCAGAAGGCTCTGGAAGGAAGTGGGCCTGGTAACTTTTATTTTCCTGCTGCCCACCACAGAGTCTGTTTTCTTGGACGGAAACAAACGGAAAATACCCAGTATGTACCACTCTTTTAGAAGACAGCTCCATAAACATGTAGCTGTAGTAAACGAAAATCTATCCTTTAAAAACGTAAGAGAACGTACCTTTGTGAGAATAGTTTTACCATAGTTTTTTGTGCTGGTCAAACCACTATTCAAATAGATATTCTTCCTCCCAGTCGGGCTGTAGTACGCTGAAGGCGAAAGGGGACAAACAGCGTGTTCGGCACGGGACACGTGTGAGCCCAGCAGCCTGCCGGGACCGTCCACGCACCCACACGGGTCGGGGGAGCTTACCCTTCGGACAGACGCCCCCGTGACTGTTGGCTCTGGGGGAGCCAACGTACGCCAGCCCGAGAGTCCCCATGTCGAAATCCTGGTACGTGAAAAGGTGTGCCAGACACACCTTAGACGCCTCTTCAGCTATATCGAAGCTAAATTGCTTTAAAAAAGGAAAGGATTCTTAATTACATTAACAATGACGTCACGCTGTAAGATGCTTCAGCCAAGCACGGCGCCGCGGGGCTTGCAGGCCCGCACCGAACCCCGCAGGCCCGCACCGAACCCCGCAGGCCGGGGCCCCTCGCCCACAGCTCGGCCGGCCCACCTGCGCAGGTGAGGAGCGGACCGTCACCGGCACTGGCGGGGAGTGCGCAGGCCCACAAAGGGAACACGGGGAGCTCTCTACAGCAGCTGTCAGAAGCCACGGGGGCCGGTGGGGACCCTGCGGCTCCTCACCGGATACCCCAAATGTGTCAGTCTCAGGGCGGGGACGCCTCTCCAGGGGGTCTCGGGACCGCACCCCACAGCGAGGCCTCGCACGTAATTCAAGGACTCAACTGGTTTGGCAGGGTTGTTGTGTTTTTAAAGTTTGCTTTGGTTTTACAATGTAAAGGAGTTACAAATATACACTTATAAGAAAGCATGTATAGTTAGCTTTATGTCACTAAAATTAAGGTTAAAATCCATTTAAGTCAGCAGTGGTGCTTTGGGAGGAGTCTTTTTTCTTAAAAGGGCTCTCTGCATTACTTCAAAACCTCTGCTGAAACAACTGTGGTCTCCAATATAAAAAGACCTTGATTTTTTAAATGCTTAACTGAGCGGCAGGAAAGGCCTGGATGAGGGATGCGGTGTAGCCAGGAGACGCCACCCCGGCCACTCGGGGACTCTGCCAGCTTGGTGGCACAGGGGGAGGCCTCTGGGAACCTGCTAGGAGCCTGAGAGGGGAGCCTGGGGGCGCATCCGCCGAGCCGAGGGCTTCCCTCCCGCACCTCCCCACAGACAAGCCGACACGTGCGACGGTTTGGCTGTCCTGGGGTCAGGGCATCTGGCCGCTCGATGCTGGCCGTCAGCAACAGCTGTAGCACTCTCCGAGGACAAGTCACCCAACCTTGCTGCTACGGGCTGAGCTGTGTCGCCCCCGCCCCAAGCTCGTACGTTCAAGTCTTACCCATCAGGACCTCAGAACGTCGCTGCATGTGAAGATGAGGCCTTTAAAGGGGCAATTAAGGTAAAACGAGGTCGCACGGGCGGGCCTATCCAACCGGACGGGTGCCCTTCCAAGAGCGGATGAGGGTTCAGACAGACAGAGAGAGAAGATGGCCATCTGCCAGCCAAAGAGACAGACCTCAGAAGAAACCAACCCAGCCAACGCCTGACCTCAGACCTCCAGCCCCCAGACCCACGAGACGACAAAGGCCTGTCCTTTCGGCCCCCAGCCCGCGGTCCTTTCGGTCGTCGGCAGCCCCAACAGGCCAGAGCACGTGCTGAGTCTCGTTAGAAGACGGATGGTGCTGCCCCGACGACCTCCGGGGTCGCCGGCGGGTCAAACTGGACAAGGCACGTCGGCGCACCGTATAGACAGAGCGCTCCACGGGTCTCTCCCCGGGGAAGGAGTCGGCGCCGCTCCTGGAATCCCATTCAAACTCTGAACACCGGAGTTCCACCGTGGGAGACTCCCCCGACAACCCGGATGTGCCACGGTGTGCCTGGACTAAGCTGCGGAAACTACTGGGCAGCTAAAGGGTTGTTTCAAGCTGCAAAATTTGTGCTAATTTTTTAGAGCACCAAGAGGAAACTAACATGTCATCGACCTCCTGAAAGACCAACGCGGTCACCCCACAGGTCATGTCACGAAGCAGCAGCACGCACGGACCCAGGCGCTGACGTCGCGTGGAGAACAGGACGAGCCGCGTTCTGCCGAGGCCCAGAGGTTAACTGCCTTTAGACTGATCACCAGGACGGAAACTCAAAAACGTAACGTTCTCCCACAGAACTTCCAGATCTCTAATGACATTTCTGCCGCCCAATTTACCGTCACGCCACTTGCTCACTATGGACCCGAGAGACTCACCGGGAAGTTTCAGAGAGACCCGACCGAACAAACCAAACGGCACATCAGGTGTCCACACCGGGCAGGCGCCGACCCTCTGAAGCCCTGGCCCCCCCACTGAACCCCCAGAGCTGGCAAGGGGCAGCGGCGCTGCTCGGGGCGCTTCCGAGTGCACAGCCTGTCCACCCTCCCGCCGCGGGCCCGGCTGCCTGGACAAGGGGACCACGGGGTCGGCTGGGGACTACTCCCGGTTTCCACGCACTTGCTCCGCCCCGCCCGCCGGGGTGTCCCGGCGTCCCGCGAATCCAGGGCTCCGCCACCTACCTCGAGCAACATCTTCACATCCCACGCATCCTTGTCTTCGTTTGGATAACTTTTTGCCATATTATAGTGCCTTTCACCAGGTTTTACCTCTTGTGGAGTCTTGAGAATGCGAATCTATACTTAAAAAGATAATATGCTTAGAACACTTCAGGAAAAAAGTCACAAACTCTGAATACTGCATTGTTTTAGATACTCAAAAAATACTACAATTCTAGAGAAAAATGTTTTAGAACCAGAATTCCACAGAATTCTTCAGCTCTAAATATGCGATGTTTAAAAACAACGGGACAGGACTTCCGGCCAAGATGGAGGCGTAGGCGGACACACTGTGCCTCCTCTAACAACCAAAATTAAGGACAACAAATATTTAGAAACAAGAAAACAACCAGAACTTATAGAAAATTGAACTGTACGGAAGTCCAACAACCATTCATCCAGACCGGTAAGAGGGGCGGAGTCGCGGCAGGAGAAAGTGGAGGTGCGGACCTGGAACGCAAGCAGCAGTGGCGTGCAGTTCCCAGGTGCACGAGCGGCGGCTGGCGGTCCCCGGGCCCACAGGCAGCAGCTGGCGGACCCCGGGCACACGGGGGCGGCTGTGCAGAACCAGTGAGGCCGCACAGGGCGGCTGGCTGACCAGGTGGCCCCACATTCTCGCGCGCGGACGGTCCGGGCAGAGGGGAAGTGGCAGAGGGGACTGAATCCAGGAGAGAGCGGAGCAGGCGCCATTGCTCCCTCTCAGGCCCCACCCCCACATACAGCATCACAACCCAGCAACTGGGCTGCCCCACACTGGAGAGCGCCTAAGGCTCCATTCCTCACTGCGTAACAGCACTCGCGCGTGCACAGATAATCCGGGTGAAGGGGAAGCGGCGGAAAGGGCCAGAGTCCAGGAGAGAGCGGAACAGGCGCCATTGTTACCTCTTGGACCCCGCTCCCACCTATAGCGTCACAACCCAGCGACTGGGCTGCCCCGCCCTGAGGCTCCACCCCTCAGTACGTAATAGCCGCGACCAGACTAAAACCAAAACAAAACAAAAAAATCCCCACCGAAAAATGGCTCAAACCGGAAAACAAATAAAAGCCCCAGAGCCAATTCCTCTAAGCAGTGAAGAGATAGCCAACCTATCAGATGCACAGTTCAAAGCACTGGTCATCAAAATGCTCACAGAATTGGTTGATTTTGCTCACAAACTAGATGAAAAAATGCAGGCTACAATACGTGAAATGAAGGAAGATGCATGGGGAACTGATAGAGATGGAAGGAAAACTGGGACTCAAATCAATGGAGTGAACCAGAAGGAAGAAACTAACAACCAAACAGAAAACGAGGAAGAAACAAGAATTCAAAAAAATGAGGAGAGGCTTAGGAACCTCCGGGACATCGTTAAACGTCCCAACATCCAAATTATAGGGGTCCCAGAAGGGGAAGAGGAAGAGCAACAAGTGGAAAACTTATTTCAACAAATAATCAAGGAGAACTTCCCCAATCTGGCAAAGGAAATAGACCTCCAGGAAGTCCAGGAAGCTCAGAGAGTCCCAAAGAAGTTGGACCCAAGGAGGAACACACCAAGGCACATCGTAATTCCATTAGCCAAGATTAAAATGAAGCAGAGAATTCTCGAAGCAGCAAGGGATAAGGGGACAGTCATCTACAAAGGGGTTCTCATCAGACTGTCAGCTGATTTCTCAAAAGAGACCTTACAGGCAAGAAGGGGCTGGAAAGAAATATTTGAAATCTTGAAAAGCAGGGACCTACATCCAAAATTGCTCTATCCAGCAAAGCCGTTATTTAGAAGGGAAGGACAGATAAATCGCTTCTCAGATAAAGTCAAGTTCAAGGAGTTCATCATCACCAAGCCCTTATTATATGAAATGTTAAAGGGACTTATCTAAGAAAAAGAAGGTAAAAATATGACAATGAAAAGACAGCAAACTCACAGCTATTAAGAACCACACCTAAAACAAAAGCAAACTAAGCAAACAGCTAGAACAGGAACAGAACCACAGAAATGGAGATCATATGGAGGGTTAGCAACAGGGGCGTGGGAGGAGGAGAGAGGGGGAAAAGGTACAGAGAATGAGTAGCATAGATAGTGGGTAGAAAATAGACAGGGGGAGGGCAAGAATAGTATGGGAAATGTAGAAGCTAAAGAACTTATGACACATGGACATGAACTAAAGGGGGGAATGTGGGTGGGAGAGGGTGGGTAGGGTGGAGGGGAATGATGGGGGAGAAATGGGACAACTGTAATAGCATAATCAATAAAATATATTTAAAAAAAAAAAAAAAAAAAAAAAAAAAAACAACGGGACAAACATAGAAGGAACACATGTCAATGAATGACTCGTAAACTTACAAATGCACTCCCAAATTTTCATCTCCCCTGTATTTAGCTGAAAAAATGACAACGTAGTCCAAGATATTCATTGCAACCACAGTCCAGGAGCAGAGGCGCAGAACGACGAGACGCGCGTCACAGCAGACTCAGGACAGATGGTCACCAAGAGCAGGGCTGTCCCCTGCGCGCATCCCGCACTTTAACCCGCTGACGACAAAGCCGCGTCAGCGCGGTTGTCTCTGCTCCCCCCCTCGCCCCGCCCACCTGTGGGGGCACTCTGTCGGCCCTGCCACCGCGAGGGAGGGTCCCTGGGGCGGGCTGCGCAGCCTTGATGGCGGGCGGTCAGGGTGGGTTCCCGACGAGACGGGAAATGCGCTGTGACCGCGCACCTTCCCACCCGCCTGTCGCCGTTCGATCAGCTGTGTGTTTTCACCTCCTTCATCACACCCATTCTTTCAACTGGTTCCAAGTTCTAAAGCAGGGCTGTCAAACTCGCTTTCCCCGGGGCCTCGCGGTTGCCCTCAAAGGGCCGAAATCATTTTAGGACCGTGTAAATGTGACTACTCCGTAACTGTTAAGGAGCTGAAATTACATTCGGCCCTTTGAGGCAACTGCAAGGCTGATGTGGGCCCCGGTAAAAATGAGTTTGACACCCCTGTTCTACAACCAAAAGGAGTTTTATTTACTGATCCCATAAAACTCACACAAGTTGCTGATGTTTAAACGAGCGAGGCAGCCCGAAAGGCGCCACGCTGGGAGGGCCGCAAACACGTGTGCGGAGTGGGGAAGCGCGGCCCGGGAGGACGGCGCCCCGCCAGTGTGGGGGTGCGCGTGCGCACGCACACGCCGTACCGGCCCCGAGGGTCGCCGGAACAACGCCCGGCTCCAGGGACACGGGCGTCTCTGGGGAAGGGTGTGCTACAGTGGGCGGCTTCCCTGGCGCTGGCGCCGTACGTGTGCTGCCTACTCAAACAGTCGCTTAGAAAAGAAAACGCAAGCCCGAGAATGCACAGCGGAAAACAATTCTTAGCTTTATGCAAGGACTGTAAGAGTTTAACATTTGTAAGAATGATGTATAATTTCACACTTTTAAAAAAATCTCTAAATTCTATCTACAGAACCTGTAAGAATAGGGTTTAGTACAAAGAACCTAGGAAAAAAATAGAAATAGCAATTTCCATAGTTTCCATATCAAAGTGTCTGTCCAAAGCAACACCCAATTTCAAAACAGTCTTTTTAATCAGTCTTACGAATTGAGAACGATTGTACTATGAGACAGATCGTGGCTGCACACACGCTATTAGATCAGGGGGTGTGGGGAGAGGAGGCCTCTTGGTCCTGGCCGTGCAAACGCCTTGCGGTGCACACGGCAGTTCTCAGCAGCGCCTCTGACTCGGGACCCAGCGCCGTGTGCCGGGACTCTAGTGACAGACGGACCGCCCAATCAAAGGCAAAGAACACAAGGTGGGGGATAAAAGGCCGTGAACTCGGAGAAAGGAGAGATCACAGCAGCAAAAAAGCTTTCTGCCTAAAAGAAGCTTAAGAACAGACAACTTCATAACCTGTAAGTAATACCAAAAGCACCATGTACCATCAAACGAGAACTACCGGCCTTTGAGAACATCTATTTATGATTACACCTGAAGACAGGCTGCGGGGGGTGAACGTAAGTGACAAGCATCGGCATCACACACTCGTGAGAGACGTAAGCACGCGCATGATCGATACCTGCTCTATCTGTATTCCGTAGCCTTTAAAGCCTGCGTTGTCCCAGGACGTGTTCCGGTAGATGTCATCGACCCTGTCAATCAGCTCTATCTGTGTGAGAGAGGGAGAGGGTGGGGGGGGGAGGAGAAAATGCACATCTTTACTACTCTGCGAAATGTAACGGCTCCTGCGGGGAGGAAGGATCAGCTTAGAGAAAATGCCGTTATAAAAGTCTCCCCTGGTTACAACTGCCGTAACGATGTAATTCTTTACCACTGACACCGCTAACAAAGAGATCGCTCCCGGCCCCAAACGCACTACTGCCAGCAGAGTAAGACAGCGGCACACCGTATTACAGCGCCAGGTAATCAGATGTGTGCGAAGCCAAAATGCCCAGTAACAGGCTTTGTAAAACTGCCATCCCAGTCAACTACAGAAAGGAAAGTCAGCAGTCGATCCGTGTAACTAACGAAAAGAGTCCCTTCTAAGAAGCACTCCGTCTCCACTCCATCTCCACTCCATCTCCCGGCACGCTCCTTGGCACCCCCTCAGAGGGGGCGGGGCGCAGCGCCCGGCACTGCCAACCCTGCCCCCGGCCACCACCGGGCAGAGCTCAGCACCAAGGCCGCTCCCCGCCCTTCCTTCTGCACTCGGATGGACGTGGGAAGGGGGGCAGGGGCGTGGAGAGGGACGGCCCAAGAGCCGAGGGCGGTCCACACCACCTAAGAACAGAGCGTTCCTCCCCATCGCCTCCTCTAAGGTAACTTTCTTTCTTTTTTTTTTTTTTCATTTTTTATTTTATTTTTTTAAATCAGTATTTTTTTAATTGTTGATATTGTACAGTTTTCTGTCTTTTACCCCGCCCCAGCCCACCACCCCAGCCCTCCCCACTTCCCTCCCATTTCCTCCCCCCATAGTTTTTGTCCATGAGTCCTTTATACTTGTTGCTCTAAACCGTTCCCCTTTTCCCCTGAAATTCAATCCCCTCCCACTCTGGACACTGTCAGACTGTTCTCAAATTCAGTGTCTTTGTTTATATTATGCTTGTTTGTTTGTTTTGTTGATTAGCTTCCTGTTAAAGGTGAGATCATATGGTATTTGTCTTTCACTGCCTGGCTTATTTCGCTTAGCATGATACTCTCCAATTCCTTCCATGCTGTCTGCTCCCAGCCGAGCGGGCGCGCTTGGCTCAGACCGCTGTGAAGCACATTACAGGGCGGAAACTGCTGTTTGCTCGCAGGGGCTGTAAGACTAAGAAACTCGAGCTTTAAGAATAACCCTCTCATTATATTCATATTCTTGGTGCGATGAACAAAGAAGTAAATGAAGAGGAGCCCCTTGAGACAAAGCCCCATTAAGAAACTTTCTCGAGAAAGCTCTCTTACGTAGGAGCAAGAGTCACAATGACTTCACACACCGCTTCCACGGACCTGACAACGCACCCTTTCACGGGGCCTGGGAGAGAAGCGCGAGGGAAGGCGCCAGTGCGACAAAACAGAGAACGGGAAAAGCGAGGGTGGGGGGAGAAGGCTCCAACGCGAGGCTCTCGGTCCATGAATAGCCGCATTCTCTCATTTCCTCAAGGGCACTCGGGCGGTGCCAAGTTCGGAGGGATGAGATCACACTGATAGAGGAGGTCAATGAAACCTGACCCCCTGACCTTTCAAATCACACAGTGAATGCTTAAAAATCCCCGTCGATGCTTCCATCGCCTGCCCTTCCCGCCTCGGCCCTCCCTCTGGGTGGTTCCCACCACAAGAGTCCCATCTGCTCCGCCAGAGTCCAACGACCAGCTGTGTCGTCCCTCAGACTGGACCGTCTTCTCTGACGCGCACACAGCTAAGACACGCAGGCTCCCACAGGCACCTCTGCCACGCGAGAGCACGCATCCGCGCGTGTCGCCAAGGAGACGACCGCCGTCTCAGCAGGGATATTTTCCAAGAACTCGCTTCTAGGAAGAGAGGCCTAAACCTAAAGTGCGCAAAAAAGCTGATGGGCAGGAGGTAATAGTTCAAAGGCAAAACAGATTTTCAAAACCTTGAGTACAGAATCTCTATGCGGCAACGTGAGAACCTCGAAGGACAGCCCTCAGATACAGCACAAAGCATCGCAGCGTCTGAAGCGGACCCGGCTTCACGAGGCGTCGACGCGCGGACGCTCACCAGGTAGTTGGTGGTGGTGCTCTCCTCCCCGCGGCCCATGTGCCTGTAAAAGCGGTGGTCCGCCACCGCCAGCAGCGTGCAGGTGTTCTTCAGGGGGTGGGGCTCGGCTCTCCTCTTCGCCCGAGGGGCACGCTCTAGTGTGAATTTGTACGCACTGGTGAGTCAAAATTTGTCAAAACGGAGTTTTTTTATCGTAGCCCTTTAAATCTAGCGTGTTTTTGAAACAAACATTACTTGAGTTTGTATGTCTTGAACAAAAAAACACTTTGGAGGAGAAGAGGAAAGCAGTATGAGGTTTAAAATCGTAGAATTCAAAACCAAGGAAAAGTGTCTCCGTAATTTCTAAAAGGAGACGACGTTACAAAGCACTCAGAAGTAAAGCAGTCCCGTTTATTGCTGGGCTCTGAAGCTCTCACTTTATTCTGGAAGTCCATGAATGAACCAAAGTAACGGTAAAAATGTCAAGGTACTCACACATTAAAAATTAGTTTGTGTTAACAGGTTGTTTTTCTTATCAAATAATCAAACTATTTAAGAATTTATTTACATACTAAGCCCTGGCTGGTGTGGCTCAGTGGACTGAGCACTGCCCTGCAAACCAAAGGGTCGCTAGTTCAATTCCCAGTCAGGGCACATGCCTGGGTTGTGAGCCAGGTTCCCAGTAGGGACCGCGCAAGAGGCAACCACACACTGATGTTTCTCTCCCTCTCTTTCTCCCTCCCTTCCCCTGTCTTGGAAAATAAATAAATAAAATCTTAAAAAAATAAAATAAAAATTTATTTACATACAATGTGCTAGTAATATTTTCTAAGGTTTTCAAAAAGGAGGACAGTAGACTATTTCTCCAAGATGGTTGTTTTCAAACGACTCTAAATGGATCCGTCCCAAACCGATCAGCTCCTTCTCTCTACACAGCAGAGAACTCTCGTTACCAACTAACTTCTTATAAACTGATCTAAAGGTTGTTCTACAGCAGTATTATTTTGTCATTTTTAAATACCTGCAAATAAAGAATACTCCCCTCGGAATTTTTTTTTGAATTTTATTTATTTAATTTTAGAGCGAGGGAAAGGAAGGGAGAGAGGGAGAGAGGAACCCCCGTCAGTTGCCTCTCACACGCCCCCTACTGGGCACCTGGCCTGCAACCCACTCAGCCACACCAGCCCGGGCTCCCTCAGACGACTGAATTCCCCTGTCCCCGGTCTTTTCTTACGTCCAATCTTTATTGTTACCACTGTGTTCTAGTGCTTTCACTTCTTACATTATTGGCAAAAGAACTTCAACATTTCTGAACAAAACTATTTTCAACGTGATAGACGTTTTTTTAAGGAATTAGCAATCACCCCTATCGAAGACAGCCGTAATGCTTGTTTTTCATTTGAAACATGTTTTCTAAGTCTTACCATCACGGGGCTCTCTGTCTATCAGCCCTTCTGGAAGCAAATCTCCATCTTCCGCCTTTACGTAACCACACACTTTTGAAGACTGGAAACGTGAAACATTCTTGATATCTTCAGATTTATAAACCAACATTCTTTTGTCTTTAGTATCATTAATTAGTCTCCAAAGTGGCTGAAATAGAAAAAAGAATAATTAAGACAGAAAATATAAAAATTTCTAGCCCTGGCTGGTGTAGCTCAGTGGATTGAGCGCGGGCCTGTGAACCAAAAGATCGCGGTTCGATTCCCAGTCAGGGCACATGCCTGGGTTGCAGGCCAGTTCCTGGCAGCGGACACACGAGAGGCAACCGTACATTGATATTTCTCTCCCTCTCCCTCTCTCCTACCCTTCCCCTCTAAAGATAAATAAATAAAAATCTTTAAAAAAAAAAAAAAAAGAAAGAAAAAAAAAGTAAAGTCTTTTTTTTTTTTAGTCAGTATTTTTTAATTGTTGATATTGTACAGTTTTCTGTCTTTTACCCCGCCCCAGCCCACCACCCCAGCCCTCCCCACCTTCCTCCCATTTCCACCCACCCATAGTTTTTGTCCATGAGTCCTTTATACTTGTTGCTCAAAAAAAAAAGTAAAGTCTTAAAAAAAAATTTCTAAACATGAAATTCTTGCATCCTTCCTTGTTTTTGTTTTGTTTTTTAAAAAACCCTCACCAAAGGACACGCCCATTGATTTCAGAGAGGGGAGGGGAAGGAGAGAAACATCCATCGCTGCCTCCCACACGGGCCCTGAGCAGAGACCGAACCCGCACCCCAGGGCATGGGCCCTGACCGGGGATCAAACCCGCAACCCTTCGGTGTGCCGGATGACACTCCAGCCAACTGAGCCACACCAGCCAGGGTCCCTTCCTTGTTTTTAGATAACATCCATTTCCAGGTTATTAAAATGACAAGTCGTTTTATCAAAAATAAACCATTCCAATTTTCATCACAGTGTTTCTATGCTGGTAAAGAAATACATGGGCTATTCATTCTTTGACGTTTTCTGTACACAAAGAGGAGCATTGTGTTGCACAAGTTATGAAGTCTTTCCGAAGACCCGGAAGAGAACAGGCACCCCCTTTTCCACCCACTGGCGCTGTTCCAGGTGACAGACACCCAGCAACACAAGTCAGACAAGGTTTCGGTTCTTGGGCTTTTTCATTCCAGCTTCCTTAACATCTTTTTATGTCCAGGGAAGAATAAACACATTTTCATGCGAGAAGACTAAAAACTTGTAACAATATGCCTAGAATTTACTAGTTTCATGGAAAGCAGTTATTTAAAAATCTTCACTTATAAGATTATAAGGCCACGGTAAGTGAGAACTAACATACTCGGAAGGCCACCCAAGTCGACAGGATTTTTCCGCGGCCGTCTTCCGCCATGCGGAATGTGCCCCTGTGTATAGTGTGCACAGCCACGTTTTGCTACTGATTTCTGCCTCAAAAATCTGGGCAAAAAAAAAAAAAAAAAAATGCCCGTTAAACATGGCAAAATACAGTAATTTAAAACCAAGTTCTTCTCTGTAGGGAACCGGCCTCATCAGAACTGAACGGCCTGTGAGAAACAAACGAAAAAGATATAAAATTTATACACACACACACACGTGTGTATCCACACCCATCCTGGAAATGAAACTAAAATCACAAGAAAACACTACTTCCCGCCCACCGGGAAGGCGGTAATCAAAAACACACCCAGTAACGGACAGGAACGGGCGAGACTGGGGACAAACCAGACCCTCGTGCACTGCTGGCGAGAACGCAGCGTGAGCTGTAAAGCGCACCACGTGGGCAACGGTGAGAGTGCGAAGTGCAGCTACTACGGAGAGCAGCGTCACCACACGACCCAGCAACCCCGCTCCTCGTTTCTACCCAAGAGAAACGAAAACGCGCTCAGACAGAAACCTCCCACAGACGATCACAATACTGTGCATAATAGTGGGAAAGAAAGCAACTCCAACGTCCCCCTGGAGAAGGAAGAAGCAGAATGCGGTGTACCCCCGAGTGGGGCCTTAACTGGTAACAAAGGAAATGAGGCTCTGACACAGGCTGCAGCATGAATGGAACTTGAACACACGCCCAGTGGAAGAAGCCGGCCACGGCGCACCACTTAGTGTGTGACTCCGACCACGGGAAACGGCCAGGCAACCCTAAAGGGCGAGCACCAGGTCGATCAGAGGTTGCCTAGGGCCCGCGGAATTGGGGGGAAAGGTTGGTGGGCTACTGAAGGCAAGAGGTTTCTTTAGGGGGTGATCGAATGTTCCAGAGGTGGTCGTGGTGATAACTACACAACTCTATAAACCAAGGAAAAACCACTGAATTATGTACTTTAAATGGGCACATTGTACAGTATGTGAACTGCATCTCAATTAAGCTGTTGAATACACGCATATATATTCTCCTTCCGTAATCCGGGTACCAGGCAGATTTAAGAAACAATGGTTACGGAACCTCAGGGATAACTAACCAGCTCCTGGGCTGCTGCCGGGCCTACGAAGAGGAGAAGAGAAATTTCTTTGTATCCTGGTACAAACATTTCTAACTTCATATTAACAGTTTTGTAACACGGCCCGCCCAACACAGAGAAAGACAGCAGGCTTTGGGATCAGAGACCCGTGGGTTCAAACCTCCACTGTCCCCCATGCCCCATGCCCCAGAAAGTACCTTATCTGAATACAGCTTTCCTCACTGGGGAAAGTAGTGAGAGCACCTATTTTAAAGACAACGTAAAGTAACGAATCCGGTTAAATACTAAAGTGTCAAAACAGAGGCCGTTAACTATCACTACTACCAAAAGCAAATCCTATCATCACCATTACTAGTTAAGTGGCTGGGGAAAACCACCTGGTGAATAACGAGACTGGAGGCCAGAACTCCGACCGGACGGGAAAGCGAAGGCAGAGACTCGGGAGAGACTGCGTGGCTGCGCGCCGACCCCCAGCGCTCACGTGCCCCGGAAGCCTTCACTCGAGCGGGCGCGGTCACAGGTACCGTGCGTCGGTGCCGTCACCGCGGCCCAGAGTTCTCTTGTTTTCCTAGAGATGGGGAATCACTTCGGCCCACAAATCTGCTTTGTTTTCCGGGCTAGAACCTGACTCAAGGCTCTGTGTGCCGCGCCCAGACGTGACCCGGACAGCCGAAGCTTCGGCGGCCAGAAGGCTAACGGGGGCGTGGCCAGGGCCCGAGTTCCCCACACCTCCCTCTTTGAACCTCGCAGAGCATGAACTATCACCGCTCCTTACTGATCTCGCATTTCCAGAGCATCTAGGAAAGGGAGGGGAAATGGACAAATAAGACTTCGCCTTCACCCTTGAGAATGTGTACACGTATAGTAGGGTTGTTAAAGAAAGAATAAGGAAAGTGAGTCACGAGGGGAAGTTTTCTCTTCCTGTTGTACACCCCACATGACTTTTTACAGTATTTAGACACACAGGATGCGTGTCACCCTGCTGGTGTGGCTCAGTCGGGTGGAGCATCGTCCTGCAAACCGAAAGGTCATTCGTTCAGTTCCCGGTCAGGGCCCATGTCTAGGCTGTGGGTTTGGTCCCCAGTCAGGGTGTGTGCGAGAGGCAGCAGACCGATGTTTCTCTCTCACATCAGTGCTCCTTTCTCTCCCTCTCCGCCCTTCCCTTCCCTGCTCTCTCAAACCAATAAGCATGAACTCAGGTGAGAATTTAAAGAAGAAAATACAGAGTGCATCTTATAATAGCTTCTTGGCTGTTTGTAAAAAGTATTATCTTCTTAAAAAAAAAAAATCTACTTTCCTGGTTAAAGTACTTTAAATACAAGAAGAAAATTAAGTATCATTACAGACTTTTGTCTGCTTAAAACAACTGCAAAATAACTTTTTAAAAATCAGATTTGTAAGTGAAGTCAGACAGAAAATGACAAGAACCATATGACTTCACTCATATGTGGGATGTGAAATAAAAAGCAACAAACAAACAAACAAAACAAACAAAAGATGAACTCATACAGACAACAGAAAGGTGGTTACCAGGGAGAGAGGGAGGGGGCGGGAGGGGACCAAAGAGGCCACAGGGGTCAAGTACGTGGTCATGGAAAGAGACTACTTCGGGTGGTGAGCACGCACCTGAGCACAGAGACGTCATATTACAACGTTACACACCTGGAATTCCTGTTGTTACTCCAATAAATTTAATAGAGAAAAATGAAAACAAAATGCATGCTGAAAAATGCACGTGCAGACTTACCTCTATGTTATATTCCGCCGTGTCTGTGTTGATCCGTATTGTAACATCATCGTCTCCTATATGGGCTAGAACCCGAGAGTTAGGCTCACCTGAAGAGGGAAAAAAATCTTTCATTATTAAAAACATCTACATCAAAAACTACACCATGCACAGCTGCCACTGAAAACCAACGGAGCCCTTCGTCAGCGCGAGCGAGCCCGCGCTGAGGCCTGCCGCTGCGGGAGTCCCGGGCCAGCCAGAGAGTCTCCCTCCACGGGGTGGCGGGGGTGGGGGGGGGCCTCGCTCCGGCCGACTGAAAGCTCTCTCTTTGCCTCCAGCTTCGTATGAGAATGACCTAAATCTGTCTGTTTTGGAACAAAACAAACCAATGTGTAGATTTCCTTCTGGAATAACTTTGCCTATTTGGGAGTAAGAAAGAACCAAGAGGAAGCAGAAAGCGTAATTTGGAAAACAGAGGTCTTGAACTGTATTATTTGACAATGCTTTTTGGACAGAGTAAATAAGTATTTATTATTTTTGTAAGTGAACAAAAATAATAAATTTAAAAAACAATGAATTTTCTTTAAAAAACAGTTTGTGATGCAGATGAACGTAAAATTTTGCCTCGCAAGCATGTTTTACGTAAGCAATTAAATTATAGCATGCCACGTGACAATTACAATGCCATTTTTTCTTACTGTAGAAAGTTCCAGAAGATAAACCACAATTGCTAGCTTGATATACTTTCTTAAATAAATACATAACAGGATCATGAAGTCAATTGTTTCATCTGCCAGCTGCCCTGTTAAAATCTCAGAAGGATGTCTACAACCCTCTTCTGGAGAAAAGAGGTGAAATTCCCATCCCGGGAGAGGATGGTCACTGGGATCATCAAAGTAGCCGGCTGGTCTGCCATGCTGGAAACACCCACATCATCCTGTTTGAACGTTTCTGCTCCCAAAGGCAGACGGCTCACGTGGAACAAAGAGCAGCTCTTTGATAACCCTGCTCCCTCCTCCCAGCAACGAACACGCAGCCGAGTGCGAGCTGGACCCCGGAACCCAGACGCAGAGGCAGGCGCGCAAGCCGCACACTCACCGACCACGTGCCCGCTGAAGAAGTCTTGCCACCTGACGCTGTACTCGCTCTCCTCTTTGCCGTCCACCACCACAACTTTGAAATTTCGGGAAAAGCGTTCGGTACTCGATGTCAAGTATAATTTAAAATGCCTAAAGAAAGAATGCATCTGAATGTTACTCTAGTAACACAAAGTGGAAACCTAGTTTTCACTTAATTCAACTTTCATTTTTACAAAAGCTGACATGCAACTCTGACTACCATTTCACTAGGCACGTAGAGCCCCGCGACTCCTGCAGAACCAGAGAGGCTGACGTCTTCAGTTGTAAGAATGCGGCAGACCGAGAGCACCAGAACGGGGGGGAAGGTTCCAACGGCGTGGGCATTCATCTTTCCTGGGGACTCCGAGGGACGCAGAAACACACACATCCACACAGTGCAGGCCGGAGTCCTGCTTGTCTCGAAAACTTAAAAACTGGTATTATCAGTGGCCACTTATGGAACACTCACTCAATACCCGATGCTCTGTTTATCTCATCTCCACTTCACGGAGTGAAAACTGCAGCTTGGAGGTTACTCAGCACACTCAATGTTATACAGCTGGTAAGTGGTAGGAATTTACCAGTTTTGTAACTGAGTATAAAAGTTGCCTCGGTTTGTTCAGAAGCCTGTACTATGCTGCCTCTGGCAACCAATCTGACCTTACTGCTGTGCAAAATTAATAAATGCTACTTTTCTGTATTTAAAAGCACTCATGCTTTTTTCTCCTTCTAAAGAGAATTTATCTTGAAAAAGTTAATCCACAATCCCATAAGAAAATAAATACAAGGCAAAAAGCAAAACAGACATTAAAATACCACTACAGCTCTTTAGTTGGCTTAATATTCTTTTATTTTCTACCAGTTTCAGACCTGACTAAAAACTGGGCATGGGCCTCGCTGGTATGGCTCAGTGGATTGAGTACAGGCCTGTGACCCGAAGGGTCACTGGTTCGATTCCCAGTCTGGGAACATACCTGGGTTGCAGGCCAGTTCCCCATTAGGGAGCACGTGAGAGGCAACCACACACTGATGTTTCTCCCCCTCGCTTTCTCCTTCCCTTCCCCCTCTCTAAAAATAAATAAAATCTTCAAAAACAAACTCAGCACGGTGGACAAAAAGTTTTCAATCATTATTTACAGAGTCCTCTCAGCGTGCCCGGGAACACCAGAGATAAAGAAGGGCACATTTTTCATCTTAGCCACAGGAACAGATTTTGCTGTGGTGCTGAAAACACAAAATGTTACTTCCCCATGGGTCTGCACAAGTCTGAACCGCCTGCAAGTATCTAGACTGAGACCGTCGCCATGGCAACGAGTATTTTTAAAGTTTCTGAGCACAACAAGGTAATTTTAGTTTGCTTGTGTGTGTGTGCTTTAACGGTCACAGGGAAGGAGACCACAGAACCTTACTTCAGAAAACTCTGGAACGCTTTCTCCTGCCACCCTAAAACATACCCTCCCGCGCTTTCACAGACGGGACTTCTCTCCCATCGGCTACGCCGAGAACTTTGAAAGGCATCCCTAGTAAAAATGTCTTATTGTTTACTTTCAGTGCTCTCCGGGAGTCTCAATATCACGTCTACTTAATGTTCTGTCCAGAAAAATCGCTCGAGTCGCACTCTTCAGTTTCAACACTTAATAATCCGCTCTACTGCAAAGGCCAGGCAGGGCCAGGTGGTGGTGAAACCCCTGCTTTTTGAGCATCTAGCCCACAGGGGGCGCACACGAGGCCCAAGGGTGGCCCTCCGCCTGGTTTATCCACCCGGCACCTCAGTTCTACCCTGGGGCAGCGCTGAGCGCTCGCTTCACTGTTAAGGAGCAGGTACAGGTACGCAGTCCTAACATGACATTCAGCCCTTTGAAGGCACCCACGAGGCTCATGAGGCCCCCCCGTGAAAATGAGTGTAACAGCCCAGGTCTAATCTTTACCTTTCAGTTATAAAATCTCCAACAGAATGTTAGTCAGAATTTACAGTTTACTCTATCCTCCCAAAATTATGTGAAGTCATGTACTTACAGACTCCTTTTAGCATTTTCGTTATCTTTCTGACTGTTGATTTAAGGATTTACAGTAACTACAAACTGGTGTTAATCCATATGAATTAACATTTTATGTTTTGTATACATCACAAAATGATCATCACAGTAAGTCTAGTTAATATTCGTCACTATAGTTTCAAATTGTCTTTCTTGTGATAAGAACTTTTAAGACATGTTCTCTGAGCAATTTTCAAATACACAATACAGCATCACTAACTATAATCGCCGTGCTGTGGATTACATCCCCAGGACGCGTTTATTTTATATAACTGGAAGTTCGTACCTCATATCTATTTTGAATGACCCACGAACATATTACTGACATCTCTGGAATACTTTACTTTTTTAAAATAATCATCAGTATGAATTTTAGAATAAGCAATAAACAATGTTAAGAATCATGACAGACTAATTATAACAATTACAAATCTTTAAAAATGCAACTTCCGAAGATACCCTTATACACCTGAAACTACGTAATACTGTTATGTCAACTGTAATTGGAAAAGTAACCGCTGGAGAGAGAAATACCTTACTTTTCTGCTCTGGCCAAACCAAGCCCCGCCTGCCCCAACGCTCCTCCAGGACTAATTCCAATTACCTCTTCAGCGCCGAAAAGCTCAGCAGTGTTTCCAGGTGCGTCGGAGCCTGCAGGTCCCTCTTGCGCACCGAGTGCTGCCGGATGCTGGACTGAGCCAGGAGGTCGTAGTCGGAGAGCAGAGAGTCGAGCTCCTCTGCAACGAAGGCAGAAAGTGATGAGCACGTCGCCCCGGTAACCAACAGCAGCATTTCCACAGTGAGAGTCAGACACCAATCCCTTCCGAACGTAACACGTTAGGAAGTGCCCAGCACAAAACCTGTGAGGCATCCTTACCAAAAAGCACACATCAAACCTGAATCTAATCAAGATCTAACCTCTAGTTTTGAAGACATAAATATCGAATATTGCCACATTAAATAACCTTAGCAAGCAACCAGCCACACCCAGAATGTCAGAATTCGGGCAGAACACATGACCCAATTTCTTCAGGAAGTACATGGCATCATGGGGCAGAGGGAGGGGTGGAGACCTAACAGACAAGAGTGTGTCAAGCAAGCCGAGGTGCGAAAACGCTCTTAGGTCCTCGGTCACACAGCGCACCTGAGGAAGGACGCCGGCGACCCTTAGGGAAATCGGAACACAAGGCCGTGTTCACACCAGACAGTGGGCATTTTGAGATCTCAGAGTACCATGTTATGCAATGACCTAACTTCTCAATTAAAGGCATTTCTGGCCTGTGTGTTAAGAATTTCTAAGATCAAGGTGGCCAATTCGACCTATCCACTGCCAACCTGGGCTACATCAATTTCTCATCGGTTGATGTGTAGCAAGAAAGAGCAACAAATGCATTAATGACCTCAGCAAACCAAAACTGGGAAAGTAAACCTTTTATAGAAAAATCACATATTCCAAATCAAAGAGCAAAAAGTGACACTCTCCCCATCACTGCTACCCTCAACAGGCACAGCAGATTTGCAATCCAGGGGACACCAGGAAGTAGCAGTGATAAGACTAAACTAATCCCTGGGGAAAACCAACATTAATTATCTCACCAGACGGACTTGGAACCCAAGCAGAGCCCAGACCGCTGCTCCAAAAACAGTGCAAACACAAGAATGTTCTTATTTGATACAGAGCGAGAGTAAACACCGTAAAGTGTGCGCTGCCCTGTAAGTCACTTGTCATCAACAGCAATTCTGCTGCCTCTTGCAACAAAATCAGGAGAATTTTTGGAATACAATTTTGGTGACTTAAGTCTCAGTAGAAACTGTCTAAAAATATTTGAGCTGACGCTTTTCTTGTCTCTCTCTCAACGAGTATCACTGCAGAAGCAATGGTATTCAAAATCATTCCTCTGGACTTCAGATGCTCTCAAAATAGAGCAGCTTAAAATACAAGAGAACTGCTATGAGGTTCAACAGGCTCCCAAGACCATGGATAAAATACAGAACCGACCCAAAGCCTTCTTCTTCCCCCAGACTTCCTTGTGTCGGTCACTCCCTCACTGCTGTGGGCCAGCTCCTAAGCTACGTGCTGAGACACAGCCTCACACGGAACCGAGCCGCTGCCTAATGCAGCTCTCACTTTACCGCGGGAGAGACAGACGATCCGCAGGCAAAGACCAGTCGGCGCTGGGGGCGTCAAGGCGGGACGGCAGACGTGGGGAGCGGGAAGGGCCCGTCGTAAAGTGTGGTCAAAGAGGAGCACCGCCGCCCGGGCCACCCCGGAGACAGCTGGGGCCGGCCCGCTGCCTGCCGCACGAGCAAAGTCGGTTCTCCCTAAGTCCACTCAAGGGTCCCGCTCAAGACACAATCACACAAAGTAGCAGCAAATTTCACATTTTCTGGGGCCCACCACTCTCTGCTAATCAAATTACCTTTTCAACTTAATCCAGAGGCCCTGATCTGCGTGGCTCGGTGGGTTGGGCCCCATTCTGCAAACCAAAAGGTTGCCGGTTTGGTTCCCAGTGAGGGCACATGCCTGGGCTGCAGGCCAGGTCCCTGGCTGGGGGCGTGCAAGACGCAACCTATCAATGTTCCTCTCTCTCTAAAAATAAATAAGTAAATAAAATCTTTTAAAAAATTAAAATAAATTTCATCCAGAGGAACACTGTGTCAGAAGCCATCAATCAATCACTTTTACCACCTACGGATGGATGGTTGTTTGGTGATGTGCCCTTGCTAATGTCTATAATACTCAGCAACACCAATAAAAACCTTCAAGAAGCTGCCCTGGCTGGTGTGGCTCAGTGGACTGAGTGCCAGTCTGCGAACCAAAGGGTGGCCGGTTCAACTCCCGGTCAGGGCACGTGCCTGGGTTGCGGGCCAGGCCCCCAGTAGGGGGTGTGTAAGAGACAAGCACACATTCACGTTTCTCTCCCTTTCTCCCTCCCTTCCTCTCGCTAAAAAATAAACAAAACCTTAAAAAAAAACAAAAAACAAAAAAAACCTTCAAGAAGCTGACCGTTTATTCAACAATTTTTGAGTGTTTGTTGCCTACAAGACATCATACTGGGTGTTCTATGTTATGTGCACAAACATCCCTGGGGTGAGTCCCATTTTCCAGAGGACCAAACAGACTCAGGGAGCACAGAACTGGGATCTGGACTCAGGCCTGCCTGGCTGACAACCCCAGGCTTTACTGACACCATACTTTCTCAACTCCTTCAAGACAGGCTAGCTCTTCCCGGACCATCTGCTGCTTCTTGGCCTCCTACTTTTTGACAAGACATCCAAACATGACCTCGCCTCCCTGTGACTTTTGAAGCCCTGCGCTAATTCCTTTCTTCCGGCACTTTTGAATTATATTCATTCTATCTCACAAGCAGACTGTAAAATGGCCAAAAGGGAGCTCTGTTTTACCCATCACAGCACCCTTACCTCACAACACCCAGCACAGAACCTTGCGTGGAAGAGCACCCTGAGGCTCACGAATTGCACAAATTCTCACTGCCGAGATGCTGGTACAATCCTTCCCTCTTCAGCTTCCTGATACAGACAGGTTGGTACATGAACTCGGTTTCATTCAAGATCATAATCACTCCTACTGACTGAGAAACGCGACCTCAATACTGTAGTGTCATTGTCAACGTTACAGGCCGGTCCTCCTCAGCGTGTGCTCCCGCAGCAGCAGCAGCCGCCACCGCGGCCGCCTCACCTGGGAACTTGTTGCACCTGGGAACTTGTTCAAAGGCCCGCTGTCAGGGTCTCCTCCCCCAGTCCATCGGAAACTCCTGGGGTGGGACCCAGCAGCCTGCGCTTAGCCTGCCTGCCAGGTGGTGCGGATGCGCGCTCAAGCCTGAGCCCCGCTGAGCCAGGCTAACGGGAGGAAGGGACTCAAAGAAAAAACCTTCCAACACAGGACGGAGCTCAACGTCCAGCCTTGCGTTATTTTTATAAACAAACGTCAGAAAAACAAGGTACTAACTGCAAAACAGGTAAGTTACGGCGCTTCCAAATGACAAAAAATGCAATCATTTAAATGGTTTAAAGAACAAGTTTGTAAGAACATGGGGAATATGTATGCTACAATATTAAACGAAGGTCGATTTTTTTTTTTTAAATCTACACATATGGCATTATCTTATCTACAGATAAAAATAGGCCTAGAAAAAATAATAAGAGCAAGACAGTGACGTTACTGGTTACCTTTAGGTATACTTTCTACATCACAAGTACTTCTTCCGTGTAGCCTGCTGAAGCACTTTGAAACACTTAATGACTATGTCTCCACTGTCACGTGTCCTCTTATGACAACTGGAGGCCCCCGCTGCTGGGTGCTCCGGAGCCACTGCCAACAGCAGGGAAGAGGCCGGCGGACCGAGACGGACCGATCGCCTGCCCGCGCTGCTGTCCTGGACCCAGCGAGTGACTCGTCAGATGCTCCGCACTCGCTGCTCTTCCCTTCCCGAATTTCAGCCGCCGGTGGCATCAGTTTTCTACAGTTTGTCCGACAGAATTTGTATTTCCCCCACTTTCCGAGTCTTTAACCCTTTACCCATCTCCAAATCTCTCAATAAATGCAACAGAAGCCATTCTTAGCTCAGTGTGCGGTCATAATCTCTGCGAGAAACTCCACAACAGCTGCCCGGCCCTCTCCAGGATGAGGACATCTTCCTCGACGTCCACAAATCACTCCACAACCGCCCTAACCCCCCCGAGCCTTCCTCACTCCACTGGCTGCAAACCCAAATCGGAGAACAGCAGACCACTCAAAAGGTCAGACTGGGTGGGGCACTGAGCGATCTGGGGGCCCTTCCCGGCCCTCCCTGCTCTTCCCGGCCACCTGCTGTGGTGCCCCGCACTCGGCCTCCCACCTAGTCTGCCCTCAGGGGCCCTCCCCTTCCTCACCGCCTTTGTGTCTTCTCCACCGCACCCCTCCTTTCTTGCGCACACATTCAACACTTCATTACCCCCTTCCACTAGATTCCACCTACTCATTCATTCCGTATTTATCGAAAACCTCCTACCTTCCACGCATGAGGGATATAATGGAGAAAGAGAAACACATTTCCAATATTGCGACACTGGTGCAAAGACCACCACACAGAAAATTATCATGGAAGGCCCTGGCTGGTGTGGCTCAGTGGACAGAGTGCCAGCCTGCGAGCCAGAGTGTCGCGGGTTTGATTCCCCGTCAGGGCACACGCCTGGCTTCTGGGCCAGGTCCCCAGTGGGGGGCATGTGACAGGCAGCCATACACTGATGTTTCTCTCCCTTTCTTTCTCCCTTGCTTCCCCTCTCTAGTAATAGATAAATAAAATGTTTTTAAAAAAAACTTAAAAGAAATGACCGTAAAGTATGCTGAGCACCAAGGGAGTGGAGGCTGCGGGAAGTTAGGGAAGGGTGCAGCGGGGCATGTGCCCTGCCTGCTGGGCCAAGGGATGCTTTCCCAGGGAAACGACACTGACATTAAGAACAAAAGGATGAGGAGGAAGCCGAGAGAAGGGGAAAGAAAGGAGAAGGTTCAAAGGAGAGGACAGAACACTGGCTGAGGTTCCCAAGAAACAGAATTCTCAGAGTAACGAAAGCAGCTTAGGCTGGAGCGCAGAACCGCAAGGGAACGTGAAGAGGGGTGAGCCTGGAGAGGCAGGCCGAGGTCCGGTGAAGGGCCACGGGACTGAATTACAGGTGCGGTCATTGGACAAGGCCGGCAGCTGGGCGTTAGAAACTTCGTCGTGTCTGCAGGCTGGAGTGGGCTAGCGGGACACGGGCGGAGTCAGGGAAATCAGCGGGGAAACAGCCAAGCAACTCAGGTGAGGATAGTGAGAAGGCCACCAGACTTCTGGCTTGGGTACTGGGAACATAGTGGTACCACAGCCACTGAGATTTTAAAAAGAAAAGAGAGCCCTGGCTGGTGTGGCTCAGCAGACTGAGTGCTGCTGACCTGTGAACCGAAAGGTTGCTGGTTCAGTTCCCAGTCATGGCGCATGCCTGAGTTACTGACCAGGTCCCCAGCCAGGGGTGTACAAGAGGCAATCAATCGATGTTTCTCTCCTCCTCCTTTCTATCTCCCGTCCCCTCTCTAAAAAAAAAAAAAAAAAAAAATTAAAAAAACCTTTTTTAAAAAAGAAAAAACCAACCACGAGAAGGAGCAGGTTCAGATGAGGGCTGGACAAGCAGCTGATATATGAGGACAGCTGGACGCTTGAAGACCCTGGTGTCCTGGTGGTCCATACTCTGTCTTGTCCCTTACATATACAGTTTACAATTACACTGTTCGTTTACATAGGGCTTTTTTGCATTAGGTCATCACAGGTTGGCAATTACGTCACTGGTAAGTCATATAGTGATCTTAGGGGGGGAGAGAGCAGATCCGTCAGTGCGTGCCTTTCGACACTGACATCAGTGGTAAGAAGCAGCAGATACTTTGTTCCTTCTACCTGTTCTCCCGGAAGAAAGAGACAGCTGGACCTCCAGGCCTGCGAGAAACCGGCTTTCTAGATGTGAATGCGGAGCGGCCTACCGATTTGGTGAACCTCCCACTCGACCCTTCTCCTAGGTCCACACCGTTTCATTTACGGAATTAGCTTTTACGGCCACTGACTTCGGTGCAATGCCTTAAAGTATACCCGTATTTCTCTCGTCAAGCCCAGAGCCAACATTCTGGCAATAAAACGGACTTTGAAACAGTGACGAGTTGAATGAGAAGAGTCTGGGAACATCTGTGGATTTTTTAACTTAATTTCTCTTTTCTTTTTGCAATGAATGGCACCTCCAGGAGCGCAGCGCGCTAGTGTGATGCAGAGCGCCCGCTGCGCGGAGCACAAGGCCTCCTCCAAACGCCACCGGCAGCATTGTGCTGCTGCTTCTGGGGGCAGGAGTGGGAGAGAGGGCGCGCTGCTGCCGCGTGCTTGTGCTGCTTGTGCCGAAGACCACTCTCCAGGACGCCCCAAGACACCCAGGACCGGGGTGGCCTGGCCCGGTTCGGCGCGGTGAGCCGCAGGCACGGGCGCCTCCCTCCTCGGGACTCGGAGGTGAGGAGAGAGGAGCTGTGGCCCCCGCTGGGCCCTGGAGCCCAGGTCCTGGGCACTGAGGTCTTCACTTTACGGCCTGATGCCAGTTGGGAAGGATTAGCTGCCCCAAATAACTGCCTGTCAAGAGCTCCTCACCAGGGCTGGGACGGAACCTGGGCCCGAACCTGGGCCCAGACTCTCTAGCAAGACCGGTCCGTGGAAGCTGAGCTGAGGTGAGAGTCCACACGGCCCAAGGCGACCGACCTCTGGAGAAAGCCGGACTGGCCCGTAAGACCCCCGAGCTGAGAAGGACGCACACCAGGGCGGGCAATGAGACGGCTCCCACCCCTGCCAGCACTGTCCCCGCCTGGTCCCAGGCTGCACCTTCTCTCCTGCGCTCATTCTCCCGATCAACCGAACAGGCAGAGCACTCCGGACGTGCTCCATCTCACACACCTGTGAACGCGGAGGGGGCAGCAGCGCGTGGGCAGACGGATACGCGAGTGTGCCACTTCGGAGAACACGTCTACGTCAGAGACAGCAGTTACCAGAATACAGTCAAAAAGGGAAACCAAGGCAGCAGAGAAACTTGCCAGAGCCTCAAGTCATGTTAAAGGGGGGGGAAAAAAAGGAAGGTATGAGACGGAAGCCACCACGGCCCTGGTTGCTTTTAGGACTAAGACCTAAGTTAGGGGGTACATGACAAAGCACCTCACTCAGTCCACCCGCCTCGCTCCGTGAAGCCTGTCCTGTCCCTCCTGCCCTAACCTTTTCATACCTTCCTCCAATTACACTTCCCACTAAAAACACTCGCCATCTCTCGTAAATGCAACATGGCGAGGAACCCAAAGACCGACCACACGCGGCCTTGAAGGAACCCTCCACTCAGTGTCCTGGAGAACCCATAAAGGCCAAAAGGGCTTCTCATTTCCGCCCCCCACCCCTCCCCAGTGCTCTCCGCTTAACTCCTCTCTTCGTTCCGTTCCGCAGCAACACGGTTCACCTCTGACCAGTGAAAAACAGAGACGCGTTTACTCTCCCTTGGAACGGGGAGGGTGGCTATGTGTTTGGGTTTGAAAAGAACGAAGCCTGTAGGCAAAATTAGCATCAAAAGAGGAAGCCAGATGTGCAGACGCTGAGCCAGATGGCGCTGCCCGTAATGAGAACGGAGCCCCGCAACGTGGAGAACCCCCGGCCACAACCTCAAGGCACCTTCCCAACTCCGCGGCTCACATGGAGCTCTCGTCCCGCATCTGTGACCCACATTTTTTCTTTCCACCCACTACATCCTCTTTTATCAAAAGTAACACAAAGAGAAACCACTTTTGAAATCAGAGACTTCTACATCCCAGCTGCAACTTGAAGTCGTGACTAAGCTCACATGACTCATAACTTTCCTAAATTATGAAACTCGTAACAGTTCAAGTGGAATCATTTTGAGCGACCCATGGAGTACTCCAAAAGCCAAGGTTCAAACCCCTAATCAATATTCAGAACTGCAGTTACAGTAACATTTACTGGATAAGCAAGGTAATAAACGACGCTCTTTAACTATGAAACTATTCATTGGTCTTGACCAATTCAATCTAAATAATGGTAGGGGTAAGTTCAGCAACAAATTATATCCTGAGCCATCAAAAACACAGTCAATTCTCTTCAAAAGAAAAAAACACTCACAAGACGTATATTTGTCACTGTGTGAACCTGACAACTCACTACAGCTGAGACTCATTTTTCCTGCTGCTTCATTTAAAAACCTAGACACACTCCCTAAGGTTAATTTCAACAATCTCTAAGTGCGCCCATTAGGAGGGTCCTTATTTTCCCTCGGGCACCTGCTAACCTTCACGTCTGGGCTCCAGCAGCACCTCCTTCAGGGAGCCTGGCCTCACCTTCCCAGGCTGGGTTCCACCTCCCTGGGGATAACACCCCCCTCCAGGTGGGGCTCTGTTCCTCTCCTCCAGGGGCCTTGAGAATGTCTGTTTCCATCCCCCTCTCCCACTCTGCCAAAAGGGTACTGAACAGACAGATGCCTCTGGTCTGGTTACTAATATTCCCAAAGCCACACACAGCCACTTAGGTACGGCACGTGCTCTCCAAGCTGCTGAATACATGGGTAAGTCCATGCATTTCTCTGGCACCAGTGTTCTGCACTTTGCAAATAACACTTGCCCCCCCCCCGCAAAAAAAAAAAAAAAAAAAAAAAAAACCCTTATGATCACTTGCTAATTGATCTAGAAAGCAAGATTCTCCTTTATACTATGTGCATCCCTGGGATTCATGCTTATTTTCTGCGGTGATAATAAAAGTGAAACAGCTGTGTTAGAGTGAAAACTTTAATATCTCAAAATACACCGTGTTTACTTTTTAGTAACATAAACCCCAGTGAAACGGGTCCTTCTCCCATTCCTCCCCCCATCCTGACCACCCCCACCTCTGAAGTTTCCTCCAGCCTGCACTGACTGATCACATCTCAGCTGTCCCAACCCGTCTGCCCTCTTCCCTTCCATTTCCACTAGAGCCACCGCTGCTCAGGCGAGGACACTCAGCCCCTGGGACACCCGCAGTCACCCACATTTTCTGTCCTTGAATAAGAAAAAAGAACTGCCAAGTAAAGTACTGCAAATTTTTTAATCAGCCATGAAGAAGGTCGACATGGTGTCAAAATCTGTGCCACACTAAAAGTCAAAACTCGATGGGATTTGGGGACCTAGACAATCGTGAAAATTCATTGAGGCTGCAACCTCCCGCAACAGGGAAAATGTGTCACCCTGCATCGGGAATCACTCAAACGGTCTCGCCTGTCGACTTCTGAAAGCTAAAGGACCCTGGCAGACAGTACAAGCTGACACACACGTCTGCCAAGCTTCGACCCTCTTAGAGTACCTCTGTCCTTAAAATCCAATTTCTTCAGAAAATCTAAGTAAGAACCCTATACTCCGTAGCCTCAAAACTGATCAAACTGGTCGTCCCTGATCATGGCTTTGTTTAAAATGGCCAGGAAAACATTCCCAGTAGCAGCATCACAGCTGGCGGGTAGGTCGAAGCGCTCCCCACCGCGAGCACCTCCCGGGAGTTACAATTTAAATAACTGAGGGCACGCTCACGAGGTCCACAAAACGCAATTCCAGAAAGTTTTCCAGTCCCCACCCTCCATCCAGCTTCCTGCCCGAACACCTCTTGCAATAGAGATTCTAGTGCGCCCCCGCGGGCTTCAGGAACAGCTGTGGCGCCGCGGGCCCTTCCCGGGCTCCTCCAACACCGGAGTTGGGCAGGGACCTGGGCACAGCGCCCCCACCCCTTTACCTCCTTCCCGAACGCAAGCCAGGGGAGCAGACCCCTCCCAGGCCCTCCATCGCGACCGCAGGCCGCCTCCAGGACCCCTTTCCCATTCGGAGACAAGCCCGTCTCCATTCTTAAGCTCCAAGCCACACCCCCCTCATCCTAGAAAACTTTGGGACGCGCCCCGGTCGCCCAACACCCCGCCCCCAGACACCGGCTCCGGCTCCCGCTCTTCCCCGAAAGCAGCGCGCTCCAGGCGCCCGGCGCCGGCCTAAGCCAACTCCCCGGGTCTTTACCGAGTCGCTGCGGGGAGCCGAAGCTCGGCTCGTCCGGAGGTCGCGGCGCCAGCACGAAAGGAACTAAGCTGGTGAGGAAGAGGAGACACTGCCTCATGTTCCCGGGCCACCGTTTCCACCTCTCTAGGCAGCCTTCCTCTGACGGGGGTTCGGGACACTGCTCACATTGGGAGAGAAAGGGATCCGCCCTCCCGGCCCCTCAAACCACCCGTTCCTCCCGCGCCGCCTATAGGAAGACTACAGCCGGGATCCAGGCCCCGGAAGCGCCGGCAGCGCTCGGAGAGGCCGGCCTAGTCTACTTCCGGCCTCCGCCCCTCGCACCGCCCACAGGCGGAAGCCGGCGCCGCGTGGCATGCCGGGAAGCCCTCGCCCGCTCCGCCCTCGCCAGCGTCTGGCCCTGGTGCGGGCTCTCTGCTTCCCGCTTCCGTCCAGCCGCCCGGGCGCGACCCGCGATGTCCTGACTTGACCCGGGCGGTCCTCGCCTTCTGTCCCCGAGTGACCGCTGCGAGGGAGGCAGGAGCTTGGGAGCAGGCCCTCGAAGGCACTTGCGGCCTTCTCCCTTGTACCGGTCCCACCTCTGGTTAGGTTCCCCGATTTGCGTTTTACAAAACAAGCTGTAGAAACGGCCGTGGGGTCAGGGATGGGCAAGGAGGGACCCCTAGTCCTGTGTGCCCCAGGGAATGACCCAAAAACGAAATGCCGAGGACGAAGGACCGGCTCCGAGAGGAGGCGGCGCTGCACCTGATCTGGGGAGATCACATCCCGACGCAGATGGGTCCCGCTTGGCTTCCCCACTCACCGTGACCATCGGCGATGTTGTAGGCCCCGGTGCAGTGTAACGAAAAGGCTTTTCGGGGGGAAATAAACAGGCGCTTCATTCCTTAATACACATTTCCTCGTGGGTTTCGCTGTAGGTTGCAGCTCTGCAAACATTTCCAGAAACCAGGATCTTCAACCTAACTCATCTGTGAATTCAGAAGCTAGAATCCTCCAGCTAACTTACTAAAATTCAACAATCTGCATGCACGAACCCTCTAACTTAGATTCCAGATTTCCCAAGGCAGCTTGTGTTTTGTTTTGCTATCCTTTGCACAATTTTAGCTCTGCAGTTTAGTGTTTGTGGCACTGAATAATAACGCTGGGTGCATATTACTATTTTGGTTCAACCAAAGTTTATGCAAGTAGGACATGGCACATTTTCCACTTAAGAGACAGCCTCTCCTCCATTGTGAAGTGGTAAGTTGTTACGAATATAATATTGGTCCTGTGTGGTCGAGTTTCACCGCTAGTTCCTAATAACATTCTTCAACTATGGTTTCAATTTAGGTCCATTGTGGTATGCCTCAGTAAATCACAACATCTTTTCCAACAGTTATCCATAATTACTGGCTTTGTGCATTTTTGACTTAACGGGACCCAACCTGTTCATCTGAGGTATAAAATGTCTTCATTAAACATACTCATTCTTATCCGGGTTCCATGACCCAGTTTCAAACCCACTTAGTAATTCATATCCCATGAAAGCCCATAAGCCTCTTGGCTAGGTGAGGAAGTCCTAACTCTGCCATGCTTGCGGGGTTTAAGTACTTCGTGCTAGTCTTAGGCCACGTCTGTGCAATGCTGCAGAAATAGTGTTAGTGTCTGAGAACAAAGAAAAAACTGAAGAATTAACCTTTGCATACTCTTCGAACAATACAGAGGAAGACTCCCACTCTCCAGACAGGGAGCACCCCCTCTTGTCTACGGCATGAACGCTCTCGTCGCTCAGCACACTCTAACCCGGAAATGTCAGTCTTACGATGCTGAGTGCAAGAGACCCAACAATGCCATCGTTAAAAAAGGACGTTATTCTGAACCGGAAAACATGAACAACTTACAGTCACGGTTCTAGGACACGGTCTGCAGAGAAACAGTTAACAATCTGGGAGATATGGTTTCACTCATTCGAAATCAATTTTCTTTTACCTCACAACCCACTAGTCACCTACATAAAAACGGATTTCACAAAATATTATGCTTACTAACACGCATGTATTTTCCATTCTATTTCACTTTAAAAAAAGTTGGCTGCGACCCATCATCCACTGAACTGGTCATGACCTAAGTTTAAAAAAGCACTGATCTTCTGTTACTGCTTTAATCTCCAAAAAAGGGCAACGTAGCACAGTTGCTGAGAGTAGACCCACTTCAAACCCACATACAAATCCCAGCACCTCTCAGCCGTTAGTGTTAGCTGAGATCCATATTCCAGGAAATGTCCTACCCCAGTTATGCTGGCCCAAGATCGCATGTAGCTACCAGTCAGGGGGCAGCCTAAGTAGACCCTGGCTGAAGGCCTTTCCACTGTGATAAAGCCTGGAGTATACCAGCAGCACTGACCACACAGGTCCTTCAGTGGGAAGCATTCAAGTCGAACACATTTGAACCATAAGATGGATAAATCATGCTTGGTAATGCTTACGCTTACTTTCTGAACATTATTAGAGGGCTCACACCTTTAAAAAATTACTACAGAAGAATAAAGGAAAGCCTTCATTTTCTAAACCGGAGTGGCAAAGGAAATACTGAGGATTTTGTTACCTGCATCTGGGTCTTTTGCCAAAATGTCAGCTCGTTGTGCGGACCTTGGAAAAGTCACTGACCACTTTGGACTGGTGTCCATATGCATGACTGAGGCCTCACATGGCCCGGTACTCCTTGACTGCGTTTGTGGACCAGCCTAACAGACTAAGGGGGACATCAAGAGAAAAACAAACAAAAAACTAGATCCAAACCACCAACTGCAGGAGAAAAACAGCTAGATGACTCTATTTATTTGCCATAGTAAGCAAGCTGAGACACCAGCAGCAGGGAGCAGCGGCGTGGAAACAAACTTGGTATGGTATGGCATCTAAGGTCAAACTCTAGGTCTGTTACGGACAGATAACTTCGGACGGATAATTGCCTTCTTTTTTTCAAATGTTACCCAGTCAAGGGGAGATTTCCTTGGCAGAGCAGTTGAAAGTAGTAAATATGAACATGTAGAGCACGTGACCGGAACAAATTCAGTCAATCCTGGTTCCCCATAACTGAAAAGGCTAAGCGATTTATGGGTGTGCTCAAGGTGTTCTCATTTTAAACTGAAGATGGGGCAGTCTCCAGCTTTGCCGCCTGGGTAGTTGTTACCACGTAGCCCCTCTAAGGCACAGGTGGCAAACGTTAAGGCCTGCAGGCCGGATTCGGCCCTCCACCTTGTTTCTACCCCGAGGCAGAGCGGAGCTCCTCGCCCCTGGTTAAGGAGTGGCTACATTCACACAGCCCTGAAGTTACATTCGGCCCTCTGAAGGCAACTGCGAGGCTGATGTGGCCCCCGGTGAAAATGAGTTTAACACCCCTGCTTAAGGCATTGGCTCTGAAGGTGAAGCCACTTGTTAAGTAAAATTTTGCTAAAAAATGGAAGGCAAATCTGCCTCAAATTGGATCACATCTTCAGGTTACTTGTGCACCTGATAAATGGATCACACGTTATGGGGCAGGTGGTTCATACTGGTACTTAATTGTAATGTCAAAATTCAATAATACGCATTATATGCATACATGGTAACTCTTCTCACAAAGCTGATCAAATACAAATTATACAAGGGAAGAGGGCAGATATATGGCAGAATAAAATATACAACTGCCTTCGTTGGTTTAAAGTGAAGGCTCCTAAACCATAAAAAATAAGATTAAGTATTAGTTTTAATACTATCCAATGACGCTTAAGAGTCAATAAAATCAGGCTCATAAAATGACAAAAATGGCCACACATCCACGCTTACAATAGTTCTCAGATATGTTTGAAAGTCTGGCTCAACTCAGAATCTCAGTTCATTAAAAAATAGATTAGACAAAACTCTTAAATTATTTTACTCATATTAGAATTGTTACACCTTTAAATGGCCTTCCTAGTGCTATATTAGGTCTTTGCTGATATCTAAGTTGTAGACATGACTGTGTTTTACCAAACCCTGTCCCCCCACAAATGTCTTCTTTTCCAATTGAAGACCAACAAATCATAGCTGAACATACTCTGTGTTGGTAGAGAAATCCTAGTGCTTCTGTCTTTTCTGTGAGAACACGTTCTCCACCCCCCGTTATTTTATTTTTTAGATTCCATTAATTTATTTTTAGAAAGGGAACAACCAGCCCTGGCTGGCGTAGCTCAGTGGATTGAGTGTAGGCTGCGAACCAAAGGGTCGCAGGTTTGATTCCCAGTCAGGGCACATGCCTGGGTTGCAGGCCAGGCCCCTAGTGGGGGCCACGTGAGAGGCAACCACACATTGAATTTTCTCTTCCTCTCTTTCTCCCTCCCTTCCCCTCTCTAAAAATAAATAAATAAAATCTTTAAAAAAAATAAAATAAAGTGCCTACTGTGCACTAAGTTTTAAAAAAAAAAAAAGAAAGAAAGAAAGGGAACAACCATCAATGCGTGGTTGCCTCACATGCCCCGCACCGGGAATCCAACTGGTGACCCTTTGGTTCACAGGCCAGCATTCAATCCACTGAGCACCAGCCTGGCTCCACCCCCAATTAAGTTATTAAAACCTAAATGACATTTTAAAGGAAAAACTACCAAATACTTTTACTACAAAATAGGTGTAACTTTAACAAATTCTGAACTATCTCAAAAGGCTTAAAACCCTCCCTTCACCCATTTTATTCTTAAAATATTTTATTTTTAGAGACGGAAAATTTGGTGTGGTTGCCTCTCGTACGCCCCCTACTGGGGACCAAGCCCACAACCCAGGCATGTGCCCTGACTGGGAATGGAACCTGCGAGCCTTTGGTTCAGAGCCCACGCTCAATCCACTGAGCTATACCAGCCAGATCTGCATGTATGTTTTTAACTTCAACATAATGTAAAAACAAAAATCGTCTGTAACAATTAACACTGAGGAAACTAGACTACAAACGTAAAATTGATTCTGAATTACCAGTTAAGGTTAATTGACAATGATGCGGCAACCGAGTACGCAGCTGGATTTTAGCGACACCTCCACGTGGTGCGAGCCTCACTTGTAGGGTCTTCTTTTTGCTGCTTCCATCTTAGTGGTTTTTTAAGTGGCCTCAAATGAAGGCAGCGAAGAAATGCTTTGTTATTCCTCAAACATGTAAAGTGCATCTGGAAGCATGAATTCACACCTGGTTCACGGATTTCCTCCATGGAGATGATCCAAATTCGGTGTCACGATTAGTTTGTACTCACAGGTTTGCAGCACCTTGTGTGGACTCAAATATTTCGTCTGCAAGTATTGGAGAAACAACTGATTCGGAAGTTTACGCTAAGTTCTAATTTTAGGTATATTTCTTCCTCATTAAAAGTAAAGAAGGAACCTTACCGATTTAGATGTTGGGGGCCGAAGCCCTAGTAATTGTGTTTAAATATTTCCCCAAGTCCCATTCCATTCTCTTTTCATTTCCCCTCAGGAAAATGAAGTGCAAGTGAAACCTTGTTTCACAGTCACATTTCAGATTTAAAAAAAATTAATCTTATTTTTCATATTATCTTTTGACTTGAAATTCTCCAGCCAATACTCAAAGACAGGCTAGTGTGAGAGCCATTGCAACCCTGCAGAATTTGGAACTCACTGATGGGCAACTCAGGGCCCAGAGGGAGTCACCTGGAAACTGAACAGGGCGCGCTTGCGCTCTGCCAGCGTTCCAACGTCCACTGAAGCCCCGCCCCGCCCCAGCCAGAGCATCCACAATCGCATGTGACATTTTCTAGTTTTAAAATGTCCTCTTTATTCCACGTAGCACTTAACCAGGTGTAATTTGCATCCGAGGAAGAGATGGCCCACAAAACTGATATATGAATAAAACACTACCTCTAAGAAATATAGTCCAAGTTTATACACCTCCAGGCAACCCCAGCCAAGTGTATCACAACGCAGATATATGGGGATCATCGCTACATTTTACATGAAAGGGAAGTATCAATAATACACTTCAGAAAGTGGTAAATTCACCTGTCCTTTGAAATAGAAGTATGCAACTGTTACAAAGCCATGGTAAACGGTTTATAAAATGTAATTTTATTTTACGTTACTCTGCTGTTACATAGGGCACAACGTTTTCACAAGGCGTTTTGGGACTACCATCGGTGATCAGCAGCGCACGGTGGCGGTCCGGCTCCGGACAGTCACCAGACACGCCAGGCTCCCTCCTCCGCCGTGCGCACACGTCCGCACGGAGAAGCACTAAGGTGCCAGACTCGGACTTGTGGGCTTCCACTTGTTTCCCCGTTCCACTGCATTAAGAAATGACATGCACTTCAATTTACCAAAAGCAACGCTTGTATTCTGGCAGCAACATGCTACTTCTGCTGCATAGTAAAGTGAATACCAGAACTACGAAGGCAAGAGGTATAAGTGAATTTTTATTAGGAAGGGAAGTTGTCAACCGAAACAGCAGCAAATGAAGAGTAAAGAAGGAACCCCCTGTTGCCACAGACACGCAAGCCCCCCGCCACCTGACACAGGAGACATTCCAATGTGAGACCCCCAGCCCGGAAATGCCAAATGCGTTTTCATTCGATCTACAACTTCTGGAGTCCTACCCAAAAGGAATACATGAACGTGGAGAAGCTGCTTACTGAAAGGAAGCCCCCAAAGAAGAGCGAGGGAGGGAATGTAGAAAGAAGTTATGTAAAACACTCTTTAAATTGTAATTAACTACATTTTCAAATCTTCACAGTAATACAAAACACAGCCACTGGCAGAACTGGTTCAGATTACTTAAATACCAGATACATTTTTAGTCCTCTACGTAAGTGTTTGGAAGTTACTCATGTTGGTGTGGGATGAAGCTACGAATACTTTTCTACAGCAGTAACGGCACCCCAGGAAGGCCCAGACAAACACAAACCAAGGAGGGGCGTTTTCCCAAAGCCGCGGTGTGAAGAGACTATGAACAGCTGGTTCCGTACACAGGAGTGGGGCTCTCTGCTCTAGGAAACCCAGGTGGAGTGAGGAGTGGAGATGTGTACAAAGGCTTCTGGAGGGGAGGGACGGCGCCCGGCACGCGGTTAGTTCTCGGCCCCTTCCGCCGCATCGCACTCTTCCCCGGCACTGTCTGATGTCCATAGCTGGGGGAGAAAAAGTGGTACTGCGTTACCGCTTCTGAGTAAACAATCATGTCCGGTCCCACTATTGCATCGAACTGTAATTCCGACAGCAGTGAATTACTCGAACAATGGAGATTATAATTAAGACGGGAAGCGACAGTTCTCAAACCCCCCCCCCCACCAACTCCTCCCCAGAGTGTGTCCCTGCAGACTACTTACAGTGCGTCCACAGCGACACACATGCGCACTGGGCACGGTGAAACTTTCTAAATGTATTGGTATTAGAGAGGGAGGGAGACGGAGAGGCAGACTCGTCGTTCCGCTTATGCTTACGCACTCGTTGGTTGCTGCTTGTACGTGCCCTGACCAGAGATCCAATCTGCAACTTTGGCGTACTGGGACAACACTCTAATCCACTGAGCTACCCAGCCAAGGCTATCTGAATACATTTTAAAGCTCACTCTTTAAAGTACTACAATTTCAGGGAAAAAAGCAAGGTAACATCCTTAGAATTTTTGCTCTCTCATTTCCGGCAGCTCAAAGCTTTCATGAAGAAGCACTACTGAAATATAATTTGAGATTCATAAGGCAAAAAAATTTAAGGGAAGCAGAGAGACCGTGATCACAGCTATTTTCAGTAGCCGAAGAGCTACCACAGAGCAACACAGCAACCGTGTGCCGCTGCAAAGAGCCGAGCCGGACTGGGCGACACGGTGGCAGGAAGAAGCAGGTGTGCGCGAAGACACAGAGGAAGGGTCCGGGAGCGAGATCCAAAACTGATCTCCAAGGGCCTCAGTTTAGAATGGAATGATGAAGTGAAAGAGTCAACATCTGTCGACCAAAATCCATAGCTCACAAAATGGATTTCTATTAGACCAGGACACCACCTGAATTTCAGAAAAGCTGGACTCCTATACAATCTTTAAGTTATTGTGAAGATGCTAGTGTAAATAAAAACAAATGTCCCCGGGGAACCGTCTCCACAAGGGAGAACAGGAAACCGGCGAAGACACAGGTGGCACCAGGTGTACCTGGGAAGAGCCCTAACTGCACGTGGTCAACATGTCACCCCTGACAGCGACGGGGGTTGTGTCTTCACATTTCCCTGCACATCGAAGCTGAACAGATCTGGTGCTGGTATCAAAAAGGGCCCTACTAGCAAAAGATAAAGCCCCAAACCAGGGTGTGGGGGGAGAACTACATTAATAGTAAAAGGTGGGTGGGTCTCCTTCCACATTTTGTCCAAGGTTCTGACATACCAAATTTACTTGAACCCATAAAAGACACTCAACACAAGCTCAACCTGTATTTTTATTCTTCCTTACTTTTTCTGTATCATCTGCTTGTCTGAGTAGTAGGAAGAAAAATGAAGAAAAACGGAATTTAAAAAGACACACAAGCCACAGGGAGGAGCTGGCCCGGAGGCAGAGAAGCCCATGGAAGCGCAAGCCAGCAGCCTGTCGCGTGCCAACAGCATGTCGCGCACTGCGTACAAGGCAAAGTTTTATTAGCATCAGGCGCTTCATGGGATTTTAGAGAAGCTTAGATGGCTACAATAGCCCCTGCCTCGCTATATAGTTCATTTACTCAAGAGAAGAAAATGCTGAAAGTACCTAAGCTCTCCATTTATTTGTTAAAGATTTTATTTATTTATTTTTAGAGAGGGGAAGGGACAGAGAAAGAGAGGAGAAGAAACATCAGCGTGTGGTTGCCTCTCACATACCCGCTACTGGGGACCTGGCCCACAGCCCAGGCATGTAACCTGACTGAGAATCGAACCCGTGACCCTCTGGTTCGCAGGCCCGTGCTCAATTCACTGAGCCGCACGAGCCAGAGCTAGACTCTCTGTATTAACCCAATTTATCATCCACTTCATCCCAATGAAACAGTGATGTGAACTGATTATGAGTTCTTGCAACTTTTGTACCTTTTCAGGAAGGTCTGATAAAATGCCTGTTCAACGCAAAACCTGCCCACAAAAGAATAGGCGTCCTACACAAAATCTACTTTCATTCATGCGTCCACATGTTCATCCTCTAAGAGACAGTGTAGCTGTTACATGACTGCCCCAAGAGACAGGGGGCCTGAAGTAAAACAGGGGTCCTTCTGTTCCTGCAAAGGAGATGAAAGAATGAACCACTCACTGTGAGGTTGTCCCTAAGCAGCTGCATGATGAGGGTGCTGTCTTTGTACGAGTCTTCATTCAGTGTATCGAGCTCTGCGATGGCCTCGTCGAAAGCCTGGCAAGACAGCAACACCCATGGTAAACCGCCTGCATCGGCGCCGCCTGGCTAGTCCGCAGTCGCAAACCATTTGCACACAACAGGTCAACTCCCACTTCACACTCCACTACCCGCTGAGAACAAGACTCGGTGGAATCATTTCCTCGAGTCTCAGTTTAAGAACTTATGATGGCAAGAAAAAGGAGGGGATATCCAAATAACAACGGTAGCAACCACCCCTGAATACCCAAGTAAATAGAACACCTAGAAATCAATTATCTGTGATCTCAAAAAAGCCTGGCTGAAGAGGGTCTCTCCGAACGCACGCCTCACCGTTTTGGCCAGTGTGCAGGCCAGCTCCGGGTTATTCAGGATCTCGTAGTAGAACACAGAGAAGTTCAGAGCCAGCCCCAGGCGAATCGGGTGAGTGGGCTGCATCTCCTTCTTGCTGATATCAAAAGCCTCTTGGTAAGCTCCTTGGGAATTATCTATCGTTTCTGTGAAGGCAAAAAATAAAAAAAAAGAAAGAAAGAGAAAAGCAGGATACTGAAAACACCCACCTGGAACACAGCACGTTAACAGCCCTAACACACACCGCTAGCTCTCGGTAGAACCAGGTTTTCTCCTCCAGCCTTCTTTTAAAACCACAGTAGCAAACCCAAACATTATCTGGTACTGGGTATTTAAAAACTAGTTTATAATGTTGCTGGCTTATAATCAGTCTAATAAAAAAACCCATTAATATACCACATCAGATTTTTCCATCACTGGGGCTCCAACAATTTTCTTCTTTTATAATGTTTAATTTTATTACTTGAAAATGCAATAATTAAAAATAATTTGACTGGTATACGCCAATAATATCTTAATAAAGCTGGGGGCAGGGACTGGCTATCATACCTTCTCAAAATAAAGAAACACACTTTACGAAGATCACCACCACCAGAATCTCTATTTCTGTGACTTATTTGTGAAAACGATACTGACCCTTGGTATCAAGATGTATTATATGAAAAGCAACACCAAAGTGCCAGCATACAGAACAAAATTGTCTCTGACTAGAATTTGATTACTGGCTTCATAAAAATGTCACCTTCCTGCCCTGGCTGGGGTGGCTCAGTGGGTTGAGTGCCTGTCTATAAACCCAAGGGCCGTCAATCCAATCCCCAGTCAGGGCACATGGCTGGGTTGTGGGCCAGGTGCCCCGTGAGGGGTGCACAAGAGGCACCCACACACTGATGTTTCTCTCCTTCTCTCCCTCCCTTCCCCTCTAAAAATAAGTAATTAAACTCTTAAAAAAAGGTCACCTTTCTGAAGAAAACGTTCAAGTATTACCAACACTAATTTGATCACATCCCTGTTTTGAAAGGGTAGGTTTTCAGAATGAGGCCGCTGACCCTAAATTAGGGCTTTGGAAATACTGACCCACAGAAACTCGATGGCGCCCGCCCGCGCAGCCTGAACCCACCCGTGTCCCCCGCTCTGAAATGGCGAGTGCGTGGACGGGAGCGAGGCTGTTTGGCCCCACACTGAGGAGCGCAGGCCGGCTGCTGGCCGGCTCTTGAGGAGGCACCACGGTGAGCAAAGGGCCTTGGCCCCTTGGCTCTGAACGCCAGCCACCTCCAAACCTCAGACCAGTGCAGGACTCTGTGCACAGGACTACGAATGCCGACGAGCCAGGAAGGGTGACATCGGGTGAACGCTGGGGCCAACGTGCTGGCGTCGGAACGTGCAGCTCCGTCGCACTCAGTTTTGCTGTTTTTCCAGCAAGAGGTATTTTACGTAATAGCACACTAGGTTTAGTGTACAAATTTTGCTACACAGGGTAACGAAATTTTCTCTTCGTGTCTTTAAACTGGTATTTGGACGGTAAAACTGGCTCACTTTCGGTCAGTAGCTCTGCGGGAACACACCTTTTCCAGGTGGCACAAAATCCAGACCAAAATAACAGGCTTGTTGGGAAAGACTAAGGAGTTAAGTGATACTTCTACGTAGAACTTGCTGGTAGCAGAAACATACACGAAATTTAATTGGATCTCATTATGCTCAGCTACCAGCTCTCCAGGAGAATGACTTCACGACTAATCAGGTCACTTTGGTTTTTCAAACAAGCGCGCTAAGCAACTCGGGTATCACCCTTTTCCCCAGGTCTGTGTCTTCTGAGAAACTCTAGCCAGCAACAATACTCTGATCTCGCCTCTCCTCCCAAATCTGGTCACAGGTAATTAGTCGTCAGTGCTGTGATCCTTCAAAGTCGGTAGCGGTTAGCGTGTCACACGGAGAAACACACCCGGTCTCCACAGCACACGGAGCTCGCTCAACGCACACGCAAAGGGCTCGGGGCCTAAAGTCATGGAGAACCACCTTCCACAGCACGAGAGAGGAAGCCTGTTTTTAACAGTCTCTTAACAGAGTGTACTCAGAAAGTTTATGAGGCTATGTTTACTGATTTTTTATTAGAGAGAGGAAGGCGGGGAGAGGGGAAAAGAACATCCATGTGAGAGAGAAGCAGAGATCAGTTGCCTCCCACGTGCAGCCCCGACCAAAGGCCAACCCGCAGCCCAGGCATGCGCCCGGAGTGAGACTCGAACCCACAGCCCTTTGGTGTGCTGAACGATGGCCAACCAGCCGACCCACCCGGCCGGGGCTGTGAGTGTGATTTTTCAATAGAACACGTAACGTGAACGCATGCCTGTGTTTTCATTTTCGAGAGCATGAAGTAACGTTATTTCCTTTACACGCAGATCCCAAATGGTTTTTAAAGTTACAGAAGACCTCCCTCCAGACGACACAGACACTGCTGTCGCAGTGCCCCGGCGACCCTCCCCTCCTATTCCGCACTTCGGTCTTACCCACAGACCAAACACACTCACGTTTGCGGTCGTCGCCACACGCAACTTCAGCAAGGTACCGGAAGTAGTCTCCCTTCATTTTCAGGTAGAAGACCTTACTCTCTGGATTAGTTGCGTTGGCTATTAAGTACTTATCCAACAATTCCTGAAAGAAAGAGAATAAAACATCAGGCATCAACAGGAAGGTATCACTGCAGCCGCGAACTCCCGCACAGTAGCTGGCCCACACCACTCGGACGCAGGCACGGGCCGAGAGTAGCACGGGCCGGATGCTCCGGCTCACGGCAAGTCCGCTTTCTCACGGTACAGCTGGACCACACCAAACGCTGGTCAGAAAGAGCCTGTCTGTTCACTCATGCGTTCATTCGGCAAGCGTTTCCTTATACCTGCCAGGCGCCAGGTGCCAGGCACCGCATTTGACCAGGAGGGTTACGGAGAAGACCTTGAAAGCTCAGGCTCTAACACGGCTGAGTCTGCGGCTCAGCAGACCAGTGCCTGTGCAAAGCGAGGGGAGCCCCCAGGGCCAAGACGAGTGTGTCCACCGCACATCGACGTATTTTTAAAGTGTATATAAAATATATCTTCTAAATTTCTAAAACTGTTAGTATTTAAATATATCTTTAGCCTTCATTCCTTACAAAGAGATGCGCACTGCTCCAATGAGCTCGTACTTCCCCAACCGAGTTACCTGCAGAAGGTGTGCCTGGTCGCAAAAGCCACTCTTAGTAGCTATCTTCTGGGACTACCAAGTTTACTAAATGCTAAGTAATTTTAAAACCTTTTTGAATTTGAAAACATTACAAAGATGATAAAAATAAAATTCTCATGCAAAATTTAAGGCACTGATACCTACACCCCGCTAGGCTTGCTTGGGAGAAAAAACAATCAATGGATGTGAAGGAACAGGACCGGGGGCCCAGGTGCTCAGTGAGTGTCGGTGGCGGTTGCTGGGCCAGGCGCCCCCACCGAGACGCCAAGGGCGAGAAGCGCACGGAAGCAAGGAGCAGAGGCGTCACTGCGGGAAAATGGTCGCTGGTGTTGTCGGTTAACAACACGGAAAAATGCCGCCTCCGAGACAGGACTGGGAGGTCTGCAGAGCCGCCAGTGAGACTGTTTCAACGTCTCGTAAATCTGTGACTTAAGAAGTAAAAAGGCTGTTTACAGGTGAAGTTCAGAGAATGTAGTTCTCACCTGATTAAAAAGGGCCTCCCTACAAGATCACATAGTTTAGAGGAAATAAACAGAAAACGTTTAAAACGTTTTAAACCCCTAAATCACTCATTAAAAACATGGGCAGGTTACAGGCGGCATGTAAAAGGGACCAGAGCTCAGGGCAAGCTAGGCCTAGGACTGCCGCGGTCCGACGTAACAGAGCCCCAGAGGCTGACGCGTCACTTAAAGTGGCAGGCACCACACGTCGGCTGCATCTGGGACGCTCGCTGTCACCGAAGGCCGCGGCCCAGCACCAAAGGCCACTGTGAAGACAAATGCCGCTTCCTCACTCCACACCCTTAAGTGGAAAGGAACGGAAAGATCGACTGTGATAATTTCTTCTCAACATCGCCAAAACAGTTTTTTTACTAGGTGTTAACATGAACCTGAGAAACTCCCGGAATCTGAGAAAATCATACTTTTCCCCTTTAATACCATTTTCGCACATCGTGAGACTGTCGCAGAAAGGTCACTTGTTTCTGAAGCTCAGACGGACTCAGCCATCGCTACTATTTAAAATGGTATTGTTCAATTACAGTTTGCACCCAATATGATTCAGTCCCCACTATTTAAAAACTGAACCAGAGTGGCCTCTGGGAAGCGGGGCCAAACAACGCCCACGCAGCGCGCACGCCGTGGCGTCCAGCACGGCCACGTGCGGCCATTCTAAGGAGCTACGAGGAGGCCCCACGGAGGGGTGCCGGCCCTGATGAAGACATTTTCCAGTCACAGAAAAGAGCTACTTGGTGGCACCTTTAAGACCTGGTGCTTTCTGGTTAAACCTGGTAGAAGTGTGGTAGCAGAGGCTGAGAAGAGTCGGACTAGAACGAGGTCTCGAGGCGATCGCTCATGCCACAGAGAAGGAAGGCTGTGAGTCCTGACAGCATGCAGCCTCAGTGCACAACTCTTTGTTTAAAACAAAAACAAAAACAAAAGCCTCAATACGGAACAGAGAGAAAAACCCAAAATGGTAGTGGCTCCCTGCGTAAGAAAATCCTTCCCCGCAAGGTAAAAGTCAGGACGGAGGAGCCCGTTGTAACAAACTTCTGTACATTGTTCCCGCCAGGGAAGCGGGAGGGCCCCCAGGTGCCTCCGTCACCAGCTGCTGTGTGGTCCTGGCGAAGCCTGAGAGCCAAGCCAGGGCCCCCTCCCGCTGGACCCTGCGCTGGACCGAGGGACAGAGGCGGTGGGGCGTTCCTTTCCGGGGACCCGAGAGATCAGCGAACTTCCTCCCCCGATTTACAGGATGCACTACTAACGGAGGACCCCCTAGACTACAAACGCTCAAGTGGGAGCACAGTCGGAGGAAAGAACGTGAGCTGTGACGCAGGCCACCTGAGGGGAGAAGCAGCGGCAACGCCGTATCACTAAGGGCTTTGAACTTCTTTTACACAGGGAGTCACCTACGTGTCAGATGAACAAACGCTAACCCAGCCAACCGCGGTACATCATAACCCCTTCTGTAACTAGTACTTTATGACTCCTTAACTGTCCTAAAGTGAACTGAGGTGATGCTATATCCACGCACAATGAAAGCACACGTTAACATCCTGCGTAAGGCCTACGGGAGCAGTAAGATCTGCGACAAAACAGCAGGGGTTTCAGTGGGCGCCTGAGCCCGGGGCTGCGGGGTGGAGCGGATCCCGTCGGCGTCTGCTCCAAGAAGCGCCACGAACACCGAGAACCCGCGGATCTGGGCTTGTGTGGCCTGCCGCCCCCCCCCCCCCCCCCGCCATGAACAGTGAACAGCCTGGCCCGTCAGGCTGCAGACCGCACGAAGGACAGCCTTTGACTTCACACGGCAGTTGCAGTCCAGGGTAATTCTGTATGCACTGAACACACTTTGTGTTTAAACATGGCACAGAGTGAGGTCTTGGGCTCGGATAAAGGTAAGTTTCTACCTGAACGACTACGGCACTGAGTCAAGGCCGGCCCGCCAAGCAGGCCCACCTCCAGTTCAGAGTGTTTCCCCACGCTTCCCATCCACAGCACGCTGCGGCCGCCCGGCCCGTCAAGCACCTGGCACAGCGCCTGGCGCAGGTGAGACCTGTGTGCGCAGGTGAGACCTGTGTGCGCAGGTGAGACCTGTGTGCCAAGCCCACGTCAGCGTGGTCCGGCAGCTCACCGGGATGGGGACGACGGTGCCGACTCAGCGCTGTCCCTGAATCTCTTGCTTTTTGAATTCTTCGCTCTTTACCAAAGCCGTGACACACACGAGTTAACTGCCGCCCTAACTTTCTAACAAACACCTCCCCATTCTGCGCTCTCACCGTTTTGCTCTTTCGGCGAAGCTGTTTCAGGAAAAATCATTACCTCGTACTGGTATCTTCGATTCAAACTTAACACTCCAGGACTCTTCCTTCCGTATCTATACCTTCTCTTCACACACAGTGAGACTCTGCCTTCCATTTAAATAATAGGTAACAAATGTAATCACATGCAATTCGAAAGTCAAAACCAAGTTTTTCGCCCGCTCCTGGGTCCTTACAGACGTCCAGTCCTCCTTCCTCAAGGCCACCGTCACCTTCAGTGTCACGGGCCGTCCCCGCTGGAGGGAGCGCCCGCTCCCGCACTGCCCTGCGCCTCGCTTTCCCCACGCAGCCACCCCGCCGAGGCCACTCCGTGCCCACAGACGGGGCTCCACGGCATGGGCGCACGGCCGCTGTTTCGAGAGCCTCCCGAGCTGCTTCAGATCTCCTGCCGTTCCCAACCACACACCAGATGGGCACCCGATCGCGGCTTTCCAACTGTCCCCCGGAAGCAATCTCCATGACGTCCCCACTAGCCATGCCGGCCTGCGCCTGGTCCTCAGCCTCCTTCTGAACGGAGCACTGAACTTTTTTACCTTTCCACTCCAACGAGTGAAAAACATCCTGCTGTAGTTTTATTAGCAATTTTCTAATTTTATAAATTACATGCCATAAATGAGGTCGAACATCTGTATGACTTTTTCTATTAACTGGGTTTTTGTCCTTTGCCATTTCCTAGTGGTTTTTTTCCTTTACTGATTTCTCTTTATATGTTAATAGTAGATATTAGTTCATTTTCCAGATGTATCTCATATGAACTTCACATACTTAAAAGACTTTTGTCTGGCTATAAGACATCATTTATTAATATTTCTTTAGTACATTAAATCAGATATAGTATTACCAATGTTTCTGACAAATATGAGAAGCAGAAGTTAATGTGACTATTCAATTTCAGAACAAATACAATACACGAGCAGAAGACTTGTAATTGAAATACAACTCTGCCCTGGCTGGTACGGCTCAGTGAGTTGAGTGCCGGCCTGCAAACCAAAAGGTAGCAGGTTCGATCCCCCATCAGGGCACATGCCTGAGCTATGGGCCAGGTCCCCAGTTGGGGGCGTGCAAGAGGCAACTGATCGATGTTTTCTCTCTCACATCAGTGTTTCTCTCTCTCCGCCCCCCTCCCTTACCCTCTCTCCAAAAAATAAATAAAATCTTAAAAGAAAAGAAAAGAAATCTGTGACTCACCTCCTCACCAGAGAGACGCAACAGGAATTCCAGAGGAGAACAGAGGGAAGGAATAGGGAGAGCTGTCACTTGGAGACAATGGCCGAGACCCTCACAGGAACAGTGTAAACGGCAATTCCCGGCGGGCGGAAGCCCACCGAACCCCCAAGACGGCGCAGTGAGAACACATTCACACCCAGACTGTCGTGGTGCAGCTGCAGAACGCCCAAGGCAAGAAAATTCTTACAAGTAACCAGAAAAAGGACATGTGACCTTTAAAGGAAGGACAATGTGACTGACAGTTGCTTTTTCATCAGAAACCGATCAGGTGTTTCCAAAGTGCTGAGAAGACAGCTGGTGGTGAAAATTTAATAACCCATTAAAAGCACCACGCCAAAGCAGGTGCGAAACACATTTCCACACAGAGAGAGAAGTCCCGGACCTTCACCGAAGGAAACTTTTCAGAGTGGGGAGGAAGAAGTAATGGAATAAAAGAGAAGTCGCCGGTTAGAATAATTACAGCAACGAAAATATCAAGTAACTGAAAAGTTCCTGGTCATAATCTGTGAAGTTTCCGCTCTCCCAAAACTGGTAACACAGAACTGATGCAAGATGCTGAGTAACAATACACGCAATACCTTATGTTTGCAGAGGACGGCATTCCAACGTCTTTTGTATTAGTTATGTGCAAAAGATTGGGCTGGCTATTAACGGACACCTGTTACCGCCCTTCTAGAGGATTATGTAAAATTAAGGATAGTTATCTTTTTTCTTTAATCAAGTAAGTACCTTTAAGGCCACCCTTCCTAAAATTTGACAGCTATGATAATCTGCTACCAGGAGAAAACGTTTCATTAGAACAATCAGGAATCTCAAATGTCTCGATGGCCTCCTATCCCTTTTAAGATAAGTGACAAGATATGGGTTCATTTGAGACTGTGTTGGCAACCTCAACACGCTAGCCAACTGCGTACGTGGTAATGACTCCCGCACCTGCCCCAACCCTAGCGGGGCAGTTCGCGCCGACAGCTCAGCACCTCCATTTCTCCATCTGCAACACAGAGTGCGCGGCAGCACCCACTCTACGGACGGGGCCGTTGTGAAGGCCCAGCGAGCTAACGCAAACTGCCTGGAACACTGCTCAGGAAGGCCAGAAACCTCCATCACCGTACACGGTCACCCGACCCTCCCCTAGACACAAGGCCCACCCACCCACCCACCCACCCACCCACAGAGCCCTCTGACCGGGCCATCGAGACATTATAAACTTAAAAACGTTGGTTTTGCCTTCCTAACACCCTCTACTGTTGGTTCTCCTCCCCCACTCAATTTTCTGTCTTAGAAGAGGCCCTCCGTGCCCCAGGGAGGACCTGGGTGCCATCCTAACTTCTCTGGGCTCACACCCCGGGCCTCCCACATTGAGTCACCCAAGCCCCTGGATGGGATCTTCTCCAAGTCAAGACTCTGGAAAACCGCTCAGACAAAGAAGCACAGAATACTCTGGGAACGTGTCCCTCCACCTTCGTAACTGTAAGCCGCCGAAGGGAAAGACGTTCTACTGTCGACACGGGACCGTGTTCCCAGCCACCCAGGCTCCCCAGGGCGCCCTTGGACCCCACAGCCTGATGAGCGTACACAACCACACACAACCGTAATTCACCAACACAGACAGATCAAAATTAAGGAGAGAACCAAGGCAAATACCAATATCTACACTTCCTTCCCCTTGGAGAACCTGCAACTTACTAATATCCAGAAACACCTTTAGCCCCTGATTTGTGAAGGAACGACACATGCTAGCAGGAAAACAAGTGTGTAAAACAATTAACTGATTGGATTTTGAGGGGAAAACCAGGGGTGGGGCGGGGAGGAACATCCGCCTGCTGCCCCACCCATCCGTGCTGGTTGGTTCTGGTACGTGCCCCCGCGACTGGGGACCGAAAACACGATGCTGGCGTACGGGGATGACGCTCCAAACAACAGAGCGAAGGCCAAGTTTTGATTTTTTTAAGGGGAAAAAAAAACAGAGCAGTAAGTCTAATCTCAGTTTGGTTGTAAGTAATCCAACTAAACAGACAGACTGATAGCTGATAAAAAGATGTTCTAATAATTAAAATGGGTCACAACTGCCTTGCTCACTTAGTAAATAGGTCAAGTTTTGCTATATCCTAGGGACTCTATTAAAAATAGGTAACAGCTTATACTAGCAAAGACACCAGTGTACTTTCATATGAGCTTTGTCTTTCTATGCCAAACTGAACTAAGCCATTTCCACGTTGTAGAAACGATATAATCATTTACGATGAGCTTTCCATCTGTGGCTAACCCACACCCCGCACACCTACCCCTGCCCGCCCTCCAGTCCAGCCTCCAGCCCACCAGCTCCGTCGCAGGGCACAAAGGAAAGAACGGGGTCAGAAAGAATTAAGAGGCTATGGGAAGAAAATTACTGCGACCAAACTTACTGGGTTACTGCTAACAGTCAGCACCAAGTGGCCTTAGAAAATAAAGTACTGCTTAACAGTTTATAGAAGGAAAAAACAAAAATGAAGTCTTTATTCTTACATACCCTTAAAGGCTTACCAATATAGACCTGAATTGGACACACTTGATCTTAGGGACAGCCACAAAAGGAACTCAGGACACTGGGAAACTCCGGACGATGCAGCACTGGGTCCCCTTGGTAGACTTGGTGAGAAAGAAAATGCTACATTCTTTTACGGGGAGAGGATCAGAGCAAAGGGAAGAAAACACACCGCAGAGGAGAGAGCCCCAGGCACGTCCACGTGGCCGGAGGAGAGGAGGACAGTGAGAAAGGAGGCGGGAGACAAGGCTGGAAGGCTCCAAATCCCACTGCGGAACTTGGATTCCATCTAATCTGGTAGTGATTGTGATTTTTTAAAAAACCGATTTACTGATTTGATAGAGAAAGAGACCAAACATCATCAATTTGCTGTTCCCCTTATTTTTATGCATTCACTGGTTATTTCTTGTAGGTGCCCTGACCAGGGATGGAACCTGCAACCCCGGAGTATCTGGATGATGCTCTAACCAACTGAGCTCCCCTACGCGGCCAGCGCAGTTGTGAAAATTTTAACAGCAATAGTTATTTCCTCCCCATGTCTTTTAAAGTGAAACCAGTAAATCAGTAAAAGAGATAAAAGCGAGCCACTCTAGTTCAAGAGCACGGATGTGTAAGGGCCCGATTCTCCCCCACTTCCACCCGAGACCAAATTCAGAGAAAGGTGTGGTGATCGCAGAAAAATGGGGCCTGTGAAAGGCGGCTTTACGGCAAACGGCAGTGGGAACGGAGAGAGCGCCCTTCCAGAAAGGCTGAATTTGGGTTCGCTCGCGGCTGCCTGGCTGAGCAGCGAGGCAAATCCGCACGCCTCGGTTTCCTTACAGGTAAACATGTCTCCTCCACCCGTAAACACACACAAGTAGTGCAAGGAACCAGACCTGCAAGTATTAACAAGCTGCAATTTGTAACCGTGAAATGGGCGCAGTGACACCTAAATTACATCCTGTAGCACAGGTGCGATTCCACCGTGCGGACGGGGAGACGGAAGCTTTACGACGACAAAGCAGGGAGAAGTGGGATGGGAGCCAAGCTCGGGAGCGTCTGGGCGCACGATCCGGCCAGAGCACAAACGATGGGGTAACCACGAGCTGTCCTCAAGTGAACCTTTTTCCTTCGATCCTCACCGAGGATACGTTTGTATTGATTCTAGAGGGAGAAAAGGAGGGGGAGGGAAAGAGAGAGAGAGGGAGAACCATCGATCGGTTAGTTGCCTCTCCATGTACACGTGCTGACGGACGATAGAAGCCACAACCTAGGTAAGTGCCCTGACCAGGAATCGAACCTGCAACCTTTTGGTGTACGGGACGACACCCAACTAACTAAGCCACCCGGCCAGGGACTTAAATGAACTTTTATGCCAAATCACTTCTGATCATTTTCTCCATAAGCAGAGAATTTCAGATTAAGGGGGCTTTTTATCTGGGATGACTAGATGGCCACAGGAAAAGGAAGGGGCTGGACCTCTTCCTCACTCCACATGCGAGAGTTGCCTGGGCATGAACCGAAACCACAATCCGGGAGCTAGGACGGCAAAACTCCCAGTGAAAGCGTGAACGTTAATTTTCAAGACCTCGGAGCAGGCAATGGTTTTTTAGACATTTCAATGAAAACATAAGCAACCTATGGACTTCATCAAAATCAATAACTTTAACTATTCGGCAGGTGTGGGAAAGGAGAGGCAATAACCATCTCCCTGGGACCATCAGTACACCAGTTCCCCTTACCCAGTTTCTCCTTCCTTGGTTTCAGCTACCCACGGTCAACTGCAGTCCAAAGCTACCACGTGGAACATTCCAGAAACAAAGAATTCCCAAGTTTTAAATCGCGTGCTCGTTCGAGTACCGCAGTGACATCGTGTGCCATGCCACTCCGCCCCGCCCAGGATGTCAGTCACCCCAGTCGCCCCCTTGTCCAGCATCTCCTCCCTGCACGGGCTCCCCGCTCCGTTCGCCTAAGAGTTATGGGGCGGGCCGTCACGGCGCTGCAGGGCTTGCGTTCGAGCCGCCCTTACTCCTCGCAGTCAGGGCTCCAAAGCACCAGAGCAGCGGTGCTGGCAGTTTGGATGCGCCGCAGAGAAGCCGCCGAGTGCTTCCACTGAGCGAGGAGGTGCACGTGTGCAGGAAAACCATAGTATGAACAGGGCTCGGCACCGTCCAAGGTTTCGGGCGTCCCCTGGGGGTCCTGGAACAACACAAGCCCTGAGGATAAGGGGGGATGAGTGTAATTTGATGAAATCAAATCAATGTACACCATTTCCGATTTCCAGTGTCAGTCCTTGGATGTTTAAATATCATACGTGATTTTTATAAATATAAGCTAAATTACATGAGAAGTAACTTTCACGAAGCAAAAATATACCAATGGAATGCCCAGTCCTTCCAAAATCTAACTTCCTGACGTCACCAAGAGCCAACGGCCTGGCCTCTGCAATCAGCCTCCGCGCCAGTCGGAGTGGTTTCCGACCAAGGATGCGCAGCCCTCCACGGTCCCGACCTTTCTGACCACAGCGCCGGGCCATCGGACCCCTGAGAAGGCATCGTGAGCCCTGCGGATCTGCAAAGCATACGTACCGCCAGATACTTGGCAAAAAGCACCGGGCTGAAAGGTAGAACGCTTCATGTACATTTCGCCGCAGGTGTCTGATGCCATTGTTTAAAAGAGCAAAACTTTTCTGAGCTTCATCCAAGTAATGTCTGGGACCGAATGAGCAAAGCAAGAGGGAAAATGGCCGGACTAATTCCCACGAGTAACATCAGCAAGAGTTACTCGGGCCGTAAAAAGTCCGACCTGAAAACCGGCACCGTTCAGGTGTCAGGGCATCACCACGTCCCTCCCTCCTCACGCATCTCCCACAGTCCCCTGGACACAAACACAGCGTCAGACTGCCCTTCCAGAAAGCACTGACCTTCCGTTTACGGAGGGCCTTAGCGTCACAGTCTCTCCGCTGCCCCAGGGAAGCCCGCAGCAAACACCCAGAAGAAAGCGCATTTCAAGTCGAAGTCAGTAAACCGAGGATATCGCACAATACACACTCAGTGCCGCATGGCACGTCCGACCGTGCAAACCACCCAGGTGACGAGGAGGTCGAGGAGCACTGCTCCTCCGGACAGAAAAAACGTGCGCGGAGAGTCGAGATCTGAGTGAAAGACACGTTACACTGAAGCTGTTCTCCGAGAGCTCTGGGACTTTCAAACCGAAATGCCGACAGCCCAAAAGGCCGGCCCCTTCCGACCCCACACACGCCCAGTCTGCGCTCAGGCCGGGACTGGGGAGCGAAGAGACAGCACATCAACCCGACACGGACACTCCCAATGACAGGACGCGGAGGCCGCCCAACACACCGACCTCTTTGAGCGTCCCCGTGAACTCACCAACGCTAGGTGCACACTCAACTCACAGTCTGGACCAAGGCATGTGTACCCGTGTAACCCAAACCCACGCTGGCGTGAGGAGCATTACACTGACTCCACAAAGTTCCCTCCGGCCGCTTCCCGGTCAGCCGCTGCTCCCAGCCCCGCGGAGGCCAGCAGTCTCGGGACTTTTCGCCCACAGACTGACAGGCTACCTCCGCATGTCCTCGAGTTCCCTATCAATTGAATCACTCCATGCGCTTTTTCATGCAAAGCCTCTTTCACTTAGCATGTTTTGGAAATTCGTCTACGTTCTAATGTGTATCAGTAACCCATCCCTTTTGGTCGCTACACAGTATCCCGTTTCTATGCCTACTCCACAGTCTGTTCACCCATTTTCTCAGTAATGGACCGTTTCAGGTTTTCTGCCTTAGAATAAAGCTGCTACGGACATCCTAGTCCAGGTGGTTTTCTGGGCCTACGTTTTCATTCCTCTTGTGCAGTAACGGCGTGGGGGTGGAGTTTCTAAGGGGAGAATTTCAAACATACGTAAAAGAACAGTGTCACGCATTACCGCTAGAGCCAGCGAGAGCAGCATTAATTCATGGACGCCCGAGTTCGCTCCATCTACACTCTGACTCTGAAGTAGCGGACGGATATCATCACCATCACTTTGTCTTTAAATACATCAACATGCAAATGCAAATAATATTTCCACATCTGGTTAAATTATCACGAAATAGTCCAGCAATCTTCACTGTTAACTTACCCATGGACGAGGAGTTTAAAGCAGCAATGAATGAACTGTAATTTTTCTTCTACTCGCATCTTTCAAACGATGCCTCTACACCACACTCATACGTAGCCAGCCAGCGAATGACACAAAGCTAGTTCCCTGCCCTGACTGGTGGGACTCAGTGGTCTGGGCGTCCTCCTGCCAAACCCACAGGCCACTGATTCCATTCCCAATCAGGGCACACGCCTGGGTTGCGGGCCAGGCCCCCCAGTTGGGATGTTGACCAAATCAGTCAATTCCTTACACCCTAGCTCTCTCAACTTTAAAATGGAAGCAATACTATCAATCTAACCTACAGGGACACAACGAGTTTATAAAAGTGCTTAAAATAGTGCTTAGTGTATAGTAAATGCCCAATAAATGCTAGTTATAATTTTAATCGCAAGCCTATAAAAGCAGGCACCATCATCACCAATTTATAGATGAAGAAACAGAACCTTAAAAAATCAGTAAACTTGCTCTGGGCGAGTAGCTCAGTTGGTTAGAGCATCATCCAAATACGCCACGGTGGCGGGTTTGGTTTCTGGTCAGGACACGCACAGCAATCAACCGATGAGTGCATGAGTAAGTGGAACAACAAGCTAACCTTTCTCTCTCTCTCTCTCCCCCTCTAAAAACAATAAATAAAAACTTTAAAAAGGGCTCAAGAAACTCATCCATAGTCAAAAACCCATAAGGTTATGGAGCAATGATTCAAAAATTGCCTTGATTCCAGAGCCCATAATTTTTCCATGATGTCAATAAAACTATATTAAGATTTATTAACTATCAAAAATAAAATATCAGCCATGGCTGGTGTGGCTCAGTGGATTGAGCACTGGCCTGCGAACCAAAGGGTGGCGAGTTCAATTCCCAGCCAGGGCACATGCTTGGGTTGCAGACCAGGTCCCCAGAAGGGGGCGTGCAAGAGGCACACACATATTGATGTTTTTCTCCCTCTCTTTCTCCCTTACTCCCCCCCAACAAATGAATAAATAAAACCTTAAAAAAATATATCAGTCTTACTTCAAAATAGTATCCAGCACTATTTTCATTGAGATTAATTGAGAACACTTAACTAAATCAAGCCCATTTCTGAATTAGGTTGACAGAGCATTTACATACGGACAGAGCCAACTTTTCAGAAAGTTTCTGGAGTCAGAACGCAGACTGTAGTTCCCGAATTGTTTGATACAGTATACCAACGCAGCCCACTGAAGTCCGTCTGCGAAACGGCCATCGACATGCAAGGGAAGCACGGGGCCGAGACAAACGGCATCTCGCACTTTCTCTATCTCCTTGTCACTCCAAGGCCACTGTCTCACAAATGACAGATTTCGTCCCCAAGCCCCAGAAGGGCTCTGTGGACCCCTTTGATCTCATCGGCCTGCGGGCACCTCACACCAAAGTCCTCAACGACTCCCAAGCACCTTCCACATACTCCCCCCTGCCCGGCTGCCATACCACTGCCAACCTTTTTCGTTTCAACTGTGCCATTCCCAGCAGTCCTCGTCAGGATTACCAAGGACGCCTCTCCATCGCTCTCTGAAGCCGCGTCACTGAAGTCGTTACCAGTTTTTCAACATTTCATATACCGTTGACGACATGCTCTTCAATCTGGACTTTAAACACTACTCGGTCCTGGCTGGTGTGACTCACGGGACTGAGCACCGGCCTGCGAACCAGAGGGTCGCCAGTTCAATTCCCAGTCAGGGAACGTGACTGGGCTGCTGGCCAGGTCCCCAGGAGGGGGCGCACGAGAGGCAACCACACACTGATGTTTCTCTCCCTCTCTTCCCGTCTAAAAATAAATAAAACTTAAAAAAAAAAAAAAACAATTCACTCATTTCAGAGTTTGGTCATTTGGGCCCTTTTGATCTTTTTGCTCTTCAGCTTACTCATTTGGATTTTTAACCTTTTTTCCTGTCCTTTCATAGTTCGGTTGTCTCTCTCAACACAGTCCTTATCGAAAGGACTGAGAGGTGTCCACCGTGTCCATTTTGGGTAAACAGTTCAAATAATCCCACCCCCAAATTGCTCTAGGAAGGGAAAGAAGAGGCCGAGAACCCTGGCGGCACAGGACCAAGCGTCGGCCCGTCCCCGGGTGACGTTCGCTAGTCTTCCACCGACAGCTCGGCTCACCCGCTTCCTCCGCACCGGCCCCTCCTACCTGCTCACCGACGGGAAGCAGGGCCGCACCGCAGCGCTCGTGGTCCGCAGCTGCGGGCCTCGCTCCTCCCTCTCACCCTGCCGATGGACTCCTGACCGTGACCGTGACCGCCAGGGGCTGCCAACGCATGTCACTCAAACACCGGCCCCCAATCTCCAGTGTCTCCCCGCCGGCGTCCTTATCTCGTTCTTACCTTCTTTTCCAGGCTTTCCTCCCGCAGCAGCTCTACGCACAGGCCGCTCCGGCCCCACGGAAACCTTCCTCCGGACTGAAGGCCCCACCCGCCCGCCTCCCCCGCAACGTTCACTCCAAAAACCACTTGTTGGGGGGTCTTTCCTGGGGTTTGTTTCCTGAAAACCACACAGAGCTTGCTCGAAACCGTTTTATGGGAATTACGTACTATTTGCTTGTGTATTTCTCACACGCACACCTTACAAATTACTGGAGACAAGTTCTGTGGGTCTTAGCTTTGTTCTTCCTCACACGGCTTATTAGCACGGTGCCCTGCGCACACTGAGCTCTCAGACACAGCTGCCAAGCTGAAGATGGCCTTTCCTAGGATTTTTTTTAATCCTCACCAGAGGACGTTTTTCCGCTGCTTTTAGAGAAAGAGGAAGGGAGAAAAAGAAACACCCACGTGAGGGAGAAACCTGGACCGGTTGCCTCCTGCACGCACCTGAACCAGGGGTCGAACCCGCACCCTCGGTTTGCATCCTGACTGGGAATCACACCCGCATCTTTCGGTTTCGGGATCATGCCCTGACCCACTGAGCCGCACGGGCCGGGGCCCTGGGATTTTTTCTTTAATAAGTTGGCCATTAAGTCACAGTTAGACTCAAGCCATTTTACCAATAAAAAAATATTTTATTTATGCCTCCAATTAACCAAGCCGAACTCTTCTATTGCACTTGGTATAAAAAAAAAAAAAACGTGTCCTAATTTCAAGGGTTCTCTCGTATTGAAAATGATTTCTATGAAAGGTCTACTCTAACATACCTGGTCTCACCTTCAAGTAACTCAGCAATTAAACAAAACTCTCCTCCACTTACACTATCATAAAAACTAAAATTTACAAGAGCCACAGGTTACAACAAATATTCCTGCGGCTCAGAGTCGACGTGCTAGAGAACGGGAAAAATGTGGTGCTAATTCGGAATGACAGCAGGGTTAAGTTACAAGCGGCAAGTAATCGCTGAACAGAGAGAGACTGAACCGGGCGCGCCCTGTGACTTCCCCTCATACCTGGAGAAGCTTCCCGTTAACGTAGGGGCATCGCCGTCTGCTGCTGAAGTCTACCATCACTTTGAAGTTGGTGTATTTCTTGAACACAAGCAATTTGGTTCAAAAACACAAAGGTTTTCTAAGTGCCGCCTCTGTGCCAGGCAGGGGGTGGGGGCTAAGAAGACATCAGTGACTACACCTAAAGCAAACTGTCTCTAAGTGACGTTTTCCACACTTGACGCACACTCCGCATCATTTTTTGCCCCTTTACCACCTACCTCCATCAGCCAAGATTTTGTGCAGAGCCCACGTTATTTATTGTATTGGAAAAAGAGATTAAAGAGGTTAAAAAAAAATACAGAATAAAATAAGCCCCTGCCTCGCCAATCTGAGGGGACAAGGAGAAGAGAGTTGGAGGGAAGGAGCACTTCCCTCTCCACTCTCTCTGGACAGTCGCGCATCTGGCACGCTTGATCTTCCAAGTCCACCTGGATAAACCACGACGAGGGGCCAACACCGCAAAAACCAGCACACCTCCCGCAAAAGGGGCACGCACAAAGAGGGCCTCTGCGCCGTTCATGTTTTATTGGTGGAAACGACTCTGAAGCAGTAAAACACTGACGGACAGTCCAGGACAGTATGCTGACATTTAAATTAAAAACTTATCTTTGATCAGAAGACCCACGCAATGACAAAGCTAAAACCGTGTTTCACTCTGAGAGTGAATCAGAGCGGCCCCTACTCCACCCAGCAGCCGCACGGCCAGGCCTGGACAGTTCAAACTTGGGGAGTGGTCCTGCGACCCCCCCACGCCCGAGGACTTCCGTCCCGGGCATGAGTTTCATTACGCCCTGAAACGCACCCGGGTATTTTGTTCTTTGGATTTAGCTGTGCCCTTTTTCACGTTTGCCCAACGTCCCCCCCTCTCCCCTTTTTCACAGGGGAAAAGGCTCAACAGATCCCCTTACTTGAAAAGTGAAGCGTCTGTTCCGATTCTCAAAGTAAATCACCATCCCTCCGTTTCGGAGGGAAACCTAATACATACATCGAGTCCCATGGAACCGAAGCCCGGAGCCCTCGAACTGATTCGGATGTTTCCAAGTTACACTGCGCGGCAGCAACCTGGGAAAAGACCTCCTCACCCTGGAAAAGCGGCTTCTGAGTCTCAAGTGCAAGAGCGCACGAAGGAGGTCAAGGCTCCCTCCTCCAACCCTCGCCGCCGGCCGGCCAGCCCCAGCCCCAGCCCCAGCCCCAGCCCGCGTGTCTTCCCGTCCCCGGGGCACTCTCAGTGGGCAGACCTCACACCCCGGAGCTTCGGCGGCCCCGGCGCGGCCCCCCGGCGCCCGCAGACTCACCAGGACCGTGGTGCAGATGGATCGCAGCTCCGACTCCACTTTCTCCCGGTAGTCCTTAATCAGCTGCAACTTCTTGTCCGAGGTGTCGGTTTTCTGCTCGATGCTCGAGATGACTCTCCAGGCGGACCGGCGGCCCCCGACCACGTTCTTGTAGGCCACGGAGAGCAGGTTGCGCTCCTCGTTGGACAGCTCGGCGCCCTGCTCCGTCACGGCCTTCATGCAGGTGGCCATGTCGTCGTAGCGCTCGGCCTGCTCGGCCAGCTTCGCCTTCTGGATCAGCTCCGTTTTCTCCATGGGGACGGGGAGGGCAGCGAGGGCGAGCACCGAGCGGATCGGAGGAGGCGTGCGGAGCTCCGGCTGCGGGCGGCGGGCGCGGGCAGAGAGGCGGGGCGGTGCCGTCAGACAATGCGCCCGTCGCCCCAGCCGCCCGCCGCCACCGCCCCTTTTGTCTGTCCCCGCACGCGCGGCCCGGTTGAATTTCCCTCCCCCGCCCACGCTCCCCGCGGGGCGCCCGGGACGCCGAGGGGTTCCAGCGGAGGCGACCGAGGCGGAGGAGGAGGAGAAGGAACGGCCGCTCCCGCGCCCGCCCGGCCCAACATGGAAGCGGCCGTTGGCTCACACCTTCCCGCCTGAGCCGTCCCTAAGGAGAGCGGCGTCGGGGCCGGCCGCTGCCTGGGGCCAGCCTCGCGCCGCTCTCGAGTCCGGCCAGGCCAGCGAAGGGCCGAGGACGACCCTGGAGCTCACCTTCACGTCTCCACGGCCGCGGCGCGAGTACCACCACTTTGATCCGCTTTGGGCTTTAGCCGAGGACCCTCCCGTCTCAGCCTACCCCGGAGCCGAGGGGCGGGCCTCCAGGCGACTGCCCTCGCTCCCACCGACCAATGACACGCCGCGCTGGCCCTGAACATCCCGCCTCCCGCCCCATGGCTGGCCAATGAGACCTGAGCGCGCGGAAGGGGGCAAAGGGGGGCGGGACGGGCGGGGAAGCGGAGGCTAGGAGGGTGGGTCGGCTTGGGCAAGTTCGGTTGGCCGGCAGGCTGCGGCTTTGGCCACGGGGTTTCCTCCAATTAGATCCAGGGTAAAAGGACGTCACTGTTGCCATTGCGATGCTGTTACCGACTCCCCTCATCCTCCCCGCCATCCCCGGGTGGGTGCGGCCCGGGAGCCGGAGGTTCGCACGACCTGGCCTGCGGTGGCCGCGTCTCCTGCGGCAGCATTGGTGCAGATGGTGCATCGCATCTTTGCACTAATGCAGCTGCGGCTGCACTCGGCCCTGGCGAGGCTCGGCCTGCGAGTGTGACACAGCCGGCTGTTGAGTTGCACAAGCGCCTTTCTTTCCTCCACCTTCCTATTCGTGACAAAGGTTTGGAGCTCAATACACTGAACCCAGCCTTTAATGACGTTACAATTGGGGCTGCGAATTAGAAATAATCCCATCCCTATTAAAGAAGAATTAGCTCCTGGAGAAAGTGGCTTATGGGTGGCTTTAACATGATAAATTCAAGTTTTCAGACAGGCACCTAATACTTGAAATTACCCCGTAGAACGCCCCCAAAAGTCCAGGCAGGTCTTTCCGGCAATGCCAGATGTCATAATTTTCTTTAAAATAAGAAATGACAAAAAAAAAAAAAAAAAACCCCACAAAACACCTGTTTTTATATTTCTTTCTGGCCTTTCCAGGTTATTCATCTACATACATATTTCTCACATCATTGTCTCTGTGTACACACGTTTTATTTTTCAGAGGACCACTGAGAAGCTTGACTTCTCTCCCTCGATGTTGACTTCTGACTCTCTCCTAGTGAACACCCTTCTGAAGAGAGAAAGATCGCTCCCATGCCTTTTATTCAGGGTCGTTGCCAGCCCTTTCCTTTCTCTCCGAACTAGACGCTCCCCTCCAGCCACCCACTTCTCTGCTGGCACTTCCCCAGTGCCTTACTCCAGTAAGGTGGCTGTCCTGGGTGTCTGGACACTGGCCTGTGGGTCATCGTAAGGTGAAAATCGCCATCTGGGCTCACGCTGCCACGATTCCAGTTCTAGCACGTCCCAGGGAGAACGGATTGCTGAAAGCAAAGGATGCCACAGCTGAGAAAGAATGTCAAATTCTAAGCGGAGACCCTAGCAGGTCTGGAGACTCGAGCACGGAAGATCTGAGAGTGCACACAGATAGCAAGAGGCGCTGACTTTCCAGAAATCCACAACTCGCTCCCAGCTGCCCCTCCCTGTCCTGTCTTGTAAAGGTTGCTTTGTGCTGTGACAGACAGGAGAGGCCTGGGCTGGAAAGGGCCTGTGTCCTGATGCAGAAATGCCTTACTATGTTCTAGCATTCTAACGGAGGGCCCTGCTGTTATTTCTGGAATCCCTGGGGCCGGGCTGCAGACACACGAGTGTTTATGGCCATGTGGGTTGGGGTGGAGCTGGACACCAAGAAATCCCATTGGAAAGAATTTGCATGTGGAAGGTCAGATAAAATGCTTTCTGTATGACCAGTGAATTTCAAGCTTACCAGAATTAGAGACAGTTCAGGCCGGGGAGAAACCAGTGGAGATAGTTGGGGGGTAGTGACTCTTGAGGGGGACTATTGGGGGACTGAACCTCTGAGGCAGGGAGGGAGGGAGGGGCAAGCACACTAACTCTTTGTCTGAATGTCCCAGCTGTACTTTGGCCATCTCCCCAGGTGACCTTGGGCAAGATTGTCCTGCTGCTGGTAACTCAGTCTCTAAAATGTCTGCTTTCACCCAATTATTGAATATTTTTTAAACACTAACTCATATAGTTATGGTCATCTGGAATCACAGGTGAAAACTGCTTCGAAACAATGGCACCCTGTGAGATCGTGAAGTGTTTCACGAGAGCCCAGAGGGATGAGCTCATATCTAAATTCCTCTGCACCTGAAAGAACTCGGGCCAAGACAATGAAACCTCTGGGAAGTCCCTGGACACGTAACGAGCTAACGTTTATGGAGTGATTTCATATGTCAAACACCATGTTACGTCTTTTGCAAGTACCTATGAACGTGTTTCAGCTGCCCGAAGGCACTGTGAAGTGGGAATTATTATGACCGTCGTCATGTCCATTTCACAGGTCAGGAAACTGAGGCACGGGCAGGTGAGTCATCATGTGGGGAGTCGCACGGCTGGTGAGTGGCGGACCCTGGATGTGACCCTGTGTGCAGGGTCTCCACACCGAAGCCCGTGCCCACGATCACTCTGCCAGATCTTTGCTCCGTGCGGTAGGGACACTCGGAAAGCCCAGACCAGCCCCTTTCCTGTAGGAGTTCCACCCTAGTAAATATGAAACGTGTTCAACACGCACATCCCATGTGGCGGGAAGAGCTCAAGGGAACACACAGCTAACAGGGAAAGTACTGACAACCTACCGCTTTATTTATTTGATGTTCCTGTTATTTTTTTTTTCCCTAAATTATTTGGTGAGAGGGAGCTGCTGGCGCAGGAGGGACTGCTCTGAACTTGAAGCCAGAAGATCCCAAATCCCTGTCCTGCTGTTTATTTGTGGTTTGGTCTTAGACACCACGATCCTCTCTGGACCTCAGTTTCCTAACCTGTGTGATAATCCCCACCTCTAAGGGGCTGTGGGGCTGTCACGTAGGAAAAACCTGGGCCTATAGCAAGTGTTCAGTAAATATCAGTTTTTTTTTTCTTCTTTCCCTCTGCTTGGGGTGCCAGGGGAGGGAGGGAGAGGCCGGCCGTGCTGCAGGGGGCCCTGGAGCCTTAGACACCATCAGTGAAGGCTTACCTCCTGAGTCGTTGCTGTAATTAGTGGAGTTAATGGTCTGTGGAACGGCCAACTTCAGTGTGCATTTCAGAATGAATGAGTCCTCCTGGCTGAGTTTACTCTCATAAATTGTTTCAGTGGTTTATTTGCCCAGAGCAGTAGGTCATCCGGGAGGAGCTTCTGCCTCTCTCGCCATATGGCAGGTAGTATTTCACTGACAAACGAACACTGGGTGGGGCTCTTCACTGCAACCCTCCGTAGTATTTTCCCAGGACTTCTGTTGAGCGAGTGGTCGAAGAGGCGCCCCCACCATCCACTCCACCTGGGTCAGATTTGTGGACAGCCAGGACAGGTGAGGCTCGCAGCGGGGCTGGGCCAGGAGCATCTTCTTGCACATTTCCTGGCTTAAGGCTTGGCCCCGGCCGGTAGAGTTGTCGCCTGCGGTGGGCGAGGTTGGTTCTCACAACCTCCGGCCCCCCACCATTCTCCCGTTCTCACTGCACGCTCCCAGGAAAAGGTCAGGTCGAAATCATCCCATCGTTAAAAGACAGACAAGTCTTCAAGCGACAGTTCTTCTGCCACGATTTTCATTTTAAGAGGACAGAAAGCTCTTACATTGGAAAACTGAAATTCCACTGGTAGGATCTCAGGCTTTCTGACCCAGGATCGGGTCAGCCCGCCTCTTGGAGAAGGGCTCCAGTGTCCCGACATTTCTCCAGCGTCTGCTATACGCAGGCCATGGAGGATTTTTTAAAAGTTTGACTGCTTTTGTAAAGATGGCAGGGATGCTGCTGCTGCTGCTGATAGGAAGTAAAGTATCCTCCATCGTACGGAAAAGCGAAACCATAGGTCAGTGTAGAAAGGGGAGTAAAAAGACTGCAAGAGCCTGCCTCTCAGAGGTGACCTCCTCCCAGGTATGTCTCTTTACATGTGGACATACGTAAGTGGTTCTACGTACATGCGATGGCATTCTTCACTTTGTTCAGTGCGATGATTAATTTTACGCGCCAACTGGGCTGGGCCACAGGGTGCCTCGGTATCTGATCAAACGTTATTCTGGGTGTTTCCGTGAGGGTGTTTGGGGAAGAGGTTAACATTTACATTGGTGGACTTTGAGGAAGCAGGTGACCCTCCAAAACGTGGGGAGCCACATCCAACCAGCTGAAGGCCAGAAAAGAACAAGGAGACTGGTCTTGCCCCCAGCAAGACAGAATTCTCTAGCGGATAACCTTCGGGATTCATCTGGGACTGGAGCTCTTCCTGGGTCTACGACAGCACCCAGCCTCCGGTGGGAACACCTGCTCTCCTGGCTCTCCAGCCTGCAGGCCCACCTTCCACATTTGGTTTGCTAATTCCTTACAGTATCTATCTATCTATCTATCTATCTCCTATTCTGTTTCTCCAGAGAAACTTGACTAATACTTTAAGTGCCTTTTAAGTTTGTTTCATTCAACAAATGGCATGATATCTTTTCATAGCTTTCAGCGTACCTGCGTGATAACCAGTCTCTCCTCCCTCCCCTGCCAGCCTGCGAGCTTCCTGTGGGTAAGGGTCTCCTTTCGAACCTTGGATTCCTAGAGTGCTCTCAACGGCAGTTAGGTATTACAGCCCGCACCGTGCAGCCAAGTACGCTAACGCCCAGGGAGGTTGAATTGCCTGTCTACATTAGCAAGCTTTGGAGTTAAGATTCACGATCAGGTCTGTGATTTCGGTCTCCTCCCACAGCAGACCGGTACCCTCAGGGGAAGACAGAGGTTCCGACGTGTGCTTGGCGGGGCAGCGATGTTTAGTTGTCGGCTGCTGGTGGGCGGCCAAGTTCATATCTGCCAGGGAGTCAGTGCTGATTTCATTTTCGGATGGGACTGACTCTCTGTCTTCCCTCTCACCGCGTCTGCAAGGAGAGGGCAGCTCTTCCACATTCGTCCGCTCCCTTTAACTCATTACACGCTTGTCTCACCCCTGCTCCCCTGCTCCCCCCGTGGGACTGTGGCCTTCCAGTGGGCAGGGCTTCCTCTGCAGTCATGTCCCTGGTGACTCTGGCCCATAGAAGACATTGAGTGACAATTTGTTCTGAAAGTGAACCCAGGCCATCAAAGGGACCTGTCCAACGCCAGCGGTGGTTGTCGCTGAGTGCGTACTCCGTTTCTGACCAAATGCAAAACCACTAGGACGGCCCTACGCTCACAAAAAAAAGCACCCGAAGTAGAGCGCCCTGTTCTCCAGGTACGCCACAGTCATGGGCTGCGTCTGCCATGACAAGCATGCTGGGAGCCATGAAGTCAGCATGCCAGGTCCCTGAGCAGTGAGACACACGTCCCAAAGTCCCTGCACTGATGCGCCTACACAGGTCACCCGAAGGGGCGCTTGCAACCCCCAACCCCCAACTCTGGCCTGATTTCCTGTTAGTTCATTCAACAAAATATTTCAGGGTTTGTCTATGGGGTGGCAGACAGTGTCCTAGGGGCTGGGAATCCACAAATGATTAAGACGCAGTCTGTCTGTCACCTCAGGAGCTTGAGGGAGAACACGGGGGAGGGCCGCGGAGCCCCGAGCTCAGGGCCGAGCCGGGAGTAACTCAGCTCTTCTCCACGACAGCCCACGGTGGTCTAGACGCGGCTGCTTGGAAAGTCGGGGGAGAGTTACTCCGAGGGGTCCCTCTGACATCCACCTTCTCACCAGATGACTCGATGCAGAGGAAGGGTCGGCTGCCCCGGATCCCGCCTGCGCGTAAGGTCTGCGCAAGGCAGCCTGTTGACAGGGCGGAGACACTCCACAGACGAGAAGCTGCTGCTGAAAAAGCCCAAGAGGCAGGCGTATTTGTGGAGAGGTACACGGCCATATGTTTCCGACAGGGCCCAGTGCACAGCGATGAGCCTTAATCACAAAATGTTCACTCTGCTCTCTTTTCGTGGTTGTTGAGGAAGTCACTTACACGCTGTATACCTATATGTGCCTATGTGTCTTTTTAATGTCCAGAGTGTTAGGATTTTTTTTTAAAAGTTTTAATACATAAAGCAACAAATCATCCACCTTCCCCCCCGCAATGAGTCATCGGCAGACAATCGAGGACAGCCGAATGGAGGCACGAACACGGGGCCATCAGAGGACAATGCACACAGGGTGGATTGTGTGGCCCTCACAATAGCACGCTGGGAGTTGAGAGGAGGGAGACGGGAGTGCGGGCCGAAGCCCTGGAGAACATGGCAGGCATCGGAAGGTGACGGAGAGAAGGGGTCACTGCAGGGAAGGGCAGAGCCCCCGAGATGACGACAGTCTGTGTGCTGGTCCTGTCTGCTGCCCCGTGGAGGCCTCTGGAAGGGCAGGAAGGCCCTGCTGCTCCTCCTTGTGCGAGGGTCAGCTTGGGACAGGGCTGAGCCTGAGAAGGGGGCTCTGGGCAGCAGGCTGGAATGCAGTCCCCCCCCGCCCAGGAGAGCCAGGCGTCCATAGTCCCAAGGTGCAGTCTCCTCTGTCTCTGCTCCTCCCTTCGACACAACCAGCTCTGCCACATGGACGGCTCACCGAGAGCAGGCTGCACCGGGGACACTGGCTGCTGAGTCTCCCGGCCCCCTCAGCAGATATGATCTCGGAAAAAATGCACATCTAACCTTTGCATTACTTTCCTGCTTCAAACCCTGCAGCTCAACATACTGGTTGGATTCCGAAGCCACATGACCTGGGCTCAGGCTTTATCCTGGGCAGGTTACTCAACTACTCTGTGCCTCGGTTTCCCCACTTTTAAAAGGAGGATGATGAGGATAATAGCACCCACCTCATGGGGCTGTTGTGAGAATTCAGCGAGCTAACATTGGTACAGTGCTTTGGCCGGGGCTACATATGTGCTTGTACAGAATCAACTCAAAACCTTAAGGCGACCCACAAGCCCCTGGTCCTCCCGCCCCCACTCCTCTCCTGTCGTATCTCCTGGCCCATCTCTCCTTCTCCTGGGCTTCAGCCCTTCGGGTTTTGCCCCTGCTGTCCCCTCCTCCCTCGCCTCTTTATCGGGCCAGTGACTCACCTCCGGAGTCTCGGAAGAAATGACGCTGTCTCTTGGGGCTGTCCTTGGGCTCCTCTGCCCTCCAGGCTAGGCGAGCTCCCCTGTCCTATGTGCCCCCACCCCAGCAGGAAGCACATGACATCAGCCCCCTGGGTCAGCTCCCCCTCTGGCTGCAGCCGCCAGGAAGGTGGGGCTGTGCCTCCGTGACTTCCCTGGGCGCCCCAGGGCCCAGCGGAGTGCTTGGTGGACAGACTGGGTGCCAAGAAGTAGACAACTGAATGGGCAGATTCACAAAGGATGGATGGAGGGGTCACGGGCAAGCGCACAATGGCCACGGGACAGGGTGAACGGAGGCTGCTGCTCAGGGTGGCTTCAGGCTCTGGCCGGGGTCCAGCCCCCAGCTGGAGGCTCCCGTGACTGAGCTGGGAGGGGCTGGAAGCTCCAGGCAGCCCCCGATGGCCCTCTGTCCCCTCGGTCCAGTCGGCTCCATAAACAAACTCGGTCGCACCAGAGGCCCGGTGATTAAGAGAACCCGGGGAAGTAAGCTTTGCGAAGGAAAGACCCTCCGCATAGGAACAACCCCCTTGATCCCTTTGGACAGTTTCTCTTTGGGCTTCCCTTCAACCCAGGATAAGCCCAGGCAAGAAACTGGGGGGCCTCATAGATCTACATAAAATAAATAAAAGCTTGTTCCATCAAAAGTCACCCCTGGAAGAGAGAAGACAACGCCGCTGTGCTCAGCTGTTGATGTGCCACGAGGTGCCTGGGGACAGCGATGGCACCAATCCATGCTAACGGGCAAAGGGTCCCCAGCCACTGTCCCTGCTCCTGGACCTGAAACTCAGAGGCACAGCCAGCCAGACTGACCACCCAGCACCCCTTGACGGATCACACGTGGGGGAACTGCCGAAATTTATTCAAAGGGACACAGTAGCGGCAGCTGCCACAGCTGTCACCCAAGCGTCCTGCCATAAAGGGGAAAGGGCAGCAGCTTGTTGCTTCTTGAGCCAGTCCATTTAGAACCCAGGACCAAACAAGAGATTTAAAAAAAAAAAAAAAAACACAGAAAACATGCAGGATGTCAGGGAACTGAAAACTTAGCTCACCAGGCCATGGTAGGTCATCCTGGGTCTTTGATAGAGAGTTTGCAGCTGCCACCCAGGCCGCCCCTGCAGGGGTGGGGACGAGGGGGCTTCATCTGCAGCTTGGCCTGGGTGTGATGAGGAGGCAGGGACTCAGCAGCCCCCGCACTCTCCCGGGTGTGCCAGCCCCGATGAGGGCGTCCTGGGGCCCGGGGGTCCACAGAGCTTCTTCGGATAAAAGCACACGCAGCCACAGTAGCTGGTAGGTGCTCGGAAAATGCGTGTTTCCCTTCCCCATCCTGAAGGCCAGGGGCCCGGCTTGGTCAATTGCTACAGGAGAGTTCTAATTCGCAAGTAACAGAAACTGGCTCTAACGGACTTGCGCGTAAGACCGTTACTTCTTGCCGATTGGGAGGATAGCTGGTAAACCAGGACTCGAACACGGCGGGCGCACCAGGGAAGGTGCGTGGCCAGAGCCGCAGCCAAAACCGTGCCGCAGACCTCACCAGAGAGAGAGATAGCCCCTGCTGCTTCTGCCACCGGACCCCAGCCATCGGTGGGCAACAGACCCTGGACCCCAGGACCTTGGACCTTGAATCGGCTCCATAGTCATCAAAATCCAAGGACACCCTTCCCACTGCCCCCAGAGAGGCTTCTTCATAACCCCTGCCTCTTGGAGTCGCTCGCTCTAGATTCCAAGTCCCGAGGGGGTGTCTGGCCAAGCCCCAGTCAAGGCCCAGACCTCGCCCAAGACCAGCCGGGGAAGCCGGTGTCTGGGAGACGCACTTCCCAGAGAGGAAGCTGGGCTCCGCCTCCCGCTAAGACTGGCAGAGTGGGGATTCCTCGGTCAAAGGGAGGGGCTTCGGGTGCCGGGCCTGAGAAGAGCCCGTGGCCCCCACAGCTGTGCTTGGGCTCCCGGTCTGCAGGGAAGAGAAAAGCAAAAGTCACGGGGGGCACAGGAAGGGCAAAGCCTGGGAAAAGCCCCGGCCTGCCCCTCAGCTTTCCCTCCCTGCGCGGAGGGCGGGCTCGCGGGCGCTGATGCCCCTGCCCGGAAGCCTTGTTTCCACGCACACGTGAGCACCGCCCGGATCCACAAACACCTCTCCGCCGTCCCACCTCTCGATTGCATCACGCTTTTAGGCATGAATTGCTTCCTTTATGTGTGTCTTGCGAAGCTCCTCTGGGACGGAGACAAAAATCTCATTCATTAAACAGTTAACAAACATTTGTTGAGTGTCTGCTAGGCCTTGGGGAGGCCGAGGAGACAGAGGCAGGGCCTGTGCCTTAGAGAAGAGAGCGGCGTCTGGTGCCGGGTGGGTGGCGGTGTGCCGGCTTCCCGGAGGAGGCGACCTGGTTTAAATGGGTCTCAGAGATCCAGCCGCTCTTGCCCTCACTGCTGGGAGGGTGAGTAGTGACTCCAGGGAGGGGGAACGCAGGGACAGAGGCCGGGGCGTGGGAAGGAGGGGTGCTTTCCGCTGACAAAGTGGGCAGGACACTGTGTGTGTGTGTGTGTGTGTGTGCGCGCACGCACACGTGTGAGCAAAAGTGGGACCGCACTCTGAAAAGGCTTGAATGTCTTTTGAGGAACGGGCGTTGCATTCTGGAGTCGTCGGAAGGGATCAGACACTCTGTACTTTTAGGTTTTCGTCATGGTGAAATAGACATGGTGGGGACTACTTTACCCAGGCCACGGCTCAGGGGCACTAAGCGCATTCACATCCTTGTGCGTCTATCACCCCCACCCGTCTCCGCAGCTTTCTAATCCCCCCAAATGGGGGGCTCTGTGCCCATCAAGCAACAACTAACCCCCCATCCCCCTCCCCCAGCTCTGACGACCACCTTCCGTCTCTGTCATCAGACACTTTTAAGCAAGAGAAGGATCTAACGGCACTTTCCGGAAGGCTCCCTCCGCCTGTGATGTGGAGGATGGGTTAGACGGCTTGAGGTAGGAAGCTGGTGCAGGAAAGTCCCGAAGAGCTGAGGAGGCCGACTCAAGGCAACGGCGATGGCGGTGGCCAGGAGTGTGAGGGGCGAGGGAGTTTCAGGATACTAAATGCATGATGACTAGATGCATGCGTTCAGCGCCATCCGAGACTTCTCCGAGGCGTCTCTTTCTATTTTATTTTCTCGGTATTGAACGGCACGCCTATGCTTGTATAAGCAAGACAGGAGATTTACTACCCTGTGCAACTGATTTTTTGATAATCCTCTGAGCCTATGGGCTCACAAATATTTCAGAATTACAGCTTATATAGACAGCCAGAATCATCCCCACCTCATTCCTGACGGATGTCAGAGATGACTCCGGAATGGACTGGAACACGGCACGTTTCGATCCATTTTATCACAGAGAAGTAATTTACCAGAGTAGTTTATGGTCACTAAACGGGCAGTGGCAATTGGGAACAGTTTCTGTGTTGGGAAAGATGGCCTGAAGCTTGCGTTCAAAGACAGCTGACTACACACGGAGGCTGGAGCGCATCTCAGCAAACCTGGGTTCCAGCCCTGTTCTGTCGTGAGCGAGCTACTTGACCCCCTGCACCTCCGTGTCCTCTCTGCTAAAGGGGCTGTTGATCGAATGAACTGATTTGTGGAAAGCACAGATGAGAGACGGGACTGAAGAGGGAGGAGGAGTAGGCACAGGAACAATGGTAAACATGTTTCCTGTTTGCAGAGAGATGTATAATTTGCACGTTACATTCATTCAGTTCACACCCTTTATCGGGCTTTGTCCGAATGCAAGATATTTGTCTTCTGATAGTGCCATCAATCCTCATTTACCTCTGTCGCTAACTAGTGGGGACATCTGAGACACCACACAGTCTGGACCCATTTGATAGACGGGGAAACTGAGCTCACACCGGTTAATGTGGTGGCTGAGAGTTCCCAGTTAGTTGGCGGCAGAACCAGGACAAAACCCAGGTCTCCCGGTTTCCCAGGCCCGGGCCCCAGTCCCTCGCACTGAGTGTGCAAAGCTGCCGCAGCTTCTCATGTACTTAGGGACTGAAATGGGCTGTGAAATGATACTCAGGGCAAAGAAGTCCAGAATCTCAGCTAAAGTTCAGAAAGTCCGTGAAACCCATGGCTTGTTGAGCAGAGTCCAATTGCGTAAGCACAGCTCTCAGATCGGAAAAAAATGCATTTGTGAGCGCAGCAGCCTCCTCCCAGCCTCGCTCCACAGCCCACCCCGTGGCGCCAGTGCCTTGCTCAACCCTGGAGCCCGTCTGCGCACCGCACACCTGCAGGGGTTCACCCCTCTCCGAATTCTCCTGCCGATGACTCACTGTCACAGAGCGCGCTCTTTCAGGCCCGCACCTGTTCTTTTTCAAAGTCACCCTCAGATGCCATCGGTCCATCAGCATTCTTTGCAGGTCGCAGCCTTGTGGGTTTGCAGAGACAATAAGCATTGGAGATGAGAAGCTATGTGCTCCTAGCTTTTCTGGAATGTGCTGGGCCCTGCAGCCAGGCAGGGGTCACAGGGACAGAGGTAAGGGGCAGGCAGTGACCGGTGCCTGGGCAGATGTGTGAGCAGGTGGTCTCCGGGGGACCACTTCTCTCCTTAGAACCTCCTTGGCTGTTCTAATACCGGTCCCCCTCCTGCAGCCCAAGCCCAAGATTGTGACCGTATCTTCCTGTGCTTGGCCCACAACTCTCCACCCCACCCTGCCTTAGGCCCCATCTTCTTAACTGGAAGTCAGCAGGCAGCCCCTCTGCCAGCCAGTCAGCGGTGTGCACCTTTAGGTGCCTTGTGGTGTGGGGCGCTGGGGCGCACCCATGTTTGGTGTCAGATGAACAAAATACCTATCTCAACTCTACTAGTTACTAGCGATGTGACTTTGAGAAGGTCACCTGCCTTTTCTGAGCCTACACTGGCCCTGTCCAATGTGGTAGCCACCTGTCACCCGTGGCTACGCACACGAGATGTGGCAGTCTGAACTGAGATGCGCTGGACGAGTGAGATTCGCACTGGGTTTCCTTCCCCACTGGGTTGGGCAGTGACCGGAGGCACTGTGCGGAGGGCCATTGTCCTGATCCAAGGAGGCTTGGGCTGGAGGCCTGCCCAGCACCAGCGAGGCTGTTCTGGAAGGCCCGCCTGCTGACCCATCACACTCATGGGGACGCCAGAGGTCGAGGAGGCCAGGTGGGTGCTGCAGAGGGCAGCCTCTGGGTGCCGGCCTCACCTTGTACCCAGCACACCTGTGGCATGGCGTGGGGAGAGCTTCCCATCTGCCCACACTCGGCCCCCGGTGCCAACGCTGGGGGGCACCGGGTGTAGATCATGCCAATAGGAACTTCCAGCCCTGGCTGTGCCAACTGCTGCCCAGGTGACCTTAGACGGCGACTCCGCTCAAATCAGAACTTCCTCATCCCTGAAACACACTGGCCTCCAGGGCTGTTGCCAAGTAACTCTCAGGGCTACGCTTTTTTCTCGTCAGCTCGTGGATGCATCGTGCCAGCCTCTGCTTCCGTCGTCACGTGGCCGTCTTACCCCGTGTCTTTGTCTTCGTGTGGCCTTCCCCTCTCTTATAAGGATACGTGTGGTGTTGGACTGAGGGCCTGTCCCTCTCCAGTATATCCTAATTTTAATTAATTACTTCTAAAATGACCCTATTTCCAAATAAGGTCACATTCCGAGGGGCTGGGGGTCAGGATTTCAACACCTCTCTTCGGGCAACACAATGCAGCCCGCAACACACCAAAGGAGCTGAGGTCAGGGCCTCCCGGCTGCTCCCTGGGTTGGCTGCCTCCTTCTCCCAGGAGCCGCAGCTTTCTCTCCTATCAGCCACTCTCTTTGAGTCTGGCGGTCATTTTTTCCCTTTGCCCTGGAACTGCATCCACTTCTTACTGCTTCCTCTAATCCTTTGCCCACCATTCTGCAAACAATTCTAGATCAAACTCTCCTCCACTTTCCCGATTTGCGCACCTGTCCTCGCTGTCCATCCACCTACCTACCCACCCGTCCATTCGCCAACACCCATGCATCCTCCCACCTACCCACCCAAGCACCAATTCATTATCCACCTACCCACCCATGTGTCCATTCACCCATCTACCTACCCATCCATCATCCACCCTCCCACTCACCCACTCACCCACTCACCCATTCATCATCCATCCACCCACCTCTCCAGCCGCCCATCCATCCACCTATCCACCCACCCATTCGCTCTTCCGTTCTGCACAGTGCGGAGTTCGTGGTGGGTGCTCAGCACATGCCGCCGGTACTGAGCATCCGCACTGTGGTCAGCGCTGGGTCCTATGCCAGGAATGAAGTAAGTATGACACAGTCCCTATTCTCCCGAAGTTGGTGACACAGTCCAGGGATAAGAATAGAGTACACACACCTCATTTCCTAAGCGTTCTCTGCATCCAGTGGAGATGCAGTCTTCCCCGATCTAGTGGGGGAAGGCTTGGAGAATTACTTGAAAAGATTTGGAGAGGACTCAGGAGGTGCATTCTGGGATCTGTTATTTTTCATATGCAAAGTAGTTTGGGCCTGAAATGTTCTGTTTGTCTTCTAAGAGACAGAGAGAGACCAGAGCAAACAACCAACATGTCCCTCTGGAAGAGGCTTCCTACTGCCCAGCTGCCACCTGATGATGTCCCGGGAGGACAGGTGTCTCCGGGCCCTGAGCCTGCCCCCACCTCACTCTCTGGTCCAGCCGGAGGGGAAGCAGTTCTGAGATCAAACACAGGAACAGGGATGGGAGGCAACCAGAGGTGGTTTGGGTTCATGGTGCAGCCCCTGCAGTGGCTTCTTTGAACAGCCCCCCGTGTGACTTGGCAGGGCTGAGCAGGTGGGACAGTGTCCCAGACGCCCACCAAGGAGCTGGGCTTCCTCCCAGGAAGAGTCAAGTAGAGTCCATTCAGCAGGCCTTGGCCACGCACCATCCACCCTGCCCCGCCCCAAGCAGCAAGTCACGTGCCAGGCTTGGTGATACAAGGAGAAGACACTAACCCGTCCCTGGTGGCCTCATAACCTAGCTGTGCTGACGATGATGCAGAGCGGGGACCGGGAGACTTGTCCGAGGTCGTGCAGCCAGTCAGCGAGCCCTAGCTTCGAGGTCTCAGGGAGATATACCCGGTAAGTAGATGTACCTAGCGCCTACCACATGCCTGCAATCGTCTGGATGCCAAGTGCAACGGGTGAGGCGCTTCACCCTGCACAGGCTCCAAAAACTGCGAAGAACTGAGCTGGGCGTGAGCTCTCCCTGGGCAGAGACCCTGCCTGCTAGTCATTCCTTGCCGCTCTGGAGCCCAGCACAATGGACTCTGCAGAATTTAACGGATTCGGACCCGCAGATGGAGCCCTGTAAAAATGGGGATGCAGGGAGTAGTATGCATGCAAAATGTTACAGTTAACAAGCAATCAGCAGAACTGCCCAGCGGAAAGGCAGCTCCCTCCCTGGTCTCTTCCTATCTCTATGGTGACCATTACCAGGGCTGGTCAAGGTCAAACTGGTCAACCAAGCTGCAATTAACTCTCCCAGGGACTTCAGCAGCTGCGTCTTGGGTTTATACCACCACGTGAAAATCTTTTGTATCCCACATTCCGAGTATCTCCGTACAATATCAAAGCCTTTCAGTTAAAGCACGAACATGATAAAAACGTTAAATGCATTTTTGAGAAAGAAAAACAAACCATCCCTTTGCCATTACGTTGATTTAATTTTTGCGTTTTCCTTTCAGCCTTTTCTATCTGCGTGCACATTTTAAACTCGGTGGTAACCACAGGGAACATACAATTTTGTATTCTGCTTACAGAGCCTTTTTTAAAAAGCGCTCGTTCTCTCGTATAGATGGTGTCCTTGGGCCGATCTCTGGCAGCGCATCCGTGTTCCTCCCAGGAGCGCATCGCCAGGGAGACAATGGGGGATGTTTTCGTCGCCTGTGTTGGGTGTCTGTGAAACGCTTTGTTTCTCAGAGTTCTGCAGACGACGAGGTTAGCACAAGAACAGAACAGAACAGACATTTCATACAGATTATTTGTATTGTCTTCTAAATGGGGTGTTCTATCTGTACCGGAGGAAGCCTCCCACACAAATCGAGTGGACACAGTGTTGCCGGTGAATCCGGCGCTTGTCTCTGCTAGCTGCGGGGCTGGCCTGGGGCCACTTACCTGCTTCTCCGGAAAAGCAAGGAAAGCAGCGTCTGTCCCATTGCACTGGGGAGGGGTCACGTGAGGAACAGGCCAGACTCCGATCCTTAGCACAAGGTCTGTGGATATCACTGTGTGTAACTGTAGTGTGATGTCCCCGGGTAATGCTGGCATTGACCTTGAACAAGCCTCTCTCAGCCTCGGTTTGTGTATAAGTGAAATGGGGAAACGCAAGTCCCAATGAAACTGAACAAGATAAATACAAAAGGGCTTTGTTCATTGAAAAACATCTGTCCATCCATCCTGTCCTCCATCCATCTTCCTGTATCTATTTGTCCTTGGCCCTGGCACAAGAGGGGAACATTCGGAGATGAGTTCTAGAGTAGGTCCCACAACTGGAACCACGGCAGCTACCAACTGCATGGGGCCAGCCAGCAGCTTCCAGGGACACCCTGCCCGGCCCCAGCTCCCAGTCCCAGGGTCCCACACAGGGTGACATCTCCTAGCCATCGCTGGGTGCTGCTCTCGCCCCGGGGCCCACTTTCCCGGGGCGAGAGGGGCAGAGGACTCCACCAAGAGCCGGCCTGTGGCAAAGCAGCAAGTGGCACACAGCAGGGTCCTGGGGAGCGGGGAGGACGGCCCAGCTCCGCCCAAGTGGGGGAGGCGCATCAGCCACAGCTTCGCAAGCACCGCCGGAAAGTTACCCGCCCTGCGTCCTTTCCTCGCCAAACTTCCACGTGGTCCCTTTCCTCCTCCGCCCCACTTCCCCCTGCTTCACAATGCTTGTTGCCGCAGCTGTGGCCCCCTCTGCAGTCTGTAGCCCAGGTGGGGGTGTGGTCCCCTCTGCAACTCTGCAAGAGTTTTAGAAACTTGAAAAAAACCCTTGAAAACCAAACAAAATCAGTTGTCAAGTTTCGAGCCACCTCTCTTGCAACAATTAACTCTTTAAATGAATGGCTTCCCCTGGGAAAGGAAGCCCTGGGAAAAGCCATTTGCAGGTGGTCGGAGCCCAGTCACCTACCGGCTGTACACAGTGCCCACAGCTCACAGCCAGGCGCCCGGGGCCCCAACTCCGAGGAGCTCGGCCGGTCCCCCACCTGGATGAGCCCCACGGAGAGCTAAGCCGCCGCGTGTAACCCATGGCCGTCTGGTCGCAGTGGGTGGCTAGTGCCCTTCCCTTTTAAGGCTTTCTCTTCGAGGTGCCACGCACGTGTGCGCGCACACACACACTTCATTGTCTTCTGTCCCAGGTTTTGCTTTCTTCATCCCCTCACTTCTTCCTGAGACCATCTCCCAAACAAACTACCCGCCCGCCAATCTTTGTCCCGGGCCCTTCTTCGGATGGGACCCAGAGTAGACAGTCCCTCTTCCCAGCCAAGGGTGGACACATTTAGAGGCCTCTGCCTTTTCCCTGTTGGCACGTCGGCTCTCATCGGGAGGCACCGTGTGCTTGCTGTTGCACCATGCTTAGCGCTGGGCTGGCGAGAGGGGGACCTGCTAGTGTTACCTAGCTCACGATACCGGGGATCCACCTCCAGGGCTCTGCCACCCCGCCCCGCCTAACGTCTCCTAGTGCCCGTCTGGGAGCCACCCTCCTGCTGCTCAAGCTCAGTTTGGCCGAAGCTGAGTGCTGCTCTCCTCCCACGGTCCTTCGCAGGAGGCGATGGGTCTGCCTGCCCCCCACCCCGCCCCGTACACCGCCCTCAAAGCGGCCGAAGGTGGGCCCCTTCACCTCTCCAGCGCCTCCGCAGGTGAGCCATTTCTGCTCGGAGTGCGTGCATCTTACAGTCCTCACAGATGGAACGCTTGGTGTCACAAAACCAGAAGCTCCTCCCAGGTGTGCTTTGCTCAGCCGGGTGGCTGTTAACCCATGCACATGAGGCTTAGTGCCTTGTCCTGGAAAAGCAGAGGGGGAGGGCGTCCGCGGGCGAGCTCTGGGGTGTGCGTGTGCATGTGTGTGCACAATTGTGTACATGCGTGTGCACCCAGGACCCCTTTCCCCTCGGGTGGCAAAAATCACCACCTCCTGGGTATCATTTCTCCTTCTGGGAAGCCTCTCCCTTCTGTGTGTCCGCTTCCTACCCCCAGTTATGTCCCCTCCCGCCTGGAACACCCCACACAGAACACGTCGAGGTGGGAGGTGGCTCCGTCCATGAGGGCGGCGTGGAACTGCGCGAGTGAGCCCACCTCACGATGCACCGTGCGACCTGCCTGGGTCATGGCACCACTGTGGCCCATTTTTCTTATCTTTAAGTCGGACATAATAAAAAGACACGTTGGAATGCCTTGACTTAACAAAGCCAGTGAGAGAATGCATAAGGAAAGAGCGTACTGTAAGCGGTGAAGCCTCGAGGAGTGAGAGAGGGCAGCCCCACGCCTCAGCCGGCACAGGTTTTCAGGTCGTTTTCGGAGAGGATTTGGTAGGAACGGAAGACAACAGAAACAGACTCGGGCTCAAGGACGATGGAAAGAGATTTATCGGCAGTATACGGAGTCGCTTTCACTCGCACCAGGAGGCTGCAGAGCCGGGTGTGGAAATGGTCAGGGGTGACAAGCTCGGGGCAGTGACCACAGCCACGGCCAAGACCACACCATGGAAGTGGGACACTGGCACAGCCACTTCTGAACAAAGGACAGCGTGGCACGTTTGCGGCTGCTGAGGCCTGGAACATTCCTCGGCCCGGTATCATCTGGTGCCTTCTGCTACCAGAGGGTCCTCAGCGGTTGCTGTTAGCCAGGTCGGGGTGGGCATCTGCGGGGCAGGCCCCAGTCACCCGCCTGTGCCCCCCGTGGGTGGTGGGAAGGTCCTGGATCGATAGGCAGGAGCAGTGGTGGCACGTGAGCCTTCCTAGCAGACACTTGTCAAGGACCCGCTGTGGCCCAGTATCATGGTGGCAGCTAAGACCCGGCTGCAGCTTTAAACCTAAATGTTAAATCACGTCAATTACGGTATGCCACGTGATAAAATAGTTTGTAGTCACGATCTTGATGAAAATGTAGGGAAATGCTTTCGATAGTTTGTCTATGAAAAAATAAAAATACCAAATTGTCTGTACCTTTGATTGCTAGTGTACAAAATCACTGTGTGCATGGAATGTAATATCCGAATGGAAAATGGCTGTTTTGGGGTTAGGGTATTAGCATGATGGGTAATCATGATTTTTAAATATGCTTTTCCTTTAAGGAAACTGAAAAGATACGTAGCCAGCCTTCTAAGATGTATTTAAAGGCAAGGCGAGAACTTCTGGGGGGATGATGCTCACGACACTTAAATTGGAACAGTAGGTGTCCCCGTGCTGTGCTCCAAGTGTCATCAGGTTGCTGCCGGACAGACAGAGGTGCTGGTAGGACAGTCACCTGCTTTGTTCCTTTGGAAACGGCAACTCCTAAGACTCCAGCAAGCGGCTTGTCCCTTAAACCAAATGCGACGTTTCTGTTTGGCTCAAAGGACTCCTCCACCTGTTGCTGCCCCAGTTCTCATGGCGCGAGCCTCCTGGTCCCCGGCCTTAGCCCTGAGCTCATCAGCCCTCCGGCCTCACGTGGACCCTGCAGTTACAATGGAAACAGAGCCTTCCAGGGCAAGAGGACAGCTCTCGACAACGCCTGCGCCGGTGAGACGGAGCGTCCGCAGTTAGTATCACCGCCACCCGGGAGTATCGTGACAGCGTGGCCTTTGTGGGGCTGGGGCGGCTCAGCCCCAAGGAGGGTGATGAAGTGAGCCGACCTGGCCCGGAACCAGGGGCTACTCCCAACACTTGCAGCGGGGGAGTCCAGGAACACCGAGCGGGGCGGAACGGGCTGGCGAGCCCAGACTCCCTCTGGAGTGATGTTTTTATTTTACACGTGTGTGTCTCTGCATGTAGACATGTATCTGGAATGATCTTTTTGTCCTACATGAGTAAAACCTCAGTCCGAGTGCTCGGAAACATACATTCGAGGAGAGCCCCTGAGTAGTCGATCGATGGCATGGGTGCAATTAACAGCAGCTAAACCCTCGGATCCCAACGCCAAGTCCAAAGTACGAGAACCTCTGTAGGCATTGTTCAGGCAAAGACCTGTCCTGGAGGCTCCTTCTCGGTCTGGACGGGAGCCTGAGAAGGGTGAAGAAGTCTGTTGGGACGGGCCATGCCTTGCCCTTGCTCAAGACTGATATACTTTGCTTTCCTTGGGCTGGTGCCAGCCTGCACCAGGCATTCGGTTTGTTGGCGGACGGACAGTTCCTCCTTTGGGGCCGTTAGCAAAACTCGAGGCTCGGGTGGAGGTCTTGAGACACCCCCAGGCTGGGCTGCCGCCTCCAGGTCACAGCGACTCGAGTCCGAGTGTCTTCTGATTTAGAAGGTGTAGATTTGACGAGGCCATGAGCAAACGTGTACTGCAGTGCCACGAGGGCTTTACCTCTCTGGGGTTTTGTTTACTTGCGAATACAAAAGTAAATGTTTACTCTACTTAAAAAGTAAACATTCTTATGCAGCCGAGTAAACACCGGAAGAACATTCACAGAATTTTGAATGGTCCTGAAGACTCTGAAGTTGAATGGTCTTATTGTACAGAAGGAACTGGGAGGTGAGTGAATGAATGGATGGATGAAATCTATTTTGAGCTCCTACTGATGCTCCTGAGCCCCCTCCGCCGAAGCTGCCGGGGCTTCTCTGCTTCTGCTGCGCCCAGCTTGGGGCTGCGCCCTCCCACACGCAGCGGCCCCGCCTCGCCCTGGCTCCCAGCCTGGCTTCCACTCCTCGACCTCCGATTTCTGACTCCTCCTGAGAATGTCTCTCAGGGCCTCCTTGTCAGCACAGAGAGATACAAGCTTCCACTTTCTCACCAGGACGGATTTAAGGCGCTGTGAGTCTTGAATTAGAAGGACTCCCTTGATACCCTTCGATCCTCTGGAATGCGCTCTGGGCAGCCCCAGCCTTGGGGACTGAGCCATCAGTCATTCTCTGGCCGTGACACAAAGTAGCCGGTGGGCCGCTTACAGGCTCTGCCCCATTTCTTTTTACAGGAAGGACCGATCACCATCTCGGCAGCCCGGCGAGTGGCGAACTCACTACAAATTTGTGCCTGCAAAAGGTCAGCGTAAGGCCAGCTTTCCTGAAGTGCGCTGATCTTATAAAGTGAGGGGCACCAGCGTGCGACACGCTGGCCTGCAAAGGCGGAGGAGAGAGGGCGGGGGCGGGCCTTTCGCAGAGCCACGCTAAGTGTTGGAGTTTTGTTGAGAATATTCAATTCTCAGAATTCAAACTCAGTAACATTATACTAACTCTGTAACTTGGGATGTGGACACACAGTTGATGCAATGTTATGCTTTCATAGTGAACCTTTTCGATTTTCGTCATAGGAATGAGTCACTATCATTTGTCATTATCGTTTTTATGAAACCTTGGCGATCCTGTAGACCCTCTGCCCAGGGCCCCAGCACGTACAAGGGTTCGGGCTTTGACTGCAATGGCGACCTGGGTTGGGCGCCCAGCAGGGGTCGAAAGGCAGTCGGGAGAGTCCTTCAGGATCAGCGCTGGGGGTGCCAGGCAACTTGGACTGGAAGTGCTCTTACAGCCCGTCAAATCCAGTTCTCCAATTTTGCAGCCGAGAGCGCCGAGGCCCAGAGCGAGCAGTGCCTTGCTGTGTCATTGTTGCTGTCACCGCTGTCGCCAGCATCGTCTGCCAGGTATCCGACACCTACGCAGGGTGTGTGCCTGAGGCTGCAAAGAGGAGGGCGACGAGGTCTTGCCCTCGAAAAGTTCGCAGTTGGCGGTGGGGTGGGGGTGGGTCTTGCAGGGAGCTAGTGGCCCGGCTGCAGCTGGAGCTCAGGTGTCTATCCAGACTCCCTGACCAGTGCTCCTCCCATTACAGCATGGCCTCCTCTGTCCTCATGGGCACGTGGAGGTGGGTGGTCTCTGTGTGACACAGCAATTTGCACTCATGACCCCAATAGATAAAGTGACCATGGCCTTGGCTCAGTGCTCAGGACAGCTGTTGGGGGGTCAGCTCAGCTGGGCACCGGCAGGAGGAGTCATGAAAAACACCTAGGGAAGGATCGCACAGGCCTGGCCCGTATCAAGTGCCCACACTTGAGCCAATCATCTGAGGCCAGGGGGGCGGAGCCACCAAGAGCTTGGAAGCTCCTGTCGGAATGAAGTGGTTGTGGTCAGAGGGGCCGTGTTCAAAAAAGAGGGTGCTTTTCCCAGAAAGGGGAGAAGGTGCCAGGCAGGCAAAGCCATAAGTGTCCTCTGCAACTGAAGACGCTCGTTCAGAAAGACATGAGGATGTTTGACGAGGAGAGGGGTTCTGCCTGAGCGGGGATCAGGGCGCGCCCTAGACATGGCGCTCCGGATGGAAAGTGAGGGGGGAAGTGTTTGCCAGGGCCGAGGAGCAAGGAAGCAAAAGGCCGAACGACGAGGATCAGGCGGCAGTCGTGGGATACCAGACGGGGAACAGTGAGCAGGAAACGAGGCTGCAAAGTCAGAAGAGGCCAAACCCTGCAGAAGTGGGTGCCAGGGTTTGGGCTTTGATTTGCAGCCGCCGGGGGTCCGGCTGGCGGGTAAAACACAGGATGCCCATTAAGTCCGAATTCCAGGTAAACAACAAATAATATTTGCTTGAGTGCACACTAAACATTTTTCACCGGGTATCTGCAATTCAGATTTGACTGGGCGTTCTGCACTTTTCTTTGCCAAACCTGGCAGTCCCAGCTGGGGAGTCAGAGAAGGGTTTTCGGCCAAGACAAGCACGAAGCTGTTGATTCAGCCCAAACTCCAGCACCTCGTCTGTCTAGAATCTCGGGCAATGAAAACCTGTGCTCATTACAGTGAGTCAGGTCCTGCCAGCCACCGAGTTTCCTTGAATTCTCCCAGAAAGACCGGATCGCCACCACAGGGCGGGGGTGCGGTCTCTTCGGGTCTTCACGCTCATTGAAGACCATCCATCCTTGGTCGCTGTGGTGACTCAGTTGGAGCCATAGAATTCGATTACCCAGATGCCCCATTCTCTTGAGAGTGACTCAGGAGTCAGACTCCCCAGGCTTGCTGAGGTCACCCACGAAGTGGTCCCTCTGTTTATACCAGGGATACAAACCCAGGCAGAGATGAACAAAAAGGAACCCCACATTTGCCACCGTGTGGCCTGCTCTTCTGTGGCTCATCCTTCCTCTACCGCTGGGAGGTCGCAGGGCTGGCCTGGGGAAGCCGTGTGGCCGCTGGCAGAGGGGTAGGGGTGGACCGGGGAGTTCCTGGACGGCTGTGAGGAAAAATCTCATCGGCCGTCACAGCCAGGCCCCTGGGGGAGCCATGGTGAGCACGCCCAAGAGCACCGGCTCTCGGCAATTTTCACCTGCAGCAGCATGGAGTCAGCTGGGAAAACACAGCCTCTCCAAAGTTCTTGGCTTCTGGCTCCTTCTTCTCAGCCCTTCACACATTCCCCATCCCAGAAAAAAATTTTTAAAAGCAAACCAAGAAGGAGATGGCGTTTGGGACCTTGTTCAAACAATCCTAGAAGGTGCCAGAAGCAGCCAGAAGCTTCTTCCTCCAAGAGGCCTCCACTTTGACTGCAGCCTTAAATGACTCCTCCTTCAGAACTACCGAAGGTGGTGGCAGCCGCCCGGTAGGCTCAGGCCCCGCCTGCGGCAAGGCCTCTCCCTGCGTGCCACAGCCATCGTGGGCCCCTGGGGTCCCGCACAAGCACCAGCTTACAGGTCCCTGTGGCCTCTGCTCCTTCTCTCAGCCTGGGGTTCACCACCTGCCCCTACTGACCTTCAGCCCTCAGCTCACACATCGGCTCCCCCCAAAACAAGGCTGCCTGCCCACCTCTCCTCCTCCTGGGAGGCTGCGCTCACTCGGTCACTCCCAACACGTGCACCCAAGCCCATGACACTCCTCTGTCTGAACTGCGTGGGGCCACTCAAGGTCAGCGTGTGCGACCTTCATCTCAGCTCTCGCGGGGCCTCGTAGAGCACCAGGGTAACAGAGCAGGCGCTTGGCACCCACGCCGAACTGGCTTAAAAACTACGAGCATAAAGCAAAAGAGAAACAATATTCCCCGTTTCTTCTCCGTCCCACTCCTCAGAGGCGTCTCTGGGAAAGCTCGCACACGCCGCACGCGTGGGCCCTGGGCTGCCCGCAGTCCCAGGCTGGCCTTGGTCCTTTATCAGAGCCTCTCGGTGCCTCTGCAGGCTGGGCCGCGCGGACCCGCCCCCTTCCTCCCCCGAATGCACACGCAGACCGGGAACGCATCCGTGCCATCCGTGCTCTTCGGTACTGAAATTGTTCTTTCCTTGACATTTAAAACGAAGCTGCAGGGACAGTCCTTTTTACAGGAAGCCTCTGTTCCCAGGCGGTGAGAGAGAGAGAGGGTGCCTTCCTGGAAACGAAACTGTTAGGACAGAGACGGGATCTGGGCTCTGCCAAATGCTCTCCAAAACGACGGCCGTGAAGTAAAGTCCTACGCACAGCGTGTGAGCGTGCTTTTCCCATAAACTCTCACCACTGCGATGGGTGATCAAACTGTAACTTTTCTCAGTCTGAAAACCATTATTCACTGTTCCAACTGACACTCTTAATTACAAGGGAAGTTGTATTTAATTTTTTTTTATCGATCACTTGTATTTGTTTTTGGTGAACTGCTTAGTTAGATTGTCCTTTGCCCATTTTATATTACTTTTTCACTTTCCTATTGATTTGTAGAAGTTCTTTCTACGTTGAGGAAATTCATCTTTTTTTTTTTTTAAGAATTTATTTATTTATCTTTAGAGGGGAAGGGAAGGAGAGAGGGAGAGGGAGAGAAACATCAATGTGCGGTTGCCTCTCATGTGTCCCCTGCCGGGAACTGGCCTGCAACCCAGGCATGTGCCCTGACTGGGAATCGAACCGCGATCCTCTGGTTCGCAGGCCCGCGCTCAATCCACTGAGCCACACCAGCCAGGGCGAAATTCCTCTTTTTTCATGCAAGCTGTAAAGTTGCTCTCACTTCATGGTTTAGTTTTACTTATTACTCCTTCCCTGTTTATTTTGCCACACCAACTTTTGTATTGAATTTATCGGGGTGACGCTGGCTAATGAAGTTACGCGGGTTTCAGGTGCTCACGTCTGCGCGCATCAGCTCTGCGCCGTCCTGTGTGTTCCCCGCCCCGAGTTCGGTCCCCTTCCATCGCGGCTGTCACGCCCGCCCTCTCCCGCCAGCAGTCCCGACTCGGCCGTCTGGGTCCCGGAGTCTTTCCTCTTCTACGTTCCTTTGCTGGATCCCTTCACCCTCTCACCCACACATTCTAAACTTGAGTGGCCAGATTCATTCATCTTCTCCCGGGTTCTGAGAATCCATGCTCACTAAAAGATGCATAAAAAGGAAAGAAGCAAACGCCCGCAGCACTCGCCGTTTGCACCATCGTGTAGAATTTACACACGCGTGTCTTGATGCAAAGTCACGTCGCCTCCCCATCTACGGGAAGGCGGGGCTCGTGAGTTCTGCCTCCCCATCACCCTCACAGCGCACGGTACCCTCAGACTAAGTTCTTCGGTTATGCCTCGGGGCTGGCGAGCCCGGAGGGAGAGTCCCCCACCCCAGGAGCCCTGAGCAGGAGCGGGCAGCCCAGGGGCTGAGGCTGGAGGAATCTTAGGGACTGTGCCCGACGCCCAGGCCTCAGTGTGTGGGGGAGGACTGTGACCCCACAGGGCGGGCGTGCGATGGTCCGTCACAGACGCTCCCTCCTCACATCCACGTGTGCCCTGGGCTGAGGGCCGGGAGTGGGGAAAGACGCCTCATTCCTCCCTTCAGGTTGGGAGGGGCTATGGGCGAGGCAGCCCACGGTGGGTGGGCACCTGCCTGGGTCCGGCCCGCCCGCCCGCCCCCCACCACGGTGGGCTGCGTGCTGAGTTCTCCCCTCTCCCAGACCTTTCCTGGGCCTGAGCTCTTTCCGACAGCGTCTCTCCTGCTCTGGTTGGCTCCAGCCCCTGCCCTGTCCATCCCCACAGGTGCTGTCAATCTGGTCTGAGCCCCAGCACCTGCCAGGGTGCGCCGCTCCTGCCGGCCAGGCCTCCCCCACGTGGCCTGCCAATGAGCGCCCCGCAGTGGCACTCTCCCCCAGTCGCCGGATCGTCCAGGATGAGACCACCATTTAATGGGTGTCTGCCATGTGCAAAACTCTGCTTGCAGCTCACACGTGGTATCTCCTTCGCTGGTTTCCATCAACGTTTTGAGGATGATGCTGTGCCCCCGTGTACGGACCATGAAGCTGAGAGTCCGGGAGACTAAGTCAGCTGCCCGAGATTTCATCATCTCGAAGGAGTGGGGTCAGGACCGGGACCCAGCGCCTGCGCACCTGGAGTCGCCGAGGCCCCCCAGGCATGGAGCTCCACCTGTGAATGGAATTTCCTTCCAGGACCGGCTGCTGCAGGCCTGCCTCCCGGAGTCAAGAGTCCAGGCAGCCTTTTCCAGCCCACCCCTGAGCCATCCACAGCCGCCCCAGTGCGGGGGACTTCCTTCACCTCTGTCCCTACAGGTTTTACAAGTGTTTTCAACAAGGCGGGGGGTGGGGGAGGGGAGCAGCTGGCTCTTCACCACTCACCTCAGAGTGAGAAAAGCCAGGCTGTTCATCAACCTGGAAAGCAGGGCCGCACCCCCCCCCCCCGCCCCCGCCCCAGACTTGCAGAGGCCCTTCCCGAGGGACAGGCACTCCTAGGAGATCAGCTCCATGCCCACCACCCACCCCGGGCCACTGCGCTCCTCCCAAAGGAGCAACAGCAAGCCAGGAGCTGCCTGGGCCGGGGTCCTTCTGAGGCCCTTCTGAGGAAGGCGGCCTTGCACTGAGATAATGCACTCGCTCCTCCTCTTGTTTCACTTTTAAAAAAGTCACCAAGCCCTGGCTGGTGCGGCTCAGTGGACTGAGTGCGGGCTGGGAGTCAAAGGGTCGCCGATTGGATGCCCAGTCAGGGCACATGCCTGGGTTGCAGGCCAGGTCCCCAGTGCGGACCCATGGACAGGCAACCACACGTTGATGTTTCTCTCTCTCTTCTTCTCCCTCCTTTCCCTTCTCTCCAAAAATAAATAAAATCTTTAAAATAAATAAATAACACATTGAATGACACAGCCTATGAATGCATTAGTATAACAGATTCAAACACAGACATACATAATAAACTTTCGAAGCTTCTAAGAAGAAACTTAGTAGCATGGTATGTATCACATATATCGCATATATTTTTAACATGAACGTGATCATGTCATGTGACATAAAATATTATTATCTCACAAGTTTAAAGTTTTTAACATAGTGCATTTGACTTGGAAGAATCCCACGTCGGAGTGTGCAGCTCTGTCTCATTGTTTCTGATGGTTGTGGCACGTTTTATCACAGGATTCACCATCATTTACAAACCCTTAGATCAGTGCCACTCAAACTGTGGCCCTTGAACCCCCGCTGAGCCCCGAAATGCCTCAGGAAGTCCTCGAAATCACAACTATCGTCATGCTGGCCCTGAGACGTTCTGCCTGTTTCGCCATGCTGACCTTCGTTCTCAGGCACAGGAGCAGGGGTAGGTCGGAAGCTGTCACACTGTCACTGTGCTCCTCACCACCCGCCCTCTCGGGGCAAGACGGACAGCCGGCCTCCCACGGGATCATCCCTGACGAAGCAGCCGGAGCGACTAGTTTGTTGCACCCCGGTCTTCCCCTGCGATGGCTCTGAATTCAAGCGTGCGTGGGGCTGCGGTGCAGGCTGAACTCGCTGCGTTTTTAGGGGACGTCATTTTCACGTGACGGGCAAGGGATGCTTATTCCCACTTGGAGATGTGGCAAACGTTGCCGCAAAAATGGACAAAGTGAGCTTGTCCTTCCAAGGAAAGCAACGCACAGCGTGTGTTGCTCATGAGAACATTCGAGTTTCCAGTGAAAAAATTAGAATTTGGAAAATGCGTATCTGCCGCCTTACGCCTGGTCACCTCCCAGGACTTAAAGACTAATGAGATGTGGTTAAAGATTAATGAGTGTGGGTTTTTTAAAATTACAGTATAATGAGATGTGTCAACATTGGGAAGCTGTGGGCAGCTCAGGGCACCAATATTTTTGAAACAACAAATGTGACAAAATTGGGCACAGAGAAAAGACCCATTCGGAGAACACGACAGAACAATGCACTTTCATGTAACGGAGCATCAAAAGTTTATTGATATGAATTCAGATCCCGTATTGCCCCTACCTTTGAGAAACTCTGCCTTATCGAGGATTCAATTAACGTCAAAGAAGAAAACCTGCAACTACCTGAAAAAAGGCTACCAAAATATTCCTCTCCTTTTAAACTACATCTTCTCGAGGCCAGCTGTTCTGTAAATACACCAAACCAATGTATCAAATGGATGGAACGAGAGGCCGCCTCTCATGCAAAACACGGACGCTCTGCTTATCACGTTTTTTGAGTCTAAAGGATACAGTTAGTTTCCATAAAAATAGATTTTTATGTTAACATGTAGTAGGTAATTGTTATTTCGAACTCATTAATAGATATTTTAATAATTTCCAGTCTAGTACATATCGACAGATATAACTCACATATTTCAAGTTCTGGGTTGTTTGGTAATTTTTAAGAATGTCACGATGCCCTGAGCCCAGAATGTTTGAAGATTGCTGCTGTAGGTAGCGAGTGCTCAGACCTGGAGTCTCGCTGTTACCCTTGACCCTGCTGCGGCCGGAACAGGCAGCTCAAGGGTCATCCAAGGACCCGAGGTCCACGGTCTCCATGGCCTACGTTTGACAGACCCTCCTCACCCACCACCCAGCCTACGCTCCCGCCTCCTTGCTTGTCTCCGTCCCAGGAAACCACACAGACAGACTGGGTCATTAAAATTGAGGATACATCTGAGTCAGTAGGCTCTGAACGAGGAGGAAAGAGAGTAGGGGCCTCGATTTTAGAACACCCATTCAGGCAACTCAGAAGCCCTGGTTCACAAACTTACAGACCCCCAGTGTCCTCTGGGGGAAGGTTTTCTTCAGCCCCTCCACTCCGAGAAGCAGTCCGTGGCGGGGGCGGGGGCCGGGGCGTCTTCTGCAGCTTGTCAAACATGCAAAGGCATGGTCCCCACCCCAGGCCTACGAAGTCAAAACACACGATTCTAAGGAGATCCCCGGGGACCTGCAGGGACTCGGTGAAGCGCATTTTAGAACCTAAAGTCTAAAACTCGAAAGGACTTCTAATTTCCAGAGCGGCTGCCAGGTTCTTTGGATCAACTCTCCTACTGACAGGAACTTTGATACAAATAGGATGTATCTTCCTACAAGCGGCAGAGAGATTTCAAGAAAGTAAGAAACCGCCACAATCACAAAGGAGGGATCATTTATTCAGAGAGCGAAGCCTGGACCGAAGAGGCCTTTCCTGAAGGTCGTTTGCTAGGCCCAGAGAACTAGACTGCAGGTTTTGAGGGGTTCTTGGAGTGAGAGGTACGGAATTAAAATCTGCAAGTGCAAGAACCCCTGTACGGAAACTCTCAAGTGTTGAACTCAGTCCTGTTCCCGGGCGCCTGATGAAGGCGTCTTCAGCATGGATGGCAAGCTAGTCCCACCGGGGGCTTTCTAAACAGGATGACCACCGCCGTAGGTGAGCCGGCTCTCGTGGAAACCAGCTCGAGCCAAAGACAGATTCTGAGACACCTGTGCTAACAACGTCTAACAAAATAAAGGCAGGCTCGACCACGTCCTCAGGGAGCAGGGATCTTATCAAAAGTCATGCAGCCGGTTTGAAAAAGAACCACCTAGAACTTGTAGCAATTAAAAAAAATACAATTAATAGAACTGAAAACCAAAAGGATGAGTTCCACAGCCGATTGTAGGCAGCTAAGGAGAAAATATGCGAGTTGTAAGACAGGGCAGAAGACATTTTCCGGAACATAATATGGAAAGACAAAAAGATGGAAAATTCAGGTTGAAAAATGCAAGAGACAAAACGTGAACAAGTTGCTTATGTATTTGGAATCCAAGAAGGAGAAGCGTAAGATAACGAGGCAGAGGCCATAGGTGAAGAGTTAATGGCTGAGCATTTTGGGGAACTAGTAAAAGTCACCAATCCACAAACTTAAGAATCACAATGAACCCCGTGCTGGATGAATGACATGAAATCCACACTTTGATACGGTATTACAAAACATCACCAAAAATGATCATCTTTAGCAGCCGGGGGTAGGGGGGTGAGGGGAAGTCGCGTGAGCAAAATAGGGTGGAGAGCTGACTCTTGAAGCAACCAGAAAAGCAGAAGACACCAGGATTCCACCCGCCAAAAACAGTCGCCGCCTTTGAATCCTGCACTCAGTAAAAGTATCTTTCGAGAATAGGGACAAAACGCAGACAGTTTCAGGCAGGGACAGTTACAGAGCCTGTCACACAAAGCCCTGTCCTACAGGAAATTCCACAGGGCGCACCTCAGGGGGAGGAGGAAAGGCAGTCCTGGCTGGGAAGACCGAAACCCAGGAAGAAAGGAGAGACAGAAACCAGAGAGTGTATGCACACAGCTACACGCACACAGACCCTGTTAGGCGGTGACAGCAATGTCCTGCAGTGTTAACGAAAACACACGACGGCAACTGAGTGCACGTTGAGAGAAAGAGTGGATAAACGGAGTTCGGGCTGGGGGTGTGGGACCAGCACTGAGGACACACTGATGGACGGGAGACGTGGTTAAGCTAAGAACACACGCTGTCATTTCAGCAGTAAACTCCCAGTGCGTTTAAAGAGCATGTGTCAGGTCCACGGGAATGGAGGCGAGAAACAGTTTGCTAGCACATCGTCCATCGAAAGGCAAGGTCTGGGAGAAGCAACGGCAGAACAGGCGGACCCTTGGAGAGCGCCTGGGGGAGACCCCTACGTGGGGAACGAGCAAATGCGGGAGGAGGCCTCAGGGAGCCACTGGCCGGCCCAAGGAGGCCCCGCTGGGGAGGGGCGAAGACAGGCTCAAGGTGAAGGTCTCGACACCAGGAGGGGTGCCCCTCCCGCACCCCAGGACCCTTTCGTAGGCCCGGGGCGGAGAGGCGTGGGTTCCTAGGGACCGGAGGGGGGCCACCAAGAAGGTGGACCTCTGGGCCTCAGGCACAGTAGAGCTTGGGTGTCCTTGGACGTGAGAGCCAGAGCAAGGAGTCCCCAGCGCCCGAGTCCCTTCTCGAGCGACAGCTGGGAGACAGGAGGACAGCACAGTTGTTTCGTCCCCTGGGGCCCCCGCCCTCCGAGGGCTTGTTGGGGGGGGGGTCTTCCCTGGCTGGGGAGCCGTGGGAGGGGGACGTGTAAGGAGGGGGTGCTCTGTCGTTGGGCAGCTGTCAGGAAGAAGGCGGGTGAGTCCGGGGCTCCGCGGTGACCTCAGGACGCACAGGCTCTATCTGATTTTACCCTGCGCGTTCCTGCCTGCGGGGAGGAGTGTCACGAAGGACGTGCGGCCACGGGGGATTCAGAGGGTGTGACTCGCCCAGACCTGTCCAGGCCCAGCCGGGAAGGAAGCCGTGTGTCGGAACCTGGCCGATTCCTACGGGAACCTGGTCGTGCCTCTGACCTCCTCACGCAGCCTGCAAGGAGCGGGCGCAGCGGCACAGGGGCCTGAGCGGAAATGTAGCCTCGCTCCCGCACAGACAGACAGACGGACAGACAGAAGCATGGACACAAACTTGGGTCTCACGCACAGACACGCAAACAGGCAAACACGCAGGTTCATGCAGGGCTTAGCCTCAGCAGTACACGCATGCTCCCCTTTTAGTTTTACGCACCACTCCCCACCCCCAAAAGTCAGATCTTAGCTACACTCGGACAGACAGAGAGACACCCCCCCCGCAGAGGTACACGCACAAACTCCAGCCCACACTGCTGCTCCAGCCACCTGCTGTCCCGGCATGACGGCGGGAACCAGCAAGGACTGACAGGCTGCGCTGGCGCCCAGCGAAGCGGGAGCCCTAGGCAGCGGCGGCGGCCTCACTGGCCCAGCAGGCAGGCGTGTGGACAAGACCAGATTCGTTTTTCCCAGGCAGCCCCGTGCAGGCAGGCCTCCCGCACCGGGGGCTGTGACCAGTCCGGGTCGTGCCAGCAAAGCTCTGGCCTTGGAGCCAGAAGAAGCAGACCGACCGACAACCCCCACCCCGAGCCTCAGTCTCTCGGCCTGTGACACGGGGCTCTCACCCCCACACGGTCCTTGTGAGGGTCAGATGAAGCGGCGTTCGTGGAGGCCAGGGGACACAGCACTTGCGCAACGCCCGCTGGCTGTCTCCCTTCCTGGTACCTGGCCTTCCGACCGCGCTGACTCATCTGGGCCCGTGGGGCGAAGCCCGGAGTCAAGGCCACAGGGGCCCCACCTTTGTGCAGGAATTGGCAGTCCCCCCTGCATCGGCCTCTGCGGTTCAGCTCGGAGGGGCGGTGGGGGGTGGGGGTAGAGAGAGACCAGCTCGGGGCCGGGTGTCTGGGGAGGGGCAGACAAACCACAGGGCTCCTCAGGGGCCGCCCTGAACGGTGAGGGGGGACCCTGGTGGCGTCCCCTGCAGGTCACAGGGTGGTGTTGACGTGAAGGAAGGAGGCGATGTCTGTGCGGCTCAGAGCTGGGCGCTCGGGAGACGCTGGACAGGCATCCACTCCCGTTAGTTCACTTGTTCCCACGGCATGACCCCCTTGCGCTAAAGCTGTAACACCCCCAGTCGTCCCACTTTCGTGAGGGTCCCGGGACTGTTTCTTTTGGGTGGCTTTTTTTTCTTTTAACCGGGGGGACCTCCCTGAAAGCCCCCAGCAGGCCGTCTTTCATCTTTCACTGGCCAGAACCGTGTCACCAGTTGGTGCTGAACAGTTGCGGGCCAGGGGAATGTGGTCACCGCCAGTGTCCCGATGCCCCGGTGCTGGGTGCTGACCACCTCCCCAAAGCCACACAGTCTGCTTCTGCTAGGAGGGGGGGAGGAGGGGCTGGCTGTTGGGAGCAGGGAGGGTCTCCTAACCACACTGGACACCTTGTTCCTTCCAGAAATCGCTCCAAGTTGGTGGCAGTCACCTTTCCGTGTTGTCTCCTTGGAATGCCACAAAAAGCCCCAACATCCTGATCTGAGCAATGGGCGTCCCAGGAAAGAAAAGCTGCAGGTCTGCAGCCCTCGGGCCCGTAAGCACTGAGCCTGCATCTGAGCCCAGGGCCATCCCGCCCGTGTGGCAGTGACGTCCCACCCCCTGCCACCATGCCACGGAGGCGGGCCTGGCAGCCGGACAGGAGGCGGGCCGGCCAGGCAGGCGTGGGGGAAAGGATGCGGCCGACGGACTGAGGGGCTGAGGGGCCTGGGCTGGGGTCCAGCTCCGCCACTCACCTGAAACATCCCTCCTCTCTGCCCGTTTCCCCATCAGGAGAAGGGGGGGATTGGACTGCAAAGTCCTTAAGGTTCCTTGTGGCTCAAACGCCCTTCCATTCGGTACCTTCCACAAGAGTCTGGGCCCCCCGTGGCCTGTCCGCTCGCAGCCTCGGCGCCACTATTTCGGGCTCCTGAGTTCACCCCGAGGCCCGTGCCAGCCGCCGCCCTCCCTGGAATCGGCCCATTTGCTGTTTTAGCTGCATCTCAGATGAGAGCTGGGGACAAGCCCCACTCGGCAGCTGGGACCCCCCAGCAGCCCCGCTCCGGTTTGCGGACGTGATTCCAAGGGGAGCAGCCCATTCTGGTTCTGCCATACCCACTGTCCAGCTCGGTCAGCTCTGCCGCTTTCTGTCCAGGTGAACTTGGCATGTCGGGAGCCTCTGAGCCTCAGTTTCCTCATCTGGAAAATGGGGGTGCTCCCCCCACCGTTTATCACACTGTGGGAATTAAAGGGGAGGGCCGGTCTATGGGCTTGACCTCTGTCTGTTCCTGTCTGCCAGAACCTGCTCTCTCTGTCACCCGGGCGCCTCCTGGTGACCTGGACACCGGGGTCCTGATGTCCTGCTCCGAGCCTGACCCAGTTTCACACGGGCTGTGGAAAGAAAGCCCTTCCCCGACTGGCTTCGTGACACAGCCACAAACGAATCGTGCGTGGTCACTGGGAGAAGGGGGGCTCCCCTGGGCAGGACGGCACTCAGTGAACGGCCAGGTCTCCCCGTTTTGTTCTTTCCTGCCTGAGCAGAGGCAAACTTTTCTCGAAGACTGGCTGTCCTGGAGCACCCTGCGCCCGCAGCAGACCTGTGGGAGGACAGCGAGCCTCACGCCTCCGGCTGGGGCACAGAGGAGGAAGCTGCCCGGACACACGCAGGCCGGGGGAGCTGGAGCTGGCGGTGCTGGTCCCACCCCTCCCCGAGGCGGCCTTGGCCCCCGGGTCCTCCGCCCGCGGACTGCTTCCCGCCAGGACCTGTCTCCTTCAGGGAGGGCGTTGCAGGGGAGGGTGTTAGCGGAGGCCTTGCTGAGAAGATGTTTGCGCAAAGACCACAGGTGACGGGGAACTGAACGTTCTCGCCTCCGGGGCCCGGGGACCGCGGGGGTGGAGTGGGGCCAACGCTCGGGGCTGAGCTGAGCAGGGGTCCCGTGATCTGGTGCATGCGGTACAAGTTTCCTCTGGCCCCTCCGTTGGGACTGGTCTGCCTGGGGGTCGAGGGCAAAGGCAGGGAGACCGGGCAGGGGGTGAAATCCAGGTGGGAGCTGAGGGCGGCGTGGAAGTGGGGCCTACGTCCAGGCCTGCTGGAGAGCGCAGGGGACAAGCTGGAGGTGCGCTGGACGTCCCTTTGCAGGCATCCCTTTGTGGTCCTGCCCACCCCGTTGGACAGATGAGGCACAGACTCACTCGGTTTGGTCGCTTGTCCCAGGCCACACGGCAGGGCTGGTGGGCTGACCCCAGCCTGCTCCCAAAGTCAAGTGCGCACCCTCCGCCCCTTTGTCTCGGCCCCATTGCCAGCTTCACGTTCCAGGTCCGTAAGAATCTAAAAAGGCTGTTCATAAGACACGCACGCACACCACATGTGCACATGTACAAACCACACATGTACACACACTAGCACACACCAACATACGACCACGCACACGCCACACACCACACACACAGCACATCACACACACACACACAGCAGTGCCACAGACCACCTACGCACGCTGCACACTGGACACCCCACACGCCCACCCTGCGCGCGTGCACCCAGCGTGAGGCGAGCTCGGCGCAGGCCTCCCAGGCCCAGCCCGCCGTCTCTGCCCCCAGAGGCCGAGGTCGGGACTCACGCAGACGGTCCGAGCCCCGGCTCTGCCACTTTCCTCTTGCATGACCTGGGGCAAGCCGTCCAGCCCTGCGCTGCTGCGGTTCCCTCCCCCGCAGAACAGGGCGGCGGCGGCGGCCACTTCCGGGCTGTGCGAGGACAGGTCACAGCATCGGGGGCTGGAGGCTGCTCTCGGGCAGGGTCGGGCTTACGCCGGCGCCCTGGTTGGGGCCCTGACAACTTCGCCTGGGTGCTCCTGGGGAAGTCCCGGGGAACCTGGGGCGGGTGTCAGGCCAGCCCACGGCTCTGCCCACAAGCTCCCCAGGAGCTACGTCTCCCTGTGAGACCCAGGTTCGGTCCCCCCCAGCCCCCCTGCGGGCAGCTCTGGCTGCTGTCCTGTCACCGTGGTCCTGACCTGAACCAGGGTGCCTGGCAGACCCCGAGCCCCCTACCTCCCTTCAGAGTGGCGTCGGGGCCAAAGGGACCCTTTCCTTTGGGTCGTGCTGTGACTTTCCATCCCCTGGAGACAACTTGCTCTGCTTGAAAAGGAGATTAGTCCAGAGCGTGTGGGCTGCTCTTCAGCCCACACATGTGCACACACATGTGCACACAGTGAGGTGAGTGTGCTTTCCCTGGATGCCGTGACACCCTCACTGTGTGCTCATTCGCACGCAGGCGCACACTCTCCAGCAGAAAGGGCGCTGGACTCGGTGTAAGAACATCTGACTTCAAATCGTGTCTCTGCCATGACATTTAAGGTCTCTGACAAGACAGTCAAGTCCCTGTGGCCCCGCTTTGACATTTAGCAAGTGACAATGGAGGGTTGTTCCAAGTGTCGCACTGGACGAGACATGCATGTGAGGACCCAGCCCAGACCAGCAGCAGGTAAATAACGGCCGTGTTTGTCTCTCCTCTGAGAAATGTGTCGGCTAGCAATCTTCCGGTTTGTTTTGCCAACTGCTGGTCTAATGTACACTTGACACATCCCCTCCCAGATGCGTCCCGTAAACGTCTGCCCGTCGCCTGCTCTGTGATCGGACACGACCTGAAGTTGAGGAAACAGGAGAGGCGTCGTCTTACGTTAGGGGGCTGGAGGTCTCGTGGGGGGTGCGGGGTGGTCAGGCCACTGAAGCACCGCCCGCCCAGACCCCTCGGTCCAGCCCGCACGCCCCTTGGCGAGATAGCCCGAGAGGCCAGTCTGACCGGCCACCCTGCTTTGCACCCCTCGTGGCTGCCTGTGCCTCACGGGGAGGCCCTGGCTGACTGCCAGCCCTGGGTGCTCGGGCCCATCGGCCCCTCCAGACCCACGTTTTCCCTCTGCTTCCTCCTTGCCCGGCACCCTCCAGCGAAACCTCCCCTGGGAACACATGCCTTGTCTCTGCACTCTCCGCTCTTTGTCTGACCGCCTGGCTCTAACCCGAACCCCTGCCCCTGCCTGTCCCCGTCCCTTAGGCTCACCACAAGGCACTGGTGTCCGGTGTTTGCCCCGGGGACGTGTCTTACCCGGGGAGTCCTGGAGGGTGGGGGCTATATTTTACCCTCTTTGATGCCCCCGGCAAAGTCAGGGGCTGGGCAGGTGCTCAGTAACTTCAAGTTGAATTGAATGTTTGTTAAAAGAAATGTCCTTCATTTATTAGCAGTTTTGACAAAAGAAACTGTCCCCCAGAAATGCTGTGGTGGCCGGAGGCGGCCCTTGGGGGGCCAGGGCGACGCTCAGGACCTCGGAGCCCCAGAGCCCCGGTGGCTACAGGCTGCCCAGAGCCGCCCACCTGACCTCCTCCGCCACCTCCCCCAGGCCCCGCTTCTTCTAGTTCCGCTTTCGTTTCTGCCTCCTGCTCACTGGGGTCTTTCGGGCACGTCCTCCCCACCATTGCGGAAGGAGGAGGGGACCCTTTCGGAAGGTGCTCAAGGGTGTTCCCAGAGGCCTGCAGGCAGCAGCTTCCGCGGCGATGTGCAGCGTTGTCTGAGGCTTTCCAGTGCGCAGCACTCGTCTGTGGTCAGCCTTCACTGAGCGGTCACAGCCACCACCGTAATAAAACGGTCAGCCACGGGGAGCCTCGGTGTGCTGGGCGCAGGCAGGCTCTTGCACCCGCCCTGCGTCAGAGCACCTTCCAGCCGAGGCAACGGGGATGTAAGGGTTAAGCCACTTGCCCAAAGGCGTGTGGTGTGGGGTCCCCAAATATCATCGATGGGACAGCCCAGCTGCTGCCCTGAGGCCCGTCTCCACCAGGCCACGCGCCCACGGCAGTCCTCCCCAGCGTCTGAGCGCGCAGGGACACCAGGGGACAGGAGATGCAGGCTTACCTGCTGGGTGACTCGGCTCAGGATCCCCAACACCCGGCCAAGCTCTCTTAAGACCACATTGCACCTTGGGGTGCGGCCACTCAGCCTCCCTCCTTCCCTCCCTGCTGACCCTGGGGCTCAGACCCGCCACCTGGCCCCCACAGCTCCCCCAACAGTCCCGGCTCCTGCTCCCTTTTCCTCACCACCGGTCCCCAGGAGACCTCGCGCAGGGCTCACCCCCTCGGCACCTGCATTTGGAAGACCAGGGTGAACACCACAGCCAGAGCCCTGGAGGCAGAGGCCTGCTGGCTGAGCCCCGGGCCCCGCTCCATCCTCCCGCACTGACGGACCTCAGCTGGCCCCTGGGATGGACTCCATCCCCAGCCTCTCACACCCCTGGGGTTGGGTACGATTTCTCGGGGCCACGAGACCAAAGAAAGAGGTGGACAACTCCATTGTTACCTTAAGAATTTATTAAGACATACAAGGTGCATCTTGGGCCTCAGGAAGACGCATAATACTGTCCTCACCATATGACCACTAAAGGGTCATGCAGGACGGGACAGGCTGGCTGGATAGGGGCAGTGGGGCGTGTTCTGTCCCAGATAAGGAGACACCTAACATTCTTTCCAGGCTGTTCCAGGAGCCGGTGTGCCTGTGCCCAGGGGAGCGTCAGCAGCAAGTCTCAAAGGGGATCTGCGGAGGCGATCTCCACGCTTGCCCCGGGGCCGGTCAAGGGTCTGTTCCAGGAGCCGGTGTGCCTGCACCTAGGGGAGCATCCGCAGCAAGTCTCAAAGGGGATCTGGGGAGGCGATCTCCGCTCCGGCCCAGACTCGCTGGATCCAGACCAAGGGTTCAGCCGTGGTCAGGTGGCCTTCACGTCACAGAACGGCCTCTCCTCCATACCTGGGCGTAGCCTCTGGGCGGCGAGCAGCTGGGCGATAGGGTCAGAATGCAGGTAGTGGAAGGGACTTCAGGTGCGTGCCCTGAATGGGAGGTAGGATGTGGTGGTCCTCCGTGGACCCTGTGAAGGGTCCCCAGGTGACACCTCAGGGAGAGCAGAGCCACGGGACAGAAGGAGCCTCTGGCAGCTTTGCCAAGCCTGCTGGGACTTGGACACGAGAGACAAGACCTGAGTCTCGCTCCAGCCACTGGTGCTTGGAGGGTCTGTGATACTTCCACAGTGGAACCCAGCACCCAGCCCATTCAGATTCGGTCCAGGCCTAGTTGGCAGAACTCTGGGTTTTAAGGGGCCGCACGAGCCCCATCGCCGTGGAAGGCACGAGGCATGGACGGGGGCCAAGGAGGAGAGGCTAGGAGCACAGTGGACGAGAGCTGGGAGGAGGGGCCTCGCCGGTGCCCAGCACCTAGGCAGGCCCGAGGATGCGGTAGCTGCTGTTACTATTGCTGTTGCCACTGTCGTTACTGAAGTCACTTAAGCAGGGACCTGACCAGAGGAGCAGGTAGGCAGAGCCCTGTCTGCCACGGTCTGAGGGCAACGCAACAGCCTGGACCAGGGCAGAAGGACGCGTCCCTGGGCCGCGGAACACTCGCGTGACGAGATAGCAGGGGAAAGCTCAGCCCCCCACAAGGGGGGGGCGCTTCGCGAGCCCCGCCCAGGCAGTCCTCCAGCCCAGGGGGCGAACATCACCCACCCATGACCTTGGAGGCCGGAAGGGAGGCATTCTCGTGGACTTCAGTCCCGTGGGAGAAGTCTGTCCTGAGTGTGCCTGCTGACCCTGCCGGAGTGACCAGGAAGTGAGGATGAAAGCCGCACCCGACTTGGTACGCAAGGCACCCCACCTTCCCAGCAGCCTGACGGACATCTCACTGTCACCCCAAGCCCTGCCCCGTCACCGTGCCATCCCCGCAGCCTTCCCGCCAGCTCCCTCTGCCAGCTCCTGCCCACCGCGTGTGCCAGGTCCGTGGTCGTCCCTTTGAGGCTGGGCTGCCTCCGCCCCACCCCTGGCCACCTCCTGTGTGCGCCTCTCACTCGCTGCCCCGGGGTCCTGCCCACGGGCTCCCTTCCCCAGACAGAAGAAGGGGACGCGCCCAGTTCCCCGCAAAGTGCTTGCCCAGGGAAGGGGTGGGTGGCTTCCTGATGGGTGAATGGAGACTCAAGGTGCTTGTCTACGAATGAGTGAAAGTGAGCAGGGTACCCACAGGCTCACGCAGAAAGTGACAGGAAATCATCCAGAGACACTCATGACAGAGGCGAGAGCTGTCCCCGAGGAGAGGGGCCGTGGGGACCTGACTGACAGGTGACTTCGGGGAAGCTGCATGTCAGGGAGGCGGCCCCACCAGCCCAAGGGCAGGCGATCCCTGCTCTGCTGACCGCGTCCTTTGTGACGGAGCGCAGCCTGCCTCCGGGGACACAGCGCCGCCGGCCCTGCACCCATGGGGGCTGCAGCTTTAGCTAGTGCTGCAGTGAGTGTGCAGACGGGGAAACCGAGGCCCCAGAGCGGAAGAACCAAACCACCTGGGTCCTGGGGGCAGAGCTCCGGCTCCCCGCTCTGCCTCTCGAACTTCACCGCACAGTAACATCCAATGAGTATTAGAAAAGGAATCATAAGCCCCCGTCGAAGGCCGTGCAGATGATCTCTGGCCCTCTCCTCTCCTCCGCTTCAGGCCCTTCCTACCCAGGAGCTGGCAAACTTTTTCTTAAAGGGCCAGATAGTAGGTATGCTGTGGGTGGTACACAGTCTCTGCTGCAACTGCCCAGCCCAGCCCTTGTGTTGCAAAAGCAGCCAGAGATAACAAGTAACGAATAATTATCTCTGTATTCCAATAAAACTTTATTAACAAAGCCAGGCAGGTGTCGATTTGGCTGGGCCAGTTTGTTGACTCTGGCCCTCCCAGTGCTCACAAGGTGACCGCCATGTGATTGGGTCCTCGGTCCCCAGCTTCGGTCCGAGTCTGCTTTTGCTCTCGGGTCACCCGTTGAGAAGCACAGGTGCTCAGCTCTGGGTGGCCTGCAGCTGCGTGGACCGCCCACCCCAGGGTCCAGGGGCCAGCTTCCTTATTACCCCAAAGCTGCCCTTTCCACCACCACAGACGCGAGGTTGGCTCACCCCCAGCCCAGCGCCAAGGATGCGATTACCCCAGTCTTCCTCAAGCAATTGCCATGGCAACCCCGGCTGCAGCCACCGCCTCCTCCGGCTCAGCGCTGAGGGGTGTACTCGCCTGAAAATGAAGTCCCTGGGGGGGGAGTCGATTTCACGATCTTTAGAGCCGTCCCTGGGCCCAGGAGGCCGAGGGAAGCGTGGGAAGACATCATACCGGGCCAACGATGATTGCACTAAAGGCCTAACGAGCCCCTTTCTCGTGTTCGCACGGCGCTGCCCGACCACCACCTCGGTCTGCCTTTACCCCATTCAGCATTCCCTCCAGCCAGCGCTCATCCACGGGCACCGCCCGGTGTCAGCACCCCCGAGGCTCCCGAGGCCCCTCCGTTTCCCTTGTCCAGTCGTTCTCCCGCTCTCCGCGGTGACTGTCTCAGAGCTCCTCCTCCCTCCGAAACTCCGCCGGCCCCCCCCGCCCCCCCCCCCCCCCCCCGCGCAGAACCTCGGAGCTCCAGGCCCCGCCCCTCCCGCTCTCCCGCACCGCACCTGCTCTCTCTGAAGGACTCCCCCGCTAGCATGCGCGCATGCTGCCGTGTTCCAGGTGCGCACTCTAGACCCAGCTTAGCCCCTTCCCTGAACTCCAGGCTCACGTCCGGTGTCCTCCCGAGCTGCACGTGGGTGTCTAATAGACGTCTTGACTTAGCCCATCCAGGGGCCCGCACCTGGGGTCCTCCCTGTCCCCCTCCGGCCCCACCTTCCACCTTCACTTCCCTGCAGGTGCGCCGGCGACCCTACTGTCCCAGACACACAGGCGCCCACACCAGGGGCTGCACTGTGAGCCCATCTGCCCCTTCTTGACTTGGACACTTCCTCAGCAGGCTTTTCCCAGCAGCCCCTGCAGCAGCATCTGCTCCCAGCCCATGGCACAGCCGGGCTTGGGAAGCCCCGTTCTGGCCCCGGAGATGGGAAAGGTGCAGGTGGTAGCCACACATTCACTGTGGCAAGAGTGGGTCCAACAGCTGCTCCTCAGAGCCACGCTCAGCACCAGGCTGCCCCAGCACCCTGCTGCCCCACGCCCCCGGCAGACCCTCTGATGCAGAGAGCCTGGCCTCCGTCCACATCACCGCGGCACCAAGCCTGGCGGGGACCACATCGCGCTCAGATACATGAGGGGCAGAGCTTGGGTCCGACGACCCGCAAGTTTGGAATGCAGGCATCGCCAGCAGAACTTGCTCGTTTCCAAACTTTGAGAGGCGCGGCCACCCTGTCCTCCCCCAGATCATGCTGCCCGCCCCGCAATGGCGAGGCGTCTATCGTCTCCATGATGACGACAGCTCTGCAGGACACGTCATCAAAGTGCCACTGAACAGGGGAGCTAAAGGAGGCCTGGGGAGGGCGCGTGTCAGTGACCTGCCCCGGTCACAGGCCAGGACGCAGGCCTGGACCAGTAATTTCAACCTGGGTCAGCTTTGAACCCAAAGAACAAGGTTTCTACTGTTCAGGGTTTCTGCAGCTTCTCCCCGCAGAGGCCCAGACCCTCAGCACTTTGTCCTAGGCCACTGAGTCCCCCCCGTAACCCCAGGCAGCCCCCGGCCAGTCCTCTCTGGGCTCTGACTTTGCTTGCCCAGAAGTCGCTGGCTGGGCTGGAATGCGCCCAGGGCACCCGCATCCAGTCTGTGGCAATTCGAGACTGCACCTGAGACTTGCGGCTGATCAACAGCCAGCTTTGGCTCCGGGAATCCGCCTTCTTATCTCTGCAAGAGGCTGGTCTAGCGGGAAGATGCTCGGTTTAAAAAATCTTGACTTGCCTGGAGCCAAGCTCTGCTTTCATCATTGGGCAGAGAGTCGTCGCTCAAGCTCCACAGTGATGTTCTCCTCAAAATTGCATGTTTTACAAGAACGGCTCTCGAAAACATATAATTCTGATGTTGTGAAACTGTTACACCGCGTTTCAAAAACATGGAAGAGTTCACCCAGGGACCCGAGGGGGGTGTTATTGGAGGTGGTGACCGCCCGGGGTACCGTCCCCTTGTGATGGAGGAGACAGACATTTGTGGGCTGGTTTCTCAATAACACGGGAAGGCTGGTAATTGAAGGGTGGGACAGAAAGAAGAGAGGGAATCGATTCGGAGACTCGGGTCGGATGCTGCCACAGGCTGCTGAGCGGCATGGGGGCCAGACTTTTGACTTGCCAGTTTGGCCTCCACGTCCTTGGCTATGAACTAGGGGCGCTGGGCTGGGCGCCCCCTCCAGTGACTCGGGCTCCCTGAGAACTTGCCCTCTCCGGGCCTCCCTTTCCCCATGGGGGGAGGAGGCATTGAAGGAGACGGCTCGGGAACAGTCTGGTCCTGAGATTCCAGAATCTGGCGTTTTCTGATTGCCACTGGACGATTCCCAGTCCGCAGGGGCGGCGCTGGGCATTCACTTCCGGTGTGGTGTTCTTCCCGGCCAAGTTAGGAGGAATATTTCCTCAATGAACCGCCCTTGGTTTGAGCCTTTCCATCGCCAGGAATAAAGAAGGATTTAAGGACACTTCCTTTTCTCCATTCAGAGCAGTCACAGTTTTACCATGTTACCCATCACAAACTGCTGACCAAGGCAGGCGAAAGTGTGGGGTGCAGAGCAGGGGCGGGTCACATTCTTCCTCCTTTGCCTGAAAAAGAAGCGAAAGTTTGGGACTCCTTGGGGACCAAGAGCCTGCTGGGATGCAGGCTCTGCCCTTTGCTCCCAGCGACCTTCCTGTGCCAGCTGCAACCATTGTCACACTGCAGGGACAGTGTTATCTCGGGGACCCTGGGGCCCCCAGGAACGCAAGGCTTCCTTGTTTGGTTCCAGCTCAGCTCTGGCTGACCATCCTCACCTCCCACCCAGGCTCCAGCACCCTGGGTTGCTTTGGAAGCAGCTTACAGGACAATCTCTGCCCCTTTAAACAAGTCTGGAGATCGGTCCCAGCCAACAGCGTCCCTTCTGGTGTAGGCACAGGGCTGGTCTTGCCACTCCCGACCTGAGTGCTCGCGGAGCGCCTTCCTCGACCCCCTGCCTCTCCAGTGCTCGGCTTAGCGCCCCGGCCTCCAAGGCCCGCCTCTGCTCTGCCCGGACCGGTGACCGGTCCCAAGCCCTCTCTGGGAACCGATGCAGCCTTCCGTTGGGCACGGGGCTCTGCGTCTCGCTACCGTGAATGTGCCTGAAGTCTCCCTCCCGTCTCCCTGGGGTCCTCAGGCCTCCGGGGAGGGCAGGCCCTGTTGGGAGGGCACGTGGCATCTTCAGAACAAGCTCTTCCAATTGCCACCGGCCCCGGGCATGCTTTCTTGCCTGTGAGTCTTAGGATTAGTATCTTTCACCTTGGACCCCTCCAACACCCTACAAAAATCATTTCTTTCTAAAGGGACGCCCAGGCATCGAGGTGTACAAAATGCATATGAATTACTGGATAAAAGTGCAGGGCCGAACTGGCCAAAAGATTAAAAAGAAAAAATAGCTGGAGGCTGCAAGTCAAGAAAGCAGAAGCCCAGGGAGAAACACCCAGGGCACCGAGGTGGGTTTGCCTGAGCCGACCCCTAACGGTCCAGCGCGTGGGCTTCGCCTGGGTCACAGAGCCGGGGCGCTGGCCACGCAGCCTGAGACCGGGCCGAGCAGGAGGGCCGTGTGGTTGGGGGTGGGCTGTGGTTCCTGTGATTTCGTGATCCCACACGTGTTCACGGCCCCGTCCGTGTGGGGCCTGCCGGGGCCTGGGGGCTGAGCAGCTGCAGAACTCCCAGTGAAGTCAGCTGTTTCCAAGGTCAGGAAACCGGCCTGGGTCCTTCTCTGACTTGCGACTGTTGATTGGCAGCTGCCCTCCGTCCCTCCCTTTTCAACTGGAGCAGAGAAGGAGAAGGGAGACCCAGACGCTCGGAGCTCCTCTCTGCCCACCAAGTCCCACTCTGGCAGCCTCTGGCAGCCTCGGCTCTGACTCCCGGTACGGCATCCAAGGCCCAGCGCTATCCGGGGCTCGCCCCAGGCACAGCCCTCAAGACTGCCTCCCTCAGTCCCCCAGTTTGCTCGGGACACCCCCTCTGCCAGGAGTGGCTGTTCCATCACCCATCCTTCCCTCCCCTTGTCCAGGGACTGGAGGGGAGGGGACCAGGAAGTGGGTCCAGGTGGGAGACAATGTATGCAGACAATGGGTCTTTATTTCTCTTTTGATTTATTCATCAGGCCAGACTTCCAGGCAGGCTTTATCGTGCCCATTATCCAACAAACTGAGTCACGGAGATTTGGGTAACTGGTTAGGACTGCACAGGGGCACAGGGTTCAGAACCAGGGCCCAGGCCCTGGTGACGCTGAAGCTCCTGGGCCCTCCCTCCCCACTTAGACCGAGGTGTGAGCTAGGAACTGAGGCCTGGAGAAAGAAGTTTGGGGGCGAGCTCGCCCAGGCGAGGGGCGGAGGGACTGCCGAGACCCCGAGGGACGCCTGGTTCGCCGCTCATCCAGCCACCGGTGCCGACCTGGGTGATCTGCCTTGATGCAACATTTAGCTGAACATGAAACTCATGCAAATATAACGTAAAAGCTCCAGGACCAGCCCCGCCCCTTGCTCAGCGAAGATTTACCGAGTCGTGTCCCGGGCCCCGGGGGTGCACACTCCAGTGCCCACCAGCTGGGAGGGGAGGGGACCCGTCACAGAAACCGTGCCCCCCCCTCCCCAGGCCTGAGTGGGATGGTGTTTGTAAAGAGTGGGTGGAGAGGAAGACGAGGTGGGTTGTCCGAGGGACGTCGTTGGGACAGTGCTGGTGGTGAGGGCCAGTCTGGCTGAGAAGTGCTGAGGTTTGACCACCGTGGCTCGTGGGCTTAAGTCAGAGGTGCCACAAGCCCTGTGCTGCTTTGGGGTCTGTGCGGTGGGGGGCAGTGTCTAAGGGACCACTGGAGGCTGCTCTGCCCCTTCGACCGCCAGGCGGCCTCCCCTGAGTCAGAGGACCTCTGCCCTCAGCAGCACCCGCAGCGTGTCCGAGGTGACAGGCGGGTCTGTTTGCCCGCGGCCAGGCAGCTAGCCCGGCCTGGGCGCAGGAGACTGCCTGCTTCGTAGGGAGGGCGAGTCCTGCAGAAATTCGGGGCAGGGAGGGGGCACTTCCTCCGGAGAGGAGGGCGAATCCCCAGAGGCGGCGGCTCTCGCGGGGAAGAGGCAACCTGCCAGGACCTGGGCTAAGGGCGGAGTACGGGTTGCTTTTGAAGACAGAGCCTGGGACCGAGCTGAGCGAGGCTCCGGCTGACCCTTCTTCACCTGGGACAGGTCGCGTTCTGGCTCCCGGGCTCCGCCCGTGGCCCCCTCGGAGGCTCCCACGAGTTTATGGGTTCACGGAGACCCAGGAACTTCAGGAAACAAGAACTGGAGCCGTAGGGACTAGGGACGCGTCTGGTGCTGCCTCTCACCCGCTTGCCTGGGGGACCTCAGGCAAGCATTCAAGGGCTCTGATTCACAGCTTCCTCCTGAGTGACGGGGCTGCACCGCCTCCCGCCCCGGGGAAGTAGTGGGACTCGAACCGGACAATGAAAGTGGGGCACCTTCTCGGACTCCGGAGGCCCCAGCGCGATGCCGGTTACGCACGGTGACGCGCCCACGCACACCCGCTGGGGTGGCTCAGGTTAAAACGACTGACCCAGCGATGCTGGCCAGGACTCGGGGAGGCCAGAAACCTCACGCACTGCCCGAGGGAACAGAGAAGGGACTGCCACTTGGAAGGACTAGTTGAACAGTTAAACGTCATCGGACAGAAGAAGAGCGCGCACGATGTACGCAGAGTGCTCGGAAGCGCAAAGTCGTGCGTGGAGGCCGGAAGAGGACCGGCAGCTGCCTGGAGAGGGCTGGGGTGGGGCGAGCGGGGAGGGTGGAGGGGGCCGGAGGGAGTTCGGGGCTGAGGGGCACACAGGTGCAGACACATGTCAAACTTCAAACCGTGCATCTCTGCACAGTTTACTGAATGTCAACTAGACCTCAACGATGTAAACAAACAAACAAACAAACCCAACCTTGGGAGGCAATACAGAGCAGAGTCTACACTGAAAAAGAAAAACCACAACCAGAAGTGAAGCATCTGGCCCACATTGTTTGGTAAATGCTGATGGGTCGACACGATTCCTGGTTTATCACCACCGGTGTTCATTTGTTCGCCCCTCCCTCCCCGAGGAAATGGGGCAGAGGGGCTTCGATCTAGGGATCCAGGGGATGAGTCCCGGCTCCGGCCCTGCCCGAGGGAGATCCCCAGAGGGCTGGACAGCGCAGCATGGCCCTGCCCCCTGCTGGCCTGGCTGGCGTGCGGACAGCGCCCCTCCACCCCCACCGCACCCTCTGCCCCAGGAAGAGCTAGCTTGGCCCTTCTGCTCCCGCCGCAGACTGGGGGCTCCTGGAAGGGCGGTGCTTTGGTCCCCGGCTCCTCTCTGTATTCTCGGCACCCAGCACAGTGCCTGGCACCCAAGGGGCCCTGAGAAAATGTTGGGGGCCCGAAGGAAAAAAGAAAGCTGTGCCATACTTGGTTCATGTTATGGGTCGAACTGTGTCCCCCCCAAAAAATATATGTTGAGTCTGTTATCAGCTAAATAGTGCCCCCAAATTTAGGTGGTTAAGCCCCAACTCCCGGTACCTGCGGGCGTGTGCGACTATTTGGACACAGGGCCTTTAAAGAGGTGATTAAGTTGAAATGAGGCTGTTTCGGCGAGGGGAGGTCCTAATCGAATCTGGCTGGTGTCCCTGTAGGAAGAGGGGATTAGGACACACAGAGGGACACCAGGGATGGGCGCCCAGCGGAGAGACCAGGTGAGGACACGGGGCAAGGAGGCCGCCCGCAAGCCAAGAAGAGAGGCCTCAGGGGAAGCCAAGCCTGTCGGCACCTCGATCTTGGGCTTCTGGCCTCCAGAACGGTGAGTTCATAAGTGCCTGCTGTTTAAGCCGCCAGCCTGTGGACTGTTGTCACTGCGGCCCCAGCAAACTGGTACGAAGGTCTGGCCCCCGGCACCTCAGCATGTGGAGACGTGGCCATTGGAGACGTCATTAGTAAGATGAGGTCATCTTATCAGGATGGCCCTTAGCGGGGACAACTGGTGCCTTTACAGAAGGTGAAACCTGGACTCGGAGACGCCGTGAGAGGGGAGGCATGAGGCTTCTCGGACTTCTGACTTCCGGAACCCTGGGACCACGTGTCTCTGCTGCTTCCGACCACCCAGTCGGTGCCGCTCTGTTACAGTGACCCTAGAAAACTAATGCAGTTGGGAAGATAAAAAAAAACATTACACGACGACAAATGTATCAAAGGCAGGGCTTTTCTGCCCACAGCAGCACAAAGATGGTGTGCACAGGAGCTCCCGGGCCCTGCTACCCCCGCCACCCACCCCCCACCCCGCCCCCGTCAGCCACTGCCTCCTCCCCCAGGCTGCTGGGAGCCATAGCGCTGCCCCTGCGTTGGTCCGCCTGCCGACGGGCCCGGTAAGTTCGGCTGCTCGCCGCGAAGTCCTCCGTCCAGGGCTGTGCCACCCGGATCCAGGCTGTACCCAGCCCTTGGCAGGTCCTACGGCACCGAACATGGACCCTTTCCGGTATTTTTCACCTTGCCCATCCAGAGCTGGCTGTCGCTCTCTACCTTTGCCACTACCTGCCCAGCCTCACACCTGCCCAGCCACACACCCGCCCAGCCACCACCTGCCCAGCCTCACACCTGCCCAGCCACACACCTGCCCAGCCACACACCTGCCCGCACCGCAGCTGCCAGTAAGGAGCGAGCGAGCACAGGGCAGAGGAAAGGGCGTGAGCCTGACCTGGGCCTCGGGGAAGCTGCGGCAGAGCCGGGAGGGGTAGCGATGAGCCCCCTGCTCCAGGCCTGGGGGGAGGAAGCTAAGACCCGGTGCCTTGCCCACCACCACAGAGGCGTTCATGGCAGAGGGGCGGAGCCAGGACTCACGCTCACACCGACCTGGTCCCCAGAGTGGGGCCTTTTCCCTTGCGACCCCATTGTGAGGTTCTGGCCAATCACAGGCACTGACCCAAAGCCTCGGGACTTGTCCCCAGACCCCTGCGCTCTCCCCTTGGCACCGGGTGTGGGAGAGCAGGGCGACCTACAGCAGACTCACAGCTACAGGCAACGTGGAAACAACCCAGGTGCGACACACAGCACTTTGTCACCCCCCCACGCCCCCACCCCCGTCACCAACCTAAAGAAACTGGGCTCTGACATGGTCTCCAGGAAGGCTGCCTGGTGTGGGAGGTCCCAGCGGGGCTGGGATCAGGGCCGGGAGCTGGGGGTCAGCTGGCTGCTGCGTCCCCGGTCAGCAAAGCCCCCGGGAAAGAAGGAAGCGGGTCTCCTCGCTTCCCGCTCTGGTCACTGACCTGGCATTTCTGCCGTTCGGAGCCCCTGCCCCCTTCTGCTCCTTACAGGACAGGCCTATGCCCCACCGTCCTCACGAAAGGCGAACTCTGCCCCCAGGACCTCAGGTGTCGCCCTACACGGCAACGCCAGGGCCTGGCTGACCGCTCAGCCGGGCGTTCAAGGCAAAGGGCGGCCCTGGCTGTGCGCCACGGCTGCGGCTGAACGCGGGCCTTTGCGCCAAAGAGGCGCGCCTCCTTGCGGGCTTCAGGAGGCAGTGGCAGGACGCGTTCAGCCTCCGCTCGGCGCCTGCAGTTTACAAAGTGCCCCCAGACGCACAGTCTCCCCTCCCCTGAGGGTCGGAGGGGGGACGGATGGGCAGCCCCCGTGTCAGAGGCGGCGTCTGGGCGTTTCTCCGCCTCCATGGGGCTGCGATGCCAGGGAGCAAGGCTTCCGGGGAGTTCAGGTTGAATCTGATTTTCAATGGCTCTCTTAACGTACTGAAATACAACGAGTTATGATGTGTGACATGAGACCTAAATCTCGAATGTTTCTAGATGACAGATTCTACCCGCTTCTGCTGTGCTCACCACCCCCATCCTGAGTTCAGGGTTCAGCGATAGCATTCGTGTCGGAGGCCGGAGACTCATTCTCTCAGTCTCTAGACCCTCAGTAAAGCCTCAAAGGAAGACAGATGGAGGAGTGACGGACAGATAGACAGAGGCGTCAGATCCGTTTTCCTTTTCCGAAAGTCTTCTCAGGGTTCCTGTTAACCAGGTACTGTTACCTTGATTTTGCATTCATTCATTCACCGGCTGCGTTTCACGCCCTGCGCTGGCCGCACAGTTAAAAGACTCTGCCCGCTCTGTCCCGGGGCACTCGCAGCCCAGCGGGGCTGCCAGGGCCAAGGCAGATTCTCAACACGCAACAAACTGCTACGGTGGGGCAGGAAAGCGCAGAGACCATGGAAGGCGGAGGGAGATCTGGGAGTATACACCCACTCCAGGCTGGGCATAGCAGGGAAGGCTTCCTGGAGGAAGTGGCATCTATGTGAGTGGAGGAGAGAGCGAGGCAAGTGCAGGAAAGGAAAGAAGTCCGGGCAGCAGAGGGAGGCTGGAGGCATGAGCGTGCAGTGCGGCCAGAGGGCAGCTGTCTGGCGAGCCGGCCCGCCTGGTGCACAGCGGTGGCGGGGGCGGGGGCAGGGAGCTTCTGCCGTCCACCCGAGTCCCCGGTGTGAGCCACCGGGAGGGCGAGCCGGGAGAACATTCTTGTATTACCTCTTACTCTTCCAGGCACGAGTCACAGCTGTCGTGAAACAATTCCTGGTGTAGTTGGAGATTCAGCATTTCCCCTGGGACTAAGATGTCTGTGTCTGTGTCTGTCTGTCTCTCTCTCTCTCTCTCTCTCTTCTTGTTCAATCCTGTAATTCTCTACACCTGGGACAGAGCCTGGTCGCAGTGGATGTTTAGAAAATATGAGGAAGGAAGGAAGGGAAAAACAGTGACGAGACTAGCTGAGCAATTGAGAAAAATCACTGTGGCAGCAGAGAGAAGAAAGGTGGCAGAGGGTGTGGTTGGGGTCGGGGACCAGACAGAATGCCATTGTCACCATCCAGGTGCAAAGTACGGGAGGCCTGAAGGTGGTGGCATTGCTGGGAGGAACGGGCGCAGAGCTGAGAGAGGCCGAGGAGGAAAGACCTACGTGGCTGGCGCCTGGGTGGGTGGGTAAGAAGCGGAGAATCAGCGGGCGGCTGCGGACATCCAGGCCCAGCTCTCAGCCTTACTGAACTGGCCTGTGTGGTGCGGCGGACACGGGCGATTCTGAAGAGGGCCCTCCTGTGCAGCCAGGATGGAGAAGCACGGACGGAGGAGGGGGGTCGGCGATGACGCCCAGGCTCCGGCTGTGGGAGAGAGAACACGGGAGGGAGAGGCAGGAGCGACGAGAAGTTCCTGAGATGACAAGTGGGTGGGGCTTGAGGCATCTGTATTAAGAAAGAAAGATGTCAGGGGGTTCTTTGCTGTTTAACTAAAGAGTAAAGGTGAGGAAACCGGAAAATGTTGGGATGTTTATTTGGGAGTCAGGGAAAAGGGACTGAATCTTTTGCTTCTGAGTAAGGATGACTGTGCAGGACTAGGTTCAGGGGGGTCCTTTGGAAATTCTGTCTGCAAGGTAGTTTGTCTTCCGGCTGGGCGCCAGGTGGCCGGCGGAGAGCCGAGTGCGGTGTGAGCTTGGCCTTGCAGAAATTCACCGAGCCATTTAGCAGGTGCCCGGGATGGAAACCCAGCCTCTCTTTACCACCTCTGCTTCTAAGTTCCTTCTTTGCACAACTGAACGATGCACCAACTTTGTTTCAGAGCAAATGTCATGGGCTCTGGCAGTGCCGATGCCACCTTCGTACTCCATGAGGTCCTTGGATGATGCGCTTAGCCTCAGAGCCAAGGGAGAAAGCCCCAACGCTCGTCAGTCAAGTGCACTGCTGTGGGCTGTCTGCTCTCGGGTCCTCCCTCAGATGCTGCCCTGAAATCGTCCAGCTTGGGAAGGTCGTTCGAGTCCAGACAGTGGTAACAAACAGAAACCCAACTTTATCTCGGCAAGGACGGTCTTCGGTGAGCAACCTCAGTTTCATCTGCACCGTGGAATGGAGTGGTGCACCTTTCACTCCTTTCGGGGAGCCGGGTTTCTGTTTCCCCCAGGGAGCACTTCCGGGGGGGCTCCCGACATTGGAAGCACCGGCTCCAATTAATCTCAGTGGCTCCTCGGTCCAGCACTTGCACGAAGCACACAGTCTGCCTCATTCTTCCCAGCCTCCCAGCTCCAAGAGAGTTGTGATGACAGGCTGACCCCAACTGTCACAGCGCTTCATGTAGGCAGCTGGGCGTGGCGCGCTTGTCCTGGTGCAGACGGAACCCCGCAGTGGGGAGGGCTCTGTCTGGCTCTTCCCACCTCCCCCGGCTGGAAATTAAGGCTGTTATTTTCCATTTGGGGTCCTGGGGGTTGGGTTATTATCGTCAAGGACAAAGGAACAGCGCACCAGAGAGAAACCCTGGATGTTTCTAGAAAGGTAGGCGTGGGTATCTGGGCAGTGTGGTCCCAATGCAGACGTCTCTGCCAGCTACTTGGGAACACACTGTGCGGGGCTGGAGGACTCTGGACACATCTCTCCCCATCGATGTGGGCGGCAGGCAGAACCACCTACCCTCCAGGACTTTACCGCTCCCTTTGGGAACAAGGCCTCCAGGGGTCTCCGTGACACCCGGGGGCTCAGTGAGGATGTCTAGTCCCCAACTTCCCCAGTAAACTCAGTCTAACTCACATAAAATTGTCGAGGACCTGCTGGTGCCAGGTGGGAGGGGCGGGTGGGGAAAGGATGCATTCGGTCACTCAGTCACCAACCAACGTGCCGACCAGCCCTGGATCGAGCCCGGCTGCGTACCAGCTTTCGGCTGGGGTGAGGGGACCACAGAGGGATGGGGAGGTCCCTGCCTGCCGGCTGCTCTCCCACTGGGTAGATGGACAGGGCTCCCCACGGAGCCACGGCCCGGAGAGCACAGGAAGGGGACTCAGGTCAGGTCACTGCCGCCCAAAACCTCAGAGCGACCCATCACCCCCCGCAGACAGCACACGCGTTCTCCAGCCCGGCGCTCTGGACCAGCGACACGCTCAGCAAGCGCCGATCCAAGTGTTCGACACGAGTCAGTGCAGGTTAACGCCTCGCCCGGCACGGGCACCCCCTTGAACTACGTGGCCCTCACCCCCACTTCACAGGTGAGGAAACTGAGGCACGGAGAGTTGGGAACACACTTGCCCACTCATACAGCCAATCCAGGGCAGATGAAGATCAAAGCCAGACTGACTGACCACACTCACCTCAGAGCGCGGGGGTCCCAGACCAGCGGCGGCAGCACTGCCCGGGAGCTCGTCAGAAATGCAGAAGCCCAGGCTGCACCCCGGACCTGCCAGTGCGGGATGTGTTCGCAGACAAGGTGAGCGTCTGGTCTGCGTGGGGCAGTGTGAGCAGCACGGCAGACCCCGGGTGCCCTGTTCCCCTACTGGCCCTGCCCCCGTGGGCCCGGGGCCCCACCCCGCCCTGCCTTCCCAGCTCCAGCTCTGAGGCATCAGCCCCCACGCTGCCCCCCCCCCCCCGAGCCTGGCCTGTCCGCCTTCAGGTCCTTAACGCCTGGCCACTCCCCAGCCCTGGGGGCCCCACAGCTTTGCCTTCTGTCTTTCTTTCCGGCACTTCCCCCTTTGATCGATGGCCCACAGCAGCAGGGGCAGCAGGGGTGAGGAGGGCCTCCCAGCAGAGCCAGCTGGTGCCCATTGTCTCTGGCCACCCCCCACGCCAGCGCCTGTTCGGGGTTGGCGGGCAGCAGCGGGCAGCACCAGGGGCCCGGTCTGGTCCTCCAGCCTGTGGGCAGAGCGTCGCTGGGAATGGATGCAGAGAGAGCCAGGCTGACCCCGGCCCCCGCAGCACCCCAGGACTTGACTTTGTCTCCAGCTTCCTCCTTATGGGGGGGGGGATGATACGCCACCCACAGGGCTGTCGGGAAGGTGGGAGGGAGCACTGTGTGTGCGGAGAACTGAGCGTTTGGCCAGTTGACAATTCTGGAGAGTCAGAACCAGATCATCCGCAAGAAATCAGTATCAGATGGGGAAACTGAGGCCCAGAGGCACTGTGTCCCGTGCAAGGTCACCCGCCAGCTGTCACAGAGCAAGGCTGACACCCCCCTCTGGATGTCATCCCTGGTCTTCCCACAGCTCCCAGGCTTTCGACAGGAAAACGGGTTTGGGGAGATGGCTTGGGGGAATTGACGCGTGTCTGTGGGTGACCGTCGGCCCCAGGGGGGACCAGAACAAAGACAGACTTGCTCCCATCAGCCCCCGCGGGGACCTGACGACCTAGGAGAATGGGCCAGAGCTAGAGCCGCTTTCCCGCAGCTGGAGAAGCTCAGTAAAGCAGCTGTGGTTCCCGAATCTCTGACACACACACGGGAGGACACACCCACCCCCCATCCCGCCCTCTGCAGGAGACATAGACAGACAGACACACACACCCGCAGAGGCACAGGCACGCAGCTGCAGCCCCACATGCAGCTGCACGCACACACACACACACGCACACGCACACGCACACACAGTGAGGCGCGGCTGGCAGGCTCCCAGGCCCCGCGCCTCAGTCCGAGGAGCACTTCACACTCTCCACACCTGCGCCCGTGCACGCACACACCTGTGCACGCTGCTGCCCAGGCGTCGGCACTCGCTGTCACTCCGGCCTGCGGGGGAGGAGGCGGGGGCCTGAGTGAGCACTGAGTCTTGCCCTAAGAAGGTGCGGGGGTGTCCTCCACCCAAACGGGGGCGGCAGGAGAGCAAGGGACTGGCCTCTGGTTAGCTGAGCACAGTGGTCCTGTGCGGGGGCGGAGAGTGTTGCCATGGAGATGGGAGCTGGAGAGGCAGCGCGGGGAGGCGGCTCCACTGAGTGGGCGGTGGATGCACAGATCCGCAGATGGGGGGGAGGGAGGGAGGGAGGTCGCGCGTGGGCGGCTCTCCAGCAAAGGCCTTGCCCCTCCCCGGCTCCAGGGAGTGGGGAGAGAGAAAGGGGGAATGTACGGCACCTGTATGGGATGGGGTGGGACTGGCAGGTGCCTGAGGGTAGGAGCCCTGATCCTTCTCTGCTCTGGGCTGGGGTTTCCCAAGTTAGGGAGGGGGCTTGACTCCCAGTGGGGTCAGCCTGAGGTTGCTGTCCCTTGGTGCCGAGGAGGGCCTGAGGCGAAGCTGGCGCAGCTTTAAATAGGGCATCTTGGAGAAGCCCGGCCAGAGCCCACAGAAGGAGAAGGGCTGGCTCTGGGTTCAGAGGCACTGGGGTGCTGTTGCCATGGCAACCCAATGTCTTCCCTACCGAGCTGAGTCCCTCGTGGAAGAACAACGTCAGAGATGCCAGAAACGGGTAAACGCAGGGGGCTTCCCGGGGTCGGGCCTTGGGGCCACCAACAAGCTCCCTCGCTGGGCGAGGGAGAGCCACACCCACCGCTCCCGCACCCGGTCACCCATTCAACAAACTCTCCCCGCTCCACCAGGCCCTGGGCTGGGCCACGCAGATGCGGAACTTCGCCTGGACGGTCCCCTCAAGGAGCCCCCGCTCTGGTGGGGAGACAGGGGTGTCAGCGATGACGGTTCGAAGGGCGAGGGTTTTCCCAGGGGAGGGGGAGCGTGCCGTGCAGGCGTGGCGGGAGGCTGCCTAGAAAAGGGGACGTTTTTTCCGGCCTGGGGCAGGAGGGCACTCCAGGCAGAGGGAACAGGCTCTTGCAGGTAGACAGGTACCCAAGGGCCTCACCAGAGGCGAGGCAAGGTGGAGTGGGGCAGCTCAGGAGCCAGCCGCCTGCACTTGAACTCCAGTGGTACCACTTCCAAGATGGGTGACCTTGAGCGGCAAGGCGCATCACTGCCTGGTGCCCAGTTTTGTCACCTGGGGAATGGAGGTCCTTATACTGTCCACCTCGGGGCTTTGCTGGAGCACGAGGAGGAGACGATGCGTGCACCGCCGCACGGGGCCGGGCACCCAGTCGTGTTACTGTCAGGAGGAGCTGGTCCTCGCCCGCCCGCCAGGGCTCAGAGAAGGTGTGAGCGGTTGCCTGGTCCCGGGGGCACAGGGTACAGGGTGAGGGAGTGGGGCAGAGCGCACCGATGGGCCCCCTGCGCCCACCTATTCTGCAGACGAGGACGCCGAGGTTCCAGGTTCCAGGTTCCAAGAGGGTAAAAGACGCCACGACACAGCCAACGGGCTGCTGTGCCAGGGGGGTCGGTGTCCACGAAATGAAAGGCAGCTTCAGAGCTGACCTGAATAAATAATTTATTTCAGGATGTTAATAATTTAAAAGCCTCCGTTTCATCGTTGTCTCGTCAAAAATAGAGACTGTCTTCTTTTTCATTCCAGATTTCTTTTTAAAGTAGTGTGTGGGAGCAGGGGCCAGCGCGAGGGCCCCTGAAGGGCTTTGTGGCAGTGTTACCGGACCCCGCCCCAGGCAGGCCCCGCGCCCCCAGCCCCTGGCTGGAGAGGTTGCTGCGGCCTCACTCAGAGTCTCCCCCTCCCTCCGCTCCGCTCAGCGCGCAGCTGTCCTCGAAACCGTGTGTGAGGGGACAGAGGTCACTGAGAGAGCTGGGCAAGAGGCCCAGGGCCCCGGACACGGTGGAGAGCAGGGGACAGTCAGCACGCTGTCCTGCATGTCCACCAGCCTCCCTTCCCTCAGGGGCACAGCGGACTGGGGCCCCTCCTCTAGGAGTTTCGGAGGGAATTCAGTACGTCCCTGTCCAGGGTGGCCCTGCCTGTGTGCCCAGACCTGACCCACAGTCGGCCCATAACCTACAGACGTGCCCACCCCTTGGGGACAGGCCCCAGAGAGAAAGCACGGAGGGGAGGGGGAGCCTTGCCCGGGGGGTCTCCTGGCTCTTCCGGTCTGGACCGGCTCCCTGAGACTCCACCAGTCCAGGGCTCCCCCCACCCAGCCCCGCCACCCCACCTGTTCCGTCGTTATCTTCCAAAACCACAGCCTACATGGGACCAGCTTCTGGTCCGGGGGACGCCAGCCAAGGCGCTGCCTCCGCCCTGGATGGGGCCCAGACAGACAGATCCCCAGCCAGACAGATCCCCAGCCAGGCTCTAGCCCTCGCCAGGCTTTTCCTGCGTGTCTGACGGACCTTTCACGTTCTGGCCTCTCCCTGGAGCTTACCTGCAGGGGAGCCCACAGCTCAGGGCCTCGCCCCAAACCGGAGAGCCCCCACATCAGGCCCACCCACTTCTCCCACCCCGGAAGCCCAGGCTCTGTCTTTAGCAGCTGTGCGTTCTTTGTTGGGGAAGGTTATCTTGTCCCGAGCCTGTGTCCGGCCTTGAACCCACCACACTGTCCGGCAGGGGTCCCCGCTGCTTGTTTGGCTGTGCTGGGTCTGTGGTTACAAGAGGCCCTCACACAGCAATCTCTGCCCCCTACCCTCCCCCAGGAGCTCTGCAGTCTTCAAAGCACTTCCTGTCAAAGGAGCCCCCAGCCCCAAACCATTCTGGGAGGTAAACAGTTAAGTAACCTACTGAGACTGTGGAGGTGGAGGTAGTCTGGGCAGAACCGGGTGGACATTGCGCTCCGCCCCCTTTCCCAGTGTGTCCCCGCCTCCTTTGTTGGTGGACCTGGACGGCTCTGGGGAGGGGTCAGTTCCCCACCTTCTAAGCAAGCGAAGAGATGGGCCCGAGATTCTGGAACAAGGCGTTGCCCTCCATGAGGGCTTCGTGGTCATTTGCCAGGGGGCAAAGCCGTGCACACCCTGTCTCTACTAGGAGAAGCCGCTGTGAAGGCCACCAGCCTGGCCCCAGGATGTCCCTTTCCCCACCTGAGAGGGGCCCACGCCCGGCACCTGCTGTGTTCAGCTTCTTCAGGTTAAAGAAAAAAAAAAAAACTCTCTCCCCAAAACGAGATCAGGTGGTGAGTGAGTTAGCCTGGGTCCTTCCTCGCTGGGCCAGCCGGCCAGGTGGGCTCCGAAGGCCAGCTCGCCAGGCAGTTTGAGCAGACACCTTCGGTGTGCTGGCCCACACCCAACATGGGGTCTGCAGAGGGGAAGAGGGGAGGCGTTTCCAAAGTATTGAGGGGCCACCTGGCCTTCCCCTGGGGGGCAGGCCAGGAGAACTCAGAGAGGGAGGGGACAGGGGAACCACAGGGGTGCGCCTTCGAGAGCAGGAGCAGAGAGAAGCTGCCCTGCCTGAGCTGAGGGAGAAGGGAGCACAAGTCCCCGGCCTCAGACGTCCCGCAGGGACAGGCACCTGTCGGGGGTGTGGCCCCAGACCCCACAAGAGCCAGTTTGCCAGCCCCCCGCGTCCCCCCCACCCCCAGCCTCTTCACTCAGCTCACCTGCAGACCCCAGGTCCCCAGCACCTGGTGCACGGGGAGGCCAGGGGAAGAGGGAGCGAGCCCAGGAGAGGGGGGTCCTGGAGGGTGACCCAGGCAGCCCCAGAAGGTGTCCCCATCGAACCTCCGCCCATCCGCTGGGAGGGCAGGCACCTCGAGGGCCACTGTCACAAAGCCAGACCTGCAGTCACGCCAAACCCCTACAAGGCAACCAGGCCTCCAGCCAAGTTCACGGCCTGCACTGCCAAGAGATGATGTGACCTTCGGGCGAGTCAGCGCACCTGCTGGGGCTTCACTTGCCTCATCTGCGCGCTGAGGTGCGTGGGTTTTCCCCCTGGGCCTGGAACAGCCCGTTTTGAGCTCTCGGGCTAATACTGTTGTTAGAAATAAGCAACCTCTTCCAATGGCGAAATTCTCCCCTCCAAGTCCTTACAGGACCTCAAAAGAAAATCAGCCAGGAGAGCACGGAAGTCCTGTTTTCATGGCAAATTTCCCTTGGGTTATAAATAAGCAGTTCTCAGTGGAAGGGAGCCCGGTACCCGGCTATGCCCTTCACAGGGCAGCACACACGTTTCTGTCCATAAAGGATGTGACCCGCCAGGCAGGCGATATGCCTGCTGACAGCTGTTGCCAAGGTAACACCAAGCCAGGCTGCAAACAGGTAGAAACAGCTGGCTCTTCTTACTACCTTTGGAAAGCACCAAGAAGCTGGTTAGATTTTCTTAGAATCACAGGTGGGAGCCGAGAAGCCTTGTTCTTCTCTTCAAAGCCTTGAGCTGCTGCGAATTTGCCATGTTGCTCAGGGAAACCACCTCCCCGATTTCCCCACCTGCATCATGGGGCTCGGGCTAGCTCTGCGAGAAAGTCCCCAGGGTTTCGGGGCGCTCCCCAGCTAAGAAGGTCCTAAGGAGAGGAGTCAACATCAAAAAGAAGTGAAAACGGAGAAACAAATGGCGGTAAAATGTTAACTCCCGTAAATTAATCTATGAATGGATTGCTGAACTTTTAACACCTTTTAATAGGTTTCGCCGGGGGCATCACTGTCGTTTGCAGGGTTTTGGCGTGTGCATTGCGCTGTTTTTACAGCCCATTAAAATCTACTGAGGTAGAGACCTGGCTGGAGTGGCTCAGTGGATTGAATGCCCGGCCTGCAAACCAAAGGGTCACTGGTTCGATTCCCAGTCAGGGCACATGCCTGAGTTATGGGCCAGGCCCCCAGTAGGGGGCGTGCGAGAGGCAACCAGACTGATGTTTCTCTCCCTCTTTCTCCCCAGCTTCCCCCTCTCTAGAAATAAAATACATAAAATCTTTAAAAAATCTACTGAGGTGGAGAGGAAGGTGATTTTACGTGTTTCTGACAGCAGCTCACAGCGTACAGAAACGGTCCTTACTGTTTAACTCGTCTCCATCCTGACATGTCCAAGTTCAATGACAGTGTAAGTAACAGTGGACCTTTTTCAAAATACAATACTCGTTGCATCTAATTCTAGAGCGTCCAATGAAGTAGATAGACTATATTCATAATAGTTACATTTACATCGCCTCTGTTTGAAGAACACTACCTTAAGACATGTAACTGTATCAAACTTCAGTAAGAGAAAGTGTAGCATCAACTAAATAACTGCAATTAAACCAAAAACATTCATCAAAATTACTTTTAAGAGAAAAAACGGGCAACCGACAGCCATCCCGAGGTGCAGGGCCGCCTGCTGAGAGCCCCAAAGGACGGGACCACACGTACCCTACCGCTGAGCCTTCCCCGGGGGGACCCGATGGCCCCAGTGCCCCGGGGCCCCTGGCCTCTGCCCCAGCTGCGTGGGGGCGAGAGGCCACTTGGGAGAAGCTGGAACTCCCCCCGGTCTGCGGGGCCCTTCCCATTTTCTCACTTGGTGAGCTTTCTCCACGGGAAGAGCTACCGACCTTTCTAGAACTTCCTGCTAGAAGGAGGTGGTTCTTTCCTTCTCCAGGTCTTCGCCATCTTCCTGGGGGAGTCGCCTTTCTGATGGCGCGGCTGAGGCGGGTGGGAGCCACCCTGCATAAGGCAAAAGGGACAGCGCGCCATTTAGTTCCCCAAAAAGTGAGGAGAGAGGAGCCCCTGAGATGGGGGGGGGGCCGTGAGCGGAGGAGACAGGAACCAGAAAGGTGGAGAGGGGCTGGTGCAGGGAGGAAGGACTCCGTGCAGAAGTGGCTGCGTGGGTCTGGACACGTCTCTCCGGCAGGAGCGCAGAGAAGGGCTGAAGCGCCCACAGGAGGGCCGCCCGGGGGCCCTGGGGAGACTTGGAGGGAGCGGGAGCCTCCCCAGGCCCCGGAGCTGGAGGAGCGCAGCGGTGCGACCGGCTTCGGGGAGGTCCGCCGGGCACCGGGCTCACACCCCCAAAACGGTGGGGTGACGGGTGCTCTCGGCCTGTGGAGGAGGACAGAACTTCTGCCTCCTCCCGAGGCCTCATGGACGCTTCAACCTGGTTTGGGGGATCCGGGCCCTGGGGGAGGCGAGGACCCTGCCCGGAGGGGAAACCCCGCCCCTCCCCGTGGCCCCCAGGGTGGTTCTGCGGCTTCCCAGCAGAGGGGAGCCCGTGGGAAACAGGGGTTTTCCTGATCCCCTCTGCACCCGGCCCCACTTCCTCCTCAAAGATAAGTCTCGGACCAGCCGGCCCCCCCACCCCCAACCACGCGGGAGGGCTGGCCAGCGTCCCAGCTAAAAATAACCTGCAGCGCCACCAGCGGCAGCGCCAGGGCCCTTCCCAGGGAAGGCAGGGAGCCTGGCAGCGGACACCCCCGGGCTGCGCAGGGTCAGCGGCTGCTCTCGGTTAAACCCCGCGGCAGCCCCGTGAGGCGGCACCGTTACCGTCGTCGTTTTGCAAAGGAGGAGGCCCGCGCGCGCGCGCAGGCTCACCCACCAGCCCTCGGTGACGCGGCGGAGGCAGCAGACGCGGGGCGGGGGGGTGGGGGGGGAGCAGCAGAGCCGGACTCGGCCTCCCAAGGTCTGGTCTCGTCCGCTGCCCCAGACGGTGCTTCTCCTCCTTCCGAGCCAGGAAGTGGGGGGCGGGGGGATGGGAGTGGACCCCGGTCTTCCTTCTACTTGGCAAGTCGCCTCTCAGCCTCATTCGTTCTGCACACCTGCGAAGACAGGTTAGCGGCCAGGAGACGGAGGTAGGAGCAGCGATCCTTTGTGAAACGTAGTTTGTGAGCTTGACTTAAACTTTTAAATATTTTGCCCTGGCTGGTGTGGCTTAGCGGATTGAGTACCAGCCTGCAAACCAAAGGGTCGCCAGTTCAATTCCTAGTCAGGGTACATGCCTGGGTTGCAGGCCAGGTCCCCCGTATGGGGTGTGTGAGAGGCAACCACACACTGATGTGTCTCTTCCTTCCTCCCTTCACCTCTCTAAAAATAAATAAAAATCTTTTTAAAAAGCCCGACTTTTAAATATTTAGACACAGACTCTGCGGGCCTTGTACCCGACTGACTACATTAGGGTAGGCGCTGCCCAGCCTTGTCCCCTGGAAACTGCAGCCCTGGGATTGGCGTGGCAGGTCCCCTTTGCTGGAGCTCCCTCCACCAGTCGTCAGCCTGGCCAACCCCAGTTTTCCCCTCGAGTCTCAGCTCAGAGTCCTGACGCCTCCAGGGACGACGGGGGCTCCTGGGGGCTTTCGCACATCCTTCCCTCCAGGCACCAGCTGCTTGGTGTGGCTGGGACAGTGGAGGGCTGGCTGACCAAAGGAGCCAGGAGGCTCTGACCTTGGCCAGCAACCCCCGAATTCCTGGATCCCAGCACTGGGAGGCTCGGCAAACACACACCTGCTCTGCCATTCAGTTGCCACCTTAATCCCGTTGCTGAAGACACTCTTGCTTCTCAAACTGCATTGCCCACCTGTCACCTGGGCTCCTGTAGAGGGCCTGGGGCAGGGCCAGCGGGTTGGCACTGCCCGCCAGCTCCCGGTGACACCCAAGCTGCTGGGTCACGGGCCACACGCTGGGCAGTGGGGCCTGAGAGCTCACCAGCTTCCAGAGAGACTAGTTCCAGAGCTGGGTTGCCTGTAGCCCATGCTTTAGGCAAAAACTGGATGACACAGCTCTCAAACCAGACTGTGGCTGCCCCGGGGGTCGTGTGGGAGGGGCCTGAGCAAAGTCTTCCCTGAGTGGAGCTGTTCAGGGACTCGGGGGGACACACACGAGGGGGGCGGCTGGGAACCCAGGCTGTGGTGCTGTCCCTGGAGTGCGCCAGCTCTCGGTTCCGGGCTCAGCACAGCCACTGGCACGGCACGGCCCGAGCACACTGGGGGACAAGACGCCTTCTCTCTGGGCCTCTGCCCTCGTGGGGACTGTCTGCTGGGAGAGTGAGGAGTGACGTAAATAGCACTCAACACCTGCTCTTCCTGGGCCAATGTCCTTAACGCTCCCGGCAAACCTGGGGTGTGGGCACCAGACCTCTTGTCGCCATCTTACTAGTGGGCAACCCGAAGCCCCACCGAGCAAGTGTCCAGGTGACACAGTCTCATCAGGCCCCAGGCAGTCACGTCCTTACCCACCAGCCTCTCCAGTGTGCCTCCTGGTGGGGACTCTGAGCCTTGGGACCCCCCCCCCCCCGGCCCTGCTCCTTCCCCCATAGTCCCAGTGTCCTCTGCGGTCACAGCTGCAAACCTCCCAAGTCCCCTCTGTTCTGGGGCTGGGTCCACAGATGGCCAGTGTGGGAGAGCACCCCTGGGCCCCTCCCACCCCTGATCTGGGGCAGCCCTGCTTTCAGCCAGCCCTAACACGTGACACCTGAGCTCCCCCAGCCAAGCCCTGACCTCGTCGTAGGGTCCTGGTCTGTTGCCTCCTCCATCTTTCCCCCTGAACCGCGCACTCTCAGAAATGACGTCGCTTCCCTTCTTTTCTGATCCCTAGCTCAGTCCCTGGTGCACAGTAGGAGCCTAACTGACTTCACACCCACAGGCTCCATTAGAAGTGGAGAGGGGGGGAGTGGGTGGGAGCAGTGGAAAAGCGTTTCCAGATCTCACCACCAGAGGGCAGGCGCGCACAGCAGCTGGAGCCCTGGCCCAGCCCCAGGGAGAAGGTGGGGTGGGTGGCTCCCTGCGGGTCCCACCCTCAGGCCTGGCGACAAAGAGGAAGGCCAGAGAGCAGCTGGGCCTCGCCCCTTCCTCCTGCCCATTCCAGCCCCAGCTCCAGGGCCCTCCTCTTTTCTTCCTTTCCTTCCCTTCCTTCTCTCCTCCCTCCCCTCTCTCCCCTTCCAGGGCCCTGGGTCCATCTCGACTCTGTGCGACTCTGGGCCAGGCCCCTTCTCTCTCTACACCTTAGTTTCCCCATCTGTACAATGGGAAACGATGACAACGCCCTGCTGTTGTGCACTTGTCCTAGCTGGGACTCGGGGCCCTTGGTGTGGGGCCACACTTCCCTTAGCAGGGCCCTGGTGGGCGGTGTCTCAAGGCCACGGGGCCGTGGGGCTGTGGGGCTGGCTGTGTGGCTGGGCCGGAACGGCCGCTCCCTCTGTGGCCCGGGCGCTGCTGCAGCCACTGTGCTAGAATGTTTGCAGGACGTCAGCTGGGTCGGCTCTGTTCCGGAATAGGTGAGCAGGCAGGAGAGAACGCTGGGTGGGCGGACGAAAGAAAGACATTCACGCCCCTCTTCTGGGCCTGGGCGGCAGAGGGCTTGCCATCCCCAGCGCAGCAGAGCCCGGAGGCGTCCTGCGCTCTCGGAGCCTGGCTCTGGTCTCACTGGAGCACCTGTCTTCCTCCTGAGTCTCCTCGTCCATTTGGATTCCCCGCTGGCAGTGGCCCTGGGGGTCGCTGGCCCGGGCTGTCCTGGGGACCTGGGATGGGGGTTTCCTTCTCATCCCAGGTCATCTGCAGCACTGGCTGCCCCACTTCAGAGTCAGCCGGAGGGGACCCCGAGACACTCCCACCCCCAGGGGACTGAGGGCTGCGTGACAACCACAGTCAGACCACCACGCCGGGCACCAAGCCCAGGCGGCAACGCCTAAGCTCCCGCCCCGTCTCCGGCTCCGCTGCCTGCAGAGGAAGGGTTTCTGGGCGGGCCGGAAGCGGGGCGTGTCACACAGCGGTCTCAGTCCCCTGCCGAGCCCTGGGCGTTCTTACGGTGAGGCCAGCTCTCCTGACTCCGGGTCCCACCTGTAGGGACTTGCCCGTCGCTGACCCAGATTTCCTGGCCACTCTGTCAACACCTCGAGGCAGGGCAGAGCGTGGCTCCTCCGGGGCCCACGCAGGATCCATGACCAAGCTCTCAGAGACTACGCCTGCCTTGGGAAGACGTCCTCCTACCCGAGGAGCCCAGCTGCACAGGGTTAGATCCGAGGGCTGGCCTGGGTCTGCTTCTGCCTGGCCCAGCCGGCCCCGTGAGGCTGCCCTCAGGGCTGTGCACGACACCCTGTGCCTCTAGGGGGACGTGGGTGAGCAGCCCCCAACAACAGAGGCACTGATAGCATGGCAACTAAGCACCTGTGACGCAGGGCTCTGTACCAGGGTCTGGGGCCAGCCGCTTTGTGACTCTGCCCCAGTCCCAGGTGCTGGCTCTCTCTGGCCTGGGAGGATGATTCCGCCTCCCCACTTCTGCTGCAACCCCCGCCTCCAACCTCCACACAGCCTTGACATTCTGCCCCTGGCTGGGGGCCCCATGTGCTGGGCCACACATGGCGAGGCAGGAATCACGGGGCTGGGTCAGAGGAGCTGTGGCCCCAGGAGCCGCTGGAGGCCGTGGGGACCCACAGACCTCAGAGCCTGCGGAGGGCCAGCCCGCCCTCGGTCAGCACTGTGCCCTCCCCGTCCCGCTGGCCTCCCATGGGCCATGACGTCATCGGGCCTCTCATGCCCCACAGCGGGACAAGGCCCTGGCCACCTGGTCAGAAGGAGTTTGCCAGGACGGCCTCGAATAATATACGGTCGATACTATCCCTTCGAGATTTTCCTTAGATTCCAAATGCCCAATTAAAAGTCTTTGTTAAGCCCTGGCTGGTGCAGCTCAGTGGACTGAGCATGGGCTGTGAACCAGAGGGTCACTAGTTCGATTCCCAGTCAGGGCACATGCCTGGGTTGCAGGCCAGGTCCCTAGTGGGGGCCACATGAGAGGCAACCACACATTGATGTTTCTCTCCCTCTCTTTCTCCCTCCTTTCCCCTCTCTCTAAAAATAAATAAATAAAATCTTCAGTCTGGTTTGTTGCCTGTTGTCCAAGCGGCCCTCCCAGAAGTGTGGCCACAGCGATGCCTCAGTTTCTTAGGGGGAGATGAGGAAGAGGGGACTTGGGAGCCGGGGAGACTGTTCGGGAGGGCGGCCACCTCTGGGGCTTTCTCCAGGCCCCGTCAGCGCAGACATCTGGGCCGCAGGTGATGAGAGTGCACCTGACCCAACGCTCCACGCAGGGGACGGCTGGCCCCGGCCCAGGGCTCGCCCGGTGGGCTTCAGGGACACCTGGGCTTCCTCCGAGCCTCAAGTTCACGTCTGCGAAACCTCTCTGAGAAGTAGGCCATGCAGTCAACGCACACAGGTCCCAGCGCAGGTGCAACAGCCACTTAGAGAGAGGGCTGGACAGGTCGGCCTCCCTTTCCTTTTAGCTGTGCCCCAGGCTGCAAGGCCTGCAGGACCTCTTCCCCACCAGGTGCAGCCAGGCGGAATCACAGCCCGGAGGGGCCCCTCCTCCTCTCCCCGCTGCTCCCCGCCGCCCTCACAGGCTGAGGGGCAGCCTGGCCCGCTGCGACTGCTCCCCCTGGAATGGGACTGTTGAAGAGCCAGCCAGAGCAACTGGACGCAACACGCTGTGCTGGCCCCCGGAGGGGACGCAGGGGCTGCCGGCCCCGACTGCTTGGACTTGTCAGCTCTCGGCCCCAAACCCCAAGTCCAGTCCCGCCTCCGACCCTGGGCTAGGCATCCGTGCCAGGCGGGTCAGCAGTGGCAGCCTGGCCCTGCGCGCCACGGCTGACTGGTCCACGTGTTTATCTCCTGTGGTTTCCCACGTCCCGAGAGAATGAGAGGGACCAGCAGGCAAGGGAGACAGCAGTGGGGCAGAGTTCACAGGCTGTTTGGAAGCCACGGAGCCCAGGTGACTGGTTTGGCAGCACCGACAGGCCACCTACGGGCCAGCAGGGCAGGACAGCGGCGACCAGGGTCCGGGCGGCCCTGCAGAACTGCTGCCGACTCTCGAAGCACCTGTTGTCAGCGGAGCTGCCGAGGGTCCGGCGCCGAAAAGAGGGGTGTTGTGGAAAGTCTTTAACTGGGGAGCTGGACCCCCAGGGGCGTGCCCTCCTCACACCCTCTCCGTCCATTACCACCGCGTACCCAGCACTCTGAGGGGCCCCGGAGCGGGGCGGTGGTTGTCCTTACTGCGGCTTCTTCCTGCCGTAGAGCTTCCACCATCCTGCAGGCGGCGTCTCACTGGAATTTGCCCCCAACCAGCAGCCTCAGGCATGGTGCACCAGGCGCATCTCGGTGTCAGACGCTCACCTGCGTCCCTGTCATCGCCCCACGTCCCCTCCAGACGTCGGCTGGGGCCCCAGGCAGCCCCGCTCTGCCGCTCCCTGGCTGGCAGATGCCGGGCGAGTTCCCTGAGCTCTCTGTGAACTACTCCATGTAACTGCTGCCTGGCAATCTCGGTCCAGAGGCCCGGCCACCGTGTCTGCACATCTGTCCTCAGAAATAGAAGGTGACATTCCCTCACCCAGCAGGTGGCACAACTAGGCACCGAAAGCCTCCCAAACTGGCCTCAGACTCACCCTGACCCACCCAAATGGGTGGGGCCTTAGTCACCTCCATCCTCCAGGGAATCCTGCCTCCAGGACCCTCGGGACCCATGGGTGAGAATCGGGGGCTGCTCTGGGAGCAGGCAGGGACAGAGGCTGCCTGGGCTGGCCAGCAGCGCTGAGAGGGACAGGACCAGGCCGCCCAGCCCCGGGGCAAGGGAGGGGTATCTGGTGTCCCAGCCTGGATTGCCCCCCGGGGCTTGGGAAAGGCACGGGACAAACCAGCAGGAGCGTAAGTGAGCCCCGGGCATCCTGGCTGCACCCCTCCCGGGGGTGGGGGGGCACGTCTTACAGGAAGGGGCCAGGACAATGGGTGAACTGGGCACAGAGACAGTTACAGGGATGACGGGTGTGGGGGGCTCAGGCCCACTCACACACACGTGTGTGCACGCACACACACACACTCTGCACGCTGACCTGGCCCTGTCCCCAGCCCCTGGTCTCCCATGGGTCTCTATTTGCTCCTCTGGGTCATGGCTGCCTGTTCTCTGGGTGTGAGCTTCTCACAGGCACAGGCGTGTCACTCAGTGACGAACCTCCTGGTGCGGTTTAGGTGCCCGCAGAGGCACAGGGCCTCCGCCGGCCCAGCCGCCAACCGGAGCTTGTGGAGGGGAATTCAGACCAGAGCCGAGGAACGTCCCCCATGGCTGGAGGGAGGTCTGAGAGAGGGTACCCTGGGCATCAGCCGGAGTGGTAAAGGGTGAGGGGGGCCATGGGAGGGGTCTCTTCCACCCCCTCCTGACGGCAGCCCAAGGGGCTCTGAGACAGACGCCCCACACTGTGGCGCTGCTGGCCTCGGCCCTGCCCTGTGGAAAGTTCTGAGAATGGCCGAGCCCATCTGGGGCTCAGGCCGGAGGCCCACGGCTCACAGGCCCACAGCTCACAGGAGGGGTATCGAGCGGCCAGGGCAGCTTGGCCCACACCCCCTCCCTGGAGCAGCCAGGGCACCAGGGGTGGGCGCCTCGCAGGATGGTCGGTGGGTGCTCTGCCCGGACCCGGATCCCCCGGATCCCCCTGGCAGCATCATGGGGGAGGCCGGCCTCCTGCCTTCTCCTGGGAGGAGCTCCATAGCAAAGGCACCATGGGGAAGGTGGGGCCCAGGCCTCCCCTCCGGCCCAGGCAACCCCTTCCGCAGAGGCCTGGCTCGGCCCAGCACCCAGGCTCCCCCAGGGGACGTGAGGCCGGAGAGCCCTGGGCCCAGCAGATGCAAGCCCTCCACCCTCCTCTGTGTTTAGAAAGATGAGGAACGGGGGCTAGGAGTGGGGCCCCTTCTTTTCCAGACAGTTCTGGAAACAACCTCGGCGCACTGGCTCTGGTCCCCGGGAGCCCACACCGACCCTGCCCTGCCGCAGGCAACCCTCACCTCCTCAGCGGCGGAGGGGACAGGGCCCGTGTGTTTTCTCTGATCTTGCCCGAGGATGGCGGGCACCTCTTGGCTCTGACGGGACTGAGCGGAGCTCTGGGCCGGCTGGGGTGGTGTGTCCTCACCAAGGGCTCCCGAGACACTCGGGGCACCCCTCATTCGCTGACCCTCTCTAGGGTACTGGAGAAGGTACTGGACCTCCTCAGGCGGTGTACACTGGTCTGGCGGCTCCAGTGTCCGGGCCACCTCCGACCCACTCGTCCTGAGCGGGCGCGAGTCTCTGGTGCTGTGGGAGGGGGGTGAGCTCCAGCCGCTGACCACGTCCCAACCCGAGGGGAGGTGTGAGGGATAGCACAGCACTGCGTGAATGTCCTGGTGAGGGCGCCGGGGGCCAGCGGGGAGCCACCCCCAGACAGGGCTGAGGACACATTCCTGGAGGGGACGCACAGCTGCCACTATCTGAGCATCTGTTAAGTGCCAAGAGTTCATGTCCGTATCTCCAGTTCCTAGGGAACCTCCGTGACATGCCTTATCTTTTTAACAATGAAAACCTGAGGCCCCAAGAGATCAAGGGTGAGCCTGTGATGGCGGAGCGGATGGGACGGACCCAGGCCCTCCTGACCCCCAAGCTTCTACCTCCCTGCACCGGGGAGGGCAGTGCGCTGCCTCGGCCCCAGCGGGCCTCCAGTGGGTGGGACACTGGGGGACAGGGAGGGAGGAACGTAAGGGCCTTTAGGAATGGGGTCCTGGGTACTCCAGTGGCCTGTGCCCAGCCAGTGGGACATCAGGACAGCAGGGCTGGGACGGTGGCGGCTTCCCACCTAAGCTTTGGAATGGGCCGCAGTTAGCGGGTCGAGGTGGGCGTCCCATGCGATGGAGGCCTGAGACCACGAGGTGGCGTGCGCGCCCCTGCCTCGCGGCCCAGAGCAGCGGGCATGCCGATTTGCGCGGAGACTGGAGCGCCCACAGCCTGCGAGGCCGGGGTAGTCGACAAGGCTTCCACCAGGGGGCGCCCCGGAACCGTTCCGAGTGTGGGGGCTGAGGAGCCCAGCGCTGGAGGGGCGGAGGGGCGGGGGCGGGGGCGCGGGCTGGGGGCGGGGAGGCAGGGGGAGCTGGAGTTGCGAAGGAGTGATTGAGAGACAGCTCCCAACCCTGCTGGGCCCCACCGGGTTTGGGAGAAAGGTGCGAGCGCGCGCCGATGGTCATGATCGCCCAGTCCCTGTTGCTTTGCACACCCCAACACTTCTGTTCCGGGAATACGCGCAGGGTCTGTGGGCCACGCTGGAGGGAGAGGGTCCCGGGGAGCTGGGCCGCGCGTGCCCCGGGGCCAGAGCCGTCTTGTTTAGCACGGAAGACCCAGGGGAGAAGCCGTGTCCTCAGAGGGCTTCCTGGTTAAGCAAGTGGAGCAGAGTGGTCACCAGAGTCGCACCCGTGCTCCGCGCTCGCACGCTTCTGCCCGTGGCCTTCACTGTCTGGCTCCACACGACGGCCGCACGAGGGCACCTTCTCCCAAACCAATGCCCTGTGCCACCCTCACCCCAGGCTCCATCCTCCTATCCGAGTGGCGCCTCTCTAAGCCCCATCTTTCAAAGCTCTGCTCAGAGACGAGCTCACAAGCCAGCTGGCACCACGGTCCTAGCTGGTCGGGTGTGTCCGTGCCACACTGTTTGGTAACAGACAGCGTCTTCACAGGAGCCTCTGCATCCAGTGTCCTAGTCCAAAGGAGCGACTGGCCGGTAGTGAAACCGCAGGCAGGGCGGCTGGCTGGCCTCTCTGTGGGGCTGACCGAGTCCGGGAGGCAGGAGCCTTCTGCAGCCCTCACATCATCCCGGAGAAGGAGCCGCACCGCCAGAGCCCGCGAGATCGGCTTCCCTCGGCCCAGGACTCGTCTCTGGTCCCCACTGCCAGCTCCTGCTGGTTCTCAGGGACAACCCGCTGACCCGCTGGCCCAGAATTAGCACTCAGCGCGGCCCTGACCCAGATCCCTGCCTGCAGGTGGAAGGTGGTTACAGTTTGAGCCCTTCAATATATAAAAACATGTTCGACTCCACTCACAATCAGAGCAATACAAACTGTAACTGCACCGAAACACCGCTTTCACCCATTGGATTGGCAGAAATTCACGAGCTTGACAAGACACTGTGCCGGAGAGGCGGTGGAGAAAGGGGCGTTCTCGCCCACCGCTGGTGGGAATCAAACGGCAAAGCCCTGCGGGGGAGAGGTGACAACATCGAACACAGGGGAACCTGCGAGGAGCTCTTGCCCCGGCACCCCCGCTTCCGGGAGTTTATCCCGAAGGTGAGTTTCCAGCAGTCGGAGAACGCGTACGCACCTGGCCTTCACTGCAGCATCAGCGCCGTGATCAGAGGTGCATAAATTAAATGCGGTGAGTCCGCAAATGGAGCACTAGGCGGCTGTGAAAAGGAATGACAACGAACTCTGGAAATTGTTATGGAAGGACTTCCAGAATACATCATTCAGCAGAAGAAATAAAATCCCTGAACAGGTGAGTCAACCTCAAAAAAGGAAAGGAACCGAGAGCATTAACCCTATCAGGAATGAAGACAGACTACAAAGCCATTTAATTAAAAAACAAAACAAAACATGATGACTTACATGGAATCTCACTCAGCTGATGACTCACTGTTGAGGGGGGGGAAGCACAAAAAGAGATCGATAGACCAAAGCAACAGAAAAAAGCACCCCGACACTTACACGTGTGTTCGGGGAGCTGCCACCGATAGTTTGGCATCGCCAACCGAGAGGGAGAAGATGGGTTTTTCAGGTAAATGGTGTTGGGAAAACTGGTTCACTACACGGACAAAGTCAACCTGGTTCCTTACCCAACACCATTAATCTGTTCGGAGACACACTGGCATTTTATCAAAGAGACACCCAAAGGCAGCCAGTGGACTCTGTTGAACTCCTCAGTGGCCAGAGAAAAGGACCTCCAACACTGTCAGTTTCTTTCCCCCAAGGGGGTGGACTAACCTGGGGGCGGGGGCGGGGGCGAGCAGGAGCAGCCTCACCCTGAGGCTGTCCTCCGGGGGAATCTGCAAATTCTTCCTGCGGTCCCTTAACCTACTGTGGTATGTGACTGGGTAAGCCCAACCCTGGACACCTGCAGGGTGCTCTTGGCGGCCTTATCTGGGTGCGGTCCTGGAGCGCAGCAGACCAGATTCACGAGGAAGCCACGAAGGCTTCATTCAGAGCGAGTTACAGGACCTCACCTTCAAGGCCAGGCAGCTCCCGCCGGGCCGCCGGCGTCAGGAACAAGGATAACAACCGAATTCATGAAAACAGTGGAAGGTGTTCATTGATAAGGATCATAACTGCAACTAATGAAAACAATCAGATGTGTACATATTCACATGTCAACAACACTACTAAAAAAGGCGACCAAAAAAATTGATTATGTCCAGACAATACTGGGAAACTGCTTTATTATTCGAAAGCAGGTAAATAAGGAGAAAGAATCAAGCATTTATCCTGCTTCTCTGATATGAATTGTGCCTGGACCTCAGAGTTAAGCCAAACAGGTGCTGAAGAGACATCTCTATGTCTGCATATACCAACCAGCAAACAAAGGAGGAAGGAGCAAAATTAAAGTGTCACCGTATGGACGGAGCTTGGCCCCTCGAAACCCCCACACTGTAGGCCCACCCCCACAGTGTGACCGTATTCAGAGACAGAGTCTTTCAGGAGGGAGTTACGGTTACATGAGGCCATAAGGGTAGGGCCCTAACCCCACCGGCTGGTGTCCCTCTAAGAAGAGGAAGGGACACCAGGAATCATTCGGTGCCATTCTGTCATCACGGTCTGGCAGAGCGACGCAAGCCCACTTGGAGACCCTTGATGAAGTGCAGATCTGGGCAGCAACCACAGGTGGCTGATAACACTGCAAAAAAAAGAGAGGGAGCGCAGACCTCTGCACCCCACAACGTGCCACCTAGGAAGTCCGCTCGCCGAACCTGACAAGACAACAGCGCAACATGACAAAGCAACCCCGGGTCCGCCCCAGCCTGCAGCGCTGACTAGTAAGTAAGTTGCTATACGGGAAGTCCCAGGCAGAGAGGGACATGTCAGCCACCATCACAGGATGTGCTCAGCAAAATCCAGAGGGAGGGAAATTTGACCCGACCTGGTTTCTTCAGCAAAAAAGATGACGAGGGGAGTAAAACAGAGGCCATGCCCGCAGATGAAGAGAGATGGAAGAAACAGCCCTCTTAATGGACGGGCCCCATTTGGGTCTCAAGGCAACAAACACACTTTAGCAAAAAATATTCAAGATGATCAGGGAAGCATGAACACTGATTTGGTTTTTTAATAATATTAAAGAATTATTTTTTATTTTGTCTGTGGGTGATAACGGTCTTAGACACTTGACAGTTCCAAAGAGTCTTTATCTCTTAGAGGTATGTCTGGGGTTTGGTTCAAAATCATCCGGAAGGTGAAGAAATTAGAGCAGGAACAGAAAAACAAGACGGACCAGGAACTGGTCATCACTGAAGCTGGATGATGAATTTATTAGGTGCTATATTCTCTCTACTTTTAAAAGATTGGAAATCTCTATAACAAGTTTTCTATCATTAAAAAGTGATAAAATGAGATTTCTTTTTAGCCGATCTCACTTAAGTACATTAAATATATGTGTGTGTGTATAGATATATGAATGAATGAGTCGGGACCCAAAAAAACTCACTTAGGTACATTAAATGTGTGTGTGTGTGTGCATGAATGAGTCGGGACCCAAAAAACAGGAATATCTTCGGGAGGGTGGGCTCCTTGTAGTCCAGGCTTCCCCTCGGCTGGGTGAGTGTTCTAGGAACCCATCTGTATCAGTGCACCAGCTGGCGGTGTTGTGAGAGGCTGCGCTGGGCTTCGGTGAATTTTTTTGAAGACTTTCAACGCATGTGCCCATTTCATGATGGGTGATCTACGGGCACAGCTGCCCACACCACGCTGAGTGGTCAGCAGTTTTTGACCAAAATGGCGGGACCCCCATGCCCCACCCTCCCTATTCACTCAGTCTTGTCCCCAAGTAACTTGTTTTTGTTTCTCCGGTGAAAAAAGCACTAAAAGGCATAAAAATTGGCATGTTCACAAATTGTTTTGAGCAGCAGGAAAAAGTCTCCGTAGGTGCACAGCATCCAGTGGAGAGGACTTGGAGAAGTGACTGAAGTTTAAACATGAAAGAATAAACACACGGTTTTTTGTAAATAAACTGGGGGGGGGGGGTTGGGTTCCCCTACGCAAAAAACCCACACGTTTTACAAGAACACAAACGGATACCCATCTAATACGTTAGCGTTAGCGTAGCAGGCGTTGGTAGGGAAGGGAGGCGCGGGAGCAGGGGACGCAACAGGGGATCCGTTGATTACGTAAATAAAGCTACAGAGAGGCTTCTAGGGACCAGTGGACCGACCGCAGACCGAGGATGCGTTAACGCATCCTCCGCGCCTGAGGTCCCAGGAAAGCGACCAGCTGGGAGGCGGGAGAGCACAAGGATGCGCCAAGAATCGTCGTGGCCCCACTACTCTTTTTTGTCTTTAAAAAGAAGTCTGAAGCTCGGGCATCACGAGGCGCACCCCACCTTTCCTTCCCTGCCCCGCAGATCTCCCTGCTTCCATCTGTCTGCTTGGCTTGTTCCCATCGTAACGATTTTCACGGCGGCTTCCCGCTGTGACGGAGCCAGTGTCTATAAACCGCGCCAACCCCTGGGCCCGGATGAGGGGGCGGGGGCGGGGGTGGGGGTGGGGGGGCGTGCTGGCTCTCTCTCCTGCGGCGGTAGGGGGAGGAGCTCAGGGAAGGAAGGCTGCTGTTTGGGACGCGCCGTCCCAAACCTCCACCGAGGGCCGGCTGCGCCAGGGCTCCCAGCTCGCTTTGAGCGAAGCTCCGTTGAGCCGAGTACCATGCAGGCATCCCTACACTCGGTAGCTAGGGCCCTTGACCAGCCGCTCCCCCTCGAGGAATGAGGGGTAGGACCGGACAGTGCAGGTGGCTGTCCCTCTGTCCCTCCTGGAGCCCATTCCGTTGACAGAGGCCATGGCCAAGCCGGCCCACATGCTGGCTCTGTCCTGGGTCACCTGGTTTAGAGAGGGGGCAACAAACGGCCTCTGTCCAGGGCAGCAGGGCCTGAGCCCTCTCAGCGTGCGGGTGTCTCTGGGCTGTCATTTCCCGCCGGGCGGCACCGAAGGGCACCCCAGGCTGTGTGGCGCCCACTGACGGCTGACCCGGCGGCAGGATGGCTGCTTAGGCCACAAGTCCTGGGGACGGACGGTGCAGGAGAAATCAAGGTGAAAATCAAAGGCTGGCTGGAGCACAGGCCTGTATTAAATGCCCGTCTGCTCGTAACATTTCAGGACCCAAAGAGATTTTTGCTGTTCTTGCTGGAAGGTGTCAGTCAACGTGGGTATCACATAGATAGTGGGGGGTGTATGTAGATAGTGTGGGGTGGCCGACCCTCAGCTCCCAGGGGGACCAGAGGCACTCACTGCACATCGGAACAGCACTTGACAGTTTACGGGGCATATTCCCTTGGTCTCAGTTGATCCTTGCCACCGCCCTGGGAGGAGTCAGAAACTCAGAGAGGGAAGGGGCTTTGTGGCCCACGGGACAGACAGAGGAGAGGCCGGTGGTTCATATCCAGGGCTTTTCCTGCTGGGGCCACGCACCGACGCAGTTCCATGGTTAGGAGACACGGGCCAGAGAGCGTCAAATGGGTATTCTCATTTTTATTAAAGATCTTGAAGGTGTTAGCATTTGATACAGGCCTTAAAGATTATTCTCCCTTTCACCACGTTAACAGGTCACTGCAGGAGACTCTGGAAGTCTAATCGAACATAGAACACAAAGATGCTAACCCCAGCACACGGGTGCTGCTGCTGCGAATCATTCACCTTGTGTCTTCCGGGTTTTCTCTTGGCATTTTTCTCTGACTAGTTGAAATCATCTACCCCATATAGTTTTGATTTTTTTCCCTTTAACTTATATTTTATCATGTTCACTTTGAGTGGGTTGAACTTGCAGCAGGAAGGGAGGGGGTGGGACGAGGGGGCTCTGGATGAGGGACAGAACCAGGGGAAGGCGCAGGCACAGGGAGTGGACCGGGAAGTGCCGCGTGGTTATTCGAGGCTGACTGTGCCTCTGGGAGGAGCCGAGAGTTTGCACGCAGTCTAGACAGACCTTTGATGTCCGGTGGGGGGGAGCCTGCAATGACAGGCTACGGGATCTGTAGCTGCTTCTATTCTCCTAAAAGAGTAATACCCCTTACATTGTACATATCTAGGAAAATACAAATGACAACAAACACTTGGACGTAATTCATGATCGAACTGCCCAGATATGATTGCTGTTAATGTTTGATACGTGTATAATCTTCCAAAATTTTCTGTACAAATATTTCTTCTTTTCCCCTCAAATGGGGACATAAAACACAGATTCTCTTCTAACTGGATTTTAATTCCATTAACATCTTCCTCGGCCCGCCCTCCCACCTTCTCTCCCTGTCTTCCTTAAATACAAGCAGATGGCCACACACAAACTTATGAAACAGTGATAAACTTAATGAATATGAGCAGTAACTGTACTCTGAAAACTATTAAAAAATCACTGAGAGAAATTCAGATAAGTATAAACGGTGAGCTATACCGTACTCAAAGGCTTGCAGATTCAAGATATTGTTAAAATGCCAATTCTCCCTCCACACCTGATTTATAGATTAAACATAAGGACATTCAAAATATTAGCAGAGCTATTTGGAAAAACTAAGGAAGCCAATTTTAAGATTTATGTGGAAACACAAAGGATAGCCGGAGGATAGCCAAGACAAGAAGGAGGAGCAGAGTTGGGGCACTCAGTCACACTACGTGCTCACAAGGCCTGCCACAGAAAGTCTGTGGATAGACCTACACACATGTAAGGTCCACTGAGCTCTTAGTCAAGGTGCCAGGACAATTAAATGGGGGAAGGGCAATCTCTTCAACAAAAGGTGCTGGAATAATTGGTTGACTCAGATGCACAAAAATGAGCTAAAACTACAAGACTTCTTAAAAAGAGAGAGAGGGAAAATCTTAGTGATCTTGAATTAGGCAAGGATTTTAAAAACAGAACACAAATTACATGGCCCGTCCTGGCCACGGGACGGTCACAGCTAGGACTGACCTTTCTAGGACACAGAGACCTGTGGTCCGAGCCACACTCCGGTGGCCCTGTTCCGGGAAGGGAAGGAGGAGCAAGGCCTGGTTTGCCCCGAGACTGGGAATAGATAAACCAGCCCTCAACAGGTTCTGCAGCTTGCCCGAGATCTTATCACTTGCGTGTTTGGGAAACTCCTGAGTTCTATAAGCCAAACTCTGAGTACCTCACACGAACCCCAGGAGGCTGTCTGCTTCCGTTTAATGGGGGCCGTGCCTGCTGGCCAGCGATGGTCCTTTGAAGGCAGCTCTGTGTCCAGAGGCTGTGATTCACTCACTAGGAAACCTTGCAAAGCACTTACTCTGTTGGCAGAGAAAGTGGGCTCTTCGGAGCGGGCAGAACCGAGTTGAGATTCCCCCTCTGCCTCTTGCTGGCCACATCACCTGACTGGACCTCCTGAGCCTCAGTGTCCCTTCCTATGTGAGGAGAAGAGAATGATGACCTCCCAGCTCAGTGACCAGAGGACCTGGGGTAATGGGCCTGGGCCAGTGCCCCACACACCATGTACCCAGCAAGTACCCACTCCGTGACCCTTCTCTCCAGGCCTCTGCAAACCGCAGGGCCCTTGGGCTTCGGTTACGGAGAGACCAGGCCACAGGCTGGGCCATGGGACACTCGGGGGCCCACCCCCGGGGCGGTGCCCAGCTTGTTCTCACCCCCAGCGGAAGTGTTCACGGGAGCGCAGGGAGGAAGGAGCCCCGTGTGTGACAGGGGTCAAGGATGGTGCTTGCTTTCCAGAACATCCCTGTGCCTTGTGATTAGCATTTAATAAGCTCCCAGAAGGCTTTGAAGATAATGCTACATCTCTCTTCCCTTTCCGCTGGCGATCTGGGAGCGATACGCTTAAGTCTGTGATGACATTCGGAGGCTCTCGCAAGGAGTTGAGACTTGCTCTCATCTTTTAAAAAAACGTAGGATCCCAGCTGTGAAAATTAAAGCCCAGGGAGGAGGGTCATCGCCTCCTCGGGCTCTGCCTGTTTCCGGAGACGAATGGGGTGGGGCGGGGGCGATGCAGTGAGTTCAGTGGCCTGACAACTGCGGCATCGCTGCCTCACTTTGCATGGCCGTTAGCCCGCGTGTGCCTGGCGCTCTCAGAAGGGGTCTGGGTGACGTGCTCTCCTGACTGCAGATGAGAAAACTGAGACTCGGAGAAGTGACTTGTCCAGGTCACGAAGCCAGCAGGTTAAGTTTCAGGGCCAGAGTTCAGCCTACTCTCCCGATGGCAGAGCCTGTTCTGCCGCCTCCTTGAGCTATTTAGCTACTTCCACACTTAGTAGAACCTCTCTAACGAAAGGTTTAGCTGAGTTGTCCTGCAGAACAAGCCCTGGGATGTGGGTGGTATCCAGGGGTCTGGAGGAGGCGGCGGGACCGCTGGAAGCTGGCCACACCCGCAGACCAGGGCCCGGCCAGGAGGGCTGGTGGCCGCATTCCTGCAGCCCCTAGAGGCGGCCCCATCGGGCGAATCTGTCCCTCTGGCCCACTCCAGGACTTTCTCCTGCGACACTCCCTCCCTCCCTCCCTCTCAGGAACCGGCACTGCATTTCCGTTAGCAACACAGACGCCGCGGCAGTTCACATTTTTGACCTTCTCCGTATCTCCTTTCACTGTTGCCCAGTTCCCTGCTCTTTCGGCGAGACTCCCGCGGGCGCTGTCCTTCCCTGCTGTCCGGCCCGGGGCCCTCTCCGGTGGGTCGCTCGTCCTCACCGCCTCACCAGATCTCCTGGGCAACGAATGCCCGGCATCTCGCTAAGACACGCTCAGCTGGCCCGGCTCTCCCTGGCCTTCGAGGTTTCTTCTTTCTGGAACCCTTCTTCACGTGGCCCTGGTCACCACGCAGCTCCACCCTTCCCCCTCCCACGCCAGCTGCCCCTCCCCCCCTGCCGCCGTTTCCGGATCGCCCTGCCCGCCCTGCCCGCCCTGACTTCTGCACTGGGCCTCGGGCTCCCCTGTCTCCTCTCCTCTCCTGTCTGCTCTCACTCCTCAGGTGCCCTCGTGCACTCTCAGGGCTTTAAGCCCCATGTTTACACGGTGGCCCCCAAATTCACATCTCTAGCCAGAATGAACTCCAGGCTCGTTTGCCTGACTTCCTGTCCAGCATCTCCTCTTGTGTTTCTAACACACGCGCATCCAACCTCACGTGTCCCGGTCCTGATGTCCACCCCAGACGAGCTCACCGCCAGCTCGGGGAGCCTCCCACCGCCCCGTGTCAGCCTGGATCCCTTTTCCTCTCCCAACGACAGCCCGTCCAGGGCTGGCTCCACCTTCCACGCAGTGGGTCGGCCTGTGCTGTTTTCCGTGAAATAAAAGACACAGTGTTCATTTTCACCAACAACTTTATTGACTTGGACATTTTGAGTATGTTGGCTCTCTCCCACATGGTGTAACGTTGATTGTTCTCAACCAATGTCTCAATTTGATTGCTATCGACTTCACCTGGTCTACCCGACCGTGGAGCACCGTCCAGTGAGAAATCTGCAGCACGAATCTTCACGAACCACTTCTGACACGTTCGATCAGTCACAGCACCTTTCCCACACACTGCACAATTTTTTTTTTTTTTTTTTTTTTTTTTTTTTTTTTTTTTTGCATTTCAGTTGTGTTTTCGCCTCTCTTGAAATAACAAAGCGCCCTGGCTGGTATAGCTCAGTGGATTGAGCTTGGGCCTGTGAACCAAAGGATTGCGGTTCGATTCCCAGTCAGGGCACATGCCTGGGTTGCAGGCCAGTTCCCAGCATGGGACACACGGGAGGCAACCATACATTAATATTTCTCTCCCTCTCCCTCTCTCCTACCTTTCCCCTCTAAAGATAAGTAAATAAAAATCTTTAAAAAAAAAGAAATAACAAAGCATAACATGCTGAAAATATTGCATATTTTCCTCTATCTTCACTATTATTAAATGGCTACACAAAAATTCACCAATTTTGATCAGTTTTTTTAAACGCACGCTGATAGGGCAGCTGTCACAACACAACCTAACACAATTGTTTCGAGCGAAGGTAAGGACAACCGATCGCTCTAGAGCCGTTCGTTCTACAGAGGAAAACGAACGCCCGTTTTGGCCAGCCCGACGTATCTGTTTCTCATTGTGCGCATGTCCAAGGGCCCCACTGCTGGTCTCCGCCTTCGTCATCTGAGCTCGGCCCCTTACTCTCTGCGGTCTGCTCCCCGCACAGAGGCTGAGGAACCCTTTGAAGTGTAAATGACATCAGGTCACTCCTCTGTTCAAAATCCTTCAATGACTTCTCAACACACTTAGAATTATTAATAAACTGAAGTGCCTAACGGTGGCCTCAGAAGGAATACTGGAAATGTAAATGTACTTAAATAAATTTAAAATATAGTGCCTTCTATATTCTAAATTAACCAAAGTGTATTTATGTATCTATAGAATAAAACTGCCGATCAGATGATGTGAGCTGTCGCAAGGAGCACTCATCAAGCCGGTCTAAGAATTTCTAAGTCATTTGTTGGTGTTCCGAAATTACTAGTGTGACCCTTTGTTCGATATGCTCTCACTAGTTAAATAACGCGCTTTTGGAGCTCCGGCTTGACAGAAGGAAATGCAACGAACTGTTCCAGTAACTACCCATCAAATCAGTAGCCACTTGTAGACTCAAAACAGAGAATTTCTCTTGGTAACAATATTGTTTTGAGTAATGAATTGTCCGTTCGCTTGAATTAAGAGCAGTAATATGCAAACATTTTCTGCTTCTTACGGTATCATCCGAGGTGCTCACGTAGCCAATGCCTCTCTGGCTCCATCACAGAAATCCTCTGTGAAGGGCCATATTTAACGAGGTCACGCCCGGTCCCTCCAGAGGTCACAGCAGGGCAGCCACAACTGCGCCTTCTCGGCCAGGTTCCTCGGTGTTGACCGTTGACCGGGCTCACCCGCTGCCTCAGCTTCAGTGCCCTCCCTGGGCGTGAGTTCTCTTGTCTGCAAAAGGGGGCCATGATGACCACGATATTCAAATGAGTTAACACGTTTAGGGTGAAGCGTGGCTCGCTGTGCTTTACTAAGGCGGAGACCAGTGTTGTTAGTGTCCTCGCCAGGAGGCTGGGGAGGGTTTGAACCAATGGGGGCCCTAACTGCAAGTGCGATTCACTAAGAAGGGTGCGAAGAGCCTCAGGCCCTTCCCCCACCGGTCTCGGTCTCGATGGGGTCTGGACAGGGGGTCGTCAGTGACCTTGACCAGAGTGGCTACAGGGCTGGGAATGAAAGCCACACAGCAGAGGTTCAACAGAGGCGGTGGAAATTCTTTGTTTCCTGTGAATACGTCTTTTGTTGACTATGTGTATTGGGAATGTCCTCTTCCTGTTTTTTTATTTACCTTCACAGTGTGTTTTTTTAAATCCTCACCTGAGGACGTGTGCTTGCTGATTTTAGAGAGAGGGGAGGAAGGGAGAGAGAGAGAGAAACATCGATCAGTTGCCACTTGCACACACCCTGACCGGGGAACCAACCCACAACTCAGGCATGTGCCCTGACCGGGAATTGAACCCTCGACCCTTCGTTTACAGGATGACACTCCAACCAACTGAGCCACACAGGACAAGGAACAATGTGTTTTGATGAACTCAAAGTTCTTCATTTTAATGAAGTTCCACAGGGCTTCTTTATTACCTTTTAATCCTATCCTGACTCAAAGATATTCACCCATTTCCCCCCGTAGAAGCTTTGTGGCTTTACCTTCACATGTACGTTTTGCGTATGGTGTGGGGCTCGGATCAATCATTTTTTTCATGTGAATGTATAATTCATATGCTCCAGAATCATTTCTTGTAAAACCATCCTTTTCCTCACTGAATTTCTGTTGAAACTTTGTTGTAAATCAGGTTAATGTATATGTATTTATAAGTCAGTTTCTGGACTTTTGATTCAGTTCCATTGATCTTTTGGTCTGTCTTTGTATCCCACTATCTGGGTTTGTCTGACTTCTTGCTGCTGTTTAACGTTAAACTTACTTTGCCTTCCTAGAATAAAACCAACTTGGTTTTGATTTATTATCCTATTTATAAATTGCTGAACGCAACGAAGGAGTTGCACTCAGCTTGCTGATATTTTGTTTGGAACTTTTGCATTTATGTTTTTCAGAGAAAATGGACTTTGGTAGAATTTATCAATTGTATGCCATTTGAGGCTGGGGTTTTCTTTGTGAGATGGTTTTTACTTATAGAGTTGATTCCTCAAGCAGAGGTAGGGTTGTTCAGAGGTTCTAGTTCTTCTTACACACTTTTTGATAACTTGTGTTTTTTCTAGGAATTTATCTATCTCTTCAAAATTGTCCAATTTCTTGGCCTGGCATTATTGGCAAAATTGTGTGGTGGCTAGTGCTGCGTCGGTTGCTTCAGAAACCCTGGGGCAGGACGGCGGTCCTGGGGTCCTTGCTCCCTTGGGTCCTCCTGTGGTTTGGCCTGGAGGGCTAAACAAATCTCTTTCTGATTCACAGTCTTCCTTAGATATGTTAATACCTGCAGTCAGGCTTTGGTGCTAAATCCTGGCCCAGAGCCTCTCGGTCCCTTTGCAGGTTCACTATCTCTGTTCCAATTTTATTTCCCTGTTTTTTCTTCTAGGGTCTGCCTCACATCTGTGTGCAGCTGAACTGCTTTCCAGAGACACTCCCACGTTCGCTCTGCCCGGCAGCAGGAGTCCGAGTCCACTCACTGAGCCCTTCCTTCTGCCACTGATCACCTCAGTGGACGAGGGTCAGCTGCGCTCCTCTGACGGTCCCCGAATGGCCTGTGGGCAGAGCTGTAGGAAACGCACGTGAAAGCCTCTCTGGTGGGACCCCCACTCCGAGTCTCGCAGGTTAAGAAGGGGCCTTGGCTCCTAACGCTCAATTTTCTGTTAAGGAATGGCTGGAGGAATCGGACTCAACTCTGTGTAACCACATGTCCAAAGTCTCCAATCAAGATATGTCACTTATTTAATTTAAAATGCTTTGCGGCCCTGGCTGGCGTAGCTCAGTGGATTGAGCTCGGGCTGCGAACCAGAGGGTTGCAGGTTCGATTCCCAGTCAGGGCACATGCCTGGGTTGCAGGCCAGGCCCCTAGTAGGGGCCACGTGAGAGGCAACCATACACTGATGTTTCCCTTCCTCTCTTTCTCCCTCCCTTCCCCTCTCTAAAAATAAATAAAATCTTAAAAAAATTAAATAAAATAAAATGCTTTGCGTATACATGAAAATCTTAGGAAGTCACTCATCCATTCAACAAATAGTTACTGATCACACCCTAGGCGCCAAGCACTGTTCTGGGTCCTGGGTATATAGAGTAAAAAAAAAAAGACAAAAATCCCTGATGTTCTGGGGCTCTTTCAGTTCAACGCACCAACTCCTAGTTAGCCGGATGTTCGGTGCTGCCCCTTCTAATGTTTCAACAGTTCAAACCAGGGCTGGTGTAGAAAGCCAAATGCTTATGATCAGCGTTCCCAGGACGGGCCCTGGTGCTTTGAAGGTGCGTCAGGCTTCCTGGGAAGAGTCAGCTGGCACACAGAGCCTGGGAAAGACACTGGTGATGCAAGTGGTGAAGGGCACTTACCCGGTGCCACGACTGAGTAATCAGGCTGGCTGCTCCGCGGGACTGGGGCCTCTCGAAGGCTGGGCTCCGTCCTGTTCACCCCTCACCCCCCACTGGAGGGCACACGGCCTGGAGTATAGTGGGTGTCTAATGGCTTTGTGAAATTAATGGGTTGGTAAGTGCATAAGGAATGAACGGATACAGAGCCCCTCCTTGTGGTGATCTTATCTAATCTCCTTAAATACCAGCTTGACAGAGATAACTCCAGTCCCAAATCTGACTCCCGTATCCAATGGCCTTCTCATCCTACCAGGCAGTCTTCTCGATATCCCTAACATAACATGTTCAAAATCAAATTTTTGATTCCTCCTTTCCCCCACTCCCAAACTGCGCCGCCCACAGTCTGCCCCTGCTCAGTCAGTGGCAGCCTCGCCCTTCCAGTGGTCGAGGGCAAAAATCTTGAAGTCATCCTTGACTCCCTTCTTTCTCTTACAGCCCATTTCTTGTCCTTCAAGACATCCTTATGGCTTTACCTTCAAAATCTGTATTTCCAGATTCTGTCTACTTATCACTACCTCCACTACTTTTACTGGATTCAAGCTACCATTCTAACTGGTTTGTGTTATATTATGAGAGTGTCCTGACTTGTCTCCCAGCTTCTGCCTTTGCCCCCGGCAGCCTCTTCTCCCCACAACAGCCAGACTCATCTGTTAAACATACTTGAGATGATGTAACTCCTCCAGGCGCTCCCCGATTTCTCCAAGTCAAAGTCCATAAAACATGTGGTGCCCAACCACGTTTTCTGCCCACCCTCCAGCTCACTGTTCCCGCCATTCCCTGACCTCACTGGTCTTTGGATGACGTGGCAAGAGGCTCAGGACTCTGGGCCTCAGTTCCTGCTGATCCTGCTGCCTGAAATGATGTCCCCAACATGACTCTGGCTTTCTTGCCTCAAAGGTCACCTTCTTAGTGAGACTTTTCTTGACCCCTCCATTAAAAATGGAGACCACCCTAGAGCTCCCCTTCTCCTCTCCTGCTTTTCGGCTTGGCACTCATCACCTTTATCACACCGTATGTTTCCTTATTTATTTTTACCTCTCCCCACCAGAATATAACCTCCATGACGAGTGAACAAAAAGGGACTTTTGTTTACTTTGTTCACTGCTGAATCCTCAGGACCTAGAACAGTCCCGCTTAAGAAATAAATCAGGGAATGCGCCTGCCCAGTGAAGGAACAAGAAAACCTAAATTTGTGGGCACTTCCGTGAGGCTCAATGAGAAGGGGCTCCTAGGTAATAGCTAACTTTTACAGAGGAGGAAACCGAAGCACAAGGAAGGGGAAACGCCGTGATTAGAATCCCAGGTCTAACCTCGCAATCTGCATTCTTTTCCTGGAACCCCGGGCCCCCGGGCGCTATTAAAAACCAGTACACAGTGGAGAGCTCCCTGCAGCCTGAATCCCGGAGCGGGTGTGGGAACTAACGGCAGTCACAACAGAGCGTGATTGGATCAGCTCCGAGTTGGGCACCGCCCAGCTCCTTACTGGTGTCTAGTTACCTTGGCTTGGAAAGGGATGCTGTCTGGGCGGGGGATGCAGGATTTGCGAGCTTCGGCCCGGGAACGAGCCAAGGCACCCCGGCGGCCGCACGCGCCCGGAATCCAAAGTCACGGTCTCGGGTTCCGCCCGGAAGGCTGCTCCCGCCGCTCCCGGAAGCTTCCCTCGCTGCCGGGGTAACGGGCCCCGGCGGCGTCAACAGCGGCAGCCTTCCTGGACTGTCGTCATGGACTTAGAGGAGGCGGTGAGCGGGCGTTTTGGGGAAAGAGATGGGGGTTTCTGGTCGGATGAGGTTGTGGGTGATAGCCCCTCTGGGTGTGCTTCGGGAGGAGGGTGGAGTTGTGGAGTTTGGGGGGTGTGCACCCACGTGGCTCATCCTCTCTGGACGGGAGCACCCCCCAGTTCCGCGAGGGAGGGCTGGGCTTGGAACGAGGATGTCCCCAAGTAACCCCTGCCGGTCTCTCTGGGAGTCCAAACTGGGGTTGGAGACACTCCAAGTAATGGTAGTTATCAGTACTGCGTGGATGAAAACTGGACCAACGTGCCAAAATAAATTTGGTGTTCATTGTTGACAGACTACATAGTGCCGCACTCTTTGATGGCATTAAAGTATTCTGTAATTAGATCAACGGTAATGTCAACCACCGGAGTCAGGCATCAGTAACTTAGTCTAGGTGGGTATGGAAAGTGTTGGGGAAGGAGAAGGCTTGCTCATCGGAGATGCCCAATAGATGTTGATGGAGTAATAAACCGGTAAGGTCTGTGAGTGCCAGGTTAATGACGCTGGCCATTGTAACTCACCACTAGCCTTTACCTGCCCTGAGTAGGAATCCTGTTTTGCTCACCACTGAATCCTCATCACCTAGTCAAATGCCAGTACCTAGATAGCTGATACTCTTTATTTTGCTGAATGAATAAATCAGAACTTGAAACAACGCTAATAAAAATCTGGCTTCTTTGTGGTGAGTACAGGTTTTTAGTGTCCAGGGAGAAGTTTCCCATGGCATGCTATTTTTATTTTTTAAGTCTCCTCCATACTTAAATCTCGTCATCTCTTTTCATCGCAGCCTTTTCAAGGAGTTTTATTTACTCACCTGTTTTTCCATTTGACCCCTACCGCCATTTCTTCATTGTTTGCCCTTGAAATTTGCACACATTGCATATTTCAGAAACTTTGGTTTAATAGGTTAATCCCATTTCAGACTGCTCAAGACACTCAATTGCTGTTCTCCCCACTTACAGATAATTGCTCGTGTATTTTCTATTTTCTACGGTTCTCTAGCACATTTATGGGGTGAAGCTGCAGGTGACCGTCCAGGAGGACTGCAGGGCTGGTTTAGGCAGAGGGTGCTGACTGTGCCCCCTCTTCTCCCGCAGAGAGAGTTCCGAGAGCGCTGCACACAGTGCGCCGCTGTCTCCTGGGGCCTCACCGACGAAGGCAGATACTACTGCACTTCTTGCCACAATGTTACAGACGTAAGTAACGGGTGTCCTCTGTGAACTTGCTTGTGTCTTAAACATTGGGCTTTCAGCCGGATACGTGGTGAAGACCTGATGTATTTTTATCAGTCTTGCAATGCCCAAATTCCAAGAATGTAAGTGGTCTTCCAGGGCTTAAGAGGTGAAGGAATTTGTAAATTAAATTTAGGATGAGCTCTTGAAGTTATGTTGGGCCATACATACAAATGATTTCCTGATTCAGACTGTATAGTCTAAGAGGAAATAATTAAAATTGTACTTAGAGGATGATGCATTTCATTTTATTAGTTGATACTTAAGAGTTTTTTTTTTTAATATTTTTATTTATTTATTTATCTTTAGAGGGGAAGGGTAGGAGAGAGGGAGAAGGAGAGAAATATCAATGTATGGTTGCCTCTCGTGTGTCCCATGCTGGGAACTGGCCTGCAACCCAGGCATGTGCCCTGACTGGGAATCGAACCGAGATCCTTTGGTTCACAAGAGTTTTTAATGTGTTGTGGTAGCTTAGTGGTTTGGAAGATGAAACGTTAGAAAGATTGAGGGCTGTTGGGAGGTTTGGAAATATGCTTTATTATTATTTTATCTTTGCACAGTAGCTTGCAAATTGCCAAATGTTTTCTGGTCGCTATTTGATTTCCTCCTCATCACAAGCTGTGAGGTAAGCTATTATGCCGATCTGTAGATGGGGCGAGCAGGGCCCACCAGGTGAGAGCGTTTGCCAAAGACACATGAGTATAAAATACTGGGCCAGGACTTGAACCTGAGTTTTCCGACCCCAGTGTTCATTTCACCCCAGCACACCTGCCTCTTAAACTAGTGCGTGTCATAGTGTCCTGGGCGGCCTTGACGAATGAGGCCCCCTTTGCGCTGGGAGTGCTGGGTCCTGCTCTGGTTACGCACCGGCTGGGCAACGTGACCGAAGGAATCAAGGGCGGATGGCCTGCTAGCGGACGGTTGGAAAATGCTGGACTCCCCTCCCTGGAAAAGGATTTGCTCCAAGTCTGCAGAGCCAGGAAGGAGCAGGCACTGCCTTCACCACGTCGGCGTAAGGAAGGCCATTGGAAAAGTAGCTGTAGACTTGTGCTTCTGGCCAAGGTGGAGTGTGAGGAACCAGATTTACCCTCCTACCCTATACCAGTGAAAACCTGGGGAAAATATATGAAACTAAAACAAATGCCTTTGAAAAAAAGCAGTTAGTTTAGCTTGCAGCTCAGTCACACGAGAGCTGTCCTGGAGGCAGGGCTTGTTCTTCCACCCACAGCGGAGTCCCTATGCCCCCCCACGCCCCCCGCCCTTCGTCACACGGAGCGTCTGAAAGGTAAGCGCTCGTCTGATGAAGTGGCTGGGGCGATGGAAATGCTCGCGATCTTGGCTGTGGTGGTGGTTTTGGACACCCCCACGTGGGGCACACCCCATGAGCACGGGTTGTTTGCTGCTCTCCGCGGTTCGCTCGCCGCTGCGTCGGCACCTGCAGCGCAGAGGGGAGCGCAGTGAAGAGGGGCCGTGTGTCTACTGCACGGCCCGTTCACCTTTAACAGATGGAGTCAGCATGCTGTTTTTATAGAAGTTAAACTCTTAACTAATTGCTTCTTTTACTTCTGTCTTTGATAACATTTTCATCTGTTTCTGTCCGATAAAATCTGCTACGGTCATTTTCCAAAAAGATTTATTCATTTAGAGAGAGGGGGAGGGAGGGAGAAAAAGAGGGGGGGAAACACCGATGCACAAGAAATACGTCGATGGGTTGCCTCCCGAACACTCCTAGCAGGGGCCCAGCCTGCAACCCAGGCGTGTGCCCTGACCGGGAATCGAACCAGCGACCCCCTGGTTCACAGGCTGGGACTCCATCCACTGAGCCACTCCGGCCAGGGCCATTTTTTTAACTGAAAGATCTTAATACCACTACCTAGTTCCACATGAAAGGTTATCATCCTGAATGGAGTAACTTGTCAAGAATCCTTTTTTTTTTAAAGATATTTTTATTTATTTGTAGAGAGAGAGAAAGGAGGGAGAAAAAGAGAAACATCAATGTGAGAAAGAAACAGTAATTGGTTGCCTTCAGTATATGCCCCAACTGGGGATTGAGCCTGCAACGCAGGCATGTGCCCTGGGTGGGAATCGAACCAGCAAACTTCCAGTTTGCGGGACAACGCGCCAACCAACTGAGCCCTACTGGCTAGGGTGGGAATGTAGCATTCTTGAAAGAGCAGCGTATTTATACAGGCCTAGAACTTCACTCAGTGCCTCCATGATAGATGGGGTGTGTGTTGTCCCCCTTCGGTGGATTCTCCTGGCTCCCTGGCTGTCCAGGCACGGCCTCGCAGAGCGTGTGCTGTGACAGCGTGGTGCTGGAGGGGCGGGGGTGGGGATCCGGGGGCGGGAGCGGCTGGCGAGAAGGCCCTTACCCCCGTGAAGAGCGCAAGTCTTGGTGCAGCCTCCCTGCCCCTTTCGCTGCCCTCCGTCTGACTCTGAATTTTGTCCTCGAGCCCTAGACACTGTGTGTGCTGGGAAAGGCCTTTGAACGGGTAACGGCGTGAGCAAGTTCTCACGGTGCCTTCTGTACAAAAAAACGTTTTCAGGCCTTAAAGCTGGCCCATTTGTGTAACAGATATTCTTGCAAGTATTTTGTGAGTATTCAATAAGGGTGTCGGCTGGAACTGTGAGTTTAATAGATTCTTATAAGAGCAAATTTATTGCATAAAATTTGGAAGTTATGAAGTTGGAAGCTAAAATCACCGATAATCTCAACCCACGACCTTTCGGTGCTTCCATTTAGTCTCTCAATTTTTGTAGTGTGTGGGAGGGGAAAGGGGATGTCGGTGAGTGTTACTGAATCTTCTGTCTTAATGAATTAAGGATGTTCCTTCTGAACATTTGTGGGCTTTTTAATTGACTGTATAATAGTCCACAATATAACCAGCCATTCAGTCATTTAACTACAGCTCCAGTTTGAACATTCAGTTATTTTTATACCTTTTAGTTTGGCCTAGTCCAGATTTTAAGCCTTTCCCCTGCCTACTCTTTAGAAATTCGACTGTCTGGGCAGGGTAACTGCTGTGGTGCGTGTTCCGACCGTTCTCGTGGTCTTACTGTGGCCAACCCAGTCCACCAGAACTGCCGTAGGTGTGGCGTCTGCGGCCGGAGGGAGCGCATTTCAAAAATCCAGTTGTTCGAGGCAGTTCTTTCATCCTTAATGAACATCGAAAATCCACCGCATCTCTGAATTTAGAGAAGTACGTAAATGTCCCCTGTCGGTGGGGCCCCCGAGTCAGCTCAGCACGCACACCCAGAGTGTTGTTTCTGCTCGGCGCCCACGTGGCCCAGCCTGGACGTGTCCGTCTGCAGCAACTGCGGACGCGGTGCTCAGATCCTGCAAACCCAAGGTCACAAAAGCGTTAAAAAGAAGCGTGGTCCTTGCAAGGTTTAAGCAAAACAGCTGGTAAAGGCTTAGAGCGGGCAATTCATTTGAATTTGAAAAACACGGAAAGCGAGCCCATCAGATACCAGCTGTGGCTGTGGAATAAAACTGTTGATTGAAGAGATGGAACAGAAATGCCAAGCTGAATTTATACTAAACAAGTTGAAGGAAAGTAAGTAATTGCAGAAAGTGCAGGACGTGAAAGATGATAGGCAAGACCTTTACTTCATCCGGCCGGGCCCCTGCGCGTGCAACGGAGAGCAGCGGGAGGACAGAGTGGCCGGGCCCCTGTGTGTGCAACGGAGAGCAGCGGGAGGACAGAGTGGCCGGGCCCCTGCGCGTGCAACGGAGAGCAGCGGGAGGACAGAGTGGCCGGGCCCCTGCGCGTGCAACGGAGAGCAGCGGGAGGACAGAGTGGCACAGGAACCGCGCAGGGCGCGGGCAGTGCAGGCGGAGTTACTTCTGCCGGTCTTGCCGTCTGCCACCATTACTGGTAGAATCTCCTGTAGCCCTGGGAGGTTTCTCTCCCTCTCTTCCTCCCTCCTTTCCCCCTCTCTCTAAAAATAAAAATAAATAAATAAAATCTTTAACAACAATCTCCTTTAGAGATTTAGAACGTCTCCATCACCGATTTATTTTTTACACGAGGTGATCCGAATGAAAAGGTTTTTAAAAACACCTCTCTCCTACACTCACTCCCCTTTGCAGAACATCAGGTATCACGGAGGCCAGGTCGCATCTCAGTGTTAACCTGACGTGAGTCCCCAAAGTGCTGTAGATGCAGAAGTGGACCGTGGCGGGCAGGGGTCGTGCCACGCGGGTGATGGCACCAGGCAGCATTCATGTCATAACTGATGACAAAATTCCATGGCTAGTGACATATCAAATACAGGTTTCTTTGCAGTAAAAACATCCCCTTATTAACGTCACAGAAAGGGGGATACAACAAGGAATCAACAATCTGAATGAAATTAGCATCAAGTGCTAATATCTTTTGATGTGATTTCAGTGCTTTTTGTTTTGGCTTATTAACATCTTAGAAGAACGGAAGGCCTCACATTTGAAGCCCAATTCTCTTGGGCTGTTTTTAGGCGGCGCACTGTTCGGACGCGCAGCGGGGTGCGCAGGGGGCGGAGCTGAGCACTCTGTCCCTGAAGTGGCCCTCTGCTCTCCAGTCCCCCCCCTCAGGTGATGCCAGCTTGATGTGCCTGGTGGAACAAGCCTATTTTTCCAGCTCAGCCACAGTTTAGAAGAGGAATCTCATGCCTTTAAAATTTTTTGTGTGGTTTTTCTTTTAACAAGCTAATTGCTTTGGGGAAGTCAGATTTATAGGCGGACCGTCTGTATATTATTTGCACATAAAATAATTTCTACAATTAAGTGCCAACATTTAAAGGTACTAAACAAAGGTATGAAGCAGCGATTACTTGGAAGAAAATCACTTCGCCTGCAAGTACCACTGAAGTACGAAACACATTTAAAGAAAAATGTGTATGTAATCGTGCTGCTATGTTTTTACAGTATTTACGAGTATGTTGAGAGTATTAAGAAGCTCAAGTTTTAGGACAGACTTTAGAATAAATTACAGATTATAAGGACTATATAATTACATAGTAATGGCTAAATTTTTACGTCAATATTTGTAAAAAAGTGGGCAGGTCACCAAACCAGGTGTTAGAAAACCTAAATTCCAGTGTGATTTTGCCTTTGTGTTCTTATTTATAAAACATGACTCATCTGTAAATAATATTATTGGCGTAACAATAAGGGGAAATATATATGCAATCAAAGACATTTGTAAAAATTTTTTAAAGATTTTATTTATTTATTTTTAGAGAGGGGATGGGAGGGAGAAAGAAAGGGAGAGAAACATCAATGTGTGGTTGCCTCCCGCTGGGGACCTGGCCTGCAACCCAGGCCTGTGCCCTGACTGGGAATCGAACTGGTACCCTTTGGTTCGCAACCTGTGCTCAATCCGCTGAACTACACTAGCCAGGGCTGTAAACATTTTTTAAAAAGACTTAATTCTTTGTGTGTGTGCCAAAATCCTATAAGTGTGATTAAAAGTAGAAAGTAGTACTTTTATAATTTCATAAGTAAAACTGTTTTAGAGTATAACTCAAACACAAAAAAGTAGGATGTGTAGCTTAGGCATTGCTGATTACAATAAATACAGAAATTATTTTAATCCAAAGTGTGTTTTGAGTACAGAAAAAAGTGACTATATTTGACTTTAGGTTTTATCTGAAACAGCTAAAAAGTGATTTGAAATAAAAGTTTATTCATTTGACAGATATTTATTCAGTGTTTACTGTGTTCCAGGTACTGCTTTAGGTACTGAGTAATTTTGAATGAGAAAATAACAAAAAGGTTAATCAGAATGTTCCACTTTATATAACTCCTCCCAAATGTTACCATTATTGGTTCTGGTACTCACAATTTGGCTCATTAAACTTCCCGAACATGCTTGGAAATATCTTTAGGGAGATGTAAAGCTATCTTTTTAACGATGTGTCTGTTTCCTGCAGAGATCTAAGGACGTCTTAAGCACTGAGGCCATTCCTAATACCAAAATACAAGCCATCAACCGGGGACTTAAAAGGAAAAAGAAACTGGGTAAGCTCTGTCTTCATACGCGCTTAGCATTCCTCAGTCGTGGTTTTACCTTCCTGATTTGAGGGTGTGGAATGAAATATTAAATAGATTCTATGGCAGTTGCCAGAATTTTAATCAGGTAATATGAAGTGGAATTAAAGTGGGTAATTATTGATTGTAAAATTGGAAGCAAATGTCTTAAAGCATGTCCTTTTTAATTGTGCATATATTGTGCATAAAGCAACTTTATTTTCAAGTTGCTTTTCCAGTGGAACAACTATTATGCAAAAAAATGATAACAAAAGGAGCATATCTCTTTTCATCTGTTGGCACGTATTTTTCTGTTCTATGTTTATCATCTGTTATGAATATGATTTTCTGTCCTTTAAAGGAAAATGCTTATTTTCTAAAATGACTCAGCTGGAATTGTCAGGTTAGGCAAGTTAAACCTGATATTCCACTTTGAGAAATCCATTTCTCACCATGAATTTTGAACACACCCTTTTAAAACAGGGATGATTATTTTCCCCTAAAATAGCCTCAGTGTGGGTGTGCTTTCAAAGGTGACCTGTTTTATTAACCCGGTGAGTACAGACAACTCACCATTACTGAGAAGAATCTGAGGTCAAGTCTCTCCTATGCTTTTTATTTCTGTGACTAATTACCTAGGACCAGATCTCCACGTTTGAAGCCTGGCTAATGGTATCGGCTACTTCTGCACCAGGAGCTTTAAAGATACACACACCTGAAATAAATGTGCACAGATGCTAACAAACTGCCTGTGTGAAACACGCTGACACTCTTAGAGAATGCCTGAATGCTAACTTCTGTCCCTGTTTAACCTTTAATAGTGACAATTTTTATGAGACTGAAACTTGATTAATTTTAATTAAATTTCATCAGAGTAAGGTCTGGTTAACATGCACTTGACCATGTAAATGATTAAAATGTATAGTTTAAACGTAAGTGGCTGCAGGAACTGCAGGTGCTTCTGATGAGATGTTAGGTGTCTTATATTCGATCTCTTTGCCCTTGGTGTCTTCCTCGGTAAAGTGAACACAGCGACCCCATTTGTTACGTGAAAATAGAACCCAGACTCCGAAGTTAGCGTAGGAAGAGCAGTGCAGGAGGGAGAGAGCCCATACACACACACACGCACACACAGAAAAGCTGAAACTCCCTCAACTTCACCTTGAGGGGCGCGTCACAATTACAGGCTTCCTCTGCCTTCCTCTGTGTGTCACGGGCAGCCTATGGCCCTCTCCAGAGGCCCGGTGACACCGGAGGCGGCGGGGGGGGGGCAGGAGCAGCCCCGGGACGTTCCGCGGGGAAGGGGCGTCTCGGAGCCGCAGAAGCAGGCTTCAGAAGCTGCGTGTGGAAAGGCTGGGAGCCTTCCGGAAAAGCGCAGCCTCGGTCCCGCGGGGAGGGGTGAGACAGGGTCTCCACGGGTTTCGACGCGCTCTTTAGCAGGCAGTCCGGCTCAGCTGTGGGGTGCCTGTCTGTCGCAGTGGCAGGTTCCTTCCCAGCCTCTCAGGGTCGTGCTGAGTACAGTAGCCAGGGTACGTCCATTGCGCGCACCTGATGCCTAGGCCAAGCGCCGGGGTATGTTTCTTTCCTTCCGGTTTCTCCCTGCAACCCGGAGCCATGTCCCAAACGCAGAGTGAGCACTTGGTTTTGGGGTGCTCTTGCTGCCCTTCTCAGTACGCCCGGACCACCGGGTCCTGGCTTTGGCCCGTCCGCTGTCCAAACGCTCGGTATCCCCTTGCTCGGCGTCGGGTCATCGGGGCGGGACAGAGCAGCGGGGGCTGGGCGCTGAGTGCCCTTCCAGTCGGAACTACGGGGCGCGTTCTTAAAACACTTCCTTTTTTAAACGTGGTGACTACTCATCTTCCTGCCATTTACATACATGAACAATTCAGAAAAATTGTAGGTAACTTAAAATACGAAATCTGATTAACTGTAAAAATAATGTTTGTCGTTAGCATTTGCGTACAAATTTGCCACTTTGGAAGCAAGAGAATGTAAGAAAGGAAGTCCTATTCAGGGGTAGGAAGAATTGCAGCCACGACCGCCCGCCGCTGCGTGGTGGCGCGCGGCGAGACGAGCAGGAGTGCCCGGGACTGAAGCCTGTTCTCCCCCCTTTAGAGAGAGGCTGGGACTGGTACGTGTGCGAAGGTTTTCAGCACATCCTTCACCAGCAGGCGGAGGCCTTACAAACCCTTGGAGTGAGCCCGGAATTAAAGGTAAGCCCACCTGTGCGCGGATGTCGGCCTTACGCGTTGTTGTCGGCAGGAGGGGAAGGTAGAGTTATCCGCAGTAACACTGGGGCTACCGGAGGAACCATGTCTCTGGTGCTTTTGCTTTCGTCCTTTCGTTAGACCAGCTGGTCCCAAAGCGCGCTCTACGGGATGTAAACCAGCAGTCTGCCTAAGAGGAGATAAAAAGGGCTTTCTTGAGTCATCGGATGTGCGGGAGACGTGGGCGTAAACAAAGTAAAACGAGCCGCGCGGCAGCCGTGCTGGGCCCTCTCCGTGCTAACGCACTCGCTGCGTTTCCCCGGGGCCCGTGTGCGGGGTCACGACCGGGGAAGGGCGCCCTTCGTGGGTGCGGTGTCTCTCCGGACCGGAGTTCCAGAATGAGCGCTGGGGACGGGTACCTCAGAACAGTGGCTCTCACACTCGACTTTGCGTCAGAATCACGCGCAGGGCCGTGAGAGCGCGCAGTGCGGGGCCCCGTTCCGGAGTTCTGGTCCCGTGGGTCTGGAGCGGGGCCCAAGAACGGGCACGTCCAGCAAGTTCCCGGGTGACCCTCCTCCTGCTGGTCCAGGGCCACTCTTGGATGTCGTGGCCCCTCAGGAGTGTCCCCGCTAGCATTTGCCCTTCGGACTCCCTCCTCTGGTGGGAGTCACCTCGGGAACCCTGTAAAGGCCAGCAGTTCAGCCGCAGTGGTTGCTGTGCCCTTGCTCCACGCCCTTCGCTGGAACCCAGGGCCAAGAGACCCAGCCTAGCTGGAGAGGGGCTTTAGGCACTGGGCGTGCAGACCACAAAATCCACAATGGTGTGTTCAGAAGCGACATCGGGGGCAAAAGCGACGGGAGAAAGATGAGTGGGGACTGACACCACCGAGGAAAGATGCGCAGAGGAGCCTTTGCTGTTCAAGCTGAAGCAGCGTGACCTCTAGATCCGGGCACGGCTGAAGCCGGTGCTGGGCTGCGTGGCGTGGCGTGGCGTGGCGTGGCGTGGTCGAGTATAGTATAGTATAGTATAGTACAGTACAGTATGTAGGGATTCAAAACTCGCAAACATGCCCACCAGAGGCGGACACATGACAGTCGGAGCCTCCCGAGCCTCCCGCGAAGGAAGCACGCAGACGGGGGGCGCTGCACGCGGCACGAGGGGTTCTGTGGCTGAGCTGTGCCCGCGTGCCTGTCCTCACAGCCTGAGCGCCCACTCCGGCCCTTCCCCCGCAGAGTCCAGTTCTGCATAACCTCTGGAGGCGCTACCTTCAGAAGAGCAAGCTGGCCTACTGCAGAGACCCGGTTTACAGCCGCAGAAGGGCTGCCCAGGTGAGTGCCGTCGGGGAGGGGCCGGGGGCGGGGGACGGGGCTGGGCTCGGCCGCGGCTGCCGGTGGAGAGGCTTCTGTCATGCTCCGGCGGGACGTGGGCCCCAGTCTGGAGGTTGGAATTCCTAACTAGTTGAAACAAAGAAATAAATGGTTAAGTCCTAAATGGAAGCTTAAGGAATTTCCGTAATTGTACTATTACAAAATTGTTACCTGTTTTCCCTTTTGCTTGGAATACCTACTTTACCTGGCATTCCAAGGTCCAGCTCGGTTACCGTCTCTTCTCAGAAGCCTGCGTGGGAAGAAAAGTCCGGGTGCCTCACACCCCCCACCCCCGAGCAGCCGTGTTTTTAGCGGTTGGCTTTTAACTGCTTTCTAAACGTGCCGTGGCACTTGTATTTGGGTCGAGGGGACCCCACCACTGAGAACGGCAGGTGTGGTGGACGCTGATGTGCTCACTCCCCAGGGCTGACGAGAGATTCCGAATCGACCGGACGCTCTGTGCTGAGAGCTCGGAGGCCTGGCCCTGTGTTGCGTTTTGGGCCGGGGCCTCGGCGGTCCCATGAATGGAGTTTAGTGACCCGGGACCGAGAAAGCCAGGTCCGGCCAGGGGGTGGGGGGGGGAGCCAGTCTTGAGAACGGGAAGGCCCGGGAGACGCAGCGATGGAAGTGCGAGCGCGAGGGACCGGAGCGCGAGTGGAGGAACGCCCTTTACGTGCGGGACAGTGAGTGCACGGCGGCTCAGAGAAGCAGCTTGGATTCATGGGAAAGCCAGCATCTTAGAATCGCAGAGTCGTGAAGCACTGTCCTTGTTCAGGAGGCAGGCACCCCAGGAAAAGCAGGCTGTGCGGTGGGGTGCTGGGGTGGCCTTGGAAACAGGAGAAAGACGGAAGTGTCCCACCTCTCAGGAACCCGACGGTAGCCACGAAAGGGCTAAGGTGTGTGTTGGTTACGCGTGTGCCCTGGGGCGCTGCCTAGACGTGGAGAGTCTGAGTCAGAACCTGGGATTTTCTCTGAGGCTTTAATATTTGTAAGTCAACTTAAGGTATTATTAAAAAGGTTTTGTTGTAAGTAAATACCCGTGTAAACTGATATTAGCATCACATTGAAATCTTGTTGGTGAATAAGCAATAAGCAAAATTTTAAGCTGATATGTAATTGGTAGTATAATTGCTATCAAAAAGTACAGCTGTACTCTAGCGTAGAAGGAAAAGGAACAAGTACTTTTAAATTAGAAGCTTAGTCTTCTCGAGTATTCAGTACTATTTCTTGCTTTGGATGCAGCTGTGTTAAGAATAGTGCGAGGTCTGCGTCTGAGACCTGGCTGCAGTGCTTTAAAAGGAGAAATTTCTAACCCCCACCGAGGACATGTTTATTGATTTTAGAGGGGGGAGGGGAGAGAGAGAAAAACATCGACGGGCTGCCTCTCGTACGTGCCCCAATCGGGGATTGAACCCATAACTTGGTGGTGTATGGGATGATGCTCCAATCCTCTGAGCCACCTGGCCGGGGCCTGACTCTATCCACTACTTTTGTGTGATCTTGGGTGAAATGAATTACTTAAAACTTACATGATAAGCAAGTATGTAAACCAGGGTAAGAGGGTAGAAAGTGGCGAGGCAACAAAGGGTGCTGTTTGACATGAGTGGGCAGGGCAGGCGGCCCCCGGTGAGGGGTCCCACGGAGGTGAGAAGGGGAGCCAGGAGAGCCTCTCGGGCCGACGTGCGGAGGTTCGGGCCGGACCCGGAGCTGCCGGGTCAGAGTCTGAATTTCAGCACAGCTGGCAGGGGCTTCCTGCTCTCACTCAGGTGCGAGACGCACAGCTCCAGGTGGAAAGTGACAGTCGCTGGGCCCAGGTGGTCGGCAGGGAGGTGAGAAGGGATAGGGTTCTGGATCACCTCTGCGTAGAGCCCAGGAATTTCCTGATGGATGGGATGTAGGGTGTGGGAGACAGAGAGGAGTCCCCAAGGATGACTCTGAGGGGTTTGGGCCTGAGCAGCTGGGAGGAAGGAGTTGCCATCACCAAAATAACAGGTGGGGCGGGAGGGTCAGCGGTTCGGTTTCGGACATTGACGTGTGAGAGGCTGTCAGAATCCAAGAGGAGGCGTCAAGTGCTCTCTAGAGAACACATAAGTCTTCGGTTCAGGAGCGGGGTCTGGGTGGGAGCTGTGCGTTCGGAGGCTGTCAGTCATCAGTACAGCCTTCCCGTCCATAATGCCGTCGTTTGTGAGACGCACCATCCCTGTACAATCGGAAACAGTACCGTGGACAGCGTTGAAACCACCCCCGCCCCGCCCCCCCCCCCAAGCGGGTGACAGGACGGAGAAGTGAAGGCAGGGAGGAAGACCAGGACCTGGCCCGGGGCCCTCCCATGTTACGAGGTCTGGGGTAGGGGAGGAGCTGATGGGGGAGTCTGAGGAGCAGCCGGTGACGGAGGAGGAAGCAGGAGAGCGAGGGGCCTTCTGGAAACCGAGGAACCGAGCGTTTCAAGAAGAGGGGGGTGACCAGCTTGAGAAATGCTGCCGCCTGGTCAGGACGGAGAGAGCGAAAATCAGTGAGGGGAACAGAGGGACCCGGACTTGCTGGCCTGGGGCTTTGAGGCCGCCTGTGGGAGGCAGCGGGGACAGCAGCCCCGCCCGGGCGCTCTGCAGCAGAGCAGGGCAGGCCCGCCCTGCGCTGCCGCACGCGTGAGCTCCAGACCAGCAGGCGACAGCACCTGGTCGCCGTTTTGCTGGTGGAAGCGAAGCACGGCCCAGCAGTCCGGCTGTACAGAGAAATCGCACCCGAGCCGTGTTTGTGCCCTGGTAGGAGTGATACAGGAGGGAGCCCAAGTGAGGGATAATTGATAATCTGGGGGGAGGGGGTTGCTGGCACAAAGGAAGAAACTGACTTCAGGCGCGAGCATGCGTGTCCCCTGGGAGAGTCACCGGGCAGTACGTGGACAGGTGCCAGCAGGCGGCGGCGCCAGCCTGTGGGTGCTCCCTCCTGACTGTGTCGCTCTTCCCAGGGAGTCCGTCCTCCTGCCACTGCGCAGTGCACCTTGCGTGCGTCTCAGGTGCCTGCCTGTAAAGGGGGGGTGTGCTTGACAGTGGCCTCTTTGCCCTGGTTTATTCTCTTGTGAGTTTTGCTTTTTTTTTTAGGGAGAGGGGAAAGAGAAGGAGAAGGAGAGAAACACTGATTTGCCACCTCTTCCACACCCGCAACTGGGGACCTGGCCTGCGACCCAGGCACGGGCCCTGAACGGGAATCGAAGTGGTGACCTCTTGGTTTGCAGGCTGAGGCTCAGCTCACTGAGCCGCACCAGCCAGGCCTCTGGCGAGTCTTCTTACGCCGAGTCTTGTCTCTGCTAAGACCCAGGTTCATGGCCCGCATGGCTGAGAGCACAGCTTCTTTTCTGTGATCGTGTCCTTCCAGGTTCATGTCGGCTAGTGAGGCCTTCAGGTCAGCCACCAGGCGACCTTTCTCAGGGACACTCTAATCAGCATTTCAGCAATATGGGGCAGGGCCCAAAAAACTGGCTTTATCTTCTGGAGGGTAGTGCAGGCTTCCCCCACTAGGTGAGTGTTCTAGAAACCCAGCTGTATCCGTACACCAGCTGGCGTTGTTGTGAGAGGCTGTGTTCAGCTTCAGTGAATTCTTTTTGAAGACTGTCAGCTTGTTTGCCTATTTCATGATGGGTGATTCATGAGTGCCGCACTGAGCGTTCAGCAGTTTCTGACCAAAAACGGCATGACCCCCAGGCCCCACCCTCCCTACTCACTCAGTCTCGCCCGCGAGTGACTTTTTTTTTTTATTTCCCTGGGGTGAAAAACGTCCTCAAAGGGGGCTTTTGCCCATGTGGAAGAAGTGAAACAAGAAACAGCAGAAACACTAAAAGGCATCAAAATCGATGAGTTCAATAACTGTTTTGAGCAGTGGAAAGTATATCTGGATAGGTGTATTGTATCAGATGGAGAGCACAAGTTTAAACATGTAAGACTAAATACACCATTTTTTATAAATAGATTCCGTTTTCTTTTGGTGCCCAAGTACATGTGTGAAAACTTAAACAAGGGTACAAGATCATACACCTTTGTCAAGTAAGTGTTTAAACACTGAGTGCCCCAGGAGTGCAAGGGCGTGAGCGTCTCTGAAGAAGAGCTGCTGGAAAGGTGGGGGACAGCGCCCCTGAAGAGCTGGAGAGGGGGAGCAGGAAGGACCTCCCAGGCAGGAGGCGTGGGTTGGCAAAGGTCCGCGGCAGAGGGGCCCGGGCGGACGCGCTGAGGAGGGGCAGGCGGTATGCATGGGTCGTCACTGGCACAGCGGTTTCGGTGCTAGAGCGGCGGGAGAGGGGGCAGTTCCAGGGAGGAGGAAGCCTGGGTTTCCGGGCCCACCCTCGTCGCAGCCCTTCTCCAAGCAGTGCTGGGGGGCCGCCCCGGAGCCCGTGGCCCAAGTGCAGGTCTCTGGGTCTGAGGGGCCCAGCAGACAGGGCAGTTGTCTGGAGTGGTTTCTGGGTGCTGTTGGTGATGGTCAGCAATGTTCAAGTGCATGGAAGCCAGTTGCAGTTTCAGATTCCCCTGCAGTAACTTTGTTCATATCACTTTGCAAATAGGTCTCGGAAGATAATCTGAGTCATTCGGGCTGGGACAGTGAGCCTGAGCTGCTGAGCGACTTCAGCGGCCCTTCCGTTTTTGACAGCGGAGCAGAGTCTCAGCCTGATGTCCACACCTGGAAGCCTTGCCCCACCAGCAAAACATCACAGTCAGGTAAAAAGGAGACCCAGACAACCCAGAACTTGGAAGCTGGCGATGCATCTTAGAAATAATGTGGCCCAATCTCTTTGCATTCCAAGGAAAGGAAGTCAGTCTAACGAAGTGATGTGGCTAAGGAAGAGGTGAATCAAATGAGATCTTAGTGTAGTGTCTAAGAAGGCACGCCGCCTCCACATGAAAATTTCCGTGTGATGTTTGAAGGGGGCGGACCCGTAAGTGGGTCCAGAAAGGAGGAAGCCGACTCAGTAAAGACCATGCGCACCACATGCGTGGGCCCAGGGTCTCCCAGGAGACCTCGCGGCAGAGAAATGACAGCGTAGGTGGGCAGGAGTCAAAGACGGCCCGCCCGGCTTCTGAGCACCAACTAGAGCAAGCTGAGTAAAACCGTAGTACCCGTGTGCGCGTGTATCTCACTTTCTGATTTAATTCCATAATTTGAAATAGATGAGGAGTCTGTTGAAGGTTATAGGTGTAGACTTTCCCAAAGCGTTTGTTCACGATGTCAGTTGTTCCCAAACTGCAGTTAAAAAACGAAAATCATGGTGGCAAACAGACCTCAAAGGCCAGATGTGTCTTTCATGGTGGCCACCAGCATCGGATGCACGCTGACGGGGTTCTCGGGGAGATGGCTTCCGAGCCCTCTGGGGTTAGAGGCTGTTAAACTCTGGGTTCAGTGTGGTTATATAAAAGGCTCAACCAAAGGTTTCTTGTTTGGACTCCTTTGCAAGCCCCTTGCCCTTTGAAGACTTAAAATTCCTTCTAACAGCCCTCGCTGGTGTGGCTCAGTGGATTGAGCACCAGCCTGAGAATCAGAGGGTTGCCAGTTGGATTCCCAGTCAGGGCATGTGCCTGGGTTGTGGGCCAGGTCCCTGGTTGGGGGTGTGGGGGGCATGTGAGAGACAACCACACATTGATGTTTCTCTCTCTCCCTCCCCCTTTCTAAAAATAAATAAATAAAATCTTAAAACAATTCCTTTTAACAGCATATCTGCATTTCTCGTTAGACTACACTGACACAGAGTCAGATATAAGTTACTTTTCCGTCCAAAGAAGTAAAGAAGTTAGACTCGTGGAGTCACTGGGCAGGTGCGAGTCTCCGGAGCGTCCTCTCCACGCTCACCGGCAAGCCCAGTCCCACGCGCGCCCAGGAACTTGACTCTCAGACCGTCGGGCCTGTTAAAGTGTCGTAATTGGTTGGTGGGCCTCCCAGGCTTAGTTTCTGTGCTTGTTTTGTAGCAAGTTGTGAGCCTTTTTACTTCAGTTTTTGCATGGAAAGTAACGATGACTATAACGCCTGATGCAAAGCTGTAAGATACAGGTAGTCAGTAAGAAGATGCAGTCAGCCGTCCACCCGCAGCTAAGCACTGTTGCTGCAGGAGTCGCTCCAGAAAGTGCCTGCTTCATCAGTAGAGAGAAAGGAAAAGAGTTTTATCATCGTTTTTTGCTAAAGAGTGAGCCACTTCTTCGTTTTTTACATTTTTGAATGAAAATTCTGCATGCATGTGATTCAAACGCGGTGTTTACAAGGCGTGTTATATTGTGTGTGCATAAGGCTTGTTAAAAAAAGTCGTAAAAATTTAAAAAATCACAGTCTGCTGTTTCCCCTAAATGGCCCGCCCCGAGACACGCCCGGTCACTGTCCGGTGGCCGCCACCCCTCTCTGCCTCGCCTTATTTCCGGTTTGGGCCGCTGGCCAGTAAGCTCCTTCCGCGGGGGATGGAGCCTTGGCTCCGCCACGTGCCCCCCTCCCACCGGGCGCCCGCACACCGTTCTGCGTTGTGCATCCTCTGTCTTCCCAGGGGAATTGCGGCGTTTACTGGGTCGGTGTTCGGTGCCTAAATTATCCCGAGGACCGAGCCGCGTGCCTTCCCTGTTACCCTTTCCGTGCGCCCTTGGGTTTTTCCAGTGCAGGTGGTCGTTTTCTTCGTTTTCTGTTTATCTGCTACTGCGCTGTACTTGATCACTAACGTACCTCCGCACTTCTCTCGGCTCCGACACTCTCTCAGGGCCTCAGGAGTTCTCCAGTTCCGTCTCTGGAGGAAGGCTTGCCGCCCCTCCTGCCTGCGCTGCTGGGACCCCAGGCCTGTGACCCGGCTGTCTGCGGCGTCTCCCTACCGTTCCGTCATCTCTCCTGTTAAGTTCCTTGGTCACTGACCCCATTTCATCCTCTTTTCTGGGTTGCTTCCCCATTTTTTTGGAGCATCTTCTTCTTTTGCTGAGGATATTAACGACATCTTCCCTCCTGATGTGCTTGCTTCGACCTGTGCTTTTAATAGCTCATGCACGGCATAATGACACTTGGGTGCACGGGGGACCGTGTGTGCACCTCGGCCCCATCAAGTGATGACGGGTCACAAGTGGAAGGTCTGCAGTGTTGACAAGGATCGCTGGGCCCGGCCGTGACACTGAATTTACATGTAGCTCAGCGTGGTTTCCAGGCAGCACGCTCTTCGCTTGCCCTGCACCCACGGAGGCCGAGACCAGGAATGGGAAAGGGAGGAAGGGCTGGGCCCGGGGCGGGGGGAGGGGCACGTACTCCCCCCACTGCCACGTGCGCACTCTGTCCTCAGACCCCCTCCCTTCCCTTCCCTGCGTTTCTCTTGTCTCAAGCCTTAATCTCTCTGGGTCTCTTGATCTTCGCCCTCCCTGTCTCTCCCTCCTCCCTCCTCCCTCCTCCCGAGGTCTCCTCCCCCTCCATGGGTGTCTCCCTCGCAGCCCTGCCCCCCGCCGGGCACACCTAGGTGTGTAGTGGGCTGACTACCATCTGGGCTTGTGTAAATGCACTCTATGAATGGTCACATGAGGTTGCATTTCTCAGAACGTGTCCTTAAGCGACATGTGACTGTATTAGAAACTCTCTTCGGGTGTTTGGTGAGCCTAGGGCGGCTAGCCCAGTTTAAGAACGGAGACTGAAACGTTGGCCCCGTGGTGAGTCTCGTCAGCTCCGCTCTGCAGGAGAGTGGCCTAGCTGGGCCCTTTCCTAGTGAACCTCCAGCAGTATCATCTTGAAATCTTTTTTCCCTGGAGCTGCTCGGATTTTCCAGAGAACTCTCTCTGAGTCTTCTGGTGGGAGGGCGTATCCATGTCCAGCTGTTCTGGGGAGTGGGAGGCAAGAAGTGGGCCCCAGGGGAGTGGGGGCAGACTCCGCACTCCACAGGCAGACTCTCACTCACTCCTGCTCTCAGTGAGGTCCACCCGCTTTCAACAGTGTGTGTGACCAGGGTCCCTATTCCAGTGACCCTAACTTTAAAAAAAAATGATTGATTGATTTTAGAGAGAGGGGAAGGAGGGGGAGAGAGAGAGAGAAACACATTGATTTGTTGTTCTGCTTAACTATGGATTCATTGGTCGACTCTTTTTTAAATAAGATTTTATTTTATTTTTAGACAGGGGGGAAGAGAGAGAGAAGCATCAATGTGTGGTTGGCTCTCGTGTGCTCCCCACCAGGGGACCCAGCAGGGGACCAGCTGGCAACCCAGGTGCGCGCCCTGACCGGGAATCAAATGTGTTGTGACCCTTTGGTTCACAAGCCGGCGCTCAGTCCACTGAGCCACACTAGCCAGGGCCGTTGGTTGAATCTTGTATGTGCCCTGACGGGGGATCTACAAGCAACCTTAGCCCACCAGACGATGCTAACCAGCTGAGCTGTTTAGCCAGGGCCAGAGACCCCTCCTTTTACTCTCGCAGAGGAGACGACTTCCAGTTTCCTGCCAAGGCTGGGGAGGGGCTGTCATTGAGCCCCTGGAGTCGGGGCAGGAGTCCGAGGGTCTGCCCACTTCTCCGACAGACTTCCAGGCAGCCCCGGCAATCCGCCGCCTCCCTCCGGCTGCCGGGGAGCCGTGTCCGACCAGCTCTGGGGCCGCCTTCCGAGGGCTCGGGGCAGCGCTGGCTGGCTTTTGGCTTTCCCTGCTCCTGGCTCCGCATCCCGCTTCCTCAGGACTGCCAAGGCCCAACTCACCTGTTCGTGCGCTTCCCAGCGTTCGGGCCTTGGTCACTCGAGTCTCCTTCTCTGTTACTTGTTCCTGGAGCTGCGTCTTTTAAAACGGCCTATGTGGCTGCTGCAGTGGGAGAGAGCAGAGGCCGCTGCCTGTCCTCCCCCGCTGTCCTCGCCGGGAGTTCCTCGTGGTGTGTGTGTGCGTGTGTGTGTTTTGATACATACATTTCAACATAATATTTATATGTTTTTATGGAAATCTGTGTTTGTGTATATCTTTGAAGACAGTCATCCTCAAACTTTAGCATCCATCAGATCACCCGTGGGGCTTGTTAGAACACAGGTGCGCCCTGGCTGGTGTGGCTTGGGTCTCCGGTTCGTGCCTGGGTTGAGGCACAGGTTCCTAGTTGGGGACACTCAAGAGGCGTGTCCCCCAACCACAGATTGATGTTTCTCTCCCTCTCTTTTTCCTTCTCTTCCCCTGTCTCTAAAAATAAATAAGAATTTTTTAAAAGAACACAGTTGGGTCCAGCTCTCATTAGTTCCCCGGGGAACATGACACAGCGAGCTGGTCCGGGGGCAATGCTTTGAGAACCGCTGATTTGCGTAGAACCTCGTGGAAATTGTTGCGTGGCGCTCCACGGTATGGAGATGCTAAACCCTAACCCTGTCACTTAGGTGGTTTAATTTTCCCAAATTACAAGCAGGGCTGCCACAGCGTGCCTTGACCCCGAATCTTTGCACGTTTTAGAAATCACTGCACCAGGATGAAATCTTAGAAGTACAACTTCGAGACGTTTGTCACCAAACATTTACTGGGCCCCTGCTCTGTGCTCAGGCCTGTTCTGGGCACGAGGACACGCGGGCGGGCAAGGCTGTCCGCCTTCAAGGCGCTGACGGTGCGGTGGGCAGGGCTGGACGGCAAGGGCACTCGTGAACAAGGACGGTTCAGTGACCGACAGATGCTGTCCAGAACTGGCCCTTGGGGTTCGGAAACGGGACTTGAGGAACCCCTGAACTTGGAGGGTCTTTGTCCGAGAAAGCGCGGAGTCCCTCAGGGTCACTGCCAGTCCCGCCCTCCAGTCGCCCGCTCGCTGCGGCTTTAACCCGCACCGCGCGCTGGCGACCCCGCGCCCCCTGCCTCCAGCCCAGCCTTTCCTCTGCACCGCAGATGGTCACGCTCGGGGGCCTGCTCGGCGCTTCCGCTCTTGTGTTTCACAGCACGTCACGCTCACCAGGTGCGCTTCTGATACCTTATCTCGCCCAGCCTGTCTCGGTGAACGGCACCTCCCTCACTGCTCAGGCCCAGACCGTGGACTCGCTCTTGCCTTCACCGTCTCTCATCGTTGCCGTCGGGGCCCTCTGCGGCCAGGGGCCCTCGCCGCCCGCGGTGCTGCTGTGTGCGCGCGCGCTCTGCCCTCCAGGACGCCACCCTTCCCCCAGCAGCCACGGGACTTCACGAAACCAGAAATGGGAGCCTGTGCCCCCTGTGAAAGGTCTCCAGAACGTCCCCCTCATACCATCACAGAGTAAAACCCACCGGCCACATCAGGGCCCAGGGAGCCCGGCACACTGCTTTCTCCCTCTCCCCCACTTTGCCGACCGCTTTCCTGCCCCCGACCGCGCTCACCCGCTGGCTCCCTGGCTGTCCCTTCAAGGTCACGCCTGCTCATGCACGTGGGGTTCTTCCCGAGACCTTGGGGACTTCGCTCTGCACCCTCAGGCTACTCGCGGGCCCCGCCCTCCTGAGCGGCCTCTCCAAGTGTGCGTGCGGAGTGGCCTGCCCGCCCCACGCTGCCCTGCTTCTGGGTGGCTCCCACCGCTGGCTGTGAGTCGCACGTTTTTTGGCTTCCTAACTGTCTCCCATCACTAGAACGTGCGTCCCTGGAGAGGCGAGACACTCTTCGGTGTCGCTTCCCCGGACCCAGAACAGGGGCGTGAAGCATGAGGTGCGCAAGGGTTGAACGAGGGGGGATGGGCCTGGGAGGTGGCGTGGCCTGGCTGGCGTCCGCAGAGTCCCTCAGAGAGGGGTCAGGCGACGGGGGGCCTGGGACCGAGTCGCACACTGGGCTCGGCTTTGCGCGTGTGTCCTTGTGCTGTCTGAGCGAGTGTTCGTGTCCACTGTGAAAAACTTCAACAGGTCAAAGGCCTCTTTAGTATCCAAGTCCATCCAGTTCCCACAACCAACTGGCAATGGCCTTTTGGGCCAGGTTCCTCTTAAGCTATCACGGCTTTATGGCCAGATTGCTCTTTATAAGATTTTCTCCATTACGACCCAATTGTAACATGTTTAATGTGCTTCTTTGGATTTTACTGTTTTTCTTCTTTTGTGGTCCACACTAGTGCACTTTTAAGACTCTCCATTTATCCCTAAGATATGTCATCCGTCTGCTCTGGGTCTCTCGATGGCGTCGAGTACTCGCTGCGGAAGGCGAAGGGGACTGTGAAGATGACCTTGCCGGGGACGCTCGCCCTCTGCTCCCTGTCGCTGCTGTGGCAGAGGGAGGCAGTCACCCTTTCCGACCTCCTGAGGTGAGCCGCGCCTCTCGGGACACGTCCGCTGGTTTTCGGGGCGACCTGGGGGTATTTTGGATGTTCTGAGTTCTACAGACAGGCTTCAGTTGAGGGAGGGACCGGAAGGACTGGGTAGCCTGTGTTCTAATTCCGAAGTGTAACCCTCCCTGGACAAGGAACTCACCGCCTTGGTTTCCTTACACATACAGTGGGACTAACAGCCCTCGCCTCACACGGGGTGCTGGGGAATCAGTCGTCTCCTGCGAGCAAGACGCTGTGAGGGTGGAAAGGGACGTCCCAGTGGTGGTACCAGTGTGTTTCGCTCCTGAGCGAGGAGACGCACAGCTGACCTTCACACCGGCAGGTGGCTGCTCGTGCGGAAGCACACGCCGCTGCTGCGGCTGCGAGCTGAACTGCAGGCGGTCTCCGCTCGTGGGACAAAGTTGAAGAAAGACAAAGGTATTAGAAGGACCTGTTGTGTGGATACTTGGCATTTTTCAAGATAATCCACAGGGTTTTGTAGTTGATGAGCAAATTATGGCTTTTTGCGTAAGAATTTCTCATTGAATACCTGTGCTAAAATCATTAATGTGTTAGTTTTCCCCTTGTTTTATGCGCTGTAATGAATAACATTTGGGTTTAATCGGTGTGCAGAGTGATTTTAAGAATGTAGATTTAGAGCCACACTCCTGGGTTCGAATCCTGTCTCTGCTGTTAGCATGTTATGCAACCTTGAGCAAGTCTTAATTTAAATTGAATTCCTCTCTGCCTCTGTTTTCTCACTGGTGAAGCGGGGCGACAGTGCCCACCCTGCGGGTCGTGACTGCTTCCAGGAACGACCGCCGTGCGGGGAGCGCTTCGGGCAGGAGCTGGTGCTGGTCGTTGTTGTTTTTGTCCTGGCCTTCCTTCTTCTTCCTTTTTTCTCCTCTCCTCCGCCTCCTCCTCCACCTTCGTCGTCATTACTGGCACTAGGGCCCTTTGATGAAATGAAATGCCTCCAGTAAGTGATGATGGTGCCTTTGAATTTGGCCACATCAACCAAATAACAAGGCTTTTCTCAGATGTGATTAACTCCGTGCAGATAGTCCGTGATTCAGTGGGTTTTACTGTCGAGTTAAAAACCTCGTCGTGCTCCGCACGCCCCCCCACCGCCCCCACCCCCCGGGTGACCTCACCCTCTCCCAAGGCTGTAATTACTGTCTCCGCGGGGATGGCTCCCCGTCAACATGTCCAGCCCAGACTTGTCCTGGGGGCCAGACCCACGCAGCCCTGTGTGCCGGGCGGCTGCCCGCTGGACGCCCCGCGCGTCTTTACGCGTCTTCAGGTCGGAATGACCAGAAGCGGCTCATCATCTTTCTCGCCTCGGTCCCGCCCCTTCTCCGGCGTGTTCTTCAGAAGTGCCATGCGCGGGGCTGCGTCCTGTTCCGAAACCTCAGCATCACTCTGGACTCTGTCCCCCCTCTGCACAGGCAGCTGGTCTCGGCGTTCTGTCCGTCGTGCCTACAGAGTTGCTCTTGACACCCCGTTCCCTCCATCTCCGCCTTCACCCGGATCACCCCACAGCCTCCAGGCCAGCCCGGTGCCTGCAGCCTTGCGCTGCTCTGCCCACTTTCTCCATAATAACCGGAGGGCGCTTGCAGAAACGGCAGTCTCATCCCGCCCTTGGTGCCAGTCCGGTGCCTGCCGGGGCAGTCTGTAGGAGGCCGAGAGCGCTCTCCTGGAAACCTAACGAGAGGGGGAAACATCCACCCGCAGTTCTTCCGGGGAGGGTAGGATCCTGCACCTCTGCCTCTTTCTCTCTCCCCCCGCCTCCCCTCCTTCCCCTTCATCCTCTCCCTCCATCCAAGACGGATTCGGCAGGCCCTTCAAGGGGATTGGATCTAGTGAGCCGGAGGGCTTCTGTTTCACTCCGTGCACCTGAGTTGGGGACCAGGCGTAACTGCTGGGAGTAATGGCAGAGAGCGTCCCCTTTCTTTGTCTGCGTCTCTCAGAGGAGAGGCTCCAGGTCCGGTTCTCGAAGTGCCGTCCCCTGACCGCGGTGCTGCCTGGGAACTTGCAGGAAGGGCAAGTCCTCGGGCCCATTGGAACCTTCTGAATCAGGCGCCCTGGCGGTGGGCCTGGTAATCTCTGTTTTAAAAGTTCTCCAAGAGGTTCCTATGGATGCGGAATTGAGAACCACCGTCAGACTTTGAGAACTGTGTAAAGAATGCTGATGGAAGATAATCCGTGATTAGCCCAGCCCAGGCCCCTTGTCTTGATCCTGCCTGCGCTCCTGACCCTTCCTCCGGTCCTTCGGCAGCATCGAGATAAACGCAGGACCCTCAAGATTGCCTCCCTGCCACGGCAGCAACTAGTAGAAGCAGCCAGCACGCAGTCGTCCCACACCTTTTCATTGAACATCGGCAGTGCGGGTGTCATTCTTGAGATGCAGTTGTGAACCACGTAGATCAAGTCCCCGCTCTCATGAAGTTCAAAACCAGAGGCGGGAACAGATGAGCAAACACACAGCTCTGCAGGAGCCCATCGGACAGTGAGGTGCTGTGCGGAAGGTTGGGGTCGGGCAGTGGCTAGAGGGCTGCTTCGGACTGGTCGTGAGGGAAGGCCTCGCTGTGCTTTGAATGGGAACGGAGCCAGCAGGTGCGTGTCAGGGCGCTGGCCTTCCAGGGCGGGGAGGTCCCCCTGCCAGCCCTGAATCGAGAGCAGGCTCTGTGTGGTCCAGGAGTGGGGGGCAGCTGTGGGGGCGAGTGTGGCAGAGGAAGCAAATGTGACGGAGCCGGAGGGTGAGGGCAGGGGGCCCGCAGCAGCGGCCAGGCACGGGTCTTTGCAAGCCAGGTTAGCGTCTGGAGTTTTTAAAATTGAGGTAAAATTTGTATACAACAAAATTCACCCTTTAAAATGCAATTCAGTGGTTTTCAGTGTATTTCCAAGGTTGCGCAGCCATCTGTATCTGTCTCCATGACCTAGCCGTCACTCCAAAGGGACACCCGTGCTCGTTAGGGGTGTGATGGCAAGCCCCTGGAAGGTTTAGGAGGAGAGACAGGTGTGGTCGTTCCGGCCGCTGCGGGAACATGGAGTCCAGGAAGGCAGGGTGGAGGCAGGGAAACCAAGTGGTCTTTGCTGTCCCAGACAGCGGCTGGGACTGGGGTGACGGGAACAGCAATGGAACGAGGTGAGTGGGTTCAGAATATGTTTGCAAGGGGACATGACTTAATGCTAACGCAGCGCTTCTTACATTACCTGCGAGGAGAACCAGCTCGTTAAATTTCCAGTCTGTCACAGGTTAAAACTGAAAAATACAATAAAATTATAAAGAGAGACAGTGTTCCCAGAGGACGGGGCCAGGGCAGTGGTCTGTCGGGCGTGGGGGCTCTTCGTCCAGGGCGGGCGTTCCCCTGCCAGCTCCGTGGTCGACTCGAAGTCCCACCTGAGTGTCCTGAACACGGGAAACAGGTCGTTCAGGACGGTGGCTGGGAACACACGTACTTTCCCGAAAAGGAAATCCAAGAAGGAAGAGTTACTTTGGAAAGAGATGAAGAGCAGCGGCGGTGGACACTGCTGAAGCCCCAGGGGCCCGAGACCTGCCGCGCAGACGTCGCTCTCCCCGGGCAGGTTCTGCGTGCCTTCCTCCGCCCCCGCAGCGCCGTGTGCCCACGGGCGCCAGCCACGCCTGTGTGCCTCACCCCCACGCTGCCGCCCCCCACCACGCTGCCCGCCTGGCCTTTGCGGGTCCTGGTGGGAGCGCAGGTGTCTGCGTGTGCATGTATGTGTGTGTACATATCTACACATACACGTGCACACACACACAAAGTCAAATGGGCCGGTGACTGAATAAACTATGCATATGTTAATATCATGGAATACTAGGTAGTCATCAAAGTGGTAAGCATGCAGTACACCCCGCATAATATAAAGTAGAAGCCAAAGATTAGTTCCAGAATAGTATGAAGGCTGATTACTAGGCATAGATTCCTACATACAAATTAATGAAAACCTCGGTGGGTTTCCCCATAGGGTTGTTCTGATGAACCCTGTTTCGTCATTAAGCTCCATAAAACATTTTTACACGAAATATTTAATCTCAACTTTCAGTAGACTAGAAATGTAAAGAAATCACATTTTAAATTTAGAGTTACAGTTGAGTCAATATTAGTTTTGAACTACTGGCTCCACCAAAAACAGCCTTTGAGGCAAGATATTTTGTATACTAACTTACTCTTTATCTTATTTTCCTAAACGGTCTTCTTACGTACAATGTCTAATACACGTGTGTGTGCGTGTACGCGCATATATACACATCTGTGCCCCCATTCCTCGTGGAAGGGATCTGTCCTTCCCGACTGTGTTTCTCTTCTTACCGTGGTTTTGTACCGACCACACGCACATTTCACTTACTTGCTTTGTGGTCATCTTTCTCTTTTCACTGGAGTGTAAACTCCTTAGGAGCAAGAATGGTTTCCTGTTTTGTTCTCTGCCCTCTCTCCACAGCCTAGAATAGTGCTGGGCGTGTGGCACTCAATAAATTTCTGTTGGATTAATGAATTAACTGTAAACAAACACATACGTGTCTTGATTTTTGTGTATGTGCTATTTTCTTCAAATTCCATAATTAAAAACACTGCATCGGCTACTGTGCACCAGACATTGGGGTGGAGCGGTAAGCGAACGGGCAAGGTCCTCTCCCTTAATTGTTCTTCGGTGGCGGTCGTCTGCCACGCAGGTGCCGGGGACAGGAGGGCAGACGAGGGAGGTGTTCTCACCAGGAGAGCAGGGGTCAGAGGAGGTCTCCCTGAGCAGGTGGTCGAGGCGATGAGTCCGAGCTCACCGTGTGAGGGGGGCGGGGGGCGGGGGGCGGGGGTGGGCACGGCCTGCCCGCGAGCCCGCGGAGGCCCACCGACGGGAGCTGGCTGGCGGCGGAGACCCAGGCCGCCGGACGAGTGGGTCGGGACGAGCGGTCTGCAGATGGCTGACGAGGCAGTCTCTCCGCACACCAGCGTGGAGAGTGATAGCCTCGTCCTTGGGCATGTGACCAGCCCCGGCGGGTGCGGCTCAGTGGGCTGAGCGCTGGCCTGTGAACCGGAGGGCCGCCCGTTAGACTCCCGGGCGGGACGCAGGCCTGGGTCGCGGGCCAGGTCCCCGGTGCGGGGCGTGTGAGAGGCAGTCACATGCTGAGGTTTCTCTCCCTCTCTTTCTCCCTCCCTTCCCCTCTCTAAAGATGAGTAGATAAAAATCTTAAAAGAAAGTGCGGCCACGACACACTCGTTGGATCCCCGCCTTCCCTTTGGGGCGCAGCGTGCCCGGGTCTCCCCCGTCACAGCCCTGTCTTCTCGCCCCGGCAGGCTCGTGGAAGAGGGCCACGTTCCCTACGCGAACGCGTTCCAGCACTTCCCGGAGCAGATGAAGCTGTTCGGGCGCGACAAAGGGATCTTCGCGGTGGAGGTCAGTCTGCCCCCTCGCCTCGGAGTCCGGAGAAGCCCCGGGGGCGGGGGGGGGGAGGGTGGGGATGCACCGTCCTGGTCTGACTTTGGACTTGGTGTCCGTGTTCTCAGAACGTCATCTAGCTGATGTTCTGGCCAAGCATGGAACGCTGGTCACAATGTCATGAACAATGGAGTTACTATTTTTTGTTCTCCTCATGCGGCTCCTTTTAATCCTTGAGGTTAGCCTCGAAATACAGCTCAGTGTCAGGTGCGTGCATTGCAAGAGGCATGTTGTTGAGACTAAACTTGGAAAGTTTTCTCTAGAGACTTTAGATAATTTCAAATGTTTAAAAATATTTGCTGCTGGTATGTGTACACTGTGTTGCTTTGGCAAAACTGAAAGGAAGTCACCACCCTGTTTCAGGAGGCACCGTTTGAAGTCCTGGGCCGGCGTCCTCGGTCTTCGTCCTGATCCGCTGCCCCTGCGGAAGGGCTGCTGCCCTTTGGGTCCGAGGCTCTGCCGCCGTTCACCGTGCTCAGAGCCCATCCTCCCTTTTTCATCACCGGGAGGTTTTCAGTTCACTAAATGTTAGGAATATTAAACACTGCCTTCCATTTCCCGCTCAAGTTACTTTCGTAGGCCTCCCTAACGCGCACAACCTGTACGCTGCTTGCGGTTTAATTTGCGGTCCTCACTAAACACGCATGATAACTGTGGTTCACTCCGCCCCAGTTTCACACGCGAGCGAACACCTCGGACAGGCAGAGCGGTTGGCCCAGGGCACGCCGCCGGGGTCCCAGCCCCGGAACCACCGCACTGTGGGCCTTGTCTTGGGGTGGCACCTTTTGCTCTGTCTGCCTGCTGTTCTTGCCTCCTCGTCACCCGAGTTCTTCCAAACACTTAGGTCGGAGCGAAGAAAAATATCACACTATAACGTGCTAATTTTGAAGTATTAGCCACAAGGCAACGGGTGACTGGAAACAGGGAAATAAGCTTGCAACGTACCGTAGCATTTCGCGCCTGAGGTGGTTAATATTAGCAGCATTTTGCATTGAATTAGAATGCTGGTCACTGTGAACGACGTAGAGACCATTAGACTTTTAAACCAGCGGGGGCTCCGCCCTCAACCGCTCCTGCGGGCGCAGTTCCCGCAGACTCGGAGAGCGTGGAGCTGGCGGGGACGTGGGCGCCCAGTGCCGCATCCTTGTAGTTGCTGTGCGTTTGTGCCCAGGAGAGACCGGACAGGCTCCAAGTGTGCTTGCCCGTGCCCGCCCGTGGGCAGCACGAGGAAGGCGGGGACAGCTGCGGCCCCCACTTGGCCTGGAGAAAGCAAGAAACAACAGAGTGGGGGTGTTTGCTGTGTGTCGGGCCACATTTCAGGGGCTGTGCGAGCCTGTTTATTATTCACGCCAACCCTGGGGCGTCCGCGGCAGGCTCATCTCCCCAGTTTCACAGACGAGGGACCTGAGACGGAACCGCTGGGCAGCGTGCCTGCTGTTCCCGCTCCGCACGTGGTCCGGCACGGCCACGCAGCCTCAGTTCGGAAGGAGACAGAACAAGAAATGCAAGGGACCGTGCCCCGCAATGAGGCTGGGGCGAGGGGCGGGCAGGGCAGGGCGCCGCTGTGGAGGCCGTCCACAACGTGCGAAAGGGGCTCCCAAATGAAGCGCGGGCGCGGGTGGCCCCATGGCGGAGATGCCAGCTGGGACCAGAAAGCATGGGGCGGGGACAGGTGGCGAGTGCACCTGTCTGGCACGGGGCACAGGCTGGCGGGCTGGAGCAGCCTTCTCCAGGGGGGGGCCTTCACAGGGACACAGGTTAGTCTGTTGCTCAGCAACTGTTGATGTAAAACCGGAGCCCTCGCTGGTGCGGCTCAGTGGACCGAGTACCGGCCTGCAGACCAAAGGTCACCGATTTGATTCCCAGTCAGGGCACGGTGCCTGGGTTATGGGCCAGGTCCCCAGTGCCCCAGCTGGGGACATGTGAGAGGGAACTGATCAGTGTATCTCTCCCACACGTCGATGTTTCTCCTCTTCTCTTTCTCCCTTCCTTCCCCTCTCTAAAAATAAATAAATAAAATCTTAAAAAAGAAAAAAATGGGCCAGAGACACAGGGACACATCCTGCTTTTCCAGCCAGCACCCCAGCACCCCAGCGAACGTGTCAGGGACGTGGTGGGACTGGGGTGGAACCGGGGAGGAAAGCACCGCACCGACCCCCGCAGGAGCCCTTGCTTGTCCGGGGAAAGACGGACCAAGCTCGTGGTTTCAGAATGGCCTGGGCTCCGGGTTGACCGACTTCCCGTGCTTTCAAACGGCATCGCGTGCGCAACGAGACAGGAAGTCCAGGTGCTCCTGACGCTGCCCGACGCTGTCCCATCGAAGTGTTTCTTAAAATAATTGGTTTTCAAATCTGTGTAATTCATTGATTCGTAATTTTAAGTTTAGCTGCTGAAATGTTTATGGCTAGTCATCTGAGCCTTGTTTAAATGTTCTGCTGAAAGAGAAAGACATTTGGTCCGATAGTTCCAGGTGTGTGTCTTTATACGTGTTCAGTTTTCCTCGGGGAACCAATGGAACTGAGTTATGTGTATGATGAAAGTGTTCTTAAAAAGGTAGGCTTGTGATGAGCAAAATCAGGCACACGAGTTACCCCTGGAGGGGGTGCCGAGGGACAGGTAGAGGCGGCGGGGCGGGGGACGTCCCTGCTCTTACGTCACTTTCGGTTCCTAGGTATCCATTTTGCGGTCGCGCCTCATAGCCTACAGAAATGCTACCTGTATCCTTTTCGTATTTCTCAAGGTTTTAAAGGCAGCTAGAGGACGTCTAAAGAGAATCTCTGAAACAGAGGCGTAAAAGTTAGCGTGTGGTGCCTGGGTTGGTCTGCCGGTGTCCTGCACCCCGGCTGCTCTTTGGGAGCAGGGGCCGTATTCAGCGTTGCTATTCTGTTATCCGTAAGACCCAGCGCCGTTCTGTATACATGGCAAGGACTCGGTCTGTGTTTATGGTTAAAATTGTTTGAGATAGCTAAAAAAAAAAAAAGACGTTTGAATTTATTTTTAGGAGATCTCAGATTGATCGTTGGGGAGTTTTTCCACCTAAGCAGGAAACCTCCAGACTGCCTCTGATTTATTTGTTACATAATGTGTTGGGAGGCCAGTGAGTGGTGGCATTTGACCAACAAAATAAAGAGGCATTCTATTAAAATTCTAGTGGTAAATATGTGAGGAATATATTTTCTGCTTCTGAGCAAGGATATTTAAAAATGCAAATTATGGGTGTGTTAGTATCACTCATGAAAATCAGTGTGTGAGATAATCTCATCAGCTAATTTGTACTCTTTACCAATATACTGAATTACTGTGGTCACAAGACCTTTGTTTGAGGTTACACTGATGATACTTTGATTTAGGAGAATCACAGCTCATATTTGCTGAGTGAAACCAGCGACTTAACGCAGATTGTCTGTGATTGAGTTTGGTCCTGGGCCAGCACCCCTCACCTCCACATCTGGGAGGGGAGAAGGGGACCCCGGCTGGAGGCTCGTCTAAAGGGAATCGAGTCACGGCAAAGGGACATCTGCTGTGAGAAGGATCACGTGAGCCTTCTGACACGGACTAGAAATTACTTGGGGATTCTCTGCCCTTCTGGACGCCAGCTTTGAATGTTCTTTAGTAAAGATACGTGGCCTTTGAACAGAGCTACGCAACAATCAGCAGAATATTTGGAGAACGGAGGCCTCCGAGGGACTCCAGTGGGTTTTTCCCAGCTCCCATCCTGGGGCCAAAACAAACTGCTGTCTCCTGGGCAGTGGGTGAGCGGGCATCGGTCGGCAGCGCACGTGTCTGTGTTTGTTCCTAAGGTCTGTCTGCCTGTGCAGCCGACCGCGTTTCTGCCACAGCCCACCCCCAGGGCCGATCCGAGACTGTGCTTCACAGAAAGCGATGTGCGTGCCACAGACTCCCAGCAGACTCGGCTTGGACCATAAAGTAATTTTTTGTTACTCCCTGGCAGATTGACAACCATTAAGATAATTCCGGTGGGCTGAAATTCCAGTGCGCTGCTTTGTGGATTTTAATACGTGTGGGATTTACGTTCTCCTCCTCCACAAAGCCTGCATCGCAGTGCTGTGTCATTACTTCTGACGTCACTTTCATTCCTCGGTAGTTGTTCCTTGTAGTAGAAAGGCTCGTTCTAAGTTTGGATCAACAGGTGCAGGAAGCCTTCGCTGCTTCCCAGCTGAGCCTTGCCTCAGAGCGGCAGTGCGTGTGCGGGTGAGGCGCTGCGCCTCTGTCAACGGCTAAGCGGGAAGCGCGCCTCGGACCGGGCACTGCAACCAGGCGCATCACAGCAGCGCTGCTGTTGTGTAACAGAAACTCCAGCTTGTCCTTGCCTGTCTGAAGGCCTTGCCTCACGGAGGGAAACAGACTCTCGGAAATGTCTGTGAAGTTCAGCGAGACGCTTTCCCAAGCACTCCGTCCGCGGTGCGCGGGGCGCGCGGGGCGGTCTGTTACAGCCCTGTCGTCGTCTAGAACCGTCAGGGCCAGGCAGCCCGTGCGCCCTGTTCACTGGGCCTGTTAGACGCGTCTTCAGCCGCCGCTCCCCCGCCCGCGAGGCCCCAGGCCCTCCCGCCTGTCCCCGAGCTTTCTCAAGAAAAAGGGGGAAGGTTTAGCTGTCTTCAGGTGACTGTTTATTTAATTGACAGGCAGCTTTTCTTCATTGTGTGCTTTGCCTTTGCTCACAAAAGTGCATTCACTCTTCCATAGTATGTTGAAACTTTTAAATGGAAACGGCTTTGCACGAACAAAGGGAGCATTTTCCTCCCTCCGTCCACGTCTTACCTTTCTCCGCCGAGGCTTGGCTTCTTCGGCAGCTCTGCCTCCACCAGCAGTGACAAAAGGTGCGATTGTTCTGGGAGATGGCTGGGCGATAACGCCCGCAGGGTTGGCGTGTGTGGGCTGCGGGGGACTGTGTTTCTTCTGTGTTTGGTTTTATTTTGTTTTTGTTGCTCCAGAAAGTTGAGCACGGCTTAAAAAACAAACCCGGGAGAGGGAGAGCGTGCGCTTTAAAGACCCCTAACGCTTTACCCCGGGTGGGCTGCTGCTCTCCGTGAGGTTGCTCTCTCAGGGCTCCAGTGGGCCCCTCTGTCCCCACGACAACAAAGCTGACCGAGCCCACTTAGGACAGCGGGAGTGGGACACGGAGGACAGAGGGCCTGGTGCGGTTTGTCGTCTTTGCCCAGGCAGGTCCCCCGCCATCGCCCTGCCCGGAGCTGGGCGCACAAGCGAAGTTTCAGTGCTTTTCTGAGTTGCGATTCCCAGCTCCTTCCTTTTCTTTTTCTTTTTCTTTCTTTTTTAAATTTAATTTAAAAATAACCTCCTCCTTCATCTGCCTTTGCCTCTTCTGTTGTATTTTTGACTCAAGCTTCTGCAGTATGGTACAGATTCAAAGCATTGTGCTCTGCTAGCAAAAACCTGGCTGTTCGTCTGGCAGAACAAACTGAGCGCCTGGTCTCTCTCGGGGACGCCAAGCCCACACAGAGCACAAATAATCCCGCGCCGCTTGAACCGGCGTCGAGCCGGGGCACGCTCCGGAGATGTGTGTTCTGCCGCTTTCCGCCGCCTCCGTCTTCTCAGCCTTGATGTGCTTTATTTTCATGTTTTCAAGCCACAGACCCCTTGCTCCACAGATCACCTGTAACACACCCCTTACTCTCCCCCGGTCCTCACCGGTGTCTCCAAACCCTCTCAAGAAGTAAGCAGCCGTTCCGTCACCCGTCCCAGCCTCAGCAGGAGGGACGCAGAGGGACTGGAAAGCCTTTCCGGGGCCGCCTCCAGCATGCGTCTGGATGCTGGCCGGCAGTGTTCTGCTCTGCGCTCCGAACGAGTGCAAAGAGAAGGTGCGAAGCTGGGCCAGCCGCCGGCCGCGGGGCACCCTGGCAACCTGCCGCGGTGACTCATCCCACCCGGGGCAGTCGTGCACCTTCTGGGAAACCAGGTCCCTGTCAGTGGGGGAGGGAGAAGCCTCCTTCGGAGCCGTCAGTCGCTCCCCAAGCACCTCAGATGACGGTCTCGCTGGGTCGAGTTTCAGTCCGCTCCGAGCCTGCAAACTTTGCTCTGGGTCCGGTCCCCGACTTACTCCGCAGGCCACACGGGGCTCTCGGCCTGCTTGTGCTGCCTCTGTTGGCGCAGGACTGGCCCGGCGCGTTCGAGGTCTGCCTGGGGGGGGCGGAGGCAGGTGTCCCGACGACAGGTGCTCTCGGCGCCCCCCTGGAACCGCTGCTGCCTGGTGGCACGGACGCTCATCCCCTCCGGCCGCCCGGACAGCGAGGGCGGGGAGCCACAGCATGTCACTGCGTGTAACTTCCACTCCATTTCACGTCGTTTTTGCGTGAGGGCGGCCTAGAGGGCTTGTTTAAGCTGCAGGCTCTTGGACCCAACGCCAGAGGCCGACCCGTGACCTGTGGTGTGGGGTCCAGGCACGTGCGTTTGGAACCAGCATCTCGCAGGTGATTCTGACACAGGCGGTGCTTTCAGTGCTGTGGGCCTGTCTCATCGCTGTGCCTGCTTCTCCCCGGTGTCCCTGCCGCTTGTTCCCCAAAATGTTGGCGGTAGAATTGGACCAGTGAGCAGATCACCAGAGTCCAGTTTTAAACAGATGCTGTTGGGCCGTACTAAACATGGAAAGTCTGGCACGGGGCTCTGGTAGGCCTCTCATTCCACGTCATACAGCAGAGGTGTCACACGCCCGGTGAGAATGTGGCCCAAACACGCAGCGTTTTCTGTGAGGCCCCTCCCCCGAGCTGTTCTGCCCGTGAAGACCGTGTCTAAACACCAGGATGAGATGATTCTCACGCAGTGATTAAATGTTCCCGGTCGTGATCGGATGGTAGTTATCTATGTTTTAGAGTCCTATCAGAGTCAGGGGCTGACCCCCTCTCTGGGCTGAGGACAGTGGGACGGAAGGCCCGCGCTCCCCTGGGGGCTTCGCCTCGGAAACCAGGTTGGGCGCTCAGCCATCTGCCAGGGGTTGGCTGCAGGGCGGAGCCGGCTCGGTCGGGGTGGGGGCAGATGTGTGGGAGGTTAGTCCACAGCCAAGCAGCGGAGGGACAATTGGGCCACCGCTTCCAGGGATCCCAGAGGGGGAGCAGGCAGCATTCTGAGCCTTGTGATGACGCCCCCGGGGCAGAGGTGGGCAGTGGCGACTCCCTTACCTCATCCGAGGCACTGAGATCACCTTTGGTTTTATAGTAGGGCCATTAAGTAGTAATCGAGCGGTATCTCTGGCCAGAGAGGCCCTGAGCAAGAGATCTGGCAGGTATCAACGTTTTCTTCTGGCTGGGTGTATTTTGTCTTCTGGGAAAGGCACTATGTCTTGGTGGTACATATGTAATAGTTACAGTTTAATAATTTTACCTCCTAAATGTATGCCTCTGTTGCTAAGATATTTTATATAAGCTAGTTAGATGTTATCCAGAATTACAGATTTTAAATGTTTGTAGATTTTATATATCTTGAAATTTTAATTTTTTCTTTGATTTTTCCTTTTTAATTAATTCTATGGGGGTGGCATTGGTCGATAAGGTCCTCTGGGCTTCCTGTGCGCGTTTCCATGACACGTGATCTGTACATCGCACTGGGTGCCCACCACCCACAGTCAGATCCTCTTCGGTCACCAGATTCGGTCCCTTTACCCTTCACTCCTCTCCCCTCCCTCTGGTGACCGTCACACTGTCGTCCGTGTCTGTGAGTTTCAGTTTTGTGTCCCACACGTGAGTGAAATCGTATGGTTCTCAGCTTCTTCTGACTGACTTCGCTTAGCGTGTTCCATCCGTCCCGATGTCTGCGTAGGGCTCCACGGTACGCATGGTGTCCGCCCCGTCTTCGCCCAGCCCTCTGTCGACGGGCACTGTGCCGTCTCCGTGTCTCGGCCACCGTGACTAGTGCCGCCGTGAACACGGGGGTGCAGGTGTCTTTGCGAATAAGTGTCTTTGCGCTTTCTGGGTGGGCACCCAGGAGAGGGGCGGCTGCGTCGTGTGGTGGCGCCGTCCCTAACCTTTTGAGGACCCTCCTTCCTGTTTTCCACCGTAGCGTCCACACCGGTCTGCACTCCCACGAGCAGCGGATGAGGGTTCCTTTTTCCCCGCAGCCTCTCCAGGCTTGTTATTCCGTCTTGTTAGTGACAGCCACTCTGACAGGGGTGAGGTGGTGCCTCGTCGTAGTTTTGACTCACGTCTCCCTAATAGACAGCGAAGTCGAGCATCTTTTCATGCACCTGTTGGCCGTTTGTGTGTCTTCCCGGAAGAGGTGTCTGCTCAGGTCTCCTTCCCATTTCACTGGGTCGTTTGTTTGTTTGGTGTGGATTTGCACGAGTTCTTTATATTTTGGATACTAACCCTTCGTTGGAGCTATTGTTTGCAAATACCAATCTCGATTGGTTGCCTTATGTTGAATGTTTTAAATCTTCAGCTTTATTATTCTAATTATGACACCTTAATATATTTAGGTTTTTTCCTTTAGATAGTATTTAGGTTCCCTTTTTTTTTTTTAATTTATTTATCTTTAGAGGGGAAGGGTAGGTAGGGGAGAGGGAGAGGGAGAGAAATATTAAATGTATGGTTGCCTCTTGTGTGTCCCCTGCTGGGAACTGGCCTGCAACCCAGGCATGTGCCCCGACTGGGAATCGAACTGCGATTCTCTGGTTCACAGGCCCGCGCTCAATCCACTGAGCTACACCAGCCAGGGCAGGTTCCTTTTTATAATTTCTGAAAATGGTGGTGAAATATGCATAACATAAAATTTGCCACTCACACCCTGTGTAGACATGCAGTTCGGTGGAACCGATACGTGGGCACGGCACCCCCACCGCCGTCGTCCGCACACCGTGGCCGCTCCCCCGTGGGAGGCCCGTCCACTGTCACAGCTTCTTCCTTTCCAAGGCTGAATGACACTCCCGTGTGGACTGACCACATTTGCTCATCCGCACACCCACGGAGACTCGTCACCTCGCGGCTGCTGGGACTGGTGCTGCTGTGCACACTGGCGCACAAGTGCCGTCTGCGTCACCCAGACGCACGTGGCTGCTCTGCAGCAGGAGCGCAGCTCGTTGGCTGTGGTCCGAGAGGAATGAGGGGCCCCTGCGCGGGGCCGTGAGGGCGCCATCGGGGCTCCAGGTGGGCGCAGCTCCCTCCGTTCCCAGATCTCCTGTGACTGGAGGGAAGTTACGATTTCACTGTCTTGTGGCTAAGGCCAGTAAGAGTTTTATGAGCCAAGTAGAGCTTTAGTGGCTTTTTAATTTGGTGTTATTACTATTTGAAACTGCTGCGTTAGGAGGATGATGATTGATGGTGTTCTCCCCTTTCATGCTTTCTCCACGTTCCCCCTTCATTCAGTGACTACGCATCACCTTAAAGTCAGAAAATCTTTCAAAAACTACCTTCTGTTGAAAAAATTGTCACCTTGAGCATCTCTCTCTTATTTCAGTCGTGGCCTGCCTATGAGGATATCTATAAGAAAATGGTGGAAGTTGCCACCTTTTTAGACCTGCCTCGTTTCCCGGATATCACCGAAGACTGCTACCTTCACCCAAACGTCCTGTGTATGAAATACCTGATGGAGGTCAACCTCCCTGGTAAGTGGGCGGCGTTTGTCTTGAGGACGCTTTTACCGACTCTGATCCCGTTGGGCTGGACGTGGCGTCCTCTCACTTCGCAGGCTGGTAGGGCCACCTGACGGGGCCGTGGCGACATGAAGCTTGGCAGTGCGACTTCTTAGCTCATCTCAGAGCATTTACGACGGCGCGAGGGCGCCGGTCAGAAATAAAGGGTTCTATTTCGGAGTGAGGGCCGTGCTTGAAGCGTACATTTGGTTCTTGTACTGCGTTTGCTGAATGCAAGTGAAGTGACAGATGTTCAGCGCGTTATCGGTGGCCCAGGTGCGCCCCCAAAGCAGCGCTTCCTCATTTACATGAAGCGTGGTTGTTACACAATGAGTTCTAATGTTTTTAAATCCCAGAAGCTGATTTATGACACTTTTACTTTGGGGAAGCATAACGCTGTTCCCAGCCCCTAACACGGGTGGAGATCACAGTCTGGTGGGGTCGCGGGGACCCGGACGGCAGCGCAGCAGAGCGAGGCGGGAACCCCCCCAGCCCTCGTCCCCGGTGTGCTGGGCACGGGCTGCCCCGTGAACCTGCCGGTGGAAGCCGCTCTTGAATTTCTTGCTAAACCAGAAATGTAAGAAGTTCAGGACTTTCATTTTTAAGGGAAAATACAAACATCGTGTGACTGTACTATTGCTTAAGCAACACGAAAAGTGTGACTGACCGCATTTCTAACAGAAAAGGAGACACATGGGACAACCAGCACGTGAGACCGCGCAGCGCGGTCTCAGCTGGAAAGCGAACGCGGCTGTGTAGTAACACGCACACGCGTGAACGCGAGGCCAGTGGTTTACGGGACAGGACAGCTTAAACTTCTCAGATACGCTTATTGAGCTGAGGAATGGGTGTCTCCTCCAGAGATTTCGGAAGTCGCTCTCTATCTGATGAAGATTCCAGACTTTGGAAAGTCAGATCTCCACGTTTGACGTGTTACACAGAGCAGAATGACTGTTTTTTATTTTGCTTTTTAAAATTTACGTCCTTGACGGTTCTTTCAAGGAGGGAGAGTCCCTGTGCCCTCCCGTGCACCCCAAACTCTCGAACTTACAGAGGGGGTACCGGGTGCGGAAGGCGCGGCAGGGGGTTCCAGCATGCGCCCCGCACGGCCTGGCTGCGGCGGTGCCTGTCCTGGGGCCCCACGGCGGGGCAGGCGGCGGCGTTTTCGGGCCCAGGGGTGTCGTGGGTGCTGCTTCCCACCTGACGCTCCCCGACAGTGACAGGGAGCGTCAAACACGTCACGACAGGCAGAGAGACGTCCTCTCATCTGATACTTAGTAAGTGCCTCTTTGGAAACGGTATTAGAGTCGAGGGACAGAAATCGCACTTCTCACAAACAGTTCAGTAGGAGAAAATGCAGATACACATGTTATTAACCTTATTCGTAACACTAAAAACTCAGGAACAACTTAAAAATCTAACAGAAAGGTAAGGGTTGAGCAAACACTGGTATGTACATCCAGTGAGACAGGGCGCAGCTTTTAAAGTCGTGTTCACGAAGAGCTCGGAAAAGCATGGAAAATGTTTGTCACAGCGAAAAGTGAAATAGGCAGATTACAAAAATTATGCGACAGAACCACAGCTACACAAATGAAAATACTCGTAAAAATAAGGGAAGAAAGTCTACCAGAATATTGAAGTGGTGTTTCTCAGTTACGGTAATGCGTTTCTTCCCTCCTCCTTCAGCCTCTGTGTCTTACGCGCGTCCTATGCTGAGGTGGCATCACTGGGGGGGCGGGGGGGCAGCCAACATAACAGGTCTGCAGATGCAGGTGTGCTGGCCCCTGCACCTTCGGTTTAGATTCTGAAATGTGACGTTGGCTTGCACGCCACTTGCAAGACCACGGGGACACCTCTAGGGTGTCAGCGTTTTCGGGTGCGCGGATCTTGCTGTCTACGGTGCCAGACAGAAGGGACCGCGCCTCGGGCGCTTTCACAGCCTGCCCAGGGTTCCCAGAAAGCCGAAAATAGTTGTGAACAGGCTGCGGCAACACACGCCCCTCCCCAGAGCCTCTCTCTGCGACCACGTGGCCTCTGCAGCTGGGAAGGTGTCGCCCAGCCCGGCACCCACGCCCCTCTGAGCAAGCACTGACTCCCCGGAGGCTTTGAATGAGCCCTGGACGCGTTTGCTAGTCTGCTCGTCCTGGGACTGACGAGCCTGCCGGCGAGAGGTTCTGGCAGCTTTCACAGTCGTGCACGAGTGTCATTTGTGGGGAACTCGAGCTTTGCACGGTGCTCCCGTGTGCGTCACCTCACGTCCAGAGGAGACACAGCGGGGCCCAGGGACACCTCGCTGGCAGGTGGCGGAGCACAGGCTGCAGCCCAGCCCTCACACCCCGGAGCCGGCGCCGCACGCCGCCGTCTGCCTCTGCCGTCTCCCCTTCCCTTCTCGGGACTCCTGCCACTCGCTTTTTCCTTCTTACTCCGTACTTTTGTGTAAGAGAAGCGGTTCAAGATGCTAATCTAAAAGAAATAGAGGACAGTTTCCAAGAAACGTCGTTATTTATAGTAACAATACCGTGGTTTCCATTTTCAGTCATCTCAGAAGAGACTGCCATCTATAACCCAACACAGATAATCCGCAAGTTTTCAGTGCGTGTGTATGCAGCGCGTGTGCTCCCCAGTGAATCTTGTCCGTGTTGCACGTGCGTGTGTGGGAAGCGGGAGCTCGGCTCCGTCGCCTTTTTTCTGCTTTCCTTCTTCACAGCTCGGCTTCTGCGCAGTGGGTGCCAGGGCTCCGGAAGTGCTTGTTGAATTGGGCCTAATGTGTCTCCTGGTCGTTTTGCACTTGAATGAAGCCATGGATATTCCGGTGGATCTGGAAGTTGAAATAATCTTAATAAGAATAAGTCCTAGCCCTCTGTCCCCCAGACTTTCCGGAGCCGGCCTGCCCGCCCTCCACAGCCAACGCCAGAGCCTGTGCGGGGCTGTTGGCAGCCCCCAGAGCACCGGCTCGTCTTCGTCCCAGTCCTGATGGAAGCGACCTCGTTATTTAAATGTTACGAAGGGGGAGCCCCTGGAGGGCAAGGGCTGTGCCTTTACCCCCGTACCCAGAACACAGTAGTTACTCATTACGGGTTTTTGGAAAGAGTCAAGGCCGAGTCAAAACTTTAGCTAACTTATTAGAACCCAGTAGATGTATAAAAATACGTTGGTGCCTGTTTTGAATTGTAATATCTGTTCTGTCTCTGTATAAACAAAGCATTTTTTTTTTTACTTAAACGTTTAGGAGACAATTGTTTTGTATTTTACTCATTCTTCACTATAAACAGGTCGCTGCAGTCAGGAGGACAAATAAAACAAGACCGAGGGGCCCTCAAGGCGAAGAGGGAGACCGAGGCAGACCCCTAGCCGAGTGGTGGGGGGTGGGTGCCAGAGAGCTGTGCCCGCCCACGGTGGGAAGGGGCCGAGCAAAGAAGCCTGCTGGCCTTCTGTGCCAGGCCACTGCCCTCTAAGGGAGCGCTTCCTGCACGGAGCTCTCTCCTGGGCGAGGAGCCAGGGACAGACCTTGTCCCCAGCCGAGCTTGGGATGAAAGGCAGGGAAATCAATTGTCTTCCGGGCAGAGGGGCCGGCGGGCACGGGGCTTGTTAGGGGACTGGCAGAGGTCTGTTCAGGCGGCAGGCTAAGTCTGCACGGGCCGGCCAGAGCTGCGCGATGAGACGGTTGGGTCACACGTGGGCAGGTGGGAACACAGTCGGCAGAGCAGCTCGTTCCTTGGGTCTCTGCGGCGACGGGGCGGAGGCCCTGCTGCTATTCCTGCTCGATGCAGGTGGAGGAAGCCACAGCCCAGATGGGCGAGTAACCCCCACAGGGTCGCAGGGCTGGGCGGGGACTTGGCTCCCTAGTCCCCTCTTAACCCCTGTGCTGTGTGCGCTGAGGGAGCAGAGTGGCTGGAACGTGCTGACCGAGTGCTCGCGGGGATTCTGTCGAACGCGATACAGTCGATGTTTCGCTCATGAGTAGAACAGTGCGGTGGTGCCTCTGCAGTACTTAGGCAAGTGAGTGAAGAAATCTGTGTAGTAGTTGGGAGTTTTCAATGTATGTTCTCTCATAATATCCTATTTAATCTTATTTATCCTCGCCTCTCAACTGTAACTCACTTGACAAATGGAGAAGCTGAGGTTAAGTGACTCTAACCCAGAATCACAAAAATGACGATGGGGAAGCCTAAATAGTGGCCCTAAGTGTTCTGCTTCCGCGTCCACAGTATTCAGACTGTGTATTCACAGATGCAGTCTGCGCTGAGCGCGTGATTTCTGCGCAGAAGCTGTACGTCCAGCTGGAGGCACGCCACCGGCCAGTGCGTGCGAGCGCTCGGAGGGCCCGCCAGGGAGCTAGGTCGGGGAGGCCCTGACTGCTGTGAAAACACGGACGAGGGATGTGTGTGGGGCTGCAGAGACTGACCTGGATCTACCAGGGTGGACCTAGGGACAGCGCGTGGTTTAGGAAGTCAACGCAGGAAAAGGCACTCCTCGTCACGATCCTCCCACCCGTGTTCCTGGTGCGCGGCGGCAAACGCGTGTCTCTGGGTTCTAGTGTAGAACGCGCCGCCAAAAATAAAGACTGCCTGACGGATATACGCTCTAGTCGGCCAACGAATTTATTTCATGTTTTACTTTTTCTTCAACAGATGAAATGTACAACTTCACCTGCCAGGTGGTGAAAATGGCTGGAATAGGAGAAGTGGATTTTCTGACATTCGATCCTATAGCCAAAAAGAAAAACACTGTTAAATATGATATTCAAGCTGTAGCCGTCATTGTAATAGTGTTGAAACTGCTCTTTTTATTGGATGACAATTTAGAATGGTAAGTGTGTATCAACTGTGCTGTTTTCACCTGTTCAGAGTGTAGGAGTCCGTGTGTTATCCTGATAGAGTGGAGACACTCAGCTGTTACAGAACACTGACTAGCAGCAGTAATTACTTGCCTAATATTGTGACTCAGCCGGTTGGCAGAGAGCTCATCCTACCGAAGTCAGTGGTTTGCGGCATCTTTTGTTCCCGTCTGGTGGGCAGATACATGTGTTTCTCATTGTTCCACGGGTCCCTGAGTTTTCAGTTATCCACAGATCCTAAAGAATTAGCACTTCATCTGTGTGCCTCTAGGCTCCCGGCACTGCGTGTCTCAGAGAATATGTTGGAAGGTAAAGGAATGTTGACATGTTGCCCCTCCCGAGCACCAGTGAGGGGCGCCAGTGTTTACCGAGTCTTCTTCCGGTCTCAGCGGTCGCTTCTCGGTTAGAGCGCCCGCCAGCTTCAAGGACTGCTGCATACGCCTCTTTCAGGAGAATTCCCAGTTTTACCGTCATCTTCGGGGGAGTGACTGCTAAATGAATTGACTTGTTCTTCGGTATCTCCAGGTCTTTGTCTGCTGTTGCTGAGAAATACAATGAAGAGAACAAAGAAGGTACTTAATTTTTCTTTTATCAATCAAATTGAAAGACAGTGTGTTAAAGGATGCCGTAAATGTAGGGAAGAAACTTTGAAAGTGTCCACGTGCGTGTATACGCACGTATGTATACGAACTGTACCTCGTGCCAGGATTGTTTTTTCATGTAGCTGTCTGACGGCACTCCAAGGCTCCTGAAAAACTCCGGTGACTCCCCGCCGTGTGCAGAGGCCGGCCTGCTTTGTTACTCCCGGCGCCTGCCCCCTCGCCACTCTAGACCGTGAACTTCAGGGGCGGTCAGGTTCATCGTGGCTCTGCTGTCTGTGGCAATGCTTTCCACCTTTGCGCACACGGGCTCTTCTGCCTGAAATGCTCCTTCCTCCCTACCCCACCCCCCGCCCCGCTCTCCAGTCCCCAGCAAATCCGTCTTCATTCTTTTTTTTTTTTAAACATAGTTTTCCTTTTTTTTTTTTTTTTTTAAGATTTTTATTTATTTATCTTTAGAGGGAAAGAGTAGGAGAGAGGAAGAGGGAGAGAAATATCAATGTACGGTTGCCTCTTGTGTGTCCCATGCTGGGAACTGGCCTGCAACCCAGGCATGTGCCCTGACTGGGAATCGAACCGCGATCCTTCGGTTCGCAGGCCCGCGCTCAATCCACTGAGCTACACCAGCCAGGGCCGTCTTCATTCTTTAAGATGCAACATAAACGCCTTCTCGTCACACCTGCTCCCTGCCCCCTGCCCCCTTTTCCAAATCAGGACCGGTCACCCCTGCCCCAGCCACTCCTGTCCGAACGTCCAGTAGACGTGTAGCGCGCACTGTGTTACGGCCAGTGGGCTGAGTGTGTCCGTCTCTCCTGGAGCGTCAGTGTTTGTGAAGTGCGTAGGGGAGGAGAACAGTCAGCCTCCCCGCCGTCTTCCCCCTCGGGTCAGCCTTCCCTTCCGCTGACCCCTCGCTCTCTGGGCCTCCTTGCTGCATTCCCTTCCGTTCCCTTTCTCTCCCCCCACTCTTCCGCCTCCCGTGTGGAGGGAGGCCTGACTGCCGGACCACGTGCCACTCTGTGACCTCTCACCTGGACCTCTGGGACCCACACCCCGTCCCGTCAGCCGGCTCTCTCGCCTACCCCTAGGAGCTCGGGGCTTGGATCGGGACTGGGAAGAACAGGGCTAGGAGCTGGCCAAACTGGAAGTCTGGATTCAGCTACTGTGGCGCCGTTTCCCACGTTTATTAATCATTTGTTCCCTCGTTCACGTTGTCCCAGACACATGGGACCATGGGAGCTGGGTTGCGAGCCAGGTGCGGGCTGGGAGGCAGAGGCCTGACTGACCGTGTCGGGACAAACAAAGCTTGTCTTGCATCCCAAGGCGGTAACAGGCCTCCGAGAAACAGGCGCATGCAAAAGCAGTTTCGGTGTGACCTCGCTAGGGCCATGATGTCAGTAGATCCTCAGAGCGGGGAGTGACCAATGTCTCAGGAGTCGTATCGGAGGCCAGAGACAGTGAGTCCTTCCCTGGTTTCCCGGGGCTGTTACGTAAGTGCTTAGTTACGTCGATGACTGAGGACGCCCGTGAACAATCTACATTATTATAATGTGACTAACGTGGTTGAAAGTTGTGAGCCTCTTTCTTTTTTCTTTTTTCAGATAAACCATGGTTTGATTTCAGAAAGTGGTACCAAGTCATGAAGAAATCTTCTGATGAGAAGAAACAAAAATGGGAGGAAGCCAGGGCAAAGTATGTCACCTCCTCTCGTGTCTGATTCCCCAGCTTTCGCCCGAGTCTGCTACTCTGCGTGTGAAAGCTGAGGTTTCGTCGGTGTCGACGACTCAGCATTGTGGCGTTTTTCCTAGAAATACTAGCCTCCACGTTCTAATCAGCTTTCGCCTTAATGGGCACGCTCTCCCAGAATAAAGATCCCCGTAATAACCGAACGAAGGCCAGCAGGGGGAGAGGGTGTGTGACGCAGCCAGCCCCGTGTGTGGCGTGGGCCCCGTTCCGACCTGGGCCCGTGGGGCGCGGCGCCGGGCTGGGTCCCGACTGAGTCGCGGACTCGCGCTGCGGCCCCTTAACTCTCCCTCCGCCTCCACGTGCTGAGATGCAGTTTGTACGTTCTCAGAGGCACTGCGTGTAACATGACGTAGAGCAGCTCTCCCTCCGCTGGTCTCCGACGCGAACACTTGCATCCGTTCTTAGAATTTTGAGTCTCGATGGGACTAAGGGGAAAGTTAACATCTCTGCATTTTACATACATTTATAACAATACTCATTTGATCAAATAATTGAAGTCCCGTAATCAAACCAAGGTTGCTCAAAGTAGTTAATAATCCATGCAGTTCCAGTTTCCTCATGGATAGGAATAAGAATGCCTGCTTCACCCCCTAAGAACTAAAGTTTGGTTTCCACGGGCAGACTAGACCTTTCCCTCCGAGTCTGAGAGAGGCGCCAGGAGGGACCCAGGCCTCCAGGGAGGGCAGGGCCTGGTGGGAGCAGGGCCCTCGTCGAAAAGGGAGGGGGGCAGGGGGGCAGCGGGGCCCATGCTGGTCTGGGCGCACGAGGCGGGAGGAGAGGCGGGAGGCCAGCATGTTGGACAGCCCGTGGGCACCTCCAGGCAGGGCGTCCCCTGGTCCCATACTCCCCCGGGAGGGCCATGGTGGGCCTGTCCACTGTGCAGAGACTGCGGATGGACCTGTTCAGCGTAGGGAACTTTTTCTTCTCTTCGCTTTTGGGAATTTCTTAATTATTTGAGATTTTTTACTTTGAGTATGTTGATACTTTTATTACTCAAGGAAAAAACAAAAAAGATATTCGAAAGAATCACAAACTCACCGAGGCGTTGATGCCAGGTTCTCTGAGTTGTTCGAGTTGCAGCGGGCTCACTGAAATGTAGTTTACACCTGACATTCAGAACCACGGTCACTGGTGAGCATCGGTGACGTCGCTGCTGCTCCCTGGTGACTAGAGAAGTTTCATTTCTGGTAGTGTTTTAAGTTGCCATGAGAATTAAAAGTAAAAAGCTACCATCTTTGTTTTATATGAAGTCAAGATTTTATGAATTTGAGCAAGTCTTTGTGAAGTCCTCGAGAAAAATCTCGGTTCTTAAATACGTAAAAATGATCATTTGCTATCGTAATATTCCTAAAATATTTGTTTATATGTATTTTCTTTCCCAGCATTAAAAAGGAGTGGAGAAAAATTACCCATTATTGAATACTATAAATTCTAAAAAAAATATATATATATATGAGTTTCTGACTTCCTATTGAGCTTATCAGCTCTTTTTTTAGGAAATCCACAGATACTGTTTGGCGTCTCCTTGCCAGACGCGCCGTCGAGCGCTGGACAGGTCCCTTCTGACCACTGTGGGGGGCTCCGGGGAGCGCCACGCGCCTCGTCCCGACTTTGCCCACAGCAGCCCCGTCCCGGGAGACAGGGCTGGAGGCGCCGCACGGGCGCCGAGGAGGCCTCACCGTGGGCCAGGGAGGCAGCCTCTGCTGTGGAGACAATCCAGAGGCCGTCACGCGTGACTCACGCGAGGTCAGGCCACTGGGGGCAGGAGAGCCAGGCTCTCTGACTCAGCCTTCTTCCGGCTGCTGCGCTGCCGCCCGAAATCAGATCGTGTCCTTGGGTCAAGAAGGAGGCAGCTCTTATTTTTTACTGTGCGTTCAGAAAACCCCCCACTTTGGGAAACGCGGAGTTAATGAAAACGGGACTAAAAATGAACGCCGAGTGTCACCTAGGCTCCAGAACAGCAGTCTTCTTGGCAGCGTTTCTGGTAGCTTGGAACTAGCAGTAGAGCCCGTCACTTCCCTGTGGCCTGCCTGTGAGCGGGTGGCCCCCGTCGGGGGAACGCCAGGTGACTGTTGTGGTTTGCTCTGGAGGGGCCGTCTGTAGATCAAGGCGGCGTCTCCGTGGTGCAGCCGAGCCTCCCGGCTGGGCTGCCCTAGGTCAGGACAGGTGAAGGCAGGTGAGGAGTAGGACTAGGTCATGCCGGAATCCCGATCTTTCCTCCGCTTTCCCACCGGCGACAGGACTGACTTGCAGGCGTTCGGGGACAGAAGACCGGCACTCGCTGTTCACTGCGTCTGTTTATCAGAATCAGAAGAGGCACTAACTTAATCTCCCAGGCGCAGGGAGGCTGGGCAAGGGCGAGGACAAACTGCTCTTCCTGGGTGGCTTCACTTGGTGAGAACAGGCGGCAGGGGAGCTTCCTGGGGAGGGAAGCCGTTGCTGCATCCTTTGTGTAATGAATAGCTTCCTCGGGAGCTCACGGCGTCGGGAGGCTCTCGGAGGACACACCGTGCCGTGGGCTTGCGCTCCGCTCCGGTGCTGCTGGCGCACTGCCAGGACGTAAGCTCGCTGGGCACGAATCACGAGGTCGTTCTAAGCCGGGGCTCTCGCGATGCGTTTCAGCAGTTCCAGACACTGCTTCAGAGAAACTTCTCCGAAATGGGTTGAGATCGATTTCTTCTAATCCCGCTCCAACTGTGCTTCCACCTTGCACAGGTACATGTGGAAAAGCGAAAAGCCGCTCTACCACTCCTCCATCGACAGATCGGTGGTGTATAAAAGAAGGGGTGAGTTGCGTTTTCTCTTGTCAACGCCAAGTAGCAATGCAGTTGTAAAGGAGCTAAGTACCTTGGCTTGCAAAGTGAATGCATGAGTGCTTTTTTCCTTTTTTACCAAGTGTTCCAATGCACATCCAAAGGCACACTATCCTCTGCAAGAAATCCCCACAGGGCCCTGGCCAGGTGGCTCACTTGGTTGGAGCGTCATCCTATACACCGAAAGGCTGTGGGTTCGATCCCCGGTCAGGGCACTTCCCTAGGTTGCAGGTTAGCTCTCCAGTTGAGGTGCACATGGGAGGCAACTGATCTTTCTCTAAAATCAATAACCATATCCTCCAGTGAGGATTAAAAAAATGAAAAATAAGGACGCCTCCATAGGAGTCTGTTTCGGGGACATGCGCCATTGCACCAAACAGAGCTAACGCTCCCCCCAAATCTAGCGTCCCACATTCCCGTAACTCTCAGAACTCCGTTCCGAGGATTGCCTTTAGGCTGTCTTGTTTATTTTTTTAATGTGGTAAACATACATCACATAAAATTTCCCATTTTGGCCTGCTTTCCCTGCACTCCTCTCACCCAGTTCCCGCCGCCCCTCGCGTCCTCGCCGTCCAGCCCCGCAGTGCGCCGGTCACGCTGAGAGACCGGCTTTGAGGGGCAGTCACCGCCGCGTGAACCCCAGGCTTTATCAGAGTGCGGCGTTAGTTTTTATTTCATTCCTCCCCTGCTTCCTCATTTCCAGAAATGGTGGTCAATCTACAAAAACAGTTCAGCACGTTGGTTGATGCTACACCAACTCTCGCAAAAAAAAGCTCTTCAAGTTTTCAGTTCAACTGGACGGGAGATGCGGATGGGACTTGTTTCCACGGACACAGCCTCCAGGGGGCCCTGGAGAGGAGGGGCCCGTCGCTGACAACCAGGAATGCCCTGTACTGGCTCAGCACGCAGAAATTCTGTAAAAGGTACGTGACACTCGCGGAGACGGAAAGGTAGGAGACAGGACAGAAGCTCTGGTTCACCCCGACGCAGTGTTCTTTTCTAATTAAAAAAACCTCACGTATAATTGAAAGAAGTTGGGTACAGGGGGAGCCAGACAGGTTGTTGGAAATAGAAAAATGTGGCCTTATAATCAAGAAAATCGGAATTATACGTCGAGTCCGGTTTAGGAGTTTTGGGGACGGAGACGTCTTGTTGTGATAGACGTTTCGCAGTCTGCGAACGCGTCACATTGTACACGTGAAACCTGTGTGTCAACAACACGTCAGTGAGGCTGGGAAAGGGTTGTAGATGACAGAGACCTTCCTCGCTGTGCAAAGTCTCTCTGCACCGATCTCATTCCTGTGCTGGCACAGCGCTCGTCTACAAGGCCGCTTCCTACGGCCGGCCGTTGGGAGGACGCACCGGAGTCTCCGCCTATCTGTTCGCACCCGCGCCCCAGCCCCGTGCTCGCTGGGTTGCGGGCCAGTCGTGTGCTGGCTCGGCCACCCTGCTGCCCTCACTGTAAAGACCGCTGTGACGCTGCCCTGTCTCCTCTCGCGCCACCTCCAGGGGCTCCCATCTCTTCCGGAGGCAAGCCCACCAGCCCCTGCTGTTCTCTGACCCTGACACCGCCCCTCCTTGCACCCACCACCTCGTCCACGGCGGCCTCCCAGCGGCTCCTTGAATTTGATGCGCACACGCCCCGCGCAGGCCTTTGCCTTTGCGGTGCCTTCGGCTGGAATGCTCTTTCCCCATGTATCCACACGGGCTCACTTTGGGGTTTTCGCTCCAATTTCACTTCCTCTAAGAGGCCGTTCTTAACCGCCCCCCATGCCCCCAACACACCTCATCTCTCTCTACCTGCCTTGCCTGTTTTCTTTTTCCTTACAGCTTTTGTTGCTGTTGAATGTGTTATAGTCTCATTTATTTTGCGTATCTGTCTGCCTCTTCACACTGGAACGTAAGGTCCTTTAGCTGGGACTGTGTCTTATTTATTGAAAAATCCCAGAGGCTAGAACAGGGCCTGGCTGCTCACCAAGTATTTGTTGAATGAATGAATGAAAAGTGGAAGCCACACCGTAGGTTTCTTACGAGAGTTAAAGGAGATACTTGGTGTCTGCTACATCATAAATACTCAGTAAATGATAACTATGATCATTATGATTATTTTAATCAAAACTAATTTTATAATAGCATTTCACTACCTGAGTTGTGTATCAAGGAGATGAGATGCAGGTGATAAAATGAAGTTACCTGTATTGAGATGAACTGTTCAAAAGAGCTGAGCCGGGTCCAGACGGATTAAGGAGTGGGGCTGACTTAACAGCAGCCGCAGCAAGAGGCCAGATCTCAGCCCAGAGCAGGCGCCGCGGCAGGGGGCTCCGTCCCTTCACAGGGGCCCACGCCACGGCTTTCCCAGCTTGGAAGGCCTCGTGGTCGTCCTGGCCGGGGCGGAGCACCCACAGCTGTGCTGCTGGTCTCGGCCCCGTCTGGGTCCACGGTTGGGCCTGTGAGTTGGCAGGACCTCGCCCCCGTGTGCCTTTCAGATGGCGCTGAGTGAAAGCCTGTAGGAGACTTCAGATCCGAGGCAGAGCCGACAGTCTTCGTAAGCGTAACTGCCCTTCATACTGCTCACCTTTGTAGAAGCCCCCTCTGCACGCAGGCCAGTTACCGGCAGTTAGGTCCAAAGGCCTGCCGCAGGCGCTGGCTGGTGGAGCGTCCAGCCCCGAGCCCCTGAGGGGGAAGGCCGCTCCCCTGTCCCCCCGCAGGAAGAGGCTCAGCGGCGTCTCCCAGGTTGTCTTCGCGGGAGAGGGAGAGGCTTGGGGTGGCCCGCAGAAGGGGGTGTGCCAAATAGGAACACACCTGAGACCACCGAAACACTCACCCGTGTCCCCGGGGCGGGCTGCCTGGGTGGGGCACAGACCTCGGCCTGTTCCCTTCGCACGCATTCGGCCTTCTCGGGGGAGGGTTGCACCCTACATCACCCCGCTTGAAGCACTTACCCTGCCACCTGCAGTGTTGGCAGAAACGCGTTCACACCGCATCCGTCAGCCGCATGGAGCAAGGAAGCTCACTTGGCCCACGCTCCGCTCATGGCAGAGTACTGAGCAACAGAAACCGCCCCACAACCCGGGGGTAGCTTCCTGAGCTCCCGGTGAAGAACGCAGTTTTCACACGGCGTCACGAGTGACCCGGCTCTGGAATGGAAGGCCGGCTGCGGCCAGCGGTCTGTGGGCCGCTCCTTACCTGCGTGGCGTGGAAGCAGAGCTTCCGCGTGGTCCCAGGTGAAGGAGCGGCGCCACCGGCTGCGATGGTGCTTTGTCTGGAAGGATCTCTCTTGAAATAGCTGAAATTAGAAATCAGCAAAGAAAAGCAAGAGACCACCATGTTGGTGAGGATTGCCGTCAGGTGGCTTGTGTCTCGTTTCCGTTAGATCGGTCCATGAACTGACCGCTGAGGCTTGTCCATTTCCTGCTGCTGAACCTAGTAGGGTATTGGCCTTGTTGTGTGTTACAAAAACTGCTTCAAGATTTAAAGCGAAAACAAAAAGTCAGCTTTAAAGGAGCGTAGGGGAGGTGCACATGTCTGAGCCGTGCTGTGCGCCGTCCGCCCGGAGCGAAGCCCGTCAGGCACGTCCCACTCCACGCCGTGAGCGGGGCGCCGCTCGGCCTCTGCCTGGCAGACAAGGGCGCCGAGAGGGCTTGGCTGTCGTCCGAACCGGCGGGCGGCAGAGTTTTATAGTGCGAATAGAAAAATTCAGGCATTCCGGACCACGCGTGTCACGGAGATCCTAATATCTAAAAGTCTGTGTTCTCTGTCTGTTGCCTGCTTGCTTTTTAAACTTTTTATTATGGAAAATGTCAAGTTTATTCCAAAGTAGAGGGAGCAGAAGGCACCTGTCACTCAGCCCCAGCAGTCGTCAGCCAGGCTAGACCCCTGCCCCGGCGGCCCCACTCAGGCCTCCGCCCCGCCCCCCGGCCTGTTTGGAAGCGAATTCCCAGCAGCAAAATACTTTTAAAGCAAAACCATAACGCCATTAGTTAGACAGAAAAAAAATCCTTAATATTACCTGCCGTGCAGTCACTTTTTAGATCCTCCTGATTGCTGTGTACTCTTTAAAATGACTCAGAATCCAAATGAGCTCCACACGTTGTCGGGGGCCGAGTTCGTAAATTCCTCGTTTATCTCCTTTGTTCCCCTTGCAGTTTACTGGTGGACTAGCCCAGGTCACGTGTCCTGTACAATCTCCCGCACCGTACGGTTGGTATCCCAGTGCCATAAACCGATTAAAATTCCTCTACGCACTGGGTTGCCTCTGCCTCGGTGTAGTTAGAGTAAATCTCAGACTGACAATTAGAAGTGGAGATTTGGTGGTAGTTAGAGATTTGATTAGATTCAGGCTCTACTTTATGATAAGTAAATTGCTTTCTAAACTCTTCTTCCTATAATATGTACAGGATTGGAAGTGTGATCCAGGATCAAGTCTGGTGTCTCACTTTGGGTGGGGTCGGGGAGTATTTGTTTTCTTTGTTGGCTTTAAAAACAGGTCCAGAAGCTCTGCCCGTGTGCTTCTGTTTGCCTTGGTCACAGTGAGATGTGGGCCCCCCCAAGTGACAGGGCTCCGGGCCCGGAGCTGTTGAGACCTGGCTCCAGTACCACCTGTGTGTCCCCTGCGTGATGACCAGGGGCCAAGCTAAAGTTTTCCCCTTTCTAAAACTAAGGAGTTTTACCAAATTATTCTAAGTTTCCTTCCAGCTCAGGTTGACTATGTTTAGCCTAAACATCTGTACTTGTCCAGTTATTTGAAAGATATTCAAAGGAGAGACACACACTTTTCTAGATGGCTATTTAAACCTAACATCTTCCTTAAAAAATATGACAGTGAAAAGACAGCAAACTCACAGCTATTAACAACCACACCTAAAACAAAAGCAACTCTAACTGGAACAGAACCACAGAAATGGAGATCATATGGAGGGTTAGCACACAGGGGAGTGGGAGGAGGAGAGAGGGGGGAAAAGGTACAGAGAATAAGTGGCATAGACAGTGGATAGAAAATAGGGGGAGGGCAAGAATAGTGTGGGAAATGTAGAAGCTAAAGCACTTATGACACGTAGACATGAACTAAAGGGGGGAATGTGGGTGGGAGGGGGTGTGCAGGGTGGAGGGGAATGATGGGGGAGAAATGGGGCAACTGTAATAGCATAATCAATAAAATATATTTAAAAATAAAAATAAAAAATAAACCTAACATCTTCCTTTTTTCTTCCCTTCCAGCAATTGTAAACACGTGACAACCTATGAAGAATCAAATTTTTCTCTGAGTTATCAGTTTATACTAAACCTCTTCTCCTTCCTGCTAAGAATAAATGCCTACTTCCTCCATGAAGAAGTGAGCTTAATTGAAAAGAGACTTTTTAAAACAAAATACAGTATAGCAAAAAAGAAATCTTCAAGATCCAGGAAAGTGAGAAAATGAGAAAAATAAAATGGAAACTTTCTTGGGAAAATACTTTATTAATGACTGTAATGTCAAATTGTAATATAGCATTCCAGAGAATTATGGAAAACAGAATTTTTTGCTTATATAACCACGCATAGACAGATATGCAACATGTATTACATATAGAGATTGTGTTTATAAAATGTATATTGGAAAACCAGTGAGTTTTGAATGCATTTTTTAAATTATAAATATCTTTGAGAAAATTAAAACAGCAGTGTTATATAAGCGATAACTAGAAATTTGTGTTCATCGCAATGTAGAGCTAAATTTGCTTTTTAAACTAGATCACTTTTTGCTCTTTATGCCCCAAGGTAAATCCCAGATGAATCAAAGATCAAAACACTATAATCTTTTACAAGTATCACAAGAAAGCAAGTATGAATGCTTTGATGATCTTACAACTGAGAAGGACTTTTTAAGCATTCCTGAAAACCAGAAGCCAAAAGGAAAAGATTGATAATGTGACTACAAAGTCAAAGGTAAATGAGAAACTAGAAAATGACAGTTGTATCATTTGATGGATGAAGGAATAATTTCCATAATGGATCAGTAGCTCTTCTAAAGCAATAGGAAAATGACTAGCTGAGCAAGAGATATGAAAAGATAGCTTTTGAAAAAAGGAAATACAAAGCCCAAGTCAAAAAACAAGATACTCCAGACTTCCAGCCAAGATGGAGGTGTAGGTGGACACACTGTGCTTCCTCTCACAACCAAAATTAAGGACAACAAATATTTAGAAACAACAAAACGACCAGAACTGATAGAAAATTGAACTGTACAGAAGTCCAACAACCATTCATCCAGACTGGTAAGAGGGGCGGAGTCGCAGCAGGAAAAAGTGGAGGTGCGGACCTGGGCACGCAGGCAGCAGCGGCTGGCAGTTCCCAGGCGTGCAGGCGGCGGCTAGCAGACTCCAGGTGCACAGGCGGCAGCTAGTGGACCCCGGGCATGGGGTGGCAACAGTGCAGACCTGGTGAGGCCTTGCAAGGTGGCTGGCTGACCAGGTGGTCCCACATTCGTGCACAGAGAATACAGGTGAAGGAGAAGCGGCGAAGGGACTAGAATCCAAGAGAGAGTGGAGCAAGCGCCATTGTTCCCTCTCAGACCCCGCCCCCACATACAGCATCACAACTCAGTGACTGGGGTGCCCTGCACTGGGGAACACCTAAGGCTCCATCCCTGACTATGTAACAGCTGTGACCAGACCAAAAAAAAAAAAAACAACCACCACCACCACACACCAAAAATGGCTCAAATCCATTTTTGAAATGAACAAATGAAAGCCCCAGAGCCAATTCCTCTAAGTGACGAAGAGATAGCCAAACTATCAGATACACAGTTCAAAGCCCTGGTGATCAAGATGCTCACAGAATTGGTTGATTTTGCTCACAAATTAGATGAAATAATGCAGGCTACAATATGTGAAATCAAGGAAAACTCATGGGGAACCAATAGAGATGGGAGGAAAACTGGGACTCAAATCAATGGAGTGGACCAGAAGGAAGAAACAAACAACCAAACAGAAAACAAGGAAGAAATAAGAATTCAAAAAAATGAGGAGAGGCTTAGGAACCTCCGGGACATTGTTAAACGTCCCAACGTCCAAATTATAGGGGTACCAGAAGGGGAAGAAGAAGAGCAACAAGTGGAAAACTTATTTGAACAAATAATAAAGGAGAACTTCCCCAATCTGGCAAAACGAATAGACTTTGCTTTGTCTATTTGGAAGTTCAGGAAGCTGAGAGAGTCCCAAAGAAGTTGGACTCAAGGAGGAACACACCAAGGCACATCGTAATTACGTTAGCCAAGATTAAAATGAAGGAGAGAATTCTAGAAGCAGCAAGGGATAAGGGCACAGTCACCTAAAAGGAGTTCCCATCGGACTGTCAGCTGATTTCTCAAAAGAGACTTCCAGGCAAGAAGGGGCTGGAAAGAAGTATTTGAAGTCTTGAAAGGCAAGGACCTACATCCAAGATTGCTCTATCCAGCAAAGCTTTCATTTAGAATGGAAGGGAAGATAAAGTGCTTCTCAGATAAGGTCAAGTTCAAGGAGTTCATCATCACCAAGCCCTTATTATATGAAATGTTAAAGGGACTTATCAAAGAAAAAGAAAATAAAAAATATGACAGTAAAAAGACAACAAACTCACAGATATTAACAACCGCACCTAAAACAAAAGCAAACTAAGCAAACAACTCGAACAGGAATAGAACCACAGAAATGGAGATCACATGGAGGGTTGGCAACAGGGGAGTGGGAGGAGGAGAGAGGGGGAAAAGGTACAGAGAATAAGTAGCATAGACGGTGGGTAGAAAATAGGGGGAGGGCAAGAATAGTGTGGGAAAGGTAGAAGCTAAAGAACTTATGACACATGGACATGAACTAAAGGGGGGAAATGTGGGTGGGAGGGAGTGTGCAGGGTGGAGGAGGGCAATCATGGGGGAGAAATGGGACAACTGTAATAGCATAATCAATAAAATACATTAAAAAAAAACAAGGTACTCCACCTCAAATTAACGAAATGCGGACTAAAAGAGCTATGACGTCCCACCTGGTAGATTGGCAAAGATTATGAAGGTTTAAAATGCCCGCAGAGGCTATTAGAAACTCAGGCATTTTCCTTCAGTTCGCGTATTCACGCAGCACACGCTAACTGAGCCACGTCTGCGTTCCCGGCCTGATCTGGCAGCACAGATACCCGCCGGAGATACGGCGTGAACCAGGCCCCTGCCTCCGAGGATCCTCCGATCGGGCGGGGACAAATACAACGGGAAGCAAAGACAGCGTACTTGGGGGAATGGAGTGCAAGGTAAGGGGTACGTGACGGGGCGGCCGGGTGGTGACAAGCCATTGGAAACTTAAAACGGCGTGCGACCCACCCTACGTGCTAAAAGGCTCATCTGTCCAGTGAACAGGCCGCATCGGTGGAGAGGCGGCCGCTCCAGAGACTGCGTTGCGCGGGTGCCCGCGGGAGTCCGCGCCGCGGCGCCAGTGCTCCTGCGCAGACTGCGGTGGCCGCAGCCCATACCGCCCCGGGCGCTGCTTCGGTCGGAAGGGCGGAGGTCTGGCATTGGGGTTGATGCTGCTAAGACTGTAAATTCCTGGCGATAAAGACGGTTTGAGCCTCGGGGGAGCTAGGGTCGCGCCCAATCAGGATGCGAGGCAGGGCGGGCTGAGTGCCGCACAGACGTGCAGGCCGCGGGCGGAAGAGCCAGACACCGCCGGCGGGCTCGCGGCTCCCGGCAGCCAGGGCCCAGGGAGGCGCCCCGGTGGCGGGTGGGGGCCCGGGGTCAGATGCGTAATCTCCTTTCGGGTGAGATCATGCATTATTTTGCCACTAGAGCGACTTGTGGTATTTGTTGATTTGGGTGGAATCTATTTTATGAACATTTTATTTTTTTAAATACCACACTACTGCACAGAAACATAATTTCACCATTTAGGAGACCACCCTAAAGGGAAATGAAACCAAGTGAGAGTTCACGTGGTCCTGGATCAAGTACCTATTGTGACAGTGAGAAATCAGACTTCTGGGGGCGGGGGGCGGGGGGGGGATGCAGCAGATACTTCTGGGGAAGAAAAAAAGTCCTTAAATTGACTTTCAGCGATTAGTCAAAGCGCATAGTCATGAAAACGTAGCGTGTCTGTGTAGAAATTGAGCTGAATAGCATGTCTTAGTGGTCTTGATATCAAATGTGGGTCGTCCAAACATCATACAAAACACAGCTGTGAAGCATTTATTGAGCCCCTATCTCGTATGGAGTATTGTGTGAGTTTTCTCTTTTAATATAGCCAGACGAACCTCTCTACAACTGTAGCAATTCAAAGTTTAGTCACAGTAGGGTTAAAACGTACGCTTCAACATTTTTTAAATTAAAACAATTAAATCAGCGGATGTACGAGAGTCTTTTCCCACGAGAATACAGAACATTGGTCCAAATTCTTCATTAATCTATGGGGATATCTCATACATTTTGATCATAGTTTTGTTGGTTGTTTTTTTTTCCCTCTCTCTATATCCTTCAAAAAAAAATGCAGGTTTTTTTAAGGTAGTTTGGGATTCTGTGTTAGACTTAAAAGCAAAGGGAGTATCTTCTCCTTGCGAGCCCTGGCCCCTTTCCCATCAGGCCATTCAGCGCGATTATGGGATGTAATGCTGCTGAGTTAGTAGGCCAGGAGGCAGAGGCGCCTTATCTCCCTGAAGGGGTGGGGGGTGCAGGCTTGTCATTGCTCCACAGAACTGGAGCCTTTTGACAACCAAAGGAGGGGGGAGAGCCCAGGGCTGGGGGCATGCCTATAATTCTTCCTTACCTCTTTGGTGTTTGTTTGTTTGTTTGTTTGTTTGGTTTTACTTCTTCCAGGGGCACAAAGCCACGGGGTCGGGGGGGCGGTATGAATTCAACCCCATGCATAGTTACACAGAAAGACATGCTGCTGGAGGGGGGTGGAGGAGGAGCATTCCGTCGGAGTCCTAAGGAAAACCTTGACTAGAATGTGCAAAACGTGCCGGCTGTAAAAGCTGGACGAATCCTTGTGTTCTGCGAAGAGTGGAAAGTGTGTATTTTTACCTCGAGTAGGTAGCCAGGGGACATTTTGAATTTAAAATGCCTCTGCACCTTGAAAGCTGAGTCAATTCACAGCGTATGACGCCTCTTACAAAATGTGTTCAAGACCCTTGTGGTTGGTGATTCCCGTGTTTTGTGTCCCTGTGAAGTACTGAAGTGTAAAGTGCCAGGATTACCTGATAATTCACCACGACTTGAGAAGAGCTGACAAAAGAGTTCTTTTATTGACTTTGTGAATTAAGAACCTGGTATTTCAGCTCGCTTGGCGGAGTGCCCTTCTGTGACAATTATTTCCTTCTGGAACAATTAGTGCATGTTTTATGGATACTTGCATTGAACTGGGTGACTCACAGGCATTCCCAAAGGAATTTTAAGTTAAAATATCACTTAGATGTAATTACCTTTTGTCACCATTGTTGTCCACATTAATTCAGATTAGGTGATCCAGTTAAACATTACCTGCAGGGAAAAAGGTGGTCTCTGAGTTTTAAAACTCCCAAGGTGAACAAGGGGAAAAATGTGTTCCGAACCGTATCAGAAGTTAAGAAAACACTGTGAAACATGTTCACTTATTTTCAACGTTCTCTCCTTAGAAATCCACACCAGAATAAAAGTCTCCCTGGGAAGGTGTCCTGTGCTTGGGACCCCTTGTCCCCAGGCAGGCCCCCTCCCGGGCCCTGGGGCAGGGGCAGGGGCCTCCTCTCCACTCCCTAGGCTGCCGGAACGCTGTTTTGGGAGGGGCCCGCCCCTCTCCACCCCGCTCTGTCAGACCTTCTCCAGGGGCCTGTCTCAGGACCAGGGCCCTGCGCCTCCACACTGCACGGGGGCCTCCCCTGCCCGCCCCTCCCCACCAAGGCTTGGGGATCTGAGTGGGCGGGGCGGCCTCAGAGTCTGCCCTTTACTGCAGGACGCCCCCGCCCCGTGCCCACCTGCACGCACAGAGAGTGGGGCGCCCAGCTTCCCCTGTCGTCCGTGAGCTCCCCAGCATTCAGGCCCGTCCCAGTTCTGTGTTTCCCGAGGACAGCCTCTGCCTGTGTCCTGTTGTCCTGACTCGCAGCACGCCTTGGGGGCCAGGCCGCTCCTCATGGCCCCGTGTAGAACCCTGCATCCAGCAGGTGTTCAGAGCTGTCTCTGATGACAGCAATGATGATAAAAAGGGAAAAGATACAAAAACTTTCCTACTTTTCTTATCAGTTACTGCGGGGCGATGATTGCTATCTAATGAAGGAACTCATTTGTCCACCTTCCCAAATGTTGCTGCGATGATCACGTTGGAGTATTTCTAAAACAGAAGGGGGAAACGGGCATAACTTTCGCCCCCGGTGCACCTCTCGCCTCCCCAGACACCCACACAGTGTGCCGGGCGCCGTTCTGAGCCCTGCACGCAAATCGCCTCTTGTAATCCTCTGAGCGACCCTACGATGTGGTTCTGTGTCATCGCACAAATAAGGACCCTGAGACCCTCTGGTCCCAGGCAGCCTAGTCCCCCAGCATCTGTGGTCTTCACCAGCTTGCAGCCTCTCGAAGGCCTGAACCCCTGGTGATGTCAGTTTGGGAAGAAGAAAACAGCAGCCTTTATGACTGCAGTGTACCCTCACCCCTCCAACCTCCACCCCAAACCTGTTTGTCCTCTACACCCCTCATTACGGCACCATTTGCCTAATCACCCAAGCCGTAAATCCCAGGCCCTCTCTGTCTGTCACCCCCAACATCTCATCCGTCACTCACCCTGACAGTTCCACCACCAGGCGCTCCTTTGGCAGGTCTCCAGTCCTCCGAAGGCATCGTCACAGCCCAGCTCAGGCCCTTGTCACGTCCCTCCTGGTGGGTGGCGAGAGCTCTCTCCTTCCCAGGTGTGTGTCCTGCCACGGATTTTCCACAAATAGAGCTAATAGCACCGTGAGGCTCAAAATCCTTCTGCCATCGCCAACAGCCAAGGGCTTGGCCGGGGAGGCCGCCTCCCTTACCCCTGTTCCCTCAGTCTCAGGCAAGGGGCACCCAGATGAGCCATGACGTCTCACCTGCAGGGGCCTGTGCCCACGCTGTAGGCTCTGTTGGAAATGCCCCCCCCCCTTTTCTCAGGAGATCCCATGTTCTCCCTTTGCAACCCTGCGTTTCCCGCCTCTTCCCCCTTCGCCCCCCCAGCAGAAGCCATCACTCCCGAGGCACTCAGCCCGCACGCACCTCGCCTAGGGCCCAACAGACAGCGAGGGTACTGGTGTGCCCGGCCTCCAGGTCTAGCACTGGGGCGCCGGGCCGAGGTTCAGCCGTGTGTGTGTGTGTGTGTGTGTGTACATCCAGAGGCTGGGGGAGAGGGGGCTAGGTTTTGAGCTTCAGAAGCATGAGACCTTATTTGAACAATAGAATTCACAAAGATAGGCCACACGCCAAAGGGGACGCGTATCTAGGGCACTGCGCACGTCTAATCTGTAATAACGAGATGTGTTAAATTCCACCTACCACCATGGCTGGTCAGAAACTTTCCAGGCCCCCGTCCTGTGCCTTTTCAGGGAGCTGCCTGTACGTCCGTCCTGCTTTATGAAGGACCAGAGACGTACTAACGAGCATTTGTGTGCGTGCGTGCACGTGTGTGTGTGTGTGCTTTGCCCGGTCCTCTACCCACATGTTCAAAGTCCTCTGAGTTCCAGCCTCAGCATCTGCACCTGCTGATCCCCACAGGGCGGCCTCAGAGCAGAGTCGCTTGGAGTTTCGGGAACACCTCAAGGAGTTTTTGTAAAAGGCTGAAGGATACCTGAGCAAGTAACATGCATCTCCCTCCGGTCCCAAAGGAACTCAGCTGTCGTGGAGCCCACACCCCCCTCGGACGGAGCACGCAGCTGTCCCCTGCCCTCGTGAAAACGCTACTGCCACTTCTTGTCTGCCTTGGTGCTGCCACAAAATTCTCCTGATCTGTCCCTTCCTCGTTTCCAGTGACCAGCTTCTCCCTTTCCAATCATCACCAACAGGAGTAACGCAAAACCAATACAAAAGTGAGTAGAAAAATACCCAAATTTCAGGAAAAGGAAACTCTCCGCTGGGGAAGGATTGCTCTAGTGAAATGTCAACTTGGGGCGAGCAATTTAGATCCCTCTTTGCCGGTTTTCTCGGTAAAGCGAGGATAACAACGCAGCAATTTTAAGTGGACAGTATTTTATAATGGCGATATCTCACCACTAGTGCCGTTTTCTTCAAAGAGGAAACTGTGCAGGCAGAGCCCTGGCCTCCCAGCTCCCACGTCTGGGGTGTTTTCTTGAAGGGGCGTCGTGGCCCCGCCCCGCTGCCGGGCCACAGGCGATGGAAGTTTACTGGAGGTTAAGGCCAGTGTGCGGGGCCACCGGCTTTCTGGCAGCCGTGTTGCAACTGTTGAGCCTTCACCAAATGATGCATCTACAGTGAGGCCACAGGAAAAGAATGCGAGCCAGCCAGAGGGTGCCACCCACCTGACATTGCTGCTTCTGCCTGCTTTCCACACCAGGGACCGCCCGGATTGCACCCCAGGTGCTCCGCAAGCCTCGCCTGGGACTGCCGACCCCCTGGCCTGACGGGCCGGCATGGTGGGGACGGGGCGAAGCCCCCGCCAGCCAGCCAGCGCGTGCATGGCGAGTCCACTAAAGACGCTTGAAAATGGAGCGCATGCGCAGGGACGCCAGACCGCGGAGAGCCCGGTTCTCCGCGTTTGAGAATCAGAGGACAATCAAATGCCGCCTCGCGCGGCAGATGTTGTCGCTAGGAAGCCCCAGCCCTGGCTCTGCCACATTTAAAGCACCCAGGCTGCTCAATAAGAGGCCACAGGCTAAGCCCAGAATATCAGGCAGAAAGGCTCACGTGCGGGCAGTCCCACTACTCAGGGATGTATGGGATTCAGAAGCAAGAGTCCGGAGTCATGTCCTGAATTTACCGGCTCTGAGGCTTTGCATGAGATCTCTCAGGACCGCACTTCTTCATCCACCGGGTGGGCACAACCCTGTCGACCCCAAGGGGTTGCAAGAATCAAAGGAGCTCAGAAATGGGATCGGAGGAAGGTTCATATCATCACCACGTCGAAGAACATCAGTTGCTGACCCTCTATAGTATGTTTATCCCTGTGCCAGATGGGGGGGGGTTGGCACGAGACATAGTTTCTCTTCCTTGCAGTAAGGAAAAATGGGGAGACGACGCATTTAATATTTACTGAGCTCCAATGGGTCTGGCACTGTTTGAGACATTTCACGGAACAAAACAAACGCACAAACAAATCCACTGGCGATAGGAGTTATTATCCCATAGTTCCCAGCTGAGGAAACTGAGGCACAGAGGCTGAATAACTTTCTTGAGTCACAGAGCTGCGAGGCGAGGGCGGAGACGCCACACTGTCCCTTCCACACCCCATGTCTCCGGAGTGGAAGACTCTCGTGTGACAGCCGGCACGCCGGGCAGCGCGACACGAGGTGGCTCTGGCCAGCTGGGCGGGCCGGCCTTGGAGGACGGGCGTGGAGGCTGCTGTTCTGTGGATGCCCCTTCAGTACAGGCCGCCTCGTCGGGGCCAGGGCCCTGCCGATGGCTGCTCGGGTTGGGGTTAGGTCGCGTGCCAACCTGGGAGCCCTTGGAGGGAGTGGACAGGGCTCCCGCCCTCCTAATCTCTAGAGAGGATGGAGGCAAGCTACAGTGTGAGGTTCAACGCCATTGTCCCCGTTACCGCCACCGAGCTTGGCCTTGGTGTCTCCGCGCACAGCTGGGGAAACGGACGCCTGGCCTCAAACTAGCAGGCAGAGCTGAGATCCGACTCCCGGCCCGATCGACTTCAAGTCGTTCTCCTAATCTCACGCAGAACAGAATTAACCAAACGGCAGAGCCACTTGTGATGAGAGGCTTAATAAAGGGCTAGCGGAGTGCTGGGGTGGGGGGTGCAATTCGGGTGGGATGGGGCAGGTTCCTGCAGGAGACGGCAGCAGGGGTTGGCCTTGTAAGAAGGTGCAGGAGTGGGGCGTGGGGGGAGTGGAGGGACGGCCCAGCAACCAGGGGTCTGAGACCGCAGGATGTGTTCAGGGGACCCTGCGACGGGGCCCGAGACACTGGGGGCTTTTCACTGGGACATAAAATTGGAAATGGGTGTTGGGCCAGATGGAGAAGGCACTTCGGGGCCAGGCTAAGGAGCTTCGGTCCGTAAATTGGGGGTGGTTAGTGTCAGAACTACTCTGAGCTACCACTCTCGGAGCCATAGGACATTGGGCCTGGAAGGGACCGGATGACCTGTCCAGCTCCTCCTTTCTCTGAGGCCCAGAGAGAAAGGACTCAGTGGAGGTCACCCTGTGGGTGGGTCAGTGGAACCTGGGCTGGAATCCAGGTCTGTGTCTCTATTTACTCGCCCTCCCTGGCCTCTTCACTTCCACAGTCTGCTAAGACCCCCTGGACCCCCACCAGGGAGGCCTCTGAAATCAGTCCCCACGCTGGGGAGGGGGTGGCCCCTCAGGCAGTCTGCTCCCCCACTGGTAGCAGTCTCAGTGCGGCAGCCTTTTGGGAAACCGTTTGGGAAGATCCATAAAAGCTGCAACTGTGAGTACCTTTCTCACGGCAGCTTCGGGTCCCGGCTTACCCCACGGCTACCCTCGATCACGGGTGCCAAGTGCATAGTCAGGGGGCTCCCTGTTACTGGCTGTTCGTAGTTACAGCAAACTGGGGAGAAGGACCTTCACTGCTCACCAACAGAGTCTAGCTAAGTCATCATACACCAACACGAAGAAATGATATGCAGCCATTTTTTTTAGAAAAAGACTATTTATTTTTAGAGAGACCAAGAGAAACATCAATGTGTGGTTGCCTCTTACATGCCCCGTACTGGGGACCTGGCCCCGCAACCCAGGCATGTGCCCGGACTGGGAATCGCACCCATGACCCTTCGGTTTGCAGGCCGGCACTCAATCCACTGAGCCATACCAGCTGGGGTGTTTTTGTAAGTGCAGTAGTTGTTTCTGTGCTGGGGTGGAAAATGGTTAAGACATAGGAAGTGAAGTGAGCAAGCTGAGAAGTTGCACAGTGTGAGTTCCATTTGTGTGAGAAAATAAAACATCTGTATGCTTGTAGATACACAGGAAATATCTGGAAAGACACACAAACTGTTAACGCTGGCTGGCTGGGGTGAGGGGAGGGGTGGGGGGACTCTGCTCTACACCTTGGGTGGTTTCAAATTTCTTGCTTTCTTGTCTTTCTTCCTTTTCTCCCCTTTACTTCTCCCTCTTTCTTTTTGCTTTAAAAAATAAAACTATGAGCATGTATTATTTTTATAATTTAAAAAATAGTAAGAAAAATAAAAATAATGCCAACACCTCATAGGCATAGACTTTAACTTGTTTTAGAGAGCATTTAGAGACATCCTAAATAAGCCTATATTCACTTTACAAGGTAGACCATTTTATTTTTAAGTTAACACACGTAAAGTCTAATAACCTTGGGTCCTTACGGCTCTTGTTTTTGGTTTTATGGTTTGCTATTTATTCATTCATCCCATATTGATTTTGTGCCTTTGTATATCAGGCACGAGGTTGTTGGTCTTCTGCAGCAAGAAGGTCACACCGTAAATCACTCCCAGATATGGTACAGGAGGGAGGAAGGAGACCAAAGCGGAACAGACACCCACAAAGGAACGTACCCACTCAGTGGACATGTACTGGATGTTTTCTGTGTGTACCAGGAGGCTGGGACATTAACGTGAAAGCGTACAATCCCTGACCTCCCCTGAAAAGTTCCCACTATAGTGGAGACCAACAGAGAATCTCATGTCACCAACAGGATGTGGTAAAGGTGGTACAAGCTCTCTGGGGGAATGGGGAGTCCTGCTGAGTCTGGCAGGTTGAATGGAGCTTGCGGGCAGGAAGAGGAGGAGTAAGGAACTGGGGGTGGGGAGGCGCTGCACCCTGAGCAGCTCCGGAAGGAGCGGAATTGCAAAAGTGCAGATTGGGCTGTTCCTTTCTAGGCCCTGCTAAGGAGCTGGAGCTTCATTTTGAGTGTAACAGGGCGACATGACCTGAAGTTTGGAATTTAGAAAGGTTACTCTGGCCACACCCAGAGGTGGGTCAGAGGAAGAAGAGGGAGAACATTGTTTCCCAACTGGAGTCACTTCGGCAGCCTAACTCTGAGGATTTGCACTGTACCTGTGGACCACCTGTCCTATTTATTGAACATTTTTCTTGAAAGAGATCATTTAAAAATATAGCTTATTTAAACAAACAGAAAGAAAAAACAGTGAATTAGAAAAAGAGCAGGCTCCATGCTCCAGCGTTGTGCCCAGGCTTAGGGACAGGAACTGAAAATGGCAGGAGGGGACAGTGAGAAGGGTCTGTGCTTGCTGATTTAGGTCCCAAGGGGCCTGGAGGACCGGGAGCAGGAAGCTGTCGCAGTAGAGGAGGGACAGCTGGAGCTGAGTAAAGGCCCCAGCGGCCTCCATGTTGCTAAATCCTCACTTAGTTGGCCTCCGGGCAGCCTGCGAGCCGCTGACCACACCTTTCTCCTGTCTCGCTTTCTCCTCTCGGCGTCGACTTTTCTCCTACATCGGTGACTCCCCCCCTCCATCGCTGCTGCTGCTGCTGCTGGATCCTCCTCTTCCAGCCTCTCTGCCTTAGTCCTGTTCTGTGGTCCCTCGCTGTGGTGGGGAGCCATCCCATGTACAGGCTTTCGGTACAGTCTCTAAGCCGATGTCTCCCATTCACCCATTCAGCCCAGACGTCTCCGCTGCACCCCAGACTCACGATCCACCATCTGCTGATACAGCCACCTGGATCTCTAATAAAAATCCCGAGTTTACGTCCAGAACGGGACTCCTGACCACCCCTAGCCCTACGCCTGCCATCTTCCCACCTCAAAAATGGCAAATCATTCCTTCCAGCTTTCGACTGAAAACCTTAGAGTTGTCCCAACTCTCTTGTTTTTCTTGTGCTCCATATCCGATTTTCAGGATATCTTGTTGGTTCTACCTTCAGAAGAGATCCAGAATTTGACTCCTTCTCACCACTCCATTTTCCCACCCCAGGCCAAGCTACCATCATTATCTTTGGCCTTTGTCCACCCACCACCCAGCAGCCAGATTACTTAAGACAGGAATGATATCACATCCCTGCCTGAATCCAAACCTTCGGATTCTGCCCCACCTCCCTCGGTGAAAACCAGTCCACACGCAGGCCTACCCCGGCCCTGGGCCGCTATTCACTGCCCCCACCGGCAGCAAGGACACGCCACTCTCCGCCCCTTCTCCCCCACTTCCCCGACGACTCTCTTCTTCAAGTCTCTCACCCTGACTCCACCCCATGTTCCCCAGCTGCCTGCTCTTTCTCCCGTAGAACTTGCCCCTTTCTGACCTACCATATAATTTACTTTTTAAAATGGTCTGTTTCCCCAAGTCAGAGGATGCCGGAGCAAGACAGGGATTTTGTTGGTTTGTTCACTGGCTTATCCCCAGCTTCTAGATCAGTGCCTGGCACATAGTAGGTCTGTTCATAAAAATCCGTGGAATGGGCAGACCCTGGATAAGAAGGGTCTTACCTTCAGAAAGGACCACGGGGACTGCGGTAGGGGTGGAAGGGGCAGAGGGGTAAGAGAGGCTGAGCCTGAGGATGGAGCGCTGGAGGGGAGGTTGAGGGTTAGGGGTTGAAGACCAGATGGGGGTTCTAAGGCTAAGGGGGAAAAGCCGGAGGCCTCCTAAGTACACGCGGCCTGAGAGGGGACAGAAGGCGGTCGGGGCGCTTTAGAGATTTCAGAAGGGAAGGTGCCCGAGGCAGCTGAGCCGCGGGTAGCAACTGCGGGTCGGGAGTCTCCAACGCCGGGCAGCGAGCGGAGGGCATGGGTGGGCGGCGGCGAAAGAAGAGCGCCCAGCGCCCGGGAAGGCGGCGCCCAAGCACGACCCATTCCGTAGGTGGGCGGCGGAGGGCGCGACGGCAACCCAGAGCAGAGACACAGCGCCCAGCCGCCCTCGCGTGGGTGCACGGCGGCCCGCCTAAGGGCGTCAGGTGGGCGCCAGGAGCATCGCGAGCGCGCCAGGAGCATCGCGAGCACGCCAGGCGGCCGCGCAGGGGGCCACCGGCGCCGGGCGCACCACACCGAGGCGGATACTTTCCCCGCCCCGCCATTCGGTACTGTCGCCCCGGTCTCGGTACCCCGCGCGCCGGCCAATCAGGAGGCGTTGCCTGCCCCCCGGCCGCGAGGCCCCGCCCCGAGCCGGCGCGTCGCCAGCCAATGGGCGGCGGAGCACAGGCGCCCAGTGAGCGCAGCCCGCGCGGACCGGCTCAGAGCGAGAAAAGCGAACCCAACCCGTCGGGGCCGCCGCTCCGGACCTGCCGCCGCCGCCGCCGCCGCCGCCTCCCCCCGGATCGGGTGTACTGTCCCAACCCGAAAGTCCAGTTTTGCGGCCCGGCAGCGGCGAACGAGCGCGATGACACAGGAGTACGACAAGTGAGTGGGGCGCCGGCGCGCGAGTCCGGCCCGGCTGCCCGGGCGGCCGCTGCCTGCCTGGCCGCCGCACCTGCCGCGAGGCCGGGCGGAGCGGGGACGGGCGGGCGCGATGCCGAGCGAGCGGGGGGTGCGCGTCCTGCGATCTGCTCTCTTCTCTGTCTGTCTGCGCTCCCCCCGCCTTTGTTCCACCGAAGGCCCCTGGGGGGGCCCTTGCTTTGGCAACTGGACTCCACAGAGTCCCCCTCCCCCGCCTCAGCGTCCTGGGCAGGGGGACCACCTCCGGGGCGCGCCCTCCTCTCTGCTCCCTGGGGGCCCTGGTGCGCGGAACGAGATTTGGGCGCCCCTCGAGGGCTGCGGCTCTACTCTCGGACTGCCCCTCGCCCCGGTGCTCCCACCGGAGCCATCGGTTGCTCTGCTCAGTGGAACTCTGGAGCCCCCTGCGACGCGCTGTGCGGCCGGACAGGTAGAGGTCTCCGGGTAATCTCGGCGCGCGGCCGTGTCCCCGGGCCGCCCGGGAGAACTTCCGAAAGAGAAATCCAGGCAAAAGTTGAAGTGCTGCGGGGTCCTGGCATTTTCTGTCCCTGGCTGGCCGTGTGAGTGAGCAACTCGCTGTAGGAGTTCCTTTGCCACTTGCATCATTGATGGTAATTACACCTACTGTAATTAAACACGCTCAGAGTATCCGGAGGACGAAACTTCGAAATCAGGGTGATACTCTTGAAAGTACTGGATTAATAATGTGCCTTTTGGAGTTTGTGATGAGAGAAACATCTTGATAAATAAGGTGGTAATGTAAGACGTTAATATTAGGGAACACTGGCTGAGGGATAGTTCTCTGTTTTCTTGGAAGCTTTCCTGTAAATATAAAATTGTCCAATCATTAAAAATGTATTTTTTAAAAAAGTAAATTGCAACAAACCAAATCAGTTTGTTTCAGCTCCGGGAGCCCAGGGTGGGTGGGCAGGTCCCCTCCCAGTTTTAGAGTTACTTGCCTGGGATCATTTTGTTGGTGTGCTCTTTCTCTGGTTGAGTAGGGTAGATGTTATGTACAGAATATCTCCAGTAGATTAATCTTCTGTTGTGGAATATGCAGCCGCATTACCTCTTGGAGTAAAGGCTTCCGGAATTCTTGGAGAGATCACTGAGGAATGGTCTAAGAGTCCCCCAGGGCAGTGATGAGCCTTCAGGGGCTAGCAACAGCCCATCACGTGAGGAAGGAGACAAAGGCAGCTGGTTTCGAGTTTATTTCTCAAAGGTGTAGTTTAGATAAGACAGCTTTCCAAAGCTAACATTTTGGTCTGAGGCACCCTTGGGAAATTGAAAGACCCCTTCAGGGTGATCACTAACAAAACGATTCGCAGAAAAATATTCTTTCCTGTTGCTTTGACGGGTCTGGGCCAGGGTTGGGGCTAGGCGTGGGAGACGGGAAGCTGAAAAACGAGCATTATGGGAATCGAATGAGCCAAGTGCTGTCATAATCTTGTGCAAGTAGCTATTACACTATTAATAACAGCTTAGCACCAACAAATCACCCCAGGTGCCTGCCACTGGCTCCTCGCTGTTGGGCTCTGCTGCTGGCGGTGCTGGGAGGACCCCTTTGTACATGTCGATGGACTTTTTTGATTTGAGACTTGTACAAATAGTTTTCATTTTTAAACAGACTGTCTCTTTTGAACAACGCGCTGTGTTTGTTTTGTGCTACAATAGCACGCCACCTCAAGACTACTTCTTGTACCAAATATAAGCTCCTATGACTTCATGCCTACACCTGAGGAGCACTGGCTTTGAACTAAGACTTAATTTTGACTGAGGTTACAGGAAGTTGTTGGATTCCCCCAACCCCTTCTTCAAAGATGTTCTCCATTTTTAGCCCTGGCTGGTGTAGCTCAGTGGATTGAGCGCGGGCCTGCGAACCGAAAGATCGCGGTTCGATTCCCAGTCAGGGCACATGCCTGGGTTGCCAGGCCAGTTCCCGTCAGGGGACATACAAGAGGCAACCGCACATTGATGTTTCTCTCCCTCTCTCCTTCCCTTCCCCTCTAAAGATAAATAAATAAAATCTAAAAGGAAAAAGGAAAGTCTTAATAAAAAAAAAAAAAAAAAAAAACAAAGATGTTCTCCATTTTTAAAAATCTGTATCTGTTTTTAAAGGGCCTGGTTGACTGCCAAACCCTAACCTTTGCTGATTACTTGCAAAGATAGTCGGTCTTTCTACATTCACTTTTAGAGGAGGTAGGTCACCTTTAGGCAGTTTACATATTTCATGCGTGTGTTGCAATGAGAACTGATCCTTAAATTTGCTTGTTGGAATAGTGATGATTCAGAGTAGTTCTGAACATTTACATTTTTTTCCTTAAAAAAAAAAAAAAAAACCGCTTCACTTTGCTGGAGTTGGTGTTCCACTTTTTCTTTATATTGACTTACTAAATAGAACCAACTGAACAGTTGTTGAGACTGTGTACATTGCAAGTTTTGGAATCAGTAGTGTTTGCTTTAATCTTTTAACTCAAATCTTCCGTAAGAGTTTACTAATGTCCATGGTGATTTTTCTGGATTTTTCCCACCAAAGGACAATGTTAAAATGAAACAGTTGTTCAGCGTGGAAAACTGGTAAAAGAGTTTTAAAAACGGGTTCCCCCCTCCTATTTGCTTACAAATCCTTTTGTTCGGCGTCTTCATTTATTGTTGTAGATTCTTCAGTGTTTATCTCTAAGATACACAGTGGGCTCCTCTGCCAGAAAGTTGTGCGTGCTCATTGATTTACAGTCCCCCGCGGCCACATTCCATGCTCAATCTGCTGGTAATCAGTAGAATATTCTAACTTTCTCACATACCCTGGAGGGTAAATGAAGTGGCCCTCTTCTCAATCTGCCCGCCCCCTCCTCCTCTGCGCCCGTGTGCAGGCAGGAGGAAGAGGGAAGCGACATGTAGCAGCATGATGGCTGAGCCGGGGCCCTCCCTGAGAGGACCCCGTCCTGGCTGCCTGGGGTTGGGGAGACTGCGGGCGCTGCTTGGCCTTGCTTCGCCCTTGTGTCTGCTTCTGCGAAGGGTGTGGATGGCCCGCGTTTTCTCGGAGCGTTGTCTTTTGGTTTTCTGCCCCCACCCCCGCCCTCGCCCACCCCCGCCACCCAGCAGTGTATCCTGGGTTCCCTGGGTAGTTGAACTGCAGGTTCGCTGGTTGCCTCAGTTCCTTGTATCTCACTGAGGGGCCCCTGGCCCGCCATCAGGGGGCCGGCTTCTGGTCTTGTCATAATTTACCGTACAGGGCCATTGGGGAAACAATGGCAGTTTTATTGCAACATCGTGAGTCGGTGCTTTAAAAATTAGCTGACGATGCCTTGCAGTGGAAGAGCCTAACGTAAGTATTTGTCTTTTCTCCGAAGCAAACGGCCAGTGTTGGTTCTTCAGAATGAAGCGCTTTACCCGCAGCGGCGCTCCTACACGAGCGAGGACGAAGCCTGGAAGTCCTTCCTGGAAAACCCTCTCACCGCAGCGACCAAGGCGATGATGAGCATCAACGGGGACGAGGACAGCGCGGCCGCGCTGGGCCTGCTCTACGACTACTACAAGGTGGGTCTGCCTGCCCCGCAGACGGCGGTCCCCCCGCACTTGATCCGACCGACCGCACGGAAAACAGTAATTTGCTGGGAGAGGGTAATGCGAGTTGCTTCTGTAGTGACTATAATAGTTTAATGAGTACTTTGAATCACTGTGGTTCAAAGCTAAAAAATCTACGATCATAGAATCAAAGGGCTGTCTTTGAAACGTGGGGAGTAGCCAGCGGCTGGCTCCAGGTGAAAGGTGAAGCTCCCGTAAAAGAAGCCGGTCGCTGTGTCCCGTGGAGCCCGGACGGTTGCCCGAAGGTGGTCCTTCGCGCCATCAGGGCGCGGTGGTTCGTCCCTGGGTAGTCAGAGCGATGGCCTTTTCCCTAAACGGTACTGTCGAGCCTTTGCTTTGATTTGACTGGAGGATTCATGGAAAACAAACCAACCTTATTTTTCAGTCTTGGACTTTCTAGTTCTGAGATCAGGATACAGTTTGCTGCCTGTGTCTAGAGATCTGGGTGAGTCTTAATTAAATATAGTCTGTCCCCTGCCTGGAGTTTTACGTGGTGTCCACGGACACGACGCCACTGACTCGCGTCATCGTCACTGTCCTGGCAGCACTTGCTCCCACGCACTGACTGCCGGTGCTGCGCTGGGCCCAGTCACAGTGCGCGTGTCACTTCCGCCGCCTCCAGAGTCCCTGCGGAGTCCGTGGTGGTACCGCTCGTTTGCCGATGGGAGGAGTCACGTTCCGTGGCTGCGCAGCGGGTGCGTGTTGCAGCCAGGATCTCAGGCCTGGTCTGGCGCGTGCCCGAGCCGTCGCCTCGGCCGTGCTGAGCATCGGCTGCGGGCTGCGCTTTGCTTGCTGGACGCGCTGCGGCAGCTCCTCGTTCTGACCAGCAGCCGATACGGGAAGATGGCTCCGTATTCCAGTTCATTTTGTCATCTTTTTGTTTTTAAAACTCCCGCCCCTGTAGAAGACTTAGAGTAACAGGACAATTAACTCCTTAATACTCTCACCTAGATCAGGGGTGTCAAACTCATTTTCACCAGGGTCCCATCAGCCTCGCGGTTGCCTCAAAGGGCTGAATGTAATTTCAACTCCTTAGCAGTTAAGGGTAGTTACATTTATACGGTCCTGAAATTATTTCGGCCCTTTGAAGGCAACCACAAGGCTGATGTGGCCCCCGGTGAAAATGAGTTTGACACCCCTGAGTCCTAGACCAACCAGCTGCCTGCGTTATGTTACGTCCTGGCTCTGTGTTCTTTCCTGAATACGAGAAATACAGAAGGAAAAAAGCAAAGAAGGTAGTTAGGATGAGACCTAAACGAAAGGCTTAATTATTTTCTGATAGGAGGTCTTGTGGTCAGCTTGTGTTTCAGAGAGTGAGGTATCTTTTTTCTTTTTTAACATGAACAGAAACTTGTATCGTAGCTAATGATGCTGGAAGAGACCCTTGTCTGGGAAGTGCAGCTGCTAAAGTTCCTTTGAAGTGGAACTTATTATATAATCTGTTCTCTTTATGGCTCGTTTTATTAACTCAGTGTAAAAACCCTAAGTTCCTAAGTATCAATTATGAAGTTTGAAGTTGCGTATTTATTTGTAACTGAAACTTTGGAGAGTGGGAGAAGACCCACACGGTCAGTGCCAGGAAGGTGACGTCATAACCCTGACTGCGGTGGCTCTGTGTGGGTTTCCAACGGAGGGTCCTGGAGGTGTTTTACATCATAGGAGGAGATAGATTTTCGTGTCTGTTCATTAAAGGAGACAGAATCTTAGCAGTTCTTGACGTCAAGCTGCTTTTGAGAGGTGCAGGGGGGTTGTTTGTTTGTTTGTTTGTTGTTTTTAAATGACCAGGTTTTAAATGCTTCAGGTTTTTAGGTGCAACCATTAGTCATTTTCACGTAACACCCTCACTGAAGCTTTAAAAGCACATCATTCATACGTGAAACGGTACTTTTCCCTTCTTTACGGGTAAAATAAGAAGGTGGGACTGGGATTCCTGCACACACATTGAAAACCAGTCTCACACCCCGTGGCAGCTTTGGAGGCCGCACTGGGGATAGGCTCGGCGGGGCAGGGGTCTGCAGCGCGCCCCGCGGTGCCCGCCTGCCTTCGCCTCCCGCGCAGAGAAGAGCGGGGTCCGAGGAGGGGCAGAGCCGCCTGAATTCAATTTGTCCTTTGCATCGTGGACCGTGCGAATTCTGCAGTGTCTAGAGAAAGGGATCCCTGGAGCCGGCATCTGGGTCTCGGGAACGCACTGTTCACATGGCCGATCCTTGCGACCGTGCATTCGGTCTGGAAGGAGGGGTGGCCGAGAAGAGCAGCGAGAAGGTGGAGAGACCCCGTTGTGTTTCAGGAGCTCCTCGTCCATTGCCTCGCATAGACAAATGGGTAAAGCCAGGCCAGAGGTATTTCCTTTAAGAGATGAAACCCAGCCTCGAGCACAGAAGGTGTGCGAGGCCCCGAGTTTGTTTAGTTGAGTAGTAGCTGGTTTTTACGTTGCCACCTGGTGACCAGCCTGCCAGCTCTGCAGGGCAGACGCTGTCTCCTTCACCCTGTCCCCAGAGCCCAGTGTTCAGAGTCATTTAGTCGATGACACGAAGGCCTGGACTGGCCGGAAAGAACAGGCTGTATCTCGGCCCCCCTGCGTAAGGGTTAAATTACTGTCCTGTGTGTTACTGTCTAAGGTTCCCAGGGAGAGGAGGTCATCAGCAGCAAAGGTCGAGGTTGAGCACCCGGAGGCAGACCACAGCAAAAGGTAAGGTCCAGTGTCGAGCGTGAAATAGTTCTCTTGAAAAATGCCAGGTGTCTGAAAACACGACAGGAGTCTGTCCAGTGAAGAAGCGCCCGTGGAAGAGGTGGGTAAGTTGTGCGGGCCCCGAATATCTAAATTCAGATTTCCCTACCGATCTGCTGCTTACTCATCGTGATGATGCCGTTGCTCTGAGAAGGTGCCGGTTCCTTTAGACGCACTTGCCTTTTCTACAAAACAAAGCTTCAACTTTCTCCTCCTCCAAGGGGGTGTTTTTAGTAATAACATCAAGCTTATTTGCCTTTGATGTTCTGTTAAGGAGGGTGTGGCCTGCGGCAGTGGTGGGGTCCACTGGGAAACACCAAGTGAGTCCAGTACATTCAGCTGCATTTCAAATTCCTGTGGAAGTTACTTTTTGGATATTTCAGGTTAAAGCTCTCAAAAAATTAAGGTTTAAAAAAAAAAGGTTGAACTGTACCTTCATAGTTGCCCTGTGTTCTGTCAGTAATGAAGGAGTAAAATGTCGCTAAAGGATGAAGCGAAGGGTCGCCCAGAACCCCGCCACCCTGGCGGCGTGCATGGAGCGGGGGGGGGGGGGGGGGGGCGCTCACGCTCGGGTCCGCGGTCCCGTGCTGTGCTCGCCTGCCCAGGGAGGGCTGGGCAGTAAGCTTTCTCCTGCTTAATGGGCTTCCTACGTGTGTTCGTGTTGCTGTTTTAATCTTCACAATCGCCCTTTGGCGAAGGGCTTACGGTTTTTATCTTCTACTTTTTGTTACGGACATTTCAAACACAGCGAAAGTGGGGAAAGGACGGCAAGCCCCGCGGGCCGTTACCGGCCTCAGCGGTTACCAGCAGAATTCCTCTTGCTCCGTCCACTCTTCTGTCTTCTTCAACTTTTACACCGATTTCCTAAATTCCTTTTCGCTGGAGCATTTTGTTTTATTTTCTGTTGTTTGCTTTGAGCTGCCGATACGCGTTGCTTTGAGCCAAACGGCGACACGAGCTGGGGGTCAGGGTCCCGCGTGCTGCCCGGGAACCGGCTGCACGTCACGCGAAGGCTGTCCCGTGTCTGGTTTCCTACTGTTCCAGAGCCTCGGCGACCCACTTTCTGGGCAGTGTTCCCCTTTTTCTCTTTCCTTAGGAAACATTCCTGGGTGTGAATTTGAACAGTTTGACATTCTGTCAATCCTGAAATGTACTAAGTTGCCAAATTGCTTTTTTTCCTTAAAAGTATCAGCCTATATGATTTGAGGTGGCTTTGAAAATTTATTAATTTTACTCTAGACTAGACGTCCTCTTACATTGCCCAGGGTATTCATCAGAGCAAAGTAATTGTACGCAGACGTCTCTGCTGGTACAGTGTAGTCGTGGGCTTCCTTTCGGTGAAGGAGAAGGCCAGGCAGGCGTGAGTACTGGGAACAGCTCACACTTCTTGAGCCCCACGTGGCAGGGATAGTTGCACGCATTCGTTTCAGTGTCACCTCGTTCATCCTCATCGGAACCTTTCGAGGACAGACCCCATTATTGTCCCCATCTCGCAGATGAGCATGTCGTTACTAAGAGGTGAGTGACTTGCTCAAGGTCACACAGAATTTGAACCAGAGGAGCCTGACTTCGGAGTCTGGATAGGAGCCGCCTTTCTGGACTGACGCGACTAGCCGTGTTTGTAGCTTCAGGAGAATTCTAGGAGAATTTGGTAACGTTGTTGAGAGTAAAGTGTGACAGAGGAGAGCTCTCAGTTCTCGGTATTCAAATGAAATCTTAACGCTTTTGGATTTTATTGGCCTGTCACTGGGAAGCCTTCTCGTTCTCCGGCATCTGTGTCTGCAGTTTCTACCGCACACACCGTAATCCCGGCACAGGGCCCAACAGCCCAGTGCCATCGGGAAAATAAAAACCGTCGCCCTGGCTGGCCGGTTTAGTGTTTGGGGCATTGTCCCATGTACCCAAAGTTTGCGGGTTCAATTCCTGGTCAGGGCACATGCCTAGGCTGCACATTGGGTACCTGCTTTGGGGGCATGTACAGGAGGCAACTGATCGGTGTTTCTCTCACATGGATGTTTCTCCCCCCCCCCCCCAACCTTCCTCTCCCTCTAAAAGCAACGGGCATGTCCTCGGGTGAGGATTCAAAAACATAATTGTCGAAGAACTGTGTCAGCATTGAAAGAGTTTTATTTTTTTTTTCTTCTTAAAGAAATAGCATGCCTCATGTGATCGAGCAGCCGCTCATTTCCGCCGGAGAGAGCAGAGTGCAAGTGCTGAAAAACGTGCCGTTTAACATCGTCCTTCCCCATGGCAACCAGCTGGGCATCGATAAGAGAGGCCATCTAACAGTCCCTGATACGACGGTCACCGTCTCCATAGCAACGATGCCCACCCACACCATCAAAACGGAAACGCAGCCCCACAGCTTCGCTGTGGGGATCCCCCCGGCAGTGTACCACCCGGAGCCCGCCGAGCGCGTGCTGGTGTTTGACCGGAACCTCCATGCCGACCACTTCAGCTCCGGCGCTCAGCCCCCAAACGCTCAGAGGCGAACTCCGGACTCCACCTTCTCAGAGACCTTCAAGGAGGGCGTGCAGGAGGTACAGGAAGCAACAGCGTCTTCCTCAGATGGCTGTGTGTTTGTCTAAGTGTCGGGTTCCACCGCGTCCTCGTTATGTAAGCCTGAAACGCAGCCTGGAATGGGTGGATTAGGAACAAAAGTGGGATTTTGTTATAGAGAAAAGACCCATGGGTGGAAATTGTAAGCTAAACCTATAAAACCAGACATTATCATCAAGGGCACATGGCTAATCTTACCAGGAGCTGAGTTAACAGTTCACGATTTCAGCTAAGTGATTTGCTGGAGAAGGAGAAAGAGAGCCCCGTACGTAATTTTCTGTCAGCAACAGATACGTCCCCGTAGTCTGTTTTCGGCTTTTGTGCTGGACCAAAACAAGCTCAGGGCCCTGGCCGTGACCTAACGTGATTGGCCCTGTGTTTATTTGCTTGGCGTTTCTTGGTTGGTGGAACTGTCCTGGGAGGCAGGTGGGTCTCCCTCACAGGTGCGGGGGTGTGAAATTTACAAATGACCGCAAACGCTCCTGAGGGTTTTGTGGTGAGGAACACCTCGCTCAGGTCCAAGGTAGACACTGAAGATGCTTGAAACTGTTTAAGGATGGGGCAGGGGCGGGGGCGGGGGAGTGTCCCTCTGCTTACGAGGTCAGGAGTAGAGAAGTCGGTTCTCGCGGGCAGGTGCGCCCGTCCATCAGCCATGTGTGAACTTGGTGCCCTGTCTGAACGTGGCGCAGGGATGGTGCCGACTCCCAAAGTCAGGAGATTCTGGCTGCAGATTCTGGAATCGGACAGAATCAGGGTGTGTGGGAAAGACGGGAAGGGACCTGGGGGGGGAGCGCTTTGTGGGAGCGCTCGTGTAGGTGGTTTCAATTCAACTGTGTGGCATGTACAATAGCTTTAAAAAATTTTTTTTTGTTTTCATAGAGTTAAAATTTTTATTTGCAAATGAATGACAACAGAGGAGTGGGTTGCTGTCAGCCACGGGCTTTCTGCCGGGCCTGACGTTGGCCTGCAGCCAACCTGATGACCAGTTAACGAGTTGTGGCCCATTACATTGATATTGCAGGTTTTCTTCCCCTCGGACCTCACTCTGCGGATGCCTGGCATGAACTCAGAGGACTATGTTTTTGACAGTGTTTCTGGGTAATAGTTGCCTTTTCATTTGATTTTTACCTTTCGGCTTTAATGACTCAGTTCTCTTTTGCTAACTGGACACTGGAAATCAGCGGTGGCGTTAGCGGGCTCTCACCGGTGTCTCGCCACGGCAGCCGCACTGCGGGGCCTCGCCTGGCCGCACCCTCGGGCTCTGAGCTGTGCTTCTCGTTTCCTTCATTCCTGGTGTCGGGCTTTTTCTTTCTTTTGGTTTCTCTTTAGGTGATGGTCGTAGGATGGGACCTAAGAGAAGAGACGAGGGCGTTAAGTTAGATCTCTGAGGTCCCCAAAGTCTGTTTCCAAAAGTGTATAATTCTGTGAGCGTTTAAAAATGACATCAGGTGGATAAAGGCTTTTATTTTTCAGTGAGCCTCACTAATAAGAAAATTATCAAAGTCAACGTTTTTTCTGGCCTGATAGCTTCTTTTAAACCTCACAAAATAGTATCTCACACCGGGAGTATGAGGAGTTGCCAAATTAATAATAAGCACACCATATTGGGCCATGTATAATGCACACTTTTTTGCCCACATTTTTAAGGGGAAAAGTTAGGATGCGGATTCCACGTGGGTAGTACTGATCTGTCACCGGTACGTAAAATGTCTTGCTTGCTCCTCAAACTTGTAACTGAGTCATGGGGACATAAAGCACAACTCGAGGCGTGTAAATGACATCACGGCCACTTCGCACCGTGACAGAGGGTGGCAGCAGACTTTTCGTGGCAACCACTTCGTAAGGCGTACAAACGTGAAATCTCACCGCGTTCTATGCCTGACACCAATGCAGTGTTGCCCGCCAGCTGTACTTGTAATTCGGAACAGCTTTACGTTTCAGAATAAAAATTAGACGTGAAGCCAAAAAAAAAAAGAGAAATTTTTGCACTTTGTGTCCGTTCTTGTGTTCTGTAGTTATCTGTTACATAGAATTCCTTGTTCCACAATATGTTCAAAAATAAAATGCCAAAATTCCTTTATAATACAAAAAAAGTATCTCCAAATAAAAAATTGAATTAAAAAGTTAAAAGATTTTTTTTCCTGAAAGTTTGGGCCAAAAACGTGGACGTCCATTATGCGTGGCAAAATACGGCATAAAAACGCCTTCAGATTTTCTGGAAAGAGTTTAGGATGTCATTTGATAATTTTGTTTTATGCATTTTTTTACGTGTGTAAATTTTGAAGTAAAAAAAGTTTTATTTAAAGTGGAGGCTTTCGTGGGAATCAAGACTTCCCTTACAGCCCTGCCTCACGGTGGGCAAGTCACAAACCCACACGCCTTGGGGGCGCAGGCCGGGGCGGACTCTCTCTGCGGAGGGTGGTCGGATAGCACGGGTGCGGTCCTCGGGGCTCGGCGGCCTCCGATGCGGCTGCCCAGCTCGGCGGCCGCGGCACCAACGCACCGACGTGTGGGTGCGCGGGAGCAAAGGGCGCGGCTGGCCTGTACGGTTTCCCTTTTGTTTACAGAGATACACTTATTTATGAAAATGGGGGGGATTTGCTGAGCCCTGGTGATTAAACCACTTCAGGGGGCTGTAGGGATGGTGGGAGCAGAGTTTGGCGTGCTCTCTAAAGCCATTTAAATCACAGGCAAAAACAACCAGAAAGTGCTGTGCAGACCCGATCGAATCTAATCGGAGGGCTGCCAGCCACCTGTTTGCAGACGGGTTGCGCATCCGTGAGACTTCCTTTCACTTATCAGCGTTACATCCGTAACGTCCGTGGCCTCCGGACTTCGGATGGTTAGGCCCACTGCGTGGAATTTTCTCGTAGGCATTTTGCCGCCCCACATCTGTGAGGCTGGAGAGTTGCGTGTTGCTTAGATTATATTTCTCGTGGCAGAAGTAGCCAGCAGTCAGCTGGGGGTCTCGTGGCAGTCTGCTCTGGTCGCAGATCCACAGTCAAGCATTGCGAGATCGAGCCAGAGCACCCAGGAAGGTTCCGACGGAGCGGGCGACCCAGCTGTGAATATTTTTGTTCTTCAGGAACAACTTCGAGTACACGCTAGAAGCCTCCAAGTCGCTTCGACAGAAGCCGGGAGACAGCACCATGACCTACCTGAACAAAGGCCAGTTCTACCCGGTCACCTTGAAGGAAGTGAGCAGCAGCGAGGGGATCCACCACCCCATCAGCAAAGTGCGGGTAGGTCCTGCGCTCAGCGCTGCCCTCGGGGAGCACTGGCGGAGCTCAGCCTCCCTGGGTCCGAAGCAGACCTGAGTGACCTCGGGTGGCAGCTCTAAGCCCTGCCCGTGAAACCCGGCTGCGTCAGCGTTCCGAAGGCGCTGGCCCACGCTGGCCGTGTTGTGACGGACTGTCCTCTGCAGAGCGTGATCATGGTGGTGTTCGCGGAGGACAAGAGCAGGGAGGACCAGCTGAGGCACTGGAAGTACTGGCACTCCCGGCAGCACACGGCCAAGCAGAGGTGCATCGACATCGGTGAGGAGCCCGAGCCGGCGGCCTTCGCTCCCGGAGGCTCGGCGTCCCCTTCTCTAAATCCCATTGTTTTTGGCAGCGGCCAGCTTCCTGCCGAAAGCATTCGAATGCTTACGCCAGCTGCTGATCCGCTCCAAACGCTGTGGCTGGCCTCCAGGAGTCAGTGCTCCCAACAGAACTTCCCTCGGAGGGACAGGTGTCCGGTTCCCCCGCCCCGCCCCGCCCCACTGGCGGCTCTCCCTGTGCCGCTGGGGCCAGAGCTGCATGGCCAGCTCCCCTAAGAGTGTCCGCTTGCTAATCTGCAACTTTTTTGCAGGGTAACGTCTTTATGACATTCTGATTATTTGGAGACGGAAGTGAGGTAGAGGGAAAAACTGGGCTGATGGGCAGTGCCCTGGCAGGCTCCCCGCCTTCCCTGCGGAGCTGTCCGCTGGGCTCCTGCTCGGGACACGGACCGGAGGCCCCTCCCCCGGGGCCACAGCAGACCGCACAGATGCACAGCCAGCGAAGTGGCTTCGCGAACGGCCCTGTTCTCGCCGTGTATACAGTCCCCGTGCAAAACTGTCGTCCGTGTCATCGGGTGGCCCTTAACCTGAGTGTCGCCCCTTTTCTTTCCCTTTTGGAATGTTCGTGTTCTCCTTCAAAAGAATCGAAAGAACTGACTTGTACGCTTGGTTCTCTGGGCTAGCGTTTGGCCTTGGTACAGTTGTTTGACGCTCTGAGACCTAAATATCCTAAGTTTGGCATAATGAGATAAAATTAAATACACCTCAGCCTGCCTCTATTACAAAAGTTCTTTTTCTTTCCTTTTTAAGCTCCTTCCCACCCAACAGAATGTTAATTTAAGTGAACCACAGGTGATAATGCGACAAACCGAATCTTCCTGGGAGCTGCCATGATTCTGTGTCGGAATGAGAAATCACAAATGCTTTTTCTTTCTGTCCCTCCTGTAGCTGACTATAAAGAAAGCTTCAACACCATCAGTAACATCGAGGAGATTGCTTACAATGCCATTTCTTTCACTTGGGACATTAACGATGAAGCCAAGGTAGGTAATGAAGTCCGCAGACGCCGGTGCTGCCTGCGCTTTGCGGGTGGTGGGAGGAGCCTAGGGATTTGACAGCTGCTGGGTTGTACGGTTCCGCCTGTCTTCATTTCGTTGCCGAGGAACCGGGAGAACGGGCGTGGCCCAGAAGGTGGGGTAGAGCCATACATCGTGATGTGTGTGACGGGACAGGACTTTGGAGAAGAAATAGCTGCTATGTTCTTCCCATTCGTCGGTGCCAGCTGGATTTTTTACTTTCTCTCTTTCCGTTACTGCACATTTTCTGAAAGTACAGCGTTTTCCCAGATGTCCTGACACTGTCCTTCTCCCCTTCCTGTCCTCTCCTTCCTCCAGAAAGGACCATGTTTGTCCACACACCTTACTTAACACGTGAAGGGCAGTGGGCGAGCCGTCCGAGTGGGGCCACCAGCGGTGGGTGGAGCCTGCGCCCACTCGCCGTGTGGCCTGGGGTCTGGCTCCCCGTTCCGAGTGGACAGAATGCCTGTCCCCTGCCGGGCGGGTTGTTGGAGCAGTGCCCATAGCTGTGGGGGTGTTTCGGAAAGGCCCCGAAACACCAGTGTCGCAGGCAGCGGTCCGTTTCACGCTGCTACCTTCGAAGACGCACGCTTAAGATTCCTCCCCCACGGGCTTCTCCGATTCAGTGGTCGCTCGGATCGTTGGAATCTTTAGGACCCATTAAGAAAAGTTAAGCGTATTCTTTTTTATTTATTTATTTATTTTTAGAGGGGAAGGGTAGGAGAGAGGGAGAAGGAGAGAAATATCAATGTATGGTTGCCTCTTATGTGTCCCATGCTGGGAACTGGCCTGCAACCCAGGTATGTGCCCTGACTGGGAATCGAACCGCGATCCTTTGGTTCACAGGCCCGCGCTCAATCCACTGAGCTACACCAGCCAGGGCTAAGTTAAGCGTATTCTTAGCTCATTACTGCCTTTCCCTTTTAGTGGAATTCCTCTCTTCACTAAATGATTAGGGTTCAGGTATTTTTCTTTTTTGTTTAAGATTTTATTTATTTATTTTTGGAGATGGGAAGAGAGGGAGAGAAACATCAGTGTGTGGTTGCCTCTCATGTGCCCCGTACTGGGGACCTGGCAACCCAGGCATGTGCCCTGACTGGGAATCGAACTGGCGACCCTTTGGTTCACAGTCTGGTTGGTGCTCAAGCCACCGAGCCACACCAGCCGGGGCTCATTAGTTTAAATACACTGTATTAGATGCTAACTACTGCAGAACTCTTTTTTCGCTGCCTGGGATCCAGTTATATAGCTGGATTCTTGAGAGCCGTATCAAGTTCAACTACAGCTGCTTTCGCTGCCTGCTGTGGCCGTCATGTCTGAGGCAGCCGTGTGTCTGTGGGACCGAAGGGCGCAGCCCTGGGGTCCGCCCGCCTGTGAGGAAGCTGAAGGCACTGCGCTTGCTGAGCGCCTGGATCCTGGGCAGGTGTCCCAGGCCTCTCGGTCCCAAGCCGGGTACTTGGTTAAATAGCACGTTCACTGCGGGGAGCTACTAGGAGGAAACGCAGACTTCACTTCGTGTCATTGTTGCTGCAGTGATTTTGAAGTTAAATGTCATGGTAGGACTCAGTGTGCTGGCTGCGGACAGCCTCTATAAAGGAAGGCCTGGCCCTGTGCCCTCCCGGGACTGCTGTGCTTACGGCACACTAGGGAAATACAGCCGTTGGGGGCCCACTCGAGAGGCTGTGGGGGAGGTGAGCGAGACCACGGAAGTCCTGAGCGCACTCTCCCGACGGACGGACCGGTGACCTTGAGCCCGCCCTGGGGTTCACTGGCTTGCTCTTCTCCCCCTGTGTCCCTAGACAGGTAGGGAGGCAGCAGCGTTGTCAGGGCCAGTAAACACTTGTCAGGGTGCGTGGAGACCTTGGCAGCAGCGCCCAGCTCATGGGCGGGGCCCTTTGTTTGTTTGATGTGTCACCCGGGTGGGAGGGACGAAAGCCAAGATGACAGGTGGGGATAATGGCTGGTTTTGGTGTAAGGCCTTCAGCGTGCTCGTGGGCAAGGGAAATGTTGTTAAAGGCGTGTCTTGAGCAGCCTTAATAAGCGTCGTTAATTGTCGGAGGTAAATTCGGTTTCATTCGCCCTTCCAGACCCCCGTGCTGACTTGACTTGTCCGTGCCGTCCTGCTAGGGGCGGGGGCTGTGCCGGCTCTGAACGAGGCTCTGCCTCTTGGAGCTGGTGTCAGGCCCCCGTTTCAAGTGTGTGTTGGGACTGAGGGTCTGGCTGTTCGCGTTCCCTGGCCAGGCTGGTGCTTGCTGTTTTCACACTTCCCGAAACTGGGGCCGCGGGGCCGCTGGAGTGCGCGCTGTACGTGCAGGACCCCGGGCAGATTTTTTTCTGCTCCTGTTCCTGAAAGTATCCACCTTCTTGTTCTGATGTAGGATACGTTTGTGGGATTCTCAATCCCAGCTCGTTCTCCACAAACATGAGGGTTTATTGGAGATATTTGGCATCCCTCACACTTTTTTTTTTAAGATAACTAGTAGACCCTTTTGGCCACACCAGGATGAGGAAGCCCAGAATTCTGACCTGGTGTTGACCTCTGAACCCTCCAGCAGATTCTGCCCCCTTTGGCGGTGACTCTGTATTTCGAGGACACGTTGGGTTGGCTTATGTTCCATTCTGGGGAGAACACCATCAAGGCCAGACTCGCCTTACACTGTCCCCGGGTGCACCCTTCAGCATCCAGTCCTGTACCCGCTGCCACCACCGGGCTTGAGGAAGTAATGAAACTTGTAAAAAATCGTTAGTTTTCAGAGTGATGGCAGAGAAGGACATCGCTTAGAAAGGTGGAACTGTTTCGAAACCGTCCCCAGGCAGCAGGGCTGCTTGATTCATTCTTCTGTCCTCCACACGAAGCTGGGTTGCTGGGGCACTCGGGCATCTTTTGAAGAGTCAGGAACCTCTGGGCAAGTCACAGTCCAGTGTTTCAGTGTGGAATAGCCTCACCAGATTTCCCCCTCCTGATGTATAGCCGCGACGAGGTGGTTGTGGCAGGAAGAAGCGGTTCCCTCTGAGATGTTACCATTTGGTGGTCTGGCGCCAGCACTCGGAGTCTGTAAGCCAGGAGGGCACGCGTCCCTCTGGGGAGAGAGGACTGAGACGCGGGGGCCGCGGCCAGGAGGTGGGAGGAAGGCGAACGCGCACTTGGACTCCGCAGGTCTCCGCCGAGCCAGCTGTGCACCTGCCCCCGTTGCAGGAATCTGCGACTTTACCCGGCAAATACCTGCAGGCCTGCCCTGTCCACAGCCTTGCGCTGGGTCCAGGCTGACACACTCGTACTGTCTTCAGGTGCGTTGTGGGTGTATTACGTAGGCTTTCGTGAGCGAGCCTGGGATCCTAAATGTAACGCAGTGATGTGTGGAGACAAATAACTCGTAACTGAGATGATCTGTTCTGCTCATTTCCGGAGCCAAAACCCAGGGCGCAGTTCTGGATACGCTGCAGGTCTCAGCCTGGGGTTTAAGTTCTTGCTTGGATTGTAAGTCTGAGAGTTTACAACGGCGTGGAGATTTGGTTAGCGACGTGAAGTGAGGGCCTCTCGAAGCCTCGAGATCTAAAATAAATAGAGGAAAAAGCAGTTCCCGAGAGAGAGTGAGCTCTTTTGAACACCTGTCTTGCGCTGGGCACTGTGGCAGGAAACCTTGCCTGTGTTCACACCTGGCAAGGCCATGCTCCCTGCACGGGGCCCCCAGGAAGCCCTGGGCTCCGCAGACAGGCGCGTTGGGGTGAGGCCACCTGCAGAGGCAAGAATCGGCTGGACCTTGAAATGTGCAGAGCCTTCTCAACAGGGGAGCCTGTCTCAGCGCGTAAGGGTTCTGATCGGCAGAGTCGCACCATGGACTCAGTGGTAAAACGCCCGCCGTCGAAGGGCACTTTCGCTACCAGGAAGTAATTTTTCTTGATTGTTGGGTGAGTGATGTTTCACTACGGAGGAGTAGAAATGATAAACTGAAAGCAGCTGTGCGGACACCCAAGCCTGAGGGAGCCCTTCGCCCGGGGCAGCGCTGGTGGGAAAGGGCACCTGTCCACATGCAGGAGCCTGTCGGGTGACAGCTCGGCGACTCTTCAGTCCCCCGTGAGGGCCTGTGCCCTCGGTGAGTATTGGGAGAGCCTTTTAAAGAGGTAAATGACCCCAGGGGTGCAGAACGCCTAGCACGTCGCTGCCAGAGGTGACCTCTGAGTCCCTGCGCTGGCGCGAGGTCATGGCGCAGCGTTCTTTGACAGCAGAGAGCACCCCGGCAGCCCCGCGCCGCGCTCCTGCAGGAGCGCGCCCCGGAGAGCCTAGGTGTGGCGTCTCGGTTCGCTTTTTCGCCTTGTGCCTCCGTGGCTGAAAAGAAGCGGCAGATTTGGGCGTTCCTCCCGCAGGGCAGCTGCGGGGTCTGCACGCTTGTCTGTCTCCACCAGCCCTTGCGAAGGAAGCACTTAATTCACATCACCTGGGCTCTGTCGTGGGCAGGTGCAACCGCGCCTTTTCCTGGTGGCAGATCTTCTCTCTGGGGGTGACAGAGCGAGTTTCAACGCATGACCTGTGTCTTCGTGGCTGCTGTAGTTTTCGACCATCAGGGTGGTAGTTGGCCCGTGGCGAGGGCGTGGGGCAGGCACAGACGGGACGGCCTCGGCCGAGGGGGCCTCCTGCGTCGCCCCCTGGCTCCCCTGCCAGCTCTGAGCAGGACCCCCGGCCCCCGCAGGGCTGTCCTCTGAGCCAGACGCTTAGGGCGTGTCCTGCAGGGGCTCGTGTTGCAGAGGGAAAGCGATTGCAACTACGGAGCGCCGAGGCGCTTTACGGCAAGGGTTCCGTGTCTGGTGGCAGCGCTGTTGCGTCTGTCCCTTTGTGTCCTGTGGCAGAGCGCACGGGAGTCCCTGGGACGGCTGGCGGGGGCTCACAGAGTTCCTTCTGTCCGGCAGCGGTGACCGCCTGGTGACTGGGACCAGAGACTTGTTGTCCGTGCTTTTGGGATGCAGGTTACGAGTTTAATCCCGGTCTGTTGTTCTGTCTCCGCATGGTACCTGGACTTCGTTGTGAGAGTAGTTTTCAGTTTGCTTGGACCGAGTGCCTCGCTTGCACCTGCTGGGATTCCATTCCAGTGAAGCATCGGCCAAGTGCGCCCTTAAAACAAGGTGTTGCCGTGTGTGGTCGCATTGAGCAGGGACAGGTTTGGTTCGTTTCACAACTTGAGGTTCCAGCGTGAATGGGAGGGAGGAGGGAGAGAAGTGAGTCAAATATCTTACTTGCAGTTGCAATTCAGTGTAGGCAGGAGATTTAAAACAAAAGTGTACACTCCCTGGCCTCAATAGCACAAGAAGACTGGGAGCATCATCACCCATAAACCAAAGGAGGGAGACTTCAAGCCCGGGCAGACCCGAGGCTGAGTGGCTCAAGCGGGGTCGTCTGGCTTCCCTCCACCACCCCTAGGGAGCCTCAGGGTGGCCGTGGAAGCTTCCGGAATGACATTCATGCCTCTCCCAGGGTTGCTTTTCATGCAATTTAAAGAGACCTACTTGTCAAAGTAAAAAAATAATAAATGTTGGTGCCAGAACGATAGTCTAGTTCCTCACTGGAGTAAGTTTGATCAGCACTGGAGGTGACGGGACATTTTTCTTGATGGGAAGTTTGTGGAGACGGCCTTCCCTTAGCTGCTGGGGGGAAAAGTCTTCCCTTGGCAATTGGGAAGTTCGCTTTGAAAGCACTGTTCTGGGTCTGACTGTGAGAAAGGGTTCTCCCTGAAACTTTTTACTTTTTTTAGCAAGGTTTGTTAGGCGCTGGCTTGAAAGCATTTCCTAGAGTGTACGCTGGTGTCTAAGCAAGAGGCTCGCCCAGGCGTAAAATAAAATGCACTGCAGCCCAGGGGGCCTCGGACTCCGCAGGTAACAATAGCGCGCATTTATCGCTGCACACGCCTGAGGGCGAGGGCCGAGTGCACGGCGATTTTCATTGGACAAGGGAGACACTTGGCAGCGGAAGAAGCCCTGCTTTGGTCGTGAAACCTGCGTCTTGTGAAACAGGTTTGAAGCACCATATCCATTCAGCCACGATTTGTGCTGTTATTTGAATCAATCTTTCTTTCTCTTTCTTTCTTTCTTTCTTGCTTTTTTCTTTCCTTCCTTCCTTCCTTCTTTCTTTCTTTCTCTCCTTCTTTCTTTCCTTCCTTCTTTCTTGCTTTCTTCTTTCTTTCCTTCCTTCTTTCCTTCCTTCTTTCTCTCTTTCTTTCTTTCCTTCCTTCCTTCCTTTTTTCTTTCCTTTTTCCCTCCCTCCCTCCCTGCTCGCATTGTCTCCCATCCTCCGCCCCACCACTGCCGAGAAACAGCTCCTCTGTAGAACTTTGTCCTTCGACAGCTTGTCACTTTGACCCCCCGTCTCCTAGGTCCTTCCTGGAAATGCCACCTAGAGTGGCATTCCTAACTCGTCATCTCACCCAGTTTCACTCAATGGCAGGGCTTTGGCTCTGACCCGCCCCCTCCGTGGGGACCGAACCCCCCAGAATGGAGACCCAGAGCCTCGCGGGGCCTTGGAGCTCGGTTTCTTTCCTGTGGCACCTCTCCTTCGTGTTGGCCTCCAGACGCGTTGGTGAAAATGTCGGGGGCCTCTCCACACTAGTGGCCCACTTGGGGACTTTTCCCTTAGCCTTTTAAAAAGATTTTATTTGCTTATTTAGCCTGTTTTAGAGTGGGAGAGATAATGAGAAACTGCGATGGGAAGTCCGCTGCCCGCTGAGCCCCCCCCGTGACCCACATGCGTCCCTGTCCAGCTCTGTGCCTGCAGATGCTGGAATGTGGCTGGGTTTGCCGTGTGTCACACCTGCACCCAGTTCTGCATATTTCAGAACAAACATTCTACTTATTTGGGACAACAGGTGCCAAATCACTGTTTCTGCCAAGTGTCCTTAAGTTCACCAGGTCCTGCCTATAGGATGTGACCGGGCGATGGCCGCGTGCCGGGACCTGCAGAATCAGCCAGTCAGTACTGCCCACCCCGCCCCGCCTCTGCTCCCCCCGCCCCGGGTTGTGGGCACTTGTTCCCGGGCTCGGCAGAAACCTGGCGGGGTGGTGTGGGTGGGGCGGGAAGGCCGGGCTGTGGCAACAGAAAGGGCGATGACGCCATCCTTGTTTTCTCTGCGGGGAGCCACCCTCCGCGATGGGAGCCGGTTCCAGGCCAGGGCTTCGCTCCTCCCGTGTCCCGCTCCTCCCTACCCCCCCCCCCCCCGCCCGGGCCTTGCCAGTTCTCCCTCTGACCTCTGGATGGCCACTAGGGCGTCTGAGAAGCGACACAAACACAAGTTGTGCATCTGAAGGCCTTCAGCCCAGACCCGTGGCTTTTCTTGGTGGGGTTTTTGCCGATGGCCTCACCTCCTCTGAGCAGCGGGCAGTACGACCTCCCTAGGGCCGTCTGAGGGACGTGCATGCAGCTGGGCTCTCCTGTGCTGCCGGCTGAGCCTCTGGTACCTCCTGGGGCTTAATTAATCGGGCTGGCACGCAGGGAACAGTAGGGGACGTCAGGGCTCGTGCGGAACTAACGTGAGCAGGGCTGCGGTTTCTGGCGGGGTCTGCACGCCTGCTGCGTGGTGTGCACGGGCCCTTCTGTCTGATGAGACTTCGGCCGAGGATCGGCTCTTTGGGCGTGGACCGCTTCCCGCTCTGCTGGCCTCGGCTGACCTGTGTAATCTCACACGGACGTGGTGGGAGATGGCGGTGTGTTCGCTTTAATCAGAGCTGTTGGATTTGGGGGAGAATAAACCACATTATTGAGCTCACGTGGTTGACAGTCACGTGTCACAGCGCACGGTCAGCAGTCTGCGAGGGTGACCCAGGCTGTCAGGCAGGCTCTCCAGCCTGCGCGCATCTGCTTTCCCAAAAGCCTGCCGCGCGCAACCTGATGTGCAAGAGCGAAACTCCGTTTTCCCCCAGAGTTTCTCTTCCTGCCATTATTCATCGATGTAACTTGTGTCTAGCGTCCGTATGGAAATTCCGTGCAAGGTAATTAGTGTGTCGCTGCCGTGTGGAGGAACCGCCTTCCACAGTCACGTTGCAGGGAGGCGCCTTTCTTCACCGCACGGCATCATTCAGAATGTGAGCCGCTCTGCAGAAGACCTGGGGGAGGGTGAAAACGGATTCGAGCGTGAAGCCGGTCCTCTGAGGGGCATGCTCTTCGTGCAAGGCCACAGGTCACGAGTGAGGCTCGAAAAGCGCTCCCAAGGTTTCTAGGGAAGTGGGGCACTTCGAGTTCAGGGAGTGAGAGGCGGCTTCATGGAAGAGAGAGCACTCGGCACGATTCCTTGAAAGAGGGCACCTGCAGAGCGTTTTTGCCAAGTCCGTTCGATGGGACCTTTTTCTTTCTTTCTTTTTTCCTTTTCCCTCCACTGAGTGGCTGTTGTAAACATGAGTGGGAAAGAGGCAGCTGGAACGGTCCGTCTGCAGAGGTGCGTGGCCCGGTGGAGGCCTGGGCGTCTCGGGGTGCCGCAGACGCTGCCCCTGGTCGGAGGCCCCTCGGATCTGCAGGCCGTGGGCGTGCCCACACCTGCGGCTGCTGCAGCTGCACAGATGACGTACCTGATGAAGTGCAGAGCTGTTAGGGACCTGCGGTTTCTGTAATGGAAAGATGCTCGCGGTGGATGACGCCTTACAACTTGAAAGTGAGCGGATGCCCTGGAACACTGCGTCACAGCTCGTGCTGTGGGTCTCTCTCGGCCGGAGAGCTCGCCTCCCACCTCTCCGTGTGGCCGGGTGCCAGCGAGCCCCCACGTCCCGTGGTCCCTTCCAAATCACCGAGGGAGTGTGTGTAGTCGTCATTCGGCAAACCCTCATCTAACGCCCAGTGTTGCAGAGAGCTGCGTGGCGTTCCGGGCTCTACCAACATGGTCTGGGTTCCCTAACCTCCAGGCCTCGGTTTCCTCCTCTGGGAAATGGGGTCAGAACAGCACCAATTTCACCGGTTGCTCTGGGGGCCAGAGAGTCAGGTCCGCTGTGAGAATTCAGCAAATGCAGCTTGAGTTTCGTGGCGCCACACGGTTGCCTTGGGCTGGATTGTAGGAGTGTGGGGTCGGTCGTTCAGTGGGTGTGAGTTTCTTACCGGCCGGGCAGTGCCGCGAGGCTCTGGAAATGTGGAGACGGTCCGATGCGGCCAAGCTCTTGGAAACTCACAGTTTGGTGGGGGAGACCGCCACGCTGGTAAGTGCAGCCGTCCGAGTGGCCACAGAGGAGTAGGGGGTCAGGGGCGCTCCTCAGGCTGGCTATTCTCCCAAAAAGATTTTATTTACTTTACTTTTTAGAGAGAGGAAGGGAGAGGGAGAGGGAGAGGGAGAGAAACATCAGTGTGTGGTTGCCTCTCACACGCCCCCTACTGGGGAGCTGGCCCACAACCCAGGCCTGTGCCCTGACTGGGAATCAATCGAACTGGCGACCCTTTGATTCACAGGCCAGCACTCAGTCCCCTGAGCCACACCAGCCAGGGTGTCAGTGTTTAGCTTCTGGCTCGGCTCCTTGCCGTTTTGGTGACTTTTGACTGGTGAATTCCAGGTGCTCTGTGAAGGCTTGCTGTCTGTGCATCAGGTGGGCAGAAACCACGTTTGTGACCTCTCCGCACAGACGAAGCTCGCCTGCTGAAGGAAGCCCCCAGAGCAGGCTGCAGGCGGCCAGCACGTTGCCCCCAGCTATGCCCTGGTTCGTGGGTGGGGGCTGAGTGGCGGCTGTCACCTTGGTCCTCAGTCTGCCTTCACGTTGGCTGGGGAGGGAACCGCCTGTGTTTTGAACACACGGTTTCCTTGTGTCTTTCTGCCCCTCCTTTTCCCCCCCGGAGGAGTAAGCGTGCAGAAAGCAGCCGCCGTGCTTCCTGGAAGAGTCATTACAAATTAGTTCAAGATCGTATTTCTTGTTGGTTCTGTGCTTGGGAGCATCGGGACTCGAAAGTCCGTACAGGTTAATCCTCTGATAAGGCAAATCTTTGATCGTTTTCCTCTCATTTTCAAACCGAGGCTTGAAAACAAAATGAACTCCTTTGAAATGTTGTGAGCGCATGAGCTCTCTCGCCCAGGAGCGGGGCACTGCCTTAGAACACCGGCTGGCATTGAGCGGGGGCCCCGCCGAGCACCCTCGGCCTGCCCGGCGGTTTGCGGTTTGCCTCTGGGGTTTTTCCCTCCTAGGGATGTGGGGTAGGAGCGTTAGTTACTTGTCCTTTTGAGATTTACATTACAATTATTTGAATAGAACCAAACTTTTCCTCAAAACCAGTGGCAGGAAAGGATGAAAACAGACACGGTGATCTTTTCTGAGGCCTTAAAGCTCTTTGCATCATTCTGGAGGGGGAACGTCTGGTACCGTTCAGCCTGCCCTTGGCTTTCAGTAGTAGGTGTGTGTGTGCTCGCACGGACACACACGTGTATTTCACGGACAAGGAGTCAGAGGTGTAACAATCCAGCGTACTTTTTACCTCTTTCCCACCCTCCGTGGGAGGTGTTGGGGTTTTCTGTAAACGTGTTATGGAAAGTGTCTCTCTCCACGGTGGCCTGCGCACTGTCTTGCCCTGACTTGGTGCCTCGGCCTGTTGAGGGGTTGCTGTTGGTGGGACCAGTCCTAGGTGTTGACGCTGCCCTGGGACCCAAAAGAGAGGGGTGCGTCCCGCCCCCTTGCTTGCCCTCCCGTCTGTTTGGGTGCACCTGGTTGAGGGCCGTCACCTCCAAGCAAAGCCTCCCAGACGCGGAGCTTCCCCGCAGGGCTTACCCTCGCCCCCTCCGTGGATGTGGTTCCCAGGTGAAGGGCGCGGCGGCAAGCAATCCGCCCTGGGCGTCTGTCTTCTCAGGAAGTCGCCCGCGGGGGAAGTGGCAACGTGGCAACGCTGAGTCACAAAGACCCACCTGTGTGCCGCATCGGGATGGTGTCAGGAGGATAAGTCGCTGTGCGGGACCTTGGAGCGTGGTCCAGACGGCCCAAGTCCGCTCTCGGCCCGGCCGGCCAGCTGCCCGGCCGTAGGTTCCACTGTAACGTGCCCACGCCCAGCCGCCCGCTTATACTGTCTGGCTGCCTGTGCGCTGCGGCTGCAGAGTCGAGTGGCCGCCCGCCGCCCCCTCACAGAGAGGGCCAGCCGACCCCCAGCCCAGATGAACGCTCGGAGGCTGCTGTGTGTGCCTGCGGTGCACGCGCTCGTGGCCGTATTCACGCACAGCTCCCTCCGCGCTCTCCTCCTCTGTTAGGAACGTGCGTTCCTCGGGGCCGCGTCCCAGGCCCGGGCGGGGGGGCGCACTGGTTGAGTGTTGTCTGCGTCCTCAGTGGGGGCAGGCGGCCCCAGTGAGCCTGGCGCTGTTGTGCAGAGAGATGGCTTGCCCCCTCACCGCTCGCACCCCGCGCCCACAGACGTCGCCGACGGCACAGACAGAAGCAGAGAGTGGTGGGTCCAGCCGTCCCTGGGTTATGAACGGCGAGTTCTTGGGGGTCGGCGTGGCCTCGCTGTTTACGGAGCATTTCCTCTGACAGGTATCTGTTCACTGATTGGATGGACCTTCCTGTTCCATAGGGCTGCGGCTCTGTAAAAAGCGCGTTAAAAACGCCGATGGGATACATATGAAGAATACATGTAAGGGGACCCGAACTCGTAGAGAAAGGAGACCGTGGGCTGGGACTTGCTTTGACAGTCTCTGAGTTCTGGAGCCGAGTCACCGCGACCCGTGGGGAGGGTGACGCCTCTCCGAGGGCTCGGGTTTGCGCCTGGCTCCTGCTTGTTTCTGTTTTGAACAGAAACTTGACACTGGGAAGCGAGGGGATGTTAGGTTTCAGGCCGGAATCTCTCGTGAAGGGGATATTGCTTTGGGTCAAAGGCTTCCCGGAATCGGGGGTGGGGGGGGTGAAGTGTACGTCTCCCTGGCCACTGTTTGTGCATTAGGAATTGAGCCGTGTGATTTGGAATGACAGAGAAAAGTTTAAGTTTTCCATTGGTTGTAGGGGGAAAATGCAGTGGTTTGGTTGCTTTATGTTCTCAGTTGTTGGCGTGGACTGCTGTCTGTCTGTCTGCCTGCCTGTGTGCCTGTCTTTCTGTTTTTCTTTCGTCTCTTCCATAGACCATTTCCTTAACTCGAGTTTCTGAGTTGCATGTGAAGTGTTCTTTAAAAATAATCCGTGAAAGCACCAAGTTTTCATAATGGATTTGAAATTCATGTGTGCCGCTTTTTTGCCTGTATATCTAGATTTAAGTGTTTAAAAACTAAGTCAATTTGCTTATTTACTAAGAAAAATGAGTTAAATGGAAAGGAAAATCATAGCAGGCAAGACAAGGCCACCTGGATCAGGCACCGTGCCCAGGACCGAGCAGGGGACACTGCGGAGGACGTGCCTGGTCGGGGAGGTACAGACAGGCGGGGGGGAAACGGCCAGCCACTCCCCGCGGCGAAGGAGAGCCAGGGGATCAGGACAGAAAGTCGGTTTGGGAAAGAGAGGCAGCAGGGCGTGAGGGGGGAGGTCCTGGGTATGAATCCCGGTCCCGTGCTTTCTACGTTGAGAACAGTGTTAGAAACATCTCTCCATCCAGCCCTGCCCGGTGGGGCTCAGTGGGTTGGGCGTCATCCCGCAGGTGCGAGGCTCACCCGTTCAGTTCTCTGTCAGGGCGCGTGCCTGGGTCGGGGTGTGTGCAGGAGGGAGCCCCTCAGCGTTTCTCTCCCTCTCTTTCTCCCTCCCTTCGGCTCGCTCTAAAAATCAATCAATCGATCACATCTGTTTTTAAAAGATCTCTGTGTCTCGCCTTGTAAAAGAAGGGATCGCGCTGCCTCTCAGGGTCGCGGTGGTGCGGAATGGGACCCTGGGGGTGAGGGGCCAGCACGGGCCCTGCCACATCAGGGGCTCCACAGGTGGGGTCACTGCTGTTGGCCCCCCGACTCCGGTCTGGGGTGCCGGGGACATTCCGTGGAGGTGACGGGGCTGGGACCAGAGAGGCGGGGCCGGACCACACCTTCGAAGGGCGTTCCAGGAATGGGGAGTCGTCGGTCCGGGTGGAGAGTGGGAGGGGCCCCACGGCCCGGAGTTCAGATCCGCTGATCTGAACAAGCGCTCCGCCTTTGCCGAGGTTTTAGCGGTGTCCTAGGGAGAAGCTGTATGTAAACTGGATGGAGAATAAAAACTGTTTCAGCATTGTGCGTGCGTACCTTCCGGAGAGCGTTCTCTGTCTTTGTGATGATGTGTTTTTTTAATCTCCTTACCCTCTTCGTAGCCCCTTCTCTTACGTTTTCCCCCTTTTCTAACCTAATTACACCGATCCCTGGCTGGGTCTTGGTTCAGCCAGGGCACCGGCTCTGCTGCTGCGCATCTGCTCTTGGTTGTCAGGGCTGAGGGGTTGTGGCCCTGGAGACGGGAAAGCCTGCCGGCCGGCCTACCTACCTGAGATGGCAAGGTCTCAGGGCTTTGCAATGTGCCAACCTGGTTTAAAAACTGTAATTCCAGGGATAGCCACTGTGTGGTGCTCGCGCACCAGAAATAAACTCTAACAGTAAGTACTCGAGCCCTGACAGGTTGGCCCAGTGGTTGGGCATCTGCCTGCACAGCCAAAGGTTGCTGGTTTGATTCCTGGTCAGGGCACACGCCTGGGGGCGAGACGCATGCAAGAGGCAGCCTGTCGGTGTTTCCTCTCCCTCTCTTTCTGCCCCCTTTTCCCTTTCTGCAAGAATAAGTAAAATCTCACCAAAAAAAAACCCTGAATAGTTGAACGGGAGCTCAGAAGCGTCGTGGCCATGTGTGGGGAGGTTAAAATCCAGAATCACAAAAACGGGAGGGGAAATGGCGTGTTTACTTGCCGTGCGAGGGTTTACCTGGGATGCTCTGGTACCGCTTTAGTAATGCCGCTCTCCCACTTCATAAATTCTGGAATGTTCGGACGGCAGGTACTGCAGGTGGCCCTAGGCGGTGGGGCAGACCTAACCGTAGGCAGCTTCCCAGAGAGCTCGGACTCCGTTATGAAACAGCTGCAAAGACAGCCTGCTCCATCGGTCAGCTTTCCAAAGGGCCACCAGGACAGGCAGCTCGGCCACTGCGGGCTGTTCCGCGAGGGTTCTGGAAGCGGGAACAGACAGCATTTCAGAGCTGCTGCCCACTTTTCCTCGAAAGCTGCCATTGCAGCGACTGAAAGTAGTTTTAAAACGGGCCCTTTATCTTTGCAAAATTTCTGTGAAATGCAAAGCTTGCACCCTCCTTCAGAGCGAACTTGAGTGATGTCGACGCTGTCGTCATTTTTACGAGCGGGGCTGCGGTGTCTGCCCTGGTGTCCGGGCTCACAGAACCTTCTCTTCGCAGGTGTTTATCTCTGTGAACTGCTTAAGCACAGACTTCTCCTCTCAGAAGGGCGTGAAGGGGCTGCCTCTCAACATTCAGATCGATACCTACAGTTACAACACCCGTAGCAACAAGCCCGCGCACCGGGCCTACTGCCAGATCAAGGTCTTCTGTGACAAGGTGAGACTGTCCGATGGGGCGGGGGTGCTTGGAGCACGGTGCGTGAGGTGGACCCTTCCCCACAGAGGAAGACGAGGGTCTTTTCGCCAAGTTCAGCGTGAATGTACTGTGGTTAATGTAAAATAGTACCAGGTCACCTTGTGTAGGGAAGAAAAAACAATCTTGTTTCCATGGAAAAAGGACACTTTGCTGAGCACGTCTGGGAGGGTCAGGGTGGTATCGTGCGGCTCCCACGTGCTACCTGGGTCGTTGCCTGGCCATCTGTGAGCTTGGAGCCCCGCCGCAGCCTGAAAATCGGACCGTGTCCGCGGGGCCCCCGGAGCTTGCCTCGCTGTCCCTGCTTCTCAGGGGTTGCTGTTCGTGGCCTGGTGGCCAGGGCCTCAGCAGTCCTTCCCGGCATCTTGTGGAGATCGATGCTTTAGTGGCTTCGGGGTCGGGGTGAATCTGCTCTGTGCTCCTCCGTCCTGAGTGGAGGCAGAAGCTGCTCACCGTTCTGTAGGGCGGGACTGACCAGCGAGGAGGACAGTGGCCTGTCTCGTCAGGCCCCCTGCGGTGGGGGGGGGGGCGGGGGCGGACAGAGAGAGAGAGAACAACAGACCAGTGCCGCCCGGCGGCTGGGCGACCTGGGACACGCGCCGGCGTGTCCGTGTCAGTGTTTGTGTCGGTGGCGATGGCGATTTTCAGAAGCAGATGTCAGCACGGTGACCCCTTCTCGAAGAGGCTGAGGTGGTTCTGTGTGCTGGTTCTTCACGTCCTGTGACCGCGTCGCGGCGCCAACATGACATCACGGAGTGGTTTCCACTGCTTCTCTTTGGCGTCGGGGGTTTGTTTACAGAAAAGCAAGCCCCGAGATCAACAATTAAAATAAAAATTAAAAAAAAAGGAAAAAAAATAAAAGAAAAAAAAAAAAAAAAAGCAAGCCCCGGTTCCTGCGCAGCAGGGCGCCGCGGCCAGGAAATCCGCGTCACCCAGAGATGAGCGCCCGGGGCCCGAGCAAGACGACGGGCCCCCGTTTACGTTGTGTCACACTTGCCCGGTCCCGGTCACGTGTCTCCCTGACCCGGCCTTTTCATCCTGTGGCTCACCAGGGGGGCAGGGCCCTCCGCACAGATGGCACGTGTGTCCCCCCGCCACCCCCGGAGCACAGGGCTCACTTCCCTTCTGAGTGCTCCTGCAGACTTCCGGGTCGGTCTCGGCACGTGCGTTGCCGCGGATCGTACTTGGCGCTTAGCTGACCCCAAGTCCCGGGAGAGACTCCCAGCCCTCGGCGCGGACGGCCCGTGTAGGAATGCACGCTCCAGTCGTCCGTGGCTTTTCCTCCCCTTTCCGTCGCCGAGCAGCGGGAGCAGTCTCGCCCGTGTCTGTGAAGGCGGGGGCTGCCCCAGCGGACCTCCCCGAGGCGGGTTGCCTGGCCACACCCGCCACGGCGGGGGGTGGGGGGGGGCGCTGCTTTGTTTCCCGTGCCGTTGCAAAGTGAGAGACAGTTTTCAGAACAGGCTTTTTAGAAGGAGCTGCCGTGAGAAGGCCGTGAATGCAGTAGGCCACGGACTCCGTCTCCACGGAGGAGACGTCCCCACCCCCATCTCAGGGTCAGGGCTAAACATTGTGAAGAGGATCCGATCAAAAGAATCACGTCCTGTCTTGTCTGGTCTTGACCTACAGGGAGCCGAACGGAAAATCAGGGATGAAGAACGAAAACAGAGCAAAAGAAAAGGCAAGTGCACTGACCCCAGCTCCCAGTTGAACGCCTGTAAGTAGCCTCGTTGCCTTCGGCCGTTTCAGACCTTGTCCCTTCAGAACGGTGGCCTGCGGGTTCCGGCGGGAGATGGGAAAGAGAGAGGCCGCTTTCCGCTCTGCCGGAGCGGTGGCCTTGCCCCCTCGTACCGGATGCACGGAGCCCCGCTCTTGGGGGGTTCCAGGACGGGTCTTGCGTTTTTCCGGAGTTGAGGCTATTCTGGCCGTGAGGTCTCGCTCAGGCTGCTGCTCGCCGCTGTCCTAAAAAGTAGCGCCCGTTCCTCCCGAACAGCTGACGGTGGAACTGGGACTGGCCTGGATTTTTAAGCACAACAGCACCCGGGGGGTCCAGGGCGTCTTAACTCCAAGTGAGCGGTTTTCTCCCACATCGCATTCGGACATGTGCAGAATCTCTATTTGGACATTTCACCACGAAAACTTTTTTTTTTTAACGTGACCAATGTCCATCTTCACAAAACCCTGTCTGTCCGCTAAAAGGAAAAGATGGGGTTCTGAGCCTCGGCGCCTCGTCTGTAGTACGTGGGCCGCTGGCCTCTGGCCCGCAGACGCTCTGCCAGACTCCGCGACGAGTGCTTGCCCCGGAGCCTGCTAGCCAGGGTCGCCCACGGCAGCCGAGGGCCAGCTCCCGAGAGAGTGCTCGGAGAGCAGCCGGCTCACCAGGGGCGCGCACCCTGGGCACTGCAGGGCCACACGGCGGGGGAGGACGGGCGCTGGGGTTTCAGGGATCGACACTCGGGCGGGGGCGGGAACCCCGAGTCCCACAGAGGGTCCGGTCTGAGGTTGCAGGTGTGAAGTTAAGGTGTGCGTTCGAGGTGGGAGAGGGTGTCGCGTCAGAATGGGGGTTATTTAACGAGGCTGGGGCGAAGGTGAAGTCCCGCCCAGGGTACAGCTCCGTGGTGGCCGTGTGCCAGCCTTTCACACGCAAGCTCACCGCGCTCTGCCCGCGTTCCAGGTCGCGCACGCGCGTGTGCGCATGTGTAAAGAGGACGTCCTTCCTCTGGTTGTGATGGGATGTCCAGTTGGTTTCGGGGCAGTAACTGTGAACGACATATTCCTTGACATGATTTTCCGTAGCTCAGGTGGCGTGACCTGCGTCCCCTAGGGGCACAGTGCCGGCCTGTTTAGGAACGCGCCGCCACCTGTGCCCGCAGGCTGCTGACTGTGGTGTCCCCGTTGCCTTCCCAGTCCCCGACGTCAAGGTGCCGCTGCTGCCCTCGCACAAGCGCATGGACGTCACGGTCTTCAAGCCCTCCATCGACCTGGACACCCAGCCTGTCCTCTTCATTCCCGACGTGCACTTCGCCAGCCTTCAGCGGGGCCCCCATGTGCGTAACCAGGGTCCCGGGGCGGCCGCGGGGAGGGCGGGCTCCGGGCAGACGGGCTTTGGCAACCAGAAGCCGGAACGTAGGGCGCTGTGAGCGGCATGGGTGGAGGGGGCGGCCGTGACTCGGAAACACCCCGCCAAGCCCACGAGCCAGATCCTCTCTGCATTTGCTTACTTGCGCTCAGCGCATTTCAAAGAGGCTGGAGTGGTAGGTAGCACGGGTTGGAGTGTGGGGGGGTGCGAGAAGGGTGTGGCTTCGGTCACGGGGTCGCCCCGGCATAGGACAGCTGTGTCTCGGCAGCCGACCCGCAGTGGAGCGGCGGAGGGGCGAGGCGGAGGGGCCTGCCCGGAGCGCGTGCTCTCAGCGGGCCGGTCCACCCTGCAGCGCACACGGAGGTTGAGATGTGTGTGGACTAACGCACAGCTTTTAGAGTTTTCAGGGGAAGCCGTTGCATGTTCTCAGTTCTAATGAGGAGCTTTGGCAGATTTCCCCTAAAACGGTCAAACAATAAATAGCTTAGGCTGGGGGGTCCCCCGGCCTCTGTCGTGACTCCTCCGCTCTGCGGTCTGTGGTGGCAGAGCGGGCTAGCAGCTTGGCAGCGGGGAGGGGGGTGCGTGCCGGGGACACTTCCTTCGCCCAGGCCAGCTCGGGGCCTCTGCGGATCTATCCGATCAGTGAGAAACGAGGCGACCGGGTGTTGCGTGCGCTCGGCCGGGCCCGTCTTCCTTCAGGAAAGGTCTGGCGGTGGGCTGGCGAAGTTGGAGCGCACTCTTGAAAAGCAACCTGTTTTTGTTCTCAGGTCCTTCCCATTGCCGCAGAAGAGCTGGAGGGCGAAGGGTAAGATCTGTTTTCTTTCAATAAAAGTCTTTTTATTTGGAGGCAATCTGAAACTCACAGAACGATTGCAAGTTTAACACAGAGAACTCAGTTCTCCCCGAGGCACCCTCTGCAGCCAGCCCTCTCGCACTCCCGTCCCGTCCGTGGTACCACCTGTTCCGGTAACGGCGTCACGTGCAGAAAGGGCCCGGTTCAGACCCCAGCCATGTGCTTAGGGGCCATTTCTCCTTCAGCTCCTTCTGCTTCCTGAGCCTCTTTCAGCTCCTTCTGCTTCCTGAGCGGATGCTCTGAGGGTTACCAGCCAATTGCTTTGTAGAGCGTCCCCCAGTTTGGGTCTGTCCATTGTTGTCTCGTGATTCGATTCGATTCGATTCGATTTGGCATCTAGGCAGGAGCGTCAGTCTTCACTGCCTCTCGACAGTCCGCCCCATTGCTAACGGTGTCCCTCTGCTGTCTCCACGGAGGTGACGTCACCAGGCTTCTCTGCTGTGAGGTCACACTTTCTCCGTCTGCGGGGAAGGTGCTTTGCAGCTTCGCAAACGTCTTACACCTCGTCGGACTTGCGATTTGCTCGCTCATTTGCATCAATGTGGGCGCGTAGTTTCCAGCTTTGTCGGCAGGAAGCTGGAGCCCAGCGCTGCCGCTTGCTTTGCTTTGCTTGCCCGCCCACGCTGACCCTCCCTCACAGCATCCGCGAGTCTGCCCCTGTGGGCCAGCCACGCCCGCACCGACCCTTCCTCTCCTTCCTCAGCGGGCCTGGTCCGCGTCCCCTGTGCCCCTCTGCCGACCCCTGAGTTTCAGCCGTCCGGGGCCACGTGCTGTCATTGTCCCCCAAGTCTGCTCCCTGGTGCCCCTGCCTGGAGGTCCTGGAGCCCCTCTGCCTGTGCCCACACACTGTGCATTCTCGCCTCCCGGGTCCCTTAACGCCCCCAACAGAAAAATCCAAGGCTCCTTAGAGCCGCGTGGTCAAGAAACTGCACCAGCGCGCCCGCCCCGCCCCGCCGGCGTTGGCTTCCTGTGGAGGAGGCGGTCTCTGCCCGCCCGGCTCCCAGTCCCCTGCTCACGCCCTCTGCTCTGTCGGCACCGTTACGCACATTTCCAATTCTGCCTTCTCCGTAGACGTTTTCCTGAAAAGGAACTGTGTGTTCTGGGAAGGCAGCTTCAGCTAGTGGCAGAGCAAGGCACGGTGTCTGGCCAGCTGCCTGGGTGGGCCCCCAGCCCCGCTGCCATTGAGTAGTGGGGCCCCCAGTCAGCCACATCGTTCTCCGGGCCTCGGATTGGCGCCCACAAAATAAGGAAGCTGGCGCAGGTGCTGAGTGAAGGTCGTTTTAAGTCCGCAGTTCAATGACATATCCTGTCTCTTTGTTCCTGCAAGTACCTTCGGTTGAAGTCACCGTTTGCGTTTTTTCCTGCAGATCGAGCTTGAAAAGGGGGCCGTTCGGGTCCGAAGATGACTTTGCGATTCCAATTCCTGCTAAGCTGGCCCGGACAGAAGAACCCAAGAGAGGTGCGTTGGCTTGGTTTCTCAGGGGGAGTTTGAAACTGGAAGTAGCTCCGAATCTGTCAGAAGCGTAAATGGCTCGAACCAGTCTTCCCCAGTTTGACTTCCTGAGTATTCCCACCGCCCCCCAACAGCCCCGGCGGGCGTGGGCTGGAGCGCACGGCAGAGTCCCGAGAGGCGGAAGCTGGGTCCCTCGGGCCAGGTGTTGCGCTGGTGCAGGCTGCCGCCCTCGGGGTGGATGGGTGCCTCTCTTTGTTCTGCCTGGCGCCCTGGGTCCGTTCTCTCCTCGTGCTTCCACGAGTGACCCTCGTCCTTTCTTCTTGTCCGCCCCCCGCCTCCCCCCAACTGGGGATCAGTGCTGCTCTACGTGCGGAAGGAGTCAGAAGAGGTCTTCGATGCCCTGATGCTCAGGAGCCCGTCTCTGAAGGGCTTGGTGGAAGCTGTAAGTACTGCGCTGTGCGACGCCCCTTGGACTGGAGCCCCACTGAGCGGGCTCCGCCGGCCGCCCCCTGGCCTCTGTTGTCCTGACACCTCGGAGGCCTCTGCGGCCCCTGGTGTGGGGTCAGGGATGCGGGTGCTTCTCTCAGGCCGGGAGACACTGAGCTGTTCTGTCCTCGCCGCAACCCCACATCCGAACCTCCCAACTGCGTGGTGCTGGACACGCGGTGACCCTCGCGTCTGCCTGTGGGGTGTGCGCGGAGAGTCTCCCTTTACTGAGCGGGGGCCTGCGTGCGGGTCAGAGAGGCCTCCTGCTCTCGAAGCGCACCGGCGCTGGTTCGAACCGTCTGACTCCAGGGTGAGGCCTGTGTGTGTGTGCGAGCGTGATCGGAATGACCGCCTGTGACTGGGTGGGCCTCCGTCAGTGTGCATTTGTCGGAACCTGTGGGGTGTGCGACACAGGGAGCGAACCTGATGGAAACGGGGACTTCAGCTCACGACGTCGCGGCAGCGCTGGCTCCTCCTGCGTCATGAGGGCGCCGCACCCGCGTGCGGTGTCGGCGAACGGCCGGGGCACCTGGGGGGTGGCTGATGAACATCTCTGCGCTTCCCACTCAGATCTTCCACGAATCAAAGCTGCCCTGCAGCGCTCCCCAGGGTAGCTCGGTTGGTTGGAGCGCTGTTCCATAAACCAGAGGGTCGTCGGTGTGATCCCCAGTCAGGGCGCGTGCCTGCGTTTCGGGTTCCCTCCCAGTCAGGGCGTGTACGGGAGGCACCTCAACTGATCAATGTTTCTCTCTCTCTTTCTCACTCCCTCCCTCCGCCCACCACCCTTCCTCTGCCTCTGGAATACACAAATTTTTTTTAAAAAAACCTGTTCTATAAACTATTAGTTGAAAACTGACGACGCAGTCATCGGTGGGCTGTGCACACCTGTACACCAGCGGGAGATAAAGCCCCTGACTCCAGCCTCCGGGAAGGCCGGTGGCGCCCCTTCCCCGGCGGCGGGGACTGAGGCTCCTGTGCGCCTTTGTGCGCGCGCCTGCAAAGCAACGTCCGCGTGGCTGCCGCACCACGTTAGCGCGGTTTGCGTGGTAAAGCCGTTGGAGCGTCGTTCCACGACTGCTTTTCCTTGCTCTTTCAGATCTCCGACAAATACGATGTTCCCCATGACAAGATTGGGAAAATATTCAAGAAGTGTAAAAAGGGGTGAGTGTTGTCTGCCTGCCCGGCGCCTGAACGAGGCCGACGTCACACGATGCGTCGCTGTCCCCGCGCGTCCCTGCGCCGCCCAGAAACAGACGCGAATGCGAGAACGTGCTGCCTCGTAAACCGCCCCCGCGCCTTTGGTCGCCTTTCTCAGACGTCTTCCTGGGTTTTCTCTCAAGTAGAATTTGCGTTTGCTCTTTGCGTGCTTGGCAGCAGTGGCGGGGCTCTGAGCTCCAGAGCCCACCGTGAGATGCGCGCCCACGCCACCTGGCGCTGCCCCGCCGTCGAGGTCGGGGTCAGGCGCTCCGCACATTGCCTTTCGAGTCGCCGTCTGCGGTGGACGCCACCGTGCAGAGTTGGCAGATGTGGCCGCACCGGCCCAGAGCCTGAGGCCAGACCAGGCCATGTGGGTGCCGAGGCCCCAAGTCGGGCAAGTCCAGACCAGCTGCAGGGCCGTGGCTCCTGCGGCTCCGCTCTCCTGCCCGGGCCCCGTTTGGGGCCCCAGGACAGCGCATCCTTGCCCAGAAATTGACACGTTTACTTCCGTTTTGTTTAAGTGTCTGTGCTGTTCGGCACGGGTAAGCAGGGTATCATAAAAAAAACGCTTTGGTTTAATTCCAAAGCAAGTCCTGATTGGAACCTTGTATATGGGCCTGGGGGAAGGGCTGGACCTAATGGTGATGCGATCAGACTTGGAGGGTAACGTGCCAGGAAGGTCGTCTGTCGAGGGGTGGGGGAGGGGGCGGGGGGCTGTGGCTTCAGATAGGTTCATCTTACTGACGTGCTTTCTGAAGCTGGACCGGGGAAGGGCTGCTCCCGTCCCCTTCCTGTGTTTATGGCCGTAGCCACCGTTTGCTGGGTGGCTCCTCCATGCCAGGTATACCAGGGAGCAAGCTGGTGTGTTCTGCTGAGAACACGCCCCGCGCTGTTACCAGTGCTTCACCTCGTTTAATCCGCACAGCGGCCTTGTAAGACAGGCACTGTTCTCGTCCCCGCGTCACAGTTGGGGACAGTGAGGCTTAGCGAGTCTCAGCGACTGCCTCAGTCTCACAGCTAGTCAGCGGCAGGGCCCGAGAACCGGGCCCGACTCCGGAGTGGGCGGGACTGAGCGCGTCTGTCTGGCCCCCCTTCCAGGATCCTGGTGAACATGGACGACAACATCGTGAAACACTACTCCAACGAGGACACCTTCCAGCTGCAGGTGGAAGAGGCGGGCGGGTCCTACAGGCTCACGCTCACGGAGATCTGAGGCCGCCCTGGCGCCCGGGTGCCCACGAGTTCAGCGAAGGTGTCACGTAGGTCCTGCTGTTTGCCAAGCCGTCGGGGCGCCGGTTAGCCGCCTTCCCAACACGCGGGCGCCAGCGGAAGGGCCTCCTTTCCCCTGGGAGCCACGCCGGGCGCGGAGATGGCGTTGACCGTGCCACACTGGCGGTTTGCAGACGACAGACCTCCACAGACTGTTACTGCATTTGAGTTTTCTGGTACAAATACTTAGGGTCAAAAGTGAAAACCTCGTTCCAACACTTAGCAGACTCGCTGGGAACCTGTAGGGTATCTGCTGTTATTTATGAAAATGTTTTTTATCACAGGCTACACTCAATATTACTTCGTGTTGGTTTCAGGTGAATAGCGCGGTGGTCAGGCTGAGGACACGGGGCCCCTCCCTTGTCCCGTGGCAGCAGGCCCGCTGGCCACGCGAGTCAGGAACAGAAAGGGCTGGGGGCGTGGCTTTCCGGAGCTTTGCACCCCGGCCTGCTCTCAGCGTGACCACCCGCCTCAGTCGGTGGGAGCAGTGTCCCAGGAAGACAGGGCCCACCCCTTCTCCCTGAGCCTCCATCGCCCCTCCAAATGTTTACTCAGAGACAGCCTGCTACTGAGTCTTCCTCTGCTACTGTCTTCACTCGACAACTGCCTTATGAAGAACCTCAGCGGGTCACGGTGGGAATCAGTTAAGCTAACCCTCCAGTGTGCGTAAGTGCAATACGTTTTTGAAGGCCGGTGTCTGTAAATGTGTACATACACATCCTATACATAGATAATATATAAGCACGGTGTCCGTGCAAACCCAGTGAGGAGCGCCTTGCAGACGTCGCCCAGGGGAAGGTGGTTGGGGGCGGCGTGCGCCGAGGCAGGCCGAAACCCACCAAACCGCCCCTCCGCGGCCTCCCAAACGCAGCCGCCGCCCCGCGGCCTCCGCAGACCTTCCCCAGCGGCAGGTTCTGTTTGCTCTCGAGGGTGTCGGTGCTGGATCTCCGCGCTGCGTGACAAATGAAGTGAAGGGAAACCCTGCCGTGACACGCGTGTGCCGTGTGTGCGGACACGCGGGCCCACGGGCAAGTCACACGCAGCTGACACAGCGAGCCCACGGCAACCGCGGCGCCCGTCCCGCCGAGGACAGGGCCTGCCCGCCGCGCGTCGGAGCCTCCACGCCTCAACCGTCCGGTGTGCGGCGCCCGCGGAACTCGGGCGTGGGTTCGCAAGACTGGGCCACCGTGGCGGGGGGCGGGGGGGGGCCTTCTTCCGCGCACGTGCTCCCACACACGACATGCTGAAAAGCTCGATCTTCTGACATAAATCACGGGTATCCTCAGGTTCAGGGAGCTTGTTTGTAAGAGTAGGATTGGTAGCTACGTTCCTATGTTAAAATGTTCTGATGACGTGCGTGAACTAAATCGCTGGCTTTCTAAGATATGGGACACGGGTCATATAACAACATTTTCTATTTTGTTTTATGAAATCGATTTTGTTATTGTTTTTAATTGCATCCTTGAAGATGTACTTTAAACCAAAGGGATTAAATTTTATATGTCTATTTCATAATATGTCATTTCCTGTTATTCAGTTCAAATGCACCTTTCATTCGCTCGTTAGGCAGGTTTTGAGATCGTAAAATGGTGGAGCCGAAAGGGGTCTCCTCAGCATTCTCCTCTTCCTCCCCAGCACGGGCCCCCAGGTCTCCCCCTCCGCCTCGGTTCCCCTCACAGGTGTCCGAAATGACCCGAGTACTCGTTCCGGTAGGGAGCCCTCAGTAATGCCCGCCTGCTACGGAAGTGTGACCGCTGAAGCTGCGGGTGAATGCTTTTAGACCTAAGACCTTGGTGTTCTTAGTTTTTAAAATCATAACAAAGTGGAGTGGAAACCTACCAATAATGTTCCGTTTCATCAGAATTTCTAAATCAAACAGCTCCGGTGAGCACGTCCAGCTCATCTGGGGCGTAACTGTGATAGATACTGAAACCTATTGGGTTGGCCAAAAAGTCCGTTTAGTTTTTTTCCCTAAAATAGACACATTCTTCATTTTCACCATTAACTTTACTGACCTGGGTATTTTGAGTATGTCTGTCTGCTCTCTCCCACTATTGGCTTCTAGTGGGGGGAGGCCAGGGGGGCTGCTAAACATCTTCCAGTGCATAGGACAGCCCCACGGCAGAGAATTATTTGCCCAAAATGTCACTAGTACAAGAAAGTTCGCAAACCACTGTTGGCATGTTTGACCATTCACAGCACCTTCTCCACACGCTGCACAAATCTTTTTCTGCATTTCCGTTGCGTTTTTGCCTTTCTTGGAATAATAAAGTATAATACACCAAACATGCTGTGTGCCTTCTTCCCTCTTCAATATTAAAACGGCTGTGCAAAAAGTCGCCAGCCGTTTTTCTTAAGCGATGCTGATAAGGCAGCTGTCACACGCACTGACAAAATTGTCTCGAAGTTAAAGATGCCTGAGCACTGCTGGGGCCAGTGTGTAAAAAAAAAAAAACTGAATGGACTTTCCGGCCAAGCCCAGTGCTTGTAACAAATAAATGAAACGAGCTCCTCGGTAGACTTCCCGCTATAATCTGCGCGTTGCGCTCTGACCCTTGGTCCACACGTCAAGGATCCTCAGGGCGGGCGGCTCCTGGCCTCTCGGCAGTCCTGTCCAGGGGCCCCGCCCGGGCTCCGCCACTGCCAAGGCCACAGGCAGCTCCCGGGTCCCCTCACACCTGCCGCCTCCCCACGTCCTGCTGCATCTCCCTCTCCCTTTACCAGCTCTTACCTTCTGCCTCAAAACTTGGCTTTCCCCTGGAGCGGGGGGCTCCTGTGGTCTCCCAGCGGGTAACCCCAGGCCCCTTCTCCTAGCATCCAGCGCCCCAGGTGCGATCAAAGCCCTGCCGGCTGGCCCCCACGCCTCTCATCTCCCCGGACCACGGGCACCCCGCCCAGCGCCGGCTCCGAGGCAGATGCTGGGTGTGACTGTGTCCTGACTGAGTGGTCGCTGCCGCTGAGCCCACTCACCAGCAAGGCATCGCAGGGAGGATGTGGAAGTGAGCCGCTCAGCGAGGAGTCTGAGCAGGACCGAGGAGTAGGAAGCATCTCTCACTTGGCAGCAGGCGGTGGAGCCGAAGTCCCTACCACGGGCTCGGGAAAAGCTGGTTTCCGGGGCCCATGAGATTGCGGGGAAAGAGCCCCAGGGGCAGGCGGATGAGGACCTGCAGGTGAGCCGGCGGGCCGCACCTGGGCAGGACCGCAGTGTGTGCTCCCCATTGCGACCACCACACCCGTCTTCCCTTTGTGGGAACATGTGAGTGTCACCCCGTATTAGCAATGTCTGCATCTCACTGGCAGGTGCTGACCAGCATGAGCGAGTGGAGGCCCCCCAGTCCGTCAGTGGAGTCGGGTCTTGTCCCTCTGCCTCCTGCCCCCCTGGGGGCCCAGGGGCAGTCACCCCCGGCAGGAGATGACAGCAGGTGGTCTCCTCTGCTCTAATTCCAGCTTCCACACACGCCCCTTGGTCCTGAACTGTGGCCAGCACCCCCTTCCTATCTTCTGGTCAGAGGTTTATTTTTCTGTGAGTGTTCCATGCGCTGAGGAAGAAGCAGAGGCTATTGGGACAGGTGTCAGCTCTGGGAAACCTTTTCTCCGAGGGAAACATCCCGGCCTCCGAAGTCTCATGGCCCAGAGATAACCTGTGATAGCTTCTCCCAGCTGCGCAAACTCCAGCAAACTCCTACTGCTTTGCAAACAGGATTGCCCTCCCTTTTTTTTTTTTTTTTTTTTTTTTTTTGCGAATGTTCTCTTTTATCTTTCTCCTTTGGACGTGGTTTCTTTTGAATGGCTGTTTCGAATCCCGGAACACAGATAGCATCTTCCGAGCAGGGCCCCGATCGCTGCAGGAAACACGTCCGCACCTGTCCCTGTGTATCCGTAAGGGAAAAGTGCAAGGACCCTCAGCAGAAGCATGCCGAGGCTAAGAAGACGGGCAGTGTTTTGTGGACTGGGCCAAATGGCCGTCCCAAGTGGGCCGACTCGCAGTCCCGCCCACCGAGTGCACGTTTGTCTCCTGACATCACACCACGCTGGTTTGCATTTGTTCCTCTGCCTGAGTGAAGTGTAAGTTCACGGCCAGCGGCCATTCCGTGAACTCTTGTGTTTATATCCTTGAGAAAATCATCTGTTCATCGTCCCGATTTCTTACTTCTTAAGCACATTTGTCCAGGGCAGGTCGACTTCCATCCCTGCTGTAGCAGGTACCGAATTCTACCAGGCACTGGGCCACCTCCGTTAACCCTCACTGGGCCAAGTGCAGCGGGGAGGTCGCCCCATTTCACAGATGACACTCAGGCGCGGGGGACCACATGGGGAGGGAGAGACAAGCACGGCCGACTCCAAAGCCCCACTTCTTCCCACTCCTACGTGCTGTGTCCACAGAAAACGCTCTTTCTGGGGTGACCGATGGCCTCCCTGCTTATCTCCAATCTCCCTAGAAAATATGTGGGCGGTGCCTCTGTTTAGGAAAAGATGCTCCACATCTTCTGTCGTCAGGGAAATGCCAGTTCAGCACAATAAGGTACCATCACACAGCGACTGAGATGACAAACCCAGGACACCGGCAGCACCGAGCGCCGGTGAGACACCCGCCGCTGCAGGAACTCTGGGGAAGGTGAGGCCTGGTGCGGCCACGCTGGGAGACAGCTTGGCGGTTTCTTACTAAACTAAACAAACAGCTAGAACAGGAACAGAACCACAGAAATGGAGATCACATGGAGGGTTAGCAACAGGAGAGTGGGAGGAGGAGAGAGGGGGAAAAGGTACAGAGAATAAGTAGCGTAGACGGTGGGTAGAAAATAGACGGGGAGGGCAAGAATAATGCGGGAAATGTAGAAGCTAAAGAATTTACGACACATGGACATGAACTAAAGTGGGGGAATGTGGGTGGGAGAGGGTGTGCAGGGTGGAGGGGAATGATGGGGGAGAAATGGGGCAACTGTGATAGCATAATCAATAAAATATATTAAATTAAAAAAAAAACTAGACAAACTCTCAGGACCCAGCACCCCTGCTCCGTGGCGCTTACCCAAAGGCCCTGAAAGCTCTCGGCCACGCGCCGATGGGATGTTCCCGCAGCTTCATTCCTAATCGCCCGAACCGGCAGGCAGCCCCGACGCCCGTCCGCAGGTCGGGAGGGACAGGCTGCGGGCCGTGCGGACGGCGGAATGTTGCGTGGCGCTGCGAAGAAGGGCGCTGCGGGGCGATGCGCAGACTCGGGGGGCGGGGGGAGCTTGAGTGCACGTCACTGCGTGGAAGAAGCCGGTCTGGAAAGGCCACACGGTCTGCGGCTCCCGCTCTGCGACGTCCTGGACAGGGCAAGGCCGTGGAGACGGTGCAGCGTCAGCAGCGCCAGGGCCTACGGGGCACCGGGCGAGCAGGCGGAGCCCGGCGGGTCTACTCCGTAGGCTGTGGTGGTGGGTACACGCCCACGGGTCACTCAGGAGCCCGGCCACAGAATGCGCAACACCAAGAGTGACCCCTGATGTAAACCACGGCCTTTGGCTGCCCCTGTGACAGACGTCCCTCTGTGGTGAGGGACGCTTATCACGGGAGGCTGTGCACGTGTGGGGGGAGGGGAATATGGAAACTCTCCGGGAAAACTACTCTAAAAACGTGAAGTCCTAATAAAAACATTGGCTCCTGCACGAAGGCACAGTCGTGTTCTCCTTTGTGTCCGGCACCCTGCGAGAGCCCAGCCCGCTGTCTGCTCCTGCCTTGGGTGCCCAAACCTGCTTTCTGAGGGCAGGACAGATGTCCCTGAGCTGCTGTCGGGGTGTGAGAGGGTGTGAGAGGACGTGACTTCTGTAGTGTCCGTATTTCACGGGGGTCACAGACCCTGAAATCCCTCCTCAGCTTAGTGATGGGTGGATGGTCGGACAGAGACTTCTGGAAGCACACGGAGCCGGTGAGCCTCCCAGTCTTTGCGAGGGGCTCTGTGGGGTGGGGGGCTCCCAGCGCCACCCTAGCCCGCACTTCCTTCTGGCCGGAGCCCCGGGTGGGGCAGAGCGGAGACGCAGAGGGAACAGCCCTATCCCTGGCCGCAGCCCTCCCAGCTCCCAGGGGCGGGGCGGACGGAGGGAGCCTCTCAAAGCCCCCCCACGCACTTGCCGCTGCCCACCCACTCCGCTTTGGCCTGTGGCTCGGCCCTGGCCTGTCCCAGCTGTCGTCCCTCCTCAGGCAGCCGTGAGACTGGACCGTTTCTCTCAGATAGTCACGGCCAGCGCCCTTGGGCAAGCACTTCGCCCCGGGCAGCTCTGAGTCAGGCCCACTAGAGCCAGTCTTGCCTGCAGGCCCTGCGGGGTGCACCAGGCAGGCCACACAAGGACGGTTCTCCGGGCCGGGGGCCCTGAGGTCACTCCGCCCGCTCGGCCCCTGCGGTGGGCTTCGAGGCTGCTGGCTGTCATCCCGACTGTGGGCTTGTGGGTGCAGGCATCCTCAGAGCTGAGCGTGACCCTGGGATACTCCTCTGCGGTGAAGGGAAAGAACCGTCGACGCACCCGAACCGTGGGTAAGTCACAAAACAGTTGGGCTGAGCTGCAGAAGCCAGACAGAGACAGGAGTGTATACGCTAGGACTGCGCTCATAGAAAGCTCTGGAGAACGCAAAGCACTCCACGGTGGCAGGAAAACCGAGGGAGGAAGCGAACCCCGAGTTTCGGTGCAGAGCGTGCGGTCTGGGTGCAGCGTTACTTCTACACCCGGGAGGTACCATGTTGTCGTCCGCAGGACCCTAGCACCTGCTGAGGGGCATTAACTGGGCCCCCTTCGCAGTCCAACAACCCTGCGCTCGGACGGGCTTCTGTTGTCCTAACGAGGATGCCGACATTAAAAATGAGTGATTTGGGAGTGGGGGGGAGGAAGGAAGGAAGGAAGGACGGACGGACCGTGATTGCCTGCGATGGGTGGGGCAGAGAGGGGCGGGCGGGGTGCCACAAAGGGGCACAAGGCAGCTTTGGGGGTGATGGAGCTGAAACGGGGCCTCTCTCCTTTCGGCCCCAGGGTCTCTCCCCCGAGGCCCTCTGCCTCTGGGGTAGGGGGAGCGCCTGGGAGGCCTCCCACCCACCAGACCCGAGCCCACCACCCCTCTGCCTGGCTCTCTGCTCCCAGGCAGCCTGCCTGTTCGGGAGCCTGGCCCGAGCTGGAGAAGCTGGGCTCGGCGGCAGGGGTGGGGAGGCAGCTGCAGCAGGCCCGCCCGCCGGCCCGCCCAGGACACCGGGAACTGGCCTGGCCTGCAGGGGTTTGGGTGGTCTTCCCAGGGAGGGCCCGGCCCGCAGGTGTCTGGCCCAGCGGGACGGTGCTCCCTTACTCTTGCTGGCTCTGGCCCGGAGCCCGCCCCTGGCGTGACGCTGTGGCCTATCCGCCTCTCCCAGCTCGGCCCTCCAGATGATCCCAGTCCCCTAAGGTTCACAGGAGTCACATGGGGCTGGCACGGGCCATTCCCTGCATCCCTGCTCCTGCCTGGGCCGGAAGGCCACACGAGCGAACAGGGAGGTCCGGTCACAGCCCCAGGACTTCGGGCTGAGGCCTGCGGGGCTGGGACCGGCTAGAGCCGGGTCACGGGGCCCACCGTCTGCGTGGTGAGGCCCACAGCCCGGTCCCTGAGCTCCGGCCCCTCACAGTGCCTGTCCTTCCCACCCACGGGCGCCTTCCCTGGCCCTGAGGGTCCGTTCCCCACAGGGCTGCACCAAGACTGGGAGGCCAGAGGCCACGAGGCAGTGCCCCGGTGCGGCCACCTGAAGCTGCGTGACAGCTGTGGAACACTCCGTTAGGGCCTAGGACAAGGTCACACGAGCCAGTCCTCTGAGGGGGACGTCAGGCGGTTTTCAAGTTCTGATGAACGCTGTGAGGAGCGCTTTCTTCTCCCCCATTTCTGACTAGTCCCCAAGTCAGATTCCCAGGAGCAGTGAGTGATCAGCTCGAAAGATACAGACGTCGTGAGGTTCCTGATACCCGTGGCCCAGTGACTTTTCTGGAAAGCTGTGCAAATGTGGACTCCCTCCACACGGAGTTCCGTACACTGTAAGATGTGTTTACACGCCCCCACTGCCGGTCACGTCCCACCCAGGGCCAGCTTCCGCCCGAGAAGCAGCCCCGCCCCGCTCACAGCCGCCTCACGGGCTCCTGTGAGCAGCAGGTGGGGGGACGAGGGGGAGCCCTCGTGCCTCGGGCTAGAGCCACACCTAGACTCATACCTGTGCTGCGAGGGATTTGGGGACCTCCTCTCCCCATGTCTGGGCTCGGCCTTTGCATGGTGGTCCCGGGGAGCACACCTGCCCGTGACCTTCTGTAGGGCCCGCCTACCGGATCTGGACAGGCCTTGGGACATGTTTGCCCAATAGAACGGAGGCAGGGCCAGGTCCGGGCCTGACCTCGGGAGACCGGGCGGCCTCTGCTGTCCGGGCTGCCCTGGACTGCACCACCACGCCGTAGGGAAGTCAGGCCGCCCTGCGGGAGAAAAGGGCCGAGGGCGGCTGTGCCAGTGGCCTTAGCCAACGCCGCGTGGAGCAGAAGAACCACCTTGCCCACCCACGGAATCGTGAGAAGCAATAAGCCACTGTCATTTTAAGTCGCTAAGGTTTTGGGGGGGTGGGAGTTGTTACTTAACAACAGGTGACTGACCCCCCTCCCCGCAACCCGGCAAGAAGACATGCTCTCTGAGTCCCTCCAGTGGTGTCCTGGGGACGTTTGACCAGTGGCCCTCTGGGTGAGGGTGGGGGCTCGTTCATCCCGTGCTCTGATTTCTGTGGTGTGGATGTCCCCGTCGCAGCTGACTTCCAGCTAGGACGTGACATCAGTGGACGTGGACTTGAGGGGCGCACAGTCAGCTGGTGGGAGCTGGCTCCAGCCCACCTCTGGGCGTCCCTCCCTCTAGCTCGTGACAGCCTGCAGAAACTGAAGGTCAGCGCTCAGATAAGGGAGCGAGCTCCAGGCAGGGGACGCGTGTGACTGGAAGCATTCTTTCTCTTGGGGATGAGCTCAGTCTCAGCCTTATCTTCAGGGCTGCAGGTGGGGGGAAGGGACTTTGGAGTCAGGCCCCAGCCCCGTCCTCTGTTCCTTCGACTTGTGCAAACTGGGCCCCGGCTGCTCCGCCCACGCGGGCAGGTGAAGGCATTGTTCCGGGGGCCACGAGCAAGGGCTGGTCAGAGGATGGGGTCCCCTGGGCTCGATCAGAAGTCCTTCAGCTGAGCCCTGAGAGGAGAGGCGCGGAGGGCATGTGTCTCTGGGAAGCCCTGGGGACCGGGAGCCTGCTCTGCAGCCCCAGAACCCACCCCCCAAACCAGCCGGGAGAGGGAGGCACCAGGGGAACGAGGGCACAACCAGAGCGACGGCCCGGGCGGGGCTGGTGGCGCCCGAAGATGGCGGTGTCCAGGGCTGAGGCCTGTCCGCGCCTCGGCCCACCAGCATGCGGGAGCCCTGCCCCTCCTCGTGGCAGCGGCCTGTTCTACAGGTCGCCTCGGCCAGGCTCTGGTCCCCAGGTATTCAGCTGCGCACCAACCTGGGGGTGCTGTGAAGGGATCTTGCCCACGTGGTCAGCTCGACAGTCAGGGGCCTGGAGGCACAGATGGCCCTCGAGAATGCGGGCGGGCCTCCCCAGCCGGGGAGAGGCTGTAAGAACCCAGCAGAGGCGCCCCTGGAGCAGGAGGAATCCCGGCCGCACAGGGTCTGCCGCCTGCCCAGAGGACTCACCTGCGCAGCCAACAGCCATGCGAGGCCATTCCCCCAGTCGGCCAATCACTCTCTGTCTAACGTTAATCTCACGTACGTGCCCCAAAAGACTTGGAGTTGGCTTCTACAGCATATACACACATACGTGTATCGATGTATATCTGCATGTGCACACACGTGTGCACATGAATACCTGCAACTCACATACACGCTCATACCTGTGCACGTGCTCACATGCCCCCCCGGCTGTGTTTCCCTGGCGGAGCCCGCCCTGCCTCAAGCTCCGGGTTGGGGCGCTCGGAAGCCTGTGTTGGAGGGTGGGCCCCAGCAGGGCCAGGTCCCGGGTGTCACCCCTCGGCCACAACGAGGGGTGAAGCAGGCCTCCGAGGAGCACGAGGCCAGGCTGTCCCCACGGTGCCGGGTGCTAACTGGGTGCCGCAGACAGCGCTGCAGAAGGGCCTTATCTCCACGGCCGCCTCGGGCCCTGAGTCCTCTCTTCCCCCAGGGAGGGCTGGGCAAGTGCTCCCTCTCCCTATCTCTCCAAGGCCAGGGGCCCAGGGCCCCCGCCTTGATGGGGAGCAAGGAGGTGGAAGGGTTAGAGGGAAGAAAGTGGGGGACTGGCGAGAAATGCAAGCTCGAGGCTGATGCTACACCAGCTTGTTGGATGCGGATGGGGCCCAGTGGAGAGGGAGCTGGGGACGAGCCCTTGGGCTGCAGGAGGCAGGGGCGGTTGGAGCGAGGCTTCTGGAGAACTCCAGGCCAGGGGGTGGGGCGGGCTTGGCGCAGGTGCACTGGGCAAACGGCCTGGACCAGGCGCCGAGGGAGGTGGACAGAAAAGCCCGGGCCCGTGGGCCGGTTCGGGGCAGACAGAGGGGTCCCCCTTCCCACCCTGGTGTTTTGGTGATCGCTGAGAGTGGTTACAGGGTGCAGATCTGCATTTCGAGCGCCTGCAGAGTGGCACGGCTTCTCCGAGGGATGGCCACAGGAGGTGTCTCGGAAGGGTCCCTGCCCTACAGCCTAGAAACTGGAAAATACATATATAAAGCCCTGGTCGGGGTGGCTCGGTTGGTTGGGGCATTGCCCTATGGAACAAAGGGTCATGGGTTTGATTCTGGTCAGGGCACGTAGGGTTGTGGGGTGATCCCCCCAGTCGGGGCACATAGGCCTGCCCCCACAAACACACACACGCACACTCACACACACCTGTCTCCTCCTTCCTCCTTCCCTCTTTGAGGCCCCACTCCAGCATGGCCAGGAGTGAGCATCTGCTCCTACGATGAAATGCCTGCTTACCTCGGGGCTCCGGCTCCCCACGCAGGTTGCAGTTTTGGCCTGTCCCCCCTGCCTGGTCGGTCCCCTGAGTGTCCCCTTTCTTCCCGAGACTGTGTACTTCGGGGCAGCGGTGCAGCTGGTTGTCTCAGGATCCCTGGGACCCGCTCAGGGCTGGCTGCCCTTGAGGGTCTGTTGGAGTGAATGAGTGAAGAGCATGTCCACTTTCCGAGTGGGGGTGGGGTCACTGAACCCTGGCATGTCCTCCAAGCGAGGAGTGGGAGCGGCACGTGGGCTGGGCCTCTAAGCACCCAGCCCAGCTCCCGATCCGGCCCCCAGGGCGCCGGCTGGAAACCAGAGGCTGGCGAACGCCCCTGGGCTGCTTCGCCAGCAACCTGCCAGCTCACTGCTACCACGCTGACAATGTCCTCTCGGAGTCCAGAAGGGAAACCGGCCTCCCCATGACCACTCTCCCCACTTCCCACTGGCCCCGGAGGCACAGCCTGGGTGTGTCTCTCTGCAGAGGAAGTGGTGGGAGGCCCACCCGTGGGCTGGGGAGGGCTGTTCCCCAGGGTGGGGGCGTCCTGCTCCCCAGGTCCCGCACAGAGCCCTCAGCAGGCCCCGGCGGGACAAGGAGCTTCCAGGGCCCCTGCCCACCTACTTCCACCCACGGGCCTGTGACACTCTCATCCCCTCCCTTCCTTCTCCACCCAGAGCTTCGTCATGGGAGCCAGGAAGCTAGAGGGCTGGGAACTTGAATGGTCTCCAAGCCGAGCTCTGGCCCTCTGGCTGGGGAGTGTGTCCAAAAACGCTCCCAGGCCTCACTTCGGTGGGGTGTGCTCTCCAACAGCCCGGGGCCCACCCAGCCGGGCTGTGCAAACTGTGCCTCCACGCACCGGAGTTGTGCGACTCTGGCCCCTGCCCCGCCAGGGTCCAAGGTCACGTCCAGGGCTGTCGATGCAGTCCTGCGGCGTGAGGTCCCAGCTGTTCCCTTCTCCCCGGGGCGTAAACAAAACCCCACACATACTCACGGGCTGACGTGAGGGGAAAACTGGGTCCAGTTAATCCAAAAAAAACAAAACAAAACAAAAAAAAAACTCACCCCTGCTCCAGGTGGGGCTCATTCAATTGCCCGTACGGGCCACGAGTTGTGCAACGCCATCTCTAATTCTCCAAACGACTCAGCGAGGGGGGTCCCGTTACTCCCATTTCACAGCTGAGTGAACTGAGGACCCGGGGTGTTAGGTGGGCTCGAGGAGCGTCTGTAAGACTCAGGGAGCAGGGCTGTCCATGTGGGGCTGGGCCGAGGCCCCAGGGCGGACAGCGCGCCCTGCGTGTGGCACAGGTGGTGTTGCACACACACCCAAACAAAGCCAAAGCCAGTGTGCGTGCGCATGTGCACACACGGGGCAAAGTCTGGCGGGGCTCCCTGCCTTGGCAGGGACATGGGAAGACTTTCACTTTCTTCTCTGTGGGGTGAGACAGAGAAAGGGCAGCGCGAGGAGGGGGGAGAGGAGGAAATTTTACTTCCCTTGTATGTACTTTTCTATGTTTCTCTTTTCTACATGACACTGCTTTTGCAATGGTAGTGTTAAACTTTACTTAAATTAGTATATAAAATAAGTAAATCTTCAGTTGCACCAGTCTCAAAAACATTGGTTAGGGGTTGAACCGGGGGATACAAAGCCCCCTTGTCGTCCACGACACTGGTGCCTGGTGGCCCAAACCCGCTGCTTTCGGGGAAGGCGGGGGAGTGGGGCCTCTGGGGCTGAGTGAGTTGCCCCCGCCCCCGCCCCTGACAGCTGTATGATCTGGGCAGGTTCCTCACCCCCATCCCGTCCTCAATGTTACCCACGAGGCACAGTCGATGTAGAAACCCACTGAGGTCATGGGAAAATGTGTGTCAGCAGCGTCTGGCGAGCCGTGCAGGACGGACGGTGGCCAATAGGACTGACTTTTTGTTTACTCTACGCGGCTACTGTCCATGTAACTGTCCATTCACACTGTTTGGGGAGAGGCTGGGCGGCCCCTCCTGGCCCTGCGGTGCTCAGCGCTGAGCTGGGGGCCGGCACCTCTGAGGGGTTAAAATCCACTTGCGGGCCGAGGCAGGGGACTGGCCAGCACGCCCAGGGAGTGGGCCTTTGCGGGGCCCACCCAAGCTCCCCGTGGGACCTGTCTCCGCTGGCCTCTCCGCCAAGGCCTTGAGCAGCTGCCCGGCTGGCCCTGCTGCCCGGCTGGGCTGGCACCAGCCGCACTGGGTCACTGGGGAAGCCGGGCTGGCAGCTCGCCAGCTGCAGGCAGCTGGGCCAGGCACAGGGGCTGGGAGGCCACGGGGACACTTGGAAGGTCGCCCTCCCCAGGCCCAGGCAGGGTGTGCCGCCGCCCAGTGCCTCCCTGGCATCCGAAGGCTTGCTTCTGGGCTGGCCTCGTGACAGGGGCCCTGGGGTGACCGTCCGGGGGCCTCGAGACAGGGTGGGGGGCACCGAGCTGGGTGTCCCATCGGGGGGCGTGGGTTCCAGCGTTTCTGGGCTCACACTCAGGGGGTGATTTGGACGACGTGCTCCTGGTCCCCGAGCCCCTTTCTCGGTGCCACACCAGGGGTCAGGCTAAATCGGCCCCGTTCACAGCAGGGTCCCTGGACCAGAGGTGTCAGCGGCATCTGGGAACTTGCTGGAAACGCAGAATTTGCCGACTCCATGGGAGGCCTCCCTCGGCAGTGTTTTCTCACACCCTCGGGGGCAGCTGCTGCTCAAGTCCGAGATTTCGGCCGGGCTCTCACGGGGCTTTCCTGGGGCTTACTGCCATCTCTCGGGCGCCCGCTGCACGGGCAGAGGGGGGGCGGTGTGTCGTGGACACTGAGAGGCCATCTCCATGCTCCGGAGGGCTGCCTCCTCCGTGGCCCTTCCCGCCAGCGGCAGTGCCACCTGCTGCGGAAACCTTGCCAGACCGGCCTCCCGCCAGGCCTGCCCGTAGGGCCCTCTTGGTCTCCTGCTCATCCCTGCCGCCTGGCCCCTGCTGCAAGCATACCCCCTTGTTTGTGGGTCTGTCCTGAAGGTCAGGGTGGGGCTTATTCCTCCATGGTCTGAGCACATAGTAGGGCTCTCCCTCCCCCGCATGGCAGGTTGTGGGCAGAGTCCCTGCTGAGCACCGGTTCCCTCAGAGAAGCCTCCAGGGGCCCCCCTCCTGGGCTTTCTGTTAGCAAAAATGCAGGTGGCCCCTCTCCCCTGCATCTGGGGGCCTGGCCTTAGACACAGCCCGGTTCCCCCGATTCGGAGGTTTGAAGACGCAACAAACAGAGAGGTCGTGCCCCGTGCAGACACCCAGAGTGACGCAGGGCGCAGCAGCCACCAGGGAGCCCCGGCGGTGGGGGTGCTGATGGCTGAGGAGCAACAACAGGAACAAAGTCGTGCCCCTTCCTCCCCCTCCTCAGCCTGGAGGCACAGGAGCTGCGCCACCCCGCCCCCACCATCCCTGCACACTCGTGGGGATTCACGGGGACCCACAGGGAGGGACTCCCAGGTGCTCTCAGCGCCCTTCTCCAGAAGCCAATTGGGACACAGGAGCCCTGGACTTGAGCTGGAGAGAGGATCCTGCTCCACCGGCACGAGCCGGTGACGATGGGCAGGCTACCCTCAGTTTCCCCATCTGTAAAATGGGGCTGAAAATCAGGATAAGAAAGGGGTGAAGAGCTCACACCTCGCACAACTCCCGGGCCACGTTTGGTGTTTAGTAAGTGTCTTGTGAGCTGCACCACCTTTGTGACTCGAACCTGTCAGGGAGGGGCCGTTATCATTTCTCTCCTGAGCCCCGAGGCTCCGTGCACACTCGCTAGGCCCCACTGTCCCCATCTGCAAAGTGAGCCGCTTGCTGTGGGTGTGCCCAACTGCCCCTACAAGCCCCTCTACTCCCCTCCACCCCACCCTCCCCAGTGCCCCCGGAGAAGGAGATGGGAGCCCTGGTGTGTTAGGAGTGAGGATGCCAACGGCCAGGCAGTTGGTAGATCAATCACTGCACAGCTGGGGGGTCGGTGGGTCGGTGACTCATTAATCCAGCCACTAGTCAATCACCGATTAGGTCATTTGGACCACCCGTCTGGCCCTTGTGCAGCTTCCGGCCCAGTGAGCTCAACCCAGGGAAAAGAGAAAGGCAGGAAGGATGGGCTGGACCCAGGCCGGGCGGACAGCCTGCACTCCCTCCCAAGTGCGCGCTCCCTGACCCTCCCACCCAGCCTGGCAGGCAGGGGGAGTGGGGCGGTGGGGCAGGCAGCCCCCAGCCTCGCTTTGTTCCTCTTGGCTACACAGCTGGGCTCTGACCAAGGACCGAAGACTCAAGGGCTGCCAAGGCCTGGGCCGGCCTGTCTGCGCCCAGGAGGGGGGCTGAGGGTCTGGCGGAGGAACGAGTCCACCCAAGGTGGGCAGTTGCCAGGCTCAAGGCGGAGTGAGGTCAGCATCAGCCCTCTGCTCTGACCGGGCCTGAAGTCAGCTCCTGCAAGTTCCATGTGGAAAAACGGCCATCAGAGAACCTGGCTATCAGAGATGGGACAGAGCTCCAAATCCACCTCCTCCCGGGAGTCCGGCGTTCCACTGACCGCAGAGCTTCAGAACAAACTTTGGGTCTGCCACAGTGTTGCCAATGTTTTGTTTTCCTGCCTTAGGTACCATCACTGGCAGCATCTTTTTTTAACAAGAAAAAAAGTAGGATATAAACTCTGAATAAATGCTAGTCCTCAAATTGTACTTATCTCCGTGACAAAATGCACTCACTGTCCTTTATTTTCCTCCAAGCAAAACCATGGAAAGAAACTGACCGTAGTTCAGGACTGATTCGAATCGCTGAGCTAATCCAACTCCAATTTTTGCAGGGCAGAAAACTGAGGTTCAGCGTGACAAAGAGACCTGCCCCAGGGGACCTGGCTCTTTAACCCCAGGAGCAAGGACAAAAACTCAGTGCTCTGTCCAGGGCCACCATGCTTCGCAGGGCCTCAGGGCAGGGGCCATGCTGTCCCCCTCCCTGCCAGAGTCCTTCAAGTGTCTGAGTCCATTCCAAACCCTCCTCACCTCACCAGGGCCCCCTCCCCAGCAGATGGCTTGTCCTCCCAAGTCACCAATAAGGTGGGTCACACGCAAGCACCCTGGCCTTCTCTGCTACCCCAGAAACTTCCTGGATCTGCAGGCGCCTTCACTTCCCTCCCCCACCCTCCATTCTCCCCTGAAGCAGGTCCTTCCTCCTGCGCACACCCCCCATCACGCCTCCCAGCTCTCTTGAGTCATTCTTCTCCACTGACCCCTTCCCCTCAGCACGTAAACACGCTCAAGTTTCTGTACTGCCGTTTGAAATTCCTTCCAAAGTTCACAGAAAAAGAAATCAAGATGGCTTTTGAAACACGTGAAAATTCTTAAGTAAACTCCATCGAAGAAATACAAAGTAAGCCCTGGCTGGGGTGGCTCAGTGGGTTGGGCGTGGTCCTGCAGACTGAAAGGCCTCCGGTTGGATTCCCAGTGGGGGCACAAGCCTGGGTCGGGGGCTGGGCCCCTCGGGGGCGTGTGAGAGGCAACCGAGCCATGTATTTCTGGCACATCGATGTTTGTCTCCCTCTCTCACTTCCTCCTTTCCTAAAGATAAATAAAATCTTTTGTAAAAGAAGAAATACAAAATAACATTATGAATTCTGTTTTCCACTTAGCTTACTAAAGGTCAGAAGATTGAAGAAGGCCCGCACTAGTGAGGACATGGGGACCTGGCGCCGCAGCCCACTGCCGAGCGATAAACGGGCACAAAGGCCCGTCTGCAGGGCCATCTGACGATCCTTCTAAATCAAAAGCACACACAGCCGTGTGTCAGAACTTTCCCAGACTGGAAACAGCCCTGGCAGCCTGCGGTGCAGAGCGGGCCGGTGCAGCAAGGGCAGCAAATGAATTCCAGCTGAAGTGCAACAATGTGGCAGCCCCGCAGGAGAAGGTGGGATGCCGGCCATTCTCTCCGTACACATTTCAGCCCACGCGAAAGGAACAAGCCCTTGCTGCCCCCAGGACGTCCGTGGGAGTGGGAGAGCGTCATGGAGGGAGCCCTCGGATTTGGCCGACGATGCCGTTTCTTGATCTGGGGGAGTGGTCACTCAGCAATCCCAGCAACCCCAACTCTACGAAGTGACCTGTGGTTATCCTCGCGTGCGGAGAAACACGTGTGGGCTCCATGTCCTGAGAGGTGGAAACAGCTGAACCCCCTGGTGATGTGAGCAGGAATGGCTGGATGAATTATGACCCATCCATGTGGTGGAATGCCATTTAACCGCTACCAAGCGCGAGGCTGATTTTTGCCTTCGGATAAGTGGCAGCCACCAAGCTGTGACATGTAAAGTCAGCGAGCAAGGTTCGGAGGGTGCACAGAACACTGTCCTGTGTCTCACGGTGTGTTTGCAGGCACACAGACTGTCTCTGGGACGCCACGTGAGAAAGTGGTGGCCGTCTAGCTGGTGGCTCGTACTTCACATAGGAGATGGTCTGCGACTGTGCCCAGCCGCCTGCCGGTCCTTGCTCGGACTGCGGGGTCGTGGCGCCTGGTGCTGCCGAGGGCCTCAGAAACGCCTCTGTGTGAATAACCTACGGCTGACTTTAGTTTAGAAGCCTGCCAATACCCCTCTGACCACAGGCAGGACCAGAAACCAGGGTTTGGCAGCAACCACAGCCTGTCATGTGTGTGTGCGCACACGTGTGCAGAAAAGCTTCATGGGAAAGTGGTTTCTGGGTAGACATGGGGGAGAATGGAGGAGGGACCAGCATGAGTGAAGACCTTGTCTGGCTGGCTGGCTGGCTGGCACATGGGCTAGACGTGAGAAGAACAGAGCTTTGTGCCCGAAGATCCCTGTGCCAGCCGGCTGCCCAAGTTTCCAGGTACTGCTGGAAAGTGAGAGAAGCTCGGTGTCCGACTCCTGGGGAGCCACTGCCACCTCCTACTCCCCAGGAACGAGACACAGCCAGCCTTGACTTGGCCACTGAGGCTGAGCTAGGATTTGGATGGAGGTCTGACTCCAAAGTCCGGTGCTTAGCATTCTGCTGAGTGGCCCTGCTGCTTGGGAGTCAGGAAAGGCTTCTCCCAGGAGCCACACTGTGGTCTCACGGACTCAGAGTGGAGAAGGGTCGGGGCGTTCCGCACGGAAGGAACGCCGAGGGCACAGGGTTCTGCCCTTGGAGAACTGGGTGGAAACTGGGCAGGAAGCACTGCCTGGGGTCTGGAGACGCAGAGTCAGGGATACTGCCCAGGCGGCCAGGGTCAGTCCCAGTCCCAGAGCTGCCTGGATGCCAATGGAGGGCTCCCATATGGGTTTGATGCCATCTCTGCTTCCGGAAGACGATTCTGGCAGTCAGATAAGGGGCAAACTGCAGGTGGTGAGGCAGGAGGTAGGCAGACCTGTTGGGAGGCAATGGCGATAATTCAGGTGAGAGAGGATGGCAGCCTGGACGAAGGCAGGAGTGGGTGACAGAAGTTAATAGTTTGAGCGGTATTTAGGAAGAAAGCCATGAAGTAATCAGCAGAAGAAAGCAAGTGCAGGAAAGGGAGGGTCAAAGATGACCCTCGGATTTTGGGGTAGCTGGAGGCGAGAAAACCAGGTTTGGATAGAAGGAGTTCAGATTCAAGGACACTGAACTGGAGGAGTCTGCAGGATGGCCAAGTGGGGGACCAGTAGGTGCTCACCTGCACTCACTCATTCATCCAACAGTTACTGTGTGCCTGCAGGGAGCCAGCCCCTGGGGGTTGGCAGTACATCAAACAAGCTCCCTAACAGTGGGAGGGTTCCCTCCGGTGGGGAGCCAATTCACAAATAACTAAAGAAACAAAAGTTATGGGTCATCAAAGGCGCAGTGGAGGACCTGAGCAAAGTGAAATGGCCTGTGACGAGCAGGCTGCGGCCAGAGCCCTGGGCCCCACCTGTTTCCTTCTCAGTTTGAGGGGAAGAAAGGCGCTCTGGATATCTCTCCCGTTCAGGCTCGAGGACTTCCACCTCGATGAAGTGGAGGACTTCCACCAGAGAGGGTGTCGCTTCCACCGCGGCTGGGAAGAAAGAGCGGGTTTCACCGGACAAGTTTCAGGTGATTGATTACCTGTCTTGGCTGAGCCTTAACCTCACATAGGAGTGGCCACTGTGGCTCAAAGCTGCCTGGAGGAGGGGTGTGGGAGGCAGACACCGCCTGGGAACTCGGGCTCTGGGTACTTGCAGGAAGAAGCAGACACCGGCAAGTCAGCTGGAGCCAGCAGGCTTTCAAAGCCCTTCCTGGTCAGTGATGCGCTCCTAAGAGCTGATAGTAGATTAATAAAAACGAAAAAAAAAATGCGAACTAGCAATACCGGGGCTGAGGCCTCCAGGTGGCTTATTCAGTCCACCGGGGAGCGCGCCCCGGAAAGCTGCGGGAGGCTGGCCTCTTTAAGCGCGGTCACCGTCCCAGCCAGCGCGTCAAGGACCCGGGACTTCCCAGGCTACTGCAGTGCCGCTCGCCGCCCGCGCCGCCGCGCCGCCTCGCAGCCGCCGGGACCTTTCCCCTACTTTCCAAGGCCTCAGGCCCCGCCCCTTCGCCCCTACCAAAACACGTGCCGCATCCCGCCCTGGTGCATCACGCCGCGGCCAGGCTTTGATCACGCGGCTCCCCGTCGCGCCCATTGGCCCGCTGGACTTGGATCCGGCGCGGATTGGCTGGAGGGCGCCCGGCCCCGCCCCCAGAGGGGCGCGGTGTATTTTGGTTTGCTTCCGAGCCCCGCCCCGGCGGCCGCGCCCTCCGCGGCCGCCCCGCCCCTCCCGCACCGCTACGGCCGCGTCAAAGTAGAGCTGCGCGGGCGGGTAGAGGCGCGTGCCGGCCGCTGGAGCTCGGATCGCGGGCTGCCTCTGCCTCGCACGTGCAGCAGCTGCAGGGCTCTGAGCATCCGCCTCGCCGCCGCTTTGTTGCCTGTGAGCTGCCGGCACCATGCACACGCCGGGCTCCGTGGGTTCCGGCGAGATGCGCGCGGTAAGTGGCCATCCCCGCCCCCCCCCCACCCCGGAGCTAGGGGCGAGGCGGGGCCGCGCAGCCTTTGCGGAGCCAGAGCGCGAAAGAGGGCACGGGGGCACGGGGCCTCGCCACGGTCGCACCGTTAGGTGCCGGGACAGGCTCCAGAGCCAGGAGGGGCAGCGGCCGCGTGGGGCTAGGCGGGGGCGTGGGCTCCGCGGAGCCCTACCGCAGCTTTGTCTCGTGGCCCCGCAGCGGCGCCGCCCAGCTGGCTGCGGGCGCGGGTCTATTTCCAGGCCATGACGTCACCAGGCCCTGGGAGGTGGTGACCACTGGGCGGGGAGAGGCTGGCGGGAACGCAGCTTGCGGGCTGCCGGGGCGGGGCGCTGGCAGCCACGCCCGGGCTGTGGGAACGCGGCCTGCGAGCCCGGCAGAGACTAGCGGAAGGCGGCACGTGGCGGGGCGCGCTGGGTGCCTTTCGCCCCAGCCAGGGCTCCTGCAGTCGCAGCTCGAGGGGTGCGGGGAGAACTCCGGCTAGAACTGGCACTGGGTGGCCGCGGTGTGTGGGCCGCTAAGGGGAGAAAAGGGTCTGGGGGCTGTGCGTCTTGGTGTTTTTGCGCGTGGCGGCAGAGCAGGGCCAGCCCCCATGTCTGTGAGTTCACAGTTTGTGCGAGGACCAAGTCGAAGCTGGGCCAGAGTGACATTTGTAAAGGTGGCCTCATTACCTGTGTGCCCTTCTGGGAACCTGAGCAGGACAGAAGGCGTGATACCCGGGCCCAATAAGTGGAAATGTGTATCTTTATGGACTTGAAGTAACTTTGGGAAGAGAGCACTCACTTCCGGGCACTTCCCTGCCCGTGGAGAGCCAGTGTGATACCAGGGGAGACAGTGTCTCAGAGGTTGTGGGAGATCACACAAATGCTTCCTCTTACTCCCTCCCCCCGCCCCCCCCCAACCTGGTGGTACGAAGGAGTGACTTATGTTCCTGAGACTGAGGAACAAAGCTTTACTTTCCTGGGGCCTGTGGTGTTCAGCCTCCCACCCCCCAGACCCTGCTGGGTAAGCCCTGACTTTGCAGGGCTGTGGGCACTGCTCCGGAAGTTGCCCAAAATGCATGCGTAGGGACCCTCTCCGGTGGCTCAGCCAACTCAAAAGAGCTAGCTCTCATCTCAACCAATCAGAGAACTTAGGTGGAGTTTGCATGGGCCCCTCGGCTCCTCCTGAGGTGGGCGGGGCTGTTTTGGCTGACACTTTTAGAATTAATGTCTTATTAATCATTTACCGAAGAAGACAGACTTCATTCATATCAATAACCTTTTTAAGAATCAGGACTTTCTGGGGAAACGACTTGCAGCCGTATTGAGTCATCTTCCTTCCCTCTATAGGATGACAGCCTAAAAGCAAAATTGTGGAGAACGTTCTGTTGACATCTTTTTCTAGAACAGAGCTTGTTGTGTGTGGAGTATTGTGTATGTGCTGTGTGTGTGATGCAGGCTCCTAATAGGCGTGTCCACGTGCCTCTCTGTTTCCCCTGGACTGAGAAGCCATTGTGTCACCTACAGGTTGACATCGTGGACATATGTGAGTCCATCCTGGAGAGGAAGTGGCACGACAGCGAAAGGTCCACCTGCAGCATCTTGGAACAGAATGACATCGAAGCTGTCGAGGCTCTTGTCTGCATGAGCTCCTGGGGTCACAGGTCCCAGAAAGGTGACCTGTTAAAGATAAGGCCCCTCACACCTGTGTCTGACGCTGGGGATGTCACCTCCACCGTGCATGGAGACGAAGGTACACCCGAGCTGCTAAAGGACTTCCATTCTTTATCCACGCTGGTAAGAGGGGGAGAGGGGTGTTTTTGTGCAGTGACTAGCGCACCTTCAACAGGTGTACCGAGGAACTCGTGGGTGGGCTCCCTGGGTTGCTGGCAGGCATATTCATAGCCTCCTCGCATAGAGGCCTTAAGGATGCAACCTCTTTTATCTCTTGGAAACAAGTCCTTTCCATTGATCGATCACAGCTTGCAGCCATGGGGTTAAAATGTCCAGAGGATAAAACCTACAGGCTGATTCAAGGAAGAAAAATGTACTCATTTCCCTGGGGGATGGCAGGGTGGGGACTAGGTTCCCTGGACGCTCCAGGATCCAGGACATGTGGGTGGCAGCTGGGCCAAGCCTGTGCTTTGGCACCAGACGCCCGGAGCTAGCTGGGTGGAAATGCTGGCCTCTCTGCCTCCCTGTGGCAGCCAGCTTCTTACTTGTGTGAGTTGGCTGCAGTCAAGCACTGTGTTTTATTTTCTTAACTTGTTACAGTTAAGAAATTGCTGGGAGAGACGGCTTTTCAGTTTGGAGAAGTTGCAAGCTGTCGGTTGCTAACAGAAGTGATAATCATAATCAGATTGTCCTGGGTTGGAAGCTTGCACTGGAAAGGGAGTGTGGAAAGCCACTTGGAGAGGGATGAAAAGGGACTTGTAGGCAGTAGAGAGGGTTGTAAAGCACCGGCCTGGCCGCCGGAGCCCCTCTCAGTGCCACTTGGCCTTGGGCTCGTCCACGGGGAGGCTGCAGTAAGTAGGGATGGTTGGGGGCGGTACAGAGAGGCTTGGTTTAGGCAGACCACTGGTAAGCGGTGGCTTTTGGGGGTCCTTCTGGTAGGTGTACCTGGCCTCATCTAGTAGGTACTGGCTACGTGTGTATTACACGATTACCACTGGGATTGTAAAAATTTTTTGAGAGTCTAAAATGATTGGGAAAGCTCTCATTTTAAGTGTAAATTTGTTTTCTCCTCTGCAGTCCTAATGCTTAGATTGCTCATTTCAGTAACTGTGCAGCCCCAGCCGAGGGAAAAGACTAGAAAGTAAATGTCTGTGCAACCTCGCAATCCCCTGCTGTTGCGAGCAGGCTTAGACCAGGTTTTTCTAGATACTTCTTTTTAAAGGCATTGGGGGCAGCAACATCCAAGTACGCGCCTTTTAAAATCGAACCAAAACCACCTTTTCACACAGTGCTCTTTTTTTCCAAGTGCATGACTCCACCTCATAGCCCTGATCTCATGGAGCCATCAACGGGGACAGTTGGTCCTTCCCAAGTCACCAATCCCAAAGCACATGCGGTCACGGCCACCCCCGCAGCCTGTGCTGGGGCAGCCTGCTTGCCCAGCCGGAGGGAGGAGAGGAGCCTGCCTGGTGCGAAGTCAAGGGTGGGGGAGCCAGCCCCCAGCACCCCCTGCAGGGCTGTGGTGACCACAGCGCCCCCTGCTGCCGCCCGCATTCCTACCACCCAGACTCAAGCATGCCAACTTTCTGACAGCAGAGACGCACAGCATCCGGGACGTACCGAAGCTTTGCAGGGCGCACACCTCAGACACAGTTTACCCAGCGTGAGCTCAGCGTCCTGTCCACCTTGCTTGAACAAGTGTGGCGACCTCATCGGCCCTGACAAAGACCAGCAGGCAGGCTGGCCAGTTGCAGTTCAGACCTGCTTACCAAAGATTCATGACAATGACTTGCCAGGGAAAGCCACCCCTCTGATTTCTGTCCCCATCCCCAGCACCCCCGTCCTTTGCCAAATGATCCCTGTGACCGGACACAGTGGCGTGTTACCAGCGTTTCTGAAGCCACCTGCCCAAGCACCTGCCGGGATCGTTGCGCCCGTCCTGCCCCAAGCTGCTCCAGGGCCCCAGCCCATGTTCATGGGACCCTCCGTGCCTCCGGGAGCTGTGATGCTGGTCCTGCCCCAGGGGGCGCTCCCCCAGCCCGCCCCAGGCTCCCCGGCGGGGGTCACGGCTGCTGGCAATACCAGGTTGCTGCCCCTCGCCCCCGCTCCGGTGTTCATCACCTCCAGTCACAGCTGCGCCCCTCAGGTAGACTTTTTCCGAAGGAGGAACTACGTTTGCAACTTTCCCGGCTGCCGGAAAACCTACTTCAAAAGCTCCCACCTCAAGGCTCATCTCCGCACTCACACAGGTGAGCACTGAGGCAGGTAGGGCCCTGGGAAGCTCACCTGGAACCTTCTCTGAGTGGGAGGGAAGTGTGAGACCTGCTGGAGGAGGTGGTTCTGAGAAGCCTTCGAGGGGGCTGACGTTAGCACAGCGGCCCACGGTTTTTCGGGAGCACGTGCGTGGCCCTTTCTGCTCGCGTGGCAGTGGACACCTGTTCGCATTTTAGAAAACACGCACGCCGCTCAGTAAACCTCAGCGTGCTCAGGTTTACGGTGGGGCAAGGTCTCTCCGAAGTGCGGAAAAGTTTGAATTCTAGAATATTTGACATTCGGAGGACTAATTCACACAAGGAGAAGGAGGAGCCACACGAGAGAGTAACGGTGAAAACTTCGTGGTGTCTTTGTCGTCCCATCGGCTGTGCTTGGTAGAGTTGTCCCTCTGTCCACTGGGGTGGCCACTAGCCACACGCCCTCGAGGGGAGACCGTGTGACGAAGGCGCCGCATCTCGCGTTTTCGCCAGGCTGATGCGCACGCTGCCCCGTTGCGTGGTCATCGGGCCGAGGGTGGCCTGGCGGAGCTGCCGCGGTAGCCCATGCGGGCCGCACGCCCCAGGCGCTCTGTGGTGCGCCCCCTCTTTGAGGAGGTGTTCTGCCGTTCTGTTCTGCAGGGTCCCGTGGCTAAACAGTCTGCTTGTTACGCTCGCCTTTCAGGGCTCGCGCAGGTACACACGTAAACACAGGGACCACAGTGGAGCTCCGTCCTGGAAACTCTGGGTCACGCGGTCCCTCCGCTCGAGCCTCCACTGACGGCCCGGGGGCCCGCGGTGCGCTGTGGGATGCAGGGTCAGGAGGGCTGAGTGAACCGGGGGGGGGGCTGAGGTGGGGTGGTTTCTCACTGGCACCTGCGTGTGGTGGCGGGGTGCAGCTCTGTTTGCAGAGAGGAGCGGAGTCGGGAGCTGGCAGGCGGGACAAAGGGCGCCCGGCTCTCCTCCGAACCGCGGAGGGCGTTCGCTGCAGGTCCGGGCGCCACACCTAGCCGCGGGGCACTGGGCTCCGCCTTCTCTCTCCAGCTCCGCGTGTCTGCCCCCCACCCTGTGCCCACCTCTCCCGGCAGGAACCCCTTTAAGGGCCTTCCCGCCGTCCCCGCTCACACGGGCGTGCCTCCTGGTCGCGCCTGCCTTCTGTGACCGTGGTGGTGCGCTCTGCTCCCTGCCACTTCTTTCTTTGGTTTTTAGTGTCCCGCGTACCTTAGTGGTCTGACTGGATGTAAACTCTTGGGTCTGTCTAACTCGAGGGCCCGACGCTGGTAAGTGGCGGTTGGTCACCGGTGCCGCAGCATGGCTGTCGCGGAGTGGGGGGGCGCCTCGGAAGGGCTTGCTGGCTGGGGGCGTGCTGTCCACTGAGCCCTCCGACCCTGTCCACACCCGGCGCCCACGGTCGGTCGGGGCGGCAGTGGGGAGAGGTGCCCTGTTCAGCCTGGCTGCCTCGGCGAAATCAGACCATCGGAGCAGGCTGTCTGCGGGTTTCCCAAAACACTTCCATGAACTAACCCCAAAGGTTCCGAAGCATCAATTTCTTGTGCCGTTTTATAAATAATTGGAATTCTCATAAGAAATAGAAACTTTGGGGTAGTTTTACCTTAGATGAGGTGGTTTTTCATGTTTCTGCAAACCTGAAATTTTTTTGATTAAGGTAGGGTAAGGAAAAGCTGCATTTTTGACATCTCGAAAACGGCACTTTATACGGGAAAACCCGTGCCAGCGGGCGGTTCATCTCCGTCCGGCACCTGGCCGTGCCGGTGCGCCGCCGGCGGTGGGTTCCGGGGAGCAGGGGGGCACCCTGATGCCGCAGCACGGGTCTGTGCAACCCGTGAAGCTTACGCCCTTTTTCTTAGAATGGTTTTTTAAAGAGCATTGCGATGCTGAATTTTGCAGTCGGTTCAGTTTTGAAAAACATCAGTACTTAGTGGGTACCTCTTCAACGCACGTTCGTTCAAAACCATTTATTTGCCGCCTGCCGTGAGGAGTGCTGCGCTTGGCGAAGCTGCTGTGGGAGGGTGGGTGGACTAGACAGGCAGTGCGCGGTCACGCAGGCAGTGCGCGGTCACGCGGACGGTGCGTGACTGTCACGCCCTGGCCCCGTCGAGGAGAGCCGCCCTGCTGTTTGGGGGCAGGGCTGTGCCGGGACCTGCAGGCAGGGTCACCTGCCAGGTGCAGTGACGAACAAGAAGAAGATGGAGTTAACAATTCCAAGAAGTCTCACAGGTCCTGGCAGAGATGTTTTCAGATGTGCAGCTTCTTGAGAGAGCAGTAACTACTCTTTTCAAGAATCTTCCCCTTACTGCCAAGTTCATTTTTATTTCAAGATCTATTTGTCTTTTGGAAGATAAATCTTACATCTTACATCCTGTCCTGTAACGCTGCGTATTAGGTGCGGCAGGACAAATGGGTCTTGGAGGGTTTCTTGACTTCTGAAAACCTCGGTATCAGAGTCACCGGGCGTTACTTTCGCCCGAGATTTTGGTGAACAGAAGGTAAAGATGAGGCGGATCAGCCTGCCCAGCAGGAGCCGAGCGCTTACCTTGTCTTTGCTGTGTGTTTTCTCGCGGTCAGGAGAGAAGCCTTTCAGCTGCAGCTGGGACGGCTGCGACAGGAAATTCGCGCGTTCGGACGAACTGTCGCGGCACCGCAGGACGCACACCGGGGAGAAGAAGTTCGCGTGCCCCGTGTGCGGGCGGCGCTTCATGCGCAGCGACCACCTGACCAAGCACGCCCGGCGCCACGTGGCCACCAAGAAGACCCCCGGCTAGCAGGCGGCGCGGCCTCGGCGGGGGAGCCCGGTGGCGAGCTGGCCACTCTCTGCCTGAACGGCCAGCCGGAGTCGCCGGTGGGCACCTCAAAGACTCTTTTCAGGAAAAGACCGGCGCTTTCTCTCCCGAAAGCGTTGTCTGGGGGCTGGGGAGGAGCGGGGGCTGGTTCTGGTGGGAGCACGGTGGCCGCTCGAGTTCGGTTGGCGTCCTGCCCCGTGGCTTCTGTAGTTTAAGTTGAAGGCAGTTCGGCGTTCTAGCTCACCAGCATTCAAACGAGCATTTCGGCAATAAATTTCACAGAACCTGGATTTTTACTGCCTTTCTATTCATGTTTTGTAGAAATGAGACAGGGTATGTAACTTTATACTGTTTTCTATGAAAATATTTATATTATTGGTACTCCACCAATTTCTAGATAGATGATTTTACAGTCCTTTCAATGTCTAATATCATTTTTATAATAACCCTACTTTGTAGTAACCGTGGTACATCATTCAGCCAAAAAAAAAAAAATCACGTTAGTAATCAGGCCTTTCAGATCTCAGAATTTTTTAGCATCGGCACTGGTGGGGGGTAGGGGGGCCTTGGCAGTCAGCTTCTCCGTAACACTTTCAAGGGGTGTTCCACGCAGCCATGCCCTTGCGGCCCAGGCCGAGGAGTTCAAGTTCTGGTGCAGGAGGATAGGCACTTGTGTCCGTGGTGTGACTTGTGGAGGAGGAACCCAGAGGGCAGCTTACAAATGCTCAACAGGCAGCCCCGCTCTGAGTGGGGGCCCCTCCGGGCTCTGCAGAGAGCACCCCTCCTGCCAGTTTCCTGTTTGTACCTCAAACACCAAAAATAGGGGTGACGTCAGCAAGCCAGCCCAGCTGCTTTGTCGATTGTCCCTTGACTTCTGGTCCTGCGGCCCTCTCCATAGTGTTTTGTGGGCGGGGCAGGTCCTGAGAGGAAAAGGAAGCAGCCTCATTGGTTGGGGGACTTGCCACCCAAGCTCAGCTTTGCACCCAGGTGGTGGAGAGGCCTGGCCCCAGGGCTAGGCCTCCTTCGCGGGAGGAAGTGCGGGTTACGCCGAACGGCAGAAATACCACCCAGCGGCCCTTCCGTTCCTGTTTGAAGGAGATCGTTTTGATCAAACCAAATCACCTGGAAAGGGGGTGTTTAGCAGTCTGACGGAAAACAGAAGGTAGGCGCCATTCGGAAGCCAGGTGAGCACAGGTGCCAGTTCCGCCGTGGGCGCGCCACCCCGCTGGCCGGGGCCACCGGGGCTGCCTGCGTCAGGTGGCCCCGCGGACCCAGGCCCTACGATCCACGGCAGGAACACGGGCGGCGCTCTGCGCCCGTCTGTTTAGGTTTTCTCTCGGCCGCGCGAGTTCTGGCGCTCACCCTTACTAAAGTGGTGGCAGGGTGACTTGTAATCGGGTTCAGGCCTGGCACCCCTCACCCGGTCATTCATTGGGCGCTAGCCGATGTCCATGAAGTGGCCCTTCGGTGAAACCGGTACCCGACATGCAGGTCCCCAAGTGCTGGCTGCGTGTGTAGGAGGCTCCCGTGTGCCGCGGACACGGCCCGGGTTTAGCATTCCTCCTGGTCGAGGCCAACTACCAGGGGGTTACAAGTGAGCGTGCGGGAGAACCGTGAGGAGCCGTGTGCAGCCCGTGTGTCCGCGCCACCCCGTCCTGCCTCCCGCTCGGGCTGTAAAGCAGCGCGGACCTTCCCTCGTGCGCATGCGGCGCCATCAGGGCGCCTCTCCTCGTTACCCGAAAGAACGCTGGTCCTCCCGGGGTGGTGGGTGATGCAGGCCTTTGCGTGTGTGTGCGGTTGCTGCTCACCCTGAATTTTACTGTCTGAGTGGCGTTCCTGAAGAACAGACGCGTTAAAAATGGTTTTCATGCACACTTCCATTTCCTGATTAGACTTAGAAATGCCTTCTGTAAACAGACTTTTTTTTTTACTTTCTGTGTGTCCGCTGAAAGATGGTGAGCCGGGAGCCAGTTTTGTCTGGGGAAGTCTGCCCCGAGAACCAGGCCCCCGCGGCTCGCTCCGCATGCAGACACCGTTGGTGGGCGCCTCGGGGGGGTCGTCGGGGCGGCGCTTCCCAGCGCACTTTACTTCCCGAGCAGTGTTGCTCGTTCCCTGTTGACGTTGAGCCTTTTAAATAGTTTCAGTGATAAAATGCAAACTGTTTTTGGAATCATGTTGTACATAACAGACTTTGACTTCTTACTCAAATGCATATGCGTGATGTAATGTTTTTCTTTGAATCACATAAAACATCCCCGATTTGCAAACCGGACTTGTGTCTGTGTTGTCTGCGCCTCAGGATGCCCAGCGGCTTCTCGGAAACTGCCCTACAAACCCCCTGGAAGGTGGGCCCAGCCTGCACCCCCGCCCCCTGTGTTTTCGGGGTCTGCTCTGTCTCGGGGCACCCTTTTGATTCCGGGGAAGGTGAAAAGAAACGTCGGAAGAGGCAGCTTCTGTTATTGGCCGCTCTGACACTGGGTCCAGTCCCAGCAGAATAGGGCCGTGGGTGCTGGGGATCCCGGGTCCCTCCTCCTCCTCGAGCTCTTCCTGTGCTGAGAGGCAGAACAGGAGGAAGCCTCTGCCCTGTGCCCTCCGCCCTCCGCCCCCAGCCCAGGCGCCCCCCCCTGCTCTCGGGCAGCGCTCCCTCTGGAGCCCCCTCAGGCTGGGGCTTCGCACCCACGTCCCTCGGAAGGAGCTGCTGTGGACACTCTCAGAGATGTGTGGGTTCAGTACTCAGTCCTCCTCCTGGAGTCCAGAACGGACAAGCTCCTCATCTCCCCAGGCTCGACTTTCTCACGGTCGACCCATTGTCTTTAAAGTGGAAGTATGCTTGGGGATTTAAGAGAGAAACATCCATGTGAGAGAGAAACATCCACTGGCTGCCTCCCGTAGGCACCCTGACCAGGGATCAAACCTGCAACCTAGGTGTGTGCCCTGATGGGGAATCGAACCCACAGCCTCTTAGTGCACAGACGATGCTCCAACCCACTGAGCCACCCAGCCAGGGCAACCTGCTGTCTTTAAAAAGAACAGCAAGTCCAGGTGTAAAGGCTTAGTCACCCTGGCCACCTGGCTTGACATTCACTCGATCCGTTGACACTGACTTCCAAAGCCGCCCATTCTGGGGTGTGACAGTGGAAAAAGCCGAACATTGATTCGTGGGTCACACTGCTCCTGATCCTGTGTGTATGTGTGCAGGGGGCAGTAAGTGATCGTGTGTGTGTGTGTGAGAGCAGGTTGGGGAGTGGGCGGTAGGTGATCCCAGTGGGCTTTGCACCCAGCCATCCACCTGGAGGCCTTTCCAGCTCCAACCCTTACCCCTTTGCTTCTGGGTGACGGCCACAAGTTTGTTGCTCAGCCTGCGACCTTGTGCCTGTTGTCTTCCCTGTGTTGTCACCAAAGATCTACCTTCAATTGCTAACAACACTGTCCCTTTGCTTTCAACCCACCTCTTTGTTTAGGGACTTTGGAGATGAGGAACTTGAGACACTTCTTTAACAGCTGGGTCCCATCCTGGGCGGAAGCGCAGGCACCAAGAACTCCTTACCCCGAGGAGGGAGACGCACTCGGTCCCCTCTGAGTCGGGGGGCTCTCTCCACTCCCCTCGAGGCCTAGAGGGCCCCGGGACTGCCCTCGCTGGCCCTGAAGTAGACGTCCCCTCCCCCGCACGCTCCTGCTGGGCTCAGCAGACAAACCTGCCGAGGGTGGATGCTGAAGAAGACACAAGATGCCACAAGCCAAGTGCTGGGAGGAGGCGCCCCACCAAACGAGATGATGACACCAAGCAGTGGCAGCTGAGGGTGGGAGCCCCCCACCCCCGGCTCTCCCCCGGCTCCACAGGCCGCTTCCGGGAGCTTCCTGGGGCCCGCCGCTCTGACTCCTTCACCCCTGCAGGTTCTGACCGCTGCTGAGAACTTGCCACGTGTTATCGAATGTGACTGCGAGTCTAATCCCTCGGCTGAAAAGTAAGGTGCCCGTGACAGGGGTCATATCACAGCCACCCCCACCCGCTCACCCGCCCACCGGTCCGAGAGTCCATCTGTCCACCCACCCGTCCAGACCCAACCACTTTCCTTGTTCATAAAATGAGGGCTGCAGAGACGACTGCTGGGACGTGCCACCGCAGTTCCCAGCGCACGCAGTGGGACAGGACATCGGCTGGCGCTGGGACTCGGTGTGCCCTGGCCCGACCCCACGCCCACCCACCTGGCTCGGGCGGGGTGTGAGCCCGGGGGCAGTGGCTCTGCCTGTGGGAATTGAGAGACCAGTGACACGAGGTGCCCAAGTGGTGTTGCTAAGGGACACCCCTACCGAAACACCACTGAGTGGTGCTCAGTCGCAGTCACACCATGGCCCTGGGCCCCCAAAGACCCTGGGATCCCGGCCTCGGTGGCTGCTGGGGCCCCAAAGCCACCGAGTTCACTCACAGGCCTGGCTGCAAAGGGGCACAATTGAGCATCAGCTCCCTGGACAGGGGATCGAATTCACGGAAATACCTCTGATGTAGAGACCATCAGAGAAACGCAGAATTCCTGCTAGCAAGTGGGGTGGGGCTCGAAGCCAGGGGTCTTCCTTTGTACTCTGGGGGGGTCCCTGAGGAGAGCTGTGCTTCCTGGGAGACTGGACACCACGCCCCAGGCCCCTACGGCACAGGCCAGCTCCCCTGCCTCAGGGAGGGGCCCAGTGGGGGCCCCCTCCCCATGGCCAGGCCCCCACCGCTTCCTTGTATGGGCCTTGCAGTGACAGAGCACCCAGCTGGCCACTGTCGTGCCGGCCTCACGGTGGTCGAGGCTGCAGGAGGAAAAGGGCGATGTGCCTGCCCCCTGAACGCACGGAGAAGCAGAGACCCCACGATCACGCGCAGGAGAGTGAGGCCCAGACTGGAGTCCCAGCTTCCTGCCTCCCCCCGCTCTCCTGACAGCTCACCCCCAGGCCCCTGCCGCCGAGGAGCCTCCTGGGAGGGTGAGCGGGGCCTGCAGGGCCGCAGGCAGCGTGACTTGGCCCTCGGCCCTGATTCCTCGGCTCGGCTCACGCACGGCGTCTGGTCTCTCACCTCCAGGCCCCGCCCAGCACAGAGCCTGGACCGGTGCAAGCCCTCTTCACGTCCTTGCTGTGTAAGGTTTTCGAAAAAGAACGTTTCCATAAACCGTGCTTCACTAACGCAGGGTGCTGCTAAGTTCTGATCATTTTTATTTTTCACCCAAATCCGTTCCCACCAGCTGAGTGGGAAGGTCAGCTCCTTGCCCCATTTCTCCCCTTCCTACACATTGTCTGAAACCTCTCAGGGCTTATTGAGCTCAAGTGAGTTTTTACAACTGCCACTTCCCAGGGAGAGAGCGTGAGGTCCCAGCAGACACCGCTGGGATTCTTGCTGCTAAGTGGCACCACTGCTGACAGCCGCCCTGGGCCCCTGACCTTGGAGGAGCCCAGATCTTGGACGGACGGCCCTGTGCCATCAGGCCACACGAAACCCCGTGCTCTCAGGTGTGGCCATACCCCCGGACTAGCTCCACAGAGCGTCCATCACTTCAAGCGTCACTTCCTCCCAGGGCCCACAGCCCATGGAAGAGGCGGCCTCTCCTTCCCCGCTCTGGGCACTAAAGGGTTTCACAGGGCCAGGCAACCGAGCCGCCCACACCTGCCAAGCTCGGATTTGTCCCTGGCACGTGGACGGCACCATGTCTGACTGTACAGTGCTTTTCCCTGCCGGGGGCACCAACCCTCCCGGCCTCAGCTGCAACTTAGCCTCTCGACGGCAGCCACGTACGTAGGCTTTCTCCCGGCTCGTTAAAGCAGAACGGAGGGAGAAGCCCACCCCACGCCCACACAGGGGAGACCCTGGGTGGGCTTTGGCCCCAAGTCCCTGACGGCCTGTACCCTCTCCAGGTGAGCACACGTCCAGGGTGTGCCCGGGCCACGGGAGCAGCCCGTCCTCCCCGGTGGGCACCGGACGTCGCTCCGCACAAGCCCGGCACCCAGCCGAGGGCCAGGCGCAGGGCAGCAGGGGCCGAGGGAGCTCTGAACAGAAACCCCCCGGGGGCGTGCAGTGGTCTCAGCGCAGCCGGGGGCAGGGGGCACTAGGGCTTTGGAACATCAGAGGCAGGGGGCTTAGACAAGCTCACCTCGGTGAGCGGCAGGGAGCGGGAGCTGGGCCCGGAGGAGACTCGGCCTGAGGGCAAGAAGGCAGCATCGGTGGCTTGGCTCAGCCCGTCCCTGAGGGAGTCCACCCAGCCTGTCTCAGAGCCGGAGTGGGGCGTGGTTTCCAACCTCTCGGGAACTGGTGCAGCGCGGAAACCAGAAGACACGCGTGTGGTGCTTTGGTGTCAGACGGTAACGTGGGTTGTCACCACTTTTGACATGGAAACGTTTTCTTCTGGCCTCTGTTCCAGCCACGCTCCCCCCCGTCCACGAGCAGACTGGTCGGCTCCAGAGTGCAAAGCTCAGAAGCAACCCTGAGCGGCCAAGAAGGGTCCGAGGCTGCGCCTGGCCCACGGCGGGGCTCTGCGTGGCCCCTGCGTGTGCAGCACCCCCCGGCCACCCCAGACGAGCACCCTCCTCTGCACTCAGCGCCCTCGTCTCACCCGTACGAAACTGGGGGGTGGGTGCTGCTCAGAAGGCAGCTTCAGGGAACAATAAACGGAATGGCTGGAGACGACCGCGGTGCCTCCCCAACTCGGATGCGCAGCGACGGGCGGTGACCTCGGGGGTTTTCTGCCCTCAGCACTTTTTCTCACGACGGGATTTATGAGGTTTTCACTGGATACTGCAGAGAGATCGTCTTTCTCTTGGAAAACCAGCTGGACATGTTCCGTTTGAACAAAACAATACTGTGAAACTGTCAACATTTTTAGCATTAAATTCAGGGTCTGCTCTGTCCCGTGAGAACTATTCACATGTTAACTTCTTTTTTAAGAGAAGCCTTTGTATTACTTGAATAGTAATGGCTTTAATCATTCCACAAAAAGGGAGGGTTTGGGTTTGGGTGAGAAGCAGCTCTCGTTTTGGGGGGCCCCTGAGCTACCCCTCCCGGGGTGCCCTGGCTCCGTCCTGACTGTAGAGAAAAAGTCCCCCAGCTGCGGGACATCTGATCGGAGGCGCTCCGGTCCAACGAGGGAAGTTCTCAGAAACCCCCGTGACAGCAGCAGGCCTGTGGGTTTGGGGACGGTGCTGAGGGGCCCTTGTCCGTTTCGGAGATGCTTTCGCAACTTTGCAGACGACACTGGGAGGCCGTCGTGTTGGTGGCGAACACGAGACAAGCTGGGACCTGTTCTGGCTTCAGCAAACACGGTCGTGGCCTCCGTGTGCCGACACCCTCCCCGGCCGCTCCAGAGGGGCTTCTCCCGGCCCCTGGACCCCTCCTCCCCCTGCACTGCCCAGAGCAGCCACACCTGGGCCCCCCCGGAAGGCCCGCCTCCCCGTGTGCCTGCGGCCCCCTGGCGCTGCCTCTGACGAGCGGGCACCCTGAGCCAGTCGTCGGCTGGGACCACTCTCAGGCTCCTCTGACCTCACCGCTGTGACTGCCTGCCTTCCCCGGGCACTGGGCAGGTGAGGGCGGGGGGGCCCCTAAAGAGCCTCCCGGGCAGGGAAGATGAGCGCCCTCAGCAGGGAGCGGTTCCCCGCCGGCAGAGTGGGAATAAGGGTGAGCAAGGGAGCCCGGGGCCTAGTGATCGCAGGTCCTCAGAGCAGGGCAGAGCCTCCAGGACTCATTTGCCAGGGAGGGAAACTGAGGCCCAGAGAGGGAGAGTGACTGCTAATGAGTGAGCGGAAGGGCAGCGAGGGCTGGCGCCCGGCCCAGGGCCGTCCCCGGGGAGCCAGCCGCTGGGGCTCGGGGCAGCCTCCAGCAGTCTAGAGCTGCGCCCGGTCGTCCTCGCCGCTCAGCTGTGGCTGGGAGCCAGCCGCGTGGGCCCCTCCTGGGAGCCGGTCAGAAGTGCAGACCCGAGGCCCCTGCGGACCCACGGCATCAGAGCCTGCGTTTGCATAGGGTCTCCAGGAGGTTCACCTGCGGCACTCAGGGCGGCCCCCTCCAGCTGGGCCAGGCCCACCTCCTGGCACACCCTCGCCCCCAGCCCAGGTGGAGAGTGGGGGGCGGGAAAGGGGAAGCGTTCGGGCTCCAGCAGAACCTCGTAGACCGGCTCTCCTGAGGCTGAGAGGAGGGCAGGTGTCGGGAGGGCAGGTGTCTGGAGCCCTCCGGCCCACACACCTGGGGGGCAGCACCTGCACGTCCTTCTGGCCTGGGTCTGCACAGCTGACACCTCGGGCCGGCGGGCACGGCGGCCAGCAGCTGGCCGTGGGCAGGCCCGTCGGAGGGCAGGCTGGAGAAGGCCGGTGCGCAGAAGGCGTGTGAGAGGCCGCACGGCGGCAGCGGCTCGGCTCGGCTCGGTCCAGCCCCAGCCGGGGCGGGGCGGGGGGATGCTGGAGGCCCGGTGGGGCGGGTCAGCGGCAGTACTCCTGCTCGATGCTGGCCATCAGCTCCTCCTCGGAGCCGTCGTACAAGATGGCTGACTGCCTCTCCGGCCTCCTGTGGCTGCTGCCAGGGGCCCTGCCAGCCAGAAACACAGACAGGGTGTCAGGAAGCAAGATGTCACCTTCAAACTCCGTGTCTCTGCTGGACAACCGCCAGGCCCCTTTGCGGAATTCCAAGCATGCTGTGCCCTGGGGACACCTTCCCGGTCTCTGGCCTGAGCTGGCTTCATTCCTGTCCTCAGGCTGCATTCCGGCCTTATCTGCCCAGGCCTGGCTTGCTGGGAAGGGTGAGGGCCCCAAGGCAGGGAGGGCCCAGTTCAAATCCCAGCCCCACCACGTACTAGCTCGGGGACAATTCTTTCTCTGAAAAGGAGCTGAATTCTTTGGTGCCTTTGGAGGCAGTAATGAGACCCTGTATGGACAATAGGGACCGGCCTCGCCTTCAGCGAGTGTGAGCTGTGGCGCCAGGCATCTGCCTGGCTCCCTGCCCCTGCGCCTCTGGGGTGGGCGGTGTCCGAGGAGCTGCTGTTGGGGACTGGGGGCGGAAGGGGGCCTCTCTGCAAGCCGACCTGAAGGTGACGCAGGACATTGAGTGCCCTGGTCTAGCACAGAGCTCGGCACCGGGAAGCAGAGGGCAGGAAGTCCCCGCAAAGCCCCTGGGACGGAAGCAGGGCCCTGCCAACGTTCCTGCCCAGTCCTCCTGCCCTGAATGCCCCCCTGGGCCTTGGGGCTCCCTGAGGGTGGCCGGGGGGCGGAGTTCAGAGTGGTGGTGAGGCACCTGCCGGACCCTCTAGGGCAACAAGGGTCTCCTGGCTGTGTCAGGGGATGGAGCAGGAAGCCAGCTGTCCCGCAGCCGTCCCAGGGCGTCCGTGCTGGGCCTGGGGACGGCCCGGCAGGAGTCAAAAAGCCTCTCTGGGGAGAAATGACTTCCCACAGACGCACAGGGCCCTGGCCTGCAGGGCGGAGTCCCGGCTTGTTCGCGTTAACGAGCGAGAACCAGGACTCGCAGCTGTGCTGAGTAAGGCTGCCGACCTCGGCCGCCCATGTGAGGGGTCAGAGCCCACCCGCGTAAGTGTTCTCACTGCGTCACCCTCTGCTGTCGCGGTGGTGTCCCAGAGCCCACAGCCTGCTCCTCCTGGACAGCAATGGCCAGGGGCTTGGTGGGACAGGCAAGGCCGGCCCCCCGTCATGTTTCGACGTCCCTCCTTCCATTCCCTCCCGCACACACCCTGCCTAACGGCCACCAGCTGCCTGCGGCCTCGCTCCCTTGGCCCCTGCAGGAGCACTCCCTCCATCCTGGAAACCCCGAGGCTCAGCGCAGGAAGCCTGGGCTCCTCGGCTGCCCCGCCCAGGGGTCTGAAATGTGTTTTCCAGATAAGACTGTCCTGGGCTTAGAGGGGCCATCTGTCACCCCTCAGGGAAGCAAACTCCCGGGAGGTGTCTCACTCTGAGGGAATGCGGGAGGCTGGGATCTGAGGGGATGTGATCGGGGTCACGGCCTTTTCCGGGAGGAAGGTCAAAGCTGCTGGGAGCCCCTGCGGTCTCTGCACTCCCCAGGGCTGGGGCCTGCCCCCGAGAGGGAGAGCTTTGCATTTCAAGAGGGAGCTGCCTTTGGAACAGAGCTGAGGCCCCGGGAGAATGGGGGCCACGAGAGGGCTCTGGGAGCCAACAGAAGCGCCCGGGCAGCTGACAGGAGATGGGGTTCCCGGTACTTACTCGGAGCCACCGCCGCCGCCCTCTGGGTGGTCTTCAGCACTCTGTTTTGGGGACACCACACCTTGAGAAGGACAAAAGGGAGAGGCATCAAAGGTTACCGATGGCGAGCCTCCGAATACTCTGGCTTTCTGCTGATAGACGGGCCACCGCGTTCCACCAGGACCGAATGATTCTCCACTGTATGTCTGTGCACTCGGCCGTCGGTATCGGCGGGTTCTGCGCCAACCAACCAGGACTCAAAAACAGTAAGAAAAAATACTACCAGCATTGTTGCTGATGTGCACCCTGTAATTAACCCTGCAATGTTGTATCTCTACGACAGGACACGTACAGACTCTCTTCTTGTCACTGTTCTCTAAACAACACGGCGAGACAACTACCAACACGGCATTTGCATGGTAATAAGCACCTACAGGCGATGTGAAGTGTACAGGAAGTCGTGCGTAGTCCTGTGCAAACCGCACGTCGTTTTAAACACGGAACTCGAGCGTCTGAGGATTCGGGGGCCCACGTGGGTCTTGAAACCAGCCCTCTGTGGATGCTGAGGGCGACTGCAGCGCAGTTTTCTTTTTAAAACTTACTGATACCTTCCCCACTGCCATTCACGTTCACTATTGTTCGGCATTGGTTTCGGGTGGGCGGCAGAGCAGTCGGCCCATCTCGGACGTTCCGAGCGCTTCCCCGGGCGTTTCCAGCGCCCGCCTGCCGCCACCGCGGTTCTCACAGCGTCACGGACCGCGTCGCTGTGCCGCACCGCACTGCCCGCGACCACTCTGTGACTGCCCACGCCCACTTCCCAGTCCCTTCACCTTTGTCACCCCAACCCCCGACCCAGCCCCAACCCTGGCAGCCGTCAATCTGCTCTGTGCCTGAGTCTGTTCGTGTTTTATTTTGTTCTTTAGATCCCACACGTGAGTCAAATTGTACAGTATTTTTCTTCCTGACTGAGTGACTTCGCTTAGCACAATACCCTGTAGGTCCACCCGTGCTGTTGCAAACAGTAAGACTTTGTTCTTTTTCGTGGCTGAGTAATATTCCACCATATATAAGTACCACCACTGTTTCTTCCCCTTGCCTATCTATCGGTGGGCACTTGGGTGGCTCCCAGAGCTTGGCTACTGTAAATAATGCTGCAGCGAACATAGGGGTGCGTCTGTTCTTCCACATCGGCGTTTCGGGCTTCTGTGGACACATACTGAACTGGAATCTCCGACTCCTAAAGCAGCTCCGCGTTTAATTTTTTGAGGAACCTCCACACTGCTTTCCACAGTGGCTGTACCCACCTGCCCTCCCTCCAGCAGTGCCTGAGCGCTCCCTCTTCTCCACGACCTCGCCAGCACTGGTCTGGTGGCTTGTCGATGATGGCCATTCTGACCGGTGTGAGGGGACAGCTCACTGAGCTTGTACCCTATTTTCTTTATCCATTCTCTTTACCCATTTTGTTCACCCATCCACCGGACGGACACCTGGGCTGCTTCTGCCACAGGCGTTGTGTCGGGGCGGGGGGGCCTATGACGCAGGGCCCACAGAGCCTGTCGGAGACGTGCTTCGGTGCCCTGGGGCTTCCGCCGGTCTGCTCCTGTGCCGATGTGGCCCTCACTGGGCTCAGGGGCTCTCTCCTCTGGGGCCACGGAGAAGAAAACGGCACTTCTCCCCAGCCACCCTTCAGCTACTTCTAACGGAGTGATTCTGCGGGGGCCCCGGCTCCCTCCTGCCCTCTGCGGCCGGAACCAGCCTCTGCTGCCACCTGGGGTGGCTTTTGCTGTCACGGCCAGCTTTCTTTTGTAAGGGGCATTACAGACACAGTTTCTCCCGCCAGGAGGGCAACAAGGCGAAAGAGCACCAGATCGGGGGCACGCATCCGCATGAGAGCCCGGGCTCCACCTCTCGGGGCCGCGCTGCCTCCTGCTAACGGGGACACGCCGCTGGCCTCGAGGGGCAGGCACGACATGGCACCGTCACCTCCTCGAACCGCACACCCAGAAGCTGCGTTCAAAAGGTAGGTTGTGCCCTCTCTCGTTTCCTTGTTATCTCTGTTCCACGTTCATGTTTCTTTCTGTGCCTGGGTCTTTCTTTTTTTATTTAATTTTATTTTTTTAATATATTTTGATTATGCTATCATAGTTGTCCCATTTCTCCCCCATCGTTCCCCTCCACCCTGCACACCCCCTCCCACCCACATTCCCCCCTTTAGTTCATGTCCATGTGTCATAAGTTCTTTAGCTTCTACATTTCCCACACTATTCTTGCCCTCCCCCTGTATATTTTCTACCCACTATCTATGCTACTCATTCTCTGTACCTTTTCCCCCTCTCTCCTCCTCCCACTCCCCTGTTGCCAACCCTCCACTTGATCTCCATTTCTGTGGTTCTGTTCCTGTTCTGTTTGCTTAGTTTGCTTTTGTTTTAGGTGTGGTTCTTAATAGCTGTGAGTTTGCTGTCTTTATACTGTCATATTTTTTTATTTTCTTTTTCTTCGATAAGTCCCTTTACATTTCATATAATAAGGGCTTGGTGATGATGAACTCCTTGAACTTGACCTTATCTGGGAAGCACTTTATCTTCCCTTCCATTCTAAATGACAGCTTTGCTGGATAGAGCAATTTTGGATGTAGGTCCCTGCCTTTCAAGACTTCAAGTATTTCTTTCCAGCCCCTTCTTGCCTGTAAGGTCTCTTTTGAGAAATCAGCTGACAGTCTGATGGGAACTCCTTTGTAGATGACTGTCCCCTTATCCCTTGCTGCCTGGGTCTTGAATGTGCGGTCCCTTCTCTCAGCAGTCTGTTTACGCCTTGAATTGACCACCTCCCGTGGGAAACAGGTGAGACGCCCTCCCAGAAACACAGCTGTCCTCCCAGAAACACAGCTGGCCCGAGCAGCCAGGGGAGCTCAGATGAAAAGCAGAGACAGAGCAGCCCCTGGTGGCCGCTCCAGGTCTGGCACAGGCCCAAGTTTCCGCCACCAACCAGCTGGCCGCCTGCCGCCTGCGGGTCAGACATCTGGACTCCAAGGAGGGCCGGGCCTGGGCCGAAGCCATGGGAACCAGCCTGAGCTCTGGGAGGCCTGAGGGTCTGGGCCAGGCGGGGGCACGTTGGCGCTGGAGGTCCTCCCCGGGCTCTGAGAACCCACACCGCAGCTGGACGAGGCGCAGAGCACGGGGGAGAAGGGTTTGAGTATGACAATCTCTTAGAGTCTCCTCTGACTCTTACCAACAGGGTGTTTGTTAGAAGAGTGAAATATCAACAGTTAGTTTTTAGAAAACCCACTCCACATCTTACTTAGCAAAATGTATTATATTCTGCTGTTTCTATTTTAAAGAGTTCTCCCCTTAACTCCCTTTTTAAGCTTTTTATTTGTTGATTTTAGGCAGAGAAGGAGGGAGAGAGAGAAACAGCAATTTGCTGCTCCACTTATTCACACGCTCATTGGTTGATTCCTGCATGTGCCCTGACCGGGATCGAACCTGCAACCTTGGTGCATCAGGACCTGGCCACCTGGCCAGGGCTCCCTTAGCTCATAACAGCTTTGTATGAATATACAGGGTGGGGCAAAAGCAGGTTCACAGTTGGCCGTGTGGAAAATAGCACGATTAATAAACAATAACACCAAAATTAACCGGTGTTTCGCATACCCACGACTGCCAACTCCTTCTGCCCCACCCTGTGTGCGCCCGCGCACATGATCACACAGAACAGGCCGCAGGTGTTTGAGGGGACAGTTCGGTAGGTTTTGACATGTAGCTACACCAGCGAACCATCACCACAACCAGGATCCGAAACGGCGGCTCTCCGGCGGCTCTGGGCTGCCTCCATCCGCCCCTCCCACTGCGGGCAGCCAAGGGCCTGCTCTCCGTTCCCGGGCGGGCTCCAGAGGACTGGATCCTGGAGCTGCGCAGTGCGCACCCTCCCGTCTGGCTTCTTTCACGCGGCACCAGGGTCCTGGGGCCCACCCACGAGGCCTGGGACAGTAGTTCCCTTCTCTGAAGACCACACACAGCCGAGAACTGGGCAGTGAGTGGATCTCCGCTCCCAGCCACGCCAGCTTCAGTCTCGGGCCCATCAGGTCAGTCCTCTCACCACCAGAGGGCGCTGCCCTCCGTGCTTAAGGGCCTCCCAGGTAGCAAAAGCAGGATGGCAACTGGCAGGATGTCACCTTGAGAGCTGGTCAACGGGACTAAAACGACAAAGGAGGGCAAAAAAGTTTTAAACTTTTTCAAAAGGAGCCTCTGACCCTGAGACCACCAGTTGGAGGCCCTCCACCTCCTCTCACAAGGCCTGACCCTCAGGAAAGTGTTTACAAAGAGAAAGAAGGTCAAGGAGACCTGAAGGAGCTGAAGGGGGTGGGACTGGGGGAAAAGGACAAGGGACTGCACTTCTACCGAGTTTCGTCACTTTATAAAGCATGTACAGTCTCACGTAATTCTTCCAAACCTCCGCTCCACAGACACTGGCTGAGTAGTTCACTGGACGGTGTGTCCCCACCCTGGGTGTCCCCCTGACCCAGGCCTGCTCCCACGGGCGGGCGCCCCGGCACGGCTCCTGGGTCCGCCGGAGAGTTGGGCAGTTGGCGTGCTGGGCCCAAAGGCCTCCAGTGTGAGTGAGAAGGCGGCGTGGTGGTCACTAAGGTCCCCTGGGTGCAGCAATCCACGGTTCTCCGAGTGTCCAGAAATAAAAGGGGTCTGGGCATGGCTTCTGGGCAGAGTCCGGTGAGAACCTGATGCTGGCCTTGGGCCGGGGTGCCCTCCTCAGGGTGACAGGTGCCCCTGGTACTCAGGTGTGGGTGAACCTCCATTCCATTCCGGCCAAAGCACCAGGACCCTCCTCCCCAGAGTCCGGCTAGGGCCAGTCCCAGCCCTGCAGGAACTCAGGCTCCCGGGTCCAGGTGTCCGTCAGCACCTCTCCCGGCAGTGCATGCTGCCGAGGTGTCCCGTCTGCGCTGGGCAGCAGTCCCCGAGGCCTGGCATCCGGCAAGGCCCTGTGCCACTCTGCTTCCAACGCCTGCACCGCTGGCCTCCTCCGGCGTGGACAGTGGCGGACACCCGCATCCACCTGGGTGTTCCCGGCCACCATCACCTTTGCATACGGGGTCCTCTCTGCCCGAAAGCTCGTCTCTGCTCGTTTGCCCGGCTGATGCCACAGGCCCTTCCCAACTCAGGTCGACGGCTGTCCCCACTTCTCCAGGGCTCAGCTGCTCCTCCTGCAGACTCTGCACGGACCCCAGGCCACACTGCGTTCCTTTCCTGCCTGCAGATCTGCCCCCACCCTGCCACCCCCACTGGACTGTGGGCTTCTCTAGGACAAAGATGCCTGGCACACGGCGGGAGCTCAGACCACACTGGAGAAGTGACCGAAAGGTTGAGTAAGGTGGCCCTGCACCCTGAGCCTCTGGGACACTCAGTGATTGGGGGAAACCCCTCTTCTCATTTTTTCTTTGTCTTTCAATCCTCACCTGGGGATAATGTTTATTGATTTTTAGAGAAAGAGGGGGGAATGGAGAAAAAGAGAGAGAGAAACATGGATCAATTTCCTCCCTAATGCGCCCTGACTGGGGATCGAACCCGCAACCTTCTGGTGCAAGGGACAATGCTCCAACTAACGGAGCCACCGGGCCAGGGCCGTTTTCCCACTCTCACATCTGAAGTTTCCAAAGCACTTGCACATTGAACACTAAAAATATCGTTTCCATGCCATCTCAGAATTCCTCCAAATCTCTCAACTGTGCATCCATGTTTAGTGTTATATAACCGCGGGCTGACGCAGCCTTAAAGGAATCTTGTTGTTAATTCGGTCTGCTTAACTGCAGCTCACTCTGGGAGGGCCGCGGGGCTGGGCTGGGCTGGACCGGGCTGGAGAAGGGGGAAAGGCCTGCCCTGTCCAGGGCCGGCCAGCCCTCCCCACCCTCACTCGGCGTTTTCGGCACGCTGCCGCTGGCTGACACTCCGCTCGGATCCGCTGCGGTCAGGCAGCGCGCGGTGGGCGTCCAGCAGGGGCGCCGCCTCCAGCTTCCTCCTCCAGCCCAGGAGCTCCTGCTAAAGATCTCGTTCCTTCAGCTCTGCGGGAGTGGCGGCTGTGCCAAGCCCGAGCGCTTCTTGTATTGTTTTTCTAGAGCAGCAGGGCTGTTGTTACAAGTGTTCTGGAAGAGAGAGTAGGGCAGCCAAGAAGAGGTTCCACGGACCCTTAAAAACAGCGAGCAGTGTGCGCACGGCTTGGCAGGCGAGGCGAAGATCCTGGGGCGGTACACGCAGGGCATCCCTGAACCGCTGTTTGGCTACCGGTCCCGTCACTTAGCGCCTCCTCCACCGGTGTCCCCAGGGGCTGCCAGGGGGAGGCGCCCAGCGCCACTTCGCGCCCGGGCTGGAAGGCGCCGGCAATGTTTCACTTAGCGGGCGGTCACGCAGCTCCAAGAGGGAAAAAAAAAGGCGAGCTCTGGCCAGAGGGAAAGCCCGGGAGACGCATTTCTGCCAAGGGATGGCTGTCCCCCTGCCCTTCAAGGCCTCTCCCAGCACGGTCACCCCCAGATGGAGGCAGTTAAACCAGCACCCAGACAAGGCAGGCGCGCGGGGCGGGGGGGGGGGGGGCGGACCTGAGCGGTGTTGGGAAGGAGGGCTTGGGGGTGGACAGGGAGATGGCGGGTGACCCGCGCAGGCAGGCCTGGGGAGAACGGTGGGGACCAGAGGGGGTGGGAGGACGTACGTAGCCGGACAGGAGAAAATGGTTGGGGGGCATGGGGCGCTCTCGGAGCGCGACACTCACCTGGCTCCCCGCGCCTGCAGCAGGTCGGGGCCTCGTGGGGCCCTGCGGGGCCGGCTCCCCGGGACCCCAGGCCGCCGACTCAGCCAGCAGCTGGTCCAGCAGGCGCAGGGTTTCATCCCGACCGTCGGGGGAAGCCGCGGGGCCAGGGTCGGTGCCGGCCGCGCCCCCAGCCGCGGCCCCCACTGCCTCCGGGGCCTCCTCCGGGGCAGCCGTCCCGCCCTCCGGGGTTGCTCCGCTGGGCCCAGCCGGCCGACTGTCGGGGCCGCGCAGCCGCCTCAGGGCCCGGCTGCTTCGGCTGCTGCCGCTGCCCATGGCGCGCGGTGGCGGGCCGAGCAGGCTGGTGGCTACCGGGCTGGGGAGCGGCCGGGGCGGCGACGGGAGGGGGCGCGGCCGGGTGAGCCGTGGGGGGCGTGCTGGAGTTGGGGACTCCCGGGGCGGGTGCTGACCCGTGTCGGTGGTGGGCGGGGCCAGGAGATGTGGGGGCGGGGCAACTGGGTTGGGGGACACCGGGGCATGGCGACCCCCCCTCCTTTGTCCCGTTCCCGGCTCTGCACCCACGCCCGCGCCGGGGGTCCCCTCCTTGCTGGTCCCGCCACCTGGAGGAACTGTGAGGAGGCGACCCTGCAGCCTGGCCCTGCTGGAGCTTAGGGGGAGGTGGGCGACCTCACCGCTCCTCAAACGTGACACTGGGGAAGGGCGGGCGGTAAAGGCACCTCCAAGTAGGACGAAGAACGCACAGGGCCACGCACCTCCGAGGCTTCGCCATCCTCAGGTGTCTGCTCCCTCCCTCCCGTGCAGGGACAGACCTGAGACCGGAAGGAGGAGGGAGGCCAGCGGCCCCTGCTGCCTTCCGGGGGTGGGGGGGCGGGCTGCAGCAGCGGGCAGCGGGCGCCCTCGGTCTCCTGTCCGGGCCATCGGAGATCTGGAGCCTGGGCGCTGAGCCTCATCCGAAACCTCACCAAGAAGTCATCACGTTTGGGGGAAAAAAATTTAAGGAAGGGAGACAGATAATGCGTCCTACCTCCACCCCCCGAAAAAAAAGCAATGAAAATCCGAGTAGGTACCAATTCTAATTCATTCCAGCTGCTTCTGGTCGTGGGATGGTTTTAAAAAAATAAAGAAAAAAAGAAAAAGGCGTCTTCTTGAAGGGAACTAACCCCAGAATCGGCGCAGGAAAGGCTCCCAAACTGTCAGGCTCGCACCCCTGACGTCACCGCGGCTCCTGCTGGGGCTGCGCTGGGACTTGCTACTTTCCTCCGCCTTCCCGGCTGACAAGCCCCGCCTTTCCAAAGCCGGACCACGTACGCAGCCTGGGGTTTGCGCATGTGTCTGGTCTTGGCACTAATGTTTGCAGAATAATTGTTGACATGAAATTTTGGCTAATCTGTACAAACCACGCACTTGAAATTTTGCTATTTTTATCACTTTGGGAGTAGGCATTAAAAACTTGACGCCCAAGAAAATGGAACACAGGGCTCAGTCCACAGCCATTTAGTTTCGTTGTCCTGGGGCGGAGGAGAGGTCTAGAACCCCTTCCTTTGCTCCTTCTTTTTCTTTTCTGGATGTGTTGTCCTAACCATCCAGATCCAGGAGCTGGGCCAAACCCGTTATTCGATGCCCTTTGGGTGTTCTAAGTCCGCAGATGTGTCTACTTTGGAAGCTATCGACACAAAGTTCCTCTTTAAGAAAACGAATCTCATCTTGGAACTCTTTAAGCCTGGAGAAAAGTGTTCAGATGGAAAATTTTTTCTTGAACTAAGTTCAACGAAGTTTAATCATTTAAAGAAAAACATGCTTTACTCTTGCCCGAGTCCAGCCTCATCGTGTGACTCACAGTTTAACTCTCTCCACAGCGTCCTGTGCTCGCCTCGCAGGGCAGCAGATTTTTCTGACCCCCTTCGTGCCCCCCCCCCCGTCTCCCCAGGCGCGCCCCGCTCACCCACTCACCCCAGGGAGAGGCGTGCCAAGCCACTGTTCTTCCCACTGAGAGCACGCTTACAATCAGCTACCTCTTCGGACCTGGCTTCCATCAGATGTGCCAGTCCCTGTTTGAGTTTATTAGGGGCTCCCCTAAGCAAACCAGCCACGCTTTCCCAGGTGACTAAGGCCACCTAAGATCTTCTTCAGAGATAAACAAGAATCTCTTTGTCCCGAAGGGATGGCAAAGTCCCAGGAGCACTGGGACATTGGAAATGGGGTCTAATTCCTCTTAAGGAAGCACCCTGGCAACCACAGCTCTCCAGCTAAGGGACTGCTTTACGAGGTGACTGTGGCGGCGGCCGGGGAGGGGGCTTGAAGGGGAGGCCCAGCTTGGACGCTGTCCGCCTGACTCCTGGGAAATGAGAACTTGCTTGCAATGAACACATTACACTTTGGGAGAGGACTGCAGTTGTTGGCTCTCAGAGCAGGAAATGTGTCCTGAGGGATGTTTGCCTTGGCAACAGGCCTGGCCTGGTACCTGGACGTGAAGGGGGCCCACCCCTCACCACCGCCCCAGGACCACCTCCATTACAGCGGACCCCAAGCCGGCCCCCGTCAAAGCTCCACTCAAGTACCCTTCTTCGGGGACCCCCCAGATCCGCTCTCCCTGCTCAGAACACCCGTAATTTCCACCATTCCTGAGCCCCAGCTTGGCCATAACTAAGGGAGCTGTATTGCGTAGGTGCTGGTTATTGTGACTATGCAGGAAGATAGCGATTATTTCCTGGTGAAAAAAGAGACAGCATTTGAAACACAGGGGAGCATGTTTCTATTTTTAATGCTTCATCGGTAACCCAAGAGAGCCACCGCGCTACTGGTCATTGCTGACGCGTGGGGCGAGGAGCTCAGGTAACCACTGGGGTCTGTGGGCAGGCTGCCCGAGGTCTGCATTCGGTTTCATGGTTCCTTACCAGAGTCAACAACAGTGTTCACTCGGGGCGGTTAATGGATTACAGAGCCCTTATCTTTACTCAGAAAGAGGATTACGTCCTCAGAGCTGGCTCGGACGCAGGACGATGGACCGGGCCCACTCTGTTCTACTGGTTCTGGTTCTCTGGATAACCCTGCCCGACGCATTGCCACGTAACACCTACGAGTAGTAGAAGCAGCAGATTTGTTTTCCTACCTTTCTTAGACAGTGTGCACAGTCTCGGGCTCCCGGTGCTGCGCTGCCGGCCCGAGGTTCGGGAGTTGGGTGCCCTCCCAACTCTGAAGTAAACCAACACAGCCGGCAGACTGCCTTCCGGGCGGGCACGAGGGGCCTGGAAGACGGTGAGTGAGTGAGTGAGTGAGTGAGTGAGTGAGGGGTGGATCCTGAGAGCAGGCGGGGCGCTCTGCCCAGGCAGGAGGCCACTCGTCCTGCTGGCTCTGAATCAACTGCGGCCCAGCCCCGCAAACCTGGCCTCCCAGCCCCAAGAGGTGTGCCTCTCCTTTCACTCACAATGTGATGATCAGTGTTAACATTCCAAGTAGTCACAATGCCATAATGACCTCATGACATGGTCCACATGGCTCTCTTTCCTACGGGCCTGGGGTGTCTAACAGAATGGACACTTGGACCTGGAAATGAGGCCAGCAACCTCCAGCCAGCAAGCGGACTCCAGCACCCGCCTGTTTTTGTAAGCGAGGTAGACGGAAACACAGCCACACCCCATTTATGGGTCTCTGGCTGATTTTGATACCCCAAGCAAGGCGTTTGGGGCACCCTACCCAAACACAAGATGTCGTTGTTACAAAGGCAGTTTTAATTAGTTGCAACAAGTCGGGGAGAAGGGACTCCTACCCCAAGCTGTGCCTCCCAACAGGGAGGCTTAGCAGCTGCACCTACCCTGTTTGGTCAGTTACATGTTGATTTCTCTTTCCCATTTGGGTGTTTTCATCCCACTGAGTTCCTGCCACCTCTTCCTGCTTATAGCTGCACCTACAAAATACTAGGCTACATTTTAACATTTAGCAAGAAATAACTTTTAGGACTGCACAGTCTGTCCTGCCAGGCCCAAAGTGTTTACTGTCTGGCCTCTCCGGAAAGTTTGTCCATCTCCAGTCTAGTTGCAAGCTGAGTTGCACCCATTAGTCCCAGAGGATATGGTTTATTCATGAAAGAAAGGAAGTTAATATTAACCACCTATGAGTTTCAGTAACTTATTTCTGCCTTCATACCTGACTCCGTGTTCTCACCTGGGGCCCCAGGCCAGATTGTTGAGTTCTGAAACCCAAACTAAAAATGTCCCTGCAGACAAATCGGCCTTCCCAATTCCAAGTTCCTTCTTTTGTATGAACCAGAAACTAGATATGCAAGTCATGTTTATTTTTCTACTTCTACAGTTTCCTTTTTTCCTTATGGATAAAATGTTAAAAGCATTTCCCTTCCCTGGTTCTTTCTCTTACACAAACACAAATAAAAGGGAAAAGCTTTCGGTGTCCAGTGTTCCGAGGATGAACACTAGGAACATAGTAAAAGTTATTTTAATCGACTCAAGAGCACTTATCCAAATGTGCTTTGATTACTCAAACTGAAAGCAAACTTACAGGAAAACGAAATCGTCAGAAGAGCAACTCAGTCTGTTTGAACAAGTACACAACCCGCCTAGAGTCCATGTGACCCGACTCTACAAACAGGCCTGCTGTGCGAAATAGTTAGAGAGAGATGCGAAGGAACAGGCACGGAATACAGAGGAAGGACAATGAACATGAGTTAAAAACGCTGGGAAAGGTCAATGAAGGTCACAGAACACCAGAGCTGGGCTTTGAAAGAGGACAGTCTCCAGAAGCAGGCAGGACGGTGCTGAGACGTGGCAGGCAGGGCACGTTCTGTGCCAGGGATGCCCCCAGGGTGAGGGCAGAAAAAGGCCCTCCGGGACTTAGCTTACTGGTACAGTAAGGGGAAAAGCACTCTCTCTCTTTCTTATAAAGAATCCTGCAGTTTGAATGAAATAAAATCCTAAAGTAAAGGAAGGCTTCTCTGGGTCCCGGCTGGTATGGCTCAGTGGTTTGAGTGCTGGCCTACGAACCAAAGGGTCACTGGTTCGATTCCCAGTTAAGGCACATGCCTGGGCTTCAGGCTAGCCGCCACAAGAGAGACAACCACATAGTAATGTTTCTCTCCCTCTCTTTCTCACTCCCTTCCCCCCTCTCTCTAAAAATAGATAAATAAATAAAATGTATTTTTAAAGAAAAGGCTTTTATGCTGACAGCCAAGCAGGGTGAGCCCCCAGCGAACAGCAGGGTGCAGAGTCAGTGCTGGGAGAGGCGCCGGGAAGCGCATGCTCACAGCGAACGGAGTCCTGGAGAAGGAAAGGTGACCGGCCCAGGTCCGGACCGGGAAGTCAGAGCTACCACTGATGGAGCGCTGTGGTGTCCCGGGGCGCTGTGAGGTTCTGGTGGTTTGACTCTCAGCAGCTTCCTAGGGCAGTTTCTGTCGTCCCTCATTTGACAGACAGGGCAGTGAGGCTCAGGTCGCCCAAGACCCTTGCTCTCAGCCACACAGCTGATGGGTATGGGCGCCTCGGGCCCCCTGGCAGCAGAGCCCTCGAATGCTGGCCCCTGGCCTGCGCCCCGTCACCAGCGAGCCACCCCAACTAGCAGAGCAGATGCACAGAGGGCTTTGGTGGTGCTTATAAAGCACGTGTCCCTGTCCTCTGATTCAGGAGCCGCTCTCCCAGACCAGAGCTTTATCGGCGCCTCCCGCCCCCTAAAAAGATCCCAGTCCATGTGTTAGTTTGCACAACCCCGCAGCGGCGTGTCCGCCTCCAGAGGCCACCAGCAGGAGAGATTTATCCGAATGTGCATGGTGTCTCCACCCTCTAAGTCTCTCGTGTGTCTCTAAGTCCAAATGAGATCTGAACACCAGCTGCCTTTCGAGCACACTTTGGTGTCCACGGTAGCTGGGCCATCAGCTCTTCCTGACCTCCACAGCGCCAGCCCCCCCAGCCCCCGCCCCACTGTGGTCTTCGGTCAGAAACACCCAGTGCAGCTGGTCGGTCCCTCGGGTGTCCCTGGCCCCACGCTGTGGAACTCTGGGTGGGGGCAGGTGGGGATGAAATGGGGCAGAGGGGGCTCTCCGTACTGGCTGCAGCGTTCTCCGGCCCCGGGAGCAAACTGGGGCGTCGGTACTTCAATCCCGGTGGACTTCAGGAGGGCCGCGCCCTTCCCTTGGCCCTCCGTGTTCTGTTGGGTGAACAGGCGCTGCCTAGCAGACCCGGCTCTGTCCACTCTGTCCATCGGAAGCGGCCATGGTCACCAGGCACTGGCAGTTCCGGAGGCTCAGAGCTCTGGGGAGCGGGAGCCAGCTGCGTGGCCCTGGGCCTGGACGAGAGAGCCAGCTTTGGCCCTTCCTCCCTGGGTGCAAGCTTCCGCTCAGCTCCCGCTCCGGGGCGCGGGTGGGCGTGGCCAGAACTCCACCCGGTTCCCGACTCTGCCTGGACCTGGCGCCCTAGGAGGGAGAGGTGCCGGGCAGTTACAGAAGAGACGGACAAACTGTCTCAGATTGGAGAAGGCCGAGGCGACAAAACAAAAAGCGCAGGAGGGGCCCTGCGTCGCGGAGAAGACAGGATTGGGGAAACTCGGGAAACCCGCTCAGAGTCTGCAGTTCGGCCAAGTTAGTGTGTTCCTTTGTAACTGCGCTGTGGTCACGCCACATCTCAACAGTAGGGGGAGCGGGCGCGCTGTGGGAACCGTAGTCTGTCTGGGCAACTCGCCTGCCAGTCTGAAATTACCGAACCATAAAAAGTTTCTAAAATTGCGTGTTTTTCTTCATGAAAATAAAAGGAGGCGCCCTGGTGGCTCAGTTGGCTTAGTGTCGACTCACAAAGCGAAAGATCACTAGTTCGATTCCCAGCCAGGACATGTGCGTGGGTTGCAGGCCCGGTCCCCAGCGGGGGTGCCGGGGAGAGGCAGCCATGGATGTTTCTCTCCCGCTCTTTCTCCCGCCCGTTCCACCTCTCTAAAGAATAAATAAATACAGTAATTAAAAAGTAAAATAGAAGGAGGCACTGGCTCTCATCTCCTGGTACGCGGTAACATAATTTTGTCATGCCGCCTAATTTCTTTGACCGTCCCTCGGTCCCTGTCTGGCACAGACCTGTCACCCAGACCCCTGGGCGAAGGTCCACAGAGGCCACAGGGAAAGAGAGAAAAGACAGCTGGCCTCTCCCTTGTGCTGCAGCATTGTTCTCAGTTCTTTATTACTCCCATTACACTTGGCCCCCGAACCCTGGGGTCATCCGCAACTGCTCCCCTCTCACATCCCACCTTCAAGCCGTGAGCAGTTCCCTCAGTCCTGCCTTCCGGCTTCCTGTCTAGAATCTGGCTCCCTGACTTCCTCCATAGCCCTCTCTCATTCCTCTGCAGCTCCTGGCCCATCCTCAACCATGCCAACCACACGCGCACCCCAGGGCCTTTGCCCGAGCGTGTCTGTGACGGACAGAAACTGCAGAGCTCACAGCGGTGCCCATGTCTCAGCCGGCTGGTCTCCATTGCATCGGCTCAGGGAGGCCTATTCTGAATTAAGCACCTCCCCGCCCCCACTTCAGCTCCCCTTTAGTTTGTCTCATCTCCTTCCACGGCCTTTCTCCTTCTGACGTACAGTGGTTTTTTTTAAAAGATTTTATTTGTTTACTTGTATTGAGGGGGAGGGAGAGAAACACCGATGCTAGAGAGAAACAGAGAAACGTCAGTCGCGTGCCTGAGCCTGCCGCCCTGACCAGGAGCCCAGCCAGCCACCCTTCGCTTTGCAGAACAACGCCCAGCCCCTGAGCCACACAGGCCTGCTGTACAGCTTCACGTACTGATCCTGTTTGTCGTTGGCCTCTCCTTTTCTGCTGCTGGACTATCGGCTCCCAGGGGCAGGGATTTCTTTGTGACTTTTCCCGCAGCTCCCGGAGCTCCCGGAACAGTGCCTGGCCCGTAGGACTGCTTGTTGACGGTGACCAGTGAGAGGGTGGAGTGAGAGACACGCGCTCCACGGACAAGCCCAGGCAAAGCGCCCGCCCAGCTGTCTGCTTGGGGGCTTTTGTTCTTTTAACACAGAAAGTGGTCCCAACTACAGCCACAAGCTGCATGTCGCATCCAGGACTGAAAATGGGGAGTCCACACCTTCAGACTCTTGTCACCGAGTCATGCACCCTCCACCCCCTGCCTCTGGCAACTACCGTCTGCTCTGCGTGTCTAGGAGGGGTTTTGAAAGATTCTACATGTAAGGGAGAACGTGCGGCGTTTGTCTTGTTTGCCTGACCTGCGGAGAAGGCTGCTGGACAGGAGGTGGGACCTTGGTCAAGGGCGCTAAGAGCCCATGTGACGCTTCAGGGTAAGAGCCAGGGAGAGAGCTACCCTGCCCCATCGCCCGCTAGCCTCCTTGTGCTGGTCCTACTGGCCAGACAGCTCCTCCCTGGAAGCCGGACGGGAAGAGGCTCTCCGAGGCTGTCCCCACACAGGGCAGGGTGGGGGCCGGGCGGGGTGAGTCGAGGGCGGCCAGCAGGCAGGACCGGCGCAGCGCCTGCGGGAGTCGGGCCCAGTGAACGCAGTTTGAACCCCTTACGGGAAGTTAAACAGACGGGCAATGAAAGTGTCTTACCCGAGTGTCTAAGTGCACATGCTTTCTAAGATTTTGTTTTCTTATATAGGTGTAGGTATCATACACGTATGTGTGTATTTTTTATTTTTTTTTAAGATTTTATTTATTTATTTTTAGAGAGGGGAAGGGAAGGAGAAAGAGAGGGAGAGAAACATCAATGTGTGGTTGCCTCTCACGTGGCCCCGACTAAGGGCCTGGCCTGCAACCCAGGCATGTGCCCTGACTGGGAATCGAACCTGCGACCCTTTGGTTCACAGCCCGAGCTCAATCCACTGAGCTACGCCAGCCAGGGCCATATGTGTGTATTTTTTAAAAAGAAAATATTGTCTAAATACCGGGGAGAGATACCTTTTGTTGTCAGGCTCTAGATTAATCACTAGGCTCTTTTCATGAAGAAGTAAAATGTTCAGATTTTTAAAAAATATATTTTATTTGCCCTGGCTGGCGTAGCTCAGTGGATTGAGCGCGAGCTGTGAACCAAAGGGTCACAGGTTCGATTCCCAGTCAGGGCACATGCCTGGGTTGCAGGCCAGGCCCCTAGTGGGGGCCACGTGAGAGGCAACCACACATTGATGTTTCTCTCCCTCTCTTTCTCCCTCCTTTCCCCTCTCTAAAAATAAATAAATAAAATCTTTAAAAAGAAAAAAAAGAATCCAGAGCTTAAATGCTTCCCGCTGTTGGAAAAGCCAAATTGTTCCTGAAGACTGAAGAGCTGAAAATGAGATGGAAAAAACTTTAAAATATATATATATATTTTATTATTTATTTTTAGAGAGAGGGGAAAGGAGGGAGAAAGAGAGGGAGAGAAACATCCATGTGTGGTTGCCTCTTCCACCCTCCCTACCGGGGACCTGGCCCACAGCCCAGGTATATGCCCTGATTGGGAGTCAAACTGGTGACCCTTTGGTTCATGGGCCAGTGCTCAATCCACTGAGCCACACCAGTCGGGGCAAAATGTCCAGATTTTAAGGAACTAAATCAATTGGATTTTTTTTTTTAATCAGGCTAACATTGAGTCAAGTTTAGATGTTTCCTAGACTGGTTTTTATCGCTCTTTGAATGGTTTTCTGCCTCGGAGAAGATCTGGAGGGTCCCACCCACACACACTCGTCTTGGGGGGGTGGGCAGGAGGGCAGGGCAGGTGGGCAGCCATGTGTTAGAAGACCTTAGGAGTTAGGTTGGACCACGCAGTGGTGGAAGGTGTGCCAAGCCAATGGCGGCGTTGGGGGCGGGGCAGACGCGCTGGAGAGCCGCTCTCAGTTTTGTAGGCACCTAAACCAACAGACACCCCTTTTGCTTAAGTGTCTGTCACTTGCAACCGAGAGTCCTAACAGCAGTCTCTCTCCACCTCTGGGTTCCGCTTCCCTCTGCACTGAGTCCACTCTCCAGCTGGGATCCCGCAAGTCCCCAGCTTAGTTCTCCAAGCTGCAAATGCAGCAGGAAGTCAGAGCTTCCCTTTCCCTCCACCGCCAGCCAATGGCCTGAAAAAGGACTGCCTTAGGAAGGCTTGAGTTGGTTGCGGTTGCCCATTTGCGTTGCAACCAGTCGAGGCCAGGCAGATTCACAGGACTTGGACAGACGGGAGAAAATGCACGGAGCCGTGGGGATGCTTGGCATGCCTTTATCCAAGGGTGGGCGAGCCATGCACGCTGCAAGCTGCGTGTCCCTGCATGTCATCTGCCCCCTCTCTCCCAGTGGGAAGTCCCTACCCCCCAATATACTAGATGCAGACAAAGCTGGCAAGGAGCCAACAGATTATACAACGGAGCTTCATTCTGCGCATCGAGCCCACTCAAGGCTGCAAGAACCCTTTACTGGACCCAGTCTCAAGGTTATGGGGACATTGCTTCTCTTAGTGGCCCAGGCATCTGGGTGAGGGAGCCAGACTGACTCCATTTACCCTACAATCCACCCTCTCTGGGCTTCTCACCGCACAGTCTATGTGAGGATGTCTTCCTCGGAGGCCCCTTGGTGAGGAGGGCAGAGCCCTGCGTCCAGCTGCCACAGCCACAGAATGGGCCACAGCAACGAGCCACCAATAGGGCCGCCCCTAGGCACAGTGGCGGGTCCAAGAGCCGCCCAGCGCACGGTGAGGGTGGGGGCGCTTTTATTTCCCAAGGCCATGTCCATGCGACTGTTTGCCCTCGCTCTGCGCCCTCAGGAACAGGCAAGAGAGTATTCCCATTTTCCATGCCTGGTGTGAGCAAAGCACCCGTAGTCTGCACCGGCAGCTGAACTGGAGCTGCAGTCCGGTGGAGCAGCGCTTCCCCCGGAGCTGGCCACCCCTCCAACTCCTCCCATTTAGAGCGTGCAGAACAGTCCGTAAGCGTTCTGTCCAGCCCTCAGGGTAGGGGTGGCAGCTGCAGCTCGCAGGATATACAGGGATGTGCTTCTGGTGGCCTGATTCTCATGGGTCTTGCCATAAAACCTGTCCCCATAACGGCCTATGCATAACCATCCATTTATTTGCATGCCACGTAGAGATTCACAGTGTGAGCCCCTGGTTCACCACCCAACTATCTGTGCAAGTAGTGGGGGGGTGCTTCATTGGTCCCCAGAGCGTGCAGTTCTGTTTACTGGTCACTCCGACCTGTTTTGGTATTAAACTAGATAGTGTCTGCTTAACTGTCATTACCCTTCGTTGGGACAGCAACTGAACGGGGAGGGGGTGCTTAGCATATTGCCGCAAAGAGCCTCAACAGGTCCCCACATGGCGGGGCCCAGAATACACTTAGGAATGGGGGCACCTAAACATTATACTCACAGTGGGGGGTGGGGGGAGGCAATTGCCCAATATTCAGGGGAAAGCACAGGCCTTCACCTTTTCTGGTCCCCGCCCGCCCGTCCCCTGTAGAGGGTTTCTCGGCCGTTTCCCCTATTTAAACTTTCAAAGGGTATCTCCTTCCTCTCCTTGGAAGGCTGGCACAGTCCTACGGCCCTTTGGATGCAAAGGACTGGCTTCTCCGGTCACACCCCCGGCTTTTCTGACAGATCATTTAGGCCTGCACCGCACGCCCGTGCGCGGGCACCAGGAGCTCGCACTTGGCGCAGGACCGGTGTGCCGGGAGACCCGCGCCGGCCGCAGGTTCTGGCTCCTCCCGCGGCCGCACTGCCTCTTCCTACCGTGCGTTCAGGCCCCGGCAGCAGGGTCTGGCCCGGCCGCCCGCGCCTCCGCCGCGACTCCAGCCCCCGCCTTTCCGCGAATCCCCGCGCGGCTCTGGGCGCGGCCTGAGCTCCGCCCACCGCGCGGGAAGTTTGAAGAACGCCCGCTCTGCAGTCGCGCCTTCTGTCGGCTCCCGCTTCTTCTCCCACTTGCTGCGGAACGCTCCCTCGCAGCCGCCATGTCGCGCCGCCAGCTCCAGCGGCTCCCGCGGCGGCAAGGCCACAGACAAAGTGAGCAACGGCCCGGCAGCTGGGGGCCGGAGCGCGCGGGGTCAGGGCCGGTGTTCCGCGTCGGCTCACGGCAGCCGGCAGCACCTCGGCCACTGGGAACGCGAGGGCCCTGCCGCCCAGCGCCGCGGCACCGGTGGGCGGGGCGCGCTTTGCAGCAGCAGCAGCAGCAGCAGCAGCAGCAAACCAAGGGCGCAGCCGGCCCGGTGTGCGCCGCCAGAGCACCCAGCCCGGGCCGCAGCCCTCCCTCCCAGTCACTCTCGGAACTTTGTTCCCTGTCCGCGTGGGGCAAGGGAGGGGACCCCGGGCCACCCAGATCCAGCCTACCCCCAGGCGCCGTAGGCGGCAGTGATTTCATTGATACTGGGCGGGGCCCGCAGGGACCTCCGGCCTTTCCCCCACCCTATTCCCTGAATCGCTCTGTGCCAATGGGGAGCGGTTTTGCTGCAGTTTCGCCGCTCCGAGACTCTTTGCCTGGGCAAAGATTCCAGCCTTCAGGCTTGCTTTCTGCCTAGGTATTCAAGTAACTTCCCCGCGCTGCGAAGTGCCGGTTTTTCTTCTTTTAGCCTTCAGGGCTTTCGCTCCCTCTCCCTGCTCTCGGAACTTTGCTGTTTCCGGAGGCACAAGGTTCGTCTCAGCTCGCCAAGTTGAAAGAAACCCCCAGCCCAGGGCCCCCACGCGCAGAGGGATTGGGCTGCTCCAGGGGCTTCCCAACCACCTACAGGGCTTTGTCGTGAGGGTGTTGCGGGAAATCAGAGTCAGACGCGTTTCGGGTACGGAGGAGTCAGCCTTTATTCACGAGCGCGCGGGGTCAGAGGAGACAGCCTCAGAGGAGACGGCTGAGCCCCGAGCGGGGGTTGAGCTAGGGTTTATATCTATCTGATCCGGGGCGGGGATCAGCCTACGGGATGGGCAGCAACGGTTCTTGGCGGGAGCGGTTCTTACGCGGAGGCAGAAACTGAAAGGGGAGGGCGCAGATGCCTCTGCCGTCTGCCGTTGTTGTAACAAGGGGACATCAGGCCACTACCGGGGCGGAGCCCACGATGCCAGGAGGCTCACCACTGGGTGTCACATCCTGGTGTCTGCCGCCCATCCAGGCTTTGCTCGGTGGAGCGGGGAGGCGCCTTCATACCGTTCTGCAGTGAATCCTGCCGCCTGTGCTAAGGTTCATGGGATTCGGACAGAAAGAAGAAAACGCACAGAGCCGTGGGGATGCTTGACACGTCTTTGTTCAAGGGTGGCTGATCCACACACGCTGCCGGCTGCGTGTCCCTGAGTGTGTCCCTGCGCGTCACCTGTACCCTTTCTCCCCGTGGGAAGTCCCTACCCCCCTAATATACTAGAGGCAGACAAAGCCAGCAGGGGGCCAACAGATTTTACAACAGAGCTTCGTTCTGCGCATGGAGCCCACTCAAGGCTTCAGGAACCCTGTACTGGACCCAGTCTCAAGGTTATGGGGACACTGCTTCTCTTAGTGGCCCAGGCATCCGGGTGAGGGAGCCAGACTGATTCCGTTTACCCTACACCGTTCCTAACGGGTCAAGAGACTAAGAAGTGCAGGGCTCACATCCTGCCCCTAGACCCTCAGGGACAAGGGGTGCCGATGGGGAGTTAACCCACTTAAATCTCATGGGCCCTGTGGTCTCGCAAGGCCTTGGGCTTCTGCTTCGTGTGAGATGAGCCAGGAAGTCAGTGCATCAGGCCCAGGGCCAAGTGTGGAACCCAGGCAGCCTGGCCCCGCCTTGCTCTGGCCACTCTGCTCCACGCAGCCCCTCGACTTCCTGGAACACTTGCTTGCCACTTCGGATTAGGTCAACTCATCCTCTGTGTGATTCTGCAGGTTTCTGATAATGAGCATCTAAGCTCTCCGAAGTTCCTGCACAGCCCTGGGGCAGCGAGGAGATAAGGCTCCTGGGCCAGCCCATCGGGCACAGGCACAGACGGAACAGGGCACCCACCCTGGGTCCCATCAGGCAACATGGGGGGTTTTGGGATGGTGGGTACGGGTGGGGAAACCCTCAAAGCCCAGAAGCCCACAACCATCATACTAGCTGCCATTCACTGAGGGTTACCACACACCAGGCACCATGCTAGGTCTGCCACGGGGTCTCGGGGTCTCGTATAAGCCCCACAGCAGCCCCCAGAAGTAGTCACCCCCCTACCCTCAGAGGAGGGAGGGAAAGCTCCAGGAGGGCAGCTTGGGGGCTCAGAGCCAGGGGGCGTCCGACATGTCCGGCCTTTGTCGCCGAGCAGGGTTATGAGACATGCAGCAGGCAATAGTATCACTTTTGTTTCCAGCCGCACTGTCAGCCTGTTAAAATAGTCCTGTAAAAGTTAGTGCTGGAAATGCAAGTCAAAACAAGGGTTCTGATTTTTAAAGAAAACCAGGAAATAACGGGTTGGCGAGGACGTAGAGAAACTGGAACCTCGGTGCACTCCTGGGAACGTGAAATAGTGCGGCCACTATGGAAGATAATACAGCCGTTCCTCAGAAAGTTATTCTCCAGGCTTTTTTTTTTAACTTTCAGGAAACGAGGAAGAAAAGAAAAAGTACATGTTGCATGTTTTCTGATCATAGTGCAGTAACAACAGAGAGTAGAAATTAAAGGATATCAGACACTGAAATCAAACCACGTGGATAATTAACATTTTTGACCTTCCAAGTAACTCAGATCAAGGTAGAAATCAAAACAAAAATTCAGACTATTTTTTAAAAAATGCAAAAATGAGATCACTATCTATTAAAACCGGTGGGATTTGGCCAAAACATACTCAAAAGAACAGGCAGAGCATTAAATGATTTCATTTAAGAAAAATGCCACGTCAGCCAGGTGCAAAGGCAGCGTGGCTGCTGAGGTATCATGTTCTGAGGACATTTTAGACAAGACCTTGGCTTCTTTTTTCAGGCTCATTTGCTTTTGCTTTTTTGTCGAATGATTCCACTTGTAAATAAAGCTTTTTGAAAGCTTCATTTAAAAATTTAAAGCTTTACTTAAGCCCTGGCTGGTGTAGCTCAGTGGATTGAGTGCGGGCCTGCGAACCAAAGGATTGCGGTTTGATTCCCAGTCAGGGCACATGCCTGGGTTGCAGGCCAGTTCCCAGCATGGGACACACAAGAGGCAACCGTACATTGATATCTCTCTCCTTCTCCCTCTCTCCTACCCTTCCCCTCTAAAGATAAATAAATAAAAATTAAAAAAAAAATTTAAAGCTTTACTTAAAAAAAGCTTTATTTACAATAAAGCAATGTGAGATTGGGGGGCAGATCATGGAACAGAGAAGGGACATTAGTGAGAAATCGGGTGGAATCTGAAGAAAGTCTGTAGTTAGGAGTTTGGTACCCATGTTAATTTCTTCAGATTTTGTAAAATGAACGTAAGGTGTCAGTACTAGGGAAAGATAAGTGAAGGCTGTATGCGAACTTTCTGTAACATCTTTGTAATTTTTCTGCCAATCAAAATACATTATGCCAAAATAAGTCTAAAGAAAAAGATAGAAGTTTCTAGCCATTTGGGTGTCAAGAGGAAAGGCACAGAGCGTGCACCTGGGGGTCAGGATGCTGGCTGTGGACTGTGCACCTGAGCCCAGCAATGGGGCGCTGGCCCTGCACACCAGCAGCCTGGTCGCAGCCCCTTTTGGGGTCCGGCTCCAGTGTTCCGGGAGTTGCTCCTGGAACCCCCACCCAGTGCCCGCCCCTCTAGGCCTTCCAACCATTTCCTAAGCACTAACTCTCCTCTGTAAATCCTTTTTGCTGAAATTGGCTGCAGTAGTTTGTCATTCTCAAATGACCCCTAACTCATATGCAGATAGAAACACCGAATATATTCACACCACAGAAGGAAGTGACTCTGGCTGGTGTGGCTCAGTGGATTGAGCGCCGTCTGTGAACCAAATGGTTGCTGGTTCGATTCCGAGTCAGGGCACATGTCTGGGTTGTGGGCCAGGTCCCCAGTAGGGGGCGTGTGAGAGGCAACCACACACTGATGTTTCTCTCCCTCTTTGTCCCTCCCTTCCTCTCTCTGAAAATAAATACATACATGCATTAAAAAGAAGGAAGTGATAAAGTTGTCGAATATTTACCTCCCCACAAAAAAGGTGTTCATGCTTGAGTTTTTACAGGCAAATTGTACCAAATTTACAAAAGACAGGTTATTTGTATCAGAGTAGAGAAAAAAATGTAAACATTCTTAATTTTATTCTAAGGAAATGACTTGTGTTCCAAAAAAATGTGAGACTAGAGAGCCTGGTGAGTGATTAGCAGTTCTGTTTACAAATGACGGGGAATCTAAAGAACCTGCTGGTTCTGGCGGAGCAGTGATAACAGAACACAGACTGTGACAGACGGGCTGGCTCTGCGGCCGAAAGCGTGGGTTCAGGGACAAGCCTGGAGGTTCAGACCCGGATTCATCTGTTTCATTTTGGGTAAATTACTGAATCTCACCTTCTTCAGGCATGAAACGGGGATGACAATGTACCTACCTCACGGGTTATGTTACAATAAGTACATATAAGGCCTGGCCTGGTTGCGCGGTTGGTTGGAGCATCATCCCATCCACCAAAAGGTTGCGGTTTGATTCCTGGTCAGGACACATACCTAGGTGGTGGGTTCGATCCCTGGTTGGGGTGTGTACAGGAGGCACCCGATCGATGCTTCTCACTTGCATGTTTCTCTCTATCTCCCTCCTCTCTAAAACCAGTAAACAAATGCTTGGGTCGGAATTAAAAAATAAAAAGTAAATACAGAAAGTGCTTGGGACAGTCCTGGTACATCCTAAGTGTGTATGTGAGTTGGCTGTTACCATTACACCCGTAGATTCAAGGAGAAAAGTTGTAGAGTTTCATTGGGAGCTGCCAAAAGAGTGTTTGATTGAATTCAACATTCCTCATAAAAACTCCCTGTGGTCTAGGATGTAATGAACTCATCTGACATAATACAGAAGGCATATGGAGCATCAGCAGATACTTCCGGGTAAGAAGCTGGATCAGGGATGCTCTTTCCTGCCCTTCATTCAGTGATTGTTTGTCGAGAACACACTGGGCACAGCAGCAGGAGACACAGCTCACTGGGTCTGGTTCTCCTGAGTTTGGTTCTAAATGAAAAACAAAGTTGACGGACCGGTAAGTGCTCTGCAAACCACGGAAACGGTGGTGTGTTAGGGGGTGGGACACTGTGCTGAGGTCCCCGAGAGAGGAGGATGGGCCAGCCACGGAACAGGCGGGGAGGAAGGGCGGCTCAGGCCCAGACAACAGGTCAGCTGTGCCTGGAAGTCATCCTGGGGTGGCGACAGCGCGGAAAGAAGGGCCACGCACTCTAAAGATACTGAGAATTAAATCCCCCCAGTCATGTGCAAAATCTTCAAGAGTATTCCAGAACTGTACTGGTGGCCACGGAACAAAACCTTAACGAAGGAGTATGTTGTGCTCGTGAATGGGAATACATCCTGCGTAAGGTGGCATTTCCTCCCCAAGTTATCTATAAAATAAATGCAATTATCAATCTAAAATTCTCTGAGTGTTACACAGCATGTAAGAGACCAAATTTCAGTGCCGGAGACCAGTTGGTGGTTGCCAGGAGCTGCGGTGGAGGGAGGCCGTGACCGCAAAGGAACAACACAGGAATTTTCTCGGTGGCAATGGAGCAGTTCCGCATCCTGATTTGGGGATGATTACTCAGACCTATGCGTCCGATAACATGTCCAAGGACCATGCACGTAACGGCAAGTGCCTGCGGGAACTGGTGAAATGCCAATAAGGCTCCTAATTTACTTAACACGGTTGCAACAGGGTCAGCTTCCTGATTTTGATGATGAACTGCGGTTAGGTAAGGCACGGCGGGAACCTGGGTGAAGGGTGCACCGGAACTCTTGGTCCTACTTTTGCAACTTCCGTGTCTTAAGCTATTTCCAAAGACAAAGCTGTATTTTAAAAAAGAGAGAGAAAAGAAGACTTAAGTGAAAAACCAGGCAATGTAACGGAAACGTACAATAGAAAATGAGATACCATCCAAAAGCTATAGAGCACCTACAAATCAATATGAAAATGATAAATAACCCAACCAATAAATGGACACATATCCGGAAATTCAGAGCATGTAAATGTCCATATTCAATCTCACTAGTAATCAAATAAATTCAGAATAAGGCAGCATGGAAATATTAGTTTCCACTCGTAAAAGACCGCCGGCCAGCGTAAAAAGACCACCGGCCATAAAAGTGGCGCTCCGATGCACAGCTAAGTGAGAGTGTGAACCGGCCAACATTCTTATGGGCTTCTGGACGGTGCCTGTCCAAATTTTAAATGTTTACACCATTTGATCCAATAATTCTACTTCTAGGAATACAAGATGCTCACTGCAGCACTGTTTATAGTAGCAAAAATTGGACAGGACCTAAATCCATATGGAAAAAAATAAAATGCTTTCCTCTATCTGTCGTTTCAAGGTCTTTTTACAACCACACCCTGAAAGGCATAGAGACTCGCGGTGCCTGATTGCTTGATTGCCTCGGGAGTCCCAGCAAAGACTGAACCAGGCTGCAGACCTAACTGAGGGGACCTCTCCTGGCCCCGAGCCCTGACTCTGGCTGTCGGTTACCCCTCGGAAAGGAGCGGGAGAGCTGCGGGCGCTGGCCCGCTGGCCCTGGGAATCCTCGGTGAAAAGCTGACTCCGGGAGTCCCCGTCCTTTTCCCACGGTCCCGGGAAAACACGGGAAGACACAGGAACAGGACAAGAACTTGGTTACACTGCCTCTGCGTTCCCCCCACTCCAGGAACCCCTGCGTGTTTGAAAGAGGACAGGGGCCTGCCTATGTTCTTGGGCAGCCACGTTTTCCGGTTTAGACTTGTCCGAGGGCCGATGCCCTTGCCCCCAGTTAGAGGACCAGTCGGGCAAACGGTAGTGGCAGCTAATATTTGCCCAGGTTCCGGGGACTTTCCTAAGTGCTTCATAGGCATCGACTCATGCCATCCTCATGACAGTCCTGTGAAGCAGGTTCCACGCCCCGTTATGACAAAGGGCCGCCGACGCTCGTTAGCGAGCCGGGGAGTGGGGATTTGGTACGTAGGCAGCCTGGGTCTAGAACCCGCAGCATTGACCTCACACTGGGTGCTGAACCTGAGGGCCCCGTGGGCCGATTCTGGGAGAAAGGCGAGCCGCAAAGCAGGAGTATAGTGTTTCATGTACCTCTGCTGTGTACATGAAAATAAAGGCCTGACGGGTTAGCTTTGGGGCATGACATTATGGAAAACATTTACCCATTTGTTTATGTATATTTGTATTGTTAGCATTTTTTACAATAAAATGTATCACTTTTATACAATAAGGATCCTTAAAGGTAATAGGCTAAACATTTTAAAACAAAGAAAGGAAAGAAAAAAAAATACCTCTTCCTGATATTGAACAATCTAGGGTGCTCGCTTCCCACTCTCTCGCTGTGCCCGCCAGGGGCTGACCTTCCTTCCAGGGAGGGGCTCTCCTCTCTGGGCTCATCCAGAGCTGAGATTCTAGCAATGACGACCTCATGCTTTAAAAAAATGCTAACATTTGCAACTTGGTGGAAATTACACCCCTTGCAACTACTTAATCTCGTGATGAAAAGGTTTAAAGGTCAATTTAAATGTGTGCAAAGGGGCACACTCCTTTCAACATCACTTTAGGGGCCACTTGAGCAAAAGGAAAATCAGATTCCAGCCTGCACGGAGCTGTCTGCCTGGTCCAGGCCTCAGGGCGAGTGAAACTCTGAATCTGTGTCCTGGGTTTTTCTCCACTGGGAATGCCTCCACCCTTTCTGGGAGGGACACCAGTCGGTTCTGGGGTGAGCTGGGGTGTGTGTGAATGGGGGTGTTTCTGCAGGAAGAGTTGTGTGAAGGGGAAGGTCCCTTGGCAGGCTGTGGGGGTTGGCGGAGGGACTGGGGGGTCGAGTGGGCTCGGCTTCGCTCTTAAAATTCCCCAGCTAACAGGTCACACTTGGGATGAAGTATTTCGTCTTCTGGCTCCGCTTGGACACGTTTTCCTCAACAGAGGTTCCCCGAGCAGCCTGCAGTTCTGAACGGGGCGGTCGCAGTCAGAAAGAGGAAGGAGGTTGGCTGGAGGCGCACAGGGAGGAAAGCATGGTTCGGAGGAGGGCTGACCTTGCGTCCTGGTGGTTGGGAAACAGAAGAACCTCCTGGACGGAAGGGGCAGGTGGGTCTCGGAAAGGAAGCCCCATAAATGAAATGTGGCATAGCCACCCGATGGAATGTTGCTCAGCCTCAGAAAGGAACGGAATCCCGGTCCTCGCTACAGCACGGATGAACGCTGAAGACTACGCAAGGTGAAATAAGCCAGACACCGAAGGACACACTTTGCGACATCCCGCTTCCGTGGTACTTAGAACAGTCAGATTCACCGACAGAAAGGGGAATGGACAGTGGGAAAGGGAGGCTGGGGGAGGAGTGATGGAGAGCTGGTGGTGGATGAAGGCGGGGTTTCAGTTCTGGGGACCAAGGTGGCGATGGTTGCGCAGCGCTGTGAATAAACTCAGTGCCACTGAACTGCACATCTGGAAGTGACTCAAAGTGAATTTCAGCTTTACCACAATAAAAGAATAAGCCAAATCTAAAAAAGCCTTTAGTCCTGGCCGGGTGGTTCAGTTGGTTGAAGTGTCGTCCTATAAATCCAAAGGTCGCAGGTTCAATTCCCGGTGAGGGCACATACCTAGGTTGTAGGTTTGGTCCCCGGCTGGGGTATGAACAAGAGCCACTGATGGATGTTTCTCTGTCACATGGATGTTTCTCTCCCTCTTCCTCCCTCACTTCCCCCCTAAAATCAATAAACATGCCCTCAGGTGAGGATTAAAAAAAGCCTTTGGATCTAACTTCCAGTTTACAGTAAATACAGGGGGTAGAAAAACAAGTTAAACTGCCCTATAAAGTCACAATCCAGCAAGTGTAGATTTGGGGCACGTTCTATGGAAAATTGGCCTGAATGTCAAAAAGTGAATGTTATGGGGGGGGGGGCGCGGGCGGAAGTGGAGGAGCCGCTCTAATTAACAGCAACTAAAAAAAGTACAAAAACCCCATGTAATGCATGCACTTAGCTGAGTCCTGTGTCAAAAATGAACACATTTAAGAGACATTGAAACACCTGGGAAAATTCGATTATGGACTGGACAGAGGGTGATATGAGGGAACTGATGTTAGTTCTCTTAGGTCTGAATATGGTGGTGTGGTCCTGTTAGAGCGTGTCATTTTTATTTATTTAATCGTCACCCGAGGATATGTTTACTGATTTTAGAGAGGAAGGGAGAGAAACATCATTCTCAGTAGGTGCCCCGACCCGGAATGGAACTGAGACCTGAGTATGTGCCCTCACTGGGACCCGGAATGGAACTGAGACCTGAGTATGTGCCCTCACTGGGACTTGAACCCACATTTTTTTGCACCTGAGGACACTCCACCCAACTGAGCAGCCCAGCCCCATCCGGCCAGGGAGAGAATGTCCGTATTTTTAGGAGCTCCTCTCCAACTATGTAGGAGTGAGGTGTCCTATCTGCTACGGCGTTTCAAGTGATGCAGTAAAACCCTCGCAGAGGCAGAGGCGGGGATCAAGCAAATTCAGCCACATGGAAACGACTGTTGAATCTGGGGCGGAATGGCGAACACTGTAGAATCCTTCCCGATGAAAAAAACTATTTATTTATTTTTAGAGAGAGGGGAAAGGAGGGAGAGAGGGAGACATAGATGCGTGGTTGCAGGTCGCGCGCCCCCTACCGGAGACCTGGCTGGCAACCCGGGCATGTGCCCTGACTGGGAATCGAACCAGCAACCCTTTCGTTTGCAGGCCAGCACTCGTCCACTGAGCCATACTAGCCGGGGCGGGATCCTTCCCACTTTTGTTTGCTGAGACATTCCTAAGGAGACGCTCCCGGAGCACAGTGCTCGCTGTGCAGGTTAAGGAGCTGTGTGACCTCGGGCAGTGTCCTTGACTCTCAGGCTGGACACTCGGGCCTTCGGAACCGAGCCCAGAATACCTACCTGACACCGCGGTCTGGATTACAAGTGGAAGTGGCCCCCAGGGGCCGCGGGGTCACTGTCACTAGTGTTCCTGTGACAATCCGGAGCACGGTGTCAGGTATAGGGAGGGATGGGCGGCTCTGGGAAAAACCTCCCCAGGTCTGTTTCTCCGCCGCCCCAGGCGCCGGACGAGACAGAGCGCCACTGGTGGGGGCAGGCCCGCCGCGCCGGAGGCGGGGTCTGGGAGCTTGAACCCTGGTCGGACTCCGCTCCGAGCGAGCGCCGTCCTAGGGGGCGGAGCCTCGGGCGGACCAATTGTGGAGGATAGGCTGTCAAAACGCGCGACCCGTGAACTAGACCCGTGACTGAACTAGGGAAAAACGCGCGTAGCTGAAGAAAGCCGGTGGCCCGGTGGATGCCCGCATCTGGCCCTCGGCCGCTGCGGGGGGCGCCCTCTCTGCCCGCGCCGGGGCCGCGGGCCCCCAGGGTCAGAGACAGGGCACGGCGGTCCGGAAGCCCGCTTCGGCGGTCTTCGGGCGCCACCGTGGGGCAGAACCGACTAGTTTTCTGGGCCTGCTGCTTTCTCGTCAAGTAAGAGATTTTTAAAACATAACACTGCAGGCGGGACAGTCCCAGTGACTCAATGCGGGGAGGCAGGGCAGGGGGATGGCGGCCCCTGCCTGCCGCGTGGCACTGCTCACCCTCCCAATGCCCATGTGCTCTCTCGGTGGCCAGGAAAAAAAAAAACCTTCCACTAGGAACGTTGCTACAATTCCTGGCTGGCCCACAGTTCTCCTTGACGATTTCTGCACACAGAGTATAACAGGAGCTGCCCTTTATTGGTTTCTGGCTCTTCGCCATGTGCATGGCAAATTACAAAAAGCAAAGACAAAGTGAAATGAGAACTCGCTGAGTTCGTGTCTGCACTCGCGCCCCACGGGGGATTTTCGACCCCTCTCCAGGCGACTTGGTGTCTGACGGGCAGTCCCCGAGCTCCTGGTTCTTCCACTCTCCTCCGAACTTCCTCGGGAGTTTTTGCTCAGTTCGCAGTTTGCTCAACAATTCTCCCAGGACTCTCCGCTCAGTGTGCAATGTTTCAAACACTGTGGACACAGGGACAGTGGCCTGACAGCAGCCACACTTTCGGAGGGACACTGAGCGAAAGGCCCTCTCCGTCCTTTGTTTAACTGCGAGGTCCACAAAGGACTGAGGATTTTACAGGAATAATCTCGCTATTAACCCCTCGGGTCCGGTATGGTCACGAGCCCCCCTTTACCGAATCTTCAGAGCCTCTGACGTGTCCAAGAGACCCAGAAGCTGCCCGGCGGGCCCCGGGGGCCTGCAGCCCTCACCCATAGGCGGCACCCCACACACTCGCCCGTTCTCGGGGACTCCTAGCGTCCGCTCTACAGGAAGGGAGAGCGTATGAATGGGCGGGGGAGGGGAGGGGAGGGGCAGGAGTTTCTCGGTCAGGCGGGCGGTGTTTCCAACGTCCTTGCACCTCATTCGCAGAAGCCCGTGTAGGAACCCGGACGTATTGGGTAGGTGGGATTAGGGGGGGTCCCGCCCACCCAAGGATAAAAAGCCTGGCGGGAAGGGGAAAGAGCACCCTGGGCTCGCGCGCAGCCTCACCTGGTGGACCCACCCGCCGCAGCCTCACCTGAGGACCCAGCCGCCGCCGCAGCCATGCTTTCCGTCCGCCGCCCGCTCGCCGCTATCCCGGACCCGCAGCAGCTGCAGCTCTCGCCCCTGAAGGCGCTCAGCTTGGCAGACAAGGAGAACACGGTGGGCGCGCGCGCGGGGGGCGCCGGGGCGGGCCGGGGCTGCAGGCGGGGGCCGCCCCTCACCGCGCGTCTCCCTCCCCGCAGCCGCCGGCCCTCAGTGGCACCCGCGTGCTGGCCAGCAAGACCGCCCGCAGGATCTTCCAGGAGCCGAGCGAGCCGGCGATCGGGGTCGGGGTGAGCGGGCGAGGCCCGGGGCGGGCTGCGCGGGTTGGTAGGCGTGGAAGGGTTCATTGTCTCCACCCCCCGCCCAACACACCCAATCGGGTTTCTTCATGCCAGCACTTTCCCGCCAAACTGAACTCGCTTCCTACCGGTTCCCGTGGCCCTCCGCCCCATTGCTGCTGTGGTCTGGATGCAGTGCCCTGGGGGCAACAGCGAGCGCTGAGGCTCCGAGCCACATGAAATCACCGACCCGGGCCCAGCCTTGGCCGTGGGTGACGGCAATTTCATGTGGTGCGCCGGACAATTTTTTTTTCCCCCCCTCCCCCCCCACATCTTCTCCCCCAACAGAAAACGAAGGCACCAGCCCTCAGCGTGCAGGACGAACCACTGCTGAGAGAGAACCCCCGCCGCTTCGTCGTCTTCCCCATCGAGTACCATGACATCTGGCAGATGTACAAGAAGGCCGAGGCTTCCTTTTGGACAGCGGAGGAGGTAACGGGAACTGGGCACTGGGACACCTCAGAGAACGTGCAGGCATCGCCCCGGACCGGAGGCCCCTTGGGGAGCGGTGACAACCTGCGTGGAGTGCACTTCGCTGTCCTCTCAGCCCCCTCGGCCCCCTGGGGCCGGGGCCCCTGCGGCTGCTTCGGGCTCTGGGGGGCACGCGCCCCCAGGGAGGGGCTGTGAACCCAGCCGGGCGGGAAGGTGCGTTGCTCCCCTGGGCGAGGTACTGCCCGCTTGATGTGATGGCTGCGAACTTCTGGGCTCAGGTGGACCTTTCCAAGGACCTGCTGCACTGGGAGGCCCTGAAGCCGGAGGAGAAGTACTTCATTTCTCACGTCCTGGCGTTCTTTGCAGCGAGCGACGGCATCGTGAACGAAAACTTGGTGAGTTGCCCTCACCCGGTCCGCTCTGACCCACTCAAAATGGGAGGGAGGACGAATCTCTTCCTCGTCTTCCGAATCCTCGCATTCCGAGTGCGCGCATGTAACGTGTACACACATGTCGCATGTACGTGTACACACATGTACGTACGTCTGTAAGCTAGCATTCTTGCGAAGTGTCCCGATTTGGAACAAGCTCCGCAGTTATTTCTTCCTTAGGGCATTTTCGTCCCTGGCCAGAAAAGCTCAAAGACATTGTTAAGTTGTAAAAAGTCTTAGCCAAGTGTTCGTAGAAGAGAGGTTTACCCATCTCCTGATGCGTGCACAGAGCATGTGATATAGACTGTGCAGCTTTATCACAGAACAGCGAAGAATTGTGTAGGGAAGCCAACCTTAAACCGGTCCCCAAAGGGCTGAGTGCTGCAGCCAGCCTGCACCACCCGGCCCGGGGCGCCGGTCATTGTTCTCCACGCTGACCTTGCACGTGTTCGCCACCAGGTGGAGCGGTTTAGCCAAGAGGTTCAGATCACGGAAGCCCGCTGCTTTTACGGCTTCCAGATCGCCATGGAAAACATACACTCTGAGATGTACAGCCTCCTCATCGACACTTACATTAAAAGTCCCCAGGAGAGGTGCGTGTTTGGGTGGTGTGCCAACGTGTTGAGGACTCACGAATTGTCTATTCCAAGCGTCTGAGTTCACATAGGGATAGAAAAATGACCCCATGTGGCCCTGGGTCCCCGGGCTCTAGTCTAGAAGCTGGTGACAGAAGGTCTTTGCCGGGATCGCTGATGCTCAGTGTGTCCACAGGGAGTTCCTCTTCAACGCCATCGAGACAATGCCTTGTGTCAAGAAGAAGGCAGACTGGGCCCTGCGCTGGATCGGGGACAAAGAGGCCAACTATGGTAAGGGCACCTGGGGCCCTCCTCAGCCCCGCGCTTCGTTTTCTAAGTGATGTGACTGGTCTGTTGGCCCTTCCTATGACCGTGAACCTTGACTCACCAGAAACCTTTTGGTGTTGACACTTAACTAGGAGAACGTGTCGTGGCTTTTGCTGCCGTGGAAGGAATCTTCTTTTCTGGATCTTTCGCATCGATCTTCTGGCTCAAGAAGCGAGGGCTGATGCCTGGCCTCACGTTTTCCAATGAACTTATCAGCAGAGATGAGGTGAGTCTAGTTCAAGTAACAGGCTAATCTGCACCCCAGTCGCTGGCTTGCAGGGGTGCTCACCGAAGGGAACCCAAGATATCAGGTTGCCTTCCATCCACATTTCACACGTGACATTCAACCACATATTTTGGGCAGGGAATGAAATACTTTAAATAGCCTCCTGTAGTTATTTTACTTGTGTTCTCAATGTACCACAGTACATTTACACGTGGGTGTTTCTCTGTGGGTGATAGAACTTTTACAGGGATTCTGGTCCAGCAGGTGTCAGGTGTCTTTGAATGCTTGGATTAAGCTGTGGAGAGGCAGGGGTGGTGCCGGGTATTCCGGTTTAGGCCGTATCGGAGTTACCACCTGGAGTCTCATGCACTAAGACTTGCAGAGTTGGTTCACTCGAGATTGCATTACCAAGTTCCTGCCCATTTGAGTGTGAATCTAAAAATAACCTGGTCAGAGTTTTGCCTCTTGCTGGGACTAGGGGCAAAATGAGGGCATGTGGCTGCCGCACAGGAAGGATGCTCTTGAGCGGGAGGATGCTCGCAGCAGAAGTATTGCACCACCCATTGCCACATCACAGAGTGGCGAGGACCGCACTTGGCCTGTCTAGGTGGCAGCACTGAGCTTTGGCTGGGGCCGAACCTGCGTCGGTGGCCTACGCAGAGTGGGTGCCAGAGGAACTCGTCTTCCTTTCAAGAGCGTTAGTAAGTGCTCTTAGTGTGGCCAAGCAGGATGTACAAAGAGAATGCAGAAAAAGATAAAGCCGTTTCCAACTGCACATTAATAGCGGGCGCCTTCCGGTTTTATAGTGACCTTCAACCTTTTCTTCCAGGGTTTGCACTGTGACTTCGCCTGCCTGATGTTCAAACACCTGGTACACAAACCTTCGGAGCAGAGAGTGAAGGAGATCATCATCAATGCCGTCAGGATAGAACAGGTGGGTGATTCGGGAGGCCTGTGCTTGCCCGAAGGAGCCACGCTCGGGCCTCGGGTACTGAGAGTGTGTTTCGGTCCCTAGGAGTTCCTCACGGAGGCCTTGCCCGTGAAGCTCATTGGGATGAACTGTACTTTGATGAAGCAGTACATCGAGTTTGTGGCCGACAGACTCCTGCTGGAGCTGGGTTTCAGCAAGGTACAGGAAGGATTGTTCGGGGCCCTGCGGGTTCTTTCGAAACCGGTGTTCGGTACTCAAACGTTTCGCTGTGCGCCTTCCAGGCTTTCCGAGCAGAAAACCCGTTTGACTTCATGGAGAACATTTCACTGGAAGGGAAGACCAACTTCTTTGAGAAGAGAGTAGGCGAGTACCAGAGGATGGGAGTGATGTCCAGTCCCACAGAGAACTCGTTCACCCTGGACGCTGACTTCTGAGTGAACCGAAGGTCTGCTCTTACTTGCTGATGCCTTTTTTACTTTGCAAAAACAGTTAGCTGCTCCAAGTGTCTCGACCAGCTATACCGCGAGTTACCCACAGTTTGTTAATGACCCCTGCCGCATTGTTAGTTTTGTGTTCGTGGTGCTCATGCTGTCACCTGGGACGAAGGTGTAGCCAAAAGCTCCTCTGATTCTCATGACTTGTCCCAGTTTGGCTCCTCCAAGGCTATGGAAAGACTCCGGCCTCCCTGCTTTGGAGCACACTTGAAAGTTTACTTGCCTGTACAATTGGTGCTTCCCAGTCTGTGGTGCCAACACAAGGGCCCTGTTTAGCCTAACTCGGGTAGTTTGCATAATGCAAAGTATTCAGTCCACCACTAACTCGAGCCACCTCGGAATTCACCAGGTGAGCAAGATAAGTTAAATTGTGTAATCTAAGCATGTTACTTCCCTTCGTATTCTTCCATGAGCCGAAGTGCCATTTCATGGCCTTCCAGTTCAATCCTGTGCACACCCAAGTATTAGCCAGGGCTGCCCTGCAGGCGGGTGGGGTTTTGCAGCCTGGGGGTGGGAGCCCAGGTCAAGTATCACGGGATGAGGGAAGGCGGGGCACTTCTGGCTGAAACCTTTCAGCGCGACATCTGGTCTGTGCCGACTGCCAGTAACCTGGGTGGGGGCCTTTTTGTTCAGACTGCGTCTTCCCCCACCGCATTTAGTGTGAAAGGTCCTTGGAGATTCTTAATAGCCGGGGCCTGGGATAGGATAGTACACTGATTTTCAAGTCATCCTTGAACGAAATGACCCAGCTACGGTCTTGTTCCTGTTAAGTGGTCGAACCAGGGCTGAAATTGGCTTTGCCGGAATTGCCTTTATTCTGATTTTGTTTAATCCGTGTGTAAATAGGTAACCTTCATTTCTTTCTACTATGTGCCTCTTACATTAGAAAGTGTTTTTAACACTCTCTGTCCCTTTACATTGGTTTATGCTTTGAAATAATCACCCAGCCTTAGCTTGCAGTTCATAACTGGTATATATGCTTTGGTGCAGTTTCTTAGGGAACTATTGTTATGTGCGCTGTTCCGTTGAAATACCAGTTTCAGAAGCCAGTGTAAACTAAGACACAGGTTGATCCTTTGGCCCTACTTGTTAACAGATGTGCTGGCTGACCCCCGGTCTGTACAGTCGTCAGATTTCTTTGTCATCTATTGTATAAATGGTCCAATTGTCCATTTAAAGATTGCTGTAACATGCAACCCATTTCTCCCTTTTAAGTCACTGTTAACTGACGCTAACCCAGGTTACGTGGCCCTCACACCCGCTCGACCTGAAAATAAATAAAGACTGCCTGCCGTGCGATGTCGGTGGGGGCGGGGGTCGCAAGCAGGTGCTAGGACTCTGGCTCGCCTTAGCTGTGCCATGTAATTCAGCGAGGATTCCATTTCCAATCAGCTTCGAGGGAAACAGGGTTAAGTCGGGAGCATTTGGAGATCTTGAATACTTATAAAAGTGTTAAATGATTACAATAAAACGTTTCCGTGGGTGGGAGTGTTGAGAGTCGTGGAGGAGGTGCCGCTGCTTCTCTGGTGGAGCTGGGACCCGGGACTGGCCTCACCCAGGCTGCTGCCCCTGCCTTCCTGCCTGTTCCCATCGGGAGTCCCGCCAGGTTTCTCAGTGAAGGAGAAGGCTCACCCGGAAGGTCTGGGTTGGGTCCAGGTGGCAAGGAGCAGCCCTCACCGAGTGGCTGCTGATGGAGGAAGTGGACTGAGGTGCATCATGTCGGGTAAAGGCATGTTCTGTCTCCTGGAGAAACCTAGTCAAGGGCTTTGCCTTTTCACCCCAAAGGCGCTCAGTGAATGTCACTTGATGCGTATAATATGGGCTGGTGACACCATCGGGGATGTTCAGGGCAGCCAAGCTCCAAGGGTCACGGAATATTAGAACAGCCTCCCAGTGAGGGGGCCCATCACACCCTCTTGCCTGTGCAGCTGCCTACACTCTTTCCAGAACACACCTCCACACTGCTCTCGGAGGACCCTCCTCGGAGCCGGGGCCTCAGGCCATGTGGGCAGTGTCTTGGGCACTTGATAGAGGTCTCCCAGGTGTACTGAGCCCATCTTGGGGCGAAACCCAGGAGCTGGCCATCTGAACAAGTCCCCTCAGTTCACGTCAGCCATTCGGCATCTGGGCAGGATGGACTCCTTGTGTGTGGTTCCAACCAGTGGTTTTCCGCTCTTGGGATGCATTGTAACCCCGCCCCCTCACACAGGCTCGATAAGAGTAACCAGTGCTTGGACCATTCCGCACAAAGGCAGCCCTGCACAGGGTTTTGACTGGAGATGCTCCTGTTGCATCTGATCTGTGTTCCTGGTGCCATGAGCCCCCACCCCCTTAAAGAGGCACATCTTCCTGCACAGGAACGCGGCCTCTGCCCGGTCACGTGCCCAGCCCAGTGACTGGTAGCCAGCCCTGAGAGCCTTCCTCTGCCCGTCCGCCAAGCACACCCTGGCCTGGCAGCCACCCCGAGGTCTGGCTCTGCGGCTGGGACTCAGGGTTTGTTAGTCCCGGCTGGCTGGGGGGCCGTGTCTGTGTGTCACCGAGGATTAAAAGCCCTGCCTGTGGTATCTGAGATCCTGCTGATGGCTTCACCCTGTGGCAGGACAGTCCCGGCCTTCCCAATGAGGAGCCGTGTGGCATGGGTAGGACCCTGCCCCAGCCTCCGTAGTGGGGCTGCCCTGTGGGTGCACATTGGGCTTTAGAGAAAATGTGATCTGTGGTGGCTCCTGTCACTCCCAGGACCAGGTTCTTCACGTCAGGGGTTTTATGATGAGAATGGCCGAGCCTGTTGTGTGCATAGGTTCAGTAACCACAGCCACCTTGCTGTGGCCGTAAAGACTTGAGCGGCTCCTGCAAGACGGCAGACAGACCTCCTGTAGAACCCTGTTCCAAACACCTACCAGTAGTAAATAAGTAAAACGGGGAGTGACTTCCTAAGAAGGAATTCCTGATGCTGGGGACAGAGACCAGGGAAGCCTGAGCTTGGAGTCCTGGGCAGTTATTAGTCCCTGGCAGGGAACCCCAACATCCCCTTGGATGTGGAGGGAGGGAGGGCCTACAAGAGGGGAGGGGTTGAACCCAAACCTCTGCATAAAGCTGGACACCACCTGCCCACCCTTCCCCAGTGAAATGGGGGCTAGGAAATAACCCCACCCACCTAAGCGAGAGGACAAGGGCATCCATCTCTCTGGACCCCACAGATCTGTGACCTAGGAACCCCTGGGAGATAACCCCAGCCTGGCCACCCGGGATTCCCATGGGTGGAGCCCAGTCTCAAAGTATAGAACATGGTTATGGGAAGCAAGGGGCCCCAAGATCCCAAAACTTAAGGCTAGTAAGATGAAAGCTAATGTAGATCCCAGACTCTGTGCAACCAGGACCCACATCCTGCATGCCAGAGCCAGGCTTTGGACATGTTTTGGTTTTGAGGGTGGGGGAGGCTTGTTTTCCCCTGGCCTTGGACTTCAGGGAGCAGTGGCGCTGCAGCAGCCACCTTGCAGCCATGAAGGCAGGCCTTTCTTGGGAGTAGGGTCCACACAGAGAGAAAGCTGATCGGTAAGGAAACGAGGTCCTCCTGAGTTTGTGCTCTGGATCCAACCGTGCCTGAATCCCACACCCCAGACTTCTCACTTCTGTAAGCCAATACATTCCCAACAGAATAGACTGATGTTTCTGCCACCTGCAACAAAGCTAACCCTGGACAGAATCCACAGCCCTGAGCTGTGTGGGTGTGGCTAACAGGCTCTGGGAGGGCACGTGCCTTGCTGAGGACCTCTTCGCTCATGTTGATAACGGGCTGCCCAGGACTAGAACGCCGGGGTGCTGGCCCCACAGCCACAGTCCTGTCCCTTTACCAGGTGACCCCCTTTACGAGGGGAGAGGCACCGGGCCTTCGGTATGCTGGTCCGTGCCCCCCAGCTGGTCCCCATGGTGTGTCACACACACTCGCTGGGAAGGCTGAGGAGAGAGCCAGGCCCCCAAATCGCTGCTTGGAACCCCAGGCTTAGGAATGGGGTTGGGGAGCAGTACGGGTTCCAGCTGTTTCCAGAAAAGTGGCCAGAGCCATAATAGCTGCCTCCCTGACCCTCCATGGCAGGGGCCCCAGGACCAAGCTGAGAAGGGATGTGCCCTAGAAGCCAGCGAATAGGCACATGGGGGTGGTCCAGCCTCCCTTGGGCCGACCCGACTCCCAGCTGTGATTCCACTGTGAGAATCAGGTGACCAGTGCCTGCGGCATTTCTTAAAAGCAGCTTCATGGAGACATAATTCACATACCATCCAGTTTATCCACTTAAGATGCACAATTCAATGGTTTTTAGCAGGTTCCAGAGTTGTAGAACATCCTCACTCCCCAGAGGGACCCCGCACCCACTGGCCTCCCTCCCGGTCCGCCGGCCTTCACGAACCCCAGCCCCCGGCAGCCCCGATTAGCGGGTGTCTCGATAGGTTCGGCCTGGCACACTTCCCAGGCGCACGCTCAGTAGAAGTTATTCATGGAAGCCACACTGGCCTTTGTCTCTGAAAGGTCCTTCAGGATGCTAGAGGCAGTGAGGGGGTGGGTCACCTGGCAGAGAAAGCTTTCTTATCTCGGCATGTTGGACAAATCTCTTGCCCTGAAAGAGGTGACGGTGCCTGGGAGGGGACTTTGCCCACTGCCCGCCCAGGGAAGTAGCTCGCAGACCCTTGTTATCAAACATTAACCCAGCCCTCCCTTCGGGCTGGGGGCAGGGCAGCATGCTGGTCAAGAGTCAGGAAGCTGGTCCTGGGGTTGGATCTGGTCCACCGCCTGCTTCTGTACAGACTCCAAGCTACGAATGTTTTAAAACCTAGCAGAATATTTCATGACATACGGAAATGACATGAAAACCTGTTTCAGCGGCTAAAACATTCAATTGAGTCAATTTGCAGATCTAATTGGGCTTATTGGATGACAGCAAGCAGAAAGGAGCTCCCAGGAGCTATGCGAAATGAAAGGTGTTCCTAGGCAGGAAGGGTGGGACGAGGAAGTTGAGAGTGGATCATGTCAGGCGGGGACCTCTTCCCTTAGGGGAATGCAGTGGGTCTCATCAGGCGGGCTGCCCCGCCCCGCCAGCCTGGATCAGGAAGTCCCAGGGGTTTAGCACAAGGGACTCCGCCTCCAGCCTCTCGGGTTTCTCCCCCAGGGCGCCCAGAAGCCTGTAAAATCGCTCCATCGGCAAATGGCCACATCTTTGGTTTACATGTTGTCAAGGCTGTTCTGGGGCTACAAGGCAGAGTTGAACTGTTGCAATAGGGGCCGTATTTTTACCTGGAGCTACAATATTCTTTTCCCCCCTTCTTTTTAAAAAGATTTTACTTCTTTAGAGAGGCCCGAGGGGGAGGGGCAGGGTAGTGAGGGTGGGCGCTGGCTGCCAGCGGGGTGCGTGGTTGGGTCTCCAGGTGACTTGCTCTCTCTCGTGTTCTCTGCAGGTGGAAGGTTCTCTGTGAACGCGTGCTGAGTGGCTGAACCATCCCACTCGCTTCGAAAGCTTTAGCAGGGGACTCAGCCGTCCATCTCCACTTGGAGTTGGAGCCGGAAATAGCCTACATGTCAAGCCAAAGGGGAAGGGTCGGACAGGTCATGGGGCACCTCGTCCCGTGGACCCGCACCCAGTGGACCCGCACCCAGTGCCTGCAAACGGTAAACAGGAAGGTGACGGTGGGTGAACACGAGGGTGACGTAGCACCGCAGAGAGCTGCGGGCCAGATGAGGGCCGCGGAGGTGGCAGAGCAACGTTCCGGGTGTGCTGTGGTCACAGTGACGTGGCCCTGTGCACATCGGGGTAAAGACGGGGGGGCGTCATGGACAGAGAGACCAGCAGCGTCTCGGGCGCTGGGAGAGCCCGTGGCTTTGCTTTCTGCTCTGCGGCTCCGTGTTGATTTTCTGGTAACAAATGCTGCAGAGCGGCTGGAGAAATGGAGGGCAAATGGAGGGCGGCGCCTCTGGGTGCTGCTTACAAGGCTCCGAATTGAGCTGGGAACCCAGAGCTTGTCCTTTCCGGCCAAGAGGGTGGGCTGAGGGCAGTTTCGGAGCCACTTTTATTTCAGAGAATCTTGGGCTTTGGAATCTTCGCTGAGCTCAGCGGCTCGGAGGGATCAAGTCTGCCGGTGGCCGAACCGGGACTTCATCTGGGGGTGTGGGCTCCCCACCTCCTCACCCTCCACCGTGTACCCCTTGGAGCTTCAGGAAGTTAGTGTCCCGGAGCCACACTCAATGACACGCCTCGTGGGCTGTGCTAGGATGATGTCCCTTGTATTAACGTGGCCTCCCCAGGCGGACTGTCCACCCCTTGTAGGAAGGACCTATCTTCTTTCACATCCCTGGTCACCGGCAGCAGACCCTCGTGACCGGCTGACTGGGCCTGGGGCAGGCTCTGGGGGTTAGGGTGCAGTCCGTGAAGGCTCACATGCCCCAAAGCCACAGGAAGGAGGGCGGTTAGCTCCAGGGCGGGCGGGATGGAGGGCAGAGGAAGAGTCCCCCATCTATTCTTGTTGGGAAGGAGAGGGACAGGAGACTGAGCACAGGCGAGCACAGGGATCAGACCCAGCAGCCAGGTGGGGGGCTGAGGCTGGAAGGAGGCTGACTCCCTCTGAGAGCCCCCTCTACATCTGCCCCGCCCAGGTGCCCAGGGAAAGGAAGCCCGAAGCTGCTGAAGCCCAGGCCCTCGTGGACCGAGAGACAGAAACCCAGGGATGCGCCGACTGATCTGCGTGCGGCGGGGCAGTAAGTCAGGGGGTGACCGTGCTCGAGGAAGCAAAGGCAGGGCGAGTGGGGGCTGCAGACTGGAAGGGCACGCGCTCTTCCGTGGGGTAGTCCAGCATGGCTCTCTGAGGAGGGACACTGGAGGAGGAAGTGGGGACAGACCCACGGCCAGCGGAGGAAAGCCTGTTTCAGGCAGGGGCCCAGTGGGCACGAGGGAACCTGGGGAGAAGTCACGCCCCCCCTCTACCCCAGGGACCCTGGCGGGGTTGGGTCTGAGAGTCCGCTTTCCTGGGAAGCAACTCAGTGTGGGCCCGAATGGTTTAATTTGGGGTCGGGCAGGCGGTGGGAGAGGGAGGAGGGAGAAGAGGTAGGGTCACGATCCCTACCGGACATGTCCGCCGGCGGAGCCGCACTACCAGGCGGGTGCGGCGCGTGCGTTGGTCCCCGCGGAGGTTTCCGAGCGCCCGGCTCTCGTTTCTGTCTTTATCCTTCCTGGATCGGGCTCGCGAAGGCGCCTTCCGTTCCCCTGCAGTCCGCCCCCTCTCCCGCCCCGCCCCGCCCAGCCATCCCTCGGGGGGGAGGAGTCGGTGGTTACCGCCCGCCACCTCCTCCCGTCCCCCGAGTCTCAGTTCCCGCTGTCTGGCTTCCTGCCGGACTGCCCTAGCACTTTTCGAATACTCTCACAGTAGCCCTGTGCAGGAAAGGGACCGGGCCACGGATTGGGTGAGCGACTTGCCTGAGTGGGGCAGCCCAGCCCCAGAGTCGCTCTGGTGTCGCTCGGGACCTTCACGTCCGTCCGTCCGTCGTGCTGCGCCCTTGCGGCCAGTGGTCCCCCTTCTGCTCTCACCGCATCCACCTGGCTCACTCATCCCGCACCCTACCTGGCTTACACCTAGCGCTCTGGTGCCTCCTCTGCGTCCTTCGTCCTGGGCCGCCCCTCCCCTCTCTCTGCTGCTGTAGAGATTTCCCCTAGAGCCTCTTCCCCGCTGTCTGTGGAATGGCAACTGTCTCCTCAGTGCAGGTTTTGAGCGCCAGACCTAACATTCAACGAGACATCTCCACCCGAGTGTCCCACAGACACCGCCCCGAACGCGCCCCAGGCCTGCTCCCTTGTCTGCTGTCTCCTTGCTCAGGGAACCGCAGCCCCCGCTCTCGGGACTAGGTCAGAAAGGGGGGGCGTGCAGGGATCTGCTATTGCACATGTGGCCAGGAGGGGGAGCTGCTGATCGGCTTCCAGACCGCGCTCCAGGGCAGCCCCATCCTAGTGGAGATCAGTGAGCATCTCACCTGGGTTACCACCGTCCTAGTTCTGCTCTTTCAGGTCTCAGCCCCGAGGTCACCTCCTTAGGCACTCCCCAAAACCCAGCAAGACTGATTAGGGGTCCCCTCTGACTCTGAGGCCTCCGGTAGTACCTGCTCCGAGGGACTGTCGTACGTACTCGATCACGTCTGCCACTGTTCCGACCCCCCTTCCCCCCAGGTTGTGAGTCCCTAAAGGTGAGGGACAGGCTCTACTGTCCCCATAGTATCCTCAGCCAGCATCTGGCCTGGGCGTGGCACTCGGGATTCTCTCCGCAGATGTTTGTTGAAGGAATGAGTGACTGAGTGAGCGAGCGAGTGACTGCTGTCTGGGTCGCTCCGCTGGGGAGGAAGCGGGCTGGTGATGGTGGAGACAGGTGTCCCCTGAGGTGTGGCCACTAGTGGGGCTCATGTCCTCACCTGGCTCCCTCCCTGTCCTGTCCTGTCCCATCCAGCCCCCCTGTGAGTGGCTGCAGGTGCTAACTGAATGGCTGACGGTCGGCCCATCCTGCCTCGCTGCTCACCCACAGGGATTTCGGGAGACTGTCTGTGACCCCGGGTGTCAGGCCTTCGGCCCGGAACCTGAACCGAGGGTGGATCCTTGGGGCCCTCTGGCTCTTCCTTCCACACGTGTCCCCCGTCTCTGGGCCGGGCCGCCTGCCCCGTCCCGGACTCCTAGAGGACTGAGACGGCCACTTGCACCCGAGACAGCTCCTTGGGTCCTCCAAGGTCAGGGACGAGGTCTCGCATCCACAGTGCACGGACACTTTATGTCTTTTTCAGTTTTGGAAAACTGAAACCCGTGCTTGGGACCCGTGCTTGGGACCCGTGCTTGTCCAGGTGTGCACACAATACGGAAGGAAGTGAGTTTCGAGAAGCTGTCGGCGGAGTGCTGTTTGGCGGTCCCGCGGTCCCAGGGATTGCTGGGGGCTGCGGCTGCAGCTGCAGACAGCTGTCTGCCTTCTCACAGTGGTCACCGTGGGCCGGCAGCTTGCTGCGCCCCAAGCACGTGGGTGGCCTTAGGGTTCTGGTCCCTTTCAGGGACCCTGACAAGTTGTTCCAGTATATGGGTGGGGTTCTCATTTTGAATATTGAGAAACTGGAAGGCTTCTGCTTCCTTCTGGACAGAAAGCTTTCAGAAAGATTGATATCTTTGCTTTTGTAGAATCCAGGAACTAATCGTAGCCCAGAGGAGGTGGAGTGGAGTCACCTAGCGATGACCCCAGTGACATCACACTCTCAGGAAGCTGAGTACCGAGGGGGTCTGCCTGGACCGTCCAGCTCTCTAGCGGGGGGCCAGGGTGCACCGGGGCCGGCCAGGTCTTGAGGGACTCTCAGTGCCAGGCTGAGGGGTCTCACCTCTCACCGAGTTTTAGCCGAGGAGTGGACATGACTCTGTGTGCGTCTGACAAAGGGCGCAGAGGGTGGCGGGCGGGGGCCGTGTTCTTTCGCCTTTCGTTCCTTCCACGGAGACCTCACTCACAGCCGGAGACCTCACCTTTCGTTCCTTCCACGCACACTCACAGCCAGTGTGACGATGCGGCAGCACTCTTTCCCCGTGCAAGGCATTCTGCTGTTTTCTAGTCTGTTCGGTTTCATTTGTTTTTCTGGAAATGCTGTTTGCAGCCCCTCCGTTGGTTTCCCGTCTCCCCGAATGGTTCTGAACAGAGCTGGATTGGAGCGAGGGAGCCGGAGGCAGGGGCCCAGGCAGAGGCTGCTGTCGCTGCCCCCTGGGGAGGTGACGCGTGGGCGCATGTTGTTGCCAAGAGTGGGTCCTTCGGAGACGCGGGCAGCTTCTGAAGCCACAGGAGGGGCCTGTTATTGTGCGCCGTGCTGGGGATCCAGAGGCTGCAGTTTCATAACTCAGATTCCGCGTGGGGACGGCAAGTCATTTCATTAAATGTCACATGGAATCAAAATAGAAATTACAGCTTTGGGACAAAGCCCATCGAGCCTGGAGCCAGCATTCGGCACTGGAAGCGGAGCTGGACCTGCGGCCCTGGGGTGCTGTGTGATCACCCTGAGCCTCCCTGGCTCTCGTTGTGCGGATGCCGCCCCTCCCCCTGGCTCCCAGCCGAGCTCCCAGAGGTGGCAGGTGGTCCTGGAGCCCCCGTCCGCTCTGCAGGACTCGGAGGCAGCTGAGGGGTGGCGGCGACAGCCCCCTTAGGCACACGCGCTGAGCTGCACTGTGACATACGTTATTACTGCGGGTCCCCGCCCATCTTCCTAGAGGATCACTTCTTATACTTGAGGACGCTGAGGCTTAGTGAGGTCACGCCGCTGGCGAGGGGCAGAGCTGGGGTTTCAACTCCAGACCGGCCCCCACGCCCACCTGTAATGATCTTTGTCTTGGGTCGCCTCTGCCCTGTGGCTCCTGGTCTTTGCAACCAGATGACCAAAGCGGAGAGACAGACATCCACGTTGGGGAAGGGGCTTGGGCCGGGCGTGTCTAAAGCCCCAGGGAGTCCTAAAGTGCAGTGATGGCTGGGATCCTGCTCTCAAAGGCAGGGTGGGGTGGGCGTGGCCTCACAGGCTCCGCCTGCCAGCCAGTGCTTGAGTGACAGCCTCGGGAGGCCTGGTAGCCCAGAGCCTGCAGCCCCTCAAGCTCAGCAGGCTCCATCCCTGCCCCCAGCTGGGTGGGGGGCCTCCCCCTCCCCTCAGGTGGGCCAGGTTGGGAGGACAGGAGAGCTGGGTGGGGTAGGGGTGGGGCGGGGTGGGAGGGCTGGCAGGGGCCTTGAGGGCACCCTCAGTCCGGGTGGAGAGAGTGCCTGGACCCTGTTTCCTAATGCAGTGCTTTTCTCTTTCCTTCTGCTTTTCTAGGTTGATTTTGTTCTTTTCTAACTTTTTCCTTTGAGCACATAAGCGGTCTCCTTTTCTTCAGTTTGTTTGTGTAAATAGGAGTCTTGAAGATGGTGGATTTTCCTCTGAGGACCACCTAGGCTCAGCCCCGTGGAATCTGACACGTAGTGGTTCATTACTCTTGCGGTCTCGGCTGCTTCTCCGACTCCTGAGTCAGCAGAACATGCCTCTCCGCGCCGGCCGCCAGGGGGCGGCCTCTTCCCTCTGCAGCTCCTCGTACAGTTTTCAACTGACTGCACAGAAATTAGAGACTGTTCCGCCTCATCCTTCCTGCTTTGGGGAATTTATTGAGGTTTTTCTCCTTGTTGCTTTGGAGTGGTTTCTTCCCCCCCCCCACCCCCAGCTCCATCAAGGTGTAAGTGCCGACAGTACGCGGTGCCTGCTTAATGCATGCGGCTGTTAAGTTTGACACACGTGCACACACCTGAAACCAGCAGCACAGTCTCGCTACCGAGCATCCCTGTCGACCCGTCTCCTCGTGTCCCCGAGTCATGTCTCCCTCAGGCCTTTCCTAACTGTCCCCCTATCCCCAGGTGACCACCGATCTGCTCCCTGCCACCACAGGTCAGTTTGCATTTTCTAGACTTTTCTATAAATGGACCTTAGAGCATGATCTCCTTTTTGTCTGACTTCTTCCCATTACAACCATTTTGAAGTCCCTCCAGCGGCGGCGCCTGGCCAGGCCTCACCCTTGGGCGCCGCGGTTATCTATGCGCCGCCGGCTGGTGGGCGTTTGGGTCGCTGCCCCTCTCTGCCCGCTGCGCACAAAGGCTGCTGTGGCAGTTCACGCGGCGGCCCGTGGTGGATGGTGCTGCCATCCCACTCGGGGAAATGCGTGGGAGCAGGGGGCGGCTGATAGCTCAGGTGTGTGCTGAACTCTTTAGGAAACTGCCCGACTGTTTCCCAAGTCACGGGCCCCTCCACGTGCCTGTGAGCACGGGAGTGCGGGGGACCGCTCCGTTGCTTCACAGCCTGGCCCGGCCTGTCTTTTCCACGGCGGCCGTGCTCGTGGGTGTCCCGGGTACCCCCTGCGGTTTCAACGTGCATTTCACCACTGACTGACACACCGCGCTTCTTCTCGTGGGCTTATTTCCCACGCGCAGATCTGCTTTGGTTAATCGTCCGTGCAGACCCTCCGCGCTGCTGGGTGTACGGGCTCCCTACACGGTACCCACGAGTCCTGCGTCACACGCGTCTCTGCCTTCCCTCTTCAGTGTTTTGAAAATCTAAAGCTTTTAAATTTTGGTGACATTCAACTTACTGGGTTTTTTTTTTTTTTTTCTGTTTTATACTCTGTTTTTGGTGTGTCCTGGTTAAGAAATTCTTCCCGACTCTAAGATTGTGAGGATTTCTTCCTCTGTTCTTCCAGAAGCTTGGCAGTTTTTGCTGTTGCGTTTAGACCAGTGATTCACTGTCTAGTTAACTAATGGTGTGTGGGAGGGGTCGTGGCTTATCTTTTGCATGTGGCTCTCTTTGAGCTGGTTTCTTCAAAAAAAAATTATCGATTGATTTTTAGAGAGAGAGGATGGAGGAGGCAGAGAGAAACATTAATTTGTTGTTCCGCTTATGCATTCGCTGGTTGATGATCTTCTGTGTGCCCTGATCGGGGATAGAACCCACAACCTTGGCGTATAGGGACGATGCTTTAACAACCGGAGGTCCTGGGTCAGGGCTCTTTGAGGAGGTTTCTTTTTTCTTTTCTTTTTTTGAAAATATACTTTATTGATTATGCTATTACCGTTGTCCCATTTCTCCCCCATCGTTCCCCTCCACCCTGCACACCCCCTCCCACCCACATTCCCCCCCCTTAGTTCATGTCCATGTGTCCTAAGTTCTTTAGCGTCTACATTTCCCACACTATTCTTGCCCTCCCCCTATTTTCTACCCACCGTCTATGCTACTTATTCTCTGTACCTTTTCCCCCTCTCTCCTCCTCCCACTCTCCTGTTGCTAACCCTCCATGTGATCTCCATTTCTGTGTTTCTGTTCCTGTTCTAGTTGTTTGCTTAGTTTGCTTTTGTTTTAGATGTGGTTGCTAGTATCTGTGAGTTTGCTGTCTTTTCACTGTCATATTTTTATCTTCTTTTTCTTCGATAAGTCCCTTTAACATTTCATATAATAAGGGCTTGGTGATGATGAACTCCTTTAACTTGACCTTATCTGAGTAGCACTGTATCTTCCCTTCCATTCTAAATGACAGCTTTGCTGGATAGAGCAATTTTGGATGTAGGTCCCTGCCTTTCAAGACTTCAAATACTTCTTTCCAGCCCCTTCTTGCCTGGAAGGTCTCTTTTGAGAAATCAGCTGACAATCTGATGGGAACTCCTTTGTAGGTGACTGTCCCCTTATCCCTTGCTGCTTCTAGAATTCTCTCCTTCATTTGAATCTTGGCTAATGGAATTATGATGTGCCTTGGTGTGTTCCTCCTTGGGTCCAACTTCTTTGGGACTCTCTGAGTTTCTTGGACTTCCTGGTAGTCTATTTCCTTTGCCAGATTGGGGAAGTTCTTTTTTATTATTTGTTCAAATCAGTTTTCCAGTTGTTGCTGTTCCTCTTCCCCTTCTGGGACCCCTATAATTTGGATGTTGGGACCTTTAAAGATGTCTCAGAGGTTCCTAAGCCTCTCCTCATTTTTTTGAATTCTTATTTCCTCCTCGTTTTCTGTTTGGTTGTTTCTTTCTTCCTTCTGGTCCACTCCATTGATTTGAGTCCCAGTTTTCCTCCCATGTCTATTGGTTCCTCATGCATCTTCCTTCATTTCATGTATTGTAGCCTGCATTTGTTCATCTAATTTGTGAGCAAAATCAACCAGTTCTGTGAGCATCCTGATGACCAGGGCTTTGAACTGTGCATCTGATAGGTTGGCTATCTCTTTGTTGCTTAGAGGAATTGGCTCTGGGGATTTCATTTGTTCTCCGGTTTGAGCCATTTTTGGTGTTTTTTAATTTTTTAATCTTTATTTATTTATTTATTTATTGGTCTGGTCGTGGCTGTTACATAGTGAGGGGTGGAACCTTAGGTGTTCCCCAGTGTGGGGCAGCCCAGTCGCTGAGTTGTGACGCTGTATGTGGGGGTGGGGTCCGAGAGGGAACAATGGCGCTTGCTCCGCTCTCTCTTGGATTCCAGTCCCCTCCGCCGCTTCCCCTTCGCCTGGATTATCTGTGCACGAATGTGGGACCCCCTGGTCAGCCAGCCACCCTGTGTGGCTTCAGTGGGTCTGCACAGTTGCCACCGCCTGTGCGCCTGGGAACTGCCGGCCGCTGCTGCCTGCGTTCCCGGGTCCGCAGCTCCACTGTTTCCTGCTGCGACTCCGCCCCTCTTACCGGTCTGGATGAATGGTTGTTGGACTTCCGTACAGTTCACTTTTCTATCAGTTCTGGCTGTTTTCTTGTTTCTAAATCTTTGTTGTCCTTAATTTTGGTTGTGAGAGGAGGCACAGGGTGTCCACCTACGCCTCCGTCTTGGCCGGAAGTTGAGGAGGTTTCTGAACAGAGCACTAGGACGTGCCAGCTCCTCTGCGGTGTTCACGCTGCAAGGCCCGCCCCTCTGGGGTTTCTGCCGTTGGGAAGTTTACATTCTCCAGCCGAGTGGAGTCTCGGGAAAATGGTAAGATCAATTACAGAGAAATAAATACGCTAAATGTGTTGAATATCTGAGTGTCATGTGTTCAATTGCAACCGGGCTACGTGAGACTTCCCGCACGGGGTCCCCTTCTCTCTGTGGCTTTGCTCTGCAGACGGAAGGTCCCAGTCCCTCTGTCCATCCAGCTGTGAGCTACGAGGCCACCAGAGGAGAGGAGAGGACACGGGGGTGGGGGGTGCAGACCGAGCCAGATGTGGCCCAGCTCAGGCCCTTACTGCCAGGCCTCAGTTTCCTTACTGTAAGGTGAGGGGTGGTCAGGCTATCTGGGCCCCACCCCACGCTACAGCTGGGTTCTGGAATTTTCCTCCACCTTTTCTGATTCCATCCTCACTTCTATTTTAGGTCAAATATCTCCTTTTTGCCTCAACACCTCTAATTTTTATTTGGCCATCAGCAGCCGCTGAGCCATGAGCCACTGGGCCTGGCCTGGGGGACACCTGCCCCCTCCGGTCCTCTCCGGCACCTGGGACTTCCTCCAGGACACAGCAAGCTGCTCCCAGAGCCAGGGTGGCGCTGCTAAGCCAGGGCTCTGTGGCCCCCATGGTGCCCTAGGGAAGTGGAACAAGGCTCCCAGATTCTCACAGCAACGCCAGCTCTGCTGTGCGGGTAGGGAGGCTGCAGCCCAGAGAGGGTGTTGAACCTGACCAAAGTCACACAGGCAACTGCCAAACCCGGGTGTCAGACTCCAAAGCCCCCACCCTACACACTGTTCTCCCAGGACTTGGTTCTCCTGGCCGGGCTCTGCCTGGGTCTGTGGGAGGAGCCCTGAGGGCACCCACGGAGCCCGTCTAGACCTTGGAACTCACCGCTCTCAGAGCTGGTGTGCAAGTCACTTTGTAACGGAACGGAAGTCTTCACAGTCTTAGAGGCAGCACAGCTTGCAGGCCTGTGAGACCTGAGGTGCGAGCGAGTGCTGTGAGCGAGGACCGAGGCAGTCTGGGGCAGCGGGGTCCTCGGCAGTGGGGCCTGGGTCTGCTTCCTAGGGGCTGGGCACCTCAGATTTGTCCGGACAGCTGGGGGACAGCCTTCCGCCCCTGGGTGTGTTTGTCCCCGGGGAAGTGCTCACTTGTGGGAAGGGAGAGCCAAGGTGCCAAAACTGGGCCCGTTCATTCACCCGTTTGGTAAGTATTTGCTGAGCTTCGTGCTGTGTGGGGGGCTGTTTTGTCCTCTGGGATGCAAGGATAAACAACGATGAAGGGAAGGGAGTTTGTCCGAGGCTTGTACGGGGCTTTTCCCGAAGCCCCAGGGAAGAGACATGAAGGGAATGGGCGTGGACTGGGCCGCAGTGACAAGATGTGGGGCCCGGGCTGCCACAGCGTGGATGGCCAGACAGCCCACACCATTGCAGGGGGCGGGGCAGGAGAGCCACGTGGAGGCCAGGTGAGGAGGGTGCTGGGCCTGGTGCCGCAGGACTCCCAGGCCCTGTGACCCCGTCCAGAGAGAGGGCAGGGGCGGCAGACAAAGGCAGACTGCTTTGGGGGAAGCAGTCCAGTCCTTGTCACAGCTCAGTTGCTCCTGTTGGTGGGAAACACAGCCCTGGTTTATACATCAGCCTTGGGAGTCTGGCCAATGTGAGTCTTCCGTGCTGGCTCTGGCACAGCAGTGAGTTGGGTCAGCTGAGGGGTGCATATGCCTCAGGAGGCTCTCAAAGGACAACCAGCCAGTTTGTACCACTGGCAGCTTAGAAAACAAAAGGTCAAGTTTAAGCACAGCAATCTAGAAGCTCAGTGAGGGAAAACTGGCTGGGTCCAGCCACCCCCGGCTCTCACCAGCCTTGCAGCCTGGGCTGAGGCTGGGCCAGGCATGCAGCTATCGCCGCTGAGGCTGCCCCTCCTGCGGTCGGCCCCCTGCACTCTGGGCACTGAGCGCAGCCGTGCTCCGGACAGGGCATGGCTCTGAGCCCTGAGCCCTGAAGGGCACAGAGACTACCCTCCTCATTTCTTTAAAATTTATCTTATTTTATTGATTCCAGAGACCAAGGAAGGGAAGGAGAAAGAGAGGGAGAGAAACATTGATTGGTTGACTCTTACCCTCACCCTGACTGGGGACCAAACCTGCAACCTGGGCATGTGCCCTGACCAGGATTCGAACTGGCAACGTCTTGGTTTGCAGGATGATGCCCAACCAACTGAGCCACTCCAGCCACAGCTCATAGTTCTTGCCCTTGAGGCCCTTGGGGTCTAGATGCGGGAGGGTGGGGTGCGGGTCAGCCCTGGGCTCAGCTGTCCGCACCTGATGTATTTTCTCACTCTGGAGGGCCGTGGCCTCAGGCCAGATTTCCACAGATTCTTTAAATTTGGTATTTAGTCTGCTCTGAAATGCAGTTCTGGGTTACATTGTTTTTGGAAGTTTTGACAGAATGCACAAGAAGCTAGATTAGATTAAAGCAAAATTGCAATCACCGAGCTAACGACTGTGACAATACAAATACTGTAATTCACAACCCAATTAATGCAGTATTAGCTCTCGTCATTATGTAACACGAAGAACCTCAGAGCGGCACAAAAACAACAATTGTCTGGAGAGGGGTGATTCATTCCGCAGGAGAACAGAATTCTGGGAACGTCTCAGCCTTTCCTTCCACCATCGGAAAGGGAGCGAAAGGAGCTAAGAATTCCGAGGCACCAGCTGTGTGCGGGGAGGCTGGGGTGGCGAAGACACGGTCCCTGCCCGTGGGGAGCACCGGGCTCACGTGTGTGGTGGAGACAGCCCTGTAGTGACTGTGCCGTGCAGGGGCCTTGGAAGGGAGAGGGCCGCAGGGAAGGCCCCTGGGGGCCCGGCCGCTGGGCTGAGTCTGGAGAGATCAGTGGGGTTCCTCCGGTCTTGGCCCCCCCTTCACCTCTCTTCTCTCTGCAGCTGGCTGCGGTCTGGCTTCTGTCCCCTCCTCACCTCTGACAGGCTCAAACCAAGTGACCTTCATGGTGCTGGGTCCGAACGTGGCTCCTCGTCCTCCCTCATTCCCAGCAGCATGTGCCCCTGGAAGCTTCCGTGGCCTCTGGGGTTCCCCCCTGCATCCCCGGCCCCCCTTCTCTCTCCCCTCTGCTGGGTCCTCTTCCCTTTCTGACCCCCAAGCCCCGCCTCCTCTTCCCCTTCTGAGTCTCCCACTGAGGCCCGGGCACTGTGCAGCCCTGGCCCTCCCGATGGCGGCACTCCGGTGTCCCACCGTCTACCCCTCCCTGGGGAGTGTCACGGACATTTTTTTTTTGTTTGTTTTGTTTTTTTTTTTTAAGATTTATTTATTTATCTTTAGGGGAAGGGAAGGAGAGAGGGAGAGAAATAGCAATGTATGGTTGCCTCTTGTATGCCCCCTGCCGGGAACTGGCCTGCAACCCAGGCGTGTACCCTGACTGGGAATCGAACCGTGACCCTTTGGTGCGCAGGCCCGCACTCCATCCACTGAGCTACACCAGCCAGGGCTTCACGGACGGTTTTTTTAATCCAGATACTGTAACGCAGAAAACTACACATGGTTAGGCCCCCGCCCAACACTTTCCACAAAGTGGAGGCACCTGCGAGTGGGCTCCCAGATCAGGAAAGGGACCCCCGGGCACCAGGAGGCCCCTCCTGCACAGGACCGTGGCCGTGCCCCGACTGTCCCCTGAGACGGGCTCACCTGGTCAGGTACGGCAATGACACGGGGTCACAGGAAGTCCGCTCTGGCATCTTCAGCGCAGCGTCGCGTTTGTGGGGGACTGACTCACCGCGGGGAGCCGCACTCGCGCAGAGAGGGTCCCGCTGGGCGGAGGCGTCCCGGTTTGCTCGCTCCGCTCCCTGCCGACGTGCCTGTCGGTTCCCCATTTAGAACCATGAAGAGCCCCGGCGGAGGGCCGATGGCCGCACCCTGCTCCTCGCTCTGCCCACCCCTTCCCTGCAGGGACTGGGTTTGACGCGAGGAGGGGCGGGAAGGTGGGGCGCGTTACCCAGGGGGCCTGCGCTGCCTTGGCCTGTTAGACTGCCTACCATGGGGATCTCAGGCACCGCGGCGGCCTTCCATCGTAAACAAATGCGTGTGTGAGCACGCGCGTGTGTGAGCGAGTGAGTGAGTGAAAAGAGTGGCGAGTGGATGCGTTTCTGGAAAGAACATCGTTGCTCCGTGCCAGTCATTTCCGTAATGCCCCCGTACTTAACCCTTTGAGGTGGGACGTGACACTGAGTTTGTGGATGGGTGAAAACGCGAGGCTCCGACGATCCAGGTCATCTGACTCCTCCGGGCTCCGCCCTTCCCTCCGCAGCCTGGCGACAGCGGGCCTCAGCGGGCTGCTGAGCGGACGAGTGGGCGGCCCGCACAAGCATCCTCCCGGCCCAGAAAAGGGCTGTTGTCCACCTTTGTGGCTTGAGGTTAGGTCGCCTGCAAGTGGCCGGGCCAGGACTGGAACCTGTGCTCTGTATGTTGCCCCACCACGGCATGGTCCCCACTGCCCCAGCCCTGCCTGCCTCTGGGAGGCTGGGGACAGGGGAGGGTCTCGCTGCGGCTCTCCCACCTCGGCGCCTCTGCGGGTCTGGGTGGCGGGAAGGGACGGGCCCTCCCCCTGCCTGCACCCTGGGTGGTGAAGAGACACATCCGTGCAGGGTCCGCCCTGGGACGCGGGCGTGCCCCCTCCCCCTCCGCCGGCCTCGCCGAGGACCGGGTTAGAACGCCATTGTAGTGGTGGTCTCAGCCCACTGACCTCCAGGTCTCTGTCTGCAGTACTAGGGCCTCTTGACAATTTAGGCCAATTTAAATTCAAATAATAACCCGCTTAGAAAGTGACCGCGTTGTTGGGGCTCAGGGTCTGCCCTGAGCGAGGCCGGGCAGCCCCAGTAGAGCGACGCTCTTCGCTTCCAAGGGGCTCCCTCCTCCAGCAGCGCGGGAGGCGGAGTCTGGGCACCTTCACCTCTGAGAACCAGCAAGAGCGGGCCCGGGGGGCCTGGTGGGGGCTGTAGCCCTCTGGATGGGACAGTCTCCTGGCTTCTTCCATGAACTGGTCATTTGCATCACACTCTTGGGCCAAGAGATGGATGTTGGGTATTTTTTTTTGAAAGGAGAGAGAGAGAGACAGGAACATCGATTTGTTTTCCACTTAACTGATGCATTCATTGGTTGATTCTTTTCTGTGCCCTGACCAAGGATCCAACCTACAGCCTTGGCTTATTGGGAGGACACTCTAACCACTTAAGCTCCCGGCCAGGGCCTGAGATGGATGTCAGTTTTAGATGGGGACCAAATCTGGCCCTTATTTTTATTTATATCTGGAATGAGAGATAGGGTGGGGTGGGGGACATTTTCAAAGGGGTCTGTGGCCCCAAATAGGACAAGAACCGTGTTCCCCATGAGTAGAGACACCCTCAGCTGAGGGTCAAATGGCGCTGCCTTCGACATGCACAGCCTTCCACCGAGGAGAAGAGAAAGGGTAAAAATGGAAGATGAGGGCGCTTCCTCTCCAAGGTGGCAGCCCTACCCTGGGCTGGAAAAGATGAGGCGGGTGGAGCAGCCCTGGGGGCACCAGTTCCCTGCAGCCCAGTTCCCTGGCCACGCCCACACCTGTCACCGAAGCCCCTGCCCGTGGAGGCAGCTGCGAGGGTCTGTCTCTGCCCCAGGGGTGGCATTCAAAGCAGTTAACAACTAGTGTGATCCAAGTACAGCCCAACCCAGGTGGATGCTGGCCTGCTCTCCTTGCACTGAGCTCGGCTGGCACCTGGGCCTGCTTCCCTCCTGCCCCCCATCAGCCTCACAGGAACGGATGGAGCCCACCCCCGCTGCTCGCACAGGTGGGCTCTACAGTGTGACCCTGAGCTGTGAAATGTAACACCGACGACAAGGAGGTGAACATTTACCGAGCGCTCACTAAATGCTAGTCCCGTTCTGAGTGGATCGATGAGTGTAGGCCCCAGGACACACCTATGGAACGGTGAGAAAGAAGGAAGCGGGTCGCAGTGGTCATCACAGGCACCAGCTGAGTGGCGGCGCTGGGTGCAGACTGGGGGCCGGACCCCAGGGCTGGGCTCGGGTACAGCAGTCCGCTTCCTGTCCTTAAAGCAACAAGTACTGGGTGCCGGCCTGCGGACCGAAAGGTCTCTGGTTTGATTCCAGTCAGGGCAGATGCCTGCGTTTCGGGGCTCATCCCCGTTTGGGGGCGCATAAGAGGCAATCGGTATTTCTCTCCCTCTTTTCCTCCCCCCACCCCCTCTCTCTGAAAGTAAATAAGTCTTTAAAAAAAGAAAAATAAAACAGATATTGGAATATGCACCTTGGGCTCCATTCAAAAAAAGGTAGTATAAGCACCTGCTATATTTAGAAACATTATTGACCAAATAGCCACAGACGCACTTTGGTTGTGAGAAAATGAGCTTCTACGTCCCTTGTATTCCTGACACTGCAGCGGTGACAACGAACACCTGTCACTGACTGAGTGTCAGACCACAAGGTCCTTGTGAAAAATAATCCCACCCCCCAGGCCTCCGGGATGTGGGAACGGGGCAGGACCCCCTTTCGGCAGGTGGGGCCTAAAGCAGGATTGCGTCCCGAGCCTCTGCCCGCCGAGATAACAGGCACCAGGCACGCAGCTCTCTCGCCGGCTGGGCTGGCGACTGGAGCACTGGGAATTAAAAACGTTCTTTAGGATTAGCAGCCCGGGTAGCTTATCTGCCCAAGAGGAGCGCCTTCCTTCTGTGGAGGTGATTGTTCTCCTTCCCTTCCTCGCAAACACTTTTTTGCTTTGCCTCTAATGAGAACACCGTTTGGGCTTCCGCCTGAATCGGTGGTGCTTCCTGAAGAGCTACTCGTGTGGATCTCGGATCGATGCTTGTTGCCTCTCGCTCTGGCCTTTTATTTGTAGGTTAACAGCACCACCGTAAAGCATTTAGTGAGAAAACTGTGACTCAGAGAGGCTAGGAACGTTTCCATTGTCACAGAGCTAGGAAGAGGCAAAGCCGAGACTCGAATTTCCGCCCCCAGGACGTGGAAGCCTGATGAGGCACTTGAGTTAGAAGGAGAAACTCTCGCGGTCCAGGCAGAATGCAGGGAGCGGGGGCGTGGGGAGGGCCGAAGGGGCCGAGGGCAGGGCTTGCACTTGGCCGCAGGAGCTCCCTCTCCAGCCCGCGCCGGCACCATGTCCTCTCCGTGATGAATGGGCACCATCTGCTCACGTTGCACAGTGCTCGCTCCTTGTGCAAACTCAGGGAAACTGAGACCCCAGGGGCCGAGCGACGTGCCCACGGTCACTCGGCCAACCCCAGCAGCCAGAGGGGAGCACTGCCCAGCCCTCCCCGTCCCCCTCTCCCCGCCCCGCCCTGCCCTGCTCCCCCGACGCACTCATCCCGCCCCCCGAGGCAGGCCCCGCAGATGCCCCTCTTTCTTCCTACTTCTCCTCCCAAGTCTGTGCCCTTTGGTCCCCCCGGGAGCAGGCTGACCTTCACCATGATTAGCTCCCTTCCCCTCCACCAGCCGCCAAGAGCTAATTGTCCTGATTTTCTTCCAAGAGCGGTCTCTCTGAATAGCCTTTGCAGGCAGGCACAATTAGGCAGGTTCAGCCTGGCTTTCACACTCCCATTCTGGAAGGAAAAAAAAAAATCAAATCAGCCAGGAAGCGGAGCATCTCTGAAGTTCTCTGAGAGCTCCTTTGTGTGGGAACAAAGCGTGCACAGAATCACCTGCTTAGCGCTGGCCCCTGGGCCCTGCCCGCAGGAGACACCCCCCCCCCTGCCTTCCCCCACCAAGACCCCATCCCTCACCCCATTGGCGGCTGTTCTTTCTTTCTTTTTTTTTTTTTAAAGATTTTATTTATTTATTTTCAGAGAGAGGGAAAGGGAGGGAGAAAAAGAGGGAGAGAAATATTGATGCACGAGAGATACATCAATCATTTGCCTCACAAACACCCCAGCTGAGACCCGGCCCACAACCCAGGCATGTGCCCTGACTGGGAATCGAACCAGCAACCTATCAGTTCTTAGGCTGGCACTCAGTTCACTGAGCCACACCTGCCAGGGCGGCAGCTGTGTTTGGGACCTGGTAGGGTGGCCGTGCCCGAGGCGCCTCCCAGCTCAGGCCTGGCCAGGTGCAACGGCAGGCTACTCACCTGGCCGGAGGAGCGCAGCGCTGATGCACAGCAGGGTGCACCCCTGCAGAGCAGCGAGTCGGGTGCCTCCGTGGAGCGCCCGAGGCCGGACAGCGGGACGCTGGGCCCAGGGTCACACGGCAGGTTCAGGCAGGGTCTCCGGCAGGTGTGGCTACTTCAAGACGTGCGGTCCTCTTGGCCAGAGAAGAGTCGGGGCTTCCAGCCAACCAAAGAAAACCGTTTTCCCTGCTCAGCTGGAGCAGGCGCCAGCTGTGGTCAAGCCGAGGAGACGGCTGCAGGTGCTTTCCCTGGGGAGAGAGGGGGCCCTGCGGCTCCATGTGGAGAAGCTGAGGCCCAGAAGGACCCTTCGACTCAGCGCTGGGACTCATCCCGTGTCCCTGACTCCTAGGCCAGTGCTCACCCCGGTGTCACCACCCATTGGTGGGGCTAACTGCAGGTGCCACCGTGCCACCCGACCAGCTGTGCCTGACTGCAGGTCCTCGTTTTGGACACGGGGACACAGACACTGTGGTGCCTCCGTGAAATAATGGTTTCCAACAAGCTCTGGAATCGGCGTGAGCCAACAGGTGCTCACAGCTTGTCGGGATGAGTGTCCTGTCCTGGGCAACTGGGGCCGAGAGGCCGCCGAGCCGTGTACACGGGTCACGGCGCGCGCAGTGGAGGGGGGCGGGGCAGATGCAGGTCCCTCTGGCTGGGGCTGGGTGCAGCGGCTGGGGTGGCATGGGGTGGACAGGGCCTTGCTCTGCGGGGCCGTCCCCAGCCCCAGCCTCCCCAACAGCCCCTCCCGAGTTGCCTACCTGCTGGGAACAGGCAATTTCATCTTAATGCCTTTTCAATAAAGCCTTAAGGACAACAAGCCCCGCTTCCCGAGCAGAGCAGAACGGTTATTTTATACTTCATCTAATTGATTAAAATTAGTCCTCTGAATTAATCAGGACTTACAGAGCCGGGGGCGGGGGCCATGAGACCTGGAGGCGGGACAGGGTGGCTTGATCCTCTCCCTGGCCCAACTGGCCCCGCTGCTCCCACCCCTGCCTCCCTTTAACCTGCTGACCTGGCAGCCGGCCCGCTCCTAACAGGCTCTGCGTCCTCCCGACGCCAGGCTGTAACCTGTAACTAGACGGGGCCTCATCCCGGGAGGGGCAGAGGGTGGGCCAGGGCCATGACACCTGCTCACTGCAGGTCGTGTAGCCAGTGGGCGAGGTGTGTGGCATCCGGACCTGCTGTGATCCTCCAAACTATCCCACGAGGTGGGCACTTAGGATCCCATTTTACAGCTGAAGGCACCGAGGCTTGCTGGCCCGCCGCAAGGTGGCGCTGGGGACTAAGGCCCATTCTGCTGACCGGGGATGGAGCCGCAGTCCGCTTGTGGCCCCCTCCTCCCACCCTGCAGAGAGGCGGGGCCAGGATCCCCCAGCCCCAGAGGCAGTGCGGGGCGGGCGGACCATCTCAAACCCTCATGGCCAATATTTATAGCCTGCCCTTGCCCTTTCCCAAACTGAAGGGGACGGTGGCTCTTGCCACCCGAGGCCACGCTGGCTGCTGCCTCTGCGGCAGGGGTTTGAGAAGCCCTTTGGCCAAATGTCTGCTCATCGGGAGGAATTGTCTTCAAGCTTTTCTTGGAGAGAAGCTGTCATAGCAACACCCCGACTGCTGAGAGGAAGACTGTCTCCATGGACTGGGGGGCAGCGTTTGGAGCCCGGGAACTCCACGGGCGGTGACGGCCGAAAAGGAGGAAAGATCAAGCGTGTTCGTCTCCACGCCAAGTGCACCGGAGAGAGCTGGTGGTGTCTCTGCTCAGCCCAGGAGGGGCAGGGGAGGAGGGGAGGCTTCGAGGGAAGGCTGAGGGGCCTGGAGGGGCACCCGAGGGACGGAGGGCAGCTGCGGGGTGTTTGGTTCTGCAGGCCGGCTTCTGCTGCTTCCCGGCGGGCGGGCGGGGTGCGGGGGGTGGGGGGCGGTTACAGCAGCCTCCCCTCCAGAGCTCCTGCCTTCCCTCAGCCGCGGGAAACTCCCCGAGGGCTCCTTTCTGCACCTGTTGAGTCGCAAAAGATTTTTAAATTATTTTTTATTTTTAAATTACAGTTGACATAAAACGCGATATTAGTTTCAGGTGTGCACCCCAGTGATCAGACGTTACATAACTAACTCACCGAGCGATGGTCCTGAGACGTCCAGGGCCCACCTGACACCACACGCAGTTATTAGAACATTATCGACCGTTCCCTGCGCCCCACTTCACGGCCCGTGACTATCCCGTGGCCACCAGTTGCTGCTTCTTCACCCCCCGGCCTTTTCCACCAGGCCCCAACCCCGACCCATCGGGCCGAGTCGAGATGTCCTCTGTGTCTACGAGTCTGGTTTTGCTCTGCTTGTTCATTTATTTTGTTTTCAGGTTCAATTGCTGATAGCTATGTATTTATTGCCATTTTGCTGCTCACATTTTTTATGTTTTCCTTTTTAAAAAATTGAATTTATTGGGGTGGCATGGGTTAATAAAATTATGTAGGTTTCAGGTGTACAATCTGTATTACATCATCTGTATGTCGTATTGGGTGTCCGCCGCCCCAAGTCAGGTCTCCTTCCACCACCTTTTATCCCCTTTACCCTCTTCTACCTCCCCCTCCCCCCTCCTTTCGGTAACCATTACGCTGTTTTCTGTGTCGAATCTCGAATGTTTTTAGTTTACGATACTTTTCTCGCCAACCATGGGGGTCTGCGTGGCCCCGGGTCCCCACACCACTCTCCCCTGCTTCTCCCTTCAAACAGCTCCTAAGGCTGTGGACCTCCGGGCTGGCCTGTGGGGTCCACCTCCTAGACCCCCACCCGGCCCCCCATGTTTATTCACCGTCCTGCTCCCCATCCGGCCACCCACCCACCCGATCCCCCGCTTACTCTCCCACCCTCCAGTCCGCACTCTCCCCCTGCGGCCGCCAGCACCTCCAGCTGCACGTGGCTCCTCGGGCAAGGGCTCCAGCGCCCACACGGAGCCCGGCACTGGAGTCGGGCATGGAGCAGGCGCCCAGCGCAGCCCCGCAGGGCATTCGCTAGCCAGGAGTCAGGCTCCGGGTCCCAGGCCCTTGCTCCTCTTCGTACATCCTGAAGCCGAAGCACCGCTTCGAAGTCGCAGATGCGCAACGCCAAGGAAAGCGCTGGTGGGTTGCCTCCGGGGTCCAGATCTGCTCTTCAGAAGGGGGCGCTCTTTGTTTCCAAACACGCCCTCCTGGGTCCTGTGGAGGCCTAGGCGTCACTGGCACCAACTCGACAGAGAAGGGACAGCAGGCGATGAAGAGGCCAGGGCGATGACAGGCAGGCCCGGCCCAGGCAGGCGGGCTGGAGGCCAAGGCGCTCCCAGCAGCAGCAGCGGCAGCGGCAGCAGCGGCAGCAGCGGGCGACGAGGCTGGTGGGCCTGCTGCCGCTTGGAGCTTGCCAGCCTGGCTGCGCACAGACTCCCCTCTGAGTCCCCTCGACACCCGGAACCTGTGTGTGTGAGTGAACGCCAAGTTCAAGATCTCTGAGCTTGAAGGAGAGCAGAGTTTCACGCCTGGATTCCTGAGGGGTAGTTGTGAGAGCCTGGAGGCGAAGGCCGCCAGGGGGATGTGGCCGCAGGGGTCTGACCCGGACAAGAGGGAGACTCGAGCCAGGTTTCCCCAGCCAAGTTGACGGAGATTGGGTGGGCTCCAGACTGCGGTGCCCAAGGGGGCAAGACCAGGGCTGGCCCCGGCCTGCAGGCCGCCTGCCCAGCTCTCACGGGCCCAGAGACGAGGAGCAGCACCGGGCCAGCTCAGCGCGCACCCCCGGGGCCCAGGCTCAGGGGGACCTTCCGGCAGGAAGCGGGCACGGGTGCTCAGGAGACCCGCAGACGCCTGCACCTGCCAGGATCCCTCGTCGGACTTCCCACCTTCCGGAAGGACCCGTTTGCAGTTTCCCCAGTGAACGGTCCTGTTTTCTCTGAGGCTGGAACCTGGAATTGGTTCTTGAGCCTGAGCAGGTGGCGGGAGATGTGCAACATCAATATGGCATGATTCCGGAGTCGGCTCGCTCCGCAAGGAAACAAGCGTCCTCCCTCCCAGGAAGGGGTCACGTGGCCAGTTTGCTGAGTGACCCCTTCGCCGGCTTTGATCTCGGCGGGGAGAGAGCCAGGCAGCCCCCAGCCCGCAGCGTGGATGGAGTGTGTTCAGTCTTGTTTTCCTGTCTGGTGTGTGAGTCTGAGAGAGAGCGAGACAGGAGAGAGACAGAGAGAGAGAGAGAGAGAGACTGTGGGTGGGGGGGATGATGCCAAGGAGACGTCTGGCTTGCTGATTAGCTCGGCTGCCCTTGGTGGCTGCTGTCAGTTTGGGCCTGTAATGGGGACAGACACAGGCCCCAGCTGGGAGGGGGCCATTTAAGGCTTGGGTCTCTCTTCCCTCCCTGCTGCCCGCCCCTGCCTCCCTGCTGGGAGGGACTTGAGGCTCCCGCTGGCTCCACCAGCAGAGAGAGCTGGGCCTTGGGCCGGTGGTCCCTCCCAGCTGCAGCCCCTGCAAGCCCGGGAGATGAGCGCCTGATGGGGACCAGGGGCCAGAAGGAAGGCTGTTTCAAAAGCCAGCACCTTGGGCCTCTGGCTGCTTCAGGAGGTGGGCCCCAGGCCTCATCAGCTGAGAGAGGCCAAGTAGAGCATCCGCTGTCCTGAGCAGGCACAGGAGCTGCGGATTACAGGCTGCAGGATCAACACAGAGCCCAGGCAGTGAGCACTGAGTCCGGGCAGTGATTACAGAGCCTGGGCAGTGAGCATAGACTCCGGGCACCGGGCATAGGCTCCGGGCAGCGAGCACAGAGCCCGGGCAGCGAGTCTGCAGCCGGGCAGCGCCTGGCATAAAGACCCCGCCTCTCTGCTGCTTGCTGGCAGCCTGACCCAGCCCCCTCCCAGGCAACCATGGTCCTGGAGCCCCCAGGGCTGTGGGGGGATTAAATGGGAAAATAGGGAAGAGAGCTCGGGAAAAAGAAAAAGCAAGTCCCTGCTGGTCTGAGGCGACCCCAGGGAGGGTGCCCCATAGGGCGCGAAGGGAGCGGGCTGGCGGGCCACTGGGACTCCAGGCCAGGCCTTGACCTGTGTGCAGCGCCTGCCTGTCCTGGCAGGTGTCAAGCCTCGCTCTGCCTTCCGGCCCAGCCCCCAAGCCTCCCTGGCCATCATAACCAGGGGCCTGTCGGTGAAAACACCAGCCAGCACCCAGGCTCCCTAAATGTGACCCGTAAACGTTGGAAGGGCCGAGTGAAGGCGCAGTCGGGAGCCACGGAGGAGCTGTCCTGGGCGTTGGGTCAGGACAGAGCGGGTCCGCGGGCTGAGGCTGCAGCAGCCCGGGACGCCTGCCCAGGGCCCGGGGCACCCGAGCCGTTTTTCTCGGTAAACACACCGAGGGGCAGCGGTGTGTCAGCCACTGTCTGGGCCCGGGTCTCAGGGCAAACCAAACAGGGACCCTGGCCCTGCGGAGTTCCAGGGAACACAGGGCACACAGAGCGGCCAGGGCCCCCACCTGGCCGGGGTCTGGGCGGCAGCTCCGCTTCAGTGGTAGCTGAAGGCTAGCGAAGAAAACCTGGGGGAGGGTCTGGCGGGGCAGGGAGGCTGCTGCCCCCGGCGGAGCGCCCCCATCCACCAAAGCCCAAAGGTGGGGGGCGCAGGTGGCTCCTGTGGGGGATTAGTCTGCACTTTGGCACCACTATATTGAGAGAAGGGACATGGTGAGTTCCTAAGGCCTGGGTTTTGGAGCCGGATGCACCAGGGCTGGGCTGCCCTGCCCCTCACTCAGTGCAGGACCCTGGATAAGTCGAGGCATCTGGCTCTAAATGGGGGAGCCGATCCCTCCCTCCCACCGTTGTGGGGAGGGTCAGAGCCCACGACCAGGACCAGCCCTGCACTGGCATCCACGTGGCCTCGGGGGGCACTGCTCTGAAGCTGCCGCACTCCGGTTGGAGGCCCTGGGGCCAACGGCCAGAACAGCGCGGGGCGCCCCTCCTGCCCTGCTAGTCAGTGATTTATGGGGCTCCAGCTCAGCTCAGAGATCAAGGAAGACTCAGCGAGTGCCCTTTTGTTTTTAGTTCAATTTTGTAAGCAGAGTGCTTTTGGGGCCAATGGATTGTTCCAGGAATGAAATTGTAAGAAGAATTGAGTTATGCCTCCCCTGCTTTAAAGGACAGCCCAGGCCCTCTCCCCAGTCCTCCCCGCAAGACCCGCGGATGGCCCTTCCCTCCCCTCTGCTCCTGGCCCTAGGCCCCGGCCCCTGCTAGACCGTAATCCCAGGGAGGGGGAAACTTGGGGTCCTTTCTTCATTGCTGCATTCAGGATTGGGGACATCACTTGTGCAATAAAAGGTGGGCACCTTGCTTAAAATTATTAAGAATTTGAACATGGTGACCGCAGAACCTTAAACCAAGCCTTGGGTCCCAGGTGATGGCACGGGCTGGATGTCCCTGGGCCGCCCTGACTGTGCCGGGGCCTACAGCAGTACCTGGGGGGTAGGAGGCACTCGGGAACACCTGTTCAGCAATGCCCCACCTCCTTGCCCCCTCCCCCTTGCCCCCCACCCCCTCCCCACTCTGCTTCCTCCTCCTGGGGGGCGCTCACCGCCTGCATCCTGGCTGCCTGAGTCAAACACGGCTCTGCCACTTACAGCGTGAGGTCCCAATCAAGTGACTCAGTCTCTCTGCGCTGCTTCTTCATCTACAGAATGGCAGCGCAACGGCCCCCACCGGGGCACTAGGCGGGCGCCCTGGGCGGTGTGGGATGCGCGGCGGCAGCCCACGGTGCTGGCTGTGGCTGGTAGCACCTTAGCGAGGAGATGGATGCATGGGCGTTGAGCAGGACGCAGGACTGTGTGTTTTAATGGCCACGTTAAGAATTTGCTTGGCTGAACGTAACACAGTCCATTAGTTCTTCTGTTGACGACGTCTGGCTGGGTCCTGGGTCCCTCTGGCTGGTCCCGTGTCCCTCTGGCTGGTCCCGTCTGGCTGGGTCGTGGCTCCTGGCCGCGAGCCCTGCCTGTCTCCTGCAGGTCACAGGCACCCGTTTCTCTTGGGAATAGTTAGGAGTGGGGTTGCTGGGGTGTGGGCTGGGCCACTGTTTGGCGTTAGCAGGTGGTGTGCATTTTGAGGTCTTCATACAGGACAATCATCATACATGTTCAGTTTGGCGGCCTGCCCTGTCCACGCAGCATTCTCACCACAAATTTTTCAGGTTAAATCTTTTATTTTGAGATAATTGCAGATTCAGATGCAGTTGCAAGGAACAAGGCAGAGAGATCCAGGGACGCTTTTTTCAAAAAAAGATTTTATTTATTTTTTAGAGAGAGGTGAAGGGTAGGAGAAAGAGAGGGAGAGAAACATCAGTGTGAGAGAGAGAGATGTCGATCGGTTGCCTCTTGCACGCCCTCACCCAGGGACCTGGCCTGCGACCAGGCATGCGCCCTGCTGGGAATTGAACCGGAAACTTTTTGGTTCGTGGGCTGGCGCTCAACCCACGGAGCCACAGCAGCCAGGCTCCAGTGAACCTTTTACCCAGTGTTCCCCAGTGGTGACATCTTGCGAAATGCTGGGCAACACGACAATCAGTGCACCGATCCACGCAGCCCACCTGCCTCCTTCAGGTTCCCCAGTCTCCTCCGTGCTCGCGCGTGTGTGTGTTTAGTTCAGGCACTTTGTCACCTGTGTAGCTTTGTGGCTCCACCACTACAGTCAAGACAGTGGGCAGCTACCCTGGCTGGTGTAGCTCAGTGGACTGAGCACCGGCCTTCGAACCAAAGGGTCACCGGTTCGATTCCCAGTCAGGGCACAGGCCTGGGTTGCGGGCCAGGCCCCCAGTAGGGGGCGCACAAAAGGCAACCACACACTGATGTCTCTCTCCCTCTCTTTCTCCCTCCCTTCCCCTCTCTCTAAAAATAAATAAATAAAATCTTTAAAAAAAATAGTGGACAGTGTGTTAGATCCCTGGTCAGGGCACACACGAGAATCAACCAAGGAATGCACCAATAAGTGGAATCACAACCCGATGTTTCTCTCCCTCTCCCCATCCCACTCTCCCTCGTTCTCAAATCAATATAAAAAAAAAAGACGCCGGACGGCTTCACACCACCAGGTGTTCTGTGCACACGTGCCCTCCCTCCCGGCACAGCGCACCTGCGACCGTCAATCCGTTCTCCATCCCACACTTCCGTCATCCTGAGGACGGTGGGTAAACGGGCTCCGCAGTATGGAACCTTCTGGGGTTGGCTTTGCGCGCTCAGCAGAGCTCCCCGGAGATCCGCCCCAGGTTTGTGTGGATCAATAGTCTGTTTCTTCGTTGCTGACAGGTGTGACAGGTGTTCGATGACATGGACGTGCCAGTGTGTTTACCGTTCACCCGTTAAAGGACAGCTGGCAGTTTCCAGCTGGTGCCGGTTACGAGGAAAGCTGCCGAGAACGTTTGTGAGAACATAAATTCACACAAGAATTCAGTTCCTGGGGCAGGAGGTCGTGGCCTCCTAACTATTTTTAGAGGGACCCAAGGTCATAGGTCACTCTGCCGATAACATATTCCCATGCAAACTTTTCCTGGGACCCTGAAGTCTTTATTAGGGTCCCTTGGGAGATCCCATTACTCGGTCTCACCCAGGCCTCGAGACACTTCTCCAGGGGAGGCAGGCACTTCACCCCACCAGCCTCCCTCTGAGAGGGTCCCCAGCGACCAGCCTCCTGCCGGCGACGGAGCCTGAAGACGTGGGCAGAGGACATGCTGGCTTGCTTCCCCTTCCCCCCGCAGAGGCCGGATGCAGGAAGCTTACAGGTGGACGCATCCAGCTCCCCTTACCTGGGGGAATGCAGGTGCGTACGGCCTGTTGCAGAGACCGAGGCCTTTGCGGGAGTGAACAGAGCCCGTGAGACCTGCTGTCCTCTGGGAGAAGCTGGCTGCATCTGCTGGAAACTTGCTCGCTTGCTTCCAACAGAAAATAACGTCTCAGTCTGGAGATGACTATAATTAGATCAGTCCCTTAACCACAGAGACAGGCTGGGCGAGACCATTGCATTTCCTTCCTCCCTTCCTTCCTTCCTTCCTTCCTTCCTTCCTTCCTTCCTTCCAGATTTTTTAATTTAGAGAGAGGGGAAGGGAGGGAGAAAGAGACAGAGAGAAACATCAGTGTGCGAGAGAAACGCTGATTGGTTGCTTTTCGCAGGTGCCCCGACTGGGACCGAACCTGCATCCCAGGCAGGTGTGCTGACTGAAAGTCGAACTGGTCATCTTTCGGTTCGAGGGTTGGTGCTCAACCAACTCAGCCACACCAGCCAGGGCAAGACCATTGCGTTTTGAACATCTGGGACAGAAATCAGTAACCAAATGGTTAAAAAAAAAATCCAAGTCATTCATTATTTACCGTGGCTGCATAATGCATGAAGCCCGTGAGCCAGGCCCATTTGTACGTCCAACCCTGGCCTCAGATGTCAGCCCTCCACTTCACCCGCAGCAGGGGTTCGGCACTCTTGTCCTACGGGAAGTGGCGGGCCTCAGGCCTCCGGCCGGCTGGTGGGTCCTGCTCCCCACGCTCCCCGACTGCACTGTCCTCCTCATCCCCCCGACCCCTCCCAGGACGGGAAGTGGTCCTCCTCCTCGGCCCCCACTGGCCATTTGGGCTCTAATACAATATTTACAGCCACTGCTACCACCGAAACAATCACCACTGTGATTTACTTAGTTTCTAGTGCCCGCCAGGCACTTAGCACTCTTCGTCCCGTTGAATTCTCCTAAGAGCTGACTGAGGCAGATAGTCTATTTCTCCATTTTAAGATGGAGAAGCAGGCTCAGAGAGGCTGATTAACTCACGCGAGGCCACACAGCTAGTCGGAGGCAGAGCTGGGACTTGTGTGCAGGAGGGCCGTGAGCCCTTTCTTCCCCTACAGCCTCACTGGCAGGTCACTGGGTTCATTCCCTTCAATAGCCAGATGTAGGTTTTGTTGCTTCTGTTTGCTTCTTGGTTCATTCATTTGTGTTCAGATTTTCATTCCTTCCTCCTACTCTCTTTGGATTTACTGTGCGGTTTCTTTTGTCACTTCTCGAGAAGGATCAGATCGTGACTTCCCTATCCTTCTTCCCTTTTGCATGAGAGACGAGGCCTTTCCCTCGAAGCCTGCCGTATTGCATCCACACACTTTGCTCTGGGGGAGCGTATTACTCCGTTCAAAGCAGCTTCTAGTGTCCATTACCATCTCAAGCCGGGACCGTACTCGCGTCTGATGCACTCCCAGCTTGCTTTTTATGACTTATTTCCTGGGCATCGAGCGACGCATTCTCCCCAACATCCGTCCCCACCTCGGGATCAGAGGTTCAGGTCTTTCCCAGTCCCTCCGCAGGGCGGTACCGGCCACCTGGCCCCGCCCCTGCAGGTCTGGCCAAGTTAGAGGCCTTGGCTGTCAGAGGGGCTCAGGTTGCCTGCCTCTGTGCCCCCATAACCTCTTCTCTCCTGGAGGTCACGCGGACCGCTGGGCGAGGGCGGGGTGACTGCAGGGACGCGTGGAGGCTGCTCTGCTTTGCCACCATAACGAGCCAGTCGTAACCATGGTGGCCACTCCCAGTCAGGCATTCTGACCCGGCACCACTTAGCCTGAGAAGGTCAAGCGGCTCGCCGCCTACGCATCCCCGTGTTGCGGGAAGCACAGATCCCCGTGTTGCGGGGACGTGGGGCGGCTGTAGGAACCACCGGTCTGCGTGACGAGGGACACCCTTCCACCTGCCGCATCGAACGCCGGGGGAGGGCTGTGGTTTGAGCGTCGTGGGCAGAGGAGGGGGCAGAACGCACTGCCCGCCACCGTATCATTCCACGTGTGGCCCGAGGGTTTCAGCTCCTACCAGGTGCCCTCGGGTGGACGGGAGGCCGTGGCCTCTGGGATGCTGGTGGGCGGCGCAGCTCGATGGTGCAGGCGCCTCCAGGCCGGGACCTCCTGCCGAGTCCCTCCCGGGTTCCGCCGTGTCTCTCGTTCCACGCGAAGAGCAGGGCTCCCTCTCCCGCTGGCGGATTGACTGGGACGGAGAAGCCGCGTTCTGCATCCTGGCTCTGCCGCCCTGGTGGGCTCAGAGAGGCAAATCCAAGCAGCGTCGGAAGGCAAACGTGCTCGCGGCTGGGCCTCGCGGACCAGCACGGGCCTGGTGCTTCGCTGCTTTAATCAGAGGACTTGCCGTTTCTAAACAAACTCCGCCGTCCTCATCTCCCCACACTGGGCAGTCATCACGAAACTTAACCCTCCTGCTTCTCCGAGACCAGACTAGTAATTCGTGCAGCCAGCTTGCCTGGGCGTCAGGTGACCAGCTCACCAGGGCTTGAGGGCGGAAGGTCCCGCGATGCTGGGACACGAGCTGGGGCAGCCGGTCATCCCAGCTGGGAGGCGCACATTCGGGAATGTTCGGCTCCTCCCGTGGTCGGTGGCCTGCAGGAGTGAGAGGGGCATGGGCGGAGGGCCAACTAGAGTGGAGTTTGGTCTTGACCTCCCCTGTCCCTCCGAGCCCCCGTGCAGAGAGCTGGGACGGTGCTGCAGTGGGGAAACTGAGACCTCTCTGTCGACGGGGACGGACTCCAGCAAGAAAGATAGCGCTGAGCAGTGTCACATCCCCGGGGCTGGGAGGGCTCAGTGACCGTCTTGTCCTCCCACTTCTTTTAGAGATGGGGAAACTGAGCCAGGAAGGGAAGAGACGTTTCCAAGTGATAGTTACGGCAATTCGCCTGTGCTTCGGTAGCCTTTGCGGGTGGGTACTGGGATAGCCCAGGTATTAGGACGGGAGCTCGGGGGAGCCCCCCGCCTCTGCCAGGAGAACCAGTGCGAGGCAGCCAGGGCGCCCCCCGGGCTCACCCATAGCCCACTGGGCAAACGGCCACGTCGTCAAACTTCTAACATGTAGAGGAAATCGTGCAGGATGGGCTGGATTTGGAAGGTGTCTGTGATGTTTTATTTGACTTTATTTTTCCTGTGTACCAGTATTTTAAGAAATGTTTTGGAGGAGAGACAGAGGAGGATTAGCAGCCACTGACCCTGACTGTGGACGAGAGAAAGAGAGGGAGAGGGGGAGACAGGGGGGAGAGAGGAGGGGACATCGAGCCCGGGGACTCAAAGACCGTGTCGTCCGTATCAGCGTTGTGATGCACTGACTCAGAGCCGTGCGGTCCTGCGCCAGTCAGTCCACCGCCCGGAACCTCCGTCTCCTTCTCTGAAAGTAGGAAAGTTGAACTGTGACAGTTTTCATGCTGTTTTGGGGAGCAGAGGGCTTTTGTTTTCCCATCAAAGCCTTGTGAACCCCAGCAAGTGCAGCCGTGGAAAACGAGACCAGGGCCCAGGGGACCAGGCACCGAGAATGGGCTGCCTGGACGCACCGCCCCCGCTCCCCGCAAACCCACCCCTCCCGCCCCGGGCCTCAGTCACTCACCTGCCAAGTAGGTCTGCGGACAGTTGAGAGCTTTCCTGGGGTCAGGCTCACTAGCAGGGCTTCTGCCTGGGCCGGGTGGGAGCCTAGTTCGTGCCCCCAAAACCCAGCCATCGTTTTGAGTTCTCGTGCCCTGTCTGGGGGTGGGGGTGGGGCCAGGACTGGCCACGCCTTCCCCACTGCCCCTCTCCTCACCTTGGGCCAGCCCCCACCCTCCACAAGGGCTTGGGGGCCCCGGTCTTCCTCACGCTAAGTTCTCAGGCCGGAGAGACGCAGGCAGGGCCAGGACGGGGACCCAGGTCCTCCGGTGCCCGTGGCTCTGCTCCCTGCTCCCAGACTCCCCGGAGAACTCAGAGGAGGTGCATGCGGTGCTGGGTGGCAGGGCCCCCGACAGTGTCCCCGCACAGCCAGCCTCTGGGAGGTCTTTGCCTGCCCAGCGATGCGCACGCCTCTCCAGTCCCATCCCTGAAGGCCCCAGACCAGGAGGGACGCAGAGGCTTAGATAATCAAGCCTCCCTCTTCCCCCGGGTGCCAAGCTCTGCCCCCTCCTTTCCCACCAGAAGGGTCCAGGAGAATGATCAACTCTGAAGTTAATTATAAGTACGGGCGCTGCAGCTGGGTTGTCATAGGAACCCGCGGCGCGCGGCTTTGTCTGTGGGACCACGCAGGCCTGCAGCTTCTCGACCTGGCAGCCACAGCAGGGACCCACCTTCCTTCCTACCTGGCCTGGGTCTCCGCGGTCCTCCTGGAGAGTCTGGGAGGACATGACCACTGCCCCGGAGAGCCCTCTCAGCCCAGTCCTTTGACACCAGAGCCCGGTGGTCAGAGAGAAAGGCTCTTGCTGCGTCTGGACCCGCATCTGCCATCTTGTTTCCAGGGCGATATGGGTGCTCCGAGGCCTGGGGCCATCCTGGTGTGTCCCAGGACACAGCGGTGGTCACCAAGAGAACGGGAGAGGCAGGGGCTTGGGCCCCGTGGGTGTCTGTGGGACCCCAGGAGAGTCAGTTCAGCGCTCGGAGCTGGGATTCTGTCTAAAATGGGGAGGGGGACACCCGCCTCCTCAGTTTGTCCAGAGGATGAAATGGGCTGATGCACAGGCCAGTCCCATCCCTGGGGCTGGACGAATGTCAGCTCCTCCACACCTGGTGGCTGTCCTGGCATTCAGGGTGGAGAAGGGGGAGGGACCCTGAGCTCCCTGCCTCTGACCTTGGCCTTACGACTCAGCACTCCCTGGTGCAGTGTTTCTCCAAGTGGGGTCCCTGGTTGCTAGACATGAAACTTCTCACACACGCACCCCAGACCTACGGAGCTGGAAGCTGCAGGGCAGACCCCCGCCAGCACTCTGGGTTTTGACATGTCTCCCGGGGGGTCCTGATGCCCCCTCAGGTCTGTGGTCTGTGGGCGATTCCCTCTGCGCCCCTTCCCCTGGGGGTGGACGCCCCACGTCCGCTTGAATCCCGAGCTGCGGCCCGGGCTCTGGGTGTGTCGGAGCTGGGTCAGGTTGCCGGGGGAATGGCGGGTGGGGCCAGGACACCTGCTGGTTCCATGTCTTAGCTTAGGCTGCCAAACAGACTTGCCTGTCACAGTTCTGGAGGTGGAAGTGGAGGTGGAAGTCCAGCAGGCTCGGTTTCCGGCGGGAATGCTCTCGCTGGCTCGCAGATAGCGGCCCTCTCACTGTGTCCTCCTCACATAAGGGCCCCGGTCCTAGCGATGAGGGCCCACCCTGAGGACCTCATTTCACCGTGTTCACCTCCTTAAAGGCCCTGCCTCCAAATACAGCCGTGCTGGGTGCTAGGGCTTCAAAGCGTGAATGTCAGGGGGTCGCAAACATCCACCCACCGCACTTGACCTGCCTTAGCCCCATCAGCCCACGGCACCTTCCTGCTGGAAGGCACCAGGGGCAGCTGGTCTCAGGGCCAGGGCAGGGGCGGGGAGGGTGCGGTGGGCTGCCTCCCCTGCATGCCAAGTCTCCGAAGAGAGGGCAAGTGGACAGCAGGTGGGCTTCCTGGAGCACAGCCCTCTGCCCCAGCGGGAAGGCTTCCCTGGAGCTGCATCCGCCTGTGTCTTCTGGAACCTTCTGTCCGAGAAGTCAGAAGTCACAGGGTCCCCGTCCTGGCCATGCTAGGACACACAGTCCCTCTGAACATCTGACAGTTGCTGAGCGGGACCTGGGCTGCGGGAGGGGAGCGTTCCCATTCCTCGAGGCAGAGCAGTGCCCGAGCAGTGGGGCGGGGGCTCCAGCCCGGCGCCCAGCGACCCCAGAGCAGCTCTTGGGGTGTCTGTCTCCCGTGGTGGGTGAAGGGCCCGTCCCCCCCCCCCTCCCGCAACAGCGCCTCGCTCCTGGGGCAGTCAGACTGACAGAGTCGGCGCAGTCTGGAAAGGTCAGGTGGGAAGCTGTCTGAGAGGGAAGAGGGTTCGAGGAGCTTCCCGGAGCAGAGAGGCATGACTCATGGCCATTAAACCAGAGCAAACTGGACACTGGAAGCTAAAGGTGACAGTGTCGCACCGGGCCAGAACGGGCCACGGCACACACTCTGGATTTATGGTCTTCCGGGACTGGGGCGTCAGCTCAGCTTGGCTGGGGTGGGCGAGCCCTGTTGGGGGAGGAGCCGGCAAGCAGAGCTCTTGGCGGCAGTGACAGCCAGGCCCGGGGCCCAGGCCCTGGGGGCGAGGGCTGGGGGGCGTCTCCAGCACAGCGCAGCCCCTGCCGTCCACCCCTGACCCCAGAAGGCAGCAGCGTGACCTGAGCCGGCTCCCATTGCTTGCTTGTGTCAAGGGAACGCAGCTGTGGACTTCACATGGCGAGGCTGACAGGAGATGGTGGGTTCACAACGCCCGCTCGAGGCCCGGGGACACCAGACGGGCCCCCTGAAGCCGCACTGGGTCTGACCCCTCTCCACGCCCCACCTCTTGCCCAGGGCTGGGCTCAGCGGGGACTCTGGACTGACCCAGCGCTGCGTGCAGCCTGTGCAGGGGGCCCCAGACCACGCTCCTCATCTCAGCGGTGATGCCACCTGAGCCCTGGGTTCCGGGGTCGGGGAGCGCTGTCCCCACGGGAGGGGCGGCCAGGTCCTTGTCTCAGCCCCAGCAACTTCCCCTGACGGTCACCCTCCCTGTGGCCCGGGCGGCACCACTGCCTCCCTCGGCACAGGGACCTCCTCGGAGCCCGTCACGTGGCGCTGCGCTGAGGCTCCATCCAGGGTGATCTGGGGGGACCCGTGCCGGGGTGCTGCCCGCACGTCTCTCTGCACGCCGGAGCTCAGGAGTGGACGCGCTTTGCCAGAGACTGCAGGGGACTGGGACCTCTGTGACACGTCTCCGGCAGGAGTGACTGCGGAGTCCTCTCCCCTGCGGGGCCCTGCGGGTGCTGCCGGTCTGGGGCCCTCGAGCGCGGGGGGCGGAGGCATCCTTGTCTGGCTTGCAGCCTCACTCTCCGGCCTGGAAGCCCGGGCCTGAGAGGGAGAGAGACCCACCGCTGGCCCCCGGGGCTGGCCTCCTGGGTCCCCGTTTTCTGTCTGGGAATCTGGGAGGGCCTCCATTTTCACCCTCGCAGCAGGGGAAGCCTGAGAGGGTGCGGCTGCCTGCCTGGGGCCAGTCCGAGGGGGAGCAGAGGTGCCTGGAGGTGGCGCATGTGGTCCTCGGAAGCCCCACCTCACAGGTGGGGCTCTGGGTCTTCTCCCTGACTCAGCGGCCGCCTCGGCGTCCCCTCCCACGGACAGGCAGCAGGTGGCAGGCGCTGTCCTCCTCCTCCTCCTGCGGGGAGGTGGAATGGGCCTCTTCACCTTGCGCTCCTGCCCCTGCGGTACGCTGCCTCTCCTGCACAGACCTGCCTGGCCCCCTCTGGGCTCTGAGCGCCCCCAGACCCACGAGGGGCTTGGAAGAGAAGAGACCGTCCTCCTGAGGAAGAGCCAGGTGACGACAGGCCAGCACTCTCGGGCGGCGGGCTCGCTCAGGGCTTCTGCCAGCCCTCCCACTCTGCTCCCTGTGGGTCCCGGGGGCCGGCCTGTGTGGACTTGCCGGTGACTCACCTGTCTCCCGGCACGCCCTGGGTTCCGCAGGTGGGAAGCCCTGGCCCGAGATGCGAGTGCAGAAGGAGAGGGGGGCTGGAATCTTCCGTGTTCCTCCCCGCCGCCAGCTTCCGTGGGCACCGGGGCTTCTTTCTCCTGCTGGCCCGGGGATGGCCCCAGCCTCCCACAGGGCTGCACGCCCAGGGCCTCGACGTCCCTGCTGGGCCCTCCGTTCTGCCACCGCCCTCGTTGCAGGCTCCTCTCGGGACACAGCCTCGGCAAGCGTCACTGAGGGAGGGCCTACTACGCACCAGGGGACTGCGCAGGCTCCTGGGAGTTGTGACCCAACCAGCCTCCGTTATCTTCCCAGCCCAAGATCCCGTCACACAAGTCGCATGCCCTAACCGGGCGGTCCTGCTGTGGCAACAACAGACCCTGGGCTTCGGGGCTTCCCAGAAAAGCTGGTGCCAGTCGCGAAGCAGCACCTCCCCCCCACCCCCCCGAGGGACAGGGCTGGGTTCCATCGGAGCGCCCACGAGACCGCAACAGCAAAACCAGAGCTGTCGAGCGGACCGGGAAGGGAGACCCGCGGGGAATTAGCGGGGAGGCGGCGCTAGTCGTGATGTCCCTGGACATTCAGATCCCGGCTGGTCCTGGGCTGGAGTGTGAAACGAAGAGGCCTTTCACAGGTTCAGGTAAATCCTGTGGACCCGCAGCCCATGTGACGCCCGAAGCGAAACGTGAGCACATTGCAGCCGTCGCAGAATCTGCAGGAGCCCGAATCCTTCGGTCCCATCGACGTTCACGCCAAAGCACCTTCCGTCATCTTACGAGTCATCTTCGGAAGCTGCAGCCTGAGCTCCCTGGACGGACCCGGCCCGGGGCCAGCCTCAGGGCCCGTCGTGGAGAGAGTCTGACTGGGCGGGGTGCAGACACGTCTCCGTGTCCAAGGGGCCACCGGGGTTGCCACCCTGGGGTTGCTCCTCTGGGAAACTCTGGAATGCGAAGATGTGCTTCTTTCCTCCAGCCACGAGAACTGTGAGTCGGTGCTGCAGGAAATAACCGGGAAAGGACAGACCTGGGAATCGGGGAAAGGAACGGGGGAGGAGCTTAGCGGACTGTCTGCCCTGGTGCCGCCTGCGGGAGGCAAAGCCCCGAGGGCAGGGGCGGCGCCGGGCGGGTGGCCGGCATCTTTCCTCTGAGGTCACAGAGCAGAGCGGAGACCGCCGCCCCAGCCGCCGTGCGGGGGGTGCTGGGAAAGGGGGACCCTCAGCTCCATTCCGAACATACCCGTTCCTTCTCATCGCTGGAACTGGGTGGGACCCAGGAGGAGGGAAGAGACCGCCCTGCGTCGGGAAATCATCAAGGAGTCCAGCACGTGGGCAGACGAACGGACACACAGAGACACGCTTCCTCTGCGAGTGCCACTGCGACAGGCAGAGCCGGCGTCTCTTCACGGGTGTCCTGCACTGGGGGTCCCGCACTGGGGGTCCCGCACTGGAGAGGAACGTCTTTGTTAATTTAAGGTGTGTAAAGGGTTGTTGATGCACACGTTGCTTCACGAGCTGCTTTCGTATTTACTTTTGGCAAACATGTACGTTTTGGAAGGGTTTTCTCGGATTTGCTGGCGACCTTGACCTTCCCTGAGCTGCAGAGCCCGAAGCCGGCTGCCTGCTGGGTGTCTCTGTCTCCAGGCCCCCGAGACTCTCCCCCAGCCAGCTGCTCGTCCCTCTGCATCCCCGTCTCAGGATCTCGCCACTCGGTGCCGAGCCAGAAACCCGGACACCCTCCTGGTGCCTCTGCACCCACCCCATCCAACGAGGCCCAAAGCTGGTGCCCTTGAGCTCCACCCCCCTCCAGCCTGAGACCTCCTCTCCCGCCCACTCTATTCTGCCATCCAAGTCTGTCTTGTCTCCTGCCTGATCGCCAACCTCATCTCCCCACCCCCCTGTTGCCCCCGCCCCCGTCCATCTGCCCCCTGGGAGGGAGGGCAGAGCTGTTGGGGGGAGCTGCTTTGGGCAGGAGATCAGAGACCAGGGTGCGGGAGGTCAGCTGGCATGCCCTGGGCAGCCTGCTGACCCCTCAGGCCAGGCCTGCTTGGAGCTGGCTTTCCCCTTCGGTCCACGCCCTGGAGAACCTGCCCCGCATCACGGTCTGGGGAGGTCACCACATGTATTCACTCAACGGATGTTTACCGAGCACCTGTTGTATGCACCAGGGCCTGCTACGAGCTCCGAGGACCCTGAGTTGAACCAGTCAGGCGAGGTTCTGCCATGCACCGTCCTGGGGTCAAAATCAAAGACACTCTCTTATCACCTTACATATTGAAGGGCACCAGGAGGAGAACAGGCAGGGCAGGGGAGAGGGAGGAGGGGGCAGCAGGGCTGGGTAAGGTGGCAGAGGGAGTGGGACCTTTAGCGGAAAATGGGGAACCACGGTCTGAGCAGAGGAACAGCGAGTGCAAAGGCCCTGAGGCCGGAAGGAGCTGGCCCGTCTGAGAGACAGGAGGCTGGAGCTGAGCGTGGGAGTGAGGGGGCCCGGGAGAAGCAGGGACTGACCAGGTCGCAAAGGACCTTGGACTCGGCCTTAGAGAACAGAGGCGTGAGAGGAACTCGGCTCCTGCGTAACTCCCCAAGTCCACCCAGGACCCCAAGGAGCCACGTCGGAGGGTGCTCGGCACGGTGTGTGGTGGCCAGCTGGTGTCGGGCGCAGGGGCGGATGGACGGGTGACACCAGGCGGATGCCCACAGGGTGGACGTATAGTGGGCCACCCTTGGCCTTCTTTATTCTCTTCTGGACTGCTGGGGCTGGGGGTTTGTAAACCGCACGCTCCCCGCTGCCTGAGGCCTGGTCCCACCTCGGCTGGCTTAGGGCCACCCCACTCCTCTGCGACCTCACCTGCACCACTCGCACCTGCGGTGACTCCAGTTCCAGACAAGGTCGTCTTCTCGGGTAATCGTGACCGCCAGGGCGACCCGGCAGGGCTGCGGCTCGCGGAACCCGGGGCAGCGCTGCTTCGAGGGGCCTTCGCTCAGAGACCTGGGGGGCACGTCTGCTTAGAGCAAAGTGGCAGCCGGGAGGCCCCAAAGCCGTACATAGAGGCGCCCTTGCGTGTGGCTTGAAAAGTGCAAATGAGAAACGGGTCTGTTTTGGTGAGGTGTTTTTGTTTTTTGGCAAGTTCTGATCAATCGGTTCACTTGTTCTAGAATGCAGTTAAGAGTGTTGTTATAGAAAACATTTTAATTATTTAAATTCCTGCAAGGAAAAGAACGCGTTACTACTGCAGGCCTGAGACACCCCCCCCGACCCCCCCCCCCCCGGCTTGTCACGCCTTCCTTCCCGGAGCAGCGGTTCACCTAACGCACGTCTCGGTCGCTGCGAGGTTTCCCGGGGGCGGACCTCGTAGGTAGGCTGTGTCTTGTCACAGCAGACTGGGACACGGTCGCCTGTGGGGCCGTCAGGAAACTCCAGCTCTCATTTGGTGCGTGCAGGGGTGTGGCCCTGTCTCTCTCTCTCGCTCCCTGCCCCCCTTGGCTCTATTCTGTCTCCTTCATTCAAAGGAACGAAACCTCTCTTCTAATTTTGTCCCCAGAATTGAACGGCTTTTCTATATTTCGACGCACTGAGTCACCGCGTCCCAATCTGCTGCATTATTGATGGCAACCCAGCCCGTGTTGGGGTGCCGATGAATCACGGCACCTTTCGCTCCCCTGCCTGGGTGTGGGGGCCGCCCCTCCTCTCCTGCTCACCGCCCTTTGGAGCCGGACTCCTGCGGTGGGGCCTGCCCAGCAGGGGCCCTCGAGGGGTAGAAACGCAGATGAAAGGAAAGTTCCGGGATCTCCAGGCCTGCGGTTCTGCAGGCAAACAGAGCACCCTGGACAGGGTGTCCATGGCCACGGGAACCAAGGGACAATAGGCCTGTCTGCTTTGAGTCCCAGGACGCCCAGGGAGCCCGGCGTGCCAGAGAGAGCCCAGCTGCGGCCACCAATCTGGCCTGGGACCCCCCAGCCCCCTCTCCGGGAAGATGTGACTTTTGTGCAACTCAGGGCCGGTCCCTTCCACTCCGTCCGCACGGCACTGGGGCAGCTTCCGGTCTCCTAGCCTTTCTTCTGCTCGGCAGCCTCGGGCTGGTGGCTGGGCCGTGTCCCGGTCTCTCCGAGCCTTGGCTGGACACGGGCTGGGTGGGAAGGGCGCTCTGACACCCATGCCAGTGTCCGAGTGGCCCTTCCAGAGCAGCACAAGCCTCCCCCCCGCCCCCCGGCAGAGCCTGGCCCTTGAGGCTGCCACTCCAGGTCACCTCTGGCCAGAGCGAGGGGACAAGACCTGGCCGTTCGAGAGAAGCTGTCCTGACGGAAAGGTGGCCCTGGGCGTCTAGCCTGCAGCCTGGGGCCTTGCCTCTGGCCGCTGGTGGACTTGGCACCATGGGCTGAGCTGCGGGTTCCTTCAGAGGGAGCCCCGTGCTGCCCCAGAGGGAGCCCACCCTCTTCTGGGGGACAGGGCACAGCCCCCACCCCCCGGCAGGGGAGGCAGGCTCTTGATGCCTTTGGGGGAGAGTGACACCTCTGAGCTGTGGCGCTGGGGTCCTAGCAGGCCGCTGCGGACATCAGGGTGCGGGCGGGGGGGGGGCTTGGAGCAACGACTGGTTTTGCAGATCAGCAGGGTGTGAAGGAGGTTTGGCTGTTGGTAAACAGTTTGGCAATTTGAAGAGCAAATTGTGGCTTTCACAAGCCGGGAGAATGTCAGCCCATCCTTCTGGAAAGGCGGGGATGCGGGGTGGAGTAGGGCGCGGAAGAAGAAGCCTCGCCTGGGGGCAGGGGGAGGTGAGGGCTGGCCGGAAGAGGGGGTGGTGGGCGGAGTGAATGGAGGCTGGACTGACGGTCACCCCTGCATGCGTCGGGCTCTGCCCTGGGGCAGCTGCCCCGCTGGGTGCGGAGGGCTCTGGTCCCCGGGACGCGGGCCAACAGCAGACAGGCGTGTAAGCGGGTCTTCAAAACGCAGCAGCACAGCCGTAGTGAAGTGCCACCTCCCACCCTCCAGGGCGGCCGTCACCGCAAGGGAGAGCGACAAGTGTGGGGGGCGCTGGGGAGAAGCCGGAGCCGCGGGCAGGCGGGGATGCAGGGAGTTAAGTCCGATGGCCACGTGGCCGGCCCTCCGCGTCCGAGCGAGCGCCGGAGAGGGCTGCCAGCGTGGAGGACGTTTGGACACCAACACTCATGGCAGCGTTATTCACCGTTGCCAAAGCAACCTGAGGGCCCACCAGAGGGTGGATGGGGGACAGCATGCGTTAGAGACGGTGGAATAGCGTTGAGCCCTGGAAGGAAGGACATCCCGGCACACGCTGCAACGTGGATGAGCCTTGAGGGCCTTGTCAGGGCAACAGGCCAGTCACAAGAGGACAGACACCCCAGCTTCCACTCACGGGAGGTCCCCGAGGCACCCACGTCACAGAGAGAAAGTGGGAGGGTGGGTGCGGGGGGCATGACAGGGGTTGGTGCCAAATAAACACCCGTGGGGAGGACAGGCCAGGTCATTCACCCTTGTCCCATACCTGCTCTTGGTGGGACCCCAGGACGCGGCCCCTCTGGGTGCCCTCACAGTGCTGGCGGTGCACTGGGGACAGAGGGCGCAGGCAGGGGCCTCCAGCAGGCACCGTCTGCCTTCAGGCCAGCGGGGTCCCTGTGGTGGAGCTTCGTCTTTCCCATCAGCAGCACCCCGCCATCAGTAGCGCTAGTAATTTGGGGCCCCGCGGAGAGGAAGGCACTCAATCAGCTGGTGCCGGTCACATCCGGTCACGCCTGCACTCTGCCCTCCCTGTGACATGCCGGAGCGCTCACTGCCTTGAACTCTGAGCAGCTGGGCCCGCCGGGAGCCTCCGGTCAGGGGCTCGGCTCAGGCCTCTCACTCCCCTGCAGGAGCTGAGCTGTCTCCTGAGCCGCCGGTCAGGACAGGGGCTGGCTGTCCCCCGAGGCCATTCCTCAGGATGATGATGATGATGATGATGATGATGATGATGAAGGTTCCTTCGAGGTGCACAGCCCTTCACAGTTCATGCTGCATGTTCCCAGTTGATGCCTCATCTCGTCTTTACAGTCGGCCCGAGGGGGCAAGAATCACCCTTATTTTGCAGGCACGGCTCAGAGAAGGTCAAGAAACGCGTCACCTCACTGATGAGCGGTACAGACCACACTCCACCGGATGCGGCTGACCCCGGGACAGAGCCCGCCCCCCCCCACCGCAGTGTGGCTCGGCCCTGCCTGTCGTCCTCCGTCACACGGGGTGACAGAACCTCCCTGCCTGGCTCACAGGCCTGAGGACTAGAGATACGTGGCCGGGACAGAAGGGTGCTCATGCGAAGGGCCCTGTGCATCGGATGAAGGGTCGGGGTTGGCATGGTTACGGGGCCCTGGTGACTCAGTGCGCCTCTCCCTCTGGACAAATTTAGAGGTGGTGAGTCACCTCCTGAGCAAGGGGAGATGGGGATGGCGGCCTGGGATGCCGGCGGCGATCGGTCATCATTAGGTAGAAAGCGGTGGGAGTGAGTGGCTCCTTCGGAGAGGCAATCAAGCGGGTTTCAGTAGAAGCAGCAGCATCGTGAACAGGCCACGGGGGGTGCGCTGATTGAGGGTCCTGGGGACAGGCTGGGTGAAGCATGCGAACAAGCACTCGCCCCTGAGGGTGACTGGCCTCTGGGCCTGGGGTCAGCAGCGCTGATGAGCTGGTTCCCGCAGCCCCGGGGACCTGGCGTCACCTCGCAGGGTCCTTCGGCTCCAGGCACGCAGCCGAGCGTGACTGAGCAGGTGCGCGCAACTCAGCGCAGCGCTGGGTGAGCCGCCCCGGAGAGCCGCCCGGGGGGGTCGTCCGAGGCTGCCGGGTCGAGGGCCCAGGAGAAGGGTTTCCCAGCTTGATCTCATCAGAGCCCTCTCTCCCATGGGGACCCCCACCCCATCCTTACACTTGGCTCAGAGTGGACCCCACATCCCTCACCCTGGGCTGGTCCAGGGGCGGACAGGAAGCCAGGCCTGGCCAATTAGAACCCCCATCCCCTGGGTCAGGATGGGGGGACCCAGGCTGGAGAGCTGCCCCCTCGGCTGGGGCGAGTGGGGGGGGCATGCTTCTCCCTGGGGTGGATGGGGTGAGCGGAGGGCTGGTGGGGCTGAGGGATGCCTTGCCATCAAGGAGAATGATGGCAGCCCTGGCTGGTGTGGCTCAGTGGGTTGAGCGCTGGCCTGCGAACCAAAGGGTTGCGAGTTCGATTCCCAGTCAGGGCACATGCCTGCAACCCAGGCCAGGTTCCCAGTGGGGGACGAGTGAGAGACAACCGCACATCGATGTTTCTCTCCCTCCCTCCCTCCCTTCCCCTCTCTAAAAAATAAAATGAATCTTTAGAAAAGAAGAATGAGAGCCTCGGCCTGCAGAGCAGCTGACAGGGAGAGACAACCTGAGGGCGTCCCTCATCCGAGCCCCCGGCCCAGCTGTGTCTGAGTCCCACGTCCCTGGTCCCACGTCCCTCCTGGGCTCCTCGGCGGGAGGAGCCAATCAGCTCCCTGTTCTGCTTCAACTAGATGGAGCTGGGTTTCTGTTGTTAGCAACCAAAGCCTTCCCACTAAAAATACACTAGGTATTTTAACTTCTTTAAACCTGTTCTAAATTATGGGTCGCTCTCTTAAATCTCATCGTTAGTGCTTGGCGATCATTCATCTTCAGGTCTTTTAATTAAATGCTCTGTTTCATAGAAAACCCCTAATTGAGTGGAGGAGCACTTGCTGAAGGCGGCTTTGCTCGGTCTGACACGCCTGGGGGAGGCCTGGCGGGGGAGGGGAAGGCTTTGCCCAGCACCCCCCACCCCCACCCCTTAGTCGTAGTTCCAGTGACCGTGGGGCGATGGCCTGCCCTGGGGCTGGCGCAGCCCTGCTCTTCCCTGGATTTCGGATTTCTGTCTCCCGGAATGGAGACGATGCACCTTGGTTGTTTGAAGCCATCTATTTGTGGGACTTGGTCGGGGCAGTGCGGGAAATGAACACGCTTGGTAAGCTCAGCGTGACTCCCTGCCCAGGATGCTTCGGGGGGGAGGAGAGGTTGTGACCTCAGGAAGGACCCAGAAGTTCGGATGGTCGTTGAGCAGACAGCCCCGCCAGGAAGGTCGGACAGGAAGGACCGCACTGCGGGCTGGTTTGCACCTCGGGTGAGTGCACCGCGGCGCAGGGCTCTTGGCAGGGAGATGGAGTCGCCGCCCTGGTGAAAGGGGTCTGAGACGACCGCTCCGTACAGCTTTGCACGGTGCGGCCCCAGGTGGCCGGTGCTGACAGAGGTCTAACCCTGCGCGGCCCGGGGAACGGGAGGGGCCGCGATCAGCAGCAGTGCTCTTTGAAGGAGCCTGTGAGGTGGGCGCGGGGACCCCATCTTCATTTCAGAGGAGCAAACGGAGGCTCAGAGGGTGAGGGACACACCGAGGGCCTGCAGCCGGGAGGTGGTCCCAGGCCCCAGCTCCCCCACAGCCCCCTCCACGGGAACCCCCTCAAGGCTACCACGCAGGGCTGTGGCTGCACCCCGGCCCTTTGCTCAGGAGTGCATCCATCCCCACGGGTTCTGGGGGCCAACACAGCAGCCTAGGGGGCAGCTCGGTCACCAGCCCTCACGGACCAGATGGCGAGTCGGGGGTTTGCCTGGGGGTGCCAGTCAGAGCCCAGGGGTCCGAGCGAGGAAGGGGAGCTCCGCCCAAGAGGGGCTGCGCCAGGCTCTGAAGACCTCTGGGACCAGGCCCGGCCTCTCGGGCCCTGGGTGCGGCCGGCCAAGGGGCAGAGGCCCACGGGGTGATGTGGGGGCCCTGGTGGAGGGCCCTCAGCCCCTCCGTCCCCCCCTTCTCCCCCCATCCCTTCTGTGAACGTTTTCCTCACCCTCCCCAGGTGCCAGCTCTGTGCCGAGTGCCCTGCACACAGCGACGGCGTCCGCCCTCAGATGGCGCGTAACGCCCTGGATGGGCGAGCTGCTGGGAGAGCACTTGGAAGCGTCCGTCACTCCGGAGCTGCCGCAGGGGCCTGTCCAGCGTGATCTCATTGCGTTCTGGCCTCTTCCTGTCTCAGTGCTACATTAACAGAGTCTTTCAAAAGTCCGTCTTGCTGGTCTTGAAGTGTGAGCGTTCCAACGTGGTGTCATCTGGACGGGCCGGTTTTTCCGGAGACGTGTCTAGTCCTGGTCTCCAGGAATTGGGACCATCTCTCCGGCCCCCCTCAGCTGCCCCTCACCTGCTCCTGCAGTTGCTAGCTGTTGCTCTGTTCCAAGGCCGACCCTCCCTTGTCCCCAGCCCGGTTCTGGACGGCTGGAACCCCCTCCTGCTGACCCAGGCCCCATTTAGCCGCTCCTGGTGGGCGTGCGCTGCTCAGGGGTCTCCATCCTGCCCAAGGAGGGCCAGGACGTGGCAGGTCACCCCCTCCGCACCCCCAACCCATGAAGGTCAAGGGGTGGCTGGAGGAAGAGGTGTGAAAACAGAAGCCGAGGTCAGAGTGATGCGGGGGGAAAGCCAAGCATCTGCCGGCCGTCTCAGACTCCCCCTCCCAGGGCGCGAAGAGAACACACTTGTACCGTTTGAAGCAACTAAGTCTGTGGTAGTTTGTGACGGCAGCCTGTGGACGGCACCCAGGGCCTCTTGCATCTGGAGGAGCCGGAGCCCAGAGGGGGCTCCGCGTTCTTGAGCCCCAGCTCCCGGCCGTGAGGAGGTCTCTGTGCGACCCTGGACATGCCGCTCCCTCTCCCCGCGCCCTGTCCCCCCATCCTCCCGTCTGTGAGCGAGGCAGGTGAACCACATCACATCCATCTTTTCTAGATGCTGTAATTCCCACCCTCTCCTAGCCAGACGGAGAGCGCCGCCACCTTCCCGCTGTACCAAGCAAGGGCATGGGCCCAGCCACGGCCCTGCCGTCCACTCTCCCCTTGATTCCGGGAAGAACGGACGCAGTCGTGCATCTTGGCACAGGGGCCGGAGGTCCACGCTGGACCCACTCGGCTTTCGGAAAGCTTGCCCCGCAGACACCGGCCTCCCTTTGCTGCGGGCGACCGGAACCCCTTCCCCAGGGTGGGAGCAGGGCCCCGAGGCCTAGCGTCCTGACGGCGTCACCCACGAGACACCGATCCTGGCTGCCTCCGGGAAAGGCGTCTGCCGGTCCTGTCCCCTCCCCTCAGCTTCTGTTGCCCCCTCCCAGCTGTGAAATGCGGTCAAGGCCACCAGCTCTATAGGTGGGAACCCCAAGCTCATCAAAAGCTGTCGACCTGAGTTGGAGGGATGACAGGGAGCTGGAGGCCTGGGGCCTGGGATTTGCTCCAGTGACCTCCGCTGGCCGGAGCGTCTGGAAGCATCTGGTATCTTCCAGAACGCAGCTGTTCCGTCTCCTGAGACTCACGCTGAGATGCGCCTTCTGGGCTGGGCCCAAGCATCCCCACCCATCGGCCCTCAGAGTCACTCCCTGCTGGTCGCCGGCTGAGCTGACCCTCCTGCCGGCTTCGCAGCCAGCCGAGCGCGGCGGCGTCCCCTGCCCTGCACGACCCCACCCTGTGGCTTGTCCCCTCCTCGTCCCCTCCTCGTCCTCTGCCAGGGAGCTTTCCTTCTGTCTCCTCGGCCAGACGCTGTGTTTGTGACTGTTCGAGTTGACCGCCTGTGAGCTTCCCTTCTTGGGCGGTCCTGCTGACAGGGAAAGGTCACCCCGGACGTGCCCCAAGAGGGCGGGAGCCCCGTGTGACCCTGGAGGGACTCTGTGCGCTGCTGTTGGGGTGTCCCCCCCAGCACAGAAAGTGGGGAGCTCTGAGCACTGGCCATTCTGCTCCAGGGGCGGTCACGGGGCTCCGGAACCCTGGGTCTTCCTGGCTTAGCTCCGTGGGTCGGAGCCGCCTGGGGCCTTTCCCGTCAGCCACCTGGGCCTGGGGCCTGTGCATCGGTGCTTTTAGTTCCCAGGAACTGTACTTTATTTATTTATTTATTATTTTTACCTGAGGTCATGCTTATAGATTGGAGAGAGAGGGAGGGAGAGAAGAACATCAATTGGTTGCTTTCATTGTATCTGCAACCCTGGTATGTGCCCCAATGAGGAACCGAACACGCAACCTTTTGGTCCAAGGGACGATGCTCCAACCAACCGAGCCACCCGGCCAGGGCTGCTCTGGTGCGTTCAATTCCCAGAGCTTCTCATGCACAGCTCAGGCTGAGAGGCGAGACGGGCCCCTCCTCTTCCGAGATGTTCACTGCCAGGTAGACCAGAGGGATGGACGGCCGCCCAGCGCAGGGCTGGTCCGCCTGGGGAGCGGGCAGAGGCCGCTCCTCCTTGACCGAGGAGAGCTGGTTAGTGCGCAGACCAGACTCCGAATCCAGATTCCAAGCAGGTGTTCCCCCAGGACTTGCCGGTAACCGGTAACCGGCTCTTTATCTGCCCATCAATGGAAAGCACCTGGAGACTCTGCCCTGGGGTGGGGGATGGCCAGCAGCCTTTCTGGGGAAGCACCAACACAGCTGCGTGTTAACCTGCCTGGTGACCTTGGGCGAGTCCCGTGGGTGCCTGAGCCTCTGCCCCTGGGCGTGGATCAGGGCTCGGGTGGGAGACCAGAAGGCCCCTCCCACTCTGCCCTGCAGGCTGTATCAGATGCCTTCAGAAAGCGGGGAGGTGCCCAGGACCCCAGGCCTGGGAAGCAGGGCCCCTCCAGCCTCCGGGCTGCTTCTGAGCTGTGGCCCCCAGGGTCCCTGTCGCAGGCTCCACTCCGGCCCCAAGGGGAAGCGTGCCCAGGAAGTGAGGAGGAGGGGTTCAGTGGGGAGCTTGAGGTGGGGCTGGAGGGCTGGGGGCCGATCCCGGAGCCTGCCGTTCGGGGGCACTTCCACCCCTCTCACTGGCACAGCTGCAAAGCTCTCTTTGAAACGACCTGATCGAGGCGGGAGACCTTGCCGGGGAAACCGAGGCCCGGGCACCAACAGGCACTGGCGACCCCTGGTTTGCCCCCAGGAGAGCTGCACCCATGCCAGTGCCAGGCTGACCGCCAGTGCTACCTCCCACCTCTGGGATCCCTCAGAGACAGGACCGGGCTGGTGTTGCGGTCACCTCGGGCCCCTGCCAACTGCTTATGGGACGGCCACCTGGGGGCCACGCCGCTGTCCCTCAGAGCAGCACGGCTGACCCGCCCCACGAGTCGCCCTCTCATGCCGATGCTTGCGGTCCTCGGTTCCACGCAAGGTCATTCTCCCAGGGCTGAGGGGGACTGAGCGCCCCGCAGGAAGGCCAGCTGCAGGGTCCTTGCGGTCACCGACCAGGCAGCCTGGAGAAGGGTCCAGGGAGTGCCACCGGATCCGGGTCCTGGCTCAATCCCTTACCGGCCACGTGACCTCTTGTTATCCAGCTCTGGGCAGGGGACACCCGCCAGAGGAGACACTGCAGGCTGCTCCCCATCCCGCTCCTGGCGTTCCCGGCTGGGCACCCTTCTCAGCCTCCTTGTAGCTCAGCGTGGTCTCGAGAGGGACGAGTTCCAGCCAATGGATGTGACTGAACAGGTGTACGCAGGGCCTGCATCAAGGACCTAAAGGAAGAGGTGTGCCCTGTGCCAGCCGAACGCAGGCGACATTGAGGCCCCAGGAAGGAAGGAATGGGGCGTCGAACACCCATTGTGAGTGCGTGTGAGTGAGAGGCAGGCTCCTGTGCATGTCGAGACGACACGTGTTCCGGGATACTGTGCACAGCAGCCAGCGTCGTCCTCAGCGACCCCCGCCTCGCAGCGTTATCGGGAAGAGGAGAGGAAGCGTGTGAGCCGGCCTAGCACAGCGCCCGGCACGCAGAGCGCGGGGGGTGTTCGCTGGGTGTTGGGTTCTTTCTTTCCTAATTATATCATCGGCTAGTGTGCATCATAATGGTCGTGTGATTACTAGGAGCTTAGACTGTGTTGGAGGCCAGTCTCTAAGGCGCCACTCTCGTCGGACACTCGGTGCTCGCACACACACACACACAAAACAAGCGGTCCCCGGCTCACACAAAATGAGTCGTCAAACGGAAACCAGGACACCAGCGGGGACGGCAGGCTCAGGGTCGCGGTGCAGGTGCGGCAGCACCCGGCACTCAGAGGACGCCTCCCCGCTCCCGCCCCACCCCTGAGCTCGCCACCCCCGCGTCGCAGCTCGCTCCACGGGAAGGCTGTCGCGTGAGCTGGGCACGAAGGTCCAGAGCAACGCCCGTGAACTTGGCGCCCCGCTCAGCAGGAAACCCATCGCTCCCAAATACTGCAGCTCGGGGCGGATAGTGCGATGTCGGACACCACCCACGGGGCTGCAACGGTGGAGGCTCTGCCGTGACTGTCACCGAGGCCTCCGGGCCCCGTCTAAAATCCCAGACCAGACACCCCCCGCCTTAGTCCTCACCCTCCTGGTGGCCAGAGGGTTGACCAGGGCACAGGGGAGCCCATGAAGGAGCCGGGAAGGTTCCAGGCTGAGAGGGGACGCTCGAGGACACAAGAGCCGCCTTTGGTCTCTGACGGAGCAGCCGGTGTGTGTGCGTCGTGGGCTGTGGAAGGCAGGAGGGCACAGGAAGCTGGTCCGGACAGCCCAGTGCTGGACAGGCGGCCACCAGAGCTCTGAGGGGCAGCTGTCAGGACCCTGGAGTGGAGTCGGGGACCCCTGGAGCCCAGAGGCGCCATCTGTCCACAAGGGGTCATAAGGGCATGCTTGTGGGGAGATCCAAGGTGGCTCATTGGGGCGGGGCTTTGCAAGCGGCGGCATGCTACACACATGTGACCTTCCTCAGCCTTGGAAGCCGCAAGGGCAAATGGCAGCGGGAGCTTCAGGGTCAAGGTGTGTGTACGGGGAGGGATGGCGAGGCTCCCAGAGTTGGGGAGGGGAGTCAAGCCTGAGGCCAAGGGGTGCTGATGGGGTATCATTGTCCGGAGCTCTGCGGGGGCCCCTGATGAGTGTCTCGGTGTCCTAGAAAGTGTCGGCTGGGGTTCCTGCCCGGTGGGCGCTGACATGGCAGGGAGGGGCCCAGACTGAACAAGGATGCGAGAGGTGAGGGGGTGGGGAGGCGGGACTCGGGAAAGGAGCCTGCGAGTGGGCTCGGGGAGCTGAGCCCCCATGGGCCTCCGGGGAGCCCGGCCTTCAGTAAGAACGCGACCACGTGAAAGAGAGTTGGGGGAGAGTCGGAACCGCAGCCTCGCCCTGGAGCGGGCACCCTGGCTCGGCGAGCTCGGGACCCTCCCCTAGTCGGAACCCGGTCACCGGAGGTCCCCCAGGAAAGGGGACCGTCAGACTCACCAGCGGGGCCTGTGGACGTCACCTATCAAACTCTCAGGAAGCACAAGTCACGTGGGTGGCCCTCGGCGGCTTCCTGTCAGCGGGGCAGGAAGGCTGGGCCCTGTCTACCTTCCTGGGAATGTCCAGAGGGACACCCTGCGTGGTGGAGTCGGGCAGAAGAGGGTTCTGAAACCCACTTGACCTTGGAGCCAGGGAATTCAACTTTGGGGGGCTTTGGTTTCTTCTCTGTCATGGAGACACTGACACCTCCTCGTGGGCGGGTGTCAAATGGGACAACAACTGGCCAGCTCGTGGCTTGCAGGCACTGCTCCGCATTCCCAGTGTCTGGGGCGGCGGGTGCGGGGTGGGCCTCGCCTCAGCTCTGGGGGTCTGGATCCGGGCTGGGGGACGATGGCTGGCAAGCCCGTGGCCTCTGTGGGGCCACTTTCCTCATTTGCAGCTGGAGGTCACAGGCTAGTTTGCCACAGGACTGCGGGGGCTGTCCCGGAGGCCACGGTGCACCAGGGTTTCTCAGGGAAACACGAGGCATGACCAAGTGCCCGAATTCCGGGCCACCCGTCAGCATTTTCCAAGGGGCTTCTCACTAGCTCATCATCTTCAGAAAGGAGAAGGCAGGAAAATCCACCGCCCATCCCGAGTTTCCGTCCTGCCCATCGGTGACCTGCTCAGAGGGCATGGCAGTGGCTCTGACGAGTGCTGCAGGGTTTACAAAGCCATCTTGCCCTCGGGCACCCGGTGAGCTGTATCTGATTGTACCCACTTCGCACTCGAGAAGACTGAGGGCTCGGGGCACCCAGCCGGTAAGTGCCAGGCTCACGCTGGGCCAGGGCTTCCGGAGCAGGTGGGCTGGGCGCTCTGCATCTTGGGAGGTCTGGCGTGTGTGTGACCCTGGAGGACAAGAGACCCTCTTCCACTCTCGAAACTCGAGAGCGCCACGTCTGGGGTCTACGTCACGTGGCCTGAAACGAGTGCCTTTGTGGTTTCTACTGTGTCCCAGCTGATGGGAAGGGGTTTGGCTTAAAGGGGGATCACAGCCCTTTCTGCACAATGGGTGGGGGGGATGGGGCGAGGGGCCCAGATAGTCAGGCGCCCCTGCCCTCTGCTTCGGGTGGATTCTTCTCAGTCTGGCCTTTTGCAGCAGAAAGCGACAGGCCTGTCCCTGCCCGCCATCCTCCCCTCTGCTCCTCCCTCTCCTTCTTCACCTGCCCAGGGCCCCCGCAGCCCTGGTCACCCGCTCCCAGGGTTACGCAGGGGTCCACTGTGGGCACCTCATCAGACGACACCCACTGGGCCTTCTCCAGGGACAGCTCTGTCCCAAGATAGTGGTGTGGCCCATCTGGTCCTGCCCTGCCCCGTACCTCACCCCTGGGGACCCATCTTCATCCAAGTGCGGACCTCCCACACCCCAGCTTGGCCAGCCAGACATCACCAGGCACCCTGAGTTAGCCCCGTCTGACTAACTCACGGTCCCATTGCATCCACGGGCCATCCGACGGGAGTTCTAGATCCGGGGACACTGGGGGAAGGGGACGGGAGCCCCTCCAGTTGAAGCCCAAGCCTGCTGGGGGTGTAATGGAGCCCGGGACCCCATCTGTCGTGGAAGGTGGGTCCCCAATCCGGAGAACAATGTCCACAGCCGTGAGAGGGCACCCACGGCACACACGCACTCCCGGCTGAGCTCAGGGATGGGGTGCGGTGGGCACGGTGAGTCAAGTGTGGCTCTGGGACGGACCCCAGTAGTGAGCTGGGAAAAGCACGAAGCCTTCATTTACACGCTTTCTTTGCCCTCGGCTTTCTCTGCCATCGTTTGTTTGCTGCTGGGCCTCCGCGGCTGCGGCTGTCTCTGCAAATGCCTCCGGTGGGTGACATTGATCAAATCAAGTACTTTCTAGTTTCATTCCCCAAATACACAGGCAGTTCTCTTTGCAGATAATGCTGCCAGCCACCGGGGCCTGTGCGGCTGACCAATCTGATTGGAGAAGATTCGCTATCTGCCAGTGGAGGGAGAGGCGGGGCCCGGGCGGCGGGGTGCCATGGCTGATGTAAGAGCAGGTCCAGTCTGTCCCCTTCCCCTTCCCCTTTTCTAAGGTGGCAGGTGGCAGTGGCCGTGGCCATGGAGGTGGGTCGGAGGGCTCTATCCCTGTTGGCATTGTGCAGGGATCTGTGAAGACACCCGGGCCACTGCCACGTGCCTTCCTGTGGCTGGCTGTCCCCGTCCCTGTCCCTGGGTACCACGCGGAGGGGAGCTGGGTGGCTGGGCTGCCGCTGCCTGGGCGTGGAGTGCCGCCCAGCCTTCTCAACGGAAGGGGCTCTGCACGGGCGAGCCCCCGCCCTCCCACAGCAGCCCTGTGACCCACCCCAAGCTCCCCGCCCTTGCGACCTGTTTGAGGAAGAGCTGGCCAGAGGGAATAGGTGGGGGCCAGCTTGCGGCCCTCCCGGGCTCTCTGTCCTCCCGGCCCAGGGACGCAGTGAGAGTGTCTACTCCGTTCTTCACGCTGAGGCTCCGGGCCACCAGGCTGCTGGTCTCCCCTGCGGTAGATTCGGCTCTCCTCCTACTTTTCAGGCTACAGGGTTTCCTTGCCCGAGGTCACCCATCCGGTGTTGGGCAGAGATGGGCAGACCCTCCTCCAGCCGCCTGTGCTGGGCCCTTGACCTTGACATTGTTATGCTTGCTCTTCCTCTGCGTACCCAGGCGCCTCCTCCGCTAACCGCCCCCTGGGCTGGGCTCCTCCCAGGACTGACCTTGTGCCACAGGACCGGCTGAAGGGCCCTTGGCAGAACCTTGGCGCGGAGGAAACTGATCTGGCTGACTTGACTCCCAGCCCCTGGACACGGACCTCTGGGAAGGCATCCCTGTCTCTGGGGCCCCCCATGGGGAGGGCACCGGGAAGCTGAAGTGTCTTTAGGGCCCCCTGGCTCCTCCCCACAGCTGCAGAGTCTGGGAGGCGCAGGAGGCCCATCCTGAGAGAGAAGACAGCTCCTTCTGAGCAGCTTCTAAATGGCAGGGCAGTTGCAACCCCTGCCATTTAGGGGCAGGGCCCCGTCCCGGTGCTCTGGAGAGCACGGCAGGGGTGACAAGCCACAGCCACATGCCCCTTGCCCACTGGCCGCTCTTCTTTTCACCGGCGCCTTCTGAGGCCACCAGGATGCACGGATGTACCGGAAGGCCTGCTGGGTTAGGGCAGGCCGTGCCTGCTCCCCGCCCCCTAAAACGAGAACCCTGCCTCCTGCTTCCGCATGGCCACAGACGGGACGGCAGCTGTGGCATCTTGGGGGTTGGAGGTCCCAAGACCTCCACTCTTTGTCTCTGCGCAGGAGGGAGCTGAGCTCAGGCGGGGCGGGGGGGGGGGGGGCTCGCCCAAGGTCTCCCAGAACTAGCGGCAGAACCATCCAGAAGGTCCACCATCTTGGGCGGGTCTCCCTACGCCCCCCGAGGGCCTGGGGCAGGGGCAGTGAGGGCAGTGTGCTGTGGTCCGCCCTCGGCCCCACCCTCGCCTGCGCCCCGCCTCCATGGGCTGCCTCCTCGGCGTGGGTTTCCCTGGGGCCCCCTCATCGGTCCCGAGCCCTGGGGAGGCGCAGTGTCGTGGCTTCCCCGACAGAGCCGGTGCCAGAGCCGTCCCATCCCCCAGCTTGCCAAGGGCTTGGTGTTCTGTACCCATAAGCCACCCGGAGTAGGCAGGGCATGAAGGGGCACCGGCTCTTGTGACAGTCCCCACTGAGGCCCTGGGGAATGATGAGCTGGACAGCGGAGCTGCCTGATGAGACATCGGGGCCCCCGGAATGAGCTGTACTTTTGGTCAGCTCCCATGAAGTCCTAAAAACCCCCACCCTCCTCCGCAGCGCAGCTCTGGGGCCCTCAGGCGACCCGGGCAGCAGGGCCCCTTCAGAGGCCGGCCTCCCTGATGTGGGGGCTTTCTGTGGGCTCCCCCCTACCCCACCCTAGGTGTTCAGACTGCACTTGCCACACCTGCTTCATCCTTTCTCAAATGGAAGGGAAAGCATCGCGAAGGGAGCTCCTGGAAGCTCTCCAAGGCTCTCGCAGCCCCGAGCAATTAGGCAGCCGAGCCGGGGGAAGCGGCTGGCCGCAGTGCTGGGAGAGGCTACTCAGGGAGGGAGAGTCACAGGCAGAATTTTCCATCCTGTGCTCCTCCCCACCGCCGTGTGTGCCCAGGGGAGGGGTCCCTTGGGAGGGGGAGGCTGCTGCAGAAAGCACAGGGGTGAGTAGCAGCACTCCCTGCCCTGGGGGTCCCTGCATTCTTGGGGCAAGTGGCTAAAGGAGCAGAGAGCCCAGCCTTGGGGAGCAGCCTCCATCCCGGGCACCCCTTGACTCACTGGCAGACGGGGATTCACAGCCCGGCAGACAGCCGCAGGGGCCTGGGCAGCGCCAAACCTGGCTGAGAACCGTGCACACCCACCAACAGCCACCGGACCTGTACCCACTGGCAAGAAATATGGAGGGCGTGGGGTGGGGGTGGGGCAAGGCCTGGGGGTCCGTAGCAGGCTCCTTAATGTCGCATCCGATGAAGCCAGCCACCTCAGCTCCGGGTGCACAAGCAGCCAGGGGGTGCCTGGCTGGAAGGAGCTGGAAGGGCAACTGTTGCTATCACACATGGACATCACACACGCATCTGCACACGCATTTAAAAGCTCTCGGCCGAGGCAGTAGAGGGCCGAGTGGAGATTTTGCAAGTAGTTCAGGCTGATCAAGTGCCTGGGGCCCTGGGTTGGCATGTCCCGGGGTGGGGGCGGGGGGGCGGGGAGCAGGGCTGAGAGGAGGGCGTGCCCCGGCAGCCTGGGGAGGGAGGGGTGGAGCTCCCCTCCCTGGTGGGGAGCTGCCGCGGGAGAAGCTGAAGCTTTGTGGCCGCCAGCCTCCTGGAAGCCCCTCTTCCAGTGTGCGTCCCTGTCCTTGAGCTATCCTGGAGCACCCCCCTCCTGCTGTGTCCAAGTGACAGGGCTTAGATCGGAGGAGCAGTGAAGAAGCTGTCCCCAGGCCAGGCCCTCCCCATCTCTGGGCCCAAGGTTTAGAAGAGGCAGTGTCTGCGAAGAAAAGTCTGGGGCGGCACGTGGAGGGAGGGGCGGCTGGTGGCCAGTCCCTTCCTGGCTTCCTGAGGGAGCTCCGCCCCCTTGCCCTGCCCTCCAGCGCCTGGGTCTCCAGGTGCTCTCTGCAAGGCCGGGCTCCGCCTTGTCTCGCCCCAAGACCCCTGATCCTGGAGTGCTTCCCAGGAAGAGCTGCCCCCTGCTCCTCGCAGGCCTCTGATAACGAAGAGCCCAGCCTGCTGGCTGCAGTTTTTATCTTCCCGAGTCCTGGCCTTGGAGAGGGATGACTGTTTGCCAACGTGGCCTCCTCGTGCTCACGGCTGGTGGCTGGGTGTGAGCCACGGCGCCGGCAGCATGCAGGGAACAGGAAGGCAGGTCCCAGAAGGCTGCCCAGGGGCGTCCCGGAACAGGCTGGGGTGAGGGCGTGGAGAGCCCAGAGGCTGGGGAGTCTGGAGCTTCGGGGCCTTCAGGACCACCCTGGGGGGTGGGGTATTCAGAGACTGGGTGGGGGGCTAGATTGTAGGTGAGCAAGTCCACATTCAAACCCAGTCAGCAGGTGGCCTCCCCTTTGGGCACAAGGATCTTGAAAAGCAGGTCAACCAAGGGCGTATCTGACTCCGCCTTGTGTTTCTAAGAAATACCCAGGTTCACGCGCAGCGCTACCAGTGCAGGTTGGACCCAGGCCTGTGCTGCGGAAACCATCGCCATTGATCTCCGTCCAGGGCCCCGCCCGGCCCAGCTCGGGCCAGCCTCCGCTGCAGAAGGTGAAGGTGCTCGCTGTGTTTCCCAAGCGTTAGAGGGGGTGTTGGTTTGCTGTGGAGCCTGGGGTTTCACTCGTGCTGTGTGTATAGGGAGGGACCCCACTGCCATTCTTCTTGGCAGTGAATCTGGGGCTCAGGGCAGATTTTAGCTGAATCCTGGCCTCGTTACCCAGGCCCCTCTCTGTGCCTGGGCTTCCCCGACCACGAGGCAGAAGGCTGAAGCCTCTCACAGCTCTGGGCCTTTCCGAAGGACACGTAAGCCAGCGTTCACCAGCCAGGACTCTGTGGGCGTCGGCTCAGTACGTCCTCGCCGGTATAGGGCCCCCCACCAGGCCCCCTGCCACCGGGCAGGGGCAGAAACAGCCTGAAGCATCTGTGTTCAGAAGGGGGTGGCCCCCCAGAAACTGTATCTGACCTTCGCTAAAATTAGGTCCCTAGTCCCGGGGGACGGTTAAAATGAAGATGAAAACGAGAAGAATTGAGGGCATCGGAGGACGTTGAAAATATGTGTGTTCATTAACAGACACGGTGGAAACGAGGGCTCCAAGGGGCAGGAGGCGCACAAGGCGAGTCCTGGTCTGAGCAGCAGAGTCGGAGGGAGCTGGCGGGAGGGGCCCCAGGAGCCCCTGCTGCTGCGTGTCCCTGGTCTGAGGCCCACACACCCTGCTGGAGCGGGGCAAGTGGGCCCAGCCCCCTCCTCCGTCCCTGAGCGAATGGGCTGCGGGTGAGGCGGGGTGGGGGCAGGGGGGGCTCTCTCCTCCGTCCCTCACGGTCCCTGCCGCTGGCCGAAGTCTCATTGCAGCGCCTGGCATACAGTAGGTGCCTACTAAACCCGGGCCATTAGTTCCATTATTAAGATCGGCCAGTGCAGTGGGGTGACGGAACAACAGGGTTGCAGGAAACGATTTCTCCAGCCTGAGTGGCTAGAGGAAAGTGGGGCAGCCCCAGTGGGGTGGGGGGCAGGATGACCACATGGGCAAGGCGCGGGAGGGGTGGGGGGCGAGGGGAGAGGAACAGGAGGGTGCGGAGGGCCCAACAGAGGGCAAGGGGGCTGTGGGTGCCGCGGCAGCCACAGCAGTGACGGCGGCCTCTAACTGGACACTCGCCAGGTGCGGGCGCGGTGCCGGGCTCTCCCTCACACGTCCATCCCCTGCTGTTCTCGCGACGACCCGGTCTCCTTCCCCATTTCACAGATGCGGACTGGGGCTGGGGCTCGGGTTCAAGCCATTTTTGGGCTCAGCAGCACCCCCCCATTCCCAAGCTTCTCCCTGCAGCCCTCACCCGGCCCCTCCCACGCGCTGCTTCTCAGCCCTTCCCGGATCCTGCCGCCTTCTGGTCTGAGACGTTATTTACCTCCAAAGGCCTTGCCCCTCCCCTATCCCAGGCTCTTGCTTCAGGCCTCACCGCCTGCTGATCGGAAACCCTGCCCCGTTCACTGGCCTCTTGCAGGCTCCCTCTGGTCCTTGGTGTCCTCATCTGTAAAATGAGCCTAATGCCCAGCTCTGGGCAGACTCTCCTGGTCTAGGGCAAGCTCCAACCCCATGCTGTTCGCTCCCCGCTGCTGGGACCCCAGCAGGATGGACAAGGAACGGCTTTCCCTGCCCCAGGAGCTACACACAGAGGCCAAGGCGAGTGGGGTGCAGGAAGCGCCTCATTAGCCTCCAGCACCCACCCCTTTGGGCTTCAGGTGACTTGTTCATACAATGTGGGTGTGTATGGGAGTGATTCTCCCTGTAAATAACAAAACCCGATGCGAAGTGACTTATGTAATGAAGTCGGTTTGCTGTGTGAGTCCCTATTTGAAATACTGGGCTGGCCAAAACGTTTGTTTGTTTTTTCCATACAATGGCTCGAGGAGTGCTTAGTTGTCTTTAACTTCACGTGAGACAGTTTTGTTGGACTGCGCTGTGACAGCTGTCACATCAGCGTGCATTAAAAAAACTGATCAAAATTGATGAATTTTTGTGCAGCCATTTTAATATTGAAGACTGAAGAAAATATGCAATATTTTGGCACATTATGCTTTATTATTTCAAGAAAGGTAAAAACACAACTGAAATGCAAAAATAGATTTATGCAGTGTATGGAGAAGGTGCTGTGACTGATCGAGTGTGTCAGGAGTGGTTTGCGAAGTTTCCTGGTACTACTGACATTCTGGCCAAATAATTCTCTGCCGTGGGGCTGTCCTATGCACTGGAAGATGTTTAGCAGCCCCCCTGGCCTCTCCCCACTAGAAGCCAATAGCGGAAGAGAGCCGACATGCTCGAAATATCCAAATTAGTGAAGTTATTGGTGAAAATGGAAAAGCGTCTTTTATTTTATGGAAAAAACTAAACAGACCTTTTGGTCAACCCATGCTTCCTGACACAAACACAGAAACGATGCTGGAGAACCGTTTCGCAAACCGTCGGGAGACCTGCTGGCCTCGGACTGACCGCGCAGGCGCAGCCGCAGCCGTCCTCCGGCCTGGTTGGAGGGTCTCCGGGCTCTGCCCTCTGCCACAGGAGGGCTGCCCTCCCTGTCTGTCTGGGGAGGAGGGTTCTCCCACAGCCCCGATTTGGGGCGCAGCCCTGGTGACCTGGTGAGAGGCGTCCCTCGGGCCTAGGACAAACCCCGCCCCCTCCCCCCCGCCCCACCCCAAGGTCGATCAAAGCTGGGCCAGGCTCGGGGCCTGGGCTCGGCCCCTGTGCTCTGAGAAGACACAGGACGTGCTGGCCCAGCCGGCTTCCCTCAGGAAGATGGTCATTGCTGGTGACGACATGTGGGCTTGGCCCCTCCTGGGCACCCAAAGCTGCTCTACCAGCTGTGACCTGGGGACAGGGACTGACAAGCCCAGACGAGTTGTTGGGGCTCTTGGCCCATTTTTCAGTCACGTGAGGCTAGATGGAGCTCCTGTAAGATGTCAGGCTCCACGCTGGCACCAGGGGCCATGAAAACAGACCCGCCAGGAGGTCACAGCCTGGTAGAGAAAGACAAGATTGACCCAAGGAAGAAACACGGACCGAAAGCACTGAGGTCTCTGGGGACCAGAAGAGGGAGGCCACTCTAGGGAGGGCACCACCGGAGGGCTTCTCAGAGGAGGGGGCCTTGGCTAGACCTGGAGACTCTGTGGGGAGGCACTCCTGTGCTTATTTAGGGATCATTCGGCGCCCTATCCATACGTGGCCCTGGCACCGGCGGGACGGGGACTAGCACCCACGGAGTTCAGAGAGGCTGTGTGACTTGCGCAAGCTCACACAGGCAGCGGGGAGCAGCAGGGCCGGAGCCCGCAGCTGCACCTGCGGAGATGTGGGCGTCCCGCGTGCCTCTGCCCTCTCCTTATCCCAGCCCCACCCCACCATGAGCAGTGACCGAGCCCCGTCAGGCCCCCTGCCCAACGCCCACAATGGTGCCCCCCTCCCTCGACCCCGCTTAGCCGAGAGCCCTGGTGCCCTCACCTGGATTGTTGCCAGATGCTCCCAAAGGGCCTTTCCCGTGCCCGTTCCTGCCCGGCGGAGGTCTGTGGAGCCCACAGCAGCCGGTGCGCTCGTGCAAAATCCCGATTCAATCCCACCTCTCCTCTGCCACTTCCCGGGCTCCGGGGACAGTGCAAACCCGAACCTCTCCTACTGCCACCGAAGACGCGGGTCCGGGCCGGCCCTCCTCCCTCCCAGCCTCCTCTCCTGCCCCCACTCCTCCGGTCTTCCCCCGATGATGCCCAGAGCGGCCTCTTTCTTGGGGCCTCGGCACCCGCTATTCCCTCTGACCGGAGGTTCTTTCCTCTGACCTGGACCAGCCTGGCTCTTCCCATCACTCGGGTCTCGATGTCACCTCTGTAGACAGGCTGCCCTGATGGGAGCCAGAGCTGGGATGTACGGAGAGGTTGGGGTGAGAGAGGGAACTTGCAAAAATCTGGCTGTGGAAAGGAACTGCACGAGGAAGTCCCGTGTGCCCTCTCCCTCACCCCCCACCCCCGCCCCCACCCCCACCCCGGGGTCGGTTCTCACACAACCGTCGCGCACCGCCAGGGCCAGGAAGCCGCCTCGGGCGCTGTCCAGAGCCTGTTCAGCGGAGCAGCGTTCACGCACTCCTCTGTGCGCGTGCACCCCTGCGTGGTCTACGCAACGTCGCCCCCCGAGTAGCTGTGCGTGCCCTCCGCCACCATCAGCTCAGTCGTACCGTCCCGCAAGGCTTGCTTGGGCGGGTGGCTTACAGCCACACATGTCCCTGTGCTCCCGTCCCGCTCCCGGCAAACTTGAATCGCTTCTCCATCTCCAGGCTTGTGTGTCGCTTCACGGTTACTCTGCACCTGGAATCACACTGTGGGCGGCCTGGAGATGGGCTTTTTCCTGCAGCCCAGGGGGTCAGTGATTCGCCCGTTCCTGGCTGAGTGGATCGCACACCGTGGATGGAGCGCAGTTTATTTAGCCGCCAGCCTGTGGAAGAGCATGGGGCAGTTCCCGGGTTGGGGCCACCATGGCCGAAAGGAGGCTTTGGAGGAACCGCTACTGGGTGCAGAGCTGGCTGGGGCGGCGCGGGAAGAGGATCGGAGGACGGAGTGCCTTTGCTGTGGCCCGAGGCGGGGAGACGGGCTGTTTCGGGAGAGACGGAAACCTGGTCAGATCCGGGTTACTCGGTGAGGTCAGTGCCAGTGGGACTCGTGAGGAACGGAGAGGAATCCTGTGTTTTGGGCTTAAGAACTAGAGTAGGTGGCGGTGCCAGGAACGTTCCCTCCCGAGGGCAGGGTGGAGCGCTGTTGGTACCCAGGACGGCGCTCCGTGCAAGTGCGTGGTTGAGCGGAGCTGCGGGGAGCTGAGGTCAGGGCCTGGGCTTGTGGGCGGTGATTCGCTAGGGATGATGCGCTGGTTTCGAACCAGCTTTCCCAGCCGCTGGTCCCCTGCGCGGAGGCTCTCAGACCCCAGCGGTGTGCCAGCCGTGGCAGTGACCTCAGGGGTGCTGATGTGGGGGGTCTGTGCTGGCCTCAGGACTCCGGTGCAAGTGGACCTGCAGTCGGGCGTTCCGGAGTCTTCTGACGCAGTCCCTCGGGCTTCCGAGGCCTGGGGAGAGTGTGGGGGACGTGGGGTGGCAGCCCCGGGGGGTGGCTGTGGAGGATGAGGTCTCTCCATCCCTAGGGGAGGAGCACGTCACCTGGATGGTGTGGAGACCTCAGCCCCCGGTGGGGGTGAGAACGGGGCAGAGTGGGGTGCTGGGGACATTCCCCTCAAGGGCCTTGGCTCCAGCCCCCGCCGTGTTCTGCTCGCCTGGGGAGGAGGGCTGTGGGGTCGACTTCCGACTTCCAGGATCTCCCGTCAAGTGCAGAGTCTTCATCAGCCTCGGACGTCACCGTCTCCCACCGAGCACGTCTGCCTCCCAGGTCTAGGTAGGGTGATGGTTCGGGGCACAGCCGCAGGGCTGGCTGTGGGGCGCACGCCTCCCTGGCCATGGGACAGGATGCTGTGATGAGCCCAGGCTGCCGAGAGCTGGCCCAGCAAGCCCGGCGCTTTTTCCTAGGTCGTCTGTGGGGAAATTCAGAACCCAGCCCTGGGTCACCGCCACTGTGTCCCCCGGGGACGGGAGGGCAAGGTAAGGGGCCAGAGGTCACAGCAGGGGCTGCGTGGGCAGGACAGATAAAGTAGAGGACGCCCAGGGAAACGGGAGTTTCAGACAAACACCAAATCGTCATTTCGTGTGTGTCCAGCAGAGCGAGTGGATGTCCTGGAGCTTTGCTAATCGGGGAACCCCGCGAGCAGGGGACCAGCCAGGCATCGGTGAATGCCTGTTGGAAGCCGAGCACTCTGCTGAGTAGACGCTTGCAACTCCGCTCTTTGTTCCGTGAATAAATGGCAGAGCGGGTGGGCACCTACTCCAGGCCGTGGCCGGCCGTTCTGGGGCGAGACGGGGATTAAGCAGGGAGCACCCCGGAGCGTAAACCCTGCCCTCTCAGCGCCTGCACTGGCAGGAGGGCCAGGAAGTGAATAGACAGTAAAGGTAGGACCTTTGTTCCCTCGTTACAAGGGGTAACGAGGGAACAAAGCCGGCCCACGGGGGATGGGCCGGGCTGCAGGCCGCTGCAGGCCAGAAGGGGGTCTTCTCTGAGCACAGACAGGCAGGGGGAGGGACTACAGGTGGAGGGAACAGTACGTGCAAAGGCCCTGAGGAGGCCGTGCCCGGAGAGGTCCAGGAACAGAGAGGCTGGAGCAGAGTGAGCCCGGACAGGTCATGCCAGGCCTTGTGGACCGCGGGAGGGAGTCTGCCTCCGAGCAAGATGGGGGGTTTGAGGTGAACAACGGTTAGACGTCCACTCTGGCTTTTCGTGTTTGATTTCACTTGGTCCTCCCCGAAGCCCCCTGCGAACTTTCGAGGGGCGGGGGCGGGGCATGGAGGACAGTCAGCTGCTCCAGGGGCCCCTGCCTACCCTCCTGGCTCAGCCCCAGTAGCCAGCCGAGGGCAGGGACCCAGGGGCAGCACCTGTTGGCTTCAAGAAGGAAGAGTTTGTCTGAAAGCTGCTTGCTCAGAGTGAGAAAATGTCACAGTCTGTCCACACCTCAGCCTGGCTCACACCCGCCTCCGTGACAGCCCTGAGGGCAAGGCTGGCCCGAGGCTCTCCACTCACACCTGCGACTCCGCATCCGAAACGCCGGCAGGGCTTCTGCCCGATGGGCTCAGACTCGGGCTCTCCTCCACACCGCCCCTGGGCCCCTGCGGGGTTGTTCTAAAGTCTTCCAGAATAGGGTCCTGGGTCTTCAACGCCAGCCGCATCTGTCCTGGTGGCCAGGCCAGGACCTCGGTCTCTCTCCCCGCAGTCCAAAGTGTGGGTCGGGGCCGCGCCAGCTGATTCGGGGAAAGTCGCCGTGTCTCCGGGAGGTTGGGGCTCCTTCCTGCTGCAGGAGGATGGGCTCCCTGGAGGCCAGCCCCCAGGGCCCGTGACCCGCCAGCTCTACACTGGATCAAGCTCGAGGCACGAATGAGTTCTTGGCTTTCGGTGACTTAAAAAAGTTCCCTCTCTTGCCCTGGCTGGTGTAGCTCAGTGGATGGAGCACTGGCCTGCAAACCAAAGTGTCACTGGTTCAATTCCCAGTCAGGGCACACGCCTGGGTTGCGGGCCAGGTTCCCCAGTGTAGGGCATGTGAGAGGCAACCAAATATTGATGTTTCTCTCTCTCTCTTTCTCCCTCCCTTCCCTTCTGTCTAAAAATAAATAAATAAAATATATATTTTTTAAAAAGTTCCCTCTCAAATGTCCACTCAAGGGCCCCCGCCAGGTGAGAGTGTGAGGGTGGCTTTCCTGGAGGGTGGGGTCTCTGTGCATCTCAGGGGCTCCTTCCACCTGCCAGCTGGATCGAAGCTGAAACCACCCCACACACGTTGGCATTCACTTCCACGAGAAATCCGTGTCCGTTGTAACATAAAAATCATGCTTCTCTGCCCAGTCTGTGAGCAAAGGACGCCCCAAGAAGACCCAGCATCCAGCAGGTGGCTTGTGTGCTCCCGACACCCCACGGCCCCTGCCCCCGACGAAGGCACCGATGCCCGGGCTCCTCAGATGCAGTGCTCTTTGTAAAGCGGAGCTTCACCCCCAAACGTGAGTTGTTAATACGGGGCTTTTAGGAAGTGTTTCAGGGTCACAGTAGAAAGACATGTGTGCGTGTGGGGAGCTCTTTTGGGTGCCTCTCGCATCACCTCCCTCCTCCAGCCCCTCAGCCTTGCCTGAAATGAGGATGAAGACCCAGACCTTGGAGGTGGACCCCCTTGCTATGCCAGGGTCTGAGCAGGTTAATTTTTTATTGATTTTTTTAAGAGAGAGAGAGACAGAAACATCATTTTGTTTTTCTACTTGTCTATGCATTCATCAGTTGATTCTTGTATATGCCCTGACCAGGGATTGAACCTGAAACCTTGGCATAGCAGGACGATGCTCTAACTCACTGAGCTACCCGGCCAGGGCCTGAGCAGTTTAGAATGACCCAGGAGGCCGCCCTAGTCTCTGGCTTTCCTGCCTTTCACCTTTCCTGAAGGCCTGTGAGCTTTCTAGAAATTTCCAACTCACAGCTGCCATCTCTAGGAGGAAACCCCTGAGGGGCAGCTCCAAGCCCCGTCTACAGGCCCCTGGGCAGTGCTTTGCTCAGGGGCTTATCCCCCTGGGCGTCCTCAAGGGGTCACCTCCCCTGGAGGAAGAATCCAGCGCATCCCTTCTGAAGACGTCCTGTCCGGATTTGCCGAGCATCCCTGAACGTTCCAGCCCCCTCAGCTACAAGTCCCCCGTGGACCCCACAGTAAGAAAACCTAACAGAAAAACCCAGGGGTCGGCGAAGGCCCCCATTCTGTGTGGATGGAAATCGTGGTTGGTACCTCGAGGTTCCGTTCACTGCGCATTTCCCGATGCCTCGAGAACCCTGCCCGGAGGCTGTGCTGTGAGGGGCACTTTGCTGGGGGTCCTGGGGATAACGAGCATGAGAAACCCTCCCCAGCCACTGGGACAGACAGGGGGCTGTGTCCAGGCTGGGAGAGGAGAGGTCGGGGCAGAAGACACCCCCCGGGGCTCCCCTGGGGCTGCGGTCCTCCAAACTGGCCTCACCGGGAGGATGGGCAGACGGAACCTGGTGGGGCGCGGCTCCCCGCCGGCTGGCACCGCACAGCTTACCTGCAGCGGCCTGACGAGCTGCCAAAGCAGACTCCGTCTGTGTCGGGCTCCCCCCAGCTCTGCTGCCCGGCAGCTGCCCTGCGCGGCGCGCCCCTCTCCCGGAGCTGCTCCGCACCTGCTCTGGGGCCGGGCCTGCGGGAACTAAGGTTTCCTCGCTGCGCCCCAGAGTCGGCTGGGTGCCAGGTCCCGGGCTTGGGGACCGGGCTGTAAGAATGGAAAAGATGTTCTCTGTCCCTCTAGGTGGCCGGAGCCAGGTGGGGAGGCTGACCCAGAAACTGATCGGGCAACAGCTTGTCTCCGGAACGATGCATCCCCAAGTAGGGGGCAGGGAGACCCTCGGGGCTGGGGGGCAGGGAGGGCTGCTGGGGGGGTGGCTCCTCCTGCCGGCCGAGTGCTGGCCTAGTCTCGGTCCCCCTCACTTGCCGCCCAGTGCCTGCGCCCCAGCTTGGCCCCCTTTCCAGTCCGGCTGACGTGCGTGGGCCCTTGTGCTGCGCGCAGAATTGTCCAACAATTATTCTAACACAGTGTCCCTGAGTCCAAGAGGTGGCCCTCCAAAAGGCGCACCTGTAATTCATTGCAAGAGAGCACTGGGGGGCAAAGCAATTGCAATTGCCTAATGCATTAGGTTTCACAAATATTATTACTGTGTGGAGGGCCAGGGTGCAGCTGCGCCTCTCTGGGCCTTGTCTGCCCCTCCGCCCAGGGGGGTGCTGAGTCCGCTCCAGACCCCAGACAGGACCCAGGCCAAGGCCGAGTGTGGGGCAGAGGACAGTGTGGCGCTGGAGCGGCGAGTTCTGTGCAGAAAGTGACTTCATTACCGTTCGCGTTGATCTTCGAGCTTCCCCGGTTATCAGGAGCCTGTGACCAACAAGAAGCTGTGTAAACGGCAGGCAGGGGTGGCCTTGCACGCGTGCGCACACGCACACACCCCCCCCTATGCTGCAGGAGGCTGCTGCGTGCTGGCCCGGCCCCCAGGCTCTGGGAGAGGCCAGGGGAGCCAGGTGTTCTGACTTCAAACGGTGGGAAGGCAGTGAGGACAGAAGGCAGGCCAGGGTGGCTCCTTGTCCGGCCCCCAGTCCTGCGAATGTTCCCAACCTGGTGGAGCTGGGACAGGCCGGGGAGGCCTGGCAGCGGGAGGACGCCCCTCCTGCTCCTGCCTGTGCTGCCGTGGTGGCCTCTGCACCCCGGGGTCCTTGGGCACCCACGGTTGGACACGTGGACGCGGAGAGGGAGGAGCTTCTGCGGACGGGCCGAGTGACCTTGGGCACGTCCTTCTGCAGGGCCTCCGCCTGTCAGCCGTGGTCAGGAGCCCTCTGTGGAGGACGCCGTCCAGGTTCCTAGGTGCTTCTCCAGGGGCTGCCTGCCTCCATCCGGCGGGTGGATCATGCTGGCCGGCACCCCCCGCCCCCCCTCCGGTGCCAGTGCCCGTCCTCAGGCTGACACAGCAGCCTCGTCGGGCCGGCCCTGCCCGCACACGCTGCCCGGGTCCTAGCACCTCAGGCAGGGTGGGAGGCGTGAGTGTGTGTGCTCCTTCACTTCCCCTACTTCCTGTGGGTGCTTCCGTTTCCAGGCTCAGATCGCGGGACGGATCGCCTCGGAACCCGCCTTTCCTTCCCAGGTGGGGTCGCACTCCCTCAGCCAAGCCGACGAGAGGAGCCAGCTGTCCGCGTGTGGAGGGCCCTCTCGAGGGCGGACACCGTCCCCAGGCCCCACATCCGTCCCCCCGCAAGCACCTCCCCGGCCAGAGATGGGCTCAGGAGCCCTGCTTTCCCTGTTCCTCCGACGGGTCGATTCACTTTTTCCAGAAGGCCCAGCGACCTCACCAACTTTATCGCCTCTGCGGTCGGGGCTGGGTTAAAATTTTTTCCAACTTCCTTTTACTCTTTCCAGCTGATTGAACTTTCCACTCTCGAGGCCAAACTACACACCAGCCACCCCTCCCCCTCGGCAGTGCCAACCCCGGTTCCTGCCTTGGCGGTGGCTTCGCTTCCGAGGGCTGGACCTCCCAAGCCCTCTGTTCCTGGAGGTGGGAGCCGGGGCTGTGGGAGACGACAAGGCAGGGCTGGGCGCAGGGGACCCGGGGACCCGCCTGCAAGGGGGAGGACTTCTGCTTGGCCCCCAGCCCCGCACCCGGAACGGCTGGGGCCCTCCCTTCTGCTGCTCGGCACACAGAGCTCCTCTGCCCGCCCCGCCCCCTCTCCGCCGGGGAAAACTCCTGCTGGCCTGCTGGGAGTCAGCGGGACCAGGGCCTGCTCTGGACGCCCACCGATCTCCCAGTCTGGACCGGATGCTGGGGTTGCGTGATGTTCCCCCCCCAACACCCCGCACTTCAGACAGTGAAGACCCACCCCACAGCCCTTCACAATGTGGCTGTTTTTGGAGACAGGGCCTTCACGAGGTAATTAGGGTACCAGGAGGTCGTGCGGATGGGCCCTAATCCAGCACAACGGTGTCCTTACGAGAGGAGGAGAGTGGGGACGAGAACAGGCAGAGGGGTGACCGTGTGAGGGCCCAGGGAGAGGTCGGCCGTCTGCCAGCGGAGGAGAGAGGCCTCTGGAGGAAACCCTCCTGCTGACACCCTGATCCCGGCCCTGCGCCTCCAGAACTGAGAGAGAAGAGCGTTCCCGCCTCCCAGACTTGGTTACGGAGCCCCAACACGGTGACCTCCCTGGAGAAGAATCGCGCTCCGCCCCTCCACGCCTGGTCTTCAGGTGTTCGGGAAACGCGTATTAGAGTGGACCGAACTTTCCTCGGCCCGGACACACACACCCTTCATCCAGCCCTCCCGAGGGTGCCAGGGGCAGCCACTGTCTTAGGCTCCGCTTAACGGATGCCTGCAGCCCCTGAGGGTCCACAGGGTGCCCCTGCTCCTGGCCACAGCATCGCCCTGTGTGCCACGTCGTGGGTATGTCTGGTGGTACCGCTTCACCTGGCCATCAGCCGTGTGCCCCCATCCAGGTTCGTTGTGCCTGTGATTATAATGACATTGGGTAATGAAATGCATGTAAATGATAAAATACGAATTCAAAGGGAGAGTTTTTCTGTGAACGCTAAACTAAATGCTTTGAGAAAAACTCATTAAAGGTGAGTTGCTTTAAAAATATTGCTGGTGACTGAAGCCTGGGGCGATGGCCAGTCTCCACCAGGGCCTTGGCATTCGCACCTTTGTGGAGTCCTCCGCTTCCCGAGCCAAGCCTGGCCTGGGGGCCCGAGGGAACGTGGGGTGAGTGGGACCCAAGGGCTTTGGAGGTGCAGCCGGACAGGTGTGGCAGCCCCGCCCGGTCCTCTGGGCGAAACTGCTGCTCTGGAAGAAACCGTGGCCTCAGGACAGGCGGGCCTCTGCGGAGAGGCCCATGTGGGGAGGAGCTGAGTCATCCCCCCGAGGGGCAGAGGCCACGGGAGCTAGCAGATGTGGAAGCGGGTCCTCAGTGCGAGGGCAGCCCTGCCTCCACCTGCACTGGGCTCCCGAGCAACCCGGGGGTCCCGAATTCCTGAGCGCCCGCAGGGATAGCGGGGGCTCGGTCCTGCCTGGCTGCTCTGAGCACTGAGCGCTGGAGTGATTTCTGACCCAGCCGGGAAGGCCTTTTGGAAAAGGACCGCAGAAAAGGTGATGGAAATATCAACGGGGCCTGCACTCAGAGAACGTGGGCGCTGCCGACGCAGGGAAGTCTACCCACACTCTGGTAACACGCCCCGCGCCCCGGGAACCTCCCCTACATCAGGGCTGACTGGTGGATGTGCTTTGTACGATTTCAGTCACAAATACAAAGTGGAAGATACGTTTGAGTTTTTTTAAAATGATTTTCCACTCGTACCAACTTTTTGATGAAATAAACCAGCGGTCCCGAAAGCATGGGAAAGGCTGCTTCGGGGTGGGAGGGTTCCGGACGCACGCAGGACTGGATGGCCCCGTGGGCCGTGACCCCGAAGACTGAAAGTCGGTCAAAGCTTAAACCCCTGAGCTCCACGTCCGATGTCCCACTGGAGAGCTTCACACAGAAGGGCCCGCAGTAGTCCCCGGACCCGATCTGCGCTCGGGTCTTGCAGTGGCTTAAAAGGGTCGACCTCTAAGCAGCCTTGACCGGAAATCGGGGAGTTCTTGCCAGAGCTGTTTTCTGCGGTCCGCTGTCCCCGCCTGCCCTGTGGCTCGGCGGGTTTCTTGGAGAGAGCTGCCTGGTTCTTCCTTTAAGTTGTCAGGAACTGAGAAGTCACCAAAAAAGGGCCTGGCCGCCCCGGGAAGGCGGGTGGTGGCTTCCCCGAGTCTCGCCCTGCTCCTCACCGAGGCTCCACCTCCCCTCCTGGCTGCCACCCCGAACTCGCCCTCACCCGGACCGCATCTGGTACACCCAGGCCCTGCGGGGTGTCTTGCAGATGCCCCCTCTCCTGTCATGACCCTCCTCTCCCCTTACCCAGGGCCCCCTCCCAGCAGACGGAGACACGTCCACCCCACTCCCAAGCGAGGAGACTGGCCTTCTCAGCTCTTCTCTGCCCTGCTGCCTCCCCTCCAATCAGGGCAGAGTCCTTTCGATCCCCCATCGACTCCCTCCTCTCTCTTTCTGCCTTTATGCCCCAAGGACCCACTAAGAGTGCAGCCCCGAGGCCATGAGAACTGCGTCCCAATCCCTGTTCTGCTGGGCGCCAGCGGTGGGACCTCAGGAGGACGTCTTCCCCTCTGAACCTCCATTTCCCCGTGTGGAGGAACGCTTCCATGCCTTCAGCAATGTTAGGCGCCTGCTGTGTGACCAGCGTTGTTCCAGGCACTGTCTCTGTTCCGGTGGTGACACCGGGGGGAGGAGGTGGGTGGTGATCTGACCATCCTATACCCAGTTAACAGATCACAGTTGCAGGGGCTGCTCTTAGAATGTGAAAGGCAAGACTTTGTCTGCTGGAGGGAGGTTCCAGGCCAGCTGCCTGACCAGTGACACCTAAGTGGGGGCCTGAAGAAGGAGCAGGGGCTTGGCAGGAGGAGAGTGGGGTCCAGAGCCTTTCGGCAGACAGCATGGTGCGGGCGGGCTGCCTGAGGCTGCGCGTAGGGCGCTGGAGGAGCAGGAAGGGGCTGCGGTGGTCTCTGCCGTGTAGGGAGAGACGGGAGGGGCGCTCGGAGGCTGGTGAGTCACGGTGGGCATTTGGGCCAGGCCTTGCAGACCACACCACGTTTCCGAGAGCGATGGGGGGCTTTGAGGAATTTTAAGCCGGGGAGAGACGTGATCTGCTTGTGATTTGGGAGCTGACTCGTTCTGCAGGGTGGTGAGGAAAGGGTAGGATCAGAGCCGGAGAGAGGCTCTCCCTGATGACCAAGGGCGAGACTCGGGGGCCGCAGAGATGGACAGAAGCAGACCGGTGCCAGGATGGACGCTAGGCCGTGGGGACTCGGCGGTGGATGGGGTGGAGGAGATGGGAGAGGAGGGTCACGGACCTCTAGGCACCGGGCCTCCCCTGGAGGTCAATGCCAGTGGACCAGGAGTGAACAGGAGGCGTGTGAGTGGGAAATGGGTCCTTGAAAATTAGAAGACATTGAAGAAGGTGGCGGAGGAGAGCCCTGGCTGGTGTGGCTCAGCTGGTTAGAGCGTTGCCCCGTAGCTGAAGGGTGGAGGGTTCGGTTCCCAGTCAGGGTGTGTGTGGTCCCCCGTTGGGGACATGCGTGTGCAGAAGGCAACCAATCAATGTTTCTCTCCCTTCCTCCCTTTTTAAAAAGCAATAAAAAATGTTTTTAAGAGAGGATTAAAAAAAAAAAGTAATGGAAGGGCAATAAATGGAAAGGAGCGTGGAATTCTGGGAAGGATTTGCTGTTACTGTTTTTCAGATGCAGGGAATAGAGGGTGGGTGTCAGTTAGGACTGGGTTTGGGGGTGAGCCTATTAGGGACTGAATGTCTGTGTCTCCCCAGATCCCTATGTTGAAGTGCTGACCCCGGATGTGATGGGGCCTTGGGGAGTTGATTAGGTCACCAGGGTCAAGTCCACCTGCAGTGGGTTAATACCCATGTGAGAGTGCAATGAGAAGGTGGCCAGCTGCAAGCCAGAAGGAGGGGCCTCAGCTAGAGCTGAGTATGCCAGCACCATGGCCTTGGCCTTCCCATCCTCCAGAACTATAAGAAATGAGTATCTATAGTCTGGACCGCCTGGTCTGGGGCACTTCGTTGCAGCAGCCTGAGCTCACCGCCCCAGACAGCACCCGCGGGGCACCCGAGTCATGGGAGGCTGTCCGGTCAGGGAAGACCTGCAGAGGGTGGTGGTCCAGGGTGGGGAGAGGCATTCCCTCACCTCTGTCACCCTGTCTGGCAAGTTTCCTGGGACACTTATCGTGTGTCTCCCACACGCACAGCCCGGCATTATCTCGGCCTCCTCGTTTCCCTCCGGCCCCGGGGCCTCAGGAAGCGGCCACTCGGGCTCAGCCGCAGCCCTCTGGAGATGGGGTGGCAGGCCAAGATGCAGGAGCGGCCTGGCTTCAGCCAGGTCCTGAGGGGAGGGAGCCCCAGCACCCAGAGGGGCCGGGAATCAGAGAGACAAGAGCAGGTGGCTGGGGAACCCCGGAGTGCCCTGGCGTCACAGGCTGAATGCGGGTGGCCCCCCAGCGTTGATTTGTTGAAGCCCAGCTTCCAGGGTGACTGTGTGTTTGGAGGCGGGGCCTTTGTGAAGCTAATTAGGGTTAAATGATGTCGCAAGGGTGGGACCCTCATGCATAGGCCTGGCGACCTTATAAGAAAGAGACACAGAGAGCTTTCTGCCAGTCTGTCTGTCTCCCTGGCAGCCTTCTGCAGGCCAAGGAGAGCATCCCGACCTCAGACTTCCAGGCCCAGAACTGCGGGAAATGAAGTCTGTTGTTTGAGCCACTCAGTCTGTTGTGATTTTTAATAAGAACTGTATGGGTTTGGTCTTCATTTCCCCCACCCCCACTTCCTGGCACAGAGCTACTAAAAACCCTTGGAATTTCCTAAGTGATAAGAGAGAGAAAGATACCTTTTGTTATTCATAACCAGCCCCTTTCAACCACACCTGTGGGTGTTACTGAGGTGACTTTTGGTAGGAAAACCAACCCAGTGATTAGTGGGTGACTTTCAGTCCTACCCCCCTGACCTCTTGGGGGAGGAGAAAGGTTGGAGATTGAATTCACTCCCCAACAGCCAATGATTCAATCATGGCTAATGTAATAGTGTCCCCGCAAAACCCAAAAGCACAGGAGGGCTTCCGGGTGGGTGGACAGGTGGCAGTGCTGGGGTGGCGCACCTGCAGGGGGCGTGGCAGCTCCAGGCACCGCCCCTAGGCCCTGTGCTTCTCTTCCATCTCCCCATTGCTGAGTTGCATCCTTTTCTTGCAAACTGGGGACCTACCAAGGCAACTGCCTGCTGGGTTCTGTGAGCTGCTCCAGAGAATGAACGGGAATCTAGAGCGGGTAGGCTCCAATCTAGAGCTGGTAGGCAACAGCCTGGCCTGGTACCGGGTGCCCAGAGGGGCTGGGGGGACTCTAGAGAGATGGAGCCCCAGCCCGTGGGCTCTGACGCTGTCTCCGGGTAGGGAGCGCCAGCACTGAGGTCAGCGGCAGGGCGCCCCATGGTAGAATTGTGTGATGTGGGGAAAACCAATGCCTGTGAGGACACAGGAGGACACATGACGCAGGCTGAGCAGACGAACACACCAGGTGTGTGCCCAGTGCCATGAGCGCTGAGTCAAGTTCACCTCTGCTTCCTCACAGCCCCTAACTGGGAGCCTGGCCCAAGAGCCCTCCGTGTGAACGTCCCAAGGGCAGAATGAATGAGCGCGGTCCCAGCAGCCCCCTTGGGGACGAACAGCAGGGCTGGAGGGCGGCCATCCGTGCACGGTGGGGGTTCATAGCCTCCTGTTTCTGTGGGTTCTCAACCAGCACGCCCAGGGGAGGAGGCCCTAGGGCCCAGAGGTGGGTCTGGTGTGGGAGCTAGGAAGGGTAGGGAAGAGGCAGGGAGCCACCGCCGTGGCCTTGAAGCAAACAGAGTCATGGTCTGCCTCCCACGGGCCTCCACGTCCGCCTCTCTGCCCTACTGCTCCCGCACGGACCCACTTGTTATGGGAGGTCAGCGAGCACCGCCCTGCTCAGAGGCCCCTCCCTGGCGGCTGGCGTCCTGGGCATCTCGGGCAGCTGCCCGGCCTTCGAGGGGGAGGGGTGTGCTCATCGGGGTCGACTCCGGGGCCAGCTGCTGGGTCCTCTGACTTTGGCCCCCTGGGCGGCCCTTCTCCAGGCCCTCTTGCAGCCCCTCCAAGCAGTTCCTCCCTGACAGGCCCAGCTCCCAGGCCGGGGTGCTGAGGGCGCGGCCCTGTCTCTCGCTGCCCTCATCCTCTCCTTCCCAAGCCCGATACACCCCTGTCCTTCCCCGTTAGACCCTGAGGGCCTCAGTTTACTTTCTGCAAAAGCCAGGCTCATTTAACCTCCACGAGGTTCCTGGATGGAAGAGAAAATATTTGCATTTTTCTCCTGGGAGGTGTCTTCAACCCTAGAATGGGTTGCGTCCTTGTTACGCAGCAAAGAAAATGAAGAGGAAATTTATCTGTAGTTTCCCTATCAGACCAGGTTGTGGGCTTGTTTCCTGTCTCACGTCACTCAGGCAGGTGTCGTCTGGGCCCTGACGACATGCCAAGGGCACGGAGGGGATAAGACCAGTGCCTGCCCTCAGCTTTCACCGGGTGAATGGAGCCTGAGCAGAGACCAGCGTCACAGAGCAGAGGTGGTGCCGGCTAGAAGGTGGCTCGGGGCCCAGTGACTCTGGGCTAAGGGCATCGGCTGGCCCAGCAGGACGGTGTGTGCGGATGGGGGACAGCTTCCCAGCCCTGGGACATGGAGGCAGAGAGCTTCAGCGTTCCAGAGAGAAGGGAGAGCTTGCAGACATAAGGTGCCCCCTGTGTCTCCCCTTCGGGAAAATCCTGGGCCCCCACGCCTCTGGAGCCCTGAGACATGGGGTCGGGGGGCGGCCGAATGGAGACCGCCCAAGCCCGCGCTCCAGGCCCGCCTGCCGTCGGGCTGCAGGGAGCTGAGGCTGTGCCAAGTTGGCTGTGAGAGAGCCTGGCACCGACGCTGGGTCGAGCACAAAGCCACACTGGGTCCTCTTGCTGGCACTAATGGACCCCGTGCAGCCAGCTGAAAACAAGTTCAGGCCTGAGGGGACCGGGCACCCAGCAGACGGGTGACTGTGCCAGCTCCATCAGGGACTGCAAAGCCCCCTCCCCCCTCCCCCCAGATCTGAGCTCCCTCCCTGCCTCTGGCCTGCACCCCTGGCAGGCCCACCTGAGGCAGCAGCCTCAGGACCCAGGTTCTCTGGGACTATCAACCCGGAGGGGCCTGATTTTTGGTGTGAAAAATAGGACCAGAGACCCCAGGCCAGCTCGTACCCCAGGAAGCAGGCTGCTGGGACCTTCACGACCTGTCCCATCCTGACCGCGCGGGCCCTCTGAAGCTTCCGCCTTACAGAGCACCTCCCACAGGTGGGCTCACCCTTTCCCCAGCTCCGGAGCGAGTGAAGCCTGAAAGCCGCCTTCCGAAGCTGCAGCTGCCCAAAGGAAGGGGCGGCTGCCTGCCTCAGGGTGCCCAGCAGAGGCCGGCACCTGCACTCCAGTCCCCGCTTCTTTCTTTTCTTTTGTTTTTCATTTTAAAGAGTTTCCATAGGGCACTTACTCGTGGAAATGCAGCCCTGGGCAGTGGCAGGACAGAAATGGACCCTGCCCCTTTCACCCCCCACACCGTTTGTTTTGTACCCCCTACAGAACAGACCCATGTATTCCTGGAAGGGAACGCTCGTGGGGAACGAAGGGAGCCCACACTGGGGGCTCCGGCGCCGGGGCGAGTGGGACGTGGAGGGCGCCTTGCCTGGAGCGGGGGCTCCGTGGGGCAGGGAGGACTGACGGTGGTTCGTGATCGGCCGGAGCCTCGCGCATCGCTTTTCCTTCACCACCACCTGCCCTTCCTTTTGCAAGAGGGAAACTCACCTGTGCCTCCCCTGGGCCCTCCATGGGGACCCTGGGCAGACCTCGCAGGGCAGAAGTGGAACTGGCATGTGGAGAGCCACCAGGCGGTGTCTTGAGCGCTGTGGCTGAGAGGGGATCAGCATCCTGAGAGTACATGCCCTCCCTCCTCCTGCGCGCCCCGGAGAAGGACTCTTCCTCCCGTGGGAGGGACGGCTGAGCTGGGAGGGGGTCCTCCTCAGGACTGGACGGGGGCTGGCGGCCTGGAGAGGTAATGGCAGGAGTGCCATGCCCTCGAGGTGTGGGGGCAGGCCGGGGCAGAGCTGTCCAGGGAGGGATGCTGAGTTCCAGTCCCCACTTCTCAGTGATGAGGAAACCCAGGAGCAGAGAGGTTGTGTACCACACCCAAGTCTGCACAGCAGAGAACGTTCTATCGGAAGCGCCAGTCTGAAGGCCTGGTCCAGGGTGGCATCTCAGAAACTCCGGCACAGGCCCTAGAAGCTCCCTGCTGGCTGGCCAGCTGGCTGGCGGGCGGGCGGGCAGAAGCCGAGGCACTCTCAGCAGGAAGCCTGTGTCCAGTGCTGAGTCACTCTGGCCCCTGGCTGGTGTGGGGCAGGCTGTGGTGACCGCTGGGCCCTCCACTCCCCGGGGCTCCCGGCAGACCCTCAAGCCCTGCCCAGCTGTGTACAGGCCAACCCAGGGACCACTGCGGGTTCTGGCGAGGTCCTGCCCCTCCTCACCCACTGGGTGTTTGCTGGGCTGGGGCTGCCATGTGCCAGGTAGGCCCGGTGCCCTCCCTGGCGCAGCCGCTTGCGGGCAGGCTGTTCTCTCTTGGTCTTGGCACCCTTGTCAAAAGCAACTGACCACCCGGGTGAGGGTTTATTGCTGGACTTTCACGTGAATTCCTTCCGTCCATGTATCTGTCCTCAGGCCAGTGCCAGGCTGTGCTGACGACTGACCGTAGCTTTGCAGCCACAACACAGTTCTCCCCGCTGTACACCAGCGTGTGCACGCCTTGCTGGCCCTGATGCTGCGAAGCTGGTGGTTCTCTGAGCGTGGTCTCCCGACGGGCAGCGTCAGCGTCCCCTGGGAACCCATTAGAAATGCACATTCCCAGGCAACCCCCCAAGCTTGGGGGTGGGGCCTAGCAACCCAGGTTGTTATGAGCCCTTCCGGGGATTCTGATGCACAGGGAAGTTTGAGACCAGCTGGCACTGGCCACTTGTGGCTGTTAAGCCCTTGAACTGCAGCTGGTCCAAGGTGAGAGGTGCTGTGAGTGGAAAACACACTCTGAGTTTCAAAAGCTTAGAATGAAAAAACAATGCAAAATGCCTCATTTGCAATTTGTAAGTTGATTACGTGTTGGCATTGTAATATTTTCTATATATGGATTAAGTAACTTGTGTCGTTGCAGTCAATTCCACCTGCGTCTTCTTACTTTAAAGAACGCGCCTCCTCCGTATGTGGATGGCAGTTTCTTTCCACCGGAACTTGGACGGTGCTGGCTGGGAGACGGTGGGAGATGCTCGGGGCTGTGGGGGTGCTCGCGCCCCCACTTCACCCCTGGACCTGTTTCCAGCGCACTCACCTGTTTCCGGCTCCGGCGCTCTGTGTTCCAGAAGAGAAGCTGTCAGGAGCAGAGCTGGAAAGGCAAGCGGCCCTTTCTGGTTCAAACTGGTTTGCAACAGTGGGCAAAGTGGCTGCTCGTGTTTGGCTTGGGGTTTGTGATTTAACACGAGCAACGCACAGCCGGACAGGCAGACTCTGGGCCGCTCCTGTTCCGGTTCATCTGCACGGAGAAGGCATCAGGCCTGGGGTTGGAGGTTTACACTCAGCGGGGGTGCCGGCGGGCGGCTGACGAGGGGGGCAATCGTGTTATGCGCGCGGGGCTCACGTAGGGTGTGGGCACAGGCCCTCCTCCGTCCGGCAGTGCAAGCCAGCGTCAGACACCGGCCCCGGGAGGTCTAGTCCCACCCGCCCAGCCAGTCCTGGCGCAGAGGCTCCTTCGGCACTCGCAGCCCTGGGCGAGCACCTTGGTGGCGTACAAAGCCCCCTCCCTTTCCTTGGCACCCCTCACCTGCTCCACCCCAGTCCCCTTGGCACAGAGCATTCACGAGGAAACAGCTCAGGGAGGTTCGGGGTCTTGTTCAGTGACACGGCTGGAACGTGTCGGAGCTGGGACCAGACCCCGCTCTCTCTCCTGACAGAGTCACTGGACGGTTTTCCTTAGACGCTTGTACCGATCGGTCAGCCTTGATGAAAATGAGGGTCGTGGACGGATCATTTATTGAGGACTGTCACACCATAGGCCCTTCACATACATCAGTTGCCTCTTTTAGTCCCAGGGAGACAGTAATATCCAGGTTCTACGTATTAGGAAATCAGAATCCTGTATGAGGGCCGGAGTGAGGTCACTGAGGAGAATGTTCTAGGCTTGCTAAAGGAGAGGGAGGGGGGAGGGAGCATTTGAGGATGTCCGATGTTGCTCATGGAAGCCTCTGTCCCATGAGGTAGCCCTGGAGGTCCAAATGGGGTTAAGGGACCTCCCAGGCCCTGATGCCACTGACCACAGGAGCCAGAACACGCCCCCAGGTCCACCTGACCCGGAACCCCGCTCTCCTTCCTCTGGCGACAAGACGGGCCCTGGCCCTGAGCCCTACCAGCCGGCCAGGTTCCCTTCCACACTCCCACCCTGTGCCCTGGAGGTTCAGGTCAGCGACAGGGTCAGGGAGCAGGGGCAAGAGGGCAATGCATTGCTCTGGGAGCAAAACAAGGTCTTAAAAGCCCCTGGTCCTGAGGACGGGGGCTCAGGGACCCCAGCCCTGAGATTGGAGAGGGGCAGCGGGGCAGATGGGGTGGGCAGCAGAGCCTGAGAAGACGTGTAGGGCGTGTCTCAGGCGGGTTGCCACAACAGGATGCCCTAGGCTGGGGGGTGGGGCTTGAACAACAGATATTCATTTCCCACACCTCTGGAGGCTGGAAGGCCAAGATCAACGCCAGCTGATTTGGAATCTGGGGAGGACTCTCTTCCGGGCTTGCGGATGGCCGCCTTCTCTGCGTGTCCTCACGGGGCCTTTGTGGAAAGAGGGAGAGATCTGACTTCCTCTTCTTATAAAGCCACCAATCCTATCAGATTAGGGCCCCACCCTTATGAACTCACTTAACGTTCATCTCCTCCTAAAAGTCCTGACTGGTCCGTGGGATGGGGGGGGGGCGGGTAGCGCTTCAACGTATGACTTTGTGTGTGCAGGGGACACACTTCAGTCCCCCGCAGGGCAGGTGCCGTGGGAGAAGACACACTCTAGTTTACTGTGACCCCCTGGAACTTGTAAGGATGAAGAAGGAAGAGGATCCATCCTCCGCATGTGCCTCTGAGTCACACTTCCTGGGGGGGCCCATGGGTGTGAACACGGGGGGACCTCAGATGTAAGCAAGATGCCCTAACGATCCCACGTCCCCACTTCTGACGCATCTACTGACTCAAGGCCGGATCCAGTGATTCTTTCCAGCACCTTCTCTGTCTGCTTCCTCTGCTTTGAGCTTCTGGGGTCAGGGGAAGGGCACGCCGCCAGGGGTGCCACCTCCAGCCTAAGGGAACGTCGCCTACTCTCTTCCGGCAGCCACACTCCTTCTCCCCTCTGTCCTTACAAGTGAAACCGTGACAGAGCCCGAAGGGGACCTGGAAACACCCACTTCCTCAAAGACCGGGAGCCGGCGTTTGTGAGCAAAAGCCACGCGGGTTTGAAAGCACCTCCCCAGCAGGGCGCACCCTCCAGGGCATTGCCGTACTTCGAATACATTTTTTTGAATAGTATCTTTTCCAAAGCTCGTGTGAGCCCAGCCCAGCGACACTGAGTCTGGCCTTCAGACCTGGCTGTCGCCGACTCGAGTGCGTCACCCTGGACGTTTCATGCCTCCAATTGTCGGTGTTCTTAGCTGTAAAACAGGGGAGTGATTTCAAGAAGGGTAGAGATGCCACATGTCAAAGTGCTTCAAAAATAACATCCTACAACTAAGTCAGGTATTATCATTATTTAGAACAACCAGTCATTCCTGCCTTTACGGTTCTGCTGTCATCGTATGGAAGACGAATTGTATACAGTACAAATGTGTATAGTATGGGACGCATTATGTATCAAATGGCTCCCCCGTAAAGATGCTGAAGGCCTACCCCTGGCACCTACGAAAGAGCAACCTCATTTGGAAATAGGGTATGTACAGATGATCCAGTTAGGAAGAGGTCGCTGGGGGGTGAGGGGTAGGCCCTGACACACTCCAACTGGTGGCCTTACCAAGAGGGGGCGGTGGGACAGAGCCCGGCACATGCAGAGCGAAGACAGTGTGGAGACGGCCATCGGCAAGCCAGGAAACACCTGAGCTGGCTGAGGCTCGGGGAAGGGCCTGGAACAGATTCTTCCTGGCAGTCCTCCCAGGGAACCAACCCTGCTGACCCCTTGATCTTGGACCCCCAGCCTCCGGACCCCGGGATAATACACGTTTGTCGTTCAAGGCCCCTGGCCTGTGGTACCCTGTTGCAGCCTCCGCAGAAAACTGAAGGGCGCCGTACCCTGCCGTGGCTTTCTTACCTGCTCTAGTTTATTAAATGCCAAGGGACTTAACGAGTAACTCCAGCGTGCGCTCCCTCCACGGAGCTCCATGGGGGGTCTACAGCCCCGGCCCCGAAGGTGCGGGAGACCCAAGAAGGAAGAGAGCAGGTTGTGTCTCACCCGAGAGAGAGACACACGCCTTCTTTGGAAGTTCCGAGAAGGGAGAGGTACGTGTGAGCGGAGGGGCTGGGGGCGAGTGCAGTGCTGAGCTGGGCCTGGAGGGGTAAGGTGGGTTCCTGGCTGCCCGGGAGAGAGAGGCAGGCTGGCCAGGTGGGAGAACAGCCCAGGCCTGGTGTGCAGGTCCAGGGGAGAGGCGGAGGGCAGGCACTCGCGCAGTCGCTTCTGCGCTCTCGCCGAGCTTCCTCACCGTCCACGCGGCCTCCCGCCTGCATCCACCAAGGACGTGCTTATTGATTTTAGAGAGAGGGGAAGGGAGGGAGAGAAACATCGATGTGAGAGAGAAACATTGATCGGTTGCCTCTCGTATGAGCACCGACTGGGGGCGGAGCCCGCACCCCAGGCCTGTGCCCTGACGGGGAATCAAATCCTCCACCGTTCAGTTTACAGGATGACGTTCCAACCAACTGAGCCACACCGGCAGGGCCCTCCGTGGCCCTGGGAGCCTTTCCTGGCCCTCTTCTCATGAGCTGCGTTTGCAGCTGGTCAGAGCTCAGGGCTCAGTGACCGAGGTTATCAAGTTGTGTGTGGACGCCCGTGGCTGTGGCACTGCCCATGGAAGAACGGGGCCTGTTTCTGCAGCAGAAACATCGTGGCGTGCTCACCCAAGCGGCTGTTAGCTTCTGGGCACACAGACGACTGCGGTTCCCAGACCCCTTGCATCCAGGGACCCTGTGACCAATTCCAGTCTGTGAATGCAAGCAGGAGCGATGTGTGCCCCCTTCAGGCCTAGCTCCTCGTGACCCTCGAAAACGAGACACGAGGCTAAAGATCTGCTCTTGGAGACGGCTCGCAGTAGAGGGACCAGTGGAAGTTCGGGAGCCCTGAAGGAGTGGAATCTCTACGTGGAAGATGCCAGCACTCCTCAGTACCTGTGTGGAGTCTTCCCCATGCCCGCCAAACTGCCCCAAAGTGGGGTGAGATATGTGACCCCAGCAGAACGTAGCTACCCTGCTAACCCAGTAAGTGCAGCCACCTGGCCAGTGGGCCGGGTCTGGGCACCTGGCGGAGGGCCCTTCCCCTGGAATGCTCCCTCGGCGTGGATATACTGCAGGAAGCCTCCACAGCAGCCCCAGCCACTGGTCTCTGCTGAGAAGGAAAGATGGCAGCCCAGCGCCGGAGCGGGCTCTGCACGGCAGGTATGGAGGCCATGGCTCCTGCTGATGCTCAGTCAGTCCTTATTTGCTAGTCCTTAATGCTCACAGCAGGGCCCACTAGGAGACTGGCTCGTCCTGGGGGTCCTGCCCCTTGCCTGAGGAGAGGGGTCTGGGTGCAGACCACCCGGCTGCCAGGCCCCACCCGATGCCCGCGGGAAGCCACCCACCACCGTTCCTCTCCACCCATTCCTGGGTCGTAGGAGTTCAGCGCTGTGTTTTTATGGAGGAGGATCTGAGTTTTTCCCTAGATGCGCTAGCGAGACACTTTGTCTCAGCCTAACACTAAGGCCCAGCTCCACACTTGGGGCTGTTTCTGTGGTTACCTTTCTTCAGGGATGTTTGGGGTGGGCGGTGGAGGTGGTGGTGGGTGCAGGCGAGCATTAGCTCTTCCAAGGCCCGGATTTTCTAGAACTCCTGGCGAGAAGTCCCTGATTCCTGCCCACTGACGCAGGTGCCACGGGCAGGGGGTGGAGGAAGTCCGCCAGGAACACGGTCCGCCTCTCCCTGAGACCCAGGAGGCCACCTGTCCCTGGGGCTGACAGATCAACCAAGTCCCTCCCTCGGCAGAGACTGAAGACCCACAGTGCGTCAGTGAGGGAAGGGCCTGAAGCCCGGTGCTGCTGCGGTCCATTGCACGGGAGGGGAGCAGAGGCCTGGGCGCCCGGGCGGCCTGCCCCAACGACCTGGAGGTAGCACAGTCCACCACCAGAGCCCCGGCCGCTCTCCCTGCTCCGGGTCCCGGGCTCCTGCCCTGCAGGAGGCGTGGCAAGGTTGGCGGTATCTGCTCACGGGACGAACAGCAGGGGATGGGGGTGTGGGGGTGGCCAGAGGGCCTAGCCGGTGGCCTGGGGCGACTCGGCCTCTTCCCCTTCTGGGCCACCGGAGTCGCACTTCCTGCAGAGACCTCGGAAGGCGGGGGATCTGGCGCAGGGCCGGCTCTTCTTGGGCGCCGCCTCCCGGCCTCTCCCACACCCGCGGGCCAGAGGCCAAAGGTTTGGGAGGCGGAAGCAGGACTCCCCTCACCCGAAATCCGGGCGGGGCTCGGACTGGGTTGGGGTGCGGCTCCGCCGAGAATGCGCCTAAAGGAGCTAGGGGCTAGTGTGGAAAGGTGCAGGGGTCCTGCGCCAAGGGACCAACTGGGGCGTGGCCGAGGCGAGGGCCGGGCGGGGCTAATCTGGGGGCGTGGTCGAGGTAGGGGCAGGTCCGCAGGAAACTTGAGCGCCCGCCCTGGGCCGCGTGCCCCGCCCCCGCCCCCTCCGGGCCCCGCCTTCGTGTCCCTTCCTTCCCGGGGCTGGCGGGCGGGCCTCTGCGTCTGCAGGCGGCGGACGGGCGGACTGGCTCGCTCCCTCCCTCGCTGACGGCTTCCTTTTGTTTTTCTGGACGGCGATGAACGCAGGGCCGGTGCGGCGGCTGCGGGCGCAAGGAGGCCGGCGCTCCTAGCCACCCTTCCCGGTCTCGGCGCGCTCATCCTAGGCAGCGGCCAGCGCCTGCCTCAGCGCGGCGGCGCCGAACTTGGGGATCGGGAAGCCGGCGGACTGCGTCCTGCGCTGGATCAGGTAGGGAAGGGGCGGGCTGCGGGCTGCGGGAGTGCGGGCGTGTGCCCTGGCGTCCACTGTGACCGGGCTTTCTACGTGTGTGTGCGTGTGTGCGCGCGCGCGTGTGTGTGTGGGTTGGGGGGGTGCCTGTGTTTCTCTGTGTGGTGGAGTTGTGGGTAGCAGGACGCTGGTGTGTCCCCGGAATGGCGTGTCCTCGTGGGGATCCGTGTGTGCACATTTTGGGCTGCGTTTGTGAAATCGTGTGTCAGGGACAGTTGCTGGTGGGGACTGGTGCCGGGCGCGTGTGCAGTGCGAGCGGCTCTGCGTGGGGCGGGAGTGGCGGGGTGGACGTGGGCGGTCCAGCTCGATGCTCCGAGCCCTGTCCCCGCTGGCCCGTGCAGTGCGGAGCTCCGAAGCCCGCGGAGACAGCTGGGATCCCCAGGGGTTGGCGCGGGCCTTGGGGACAGCTCGTACTAGCTCCACCGGGAAGCAGGTCCACGCGGCCCACGTGGGTCATCTTTGCGCTCTGACCAGGGGAGGGGGCATGTCGGCCATCCGCTTCCTTTTTTCCTGGCGGAGGGAGCCCTGTTCCCGAGTTAGGAACCCTGGCGTCTGGGGGACCTGCACTGCGACCTGGGTCAGACACCCCACCACACCACACCCCACCTTTCTGGGTTGCAAATTGCTTCTCAACCAAATGGGGCCAGTTCCTCCCCCGGGGTCTGTCGTGACGGTTAAAATGAGAACGCACTCAAGATAGATCTGGTGCATAGTAGATGCTACGTTAATTGGGGTCTCTTTTTAAAATAAAATTTTGACTCTTCTTTATCGTGGGTGGGGCTCTTACATTTCCCCTTCTGCTCGTGTTTTGCGCCTCTCTCACGGCCGTAACTTAACCGCGAAGCACCGAGATTCGAGAAAGTTTCGGCAGGTAGGCGCCGCCGCCTCCTCCTCCCCGTGGCACCTCCCGGCGGTGCCGCCTTGGGTGTGCAGGGGCGCGCAGCGCGGCGCTCCGGCCAGTCTCCAGCCACTAGGGCCCCGGCGACCGAGCAGGGGCCCTGCTTCTGGCCAGGCAGCGGCTGCGAGGGTACGGAGCCCTTTTGTTCAACAAGTGCCTGGTGCGTGCCTCTCGTGGAATCCGGCAGCCATGGGATGAAAGTGGCACTCCCGGCAGGGCCGGATCTCGGGCTCCCGGAGCATCCTGGCTGGGCCTGGTTCCCCCTGGAGGAGAGTGTTTGCCAGTACGCCGCGGAGTCCTGCCTTGGGCCTCCCCGTTGCACACCCTCGGGCCGCCCCTCCCGGCAACCCACTCCCTGTGATCAGGCTCACGCAGGAGGCCGAGGGTCCGCGTGGGATCCTGCATCCTAGTGCCACACCTTAATTTAAAACAATGTTTAGTTTGGAAACCTGCCGCTGGTAACATTGCACCGCAGTGAGCGTACCCACTGCCCTAACGCGACCCGGTGCGCTCTCAGGGAGAGCGCTACCAACAGCGCCAAAGGCTTGCTCAGACCCTGCGGGGCCATCTGGCAGCCGCCTTCTGCCAGGGCCACTGATTCCTTCCCTCCGCCTTCCTGGGTTCTTCTCCTCAGGACCCTGCCCAGCCTGAACAACAAATAACCTTTCACCAAGGGAGCAGCCAGCCTTACCATGCAGGCGGCTCTTGAAATGGAGCTGGGTTGGCCTGGGGACCATGGCAGAGCTGCCTCTGGCTCCTGGCTGCGTTTCCCAGAGGCAGGGGTGAGGCAGGGGTGAGGCTGGTGCTCTCAGGGAAGCCGGAATGCGCAGCAGGCTTTCATGGCACGGGCCGCAGAAAGCCCTGGTTTGGTGCCTGTGGTTTGTTTTCCACCAGGATCTCAGCCGTGATGGCGCGGTGGGAGGAAACGAACAAGCGAAGCTTTCGCCCTGCCTGATGCCAGGGGCACACTGAGGATGCAACCTGTTTCGTAAATGACTTTATATCCTGGAAGAGAAGGGGCTTTTGAATCCTGCTCTCTTCCCCATAATCATATTGCATAGTAACATTTTTTTAAAAATCTGTCTGGCTTTCTTAGAAGAGAGCCCAAGAGCTGGGTTATTTCCCCCCTCGTTAGGGTGAGCCCTTGGTCTAGAGCAAACCAGTGTTTGGGCTCTAGCTTCATTTCTGTTTCACTTTTGAAAGGGCCTGTAATCACTGAGCTCTTGACGTTTTGTTGAATAATTCACCAGAAAGAAGGCCCAGGGGCTGTGCCTGGCGCTCGCAGTGGGAGCTGGGGCTGAGCTCTAGCCCTGCCCGCCCCCTTGACATTCCACTTGACGCTTTCCGTAAGGTGGGGAACAGATGTCAGTGTGCTGTAGTAATTTGGGAGACTTGGCATTGGGAGTCAGATGCCCGGAAGGTCATTGAACTTGAGAAGCAGAGACTTGCCCGAACTCTAGCCAATGACCCATTCATTCCCGATAATCCCTCCTAGGGAGAGATGCTAAGAGAAGTAAAAGCTTGGACAGATTGCTTCAGAATTTATCTAATGCCCTCTTCTGGCCACAGAACTGTGCCAAATGAGAGATCAGGAGGGACCAGGAGTGGCCTCCCCGCCCCCACACTCCCCCCTCCCCCACCCCGCACAAACCTAGGTGCGTTCCTACCTGGCGCTACTGTGCAGTTTCATCCAGGTGAAGCAGAGGTGTTATCTCCCAGGGCTGCACCCCCTGCCTCCGGGGCCTCGCATGCGCAGTTCCAAGGGTTGCCATTCACATAAAATACCACGTGGAGTGCCTGGCGTCTGGGCAGCCTGCCCCCTCGTTACTCCTGTGGTCCTTCCCCCACACTTACGCTGAGACCTTGTCTTGCCACTCCTAGGTGATACAGTGCCAAATTCATAGCACCCATTTATGAACCAGTGATAATCCAGGATACTCGTAAGAAGCCTCAGAGTTTATTTGGCACCAAAGAGTAAGAACCTTGGCAGCTGACATGTTATCGAGATAAGGATCAGGTTTGTATTAGAATTTAGCATTCCAGCCAGTCCTAAATCACACTTGTTTGTTGCCGGATAATGCTACCAATTTATGAGCTGCCAGCCCAGACTTGATGGAGGATTATGTGTCACTTGCTAGTTTGTAGCACCTGATGTCATCGTGCTTGGCGGAGGAGGTCACTGGAGACTCTACCTGTTCCCCCTCCGGGGATTCACCCCTCACCACCCTCTCACTGGGTTTCTGTAGGGTTTTCACCTCTCACGTGGCCCTTTGGGTTGAGTTGCTCATCGTACATGGGGATCGTGGAGCAGGCTTATTAGGGGTTCTCTCGGTGCCACTTGCCCCTTGGGGAAAAACAGTTTCTTTCAAATCACTTCCCACCAAAACAACAACAGAAAGAAAGCTTGGAAACTAATGGGGTTTAATGTAACCTTAGGTAATCAGTACTGTTTGGCAGATGGGCCATTTCTTAGGCACTGGTGAGCAAGGTGTAAGTCTAAAGAATTTTTTTTTTAATCACCCGAAAAGCACAGTAAATCCTTTACGAGAGCCCTACCTTGGCTTTGTCCTTTCAAGTATAATTGAATTTCCGAGGCAGAGCTTCTTATCTCTGCTTTTATGAGGCATGGCTAACGAGACACCTTCCCAGAGCTCGCAGGCTCTCTTCCGGTCGCAGCCCTTCCCTGCCTACCTCGGGGCAGCAAAGGGGCCTTCTTGGGGTGCTTTTCATGCCCCTGTACAAGCCAGGTGCACCCCCACACTTGCAAATCCGGGGCCGTGTTTTCCCGGTCCGTTTCTTTGCGCACTCACTCCGAGGCGCAGCCCACGGGGGCAGGCAGCCTAGAGACTGGGGACGCCAGCCTGCACCAGCCCTCAACCGGACCAGACGCCCGAGGAGTGAGGGGTGGGCCTCCTGCCCTTGGCTGAGAACACATGGGGTTGTTCAATGCGGGCTCCGATCCCGAAGACAGGAGGAAGGCTTCGGGGTGCAGGGCTCCCCGCCAGGGAGCCTTCCCCACGGCCTCCACGCCCTGCTGCTCTAGCTAGAGTCTTCCATCGCTCTGGGTGCCCTGGAGCAAGGGAGGTGCCCCCGGGTCAGGCCCAGTGCTGAGGGCTCGGGTGAGCCGTGCAGAGCTGTCCCCACGCTCACCCCCAGCCCCGTCCCTCAGGACCTGTCACGGCAGAGCCCCGAAGTGGTGGTCCCCAGCTCTGAGACCCTTCCGCAACCCGCAACACTGGGCGAACCCCACCTGCTCGCTCGCTCGCCCCAGCCTGAGCTCTCAGGGGTGTTTCCGTGCTCCTGCCCCCATCTAATGGGCCCGTCTTCTGTTGCCCTGCCCCTGTTCCCCAGCCCTGCACCCCTACCCCCAGCCCCAGGCCTCCGCTTCCAGGAGCGAAGCCTTCTCGCCCTTCACGGCAGTCATGCTGTCCTGTGGTCAGTGTTTGAGTAGGTTCTGTCATCTCACTCGACACCCCCGCCGGCCCCCCGCCCCCTCCCCAGGCCATTCTCTTCCCCAGGAAGCATTCCTCCGAAGAGAGGCTGTGTGCCTTGCTCCTTGGGAAGCTGGACCCTGGACCCCTCCCTGCCTCAGTGGGACTGCTCCACCCAGCCCGGCAGGTGCTGCAGGGGGATGGGGAGGAGGCTCACTCCCTGCTAGTGCCGGGGCCTCCAGGAAGGCCAGGCTGACACTCCGGACGGAGTCTCTGTGCAGGTGTCTGGGTAGAGGCCAGATGAAGAAGTCTGAGCACGGGGAGAAGAAAGGCAGCCCCCGCTGTGGCCCCTGCACAGAGGGTTGGTTCTGGACGCCCCTCGGTCCCTCACCTGAGGTCGGAGGCAGAGTGTCCAGCCGCGTCTGGCTCCTCACACGGCTGCAGTAAACGCTGGTTGGCTGCTATTGGCTATTTAAATGTTTTTTTTGGGGGGGGGGATGCGCAGCGCATCCTCTGTTCCTGAGTATTTCTTTTCAGACTCAGGGAATTTTAGGCATATGGTGACCCAGACTGTAGTAGCGAGGCATCTGACGTGAGATCTGTGAACGCGTGTGCTCGGGCCCTGGAAGCGAGCCGGGGAGGGGCGCCACGCGGAGGCTGGGAGCTGCTGGTTTGGGTTGTCACAGCTCACGTCTCCCAGAAAGCACGTCTCAGGGTCCTGGGCGCAGGGACCCCGGACTTGGAGGAGAACAAAATAAGGAGGCTCAGAGCCCTCCCCTCAGGCCCCCACTCTCCCCGAGTGCTTGGAAGGCATGTATCCAGTTGGGGTGCGTGCGTGCCAGTGAGCGAGCGGGACTCCCGGGAATGTCGGCAGGATTCTGGGTCTGCGCAGCAGTGTGTGTGTGATTGCAGAGGCCCGCCCCTGCCCCCCCCCCCCCGCCCCCAGGCTCCCCACCGGCAGCAAAATGCTCAGGTCTCTGCTTCCTTCCTGTGCCTCCAACAGCCCTTCCCAGAAAATGAAATTGACGGCAGCTCCCCACCCTTCCCCGTCCCTCCCATCCTTTCTCTTTGCTGCTCTGTAATCCATTTTTGGAGGGAATCGAGAACCTCTCCAAATCATTCACTGGGGTTTAAAAAAGTCATTTTCAACATCGTACCGTTTTCTGCATCGATGCGTGTGGCTGGAGAGGCCCCCCTGGCAGAGGGAGCGTGGGGCGTCCAGGAGAGCCGAGGCTGGCTGTGGGCGGGCAGGGCTGCGGGCTCTCTCCCGCTCCCTCTCCGTCTCCCTCTCCCCTCAACAAAGCGTGGGGTGGCGGTGGCAGGAGCCAGACTTGATTAAAAACCCTTCAGTCGGGCAGTGCCCAGCCCATGCTTGGTGACGCAGCCTGGGCAGCCTGCGGTGGGACCAGGGGTGGGAGACAAGACGTGGCGGCCGCTTTGTCTTCTGTCTTCTCGGTGTCTTTCTTCTGCCCAGTAAGTAAAGGTGGGAACGGGCCTCAGGCAGACGCCAAGGCCTGGGCCTTTGGCACGTTTGGTCCCTTCGTATTCTCAGGAGAGTGCGCTTCCTCCTTTCTGTCTGAAGGCGGGGTAAAGAATTGCTGCTTTTAGTGGCGTATATTCTTCGTGATGTGCTCTCGCCTGACCTAAAAGGGCTGGGCTGATTGTCCTCGGAGCTGCTGGAAGGTGAATGCGTCAGCTTTTGGGAATTATTTTCCCCATCGTTGGTGGGAGCGGGCGGTGGGGTGAGGTGCAGCCCAGGGAGGGAGTTCCAGGTGCTCTCCCTACGGGACTCCAAGCCCTGCGGAGGTCTCACTGGGGCCTGGAGCTCCTCCCCCCCGTGTCTTGTCCTGGGCCAGTAGCTGGCTTTCCAGCACAGCCCCACCCTTACCGTCATCCTTATTCTCACCATCACCACCATCCTCACCCTCATCATCACCAGCTACCATCACCGACAGCACCAGCGTCAGCAGCAGCGTCAGCACCGAGTGTCCGAGTTGCTTCCCGCCCTGGGGGCCGCCGCTGCACAGAGCCGGGCTTCTACGGAATGAGCTGCCGCCGCCAGGGTGCGATGGCGGGGAGCGGGCGTACTGTGGGGGGGTCGTGAGGGGGTCGTGAGGGGAGTTAGGACAGGAAGACAGGTGGGGTGAAGAAACCGGAAGGGGTGGATGATGTTCCTCTGAAAGTGGCTTCATGAGAATGATCAGGAAGATTCTTGGAAAATCCGAGCTGTGGTGGTGAATTTTATCTGCCCACTTGCCTGGGCTCAGGGACGCCCAGAGAGCTGGCAAACGTTGTTTCTGGGTGTGTCCGTGGGGCATCTCAGGAAGAGATTGGTACTTGAAGCCGTGGGCGGGGTTCCGGAGACCATGTTCACTGATGGGGAGGGGGCGTCGCCCGATCTGCTGAGGCCTGAGCAGAACCCGAAGACAGAGGAGGGGGACTGAGCTCCGTGTACATGAGCCTGGACGTCTGTGCCGAGGGGCTTGCTGGGCAGAGCTGCATGTGTGGGGGGCAGGTCAGCGCACCAGCGCTGTTCTCTGCGCTCCTGGCTGAGTGGCGGGGGTGTGTTCTGTGTGCGTTACAACTGCAGGGCAATGGTCTGGAAGCCGGGGATTCTGGGGGCGCTGGGGGGCCGACCCCCGTCCCGTTATCGATGTCTGGCTTTCACGTGGTGTGGGTGGCTTTTTATCTCCACATCTCAGGTTCCTCATTCCTCAAAGGGAGCTCAGGGCTAGAGAACCTCCACGTTCTGTCCCCTGAATGGACTGCAAAAAAATAAAAAAGACGAACCTCTTAGGAAACACAGACGCTGTAGTAACCGCCATGTTAAAGAGCTGACATCCTCATTCAGAAGAAACTGATAACGTTGAGGAACAAATTTGTGGAGGGGTAGGGGCCGAGGGCCCTGCAGCGAGGGAGGTGAGCTCTGAGTGTTTCATCCGCCCGTCCGTCCACGCGACACCTTCTCATCGTTTCCTGGGCTGGGAATGGCGCTGTGTTAAGGCATCAGAGACCCCGAGAAGATGGGCTTGGGGTACAGAGGGGGCAGGTCGCCAGGGCAGCTCGGAAGAAGGCTGGCGGCAGGCTGACTTCGGAGACTGGAGGTCCCCAGCTCTAAGTAGCAGCTAGCTGCCGATGGTTCCTGTAAGGGGACACCAGCGAGCCAAACCCTTGCAGAGGGTGTCACCTCCTCACTGGGATGATGCAATTCTGCTCGTTCTGGGAGGTCTGACCGCTGGTGACCTCCGAAACCGGTGGCCTGAACTTCCTTGTGTTGACTCCCTGGGAATGAGGGAAAAGCCAGAATGAGGGAGTATTCATTGTGTTATTTCAGACAAAAGTATCTGTCTTCGTGCAAACCCCTGACCAGATTTCGCCTCAAAGTGGTCTTTTTAATGAATTTTGAAGAATTTTTTGAAATGAGTACATTTGTCCCAGTAGGCTAGCAGGTAGTAGGCATTAGCAGAAGGAGTTGAAAATAAGCAGTATAAACATTTCTCCCAACTGGGGGGCTGAGAAGCGGGGTGGAGAACTGTCGGGTTTCATTTCACTTCTGTTCGAAGAGGGGTGGGAAGGAAATGTACCGCAGGGCTGGTGGGGGCTGATTCCGGTGGGATCGCGGTTTCTCTTGCCTGCTTTTTTGTGCTTTTCCTCGTTCTAAATTTTCACCATTGGGTGTGTCTGGCTTGTGCAGTTAGGAGGGGGAAGCAGCTTTTAAAAGGGACCCAAGAACGCATTCCTCTGATAACCTCGTTTACTCTCTCCGTTTGCCTAACGAAGTCTTTTTACGGTCAGACTGGCTGGAACCCGCAAATGCCGTGCTTGGGATGGTTTGAATTGATGGAAAATGATCATAATGCATCATTAGGATTTTTTTTCATCATTAGAATTTGTTAATCTCATCTAAATTCAATAGTGAGTAACTGTTAACAGTGATATAAAGAAAAATGTCCTCTGTCTTCCAAGAAATTCACCGTTTCAACGTGGCGGAGGGCAGAGTTAGTATATGGCCTAGACGGTTTCTTCTGTTTTGTGTACTTGGATTTGGGCATTTTTTGTTTGTTTGTTTGTTTCTTGACCTGGAAGGAGCCTTTGTGGCTCGTGCCTTGTTAACCGTGGGTATTTTATTTTATTTTTTAAATTTTAACTTATTTATTTTTAAAGATTTTATTTATTTATTTTCAGAGAGAGGAGAAGGGAGGGAGAAGAAGAGGGAGAGAAACATCCGTGTGTGGTTGCCTCTCACGTGCCCCCTGCTGGGCCCCTGGCCCACAACCCAGGCCTGTGCCCTGACTGGGAATTGAACTGGTGACCGTTTGGTTTGCAGCCCGCACTCAATCCACTGAGCCACACCAGCCAGGGCTATTTATTTTCAGAGAGGGGAAGGGTGGGAGAAAGAGAGGGAGAGAAACATCAGTGTGTGAGAGATACAGTTGCCTTTCACATATTCCCAAGTGGGGACCTGTCCTACAACCCAGGCATGTGCCCTGACCAGGAATCGAACCAGTGACCCTTCGGTTCATAGGCTGGCACTTAATCCACTGAGCCACACCAGCCAGCACCACTTTGGGTATTTTCATGAGGTGACTGGATGTCCTTGTCCCCTGCTTTCATCTTTTGTCATCACCAGTGTTCACGCAGTGGCCTGATTCCTGGCGTGATCTCCTCATTGTCTGTCCTTCAGGCTGATGATTTCCAGCTCCCTTTCTGAAAATAACTTCACCTGTTCCCCAGCCCCGCTCTTCCCTTGTGACCTCCTGAGAGTGGTCTTTGGCTCCAGTGAGTTGCAGGACCCTGGGGGCTGGGGGGTCTGCTTTCCATCGCTGTGCTCCTTCTGCTCCCAACTCAGAGTTGATACCAGCCCGACATAGAGTTGACTATTGGGTTGACCCTGGGTTGGCCTTGGGCTGACCTGGGGTGGCCAGAGGCCAGAGGGGCTGATGAACTGTGTCGGTCAGCAGGGCCACTCAGGCTCTCTCATTAGAGCCATCCCTGACTTGTGGGGACTTCCCTTCCAAGACTTCTTAGGCTGTTATTCCCGTCATTTTTCAGAGGGTTAATCTGAGTCCAGGATATTGAGTCAGCAGCGGAAAGGTGCTGAAAACGCAGCCAGCCCTCAGAGAAACTGGCTAATATGAGAGATTAATTTCAGGGTAAATGAAGGAGAGAGATGCTTGGGGACTGGGCTGCCTCTCCAGGCCAATAATATCGCCGTAAGATACGAAGAACCAGCGGCTGGCGGCCTTTGCTACTAGGTCAGCGGCCGCTTACAGTTGCTTGGATGCGAAATTGAACAAAAAGCCCCATCTTTATCGTTTGCTGTCCGTATTTGTGATCTCTAGAGAGAAATGTCATTGCCGGCAACATTACGTATCCACATCTGGTGAATTATTTCAGGATCTTCATCATCAGGAAACCATATTTTAAAAAATCTGGAGTGTGGCTCCAGTGCTCAAAATCATTATTTTCGGGAGCCGGGTTCCCCGGTTGTCGCAGGATTCCTCGCGGAAGCAGGAAGCAGCTCTGCCGCTGGGAGCGGGGAGGTTACCACGGAGCCTGGGCGTGCCCCTGCGGGGACCTGGGTCTCCCAGTTGTCCCGGAAAAAAGTACGCCTCCCTGTACAGGGCATATCTGAAATTAGGTGTGAGTTGCATTTTCCTAAACGGAGGTCATGTGTTTGGGTTGACTTAGGAGTGGTAGGTGACATAGTTCTGCCCTCTGCTCTATGTGCTTAACTATTAGCGCAACCCGCTTTTCTTGCTGGAACATTTAACCTGCGTCTGGGGAACGCCTCTCCAACACGGCAAGCAGAACAAACTATGTTAATAAAGCCAGGGCCGAGGTTGTCTTTGGTGCACAGGAAGTGACCACCCATGTAATTCAGCAGTTACACAGAGCTCCCCGCACCTGCTCGGGGCCCGGGGTACGCCGTGAGCAGGACGGTTGGGGGCCCTGGCCTGGTGGAGCTTATGTTATGGGTGTGACCCCGGCAAGACAGCAGGACCCAAGGAGGGGCTGTGGGCTGACCCGCCCCCGGCGGACGCCACCGGCTACCTGGAGGCTTGGAACTCCCCGCGCTGTCCTGGGGGCGGGCGGGCGGGCCCGGGCCTTGTGGGAGGGGCGCTGCCCCAGCTGCTGTGTTGGGTCTGTTCTTAATTTCATCGGCGTTTTCCAGTAGGCAGGGCAGTGCTTTCCCAGCCTGCCTCTCGTGCATTTATACACCAAAAAACCCCTCTGTGCACGCCTGCTCTCGGGCCCCGCCCCTCCTAATGGTTTCCAGAGGCAGCCACTCGAGGGTTAGCTGAGTGGAAAGCTCTTTGCACTCGGGTCCTGTCAAACACCTGGCCCTTGCCTTTCTCCCTTCGTCCAGCTGGGTTTCAGTGGCCCCTGGCCCATGGACACACGGAGCGTCCGCAGCGCCAGCTGCCGGGGGCGCCATGCTGGGCGTGCCCTGTCCCCCCCCCCCCCCCCGGCCCCGTTCTCCTGCCCTGGGTTTCTCTGCAGTCTGCTCATCAGCAAAAGGCACATCCAGTCTTTTCCCTCCTTTCCGCCCTCTGTCACAGGCAAGGGCCTCCGGCAGCCCCTCCACCGGCGGCCATGCTCCGCAGGCCTGCTGAGCGGTGGGGGCCTGAGCGATGGGGGCCTCACAGCCCGAAGGGGCTGCATGTGGGCAAGGAGCAGGGTCGCTGGCTGTGCCGAGTGTTGGCGGCATGAGAAGGGGGGCAGACCCCAGCCTCTGTGCGCACCGTGACCTGCAGGCGGGCTTGGGCTTCTCCCCGCAGAGGAGGCGGCGGTCCGAACAAGAACACCAACGCCAGCCTTGGCCCCCGGCGCCCTGGGTGCAGATGCATCCAGCCTCCGTGAGCTCCAGCTGCAGACTAGAGAGAGCTCTTCTCGGTGCTGGACTGACGGACTTGCTGTCTGGGGGACGGGAGCAGACCGTTCTCGCTAGAGGAAGAAGGCACCGCGGTGGCCTCTGTCCCTGTCCTGCCCCCTTCCCAGGGCACCACCGTTGCCTTCTCCATGCAGGTCCCTGGGGCCTGCCTGGGCACCGCCCCGGCGCATCTGCTTCCCCGTCTGTCAGGTGAGGATCACGAACCCTGCCTCCGGGACTGCTGTGCAACAGCCACCAGACCCCCCGCAGACCCCGCGATGCTGTGGAAACGTGAGGACTGGCACCGGCATCAGCAGCCTGGCATTAAAAACACCTGTTTGGATACAGCCAGCTTGGCTCAGATCCGAGCATGTACTGAGCAAGCAGCTCCCTTAAACTGCCTCCTGGATGACAGTCTGCGCTGTGGTCACCTCTGTTGGGACCTGAGGGCCAGAGGGGTGGGGCAGGGTGGGGACTTGGGGTGCAGGTCCCACGCCCCATGGTGGGCCCTGGGTTTGGGTGAAGTGGGAAAGAGAATTCCTCGTGGTCCTCGGCGCCATCCTTTGGGGGAGAGGGACATGTGCTAGCCCATCTGGTCCCCTGCCCCCCCTCAGATCGCCCTCACAGCTCCCAGCCTTGCCCAGGGATCACCTCCACCAGGAAGCCTCCTGGGCCTGCTTGGCCACCTGCTTTTCCTGGCACACTGCTGCCCAGGCTCCCAAACGTGGCTCTCACCTTTCCTCTCTCCGAAGGGTGGGGACTGTGCATTGAATAGTCTCAGTTCCAGCAGAAACTGGGCCTGGAAAGAGAATCCCCGGGTAGGCAAAGCTGCTCTCTTTCATTTGTTCATTCATTCATTCATTCACTCACTCAGTCACTCCCGTAGCTCCCCCGTGTGCTGCTCTGTGCTAAGAACAGTCCAGGCAGAAGCCCTGCCGTCTCCATAGCTGGGAGCAACGGACGGTAAACTCAGTAAGTCGGTTATGTAGGTGCAGTGTAGTAGGACCTAGAAGGTGTAAGACTGCGGACAAAGTAAATTGGGGGAGGGGTACTAGATAGGGGTGGGTGAGTGTGGAACACTAAACAGGGTGGCCAGAGAAAGCCTCGTGAGACGGTGACATTTGAGCAAAGTCTGGAAAGAAACGAGAGAGTCAGCCCTGCGGAAGTTGGGCAGGAGGACAGCAGGCCCAGGGGACAGAGAGGGCCCCTCCACTCGGAGGCTGGATGACTGACGGCTTCACCCTCCAGCCAGGAGAGCCCAGTGAGTTCCAGGCCATTGGCGTGCTCTCCTGTCCAAGCTCCCTTCTCGAAGAAAAAGCCCGAGTCCCAAGACAGCAGCCTGGAGGCCCATTCATCTTCTGCCTGCCTGGAAAGCAGATGTGATTTCTGGAAGTGGGGCAGCCAGCCTGTGACCGTGAGGCTGAAGGTCGCGTGGGGAGGACGGTGGAGTGGAAGAAGACTCGGGGTCTCTGATGGCGTGCTGGGACCGCTGCCCGAGCCCGGGGCGCACGCAGAGAAAGCCCCGTCTTGTCTCAGCCACGCTTGTTGGGTCTTACGCGGATGGAATGTCCAAACCAAGTTTGCCACGTGCCCCCCAGCCGCCGTGACTGACCACGCCTGCCCACACACACGGGCAAGCCTGGCAGACGCTGTGGCCCCGTCTCAGCTTTCCTTTCCGTCTGGCCCATCCAGTTGGTCTCTGAGTTAGCCGTGGAGGTCAAGAGCCTGGACCGATCCCAGTCCCTCCGCCCTCACCTGCCTGCCTTGTTGTTGTCGGTCTCCAGAGTCTGCAGCCCCCTGCCCCTCCCGCAGACCCGGCAGCAGCCTTCTCCTCTCGCCCCGCTCAGTGCTGTCAACCTGGCTTGCAAGGACAAAGTCCAGTGCCGAGCACAGCCCGGAGGGCCCTCCCTGCGACCCTCCCTTACCAACCCCCCACGCCCACATCCGGAACCGCGCTGATTGGCAGTTCCTTGCCGCCCTTTGACTCCTGTGGGCCTTTGCATGTGCTGGTCCCTGTGCTGGGAATCCCCCCCCACCACGCCCCCCCCCCCCGGCCCCGTGCGCCTGGTGCGTGCCCATCCTTCCAGAAGCGGGCAGGCTTGCTCCTGCCGATCCGTGCCTTTTCCCTGCCTGTGCCCTGTGCACCTGTACTTGACCATCAGCGTTATAGCACCTCCCAGGGGGAATGGCTTAACAAAATACGCTTTCACCCTGTGGGCAGAGACCAAACATGCCCGTCCACACATCCGTCCGTCTGTCCTGCACCGGGCTTTGCCTCAGGACTGTAACTGGCCCCGGCAGGAGGTGGGAGTTCAGTGGGACTGTGGGAGGTGCTGGGTGACTGAGGCGGGGATGGGCACTGGTTCCCCGGGGAGGCCCCGCCCCTCCCACCAGCACCCCTTACCCTCACCGGATAAGGGTGCCGCCCTCTCTGGGCAGGAACCGCACCTCATTTATAATGAAAACCGGTAAAACACACTCGTTAGCTGAGATAGGAGAACTAGCCCGAGTTTATTCATTCTACGCACTGCTCCTGAGGGCCGCCACCCCCCGCCCCCCGCCCCCCGCCAGGGTTTCTCCTGCGCACCCAATTCACACGCCTCGAGCTGGCAGCCCACACCACTCCGGTCTTTCATTTTACAGCGAGAGGACCAGCGAAGTCTGAACCACGACTGTCCCCATGCAGAAGGGCCCGCTGTCTTCTCAGGGAAAAAAGAAGCAAAACACACTCCCAGAAAGTCAGTGAAGAATTCCCCCAAACACGGAAATTTTAAATTATTAGCTTTCATCTTGCTGTTTTAAGGGTCCTGCTCCTAATAACTCACTCACCCTGTTGTTATGTAAAAGCCAATTAAAATGAATTAAATGCAAATACTCTTTCATTGTAATGTTAATTTTGAGAACCGGATCAATTCAAGGCTGTGGAAATGCCAAAGTTGTTAAGACTTCGGTTTCCATGACGACGGCACTACCTGGAGTGGTCTGTTATTCAGAAATTCCTCCTGGGCTCGGCCCGGGCTCCGCCACCTTTATCTGGTGGGGGTGGAACTCTCTGGAGTCTCGCCCGGATGCCTGAAGAGTCGCTGAGCTCCCTGCCTCAGTTCCCTCGCCTCTGGGAGGGCCACTCGGCCACTGTGAGGGCGACAGAGCCCTTGGCCCTTCTCGGAAACCGCCGCCCCGGGTTCTGGGGGCTGCTGATTGGCCTGCCGGGTGGCAGCCCGTGGTCTCAGCGGACCTCTGATGAAGACGTTCTGTATCATCTTGGCTAATGAGCGCTGAATAACAGCCCAGCTCAGGTTCGTTTTGTTTGGGGCGGGGCGGGGGGTATAGGGGGCTGTTAAGGTTAAACTCTGAGCGCCTTTCACCCTTTAGCTGCGGTCGGTCACCACCTGTTCTCAGGCTTTTTCCTGGGGCCATAACTGTTTTACAGCGGAGGACACTGGATCTCAGACTGCCACCGGCCAAGGTCTCGGGTGCACAGTCGGTCACCGCAGGACTGCTGCGGGCCCCTGAGTGCCGGGCTGGGGCGGCTTTCCCACGCCCTCTTCCCTGCAGGCCCCAGAGACCTGCCACCTGCCACCTCCCGCCCCGCGCCAGCCTGGCACTCAGGGCCAGGCCCGGGTTTCCAGCGCCCGGCGCGGTGCGCTGGTGTTCCTTCTGGGATGTCCCTGTGGAGAAGGGTCCTGCCCCAGGACACGGTTTCAGGAGGTCGAGAGCTGGAACTGCGGGGGTCTGGTTCGTGTCTGCTCTTCCAGCTGCGGGGAGGGCCGGGCCGTCTGCTCCGGTGCCACGTGGCGGCCCCAGTCCTGCCCAGTCGCTAGGTAGTGCCTGTAGGGGGGCTGCCCTCCGGGTGCTTGCTGCGTGAGACCCGCCCTTGGGGGGCAGGGATTGGGCTGTGAGGAGGCAGTGGGGGGGCGGTTTAAAACTCCATGCTGGACGTGGGTGTTGCCCTGACTTTTAACCTGCTGCAGAGCGGCCTGAGTGTGCGCCCAAACCAGAGGCCCAGGAGAATGCAGGGCGCTGAGATCGAAGGCTGGGCGTCCGCCCTGGGCCATCATGTGTCCTCTCGGAGGTGGCAAGGCTCGGTCTTGGGACCGTCACCTGCTTGGTGCTCCCTGAGTGCTATCCTGGACGGAATACACCCAGAGGGTGGCGGATCACACGGGAGGACGGTCACGTTCGGGTGCAAAGGGTATCACCTCAGCTCCATTCTCCAGGGGTGGCTTCCAAAGTAAGGGCAGGGGGCATGTCCCCGCCTCACAGGGCCACCGGCCCAGGGGTCAGGAGTGAGAGCGGGCAGGTCAGCCCCAGCGCAGCGCTGGGCAGGAGGGACGTTGGTTCCCGTGTGTTGTAGGCCGAGAACCTGCCTGTCATCCTCCTCATCCTCAGACTGTGACACAGTGGGGCGGGGGGCCTGTGTTGGTCCTGCGTTGCACACGGTGACTGGCTGCTCTCCAGCGGTGGTGGTTGGGGTCGGGTGGGGTTGGCTGGACCCTGGGGCCGAGAATTAGCAGGCAGGTGCTGGCCGCCTACCTTCTGTGTCCTGTGTAGCGAGGGGAGGCCTCGGCAGGCCAGCTCCCTGGGTGCGGCGGGCGACTCGGAGCTGGGGGCGGGGAGAGGACCAGCTGAGCCTGCTTGAGGGGCTCACAGCCCTCCCCCCAGAGGCTCTGACTCCGACACTCGGCCTCTCTCCCTTTGGGGACAACTGGGGCAGTGTCACTTGACACAGATTTGGTCATTTATAGAGCACTTGCCCCTCCCCCTCCGCCTGCACTGTGAAATTGGCCGGCTCGGGCAGGCAGATGCCCCAGGCTCCCGGCCTGGGCCGTGGGCCACCGTGGCCGCTTGCCCTGTGTCCATCCTTCGTTCCAGCCGGGTTGGACTGCTGCCATCCCGCAGACACGTCGGGGCATTTTCGTCCTCTCAGCTGGCCCTTTGGCGCAGCCCCAGGTGTCAGCCCCTCTGGGAGCCCTTCTCTGCCAGGCCGCTGCAAGAGCTTCTGGCCCTGGCAGCCGGCACGCACGGCGCTGACCCCGACTTTAACCGTGGGCCCCGTCTCTCAGAGGGAGACGGTGCCAGAGCCTCTGGGCCGCAGCGTCTCCCAGGGAGTTGAGCACATCCGGGGTTGCAGCCGGGTGCACCCTCCCTGGGTCCCAGCGCGCCTCCAGCCTGCGGAAGGCGCCTGTCCCCTCTCTGGGAGGTGCAGCCTCGGCGAAGAGTTGGGGAGATACTTTGCATTGTTCCGGATCAGGTTACAGGGTTCCCGAGCGTGCATGTTGTGGGTGCTAGTTCTGTCTGTTACCCCCAAACGCGAGGCTGCCTCTGTGAGTCCCGCGCAGTGACCGGCGGAGGGGTCGGGCCCTGGCGGTCTGCTGGGTGGCCCGGGAGCCCTCCGCGTCCCAGGAACTTCTCAGATCCCTGTTTGCTCACGTGTCAATGGTGCTGGCCCGGTGAGGCTGTCCCGAGGATGATGCAAGCGTCTGTATGTTAAAGTTCTTTATCCATATTAGTTATTTTGTTAATGTTGGGGCTCAGTTGTTGTTTCTGATTCATCTTTATTTTAAGACTGTGCAGGAGCCAGTTTCCCAGAGTCATCTGTGGGTGTGAATACGCTCACCTTTAGCCAGGACTTAATTTTGGCCAAGAGCCTTGTCTTCCTCGGGTAGCGAATGGCGCCGTTCGGAGCCAAACCGGGTTCTCGGGCAGCACTCTCTGCAGATGGCGTGAATGCTAATGACCTACTATATTTATGTCGCAAGCGGGTGATTTATGGTTAATGCCAGACCCGTAACTTTTCATCTCCTGACTCATGTCGCAGAAGCTCCATTCGTAATGGCCTGTTAGATTTAGGAAGTATAAAAAGACTCGAGGGGAGGCCATTTCTGTCCTCGAGCTGTTCATGCAGTTGTGTGCCAGGGAGGGACGGCTGAGTGACTTCTCCGAGGGGCCACAGCTCCGACGTGGCGGTCTGTGTTGGCGCTCGGCGCGCGTGGCTCCAGCCTGGAACAGGCTGCTCGGTGAGATTGGTCCACCGAGGTCCGGGTTACTCCCCCACCTGCACGCTCTCGGCGCCTGACGGGGGAGCCTGAGGAGGGTTGATGGGAAGATTATTGATTAAGTGTAGCTTCCTGGTCCCACCCCCGTCTCCTGTACCAGGGACACGAGGGTGAGTCTCCGAAGGCCTGGGAGCGGCCCAGGGCTTTGTGCACCCAGGAGGCCGAAAGCCACTGCCCCAGAGATGCTTCAGGGACTGCATCTCTGTCGGGGACTGTCCCTCGGCAGGCGGGTTAAGGGCCTCCGACAGGCTCCACGACCTAATCCCTGGATCCGTGACGATGGTACCGCACAGGGAAAGGGCTTTGCCCCGTCAGACTGAGGAGCTGGATGTGGGGAGAGTATCCTCGATTATCTGGGTGGAGCCAGTGCCATGGTGTGAGTTCCGAGGCACTGTGACTTAGAATGGGCCGGAGATGCATTCCTGCTGCTGGCTTTGCAGGTGCAGGAAGGGGCCACAAGCCAAGAGATGGGGGCGGTCGGCAGAAGTTGGAAAAGGCTCGGAGACCGAAGCAGCCCTGCGACACCGGCCCCCAGTGAGAGTGGACTCTTCCTCATCACTTCATGTTTTCCCTGCAGCCTCCCCGCCATTGGACCCACCCCGACGCAGGCCAGATTCCCGGCTGCAGGAACTCGAGTTAACAGTCCCACTCACCGTGTGCATTTGATGCCGGCCCCATCCACTCGGCCCCAGATCTGCTGCGTCCTTTCTACACGAAGTGGCGGACTAGCCCCTGTTGCTGCTGGGGCGGGGGGGGGGGGGGGCGTGGAGCGCGGTGCGTGGAGCTGGGGGCCCAGGGCACATCAATCACGAGGCTGCGGGAGGATGCGGCGGATGCCCTCCCCCACTGCCCCCGTGGTCTTCAACCCTCAAAACACTTCCTGTTATTTAAATCTTGGTCCTTTTGATTTTTCTCTCTTTGAATCAAAGACTTGACTTTGTGCAGTTTCCGAGTGAGAGGTGTTTTCTTTCTCGGAGTGGCCCTGTGTGTGACGAGGGTCTTGTGTGGGTTCCACGGGGGATGGGGGTCGGGGAGACCTGATCGAAGGTCCCAATCTGGACACTTCTGACGAGTGGGAAAGATGGTCCGTCCCGAACTTTCGGGGGGCCACTTCCCATTTACAGAATGCGTTCACAGGAGTATTCTGATTTCGACTTTTAGGGAGAGATGAGGCTGCACTGGCTTTGGAGGGGCTGGGGGCCTTGGGTCCCCCCTCCCCTCCCCACCTCTTGCTGGGTAAGTTACTTAACTACACCATTCTCAGTTTTTTCTCTGACTCGGCAGCTTAAACAGCAGAAATTTCTCTCTCACAGCCCTGGAGGCTGGAGGTTTGAGGCCAGGGTGTCGGCAGGGCTGGGTCCTTCTGAGGCCTCTCCTTGGCTTGCAGGCGGCCACCTCCTGGCTGCGTCCTCACACGGCCGTCCCTCTGGGTGTGCGTGTGCCCTGATTTCTTAGAGAGACACCGGTCAGGTCAGACTGAGTCCACCCACATGACCCCATTTTAACTGAACCACCGCCGTAAAGAGCCTGCCTCCAAATACAGCTACATTCTGAGGTCCTGGGGGTCAGGAGGACGTCAGGCTGAGTCTGGGGGAACACTGTTCAGCCCGTAGCCTATGGCAAGGAGAGTGCTCAGCTAGTGAGCGCGTAAGGGGTTCATTTAAGTGACGATGTATTGAAGAGATCCCTTAGCTTACTCAAGAGATGGCAAGGAGAAGGAATTTTCCTTGAGCACCCCCTGCAGGCCGGGTCTGGGTCCTCCGTGGCTGTCCCCTCTGTGCGGAGTTTCTCAAAGTGCGGACCCTGACCACTCACCCGGGGCTTTCAGAGTCAGAAGGGCTGGGGCCTGGGAATTAGCATTTTAAATAAGGCACTTGAGGTGCGGTCAGAGAGCCACTGCCCAACGCCCGGTCAGCCCCGCCTCGGTGCCGTGTGCCTGCGCACGCCCCTCTCGTCTGCGGTCCTGTGCCCTCGGCCCACTCCTCGTCCGGCTCCCGCAGACTGGGCTGTCCACTTCTCTGGCCAGCTCCATTCCCGTCTCATGCTGCCCCCTTCTCTTCTCCCAGCCGCAGGAGCGACTTCTCTAAGACAGGTGGCCGCGTCACCCTTCTGCTGCTCGCTTCCTGGAGGGGGGGACTTGCCAGGAGTCTGCAGGGGGCAGCTCAGTCTGGCCTGCAGCTGGGGCCTGCCCGGGCTCTAGCCCACCTCTCCCGCCACTCTCCAGGTGGTGCCCCTGGCCCCAGCCTCGGACAGCCAGTCCCTCCAGCCTCCCCAGCTCTGCCCACGCCCTGCCTGCTGCCCGGGACCCAGCGGGCACCGCTCCTGCTGCCTGTCCTCCCCGCCCCGAGTTCTCAGGCACAGGGCTGGGACCCCCCGGCCTCGCCCCGTTTCCAAACCCGGGACACACTCAGGAAATCTCGGGTGGCTGAAAGGACACAGAGGTGAGTTTCCCGGCTGGGGAATGAGCTCCCAGCACCTTTTCCGAGGCTGCGCCACGGCCAGTGGCAAAGTGGAGAGGGACACCCTGCCGCTTCAGGTGCGTTCCCTGGGCCCTTGCGCACCCGGGGAGCCTGCGCCCTTCACCGAGCGCCCGGACCGTCGTGAGCTCCCGTCGTTCGTCCCGCTTCCTGCCTCCTCCTCGGCTCCAGGCTCCGTGTCTCCTCCGGCTGCCCCCTCCTCCTCCCGCTGATGCTTCTGATCTTCCGTGGATCTGGAGATAATCATCTGCCACCGAGATTGCTCGGCCGCATCGTGGTGGCCCCTGGCTGAGCGTGTCCCCGTGCCCTCAGCAGGGCTTGTCGAGGGAGCTCGGTCACCTGCTCTCACGACAGGAGGAACCCTGACACCTGTTGTGCTTCCCGCTCTTGGACTTGTGGCTGCACTGTGACCCGGCGGGCGCTCCTGTGCAGGCTGTTGACCTGGCGGGCGCTCCTGTGCAGGCTGTTGGCCGCTCTGCAGAGGAGCTGCGGGGGACGAGAGAGGCCGGGGGCCGGGAGAGGCTGCGGAGTAACGGAGCAGGGGCGCGTGGCTGCTCTGCCTGCCTGCAGCCCCTGCGTCTGCGTTTTATCGAGGGTCTGGGCAAGGCTTCAGTTTAAAATCCTTAGTCAAAATGTGTGAGAACCCTAACCTAGACCATCTCTAAGGCCCTTCCAGCGCTCACGTTTGGCTAACAGAACCAACCCCTTTAGAACTCTACGCCTATGTACTGGGGGGTCACTGAGGTCAGGTAGACCTGTCCCCGCTGTCCCTAAGAGCTGTCCTGGCCGCCCCGGAAGGACCGTGAGCATGGCTGAGAGGGAAGGCAGCTTGCGGGTCGGCAGGCAGGGCTCCCTGGTGTGACGAGGGGACTGGCATTTTTCCTGGCCTCGAGTGTCCCCAGCAACCCCCACTGGTCACTTTGAAGACTGAGGTGGCGGGCAGGGAGCTTTGACACTTGCTCCAGGCCACGTGGCTAAGCCTTGGGTTCTGGTTGTCCTCTCCCTGTAGCCTGGTGGACATGAGCAGGGGACTGAGCTTTAGGGGTATGACCCCAGTTTCGGGGAGCAAGGTGACGTGTGGAGCCCACTCCTGAGATGGCAGGTGCCGGAGCCTGGGGCTCTGTGGGGTTTGACCGGCCGGCAGGCAGGCAGCGAGGACACCCTGGCGGGGAGCAGGACGAGCTATCGTCCCGTGGTGGACCCGCCCCGAGGTGACTTGCAGCCTGTAACTGGCTTTCTGAAAGCCCCGAGTCTGAAGTCTAAGAAGGCCTGTTGACTGGCCCCAGGGTGCACGGGCCAGGCTGTGGCTCGTGGATTTTCCTTGGTTTTGTGAACAGCCAGAGACCGGCTCCTTACCGCAACCCCCTGTTCTTCCCCCGCTTCTGGGAAGGGCAACAAGGGCCAAGGGAAGTGACCTGCCCACTGTCACAGCGCCAGAGCCCTGGGCACCTCCTGCTCTTCCCCCCGAGTCCGGCCTCCTTTTCGAGGCTGCTCTGCTCTCCTGCGGGGTTACCCTCGCCTTCCGCTCGAGGCTCCGCTCCCGGAGCTCGGACTGCATCGTGTTCTCTGACCTGCGTTTACAAGCGTGTTGAAGCCCCATCTGCCCTGACGTTTCTGTTTTCTCAGTGGCTGCCCCCCTCCCCTCCAGCCCGTCCCACCCCCACCACCCGAGGTTTCTTTTTATTCCCTGCCCTTCTTCCTCAGGCTGCTCCTGCTGGGGTGGGTGGGTGGGTGGGGCCGAGGTGCAGCCGCCCCTGTACCCCTCCCTGGGTGGTGGGCTGTTGAAGCACAGTGATCCTGATACTCGTTCAGTGGTGGGGAGACTTCACTCAGGATGACTCGACAGGTGGGAGAGCACAGCAAGGTCAAGGTCACAGCCAAGGAGCTGAATGAGGGGGTCAGGGGCTCATTTTGCTGTGTATAAGGCACACCCACATTTTTGGCCCAAACTTTCAGGGGGAAAAATCTGTTTTAATTTTTAAATTGAATTACTTATTTATTTATATTTAGATACCTTTTTTTGTATTATAAAGGAATTTTAGCATTTATTTTTGAACAAATGATGGTGCAAGAAATTTTATGTAACAAATAATTACAAAACACCAAAACAGATACAAAATATTTCAGGTACCACCCATATATAGTGCGCATCCTTATTTTCCCTTCCAAAATGTGGGCAAACGTGTGCATTATACACAGTACAATACGGTACTGAGAAGGCCAGCAAGGTCCGGGGTGGTGCTGAACCTGTCTGACCCCGTGGTTGCTGAAGGCAGGTTCAGGACTTCTGCACCAGGGTTGGGGGAGGGGGCAGGGTCCGGTGCTCAGGGGGATCAGACGTGTGAGGGGCGGTTCTTGCTAAACTGACAGGGCTGGGCAGGCTGAAGCCGGGAGCGAGGCCGAGGTCCAGGCCTCACGGACAGCAGGGCTCCGTGGGAGGGCCGAGGGGTCACCGGACATGCGGCCGTGGCGGCCCCTGTATGAGCAGGGTCACGCTGGGGTGGGCATTGTGGACGTGGACAAAGACACTTCCCTTTACAGTTTCTGTGTGCTCCCGTGACAGGAGCGGTGTGTCTCACTTGGGTGGCAGAGAGCAGCCTAGATCATGGTCACGGTCGCATGGCCACAGTTCAGGGTAGACGCTCTTGGTGGGCTCTGGGAGCCGCTGTGGCGCTCGTCGTGCAGCAGGAAGCCTGCCTGCGGGGAGCGGGGCTGGCTGCAGCCTCCCGGGGCGCTCCCCCGGGGCCTGGCCAGGGGCAGGGGTGTCTCCCCCGGTGACCGGAGCCCCGGGTCTTGTCTTTGGAGGAGGCACTGTTTTCCTCCCACCACCCTGCACATTCCCTGGTGTTCAGCCAGTTTGCTTTTGAGCTCGACTTAATTTTTGAAGAAATTCTTTTTTTTATACAAGAATTCTGCATCACTTCGGTAAGATTGGAAAACACAGAAAAGCAAAGAAGAACAAATGCCCCCCAACTCCACCCCCGCCCATATAGCTCTTGCCCTCCTTCTGGGGTACACCCCTGAGGACTCACTTCTGTCTACACAAAGGGGTCCGAGAAAGCCGGACACAGGCGGGTAGACACAGTGCCCCACGGACAGCTTCGGTCTGCAGAGGGACGAACGACTACCCTTCGTGTCCACACTTTCGAGATGCCCTGCGGATGCAGGTCGTGGGAATGTGGCTACTTAGCAACAGTGAGATCACATTTCCGTTTGATTTGGACCGATTGTTCTAGGAAGACCTGTGAGCACGACAGAGCCAGACCACGTCCCACCTGTCTTCCTCTCTGCTCTCTCCCTCCCCACGGAGCCCCTCCCCCCAGGGAGCGACGGAGGCGGGGGGTCCTATCCCTGCACACTCGCGGTATTCTTACCACCCGAGTGCATGGCCCGAAACGGAACATTCATTTTCACGTGTTCGATGTGCTCATCGGTTGTAGTTGTGCTTGTTGCTCATGTTGTTCAGTGGTCAGCCTGTGACGGACGGCCTGTGCCACGTGGTGTGTGAGCTCAACCGTGTGGGTCCCCAGACCAGGGCCGGGGTCCTGTGTTCTCTCCTGTGTGAGCTGCCGTGTGGAGTTCCGGCGTATCAGCGAGCCGCCATTTCCCCGTCTCCTGAGTTACGTGCAGCCGGTGGGTTCCATTTTTCGACCGGACGGGATGCTGCCTGAGCGCCACGGGAGGCAGCCTGGGAGACAGTGCGCGTGATCCCTGCCTGCTGGTGTCTGCGCCCGTGGGGAACCCCCGCCCCTGGGGTGTGGCGTGGATTTACTGACCTAGGAAGCTGCAGACAGATGGGCCATTGCCTTGACAGCAGGTTATGAAAAGGCTGTGGCTTCCATCCTGGGTGCTTTCTCGCCGCCTCTTGGGTCACTTGCCCCGGAGGAAGCCAGCTGCCGCGTGGTCAGGCAGCTCCGCAGGGAGGCCGCCAACCATGCTGTGAGTGATTTGGGGGGCAGATGTCCACACCCTTCCCAGCCGAGCCTTCCGATGAGAGACCACAGCCCTGGACAACTGCCCAGCCGGAACCTTGTGAGGAGCCCTGAGCCAGGGGCACCCGCTAAGCTGCGCCCAGATGCAGCACCCGAAGGACCTGCGAGATGAGGATGTTGGCCGAGTCCACTCGGCTGTGGACAGCCAGCACAAGCACGCCTGGAGCGTGCCTCTGACGTCCTGACGAATCCAGCAGAGGCGTTGCTGTGCTCTGCGGTGGGGCGCTCACGCTCCCGGATCCTATTGGTTTGATCTCCGAGTTTGTTCTCCCTGCTGCAAGGCCAAAGCGGAGTCTCTGCAGCACTTATAGGTCAGACGTTGCCATTTTACCTCATTTATCTGATGAGTATAAAATAGTATCTCGTGATCGTTTCAATTTGTCCTTTCCTGAGTTCTAGCCAGGCTGAACACTTTGTCAGTGTCTATTGTCTTCTGGTTTCCTCCACCGTGAATTGCAAGTTCATTTCCTTTGCCCATGGTGGGGAATGAGGGGGGTAAATTATCTTTTTCTTATTGATTTATAGATTTTTAAAAATATTCCAGAGACTACTCCTTTGTCAGCAATACTATTTTACACTCTGCCTTTAAAGTTAACGGCATATTGAGAATATCTTTCTATGCCAATGAATACATCATTTTATTGTAGACATGCATATATATTTGTATATATTATAATGTATCACATATGTGTACATGGGTGTATACATATATATACATATATAGGTGATTTATTTAGCTGACTGTGTAGGTTGTTTGCAGGTTTGCATTAGGAAGAACGTGGCTTTGTATTAGTCAGCCACGTTATGCTCCAGTAACCAATGACACCACCCCAGACGTTCGTGGTTTGCAACATCCTGGGTTTCTTTCTCACTCAGGTTACCTGACCATTGACTGCTGGCTGTGACCCTGCTCTAGGCCCTTGTCCCTCTGGGATCCAGGCTGATGGCAGCCCTGGTGACGCACCTGGTCTCCTGGCAGAAAGAGAAATGACGGCAGAACAATATGATGGTTCTTTCTGCTTTGGCCCGGAAGCAAAGTGCCCTCTGAGGGGACCTTCTTCAATCCCCTCGAGTGTCATTGGCTCAAGCAAACCTGTGGCCTGGCCTGCCCTCAGCGGGGTGGGACGTGTCTCCAGCACCAGGGACAGTGAATATTTTGAGTCCTACAGTTTCTGAACATTCTCATACCCTCCTCCCCTCCTGATCTGTGTGATTTTGCTTCAGGACAGATTCTGAGAATTGCTGATAGGTTAGGAATCTGCACACTTGTAAGATCTTGCTGTTTAGTGTGAAGTTGTGCGTAATTATTAGTCCTGATGACCATTTCTAAAGGACAAAAGTCCTGTCACAGTGAAACACTCCACTGCACCCCCCCCCCCCCGCCCTCCAGGACTGTAAGAACTTCCCTAGCTTGGTCGTTTTCAGACCGCTTTCATGTTCTATTTTCTTCTGGCCGGCTGCCTGGTGGGGTTTGATGTTGCAGGTGTCCTCGCTGGCGGACAGACAGGGGCCGGAGGCTCAGAGAGGCTGAGACACTTGCCCGGGCTGCACAGCAGCCGGGGGAGGAGAGGCCCTGGCTCCCGGGCTCTTTCTCTGCCATCGGGCCTTTGGAAGCCGTGACTCGGATGTCTCTCATGGCACATGTCCAGTTGTGCCCGGTGCTGGTCCGTCCATGCTCAGGAAGGTCCTGTTTGGCGTTCCTGGGGACAAGCCGGCCACGGCTGCAGCTGCTCAATCTGTATTAAGGTGTCACTGACCATCCTTGGGGGGGGGGGTGTGCTATTTTTAGGAAGAGTTAAGGGAGCCTTGTTAATCCCGTTAGCCAGCAGGACTGAAGAGATGGGATGGTCTCTTGAGGAGTGTGGCCTTTTCTGAGGAGAGGAGCACCCGAGACCGAGGAGACTGGCTTGAGGGACCTTTGTGTAAGCGCTCACGTCTGTGAACCTCACAGTGGGCCAAGTGCAAGGACAGGGCCCCTTCCTCAGTCCCTCGCAGACCTCCCAGCTGCTGGCCTGTCTCGGGGCCAGAGGAGAATTTGAGCCAGGACCAGCCCCTTGCGCTCTTGATTTCCTGGGGGTGAGGCGACGTCCTGTCCTCTTCAGTGAAGGGCTTCATTTCCTCTGCGCCTGCAGTCCACTCGTCCGGGAACGGCTGCGAGGGGCCCGGGGGCTTTCGCAGAAGGACGGTGTGAGCTATAAATGTGCACCCGTACCTGGGTCCTCCCTGCCCGCCGGGGGAGGGCCAGGATCAAAGAGGGGACAGTGACCAGTGCTGAAGATGCGGGGAAATTCGAACTCAGGTGCATTCCTGGTGGGCTTCGTGGTGCTGGGATGAAGTTCAACGCTAGATCGTGTTGACCTGGTAACATCTGCGGGCACGGGACACCGCTCTGCTCTCACACTGACCTTCGAACTCTTCAGGGGTCAAACTCGGGGGTGCGTGCACCTGCGCTGCTTTCTCCCCCATCGGTGCCCTCGCTCCTCCCGGCCCCCAGCAGAAGTGACACATAGGCCTGCAGGTGAAATGTCGCCCCCCCACCAACCAGCTGTGTGGCTTTGGGGAAGTGGCTTAACCTCTCTGAGCCCGGTTTCCTCACTTGCCCGGGAAGGGTGGTAGCGCTTCCTTCGTGGCTCTCTGGACCTCGACCCGTGAGGCACAGCTGTTCTGCCGCAGGGCCTGGGGCTGGAACTGCACCCAGTCTCGGCGAGGGTGATGTTTCGCCAGGATTGGCAGAGACACGTTCTGTTGATGCGTCTTTAACGCTGGGTGACACAGAATGTCACTTACAGTAGTGGAGGAGGGGACGGGGTCTGGGAACGCCTGTGCAGGGGTGGCACCCGTTCGTCCCATGGAGACGCAGGCTCAGAGGGGACTGGACTTGCGGGCCACGCAGCCCGCGAGCAGCAGAGCCGGGCTCCGACCCCAAGCCTGTTCCCCGCGAAGATTCGCTTCACCTGCCTGGGGAGGCTCCTTTGAGACTCGGTCTGACCTCGAAGCACCTTTGGGGCCGAGCGTGTGCAGGGCCCTGCTCTCCAGCCTTCTCCGGGGCTGGAGTCCTTTGCCTCCCTCTGCCCGCTGCCCTGGCCTGTCCATTGGCCTCTGTCTGAGACAGAGCTTTTGTAAAAGTAACCCTTGAACTTCTCTGCGCTCAGTCCGCCCCTGCCCCCCACGCAACACCTGCTACAAATTCTAGGGGCCGCGCTGGACGTGTGTGACAGGTCGCAACTGCGCTTCCTTGGGGGCCCCCTCCGCCGAGCTCCCTGTGCGCCCCTGCGGCGGGCTCCCCGCAGTCTTGCTTTAACCTGGCTGGCCGGGGCAGTTTCTCTTCCAGCCTAGTTTAACTGCCCGAGGGCCCAGACTTACAGTGGGGTTGGTGCCAGAGACTCAGGTCCAGGCTGCTCTCGGGCCTTCTCTGCTGGGACCGTGGGGCGGGGGCTTGTGGGGGCTGCAACTCTCTCCTGGACACATGGAAGGCGCTGGAAGGCTTCAGGACCCTGAGTGGAAGCGGCTGGCCTCTCGCTGCGGGAATTCCAGGGGTGGGGGTGGGGGGCTGGGAGAGGCCTGTAGGGCAGAGGTTGGCCCGGCCCAGCGCTTCCTGAAGGAGGCTGCTGTCCCACAGGCTCCACCGGGGATGTCCCTGGGGAGAGTCAGTATTTTGGAAAGATCCAGAAGCTTAGGGTCCTTCACGTCAAAGTTGCGCCATCTGTTGCATTTAGATGGGGGCGTTTGCGCCATCTCCGATGGAACTTGTATGACTGGCGAGGAGTCAGCGACGCCCCCGGTGCGCGTGGGGGGGGCATGTCCCTGTGCCGTGCGTTCCAGGGTTCATGCTGCCGTGGTCCCTGGAAGGCGCCACTCCCGTGCGTGCGGCCAGATGTGTCGAGGTCCTGGAGGTTGGTGCGCTGCAGTTGCTGGCCCACAGCTGGGCGGGGATGGACCATCCTAAAAGCCAGAGCCCATGGGACAGGCCCCCAGGCAGTTCCAGGGGGGAGCAATTTCCCCAGCCTGGGAGGTGCACTTGCCTGGACTTTCAGGGGCACTAGGCTCTCGGCGTGGGAGGACGTTCGTTACGCATTCCAGGCGTGAGGAACAGCATGTGCGAAGGCCTCTGGGCTGTAAAGAGCCGGCCGCGTTTCAGCCGTGTGCTAAGCTCCTGCCTGTGGCTCTCGTTCCCTCTGCAGCTGAGTTTCGTTTCCCTGTCACCGGGCAAGGGGAGGCACAGCGTGTTCCTGGGCTGGGCCGCCATCCCCCAGAGGCTGGCCAGAATGTTCCAGCCTGGCCTCGGAGGAGGCTCTGGGTCTTTCTGTCCCATGGCCCGAATCCAAGGCTGTGGTGCGTAAGTGGCCCTTTGCGTCTCTCCCCACCCACGTTGCCCGTCCCACTTACGGGCAGGCTGGTGCTCAAGGCTGGCTGTGGCTGAGCCACATAGCAGCAGCGTGGGCTTTCAGACAGATGGCTCCCGGTCAGGGCCCCGCGTGGGACAGGAGAAGGGGGGAGGACCGGGTTCCTGTTCCCTCCTCCCCCCTACCTGTGTGTGGGGGGTGAGGGCGGCGGAGTTTTAGGACGAGGGAAACATTCGCCCCTTTTCATTCCTCTTTGCGCCCGGTTCCCTAGTGTGGCATGCTGCCAGGCTGTTGCTCCCTAAGACGCCCACTCCAGCACGCACGGAGGCCTGTCCTGCCCCTGGAAACACACCACAGCCTTTACTTATCCCTGTGTTCCCTGCCCCTCCTCCGCTAAGAAGGCCTATTCTGGGAGTGCTGGCTTTCTTCTGTGCAAGATGAATTGGCCTGGTGGTAATTCACACTAGTGTGTGAAGGACTGATGGGCTCTTCCCCGGGTGTTTGCATGGTGAGCCAGCCTAGCATTGGCCTGCAGGCTTCCACCTAAGCTATTTCTCCTGCTCTCGGGGTTGTCCTGTCTTCCGCTTCTGACTGTGGAGGTTTTTGAAGCATTTGCAGGGTGAGGAGTAGCTTTGGGGGCTGGGGCCTTTGATGGACAGGTTTGTGAGCTGTGGCTAACTGCCCGGGACTACAGATCTTATGTGGAGCGTGGGCCCTGCCGGCTCGGAGAGGTCTGGCTGGAACCGACTAATCCTAAGTTTGAGGCCAGAAACAAAGCATGTCCTTGCAGAGGGACCGTTAGATTGGCCACCGATGGCACGTCAGGTCTTTCTGCCGTCCTCTTGTTGCGGGGGGTGGGGGTGGGTAGGTGGTAAGAGGCCAGAGGAATGACCGGAGAAGACAGAAGAGGTGTCTCTGCTTTTCCAAGGCTGGCTGGACGACTGGCCCATGGCCGCACTCGTCCGAAGCAGCTCATTCCAGAGTGAGCCTCCGCCAGCCTGGCCCGGGCGTCCAGGAAGCCCCCTGGTTATGGAGAACGGAGAACATCGGTGCGCCAGGTCTCCGAAGTGCAGACCCAGCGGGGAGCAGAGGGCTGCTCAGAGCCTGACGCGTGGTTGCCTTGTAACCTGGTTATGGAGCTGTGGACGCCCGGGCGTGAAGGGTCCCTTATTAAAAAGCTAAACAAAACCCGAAAAGGCAGGCGAGCCATGCAGAAGACCGAGTGCTACAGTGAACTCATCAACCCCGAGGCTTTGATCTTGCAGGACCAGGAAGACACGGTCTTTGATGTTGGCTCTCTGCACCGCGGTCCCTGGCTGAGTCTGTGAAGGGAGCGCCGTGCCTCTGAGCCAGGGATTAATTATATAACAGAGCCCGGGTTCCTGGGCAGGCGGCCCGCCGGGAAGGGGCCTGGGAGGCTGCTGCCCAGGGCCCCCGCCGCTCCCCCAGTGCCTGGGGATTAGCCTGAGGCCTGCTCATCTGGGAAGCGGGAGTGAGCGCACATCTGTTGAGCGGACGCCTCGCATGGCGTTTCTTAAATTGTGCAGTTGCTGTCTTTACGGAACTCCCGAATAGCTTCTTGGATATCACTCGGCAGGTCCGTGAAATGGAGCCCTGTGCAAAGAAATTAAGAAAAGCTATCGGGGCATCTGCGGCCGCTATTGGGCCATCTGGTGGCTCAGAAATATTTTATAACCAAATGAGTAAGACAGGCTTCTCGCGTGCTGTGCATACGAGGCTCCCCCGCCTTCTCCTCCTCTCTCTCTCTCTCTCTCTGGGAAACATCGGAGAAGCCTCTTCGCAGGAGTGAAGATACTGTGCTCTGGGCTTGGGGCACACCTAGCTGGTGACCTTGGGCAACTCCATCATCTTCGTCCTTGGTTTGTTCCTTTGTGACCTGGAGGCCCACTCCAGTGCTCAGCGCTGCTCTGTGAATCCAATGAGGTTCGTATGTGTGTCTCTGTCGACTTGCCTTAGACTTTAAAACACCGTGTACTTGAACTTCTTCTGCTACGTGCATGTTCGCCGTAGAACATTTAGAAAGCAGAAGGAGACTGGCACACAGATTACTGATCCGCAGTACTCCCTGCCCCCGGGGGCAGCCACCGAGAATGTTCAGCTGCCTTTCGGAAGCCTGAGCACGCAGATGGCTTGTGTGCCCCACCACGAGGGAGGGATGTGGGCAGAAACGGGGTGTGAGCCTGCGCCGCGTCTCAGTGTGCGCTCTGAGCAGGGGAGCGTGTGTGCATGTGCGTGCAAAGTCCTGAGACCTCCCAAGGCTGGAGCAGGGGCCGCAGCTCCCTGGACGGGGCGCCCGCTCAGTTCCCTTTGTGCCTTTCTCCCAGAGGAAGGGCCAGTGCAGGGGCCGTGGGGGGACGCAGCTGGCCTCCCCAGGGGTCTCTCTCTCTCTCTCTGAGCAGTGCCCAGACCAGGGGGCCGGCACGGCGGCCAGGCCAGGAAGCTCTGGGACAGGGCAGAGGAGCCCCCTCATCCTGAGGCTGCCAGGAGGGGCGGGGGACGCGTGGAGTTGTCACCAGCCCTGCAGCCCGCACACCTGGCTCAGGACCCACCTCTGGCGTCTGGGAGGAACCGCTCCCTCGTCCCCGAAGCTGGCTCTGTCCCCGGCCCCCACCGCACTGCCCTCCTTGTGGTTTTTTTCCCCCGTTTTGAATCAGGAGCCAGTTCTGTTTTCTAGAGACAGTTGAGCAGAGCAAACCTCCAGATACCTCGGGGGTGTTTGCGTCCTAAGTCCGAGCCGGTGGGTGTGAATGACCAGGATAGAGTGCGCCCCGCTCTCGTCCCTGGGCAGGTCGCTGAGAGCCGGGGACCCACCCGACAGGGTGCGTGTGTGTATCGACGGGGCGCCGGCAGGGGTTCGGCGTCCTTGCCATCGAGCGGAACCACGGGTGCTGCGTTCTCCTCCCCTTTCGCTTCCCTGTCTCTTGTGTTCCCCGGCTCCCCACCCCCAGGTGGACAGAGGCTGGCCTTCCCCTCCCCCGCCTCTCCCGAGGACCATGCTGATGACCGCCCACATTCCATTTTAAACCTTTGCCCCTCTCCCTCTCCACACCCCTCCGCCCGCCCCGCTCTCCCGCCCAGACTGGTTTCTAAGGGATTTTTATCTGCTTCTGGGGCCTTGCGAAGTGTTTTCAGCCTCAGAGGCACAGAGTGTTCGTAGATAAGGCCGAGTATTGCGTTACTGGAGTTCACTTCAGAAGCCTCCAGAACCCGGGCCCCGGGTGCTGGCTGGGGTGGAAGCCGTTATTTACGGACGCGAAGGCCAGCCTCAGGGAGGGGCCTGTGTCCAGCCACCAGGGCTCGGGGTCCCTGCGGTGGCCCCTGCTATATAGAAGGACTGGCTCATGTGGTCACTGGGGTGGTCTTCTCGCTCCCCGAGCTCCTCCTCTGTGCCAGGCTCAGCCGGGTTGGGACCACGTGGGGCGGGGAGAGGACATCCAAGGAAATCTCCCTCCAGAGCTGGTGATGGCTGGGTCACTATGATCTCATGTTAGGGGCAGACTGTGCTCACCCACCCTTGTGTGGGACAGAGGCAGGGGGTGGGGGTGGGGTTGGAAAACAGGTTTCAAAGGGCCCCGCCTACCACCCCTCACTGGAAGCGCCTCTGGCCACCCTGGGGTTCCAGGATCACACTGGGGGCGGGGTGTCGGTCCCAAATAGGCTTCCCTTCCTGCAAGCCCAGCTCCTGCACTCTGGGACCTCCCGGGGTCCCGGTTCCCCTACAGGTTTGAGCACACTTCGATTGCTGCCTCTTTCCGAAGTGGTGCCGAGGCGTTTGCTCCCGTCTGGGTGTTCACTTGGGGATTCCCGAGGCCTCCCTCCTGCGCCCAGCCCACGCGTGGCTGCATCTGCTTGCCGTCCACTCCTCGTCCCTGGCTTCCGCGTCCTCCCTGGGTCCGACAGGACCCTGGCTTAGCGAACTGTATCTCAGACACAAATGTAATGATGGGAATGTGCTGGCGGCGGGGGCGACCGGAGGACTGAGCCTCAGCCTCTGCCTGTCAGAAGCCCCGTCTCCAAGGGGAGGCCCCGCCACTCAGTGCTTGGTCATCTTTTGTTCTCTGCATTATTACCGCCTGCTGGGAACCCCAGCGGGGAGGGGACGCAGAAGCCAGGCCAGCGATGGAGGGACTTGGGTGCAGAGGGACGGACCTCGTAACCCTCTTAGTTTGCACCTGTCCGCAGCAACTGTGTGTCTATTTCAAAATACCCCGAGTGCTGGCCTTCTCCCAGGATTCCCGCTCTGTGCGGCGCGATGTCGAGCGCCCGTCCGGTCCAGCGGCCTGGCCTGATTTCCAGAAGCGAGCCTGCCTTCCAGGGCTGCGCCACGGAGCTCGGGGAGGGCCACTTGTAGCCTCACCCAAGCTGAGGAGTGTGTGTCGGGGTTTCTGGGCTCTCGGGGAAAGCAGCCGTCCGCTGGAGTCGGGACGTCCGGTGCGGCAGCCGGCTTGGGTGCATGTCCGTCCCCGTCCGTGTCTCCTCCTCGTCCACCTCGGGGGCACGGGGGCACTTGGCCCCACCGGCCAGCTCGGGGCAGCCTTTCTGAGCTTCTTCCCGTTGTTCTCGGGGAGAAATGGAATCTGAATCTTAACGAGGGGACTTTATCACACATCTTCGCGGCTGTTAAAACGGTACCTCTGCAGTAGAACATCTTGACATACCAAATGGTAAAAGGAGACAGGAAAAATGGCATCATGTCATGCCTGCCAGGTGACTGCCACTGTACGTGTGTCTAGAAAAGGCCCCCGTCCGGCACCCTCGGCCCTGGCAGAGAGGGGCGCCACTGAGCAAGGGTATTGAAGAGAGGATCGGGGGCCGGGGGCGGGGGCGGGGAGGGGGCGCAGACATCTGTACTTGAAGAACTCTAAAATTGAAAATGAAGTTGGAAAAAAGAGAAACAACGAGGGGGTCATAAAACAATACAGACGTGCCCCGAGCATTTTATTTTTATATAGAACATTTCATGTGAACGTAAAACGTGCATCCGTTCCCCCGTCTCCTGACGAAGGGCGCGGCCTTTCTCGGAGCGCGGGTCCGCCGGGCGGTGTCCACGCCGCCGTCCTTCCTGCGTCGCCCTTCAGCGCGTTTTCTGCGCGTCTCGGTTTCCGTTTCTATCAGGTGAGCGGGCACCGGGTGCCGGTGTTCGCACACCCCTAATGTCGTGCAGTGATTTCGTCCGTGCCCGGCTTGCCAGGGGTCGTCCCCAGGCGTTTAACTCTTGCTTCATGAAAACAGTTCCTTTCTAGCCCCGGTCCCGGTGGTTTACGTCCTATGTAACTGAGTGATGTAATTACGCCAGTACAACGTTGTACGTCGGTTCGATGAAAAGCTCACCCACGTCTGGGTGAGCTCAGAGAGCCGCTCTCCCCGACAGCCTGGCAGGCCTTGAGGGCGCCCAGCACGTCCTGTGTGGTCCAGGGGCAGCGCAGGACAGGCCGTCGAGGAAGCTGCATTTGTGTGTGTGTTTGTGGGGGGGTGTTTTCTGTCTGCGCTCCTTTTTATAAACAGAACATTTGTGTGCTTCCCTCTCTAAACTACTTGGAGAGGTCTCATCATGTCATCAATTCCAGGCCAAAGCTTTGAACTTAAACATACAACAGCTGACGCCATGCTCAACAGTGACAGACTGAAAGCTTTCTCTCTAACATCAGGAACGAGACAAGGGTGTCCACCATTGCCACTTCTGTTCGGCATTGCCCTGGAGGTGCTAGCCCCAGCGATCGGGCAAGAAAAAGAAATAAAAGACATCTAGATTGGCACGTAAGAAGTAAACTCTTAGCAGATGAGGTGATTCTGTGGCTAAAGAAGCCACTGGAAAAACCAAGGGAGCTTATAAATGAGTTCAGCAGGGCTGTAGAATGTAAGACCAATGTAGAAAAACTTAGTTGCATTTTTAAACACTTGCAATGAACAGCGTGAAAGATAAACTCAGACAATAATTCCATTTGTAAGAGCACCACAAAGAATAGAATGCTTAGGAATAAATTTAACAAAAGAAGCGCAAGACTTACACTCTGAAGACGAAATATTTTGAAAGAAATCAAGACCTAAGTGACATAAAGGCGTCCCCCGTGTCCATGGATCAGAAAGCTACACATTGTCAAGATGGCATCACTCCCAGATCAGTCTGCAGATCCGACTCCGCCCCCTGTGAAAGTCCCAGCTGGGTCCTTTGCAGAAATTGACAAGCTTATTTGAAAAGAAATAGGAAACTCAAGGGACCCAGAAGAACCAAAACAGTGTTGAAAAAGAACTGAGGAGGAGGAGGGTTCACAGTTCCTAATTGCAAAACTTATTACAAAGCAACAGTGATCGAGACAGCGTGGTGCTGGCACAAGGACAGACGTACGGACGGCTGGAGAGAAGAACTGGACGTCCAGAAGCGAACCCTCGCATCCACAGTCCGCCGATTTTAAAGGTATCGAGTAATTCAGCAGGGAAAGGGTAGTCTCCACAACAGACGGTGCTGGTACAACCGGACAGCCACATGCAAAAGAATGAATTTGGACCCCTGCCTCGTAGCCTTTATAAATATTAACTCAAAATGGGTCAAAGACCTAAATGTAAGGGCCAAAACTGTAAAATTCGTAGAAGAAAAATAGTCATAAATCTTCTTGACCTCAAATTAAGGCAGCTGTTTCTTAACTATAATACCAAGAGCCTAGCTGACCAAAATAAAAAATAGCTAAATTGGACTTCATCAATATTAGAAACCTTTTATGTCCCAAAGGACGCTGTTAAGAAAGTGAGAAGACAGCCCACCAAGTGGAACAAAATATTTGCAAGTCATATATATTGTAGACTACATAAAGAACTCTGACAACTCAGTGACAAAAGACAAACTGATTAAAAATGGGCAAAGGCCTTGGACAGTCACTTCTCCAAAGAAGATACACGAGCGGCCAAATAAGCACATGAAATGATGCTGACCATCATTCGTCATCCGTGAAATGCAGAGCCAAGCCACCGTCAAATACCGCTTTCGCCTGAGATTTTGAGGGTCAAAAGAAGTCAGGTAAATACAAGTGTTGGCAAGGATGTGGACACTTGGATTCCCTCACGTACGGTTGGTGGGAAGGGAGAGGGCGCGGCTGCCTTGGGAAACAGCCTGGTGGTTTCCCACGCGGTTAAACGGAGAGTTCCCATCCGATACACCCAACAGAAACGGAGCCTTATGGACCCGTGAAACCGTGCCTGAATGTGGAAATAACCCACATGAAAAAGCAGCATATCCACGCAATATTCGGCAGGAAAAAGGAACGAAGCACTGGCACATGCTGCAACGTGGGCGCCGCTTAAAAACAGCATGCTGGATTTCAGGGGGAAAGGGGAAGGGTTTACAGGAACAAGTATAAAGGACGCGTGGACAAAAACTATGGGGGGTGGAAATGGGAGGGAGGTGGGGAGGGCTGGGGGGGTGGGCTGGGGTGGGAGTAAAAGACAGAAAACTGTACAAGAACAATTGAAATAAAAAATAAAAACAAACAAACAAACAAAAAAACCCAGCATGCTGGCTGAACAAGGTGAGTTCCGCAAGAGCACCGGTTGTGTTGTTCGAGTTTCTGCGAAATGCCCGGAATGGCAAGTCTGCAGAGACAGAAGGGGACTCTGGTTGCCTGGGGCCAGGGCGGGGGGCTTGGGGGGAGGTGGGGAGTGACTGCTGGTAGGTTTGGGGCGTCTCTTGGGGGAGACGAAAACGTTCTCGGGTTGGTGGCGGTGGTGGCCGAGCAGCCCTCCGCAGCTGTCGAGTCCTATACCGTGGGGCTGCGAGCCGCGTGGCACGTGAGTTCTGTCTCCGTAAAGCTGCTATTTTAAACTCCTTCCGAGGATGTAGAACACACCTGCATCCCCATGCACGTATCGCTAAAACCTTTCCATTTCGGTCTCGGATCTCCTTCTCCATCTTAACGGGCTGATTTCCCAGTGGACTCGTGTAATTGACTTCATCCTCCGTCAGCGGTGCCATTGGCATAGGGCATGCGTGCTGGGCCAAGACTCAGACCTGTCCCTTCCTCCGTAGCTCCCTGGGGACATCTGGGAGAGGTCTCATCGCCCAGGGGTCAGGAGAGCCCTCGGCACCCACCTCTGGCCTCCCCAAGGATGTGGGGATGGAGCCTGGGGCCTGTGCCGTCCGGACCGCCCGGCCTTCCGCACTCTCCGTAGCAGAATGGAAAGAACCTTCCAGGCTTTCTGACCAGCGAGGAATCTCTTTCAAGGCGCAGACCATTCTTGACATTTAAAAAGAAAAGCATGCCGGCCCTGGCTGGTGTGGCTTGGTTGGTTGGAGTGTCGTCTGGTACACCAAAAGGTCACGGGTTCGAGTCCCAGTCAGGGCACGCCCCGGGGTTGTGGGTTCGATCTCCAGTTGGCGCCACATCAATGTTTCTCTCTCTGTCTCTCTTCCTCTCTTTCTCAAATCAATAAACATCCTCAGGTGAGTTACAAACAAGCATTCTGACCCGGTTACGCACTTGCTGCTTCTTGGTTTGAACTGGTCTCTGAGAAGGAGGACTCTTTCTGAAAATGGCGTTTGTTCTGCAGAGAAGGGTGGTTGGCTGAGTGCAGAGGTAGCCCCCTGCCCTGGGCCGTGGCCGTCAGTGACGGTGCGGTTCTCTCTGACTTGCTGCCGGTTTGCTGGGAGACCTTAGAAAGGTCACTTTGCCTTTCTGCACCTTATGTCCTCATCTGCCAGATGGGGCCTATTTCTGCCCTGCTGGTCTCCAAGGTCTGTTTGAGGACCAACAAAGCCCTGGGTAGTGTAGGACTGCAGGGACAGGTGGGTCCCATGGCGAGGAGGTCCCTGGCACATGCTTACCTTCTGCACGGCCTTGCAAGGCTGTGGTCACCTCAGCTGGCAGGGGTCCCGGGGGTGTCACACCTCTGCTTCATGCGGGACATTGGGGCAGCCTGAGGCAATGTCATTTGCTAGGACCCAAGGAGGAGGCAGTGGCTCCCAGATGTCAGGATTCTGTGAACTGATTAAAATTAAAAAAAAAAAATCCGGACAAATATAGGGTTGCACACTTTACACTTTACCCAGTAAGGTGGTAAGACGTATTCTCATCTACTATTAGTATTCTTCTATAATAGAAGGGACCTTTCCATAGTAAAAGTGATAAGGAAAAGTGTACTCTCAGAAGCAAAGACAGTCCTCTGAACCCCGCCCCCATTGTCATTATTCTTCTCTTTGTTGCGTCTGGTCCCCGAGTAGGTGTGTGTGGGGGGGTGCCCTCAGGCCCGGACGCTGGTTCCGGGTGCTGTGGCTTGTGGGGTCGGAGGAGCCGTGGTAGAGATGGTCAGCTCTCCAGGTAGGTACACCTTCTGGGGAGGTTTGTCTTTTTAAATTTTTTATTATAGAAAGTTTCAAACATACACAAATGCAGCAGGAATAGGAAAGTGAATGGTGAGAGTTTAAAACAATGGGAGGATGGGTGTCTGGGATGCTCCAAATGGGGCCCAAAGGCAGAGACGTGGGTTCATCACCACCCGCTAGACATTTGGTGGATGGTGAAGTCGCTCTGGTAACTGCCTGCAGCGTCACCTGATGAGACCACCATCTAGAACCAGGGGCCCATGGGCTCCACCCGGCCCCTTGCTCGTTTTGCAAATAAAGTTTTATCGGAATAGCCACATTTCGTTCATCCTGTATGCCATTGTTTTTGGTGGCTCTTGCGTGGCAGGCAGAGTGGAGGAGTGGGGACAGAGACCGTGTGGCCCACAGAGCCCAGAATATTTCCTCTCTGGCCCTTTATAGAAGCCTGCCAACTCCTAGTCTAGACATGACTGCTGGAACCCAGGTGGAAAAGGGACTCTGTGAAAGTTTTTATTTTGAGTGCCCCCGCCACACATTGCTCGGGTCCTTTGTACTGTAGTTTTGTGACATGATCTCTCCTCTGCTCTGGGCTTGCATTCCTCCCATGACGAGGCGCTCACTCCCCCAACATCAGCCTGTCCCAACATTGCACAACCCCGTTGCTCAGTCGTTCCTTGGCTGGCTTCCCCTGACTCGCAAACCTCCCTGCTCACAAATCTTCCTGTCCAGCCCTGCCGCCGTGGGCTCGCCCACTCCCTCCGCATTCCACGAGTGTTTTCTGAGTGCCCCTACCTGCCAGGCAGTTAAAGACCTCTGGGGAGCCTCCCAGCACCCTTGTTCTCCCCTTAACTGTAAGTGGCCACTTCACCCCTCACTTGCACAGAACCTCTGATCTCTTCTCAGAAATTCCAGGCTGGAACTGGGGCCGACCGCACCCGGTTAAGGCGGGGCCCGGGCTGCCTTCCCGGTTCACCTGCCAAGTTGCTTTGGAGGCTCCGTGTCCTCCTGGGACTGAGGGGTCAGCTGAGGCTCCGAGAGCTCATTGCGCAGCCGGGGGCCCCGGCGTTGGGACGCGAAGCCAGGTCTCTCGGCTGCGTGTCTCACGTGCTTTCTGTTGGCTGCTACCCACCGTCAAGGCAGGGACGGGGCTTCTACCCACTCGGAGCACCTGTGGGCTTCTTTCTGGATTCGGCACAGGCTCCACACACGGAGACTGTGGACGGGGGCTTACCGTGTCCACAGGCACCCCAGGGTTTTTACGAGCGTCTGGTCCTAGGTATGCAGCCCCTGAGAACTAGGGGTGCCATCTTTCTTCGCAAACTGCGGTCGCCTCCTTATAGGACCTCCAACCGAGGGGCCCACTGAGCCTCCTCCACGTACGAGGTGCTGTGGGAGGTGCAGGTGGACAGAGATAAGGACGACAGTGTCCTTGTGCCCGGGAACTCACAGACCCAGTGGGCTGGGAGCGAAGCCAGCACAGGCCCCCACCCTCTCCAGGGCCTTCCTGGGGTGGGCGGGGCCCCTCTTGGGTGGGTGGCAGTGGCCGAGAGAGAATGTTTGAATCTTTGAATCGGGCTTTGAAGGGTGCATAGGCGTTTGCCGGGATAGCCACACAGGTAACTGCTGCTGACAGGTGGGTGAGGAGCAGTAGTGGGCGTCCACCGCGACGGCTTTTTCTGGAGACTGGCCGTGACTTTGTTAGTGGGTGCGGTGCGGCCCGGGAGCGGCTGGGCAGCTCGGCCCCTCTCACTTCATTTGTCGCCGCTCACCACCCTGGGCTCACGGGGACGGAGAGGCTAGCGTTGCGAAGACTTCAGCAGGTTGAAGTACTCCGCGCAGACGTACCGGTTTTTCTGCATTGCGAACGATGGCGGTGGAAGGTTTCCTTGGCTCCGTGGGGGGGGCCCGCAGAGCACGCTCTGTGGGTCTCCCACTGGGAGACGGAGCCCCTGCGGGGGCCTCGGGGGCCGTCTCCCAGGGTGCGTTCCCTTCCCGGGGACCTCAGTCATGAGTCAGTGACTGACCTCAGGAACTGCAGGAGCGGGATGGCATTGATCTGTGGGCTTTCTGGCAAGAGAACCAGCCTGAAGGCCGTCGTTGGAAGTCAGGTCCGCTGCCCTGCTCGCCAAGAGTGGGGGAGAGAGGTGCGGAGAGAGACTGGTGGGGGGGAGACGGGCACGGAGAGAGACCCACACTCAGGAGGCCTCGGAGAGGAGGGGGAGGGAAGGGGAGGGGGGGAGACACAGACAGGCAAAGAGACCAGGTGGGGACAGAGACCCCGGGAGAGGGAGACAGTGAGGGGGGCGGGGGAGAGCAGGAGGCCAGCGAGGAGGCCAGCGCCTTGGAGTCGCCGCGTGCCTGGCCCTTTCTCTCCTTGGGACATCAGTTTGGCATGGGGCCCTTGGGCTGGTGGGAGTCAGCTTTTACTCCGCGTGGTGGAGTCCCCCTCCCCCCACCGTGACTAAGCATTTATCCTGCACCAAACCCTGTGAAAGGCGCTGTGGGCACATACAGTGTGCACTTGGCCATCGGCGTGGGCCCCTCCCCCCTCCGCCAGCTGGTGGCCGGTGCAGACCAAGAACTGCTGACCCCTGACCTGCTCACTCTGCCAGGCCCTTCTATTGTCTTGTTTGTTTGTTTGTTTGTTCACTTGCTCTTCTGATTCTAGCAGCGACCCTGTGAGACAGGTTTTATTTTCTCTCCTCCACACATAGGTTGATGCCCCGCCAGGTCCGGGAACTTGCCTCAGGACACACAGCTCAGAAGCCTGTGATGGGAGACTCCTTCTCCTCTGGGGGATTTGCAGGGTGGCCTTGAACGGAGGTCTCCAAGGGCAGGCTGAGGGACAGCTTGAGGCAGGAGGGGTGCGCCGGGACAGTGGGGACAGGGAGGGCTGCCGCACACTGTCCTCCTGGTGCAGCAGCCACTCAGAGAGGCTGAGTGGCCGGTCCGAGTTGTGAAGGTCGGCTGGGGCCCCCGGTCTGTCTGGCTCTAGAGCAAGTCTGTGCCCGGGAGCCCCGCCACCCTGGGGCCAGGCCAGCACCCCAGTGTTGGTGGCATGAAGCCAGGGGCGGGTGCCCCTCCCCTGGGGTCTCAGCCCGCCGGCCCCCTCTGGGTCTGGCCCCTGCCCTGCGCTCCTGTGGGCTTCCACACACAGCCCTCCGGCCCAACCGCGCTCAGGGGCCGCCCTGGTACTGCCCTCGCCCCGCAGGCCGGGGCCATGTGTCCTCATCTGTGAAGCTGTCGGGAGCAGCGATGCTCTCGATGGACGGTGCCTCCTGCCCCTCTGAGCCCGGGTGCTGCCCGTCGGGGACTGCGCCTGGAGGGCGGCCCAGTGGGATGGAGCAGGCGTGCGGGGCACGCAGGGGGCCAGGCGGCTGGGGGAGGGGACAGGACAGAGCGCCTGGCGGGGACAGCCACCACAGGGCGGCACTCACAGCCCAGGGCCGCGTTGTACTGTCTTAGGTTTTGCTGCTTCTCCTCCCTGCGCTTTCCTTAAGGTTTTGCAGCGTTCCCACCCCTTCCCTTCAGCACGTTGTGAGCGGTGTGCTGTGAGACCCTCTGTGGTGCAGACGCTGACCCCAGCGGGGGCGGGGGCGGGGGCGGGGGCGGCAGGTGCATGGGGCTCCGCGTGGGCAGATTCGGCCTCCCCCGGATGCCCTCCGTCGGGGCCTGCACTGGAGAGAGAGCGGAAAGGCTGCCTGCATCTTTATTAGCTCGCTCTCCTCGGCGCTGGCACGGAACCAGGGCGCTCTTGTAAACATCACGACCTGCCCTCCCCGTGCGCTGTTTGCAGAAGGGTGTCGTTTGCTTTTGCTTTTCCCCACCTGCCGTGCAGAGCAGAAAACCAGAAAGTCGTGTCATTCTCCCGCACACAGTCCCGTCCCGCCGTGAGGCAGCAGCAGGCTCTGCGGGCAGATGGGTGCCGCCTGCTCGGTAGGAGGGGCCGTGCCGCTCCTGGTCCACCCGCCCGGGACTCCCGCCCCTCAGAAGAGCTAGCTGTGCCCTTGACCGTGGACCTGCCCGTCATCTTCCTCAAACCCTCTTCCTCTCCTGGTTCAAACACAGGACACAGCTCCGTGGCCTGCTGTGTGCGGCCCGGGTGAAGGGGCCTTTCTCCTAGGCCACAGGGACTCGCTGGGAGGACGAAGTGTGGCTTTAGTTTCTGGTTCCTTGATTGTGGTGACTCGGGTCCCCTTTATAAACGGAGGACAGATGGCGTGTCGGGTTGCCAGCATAGTGGGGGTCAGGCCCAGTTTTTTAATAGAAAGTATGAGGAGAAGTGCAGGAACAAGTCAGCGGGAACCGTTAGAAGAGCCTTCTCCTGCGGTCTTCAGAAACCCTGGGTGCCTGGGAGGGTGCCTACGCGGTGGCGGAGCTGCAGGCTGGCCATCCCGGCAGCCTCAGGGTGGAGTCAGAGCTCCGGGGCAATCTGGGTGTCCCCGTGCTGGCTGCAGGAGTCCCCAGGGCTGCCTTGCACCTGGGTTCCCCACACCTGCCTTCTCCTTCCTAGTCCCTGCAGGCAGGGTTACTGCAGGCAGCGGCCAAGCTGGAAGAGGCACCTGTGTTCCCAGACGTCCGGCTCCTGCCTGCCCTCGTGGCCTCCGTGGCAGCAGTGAGGCCGGACAGTTGACACAAGGGCCTTCCTCCTGCCGTCTGTGCCCGGGGGAACCCCTGAGCCACGCTGGTGGGGTGCATCTCTGTGGCCCCCTCCCCCAGGGGGCCCCCCAGCTGGAGCCCTGGGCTGCAGACGGAAGGAAGCCACATCCCCAAACCATGAACACGCCCTGGCCTGCCGGGCCCACCCTCCAAACCCCACAAGCCCAGCCCTCGCTTCCCTTCCTCCCGGGACCCCGAGGCAGTCGCCCGCTGCCTTGCGGGCCGCGGTCAGGCCAGCTCCTCCCCCACGAGTGAGGTGCCTGTCCCCCGGTGCAGTCTCCGAGCGCGTGACCACAGCGCCAGACCCCGGCGGTGGGGGGCGATTTGATTTCCGTGTTTGTGGCTGTGTTGATACACATAGGGTACCCCTTCTCAGAGAAGCCGGGTGACTCCGCCATCTTCCCGCAGCTTGGGGGACCCTGAACTTGCTTTTTGCCCCCTTCCTCGTCACCCCGTGTGACCTGGGGACCGAGCAGCGCTGTCATTCTCTCTTCATCTGTTCAGTCATTTCATTCTTGGTCCGATGCTCACCGATCGGGGTTGGGGAGGCATGGCTGGAGGGGGGCCCGACACCCCAACCCCACGGGGTGAGGGGATAGGGAAGGGGGTGTCCGAGGTGCTAGGCGAGAACAGGGTTCCGGGCACATGAAGCCTCGAACGAGACGCTGAGACGCTGGTCCCCGGGACGCCCGGGGACGGGGAGTGGGGGCTGGGAGGTGGCCCGACCGCCTGTGCACGAGAGACGCCCCGCACAGAGCCCCCGAGTGGTCAGCCGTGAGAGGCTGGAACATGGAAAGCAAAACCAGGCGTAACACGGACTCTTATCAAACTTTCCTTTGGAAAACATGCCCTGCGCCAGAGACCCAGCCGTCCTCCTAACACAAGGGCCCCGTCCTGTGTATGTTCCAGAAGGTTCCTTGAGATCCTCTCCTCTTCCCTCCTCCCTTCCTGCCCTTCTTCATGCCCTTGAGCTGCCTTACGTGCACTTCCCGTCCAGGAGGCCTCCCCGCGTGCCCTCGTGTGCGGGGTACAGGGCCGCGAGGGGACCCGGGGCCGGACGTGGACCCTCCGTCGCATCGGCCGGGGACTCTGTTCCCGCGACACTCAGGGCGCTGGGACGGCCCCCGAGTGCCCCGTGCGCGGCCACCCCAGGGCACTGTTGCTTCTCTGAAACTTGAAGGTCACCCTGACTGCCTGCCTTCCAGCGACTGGAAGGGGGTGCTCCCAGCTGAGGGTGGTGGCCGGCCCCAGCTGTTGGTGTTGTGAAGCCGGCCCTGTTTGGGGACCTGGGACGATGGACTGTCCCCACTCGCCTTGGACTGATCTCCGCAGCCCTGCCCACCCTGCTGAACGTTACTCGTGAAGCGCCTTCCGAGATGTGACGGCTGCTCCCTCCCACTGGCAGCTAGCGCCTCTCTCCAGGTGGCTGTTACCTTTTGGCGGTGACGTTGGCCTTTCTCCAGCTCTCGCCGAACGCTTTCATTAGCTCACTGGAGCCGCACAATAACCCTGTGAACTGGGCTTATCGCCTCTCCTTCGTGAGGAGGAAACTGAGGCTCAGAGAGGTTACCTGCTGTGCTCAAGGTCACACAGCCCGCATGTGGTAGGGAGATCAGGGCCTCGGGGCTGGTGCAGCTCGACTCTCCTGCCATTGACTTCGGGTCGCGTGACCAGCAAGTCTCCGTGGAGCGCTTGCTGTGTGCTGTTGTGGAGGGGGAGCAGGCTCGGCAGTCAGTGCTCCAGCCCTGGCCGGGGGGGGGGGGGGGCGGGGGGGGGGAGCTGCAGGCCTGGAGACCCCAGGCAGGGGAGGAGCCTTGGCAGGTGTACGGGCAGGCGCTTCAGCCCGTCAGGTGGGGACAGCGCCTGCGGAAGTGTGACAACTGGCAGCGCTCGAGTGCGTCTGGGTCCTGCCCCCACAGTGGTCAGGCCGGGGTTCTCGGGGGCGCGGGTTGCTTCTGTGGAGAGACCTCTGGGGGCGTGCGGGACCCGGCCTCCGGTGGGGGAGAGAACAGGGCACGCGTCTGCTCACCCCTCCGTTTCCTCATTTAGACGAGCCTTCGTTCCTTCAGGAAAGAAAGGGGAGCCGCGGGGACGGAAGGAGGCCGAGGCCTTCACAATGTTCTCCTGTAACGCGCTGCCCGTTGGCAGCCCGAGCGGGGGCCGGGCCGTCCCAGACGCTTATCTGGGCGGGCAGGACCGGATCCCCTTTCTGCCGCCGCTCTCCCGGCACCCCTGCGCTGCCTCCTGTGGCCTTTGCCCTGCCTGCCCTGGGACTGTGTGAGCACACAAAGGTGTGTGCACGCGCGTGTGTGGGTGCACACGTGTGTGCACATGGATGGCCATGTGTGGGCACATGCATGTCGTGTGTGTGCCTCTGCCCTCAGGAGGAGATTCGCTAGACTGGAGGCCCCTGAGGGCAGGCTGGGTCCCCCTCGCCTCTGTCCCCAGCGCTCAGCGCAGGCCTTTTAACCACGTGGTCAGGGGCGCTTTGGTGACAGCCTGTGGCCTCCCCGGGAGCCTCTGCCCGGACGCAGGGGGCACTGTTCTCCGTGCGTCCTCAGCGCTTTTCCAGCAGCACCCTCCCGAGGCCTTGTCAATATTTGCTCGGGTCCGGTCCGTGCAGCCACTCCCCGCCTCCCCCGACCGCCCTCCTCGGGCCCTGCCCAGCCGCGGTGCCCTCTGGAGCCGGCCGGCAGCACAGCGCCGGGCACGGGGTTCAAGGTCGGCGGGCGTGTTCGGGTCTGAATGATGATGTGTTTACTGAGCGTTTCCACCGCCTGCACCCGCGGCTCCAAATGACATTTCAGGAATCGAATTACAGCGTTTCGGTGCTCGCACAATTCAGGAATAGATAATTCGATTATATCTGTTGGAAGCCAGCGCCGCTCTGGCTTTGTGTTCTTAGCCGGCATCTGTCCCGAGCGGGGAGACGGCAGAGCAAGGCCTACTGACTGGCTTCTCCCCAGAGCCCGTCCGCTGAGCGCGCGGCTCTTCCCTGGACGCAGAAGCCCAGGGACTGGAGAGCGCCTCCTGCAGGGCCTGGACTGGCACTGCCCGCCGCCCGCCTGACCCCCAGGGCAGGCCCTGCCCTGCACACCTGGGCAGCGCACTTACCTGGAGGCTGTCGTCGCTGCAGGGCGATGGCTGCCTCCGAGGGTCCTTCCCTCCAGCTCCTCAGCGCCAGGAAGGGGGAGCCGACGCACTCCGCTCCAGAAAGTCCCATTCCCCCTTGGCCTGGTCTCCGGGCCCCATCTTGCCTGCCCATCAGGGGCTGGTTGTCTCCTCGGGGTTCCCGATTCTTCCTGACCTCAGCAGCCCTGGTGGCCGGCCGCTCTTTCGTCGGCCCCTTGGCGAATCTTCTCTGGGTTTCCTCAGCCCTGCAGGGCACCGCCTTCCTGCCTTCCAGGTCCGTAGCAGTTGCATGGTGGAGGCAGGACGCTGGGGCCAGGTGGCTGTCGAGCTGCCCTGTGCATCCTTTGGTGCTGCGTGGGGCTGGCCCGGGGCGTGACCGTGGAGCTGTCTGCCGCAGCAGAGCGGTGGGGGCTGCGCTTCCCCTCCCAGCACAGCGAGGCAGGGTGCAGGTTTAAGCCTGGGTGTGCCCCCTACCCTCACTGCTTCCAGAAAGAAGTGAGCTCTGGGGGCCTGCCGGGGAGCGAATCTATGCGGAAAGACAGCCCTGAGCCCCTGCCGGCCCCCTGCCCCAGCGAGGCCCTTCCCTTCTCACCCGCCTGCTGGCTCTCCAAGGGAGGAAGTCAGCTGGACTCCTGTGCTGGGGTGATCTCACAGGTGGGCTGAAGCAGCTGCACGGGGTCCAGCCTGCAGCTGGGCCCCCGCCTTTGTCTCCTACCCGGTGCGGGGCGCCCGGCTCTCTGCGTGTGACCCCGAGTCTGCCTAAGCAAGGAGGATGGGGCCAACGTAAGAGTCAGGCCGCGTGTGGCTCAAACATGCTTTTGTGTGCGGTCGTTCAACGAGCAGTTACAGAGACGAGCGCCGAGCGCCGAGCGCCTCCCGGTTGCCTCATCGTTCCCTCTGTTTGACAAGCTCAGGAAGCGCCTGCGTGGTGCCAGGAGCAAGTTCAAGAGCTGGGGGCCCCACCCCAGGCCCACAGGCAGGAGGAGAGGTGCTCCTTGGGGCTCTGGCAGTGCTGGGATGGCCGCTGGTGTAGCGGGAGCCCTGGGCGCGGATCCTGAGGCCTTCTCGGAGGAGGCGGCGGTGGAGCCAGCCGGCTTTGTTGGGCACGGTCACTGCTTCCCTAGTCATCAAACGGTAGCTCGTGTGTTGCATGCACCGGGAAGAGCAGAACGTGGGCTGAAGGAAGCCTGGACTCAACCGGACGGAGGTGGTCGCACTGTAAGACGTTCAGCTTGGGATTTTGAAAAAGGAAAAGGCTTGGGCCTTGTTAGGCCGCCTCCAGGGTGTCCCTGAAGCCTTTTCACACCTTCAAATGTGCTTCTTAATGTGGGGGAGGAAACAACTTTCTCCTGCTATATACAGCCTTATCTCCACGCACGCGCAGGTGCTCACCGGTCCACTTCCCTTCGGGGAGCCACTGGGCTGGGCCCCGGGGTGCTGGGCACCCAGGGCTGTGTTCTGCCTTCTGCCCAAGGGAGCCCCGACACTGCCGTTGGTGGGGCCCCAGCGGGACGGCTCAGCAACCCGGGGCCACCTTCTGCGTTCGCTCCTGGACTTCTCCCCCCCGCAGCAGCGGCCCCTCTCCCGTCACAGAGGCGCCTCTGGCTCTGTTTCCTCGCTCCCAGCCATCCTCCAGTGGGGGGGGGGGGTGTGCCCACAGCGCATCCACGGAACCGGGGAGGGCGGCGGGGCACTGGGCCAGGTCCTGCCTGGCCCGCTTTGTGACCCTGCCGCATCTGTGGGCCTCGCGTGCTGGGCCAGACTGCCGCTCTGAAGAGCAGTGATTTCCACGCGGGCCCGAGAGGCTCCCAGCATCAGGGGAGGTGCCGGCCCTCAGCCGGTTGCCCTGTGACACCCAGACCCTGAGATCAGGCCCCGGACGAGGAGGGGACACGAGCACTGGCCTGTGGCAAGCCACAGGAGCCTGCCAGGGGGTGTGACCCAGGGCCACCCAAAAAGGTGCAGCGGGACCCCCTCTGATGTTGACCGGTCCCAGGGTGTGCCCTTCATCGGTGGTGCCCCGTTCCTGCGGGTCTCAAGGGCTCTCAGCAGCAGCCCTGCAGCGGGAGGACTGGGGTTCCGGTTCCCGACTCGCCGCCGGCCCCTGGCTGGCCTCCACCCCACGGGCCTCAGCATCCTCATCGGTAAAGGGGGGGCCCATCGGGGACTGTCACCAAATTGGGCTTGACATGGTGCGGGGCTGTCCCCTTTGCCTGCCTGCGAGACGTGGTTGTGAGCCGACCGGCAGGCAGAGCAGGGCCGCGGGGCCCTGGAGCGGCCGAGCGGTGAAGGGATGGCGCGGCGGGTCAGATGTGTGTGTGTGTGTGTGGCGGGGGGCGGGGAGGGCCCTGCTGTCTGCAGTCTGGGGGTGGGGTGGCCCGTCCGGCCTGCCGCAGGGCCGGGAGGGCAAGCCAGTCTGCCTGTCCGTCGGTCCCTGGAGCCCTGGAGCGGGTGACCAGGCAGGGCTGACGCCCATGTCCACCCCGTCTGACCCGGTTTGTGACTCTCCTCCGCAAAGGGCTCCCTTAGCCCCCCGTCCCCCTCAGTCACTTGGGGGCTCTTTGTGTCCTCTGAGTGTGCGGAGTTTCGCCTGGGCTTCGAAGCCCCAGGTAGCTGACCGGGTTGGGGGCAGGTGACAGGGTGGCCTCCGGGGTGCCGGCCCCCCACTGGACTCGGCGCTGGCCCAGTTTTGGTGGGGAGGGGTCCGAGGGGAGCAGGGGCTATAGCGAGACCACGCCGTCCTACCTCGGCGGTAGACACCAGCCTTTGTCTCAGGCCAGGCTCCCCCTCGGCCTCTTCCCTGACCTCATGCTGCCCGGGGTGTCCCCATGGCCGGACCTTAGGTGTCACCCCTGAGGTGTGCGGGGGCCCCTCTTCCCACGCCTATCCCTCAGTGCCCTCCCGAGGGAATGGATCAGCGCTTCGGGGACCCCCAGAACGGGGGGGGGTTGCCATTGTCCCCCAAGCTGTCCTTACTCTCCAGGGAAGAGGGTGTTGACAGGTGTGACTTCAGGCAGCTCAGAGGGACAGCCACATGCCAGGCCTGTGAGGACAGCAGGCCCGAGCACTGAGGATGGTGCCCTGGGAAGAAGCGCCGGTGGGCCGGCCCGGTAGGCGGGCGGGTAGGCGCCCCCGACCATGGGAACGAGAGCCCAGCAGACCGAGGCCCGGGCGGAGGGGCTCATCTGGGAAGGGGCAGCCCCAGGCGGGCCCCCCACAGCGTCTCCAGTCACCCCGCCGCTCCGCATGAATAAGACATGAGGCGGCAGAGGCCTTCAAGTATCATTCTCATCTGACTTGATAATAGAAAAATTAAAATTTAAAGTGATCTGAAGTGACAAGTGACAGAAATGTTCCTAGAAACCGGAGATTGGGTGCTGGAGCAGAGCTCAGCGTGGATGCTGTCAGAGACCAAACCCCCTGGAGCTGGTGGTTTTGCCCCAAGTTCAGACCGCTGAGCCAAGGACAAAGTGTTCCTTTATTCCAGCAGCGCTGGGGGTCCCCGAGTGTCCCCCCTGTGTCCCGGCTCAAGGCCGAGTCCCACAGCTCAGCCACCCTGGAGCGGGCTCCTTCCCCTGCTGGGGACCAGAGCTGGACACCCGAGCTCCTGAAGCCCCCCTTCTCACTCAAGTCCCCCCACCAGCTTTGGGGCCCAGACGTGCTTCCCACCTGGCCCCCAGCCTTCTGGAACCAGGAGGGCTTCCCGGCCGGCCGGCCAGACGTGTCCAGGACGAGCTGGCAGCCCGGCCCAGCCAGCAGCATCGCCCTGCGGGTTTGGGTTTGCGGTGACCTGGCTCCACAGGGGGCCCAGCCCCAGCACGTGGGCCCCCTCCCCGTTTTGTCCCCGAGGAGCTTATCTGGGTTGACCGGTTGTAACGCCTGGTCTGCCCACCCCCACCCCGCCTCACCTGGGCTCCTGTCGAGCTGACTTTCTAGTGCATTTGAGCCTCTAGGGAAATCCAGTCTCCTGACCGGGGTTCCAGGAGCGTGGGCCGCCTGGCTGGGCTGGCTCCCCTGCCCCGTCCCTGCAGCTCCACGCCTCCTCCCTCCCTGCAGGGTGGCCTGGATCTTGCCCTGAGCTGCTGGGCCACGTCCTCCGGGTCAGTGGGGCAGAACGCCAGAGCCCAGGGGAGGGTGGGCTGTTAAAACACTTACTTTAATTAGAAGAGTTATGTAACATTCTATCAGCAAGTGGCAAGGTACAGGGCAAAAAAAAAATCGCTGACCGTGGAGCCCCAACCCGCTCTTCGGCCCGTGGGCTCCCTCCGGTCTGTGTCATCAACGCCATGCTGGCACCTGCCCCCCACCCCCCCATGTCCCGGCGGTCCTGGCAGGCTTCAAGGACTGCAGTGAGGGGCTCTTTCTCCATGACTGTGCGGCGCACGGGACGCAGTCCTGCCTCGGGTGGCTGACCATGGGGCATGGGGGAGCGCTGTGGTTTGGGTGCCTGCTGCCTGCTGGCCATGCTGGGTCCTGGGGACAGGTGTGGCTTTGAACCACCCAGCCCCCTGGCAGTGAGCCAGGAGACAGGCACGGGTGTTCGATTCAAAGCAAAGCATGCAACAGGGTCCCGTTGGGGCAGGCGGCTGGGTAGAAAGGGAGACAGTGCTTCTGCTGTGTGGGTCTGGGGAGGGCCGGGGGGCTGAGCTGGGTGTGCGTGTGGGAGGATCTGGGCAGAGGGGGGGGCAGCAGACTTGTCCCCCCCAGGGCTCGGAGTTGGTGTCCTCCCCGGAGGGACCAGGGCCTACAATTACCTTGTTTATCTGCGTGTGATCAGTTGATGGCCCATCTCCTGCTCTGGTGGAGGACGTCCCTGGGGTCCCGGGGACTTCGCTGGCCTTATTCTCCACACAGAATAGATGCCCTGAAAGTGTTGGACAGAAGGATGGAGGTACCGGGAGGAAGAGGCGGGTCTGCGTGTAGCGGTAGAATTCTGTGGGCTGGCCGCCGCAGGGTGGGAGGTCCGAGTCTGCAGGGAAGTCTGGGCTCTCTGACTTTGGGAAGAAAAATTAGAAAATCATCTAGTAACAAAGAGGTGGGGGGAGGGAGGGGAGAATTGTTACCTATCATCCCAGCACAAGGTGACTTTGGGTGCACGCCTTACCCCAGGCTGCCCCTGCCCAGGGGTTGCTCCGAGAGACGTGATTACTTGGCAGCTCTTGTTCTTTGTGGCTTTCACCAGACCGGGCCCGAGTGACAAGGAGCCTCTTCTCCCAGGAGCTGCCGCTGCGTGTCCCGGGGCTGCGGGTGCTGGGGGCTTTTCTCAGGCCCAGAGTTGTATGTCGGCCATCTGGGGGAAGAAGGAAAAAAGAAAGCAAAGTGGGCGGAGGGACGGCGAATCGCCACCGCTCCTGTTTCCTGTCGATTAGAAACTCGCGGCAAAGCTGTCAGACCCGACTCGGAAGTAAGAACACCGATTCCAACAGCTGTAGCATTATTCACAGCTGTTGCACGAGCTGTATCCCTCTTCTTCCGAGTGAGTGTGACTTCCAAAGTCAGAAGTGACCTGGATTTAAGCTTCCGAGCTTCCTTTTAATCTTTTTAGTTCATTTTTTAGAGGGGAAGGGAGGGAGAGAAACATTGGTGTGCAGGAGAAAAGATTGGTTGCCTCTCGTATGCGCCCTGATCAGGATCTGAACCCGCAACCCAGGCACATGCCCTGACCAGGAATCGAACCAGCAACCTTTTGCTCTGTGGGACGACGCCCCACCCACTGAGCCATACCAGTCAGGGCTCCCCCAGACCTTCCTTTTAGCAGCTGTGTGACCTTGGGCCAGTTAGTGGACTTCCGGACTGTGCTTTGCTCACATGTAGGGTGGGGACAGGACCTCCCTCAGGGTGGGGACAGAGCCTCCCTCCGAGAGTCCCCCGAGTCTCTCCGACAGAGCCTTAGGCACCCAGCAGGTGTGGGCTCCCTTTCTACCCTTCTTTTGTATCTGGAAAAAAACGATCACTTGATAAAACAGTCAGGAGAGGGGTTGGAGAGAAGATAGCCATTCACATGAGCCATGACCACTCACTAACATAATATTCAAAGATCCCATTCTTGTGCCGAAAACGTGAGGTGAGTATGCCGTTGTCAAGCTGAACTGTGTACATAAATGAGTGGCTTTTATGGTATGTAGGTTACACCTTAAAGAACTTCACAATAAAAGACCCCGATCTTCATGCTGACAAAGCACATGGAAATACCCCAGGTCTAGCATTAAGGAGAAATGTGTCTGACCCAGATGAAGAAGAAAACGGCATTAAAGTATTTTGCCATCGCTAAGTTTTTCTTATTTATAAACGTTATACGGGCGCCTGCTCTGTGCCCAACACATTTTAGACTCCGACCGACCGACCTACCGTAGGCCTGAAAAATACAAAATAACAAATTTGCCTTCAGGAGCGCACGTGTGGTTTTGGGGGACCGTAGTGAACACAGTGAAAAAGCAACTGATAGCGAGTGGTGGGGGCAGGAGCCAGGGGAAGGGCCTGGGCAGGATGCTGGGGAGTTGGGGGTGCTAGAGAGGGCGCCTCCCAATTCTAGGTAAGTTCGTGGTGGCAGACCTCACTAAGAAGGTGATATTTGAGCAAGGTGCGGGACTGCCACTGGGGAGCATGGCCCCGACAGACCAGGTGGGAGGGGGCCGGGCGGGCTCCGGGGGAGGAAGGAAGAGCGATTTTGGAAAGCCTGCGGGTCCGAGGGAGGAAATAAACCCTTCCAGCCCCACCGCGAGCTGTCTTTCCTGTCCCGCTCCCCTGAATGCCACGGAATCTAGGTTCCCCGCGGTGAGAGTATATTTTTTACAGGCTGCGAGATGACTGTTTTACATAATAACTCACTGAATACGTTTCTCCGTTTTATTAAAGCCATCCTTTGCGGCCCGATTTTGCAGGCTTTGGCAGTGCTTCACTCCTGGGCCTGCGCTGTAATTTATTTAGCCGCTGCCCTGCTGTGCAGCGCTTGGTCCTTCTAGAAGGCCCTGTGGCGAGGCGCGGGGGAGCAGGGCCCGCCCGGTCCAGGCCGCGGCGGGATGAGGCTGCTCTCTGAGCCGCACCTGCGCTGGGGGAGCACGTCCTCCAGCATGTTTTCCGTCTGGTTACACGCCCGTTGTCCCGCAGGCGAATCGTGCAGACGAGAAGAAGGCGAGTATAGCCCCCGGTTCTGTGATTCAGAGAAGTCACAGCCGACGCCTGGACCGCTGCTCCCCTCGGGTCGTTGCGTGCGGAGAGGCAGAGAGACGCGGAGACCTGCTGTCATTGGCGGTGCGTCCATTTCACGTCCCGCTTGTCTGTTATCATGTCATCGTCCCGTTTTCCTGTGTCACTGAAACGGTGTTTGTAAACTCCATTTTTAATGGCTAGTCACAGAAGGTTTTGGACTTGGACAGGATTCAGTCCAGCCTTCTCTGTCCCTGGAGGGTGACCCCTGGGCCCTCAGCACCCGCCGGGGGACGTGGGGGCAGAGCCGGGGCTTGGGACCAGACGCCACCCTAGTATCCTCCCCACCTGACCAGTCCGTCTGCCTCTATCTACGGGGCCCGTGGTCCAGCCTCTACTGCGCAGGCCCGTCCACCTGAGCCAATGAGATGGGTCATTCCAGACACCGCACTTGAAGGTGTGGTTGCTTCCTCAAAACCCTGCCTCCCTCTTTCTGTGTGATTCTCCTAAGGTCGTGAAGGTGAGCCAGGTGTTACTTGGGGGATTTACCTTGAAGGGGGCCACAGGCGGGGGGCATCAGAGCAGGCCGCCTTTCTGGGTGGGTAGGGTTGCGGGAAGAGAGCCAGGCACCCAGCCCTTGGAGTCTGGCCATGCACGGGTGCCGGCCACGTGCGGCTGGGACCCCTGGTGACTGGAGCTGAGCAGTGGTAGTTGGATGGTCTGAAGGACAGGCGGACGACCGGACCCCGAAGGCCTTGAGTGCTGGTGATGGTTGCCCCGGGCGTCTCGTGCACGGCAGGTGCTGCATCCTTGGCCCTGACCCCGATGGCATTCTCATCTGCTGCTTTATGGGCGGTGGCGTGTGTCTCTGACTGAGTATAAAAAAGCTGGGCAGATAGTAAGTTCCAGGAGCTCTGGGAGGTTGAAAGGATGAGCTGAAATAAGATGAAAGAGGTTGCAGGCAAGCTTTGCACTTGGGTGTAAGGACTCATTCATTTATGAGTGTGTAGGCTTGAGGAAAAAAAATAATCGGATGCTTGCACGGATCCGCCACCAAGCTGGAACCAGGGGCGGCCCGGCTGCGGGTCCTTGGGGCAAAGCGTCCAGGAGCTGGGGCTGCCCTCCTAAGGCAAGGGCAGGTGGCCTCCTGGGCTGCGTCCACCGGGAGGTGCGTTCAGGACTTGTAATCGCCCCAGAAAGCCCTGCACAGCCCTTACTTACTGTACAAGCGCCCAAAGTGCTGAGCTGCCTAGAGCTGGTGGCGCAGCTTTGGGGCGGTTTTTCCCTCGGCCGCGGCGGACGTGCCGTGGAAAAAATCCAGCTCTCATTCAGGAAGTGCCCGAGGTCTGGTCTGGAGACAGCAGGCACCTACCCTCCGGGGCTGGCGAGAGGCGTGTGGGCAGGTCTGCGGAAAAGCCCTGGGTGGTGGAGCATCGGAGAGTGTTGACGCCGTGGGCAGGGCTCGGGTGAGGGTTTGCAGTTTGCGTCTTTAGTGTGATCAGCCCCCGGGCTTTTCCCAGCCGGGCCGGCCCTGCGGGTACCTGGGCAAAGCCCTTCCTGCTCTGATGCACGCTGGCCCCTCTCCCGTCAGAGCTGGAGGTGCTGACTGCCGTGTCCCCCTCCCCTCTGTGGCGTCACTGGAGTGCCTGCCCTTGCCCGGGTGGGGAGCTTCCCTGCACCCCGCCTCTCCGCATTTCTTCCCTCTCTGCTTGGGTAACTCTTACTCACCCTTCAGGCCTCTTAGTTAGCTGTCACCTCCTCCAGGAAGCCTTTCCAGGTCCTTAGGTAGGATTGTACGCAGCTCGGTGCTCCCTGCCCAGCCTTCTGCACCCCCCCCCCCGCGTGGCCACTTTGCCCCCTCAGCCCCTAGGGCACCCACGTGAACGCCCTGGAAGCCAGAGTCGTTGGTGTCCGAGGGGCACCCGAGACACCTCGCCCAGGTCTGGCACCTGCTGAGAGTTCAGTTAAGCGTGTTTTGAACAAGAGAAAAGAATGTATAAATGACACTTCAATTTTAGCTCAAAGACCTGCCCACCACCCCAATGAACGGGGTCAAATGTGGGGCATCCTTGTTCCCCTGGGTCCCCTTCCATCAGCGTTCCCCTTGCACTGGCCTGTGTCACCAGTGGAGAGGTGACGCAGGGGAAGTGTTCGTGTCAGGGTCTCTCCCCTTCAGCGTGGCTGACGTTTTGGGCTTCATGACTCTTTGTTGTGTGGGAAGGTGTCCAGTGCCCTGAAGGGTGGTCTGCAGCATCCTTGGGTTCTGCCCGTTGGAAGCCAGGTGACGACCCCAGTGGTAATATGTCCCGGGGCGGGGGGCCAAACCACCCCAGTTGAGAACCACGGACTACATGGGTGTGCACACGCTGCCTTTTCGCTGGCAGTCTGGACGGGCAAGCTTGCTCCGTGGCCAGAATCCCCTTCCTGCTGCTTGTCCACATCTTTAAAATAAACGTCCCATCAAAGGCAGACAGCCGAGCGGCTGTCCACCTCCGCGCTGTAAGGGGACAGCGCGAGAGGGGCGAGGGGGGCACCAGGCTGGAAGGTCATTGCTTTCTTGAGTCGGGTCAGAAAGGAGCGGGCCAGGGCTGGAAGTCTGCGAGTGTTCTTGTAGCAGACTCCTCATGGGAGGACAGGGACAGGGGGACAGAGCCCTCCTCCTCATGTCACATGGGACAACTCTGCAAGGACAGAGCGTGATTTACCTGGAGTCACGTGCTCACCGCTCCCCCCCCCGCCCAGTGACCCTGCGGCTGTGTGCCCCGTGGTGAGCTGGGCTCCGGTTGAGACCCCCTCCCCTCTGCTATCCCTCCCCTTTTGGGGCCACAGACGCCAACCCAAATCCCAGCCAAGTGCCCTGCTGGAAAAGTAAGGAGCCGGGAGCTTGGGGGTGTCCTGAGGAAGGGCGGCGAGCCGGGATCGGAAGGGACAGAGGGTCCAGGCACAGGAAGTAGCCCGTTGGTTGGCCAGAGCCTAGCACTCCGAAAACCTCACCGACCTGTCCTCCCCGTCACGAAATGAGCTGAGCCACCTGGAACCGGGAGAAATGGAGACGAGACCAGGGGCTGTGCAGACTCAGCCGTGAGTGGCCTCTGCCGAGTGCCAGTGCGGCAGAGTTGCTTTGCAAATGTTCCTTCTGTTACAGAGCACAGGTCCAGGGGCGGGGGGTGCAATTATTGGCCCACCCAGGGACACCAAAAACTGTTACAGAATGAACACAGGGGCCAAGGTTCCTCATGTCCGCCACCTTATAGGAAAGACGTATCTTAATGCCAGAGATTTGTGAAAAGGAAAGGAAATGTTTATTTAAAGCTATACAGACTTATAGCAGTGACCTAACATCTTCACTAAGATACCAAAGTCCTTTTGGACCCCCACAGACGCCCACAGTGCTTCCTTCTGCCCCTGCCCCTAATTCGGGGTACCGTAACTCAGGAAAAGAAACAAACGTCCGGGATCCAGACTCCTGACACCGTCAGCTGTGTCGCCGTCCAGGCAGGGTCTCTGATTAGTCCAAAGGCATGTGGCACCTTCTCATGGCCTACTGGCAAAAGTCCTTTCCCCTTCTTCCAGGCAAAGTCTCTCCTGCTTCCCAGGCCACACAGCCAAAAGAAGCACCCCAAAGCTGCATGGTCCTCTTCTACCAAAGCCGAGGGGGTCTGCACTCTGGCAAAACCACATGGCTCCACCTTCAATGGCTGCCATGTCTGGGTTTAAATCCCTGCGCCAGTCTTCCTCTGCAGCCCCATTTCTGACCCCTCCTACAATCGGCTACACCGGCCAGCACTCCCGTATCCTTCCAGCTGTACTGGGCTGCCATAGTGAGTCTGGGCAGGTGTGGTCCCATGGCGTGGAGTCAGTCATCTCCAAGCTCTCACGCAGGCGCGGTAACCAGGGGGAGTTGCCTCCCAGTTCCATCTCGGGTGGAAGTCACTCCCTTCTCCCTGGCTCAGAGCGTGGCCACAGCTATTCAGCATATCTATGCAACCAGTTCAAGGTTATAGACGTGTTAAATGACCATGCCAGAGGTTAGTGCAAAGCTGTTGCTATGCAAATCAGCTCTCAATGTCCCTGCTCCATGTGTCCCTCCCCCCAACTCACAGCTATAGGGGGAAGGGGTGAGGACATCTTTTATGTCTTTCTAATATTTCCTGGACATCCTGAGATCTGGCCCCATTCCAAATCCTTTTGGGGGGGCTCTCCTCTTGGCTGCACCCTGTTATACTTCTTGTTGTCGAAAACCCGCTGGAGCATCTGGAGCCCCAGAGCCTGAGACCCTGACGGGGGCTGCCGCCTGGAGCAGCCGCCCAACTAGACTTGACCTGGGGGTGCTCCGGGACCTGAGCTCTTCCTCCTGGCGGCCTCTGCTCCGGCCCTTGTCAGACAGGCAGTGTCCTGGGCGGCACTCCGCAGACCTCGGGGCCTGGGGATCTGCATTCTCTGACTCCAGGCTTGTATCCCTGACCTGGAAGTTGACTCGGACTCTGGAAGGAGCACTGGGGTCGGGGGGGGGGGGCGGGCTGTGGGTGAAAGGCAGCTCTGGGAACTGACCCCTTTCGGGTGCATGCACTCTGCTCCAGAGCCCCGCCTCCCGCTGCTGGGGGCCGGCAGTGATTTTCCGTTGGCCGCTGCGCTGATTTCACTCACAGTACAAGATGGAAAGTGGCGTGGGCAGATCACAGCGAGAGCTGTCTGCGTGCCGGGGAGGCAGGATCTGGGTCTGCGTGGCTGGCGGTGCCACGTGTTGGACGCACCGAGCCTCTGGGTATTTGTGGAGCAGCGGCTGGTGCGGGAACCCAGAGGCTGCTCGTTTGTGGGGAATGAATAATTTACTCGTGTTTTCAGATGACTTATCCGATCATCACAGACAGGCAGCTGGATAAGCCGTCGGCTGCTGAGTGTGCGGCTCCGGCAGGAGAGCCTGCCTTTATGCCCCAGGCCCCGCGCGCCTGCTTCTGGGTGGCCGATTGTCGGGCGGCATTCCAGCAGAGTCCGGATGTCGTGCTGCTCTCCGGTTTTCCCTGTTCCTCCACAACAGTTGTGCTTAAAATAAAATGTGAGCGCCTCAGCCTGGGTGGGGCAGGGTGGGCCGGCCCGGGGTGAGCGCCTCCCTGTCTGTCTGTCTGTCTGTGTTTCTGCTTTGATGTTGAACCTGCGAGCCTTCAAGGGCGCACGTTACAAGCACACAGCTTGTTGAGTTTCCACAGAATGAGCAAACCGGTGTAACCAGCACCCAGAAGCCCCCCTCCCACGACCCTTTCTGGTCATTACCCCCCAGCACAGGGAGCCATTGCCTCGCTCTGTCACCGCCCCCCGGAGGTGCCTGGTTGCATTCTCCTTGTAAGTGGGACCACGCAGCATGCAGCCTTTTGTGTCTGGCGGCGGCGCCGCTCAGCGACACTTCTGGAGAGCCGCCGTCTGTGTCACGGAGACCGTTCCGGGTGCTCTGAGTTCCGTGGGGGGAGCATGCTACAGCCTTATCTGTCCATCTGTGGCAGATGGACATTGGGACTGTTCCCGGCGGGGACTGTCAGCCCACCCTGACATCTAGCACACGCCTGAGGGAACCCCACCGGGCCACACCCCTGGACCTGAGGCGGCCAGATCCTCACCGGCAGCTGGGGGGTGAGCACCGAGGCCCGGACGCCCCGGGTGGCAGCGCTGGGAAACCCTGCCGTTCGCCTCCGCACACCTGTGACCCTGCTGTTGGCCCTTCTGGCCCCCGGGATAGAGAAGGTCAAGAGCAGCGGTTTAGATTCCTTTCCTAAGACCACTTTATTGAGATACAAGGTCCATACCGCACAACTCACTCGACGTAAGGAAGTGCTCTTCAGTGTACTCGCACAGGTGTGCACCCGCCACTGCAGTCACCCTGAGATGACTTCCGCCGTCCCCGCAGGGAGCCCTGCCCTGGGGCTGTCGCTTCCCGGTCCCCCAGCCCTAGGAAACCGCATGTGTACGTTTTCTCTCTGGAGTAGTTTCCTGTTTTGGACGTTTTATGTAATGGAATCGCACAGTAGCTGTCCTTCGGGACTTGGCCTCTTCACTTAGCATTTTCAAGGCTCCCCCGTGGTGGAGCATGGGCCAGTTCCTCACTTCTGTGTGTGGCTGAGTCATACTCCACGGGACGAGCAGACCACGTTTTGCTTGTCCCTTCCGCCTGCTGATGGACATTCGGTTTGTCCCCACCCTTTGGTTATCATGAACAACCGTGCTATGAACATTGCGTTCGAGGGTTTGCGCGAGCATGCGTTTTCATTCCTCTCAGGTGTGCATACCTAGGAGTGGATTTCTGGGCTATATGGTGACTGTGTCTGATCGTTCACAGAACTGCCGGGCTGTGTTCCCAAGTGGCCGCACCACGCACATTCCCAGCAGCAGCGAGCGAGGGCTTGGATCTCCCCCATCCTCACCGGCACTTGTGGTTCTGGAAATCTTAGCAGGTGTAAAGAGGCATCTCATTGTGGTTTTGATCTGCATCTCTCTAATAGCTAATGGTGTTGAGCATCTTTATCTGTGTTTATGGGCCCCTCGTATGTCTTCTTTGGAGACATTTCTGTTTAAGTCATTTGATCATTTTTTAATTGGGTTATTATTTGTCTTACTATTATTTTAAAGATTTTATTTGTTTTTTTTTTTAGAGAGAGGGGAAGGGAGGGCGAGAGGAAGAGAAACAGCAAAGTGTGGTTGCCTCTCACACGCCCCCCACCTGTCCGTCCCCTGGCCCGCAACCCAGGCATGTGCCCCAGCTGGGAATCAGCCGGCGACCCCCTTGGTTCGCAGGCCGGTGCTCAATCCACTGAGCCACACCAGCCCGGGCACAAGCTTTAAGTTTCCACGGGTCCAATTTATCTGTCTTTTCTTTGGTTGTTTGGACTTTCGGTGTCTTACCTAAGAGTCCGTTGCCAAATCCAAGATCATGAAGATTTACCCTTATGTTTTCTTCTAAGAGCTTTATAGTTTTAGTTCGCACGTCTAGGTCAGCAATCCACTTTGAGTTAATTTTTGCCTGTGGTGTGAGGGGAGGGCCCATGTCGTTCCTTTGCATGTGGCCCCGGGTGTCCCAGCGCCATTTGTCGGGCAGATGGTCTTTCCACCTGGCTGGACTCGACACACTTGTTGAAAGTCAGTTGACCGTAGATGTGCGGGTTTACTGCTGACTCGCAAACCTGTTCGGTGGGTCCGTGTGTCTGTCCTGTGCCAGTGTCACACTGTCTTACTGGCTACTGCTCCGTGCCAAGTTCCGGAACGGAGAGCGGTGGGTCCCCCCGGCTCCTTCTCAGGATCCTTTCGGCTGGTCCGGGCCCTCTGCTGTTCCGTAGGCACTTTGGGGCGAGCCTGTCCGTTTGTGCAGAGGCGTGAGCTGGGAAACGCGTCAGATCCGGAGGCTGGTTCCGGAGCATCGCCCTCGCCACGCTGTTAAGTCTTCTGATCCGTGACCATGTGAGAGTTTTCCAGTTATTTAGAGCTTTAAAAATTTTTTTCAACAATGTTTTGTTGAAAAACATTGAGTGTAACTTTTGCACTTCTGTTGTTAAATTTATTCCTGTGTATTTTATTCTTTTTGAGGCTATTCTTTTTTTAAGCATTTTTTTCCTTTTTTAGATTTTATTTATTTATCTTTAGAGGGGAAGGGAAGGAGAGAGGGAGAGAAACATCAATGTGCGGTTGCCTCTTGTATGTCCCCTGACGGGAACTGGCCTGGCAACCCAGGCATGTGCCCTGACTGGGAATTGAACCGCGATCCTTCGGTTCGCAGGCCCGCGCTCAATCCACTGAGCTACACCAGCCAGGGCTGAGGCTATTCTTAATGCAATTGTTTTCTGTTTTTTTATTTTATTTTTTATTGTTGTTCAAGTACAGTTTTCTGCCTTTCCCCCCACCCCAGCCCTCCCCACCTCCCTCCCCTGTTTTCACCTCCTCCTTGTTATTGTCCATGTGTCCTTCATACTTGTTCCTGCAAACCCTTCCCCTTTTCCCCTGAAATTCCCTCCCCTCCCCCTCTGGTCACTGTCAGCCTGTTCCCAATTTCAGTGTCTTGGTTATATTTTGCTTACTTGTTCATTTTATTGATTATGTTTCTGTTAAAGGTGAGATCATATGGTATTTGTCTTTCACCACCTGGCTTATTTCGCTTAGCATGATGCTCTCTAGTTCCATCCCTGCTGTCACGAAGGGTAGGAGCTCCTTCTTTCTTTCTGAGGCATAGTATTCCGTTGTGTAAATGCACCAGAGTTTTTTGATCCACTCATTCACTGATGAACACTTAGGTTGCTTCCAACACTTCGCTATTGTAAATCGTGCTGCTGTGAACATTGGGGTGCAGTGCAGTTGTTTTCTTAATTTCATTCTTGAATTTTCATTGCATCTCTGTGGTACATTGAGTTCGTTTTTGGCAATCTTGCTGATCTTGTAAACCGATAGTGTAAACTTACGGTATCGATGTACACTACCACAAGAGTATTTTCTCTTCCTCACGATTTCCTTAATGAGATTTTCTTTTCTCTAGCTAGCTCGATTTATTTTATTCTTTTTAGATTTCATTCATTTCTTTTTAGAGAGAGGGGAAGAGAGGGAGAGAAAAAAGAATGCGTGGTTGCCTCTCACACACCCCTCACTGGGGACCTGGCCCACAACCCAGGTGTGTGCCCTGACTGGGCATTGAACCAGCAACCCTTTGGTTTGTAGTCCAGAGTTCAATCCACTGAGCCACACCAGCCATGGCTAGCTTACTGTATTGTAAGAATACAGTATGTCATACATAAAATATACAAAATTTGTGTTAATCTATTGTTTATGTAAACGGCATGGCTTCCGATCAACCATAGGACATTGACAGCTAAGTTTTGGGGGGGGGTCTAAGTCACACGAGGGCTCTGACTGTGCAGGGGCCCCACGCCGGGGACTTGGCGTTGTTCAGGGCCCGCTGTACGTCTCCGTTCCGGACCGTCTGTTTCTGCTGGAGCCTGCGATGGTGGGCTGTGTCTTTAGTCGGCCTTGCTCTTCCACGGGTTTGCAGGGCCCGCCCAGCTCCCAGCTGTTGCGGACACGCGTTGAGTTCTGTGTGCCGCACATTTTTCCGTGGATAAGCTCATTTAATCTTTACAGGAACTCGATGAACCGGGCAGGATTATCACCTCCATTTTTCATGCTAGGAAGTCAGATAATGGGCCAGGGTCACGCAGCTAGGATGTGGTCGAGTGGGGATGCCAGCCTGGGCCGTCGGGCCACACAGCCCTCTGGGCTCCCCCTCCCTGCTCCGCTGAGGGCCTGGGTCGGACCTGGTCACCGCCCAGGCCACCGCCCAGAGACCCCGACCCTGGGAGAGGAGGGTGCTTGAGGCCTAACGTGCACAAAGGCCCACAAGATCAGGGTGTCAGGACGGGCCCCAGGGAGAAGAGGAACTGGGCGGGAATTGGGCCGGGGAGGAGGGTCTGGGGCAGGGGCGCCTGCTGGGTGACTTGGGGAGCGTGGCCCGCCCAGCAGGCCGGCCGGAACCACCCAGGCCCCGCGGTTGGCTCTCCCGGAGAGGGATGGCCATGGCCATTTGTCTGACAGTCGCTGGACAGAAATCAGGCGCCACCGGGCAGAACTCCACACGATTATCTCTGCCTAATGGCTTCTGCTACTCACTCTGCCTGGAGCAATGACCGCAGCCCTTATCTGTCACAGGAAGGCCCCCGGGTGCCGCGCGCCGTGGCTTAGCGATAGGGCCAGCCCGGCTCCTGTGCAGCCTGGGAGCTGCGCTCTCAAGGGCCCGGGAGAGACGGGCCCTCCTCCTGCATGGAAGCCTGGGTCCCAGCTGGCCCGGCCTCCAGGGCACCCGGCCCGCCTGCTTTGTCACGGATGGGAAACTGACCGGCGGGGACCGCAGGGCTTGCCCGTCTCAGGGCCACTCGGAGGCAGAGTCACACCTGGGACCTGGGCTTCCCCGTCGTCCCCGCCACCCAGTGCTTTCCCCGTAAGAGCGGTGTGTGTCTCTGTGAGACAGGAGGGGCTGTGACAGAAGGTGTCCCTGTGGCTGCAAGTGCCGTCCCCGTCACGGAGCTGGCTGGTCACTGAGCCTGTTGGCCGTGTGCCTTCTGACCATTCGTTGGATGCGGGGGCCAGAGTCCGGCGTGAGCGCTCCTGGGAGCCGGCCCTGTGCCAGGTGGCCCTCACTGTGACCCTGAGGGTCAGAGACTTTGGTGAGGCCGCAGGTGGAGGCGTGACGGGCCACGGTGACTCCGAGGGGACTCTCCAAGGTGAACCCAGGGTGCAGGCCACGGAGGCCACAGGTCACGCCTCGTTCTGGCTCCGGCCCCACCCGGGCAGCTAGAATCTAACTGGGGGGGGGGCTTCTGTCAATACTGTGGTGGCCTTCCCTCCCTCCTGGGGTGGGGGGGTGCACGTGCCAGGGTCCCTGTCCTAAGTGGCTGTAAGGAGGCTGGGAGCCAGGGTCTTTCTGGACTTGGTGTGGGGCTTGTGGAAGCGACTGGAAGGAAAGGCAGTGCGCTCCGGGCCGGGGTGTCCACGGCCCGACTGACCGGTGGCTCCTCTCTTCCAGGGCATGGTCTAGGGGCCCCGCCCAGGTCGTGGAACCAGCCCGTGGAGGTTCTGATCCCTGCTCCGTCTCCACCTTCGCTCGGCCTTGGGTGAGTCCCTCTGGGGGGCCTGACAGGCCTGGGGGTGTTGGGGTGGGGGCCGCTGTGGGGGAGGGCTCGGAGGGAGGGCCGCTGGGTCTCAGCCCAGCCCCGGAGAGCCCACCCTGATGCTCTGGAATTTTCTTTTTTTCCTAATAATTTCATTTTTTTTATTTTTTAAAGATTTTATTTATTGCTTATTAAAGAGAGGGGAAGGGAGGGAGAAAGAAAGGGAAACATCAATGTGTGGTTGCCTCTCACACGCCCCCTACTGGGGGCCTGGCCCACAACCCAGGCATGTGCCCTGAGTGGGAATCGAACCTGTGACCCTCTGGTTCACAAGCCCATGCTCAATCCACTGAGCCACACCAGAAGGGGAGGGCGCCTCTTTGTGACACTCATCTTCCCACCTGGAAGGAATCACCTTCCAGCGCTGAGCCACAGGGCCGAGGTCCTGTCCTGACGCCATGTCACCGCCTGAATTTCAGAGGTTGTGGGGGCCCAGCATGACAGCCGCTGCGTTGAGGGGGCGGCGAGGGGGAGGACAGGTGGCAGGCTGCCGTTCCATGCGCGGACCCCCAGCACAGGTGTGGCTCTGCGGCTCAGGCGACGTGGGCCCAGCAGGGCGGAGCTGCAGGCACGCCCGCCCACACCGGTGCTCCGGGGCGGTGCTCTGTTCCGGCCACCTGTCACCCGGGAAGCTGCCGCCCCTGGTGGGGGTCTCCTTTCGCTCTGTCTGGATGGTGGGGCGGACCTCCTGCCTTGACCTTCCTGAGGGAGCTGTTTCTCCTGCCAGGAGTCCTGGCTTGTCCCCTGTCTCCTGTCACCTTTGCAAAGGTGCTCTCGGGGAGGGGACTGGAGCCCCGGGTGGGTGCCTCTACGTCTTCGGACAGGTCAGTGTTGAGTCACTGGGCTTTTCTCACCCAAAAAACAGCTCAACTTCACATGGAAGGCACCGCGTTCACTACAGCTGACTCTTGAACAACGCAGGGGTTGGGGGCTCCCACCCCCACACAGTCAAAAATCAGCTAATGGCTTTTGGCTCCCCAGACCTCAACTGCAGTTCCCCGGTGTCCACAGGGGACTGGTTCCAGGACCCAGCCCCCCACCCCGTGGATACCAGTGTCTGCAGGTGCTCGGGCTCCTTCAGTGAGGGAGCGGTGCCTAGCGTTGGCCTCCGCATCCGTGGTTCCTGATCACGGGCCCGACATGCTGTTTTCAGTTAGAGGTTGGTCGACTCTGCGGGTGCAAACCCAGGGGTACATTGGGCCGACTGTACATTTACTGGGAAAACCCACATGTAAATGGACCCGCACAGTCAGACCCAGGTCGTTTGAGGACAAACCGCAGTTGGATTTCCTTCCATCAGCCCTGCCAAGGAGGCTGGGAAACGGGCTGGGGAAAGAAAACTGGGCTTGGTTACCTGGACATCACCTGCCTGCACACAGCTCAGCCGGAGGCTCCAGCCCTGGCCAGGTGGGTCCTGCTGAGGCTGGTGGCCAGGAGTCAGGATGCTGGAGCACTCGGGGGGTTCAAGGGGGTGCAGGACGTGGTCCGCAGCATCGTTTCTCATGCGAAGGCTGGGCAGTGGGGTGGGCCTACTGCCTTGAGCTTCCCAAGGGGGTGTTCTTCCTGCCACACGTCCTGGCTGGTCCCCCATCTCCTGCTCACCTTTGTAAAGGCGTTCAATGGGTGGGGCGCTCAGTAACCTCTCCCCACCCCTGCCACCGCCACCACCGAGAGGTGAGGAGCTCTGGGAATCAGGCAGCCCATGAACATGGATGTGAATGGCCACCCACGGTCGGGGATGGTGAGCGGGAGGCCCCCGCTTGCTGCCCCTGGTCCGGGCTCTGGACAGGAGGCACCTGCCCGCTCCGCCAAGGGTCCCAGCCCCCCTCCTCGCCCCCGCAGTCGTGTGCTCATCGACTGCACAAGGATTTGCTGATCACTCACTCCGTGCCAGGAAGCTTCTGGGCTCATGGAGAACAGGCCAGAGTGAAGCCAGCCCCCGGGACCTTGCATTGTAGTCTCGGGGTGAGAGGCCAGGACCTCAGTCAGGTGTAGAGGAAAGCGGGGTACAGAGCTGTGCCGGGGCTTCCGTCTGGGACAGAGCACTCGGGGGAGGCCTCGCTGACAGGTGCCTGGGGCAGAGACCTGCAGGAGGTGCGGAGGCCGTCGTAGATCAGAAGATCAGCCCGTGCAAAGGGCCGGTGGCAGAGGGCCCCCAAGTCACTGAGCAGCAGCAGGGAGGTCAGTGTCACCAGAGGGGGTGAGCAAGGGGGGTGCAGGCGGGCCAGATGGGCGTGTGCGGGAGGGGTCCTACCCGAGGGGCATCCTAAGCTGGTGAGAAAAAGAGGTGAGAAGCACACAGCCAAAGTGGCCCCTGGGTGCCCCTCCCCGGTCCCCGAAATAGTGAGCCCTCCTCATCCATCTCAAAGGCCCTCGTTGCTCACAGAGGTTTGTTTACTTACAGTTCTTCCGGAAGGTGTTGGGTTAACAGGGGCGCAGGGAGTTGAGGTTCTGCAGGAGAAAGGCCAGGAGGGCACGGTCCCAGCTAACCTCCCCCTGGGTGTCGGGCTGCTGGCCCCCAGCATCCTCACTGGTCCGCACATCCCAGCCGGCCGGCCAGGTGTGCGCTGCGGCGGACCCAGGCAGGGCCGAGGGGAGGGAAATCCCGCCAGCGCGGGAAGGCGAGGGTTATTTTCAGAGTGACTCAGGATGACTTTGCCACGTCACTTCCTGAGGGCAGACACGTGCACCCAGGTGCCTGTGCACACATGCTGCGGGCACACACTGAGCACACACACAGGGTGTGGGCTCGCATGACAGCTCGGCACTCTCACCCACTGTGGAGTCAGCGGGGGGGGCCGGGACCAGTCCGTCCGTCCGTCCGTCTGCAGGACTGCCAGCCCCGGGCAAGGGAGTCGCTGCCCTCTGCTGCCCTGAGCTTCTGCTCTGGGGCGTTTCTGGGTGACGACATGCTGTGTGGGTCCCGACTGAGCGAGACCCAGCCCGGCCTCGCCGCCCGGCTGGGAGGGCCCAGGTTCCACACTTTCTGTCCTTGACCCCTTGAGTGTGCTCGGATCTGTCGGACCCATGTGCAAGTTACGCTGGGAACGCGCTCAGCAAACAGACGCCTGCTCTGCGTCACTGAAGTGAGGGGACAGTCTGGGTCAGGGAGTCTCCGATGGAGATTCGGGGACCTGGGTGGGGGGTGGCAAGGGAGGTGGGCTCCCGAGGGCACGCTGGACAGGGCTGTGTGGCCCACAGAGCCACTCCGACACCGATGGGCCTGTGAGGAGTTGGGGTTTGCTGGAAGGAGCCCCCACATTAGCCGGACCTGTCTCCCTACCCCGCCTCCTGACTTCAGTTACCCGTCCCACCTGTGGCTCAGGCGCTGGGCTGAGCGGTCACAGGTGATCCCTCGCCGGGCCCCCAGTGATTGGAACTCGGGCCCAGCCAGGTCTGTGGACTCTCCCGTCGGGCGCCCGAGCAGGGCGCAGGCCCCGAGCAGGCGCGGACTCGGTGCGGCGGACAGGAAGCCCGTGCCTGGCCTTCCCGGTGAGGCTGTCGGCGCTGTGCGGGCATCGTACACTCCGTGCTCCCTCGAACCCAGCACCGGTTTTCACTTGGTGGGTGCTCCCTGATGTGCGTGCACCCTTCCAGAGTGTGAGTCTGTGCGCTGGCGCCAACTGTCCCTGCAGGGTCTGTGGCTCCTGGCGTTGTGATTTTTTGAAATGGCGAAAGGCAGCTTTGAGGAGCTGTCTTCACTGCCGACGATGAACACAGCCTCTGATGACAGCTGACGGCTGCGGCTGCGGGGCCGCCAAGGGGCAGCGGGCGTGAGGCCGTCCGGGTGCCTGGCCTTTGCGCCCGGCTGATGCCATTTTCCCTGAGAATGACTTACTGTTTTTATTTCTTCCCAGAGACATTAAACATGAATCAAAAAGCATATGAGATGAGTCACTGGAAGTTTTCTTCCAAGTGTAAAAACACAAAAAGAAATGTTTTGGATCGGGGTGCCGAGCCATACGTGATTCCAGACAGGCATTTGGCAGCAGCCGGGCGCTCGGCTGTGCGCAGCCCCCCGCGGGGTGGACCCTGCCCCCCACACGGAGGAGCCCACTGTCAGCGGACACAGCACCCGGGGGGCCACCGAAGTCTAACGTTTATAATGACATTGCTTGCAGTTTCTATCCAAAGACATGTTAGCGCGTGGCCCGACTCCATTCATTTGGGGCCCATGAATTGAAAACTTAGTCACCACCCAAGCAGGAACCTGGCAGAAGTTTAGCTTTCTGCCGTCTACGGGGAAAAGAGCTAGGCGAGCCATCTGCCAGCCGCAATCCCGGGGGGAGGGCCCTAAATTCCAGCTAAGTGAGCGAACTCTGCAGCTGCTGTGGAAGCCACCAGCGGGGAGGGACTCCGACAGCTTGGAGCGCTCGCGCTCGCCTCGGGCCACACTGCCCAAGGTCACATGGTACAGGTGAGGAACGTCCACAGTGAGGCTTGTGACCCAGATCCCGGGTCACCCAGGCCTCCGACTCCGTCCTGCCAGGGAAATGACGGACTCACTAATGACAACCAGCTCTTACCCGCTCTCTACGGACGCCCACGCATCCACCTCCCTGCTGCCTCAGTCCTTCCCCTTTATCCGAGAAAGAGTCCACAGGCCCCCTTCTCAGGTGTCTTTGGACGAGGACTTCGCAGGTCCGAGCTGTCCTTGTAGAGACTAGACGGGATTCCTAGGGCTTGATGGTGTCTTCCTTCTTCCCCCCGCCGCCCCGCCCTGACACGTCTGTTGGTCCATCCGTGTGTCCCAGGCTGATCTGCACTGGTCTGTGTCGTCAGGTAGTCGGTCCCGTCCCTGTGTGTGAAGGTGCCGGGGGAGGTCACGGGCCCAGGACGGTGGAGCAGGGGTGAGGCGCTTCCTGGTCCAGGTCGCCCCAGAGACTCGGGCCTGGGAGTCAGGGAAGCCGAGGCGCATCCCCGGGATGAAGTGTGGGGCCGGCCCAGCCACGTGCCCAGGCACGCCGCACTTCTTCACGCCCTCACACCTCCCCGCGCACGGCAGGCTCCTCCAGGAAGGCCGCCTCCGACCCTGGTCCCCGGTGACCGTTCTCCCGGGCGGCTCAGGCTCCTTGGCGCCTTCCTTCCCGCCAGGCCCGCAGCGCCCCACTTCCATCTCAGGCCCTCGCGCGTGAGCTGTCCGGGCGAGCTTCGTAAGCGTGGGGAATGGCTGTGGAATGAAGGGATGAATGGGAAGTGTTTTCTCCAAGAGAAGGTTCCTAGGGCGAAATCCTGGTTACCCCACACGCTGATGCGGGGGACGGCCTGTTCCGGAGAGCGGCCCCCAGGCCCGGGTTCTCCCACGCTGGGGGCCCCAGACGGCCGGGGGCTTTCAGACGGCCAGTCCCACTCCCAGTCCCACTCCGGGGCAGAGGAAGGGCGAGTGGGGGGTGTGGGGGTGTGGGGGGGGTGCCCAGTACGGGTGGCGTGTGTGGTCTGGTGTGTGTGATGTGTGGTGTGATGCGGTACATGACATGGTGTGCACGGCGCATGTGGTCTGGTGTGTGTGGCATGTATGTGATGTGGTGCAGTGGCATGGGTGGTGCGTGTGCACGCCCGTGTGTCGCAGGCCGGTGGGGGCCACCCTGTCCTGCTGGTGCCTGCATCCCCAGCTGAGCCCAGACCCGGCCTTGGGCACCTGCAGCCCCTCACCCGGCTTTTGAGAGGCTGCTCCGCACCCACAGGGTCCTCGAGTGTGTCTGTGGGGCGTGGGCCTCTGCTGGGCAGGCGGGGGGCAGGGGTGTGACAAGCCCCACCTTCCAGTCCCCTCCTTCCTTGACCATCTCTTCCTGCGGCCAGCACTGCGTTCTTGACCTACTTGACACAGTCACGCTGTCAAGACTTGACAGTCACACTGGATGCCAGCGTCCCAGCCCCTGGGGCCCGGCTGGGTCCTCCCTGTGCCTCCCCCGCACCCTCCCGCTGCCCACCTGGACCACTCCAGGGGCCTCCCCGTCCAGCTTCCTGGGCGTAGCATCCCGTGCCTCGCAGCCTTTGGGGGCGGGCACTGCAGGCGCCAGGGAAGCATCTCTGCGTCTCGTTCACCCGGTGTCCCCACGCCCACCACGGAGCGCACTCAGAAACGTTCGGGGCGCAGGGAACAACCTGGGGGCTTCCCTTTCTGCTCCAGCCTGGCCTTGGCGGGCAGGGGAAGGCGCAGGCCCTGTGGCCAGGATCCCCGCTGGGCTCCCGCCCTCCCTGCTCGCCTGGCACCCAGGTCCCTCTGCAGAAACAGGGAACCCACCTATGCACGGACCTACGCAGCGACTCCGGCTTCATGACAAGCCCTGAGGGCTTGTTTCCGGTCTGTCTAGAGCCCTTTTCCTGTTGTGCCGACAGATTCCTTAAGGGAGGGGACCCTCCTCTCAGGCACTTCCTCTTCCCTTCCCCATTCTTTCCCAGAGGTCTGTTTACGCCTGTCCCACTGGGAAGCCCCTCCCCGAGAGCACTCAACAGGCATCGGGTCTGGGATGGTGCCTCCCTCCTCAAGTGAGAGGTTCAAGGGCAGGAAACCCCCCCTCCACCCAGGCTGGGACCCTGGAGCCACGGGCGGGTTCATGGGAAGGGAGGACATCCCAAGGCCCCCAGGCTGACACGCCCCGGGCCCTCTGCTCTGCCCCGATGTTCCCGTGCTGGTAGATGGAGTTTTCCAGAACACCAAGTCTCAATCGCAGAATGTCCTTCACCACCCTAATCTCTGATGTTCCTTCCCAGGTCCCTAGTCCTGGGACGGCCTGAAGCGTTGCGGCGAGACGGGTCTAGGAGAGGCCAGCGCTCACTCCTCTCTGTTCCTGCTGCCTCTGTGTCCGGCCCTGGGGATACACGGTCATTGTTTCCTGTGCTTCTGCTGGGCACTGGTCATGCCAGTCTGTGCTCTGGGCACTGCGGGGACACAGTGGACGCGGAGGCAGACGGCCCACAGATGCACCCGCCAAGTGCCAAGTGCAGGACAGGCCACGGGGGCTGGAACAGGCTTATTAGCAGGTTCCCTGACTGGCGGGGATGCGGAGTTCCCTTCCCCTCAGGGGCTCAGACTAATGAGGGAAGACGGGAGTGAGGGCGTGGCGGAAGCTGAGGTCCTGGTAGAAACAGGCCTGAACGATGCTATTGGGATGCAGGGTGAACAGCAGAGGCGGGGGACCAGGACGCGCACCCCCAAGGAGGCGACCTTGGAGTTGGGCTTTGCTGGACGAGGAGGAGTTTGCTGGGTGACCGGGGCGAGGAGCCACATGGACGGACCCGTGTCTTCGGGGCCATGGGTGTGTGGGGACAGTGACCCCAGGTCCTCCCCCTCGTGGCAGTAGCCGTTTCTGCAGGGGAAGAACACTCTCTTAGGGATTTTTCTTTCCTTTCCGCCACCCCTTCGTTTCCCCGAGGCACTTCGACCTCAGGGGCACGGAGAGGGAGGAGGGCTCAGGGTGGGGGGTGCAGTTCTGGGCCTGCTGTCTGCACCCCTCCCTTCGTTTTATTTTGTTAAGCTCTGGGGAGCCGTGGGGACTTTCAGCTGCTGGGGTGAGCCCAGAAGTCAGCAGGGTTTTCCGTTGGATTTCTCAACCACGGGCCCCTGGCCTGGGGCCTGTCCAGCGGTGAAACTCGTGATGAAACAGCAGGGTGTCAGGAAGCCCTCCGGAAACGGGCCCCAGGTCGGTCCCCGCACGCCCGTCAGTGCCCCCGTCAGCTCCGAGGTGTCCTAGCTTCCTCCTTCCCCAGACCCCACTCAGGGGCCCTGCCTCCATACCCTCCCAAGATGGGCGGGGCATCCCCTTCCTAGCCAGGGTCGACCCCGGTCCTCACAGCAGCTGGCCTCTGGCAAAGCTCTTGTAGCCGCTGAAGTAGAAACCTGTGGACTCGCACATACCTGCACGGGGTGAACACCACTCACTATCTTTCACTGCAGGCGCCGAGCAGGGAAGTGGGCAGAGGGCCCTCTCCCAGCTGGGTTCCTGGCAGTGCTGGGCTTGCAAACAGGGCGCTAATGAGCTCGAAGAGTCCCTCGCCCAGGGACCACGGATCAGTTGGATCGGTCGTGTCCCAGGGACCGCCCCGGTCCGAGCAGCCACGGGAGTTGCAGCGCCGCACACGTGTGTGATTTTAACTTTTCTAGTAGCCGCATTTAAAAAGGTGAAAAGAAACTGATGAGATTAATGTTACCAAATGATTAATTGAACCCCGCTGAATCTTGAATGGCATCATTTTTTCATTTCACACGTAATCAGGATAGAAAAGTTATTCATAGGAGATTTCACACAATTTTTCCAAAAAAAAAAAAAAAACCATCAAAATCCAGTGTGTATTTTACTCTTAGGGCATGTGTATGGATTCAGGGAAGTTGCTGTATGGGACATGTCTAGCTTATAGATGGAGAGACTGAGGCAGCTGTCAGGTGGGCAGGGCGTGGCGAGGGTGGGGCCAGGAAGCTGGGAGGCGGGGTCTCCAGTTCGGGTTCTGGGAAGGCTGCCCCGCTGCATGCAGCCTCTGGCTTGAGCCTCCCCAGGCCCCCACCCCCACCCCTGCCCGGGCCCAGGACCGGACCAGCCCCTCCTGAGAGCAGCTGTGCTAGAAGCTAAGGCTGCAGGCCGCTGGCCTCTCCCCTGTTCACCTGCCTCTCCCAGGACAGGGCCCCGCCCTGGAGGAGAGCTTGTCCGTGGGTGGGGACACTTCTGTTGGAAACCGAGTGGCAGCTTTGTCCTGCAGAAAAGCTTGCTTTTCATGAGCTGTCTCCACAGCCAACCAGTCATCAGCGGAGACAGCTCACTGGCTTGATTGACAACAGTGGGGTCGCGCCCATGCAGCGTCCCACCGTCCAACTGTCCTGGTCCCGAGAGGCGGCTTACTCCCGGCCTCGAGGCTCCAGGAGAGAGCGGAAATGGGGCTCCCCCATTAACTAGTCCAGCCGGCCTGGCGTGTGACTGGGCTGCGAGTGGGGCTGTGTCGGGCATTCTCGGGCTCCACTCCATGCTCTGTGGAGGCCCCGGGGGAAGGCGGCTTGTGAGCTGTCCTGGCCAGTAAGTTTAATGTCCAGGGAGCAGCGGTGAGCACCTCCTGGGAGCCCCTCCGTGGCCGCCACGCTGCCCGGAGACCTGGCCCCGAAGGGGCCCGGGAAGGCCGCAGCCCGCCTGCCACAAACAGGCAGGTGTCCCAGGTGGCCTCAGTTCTGCCTCTGAGACGGAGGTGACCTGGCCTCCTCCCAGCCTGCCCAAGCACAGCCGCCACCTCCCCAGGGCCTGGAGCCGGCCAGGGCTCCCTAGAGGTGGCCAGCGGGGGTTGGACCTCCAGGGGCCTTTCCGAGTCCTCCTCATTCAATTCTGGTTCCACTTGCCGGCTTCCTCAGCGAACCGCCTCGGCCCCCGCAGGAACGAATGATTCCTCCTTGGAGCGCCCCCCACCTCATGTCGCCTCTGCCCCCACCCCTAAGCAGGGGCCTGAATCCACAGGCACGGGGCCCCAAGGACACGCCAGGGCGGGACGGACGGCACTCCTGGGCTCGGGTTCTTGGGGAGCAGAGCACCACCGGGTGGACACGCGTGCACAAGTGTTCCCACACAAAGAAGTGACGCAGGACACAGTGCTGGGTGGGGGGGGGGGGTGAGGCACATGGGATTTCCAGACAGTGTTTCCAGATGCTTCCAGATGCTTCTGGTGGCTGTGCCATCTTCCCGGACTCCGCTGCCTTTAGCTTGGTTGGGTCACCCCCCAGGATGACAGGCTCCCCCACCCCAAATAGGGACACGGGTCTTCGCCTGGGGCCTCCAGGACTATCAGACCGGGATGGGGCCTGAGGGAGGTGGTAGTGCCGCAGGGAGGCCCTCCCCGCACTAACCCCCCCTCCACTGGGAATACCCGTCCTTCCTTTGTAATCGTGGAGACGTACGAGTGACGTAAAATTGGCCATCTTTAATGAGTGTGCGGTTCGGCAGTGTTGAGTGCGCTCACACTGCTGTGCAGCCGACCTCCGGAGGAACCCTTCCGAGTAAACTCAGCTCGAGGTCTTGGGGCGTTCTGCCTGTCTTTGCCCCCAGCTCTGGAGTGTCCCCTGGTGCTCCAGGTCGGCTTCGACTCCTTGCGGTTGTCATGAACTTCTATGGTAGAATTAACGTCCCCGGCTTGAAAAATGGGTGTGCTCCTCAGCCCATTCGTTGGGCTAACTGGGCATGGTCAAGATTCCAGGGGGGCGGAGGGGGACCCTGGTCAGATCTGTGGGGTGTCCTTGTGGGAGGCTAGAAAGTCAGAGATAGTCCTGCACCTTCCTTCCCAAACACACGGTCTCCCGTCAGCCAGGATTGTACCAAGTCCACGTTCAAGACAGTGGCCAGAAAACATGCTTTTTCCACCCATCACTTCTTGACATTTTTTTTCCAAAATAAAATCGATCTCTTGTTTCCCGGACCCTTCACTCAATCTCTCCCAGCCTTTCTCTGTGACAGCCGGACGTGCTGCCCTGTCCACGCCCCCAGGGGCCAGGGTCCCTGCCAGAGCCCTGTGGTCAAGCCCAAGGTGGACCAGTGTCCACATCCCAGCTCCCTGAACTGTGGGCAGGTTCCCTGACACCCCAGGCCTCAGTGTCACTGCGTGTCACACGGCCGCCCAGGCCCGGCATGGCACAAGTGCCTGGTGAGCGGCGGCCGCAGTTCGTGTTGCTGTCGTTGGCGTATCTCCTGCGGAGATGGGCCCTGCGAGTGACCCGCCGGTGGGCTCAGGCTGCTCGGGGCTCTGAGGCAGGACTGTGCCCCATGCCGCTGTCTCCCCGAAACAGCCAGGATGGCCGTGGGTGTGTTCACGTTAAACATTTGTTCTTATTAAATATCTGCTCAGAGTTCTTTCAAGATTTTCAAAGATGGTCAACATTGGATTCTATTCATTCTCTGTGACCACACCTTGTTGTTTTACAACAAAAATAGCGGCAGCTGATAGGGCGGTCAGCTGTTCTCGAGGGCCCCCACGTGTAGTGTTGTTAGGTCTTGTCGGGGGGCACAGGGGTGGTTCGGGTTCTCCAGAGAAGGATCCCCCGGTTCTGTGGGTTGAGGCTGGCCGGCCCCGGGCTGGCGAGGGCAGGGGAGCGGGCCGGGGGCTCTGGGTGGCGAGCAGGCGAGCCCTTAACTTTCGTGTTGCTTCTTCACCCCACTTCTCCGGGCCTCCCGTTCCCCTGCTCGGGGTCCATCCACCAGCTCCCACCTTGGCGATGGGGTGCATAGTCGCCCAACCGTCTCATTGAGGGGCCACTTAGCCGCTGGCACAAGCAGCCCCAGACCTCCCTGCTCCCCCGGTCCAGGCTCATTTCCTGGTCGGGTTCCAGGGTCATGTGATGTGGGGCGAGGGGAGCTCCACCCCCTCCAGTCATCCAGGGGTTTAGGGGTCTCCATGTTACCGCTCTGCCGTCCACCCTGTCTCAGCTGGGCGTCCAGGGAAGAGCAGGCGGCGGCTGTACGACCTGTCTCCCGCACACCTAGAGCGGTGCTCATTATCGCCCACCACCCTTCGGAGGACTGAGAAGGCGGTGTGCTCAGACGGGGAAGCCGGTTGAGAAAGTCTAGGGGTCCGTGCTCTCCGGGGTCCCCAGTCCTCCCCTGGGCGCTCTGTGTGCAGTGTGTAGGCAGGAGAGTGGCCAGCCCTGGCCTGGAATTGGTGGGATCAATTACTGCACCCACATTCCACATTCCTGCCAGCACGCAGCCAAGCCCACCAGGCTGCAAGGGGCTCTGGGCGGTACCCTGGGGCCGTGTGCCGGGGAAGGGAAGGACACAGTGCTGGTGGATGATGACCCCTTCCGCGCGGGGTCCTGGAGGGGCTGAGATGGCTGTGCGCAGGGATGGATGGCCCTTTGGGGGGCTCTCCAGCCCTGGGCGCAGGGCATGCTGGGGACCTCCCTCCGCCGGCTCAGTGGCTGTCGAGGCGGGGAGCCGGGTCCCGTCCCAGCACCCCCAGCAGAGTCCTGTCCTGCCCTGCAGGTGTCACTGGCGCCATGGGCAAGCAGAACAGCAAGCTGCGGCCTGAGGTGCTGCAGGACCTGCGGGAGAACACGGAGTTCACGGACCACGAGCTGCAGGAGTGGTACAAGGGCTTCCTCAAGGACTGCCCCACCGGCCACCTGACCGTGGACGAGTTCAAGAAGATCTACGCCAACTTCTTCCCCTACGGCGACGCCTCCAAGTTCGCGGAGCACGTCTTCCGCACCTTCGACACCAACGGCGACGGCACCATCGACTTCCGGGAGTTCATCATCGCGCTGAGCGTCACCTCGCGGGGCAGGCTGGAGCAGAAGCTCAAGTGGGCCTTCAGCATGTACGACCTGGACGGCAACGGCTACATCAGCCGCGGCGAGATGCTGGAGATCGTGCAGGTAGGGCTGCGGGTGGGGGGAGGGGCGGGGCGGCTGGCCAGGGCTGGGAGACGGGGCGGGGCCAAGGCTAGGGGATGGGGCGGGGCCAAGGCTAGGGGATGGGGCGGGGCCAGGGCTGGGAGACTGGGGCGCTGGTCATCTTCCCCAGGTTCCTGCCGGCCCCTCCCTTACCCCTGCCCCGCCCCTTCTGAAAGGGAGCTGCTCACCGGGCCAGCAGTGAGGGATAGAGTCCCTCGCTAGCCCTCAGACCTGACTTAAACACGATGGATGATCTTCCCAACCCCGCAGCGGGGTCGCTGTCGGCATTTCACAAACTCTGAGGCTCAGAGAGGCTGTGTCCTAAGAATTAACAGAGCTGAGAGCTCCGGTAACGGCGGGGACCCTGGACACTCGCAGAGTCCCCCGTCCAGGCCCTGGGGTGAGCCCAGGTCCGAGAGAGCCGCAGACAGCTCACCCCAGGCACGTGCAGTGGGACATACAGGAAACACAGACACGCGAGTGGTCTCAGCGTGAGCTCAGGCCCCTGTGCGAGACCTCTCCCTCTGCCTTCACGCCTGTCCACGGCTCTGGCGGGTGAGCTGTGTTCTAGAAGGAAACCGAGTTCCGTTGCCTAGGTGTGTGACCGCCGGCGGAGAACCACGGAGCTCGCTCCCTGGCCTCCCCTCTGCGCCCCCGCCCCAGCCTGGAGCCCCGGCGTTCTCTACCTGTAAGGGGCCCCAGGGCTGAGTCTGAGCAAAGGTGTCAGACCCGTGAGCTCCTAGGCCAGCAGCAAGTGGCCCGAGGAGTGACCAGCCCAGTTCTCACTGTGTGGCTTTCCCACCGTGAGACGGAAGCATGCCGGTTAGGGGAACTCCATGGTCGGTGTCCCTCCCAGTGGCCGCGGTGTCGGTGGAAGTCGGAATTCCCCTTCCCGGGAGTCACTTCTCCGAGGCCACGTGCCCGCCTTACCCTTCTGCAAATGGGCCTGTCCAGCCCTGGCTCTGCACGTGGATCTAGCCAAACCTTAGAGAGCCTGGTAGGACTGGGACAGGGAGGGGCAGCCACCCCCGTGCAAAGGGCGTCTGGCTGCTGCACCCCCAAACCTTGAGAATCTTCCCCTGGCACCTGTGGGCGGCTCCTCACCTGCTGGCTGGGATGCTCAGCTGCTGCACCTGTCTCTGTTGTATGCACCTCTGAGCCCACGGAAGACCTGGGAGGGTCCTGCCTTTGCCCTGCCCTGGGGAAGGAGCGGCCGGCCCAGGGCCAGCCCTGTGCAGACAGACGGCCCTGCAGTCCACGCTGCCCGACCCTGAGGCTCCTGGGAGACCCTGGGGAGGGGAAAGGACAGTAGATTCTAGAAGCGCCCCTCGGGGTCATTCTGCTTGGTTCATGCTTGTTTGTTTTTAAACGCCCTGCTTTTAAGATGTGAGAACTCCCAGACCCCCACAGGGCCCCACAGCCCTCCTCCTGGCTCTTACACTCACACACACACTCACACCCGCCCCCCACGGCATGGGGGGGTGGCAGTGCCCTTAGGGCGGCAGCTCAACATCCTGCTGAAGGGCCCTGTGCCGCCCCAGTGCTCACCCTGCCCGGGTTCTCCCCGGGAGCTTCGGCCCTGAGTCCTTCTTATCCTTGGGGTCTCGTGACCTTACGGTGGTGCACTCACATCCCAGCGAGCCGCCATAGGTTGTACAAATGCAGGCCCGCAGCCCTGCCGCCCGCGGACGGTCACCGAGTGCTCCCAGCCTCTGCCCATCTGCCCCAACGGCTCTCCCTCAGTTGCCTTTCCCGCACTGTCCCACCCCCATCCCCACCCCCAGACAGCCCCTATCTCCTGACTGTTGCAGGGAACTCGTTTTACCTGCCCTTGAACTTCCCATAAAGGTGTCCGGCTTCCTTTGCCCAACATCCCATCTGTGGTGTTCGCCCCAGGTGTTAGGAGCAGTAGGGGACATCCCTCTCTGGGGAAGGGTCCTGAGGGTCCGTGAACACCTGCCCCACATACCCAGGAACATTCTGGAATTTCTGAGCACACCCTTCCCCACGTCCCTTTGCAGGCTATTTACAAAATGGTGTCCTCCGTGATGAAGATGCCCGAGGACGAGTCCACCCCGGAGAAACGGACGGACAAGATCTTCCGGCAGATGGACACCAACAATGACGGTAGGTAGGGTGCTGGGTCCCCGTGTGTCTGTGTGGTGCTGCAGAGAGCACAGATGCGTTTGGGACAGTGGTCTCCCCGTCTGCAGCCTTTTGGGGGACGCCCCCCACCCCACCCACCTCTCTGCTGTGCCGAGGGAGGAGCCGGGAGTCAGGGTCAGGGAGCCTGGGGCTGCGTCCTGGCTCTCTGTCCTCCTGCATGGGGCCGCACCCCTGAGCCGCTGGCTCCCAGCTTCTAAATGGGACCCCAGTGGCCCCTGGGCCCTGGAGGAGGGGCGGTGCCTTCAGAAGCTCCACAACCCGAGGGTTTGGGGAGAGGCAGCTGCAAGTTCCACCAGCTGAAGGAGAGAAACAAGGGCCAAGAGCCTTTCCGCAGCAGCAAAGGGCCCCGGAACTTCTCTCCTGGGGAAGCACTCCCCTCCCTGCCCCTCCCCCCACCCCTTAGCTGGGCATTGTCGTTAAGTCCCCCAGGAGCCAGCCACCCTGCCCCCTGCCGGGGACCCACTCCGCCCACTGCACAGCAGGAGGTCCCAGCGGACTGCCTGTGTCTGTCCCTTGCTGCCCGCCCCTGGCTCCTGGCAGAAGCCCACTAACTGAGCTTGTCCTCCACTGTGCGCTGGGCACAAGCCGCAGGACAGGGACCGTGTGGGGGGGGGGGCGTGGGGAGCACGTGTGTGTTCCAGCAGGGCTCGCTCCGGAACCGGAGTTTCTGCAGCACCTCAGTTTTAAAATGCGCTTTCCTGTCTCCTGATCCTAGAAGTGGCAGGGTCCGGGGGGCAGTCTCTCCAGTCCCCCCACCCCCTCCCCCACCCGGGGGGGCAGATGGTGCAGAAGCAGAAGGTGACTGTCCCATGCCGCCACAGCGGGCATTCACCCGGGACCCTGGGCTGCCTCGGGCTCCATCCGCCCTGGACTGGTTGTGGGTTAGCGGCTGAGGCCGTGGTCTTTCTGGGCGAGTCACCTCTTCCTTAGGTAAAGCGTGGTGATTTCTGAAAGGGCGTAAATTGCCTGCCTACCACCGACTGCTGTGGTACTGGCCGTGTCCCTAAGTGGCCCAGTGCTGTGTGGGGAACTGTGAAAGCAAGAAGGGTCTTTCCAGAAAAGCCCACGGAGCAAGTGGCGCCGGGAGAGCGTCCCGCTTCCAGAAGGCTCCAGAGCAGAACCGGCGCTGCCCGCTGCTCCGGGAGGTGGAGCGCAGCGAGCGCCCGCTCACGCCCACGTCCCACCCCCCACCCCCCACAGGCAAGCTCTCCCTGGAAGAGTTCATTAAAGGTGCCAAGAGCGACCCCTCCATCGTCCGGCTGCTGCAGTGCGACCCCAGCAGCGCGAGTCAGTTCTGAGGGGCCCGACGTCTGGACGGTGACAGAGAAACACGGGCTTGTCCCGCCGTTGAAGCTTTGCTTGCAAAAGTGGATGCCTCCTCAACTGTTCCTGCTCTCCCTCCGCCGCCCGGCCTCCCAGCCCCCAACCCCGTCCCGCCCAGGGTGACTTCCAGGGATGTGCACGCGCAGGGCCCAGCGTTCGCGCCTCCAGGGCACCGCCTCGCCTGCAGGGGGCGCCCCCGAGGACCCCCCGAGGACGCTGGTGGGACTTTCCAAGATGGCACCGAGGCCAGCTGATTTATTTTGTGACTGCTGGTGCCCCCGTGGGTAAGGCGAGGACAGGAGTGGAGGGAGAGGAGACGGCAGGCCCCCCCCCGCCCCCGTGCATGGCACCACCCAGCTCGTCCATGTCCTCCAACCAAAGCCACCGCACATCTGTGTACTGTGGTCTCCCTCCTTTGAACACGTAAATTATGCGTCTGGTGATGTGGCGTGTCACGTGTAGGTCCCGTATTTAATGCCTCGATCGCCTTGAAGCGTGGTTCCCTCGTGGCCTGCGACCCCTCCGAGCCCGGTTCTCTTGTGGTATTTATGCCCTCAGTCTGCCCCTTTCAAAAGGAAGTGCATGCGTGCCCGTTGCCGTGGAGACGCTCCGGTCCACGTGGTGAATGCAGCGTCTGTGTGAGGTCTGTCCTGTTGATCGGTCCGGCATTTCCTGTATTAAACGATCCAATAAACAGAATTCTCTGAGTGGTGTGTTGGCCCGTGCGAGCCTCGTTCTGCTGCCTGGGGCCCCCACCGTTCCCGGTCGGGGGGCCTGGCGGGCGCAGCTGCCGTTTGTAATCGCGGCCCCTCCTGTCTCCCTGGAGTCATCACTGTGTCGGCAAATCTCGTGCAGCCTGTTCTTCAATATCTGCCTAACGCCAAGAACTGTTGGTGGCAATAAAAGATGCCTGTTCTTGGCAGGTTGCACCGCGACGCTTCTGCCTGCCTCCCACCTCCCCCCACCCTGTGGTGTAATCAGCAGGGTAGCAGGACTGCACGTATGGCCAGTGAGGACAGGGGGCAGCAGGGGCGTCAGCTCCGACCCTGGAGGAAACATCGAGGTACTTCCAGTCCCAGAAAATCCCTTCCAGTCCCAGAAAACCTGGCGGAAGTTGCTTCAACCGTAGGGACGTTTGTCCAAAACAGCCCGTTGTTGGCATGGTTGATTCTGCAGCTCGAGGACCCCCAGGTTCCATCCAGCCCACCACCCTGCCCTGCAGCCTCACAGTCAGCTTTTGTCCCCACAGCTGTCTCCTCGGCGTCCCTCCCAGGACTGTCACTGTTCTGGGTGGTATGGCTGACGTGGGAGTCTTCCCCAGGCAGGAAGAGAAGCAGCCCTGTCTTCTGTTTTTCCTTTAGGAGAACTTTCTAGAACTTTCCCTCCCCAGCAGTCTCACTTCTCATTGGCTAAAACCCAGACCAGGCCTTGGCCAGGAGCAGGAGATGACCCTGACTGGCCAGTCAAGATGCACCCTTGGCTGAGGACCGCCCACCACCCCTGCACAGGGTGCGGCCCCAGGGAAGTGAACAGGACGGGGTTCTCTTTCCCAGGTGGGCACCGCCAGCATCTGTCCCACCTGTCCGCAGTGCCCTCTGAGCCTCAGCTGCAGAAGAGGCGTGACCAGGAGGCGGGGAGCAAGGTAAGGGGGCGGAGACTGGCTCAGAGCCAGACTCACGGCAGGCCGTCAGTCAGAGAGGGCTGCTGTCTTGCTGACTTTGGTATTCTCACTGCTTTCTGAGACGTCATGCCTCTGAACAGAAGCGACGAGCCCGCCCGCAAGTGCCTCCCAAGCCAGGGGCACCACCAGGAGCTGGCGGGCGGTGCAGCTCTGATGGCTGCCCACACCGTGGCCTGATGAGCAGTGCCAGCGTGGGGTGGGTGGGGAGGCCAGGCGAGGCAAGAGGGAACCTTGGACAGCCCTGCTTGGAGGAGGGTATCCCCACCACCACCACGGAGGGGCTTGGGTTTTACGGAATGGAACTGGCCTTGGTTGACCAGGCCGCGAGGGCCGGGGTGGGCGGTGCTGCCATGGGGGGTGTTGCCCAGCGGAGTTCTCCGGGGAAGCGACCAGTGATGTCCGTCTGCGGTGTGGGGTGTTGGAGACCCAGCAATGAAGCAGTGCTGTGAGCCCTGGCCTGGACGGACGGAGGGAGTGAGCGTTCTGGAGGGTGGGCCCGGAGGGTGGCCGTGCAGGGCACCGCCAGGGGCTGCAGGGGCCAGGGCGTGAGCGCAGGGGCCTGGGCGAGGAGGGAGGGCAAAGCGTGGGGCTCTGCTCTTCGTTGCCTGTGAGCTCTTTCCCCGGCTTCGGGGACTGAGTGGGGGGCGGGCGTCCCTGGGGGCCAGACCTGAGGGGAGGCCGTCTCCAAGGGCCTGCCGGGCCACCTGCCCTGCTGCATCCTGAAAGGGCACACTGAGCCCGTCCTGGCCTTGGCCAGAGGAGCTGGGCATGCCCTCGCTGCCTGTCACACATGCAGTCCCCAGCACTGTCCTCCTGCTGGCACCGGGTGACAGGTACCAGGGCCTCCAAGGTGCATGTGCTCCACCCGCAGGCGGCCAGGAAGTGGGGATGGGAAGGGACCCCTCACCAGCAGCAGCCATCGGGGCTCATGGGTCCCCCAGACATCAGGACAGGATCAGAACTAGCGAGATCATCTGATCCCCCCCGTCCCGTGACAGCACCCCTTTCCCTGGGGCGTGTGCGTGTTGCACGTCCGTGTGGTTGGGTGTGTGTCTGTTTGAGGAGGGGCGGCGGTGTGGGCGGTGGCTGGGCCTGCAGGCGTGGCTCTGTGGGGCGCGTCCAGCTGGAAGTGTGTCTGTCCTGTGTGGGGGTCCCAGACGCACTTGCAGGTACATCCTGTGCAGGACTCGGTGCCGAGGGTCCAGAGCGTCTGAGGGTCCAGGGTCTGTGTCGGCAGGTGGGTGGCTCCAGGGGACGAGTGCGAGGGTGCGCTGAGCAGCAGCCCTGGAAGCTCATTCCAGTGGGTGGCGTGGGAATCCCAAGCTCGTCTGCCCCGGCCCCACCGGCTGACAGTGGCCTCCTTGAACTTCACCTCATCCACATTCCAGGCCGTTCCTTTTTAAAAAATGATTGCTTTATTATTGGATTGAACAGGGTGGCATTGGTTACTAGAATTACATAGGCTTCAGGTGTGCAGTTCTGTAACCCATCACCTGCATATTGCCCTGTGTTCACCACCCCAGGTCAAGTCTCCTTCCGTCACCATTTATTCCCCTTCAGCCTCTCCTGCCTCCTCCCACCCCCATTCATATGCCAGTCCGTTCCTAAGACCTCCCTGCAAATGTCCCTTCCTCCGGCAGCGGTCCCCACTCCTCCCTGCGTACGCCCTACACTCCCCACCGCCCTCGCTTGGTGCTGCTCATGCTGACCTTTGCCCCGGAGCCAGTGCCAGGCTTGGCTTAGAATGAGCTGCTCCGCAAGGAGTGAGTGAACAGTGAACGAGCCAGCCCCTGGCCCACCCACGCCCACTGCCGGGAAACACACCCGCGTGGGGGCTGGCGCACAAGTCCCGGCTTGCCTATGTGACCCTGGCTGTGTGACAAGGCCCCACCGGTAAGACAGGACTCAGAGAGCCAGGGTCAGTGACCTTGACCTTTCATGTCAGCTGGCAGAGGGCCGTGCGTGAGGTGTGCAAAGCCCCACCATGGGCCGGGATCTGCCCGGCTCTCTGGCTTAGAGCAAGTGCTGGGAGTGACCCGGGCTCCTCTAGATGTGGGGCAGAGCTGGGGCTGGGATCGGGCGCCCCTGTCCGGCAGCCCTGGCGTGGGCAGAGCTCAGACGGAGCCGTGCAGAGTGGGGAGCAGGCAGTGCTGGGACTGGTGGGTAGGGACGAGGACCTGGACTGTGGCTTCCGGGCCGGCGCAGGGGCTGGGGGACGGGTGGGTGAGGGCAGCACCCTCTGCTTCCCCGGCCCTCACCTGCTGCACAGCCAGGGTGGGGTGGGCAGTGAGCAGAGCCCTGGCTGCAGGGCCCTGAGGGCCCCTCGGCAGGTGACTGGTGTTGGCATTACCCACTCCCGACAGCAGGGGGCAGCAAGAAGACAGGCTGCAGAGACCTGCCTGCTGTTCACTGGGCCTGAGGCAGGAGGTCAGGGCCGAGCTGGGGTGGGCGTCCCTGTGGTAGCTCAGAAAGGGTTTCAGGGGGAGCAGCCTGGTGGGGGAATAAGGCTGCCGGGAGCCCCTTCTTCAAAGCCCAGGGTGCCCTGGTGTGGCAGGCCCTGGGTCTCTCTGCATCAGGCCGCATTCCTGTCCCCACTGCCCTCCTGTCCCAATGGGCTCTGTTCAGCGTTTGCAGAGTGACTGAGTAACCTGACAACTTGGTCAGCGCCCCCCCAAGAGGAGCCTCCAGCACTGGGTGCTGCTGCCCCCTAGTGGCCATGGCCGGAAGGGCCCTCCTGGGCTTGGATGCCTGGCTCCCTCAGGCCTCCCTGAGCTGGTTTCTGAGCTGCTTGGGCCTGAATTCCACAGCAGCTGTCTGGCCCATCCCACGGGACAGATGGGGAGACCAAGGCCTGCAGGAGCACCTAATTTTTCGTGAGCCACCCAGGCTCCAGAGTCCGAGGTTGGGTTCCTGGTACCCTGGACCCAGAGGCCTTATCAGTAGGGGTCCCATTAAAATGGAATTTCAGGCTTCCGGTGGCAGGGTCTTGGGGAAGGGTGGCAGGTGCCATGTCCCGGCGTGAAGGTGGCAAGAAGAAGCCCCTGAAACAGCCCAAGAAGCAGGCCAAGGAGATGGACAAGGAAGGTAAGGCATTGAAGCAAAAGCAAAGAGGAGGAGACACTTGAGGAGCTAAAAGCGAAGGCCGCGGGGAGGGCCCTGGCCCCGGGTGGAGTGAAGAAATCCGGCAGAAAGTGGGCTGTGCTTGGGACTGGGGCGCCGGCCACCCTTCATCCCACTCCTGTTTTCACGCCTGGATTCCCTGCCCTAACATCTCCTGCCGCCTACGGCTAGAATGAAGTGTGGTCTGGGAGCCTGTTGTACATTTAACAGAAAACTTTTGTGAAAAATCATCATAACAGCCACACAGTGCCTCATCTTCTGAGCTCTTCTCACTCTGCCATTTCAACCTTGGCTGCTGTGAGGTCAGAGTGGACCCCGCCCAGATCTTGTCGAAGTGTGTTCCTCAGTCTGTTCCATCCAGAAATCGGTACCACCTGGAATTAAACCAGCTCGTTTGAAATGGGAAAAGAACAAGGAATTTCAGGTAACAGCACGTAATCTTTCCATGTCCGTGTGTCTCGTGCAGTGTTCTGTGTCTGACTGGCTGTGTCTGGCAGCCCTCCTGCTCAGGCCGTGGAGCGGAGCCTGCACAGCCCCGGGGCATGGGGCACTGACCTGGGGGAGCCCCCCCTCATGCCCAAAGACCCTGCACCTCAGTCCAGCTCCAGCGTCCGGGGCGCAGCCCGCTCAGAGGCCCCCAGACCCCTGCTCGGCCCTCACCACCAGGACCACAGCTGAAGGCTACCAAGGTTAGGACTCAGGTGACACCTCGACAACCCCTATGGCCAGGGTCACAGACTGTCCCGTCATGACCTGACCTCACTGTGTCCCTGAAAATGTCCCAGGGAACCTCACACGGACCCAGAGGGGAGCTGCTGTCAATGGGGTGGCTGGGCAGCGGGCCAGCTAGCGGGGGGATTCAGGAGGACCCACCCACGCACTCCGTCTGCCTGCTGGCCGCCACACAGCACCTGAGCTGCCCCCACTACCAGTGGCCAAAGTTCCTGGTCCCCAAGTGAGAAGTGAGTGAAAGTTCAAACTCGAGGAGCTAAGAGCACCAGGGCCGTCACAGCCCTGGGATGGCAGTCCCCAGCCCCACCCACCAGGAGCAGCAGCAGGGTCCACTGGCCACCAGAGGCCGAAGGGCTGGCCTGTGGGGCCCGCACAGCCCGCTTCAGGTGCTGCGAGGGGCAGGCAGACAGGCGGGGGACAGGAACGGCGCTGTGTTTGGGGGCATGCTGGGAGCCGTGAAGGAAGCGGACTGAGGCAGTGGGACTGGGCCGTGACGGGGACGACCCTGGTTCTCCACCGCGGCCCTCCCGAAGGGCCTCAGACGGCGTACCCACTCCACGGAGGCGCTGGGGGTCAGAGCGGCATCAGGGGCGTCGGGCTGCGCTCCGCCCTGGAGGCTCCGGGAGGCCCCATCCCCTGCTTGTGGGGTGCTGGCAGAATCCGCTTTTTGTGGGACAGTTCCCTTCCGTGTCCCTGCCAAAGCCACTCCTGGCTTCTGGGGGCCCCCGAAAACCTTGGCCCGGAGCCCCTTCATCCCGGAGCCCCTTCATCCAGCCTCAGCTGGTTACCTTGACCCCCCAGCTGACCCGGGACGGTTGCCAGGACACCTCTCTGACCTGTCTTACCATTGTGACCCGTCTTAGTTCTGTGACCTGTTGCCACCCGACACCAAACAGTGCTGGGTTGGGACCTCCGCAGGGACTCCCCAGCAGGGTCAGGGGAGGGCTCCCCAAGATCTTGTCATATTCAAACTCAGACTTGGCTGTTGAGCAGAGCTGGCTCCGTGGAGAATGGAGGAAGCCACCCTCAAAGAGACAACAGGTGCCCCCAGGGCGGGGACAGCCCGGCTGGCTGGGGTGCAGGGCAGGGCGGGCAGAAAAAGGGCCTCAGGGGGTTACGGCCATGAAGGCTTGTAGGCGTGAGAATGGCCTGGCCTGATTTATGTTTTCTAAAGGTCAGGCCGTGACTTGACATTTGAGATGGTAGTTGAGACGAGTCTTGAGAGCGCAGGTCCAGTGGAGACAGACGAGGAGGCTGCGATGTGTGCTTCAGGTACAGATGGCGGGCCCAGCCCACGGCCCAGGGACAGGAGACGTGAGGACCGGAGACCACAGCACAGGCCCCAAAGAGGCCTCTGAGTGAGGGGACAGGGAAAGGACACAGAAGACCCGCCGAGGAGCGGGGAGGGGAGGGGGGACACGGGACCCTCCATGGAGGGGGCAGGGCAGGGAGACAGGGGACCCCCCATGGAGGGGGCAGGGTAGGGAGGGGGGGGCTCTATAAAGGGGGCAGGGCTGGAGTGAAAGGAGTCGGGGGACAAGAGACAGGGAAACCAGCCCCCTTCGTGGAGGGTACCCTATCCCCCCTTGCCTACCCCTTTCCACGGTCCCCTGTCCCCCTGGCCCTGTCCTTCCTAGGCTCGCCTGTCCCTCCTTGGGTCCCCGCCCACCCTGTCCTGCCCCCTCCATGGAGGCTCCGCATTCCCTCCCGCCGGGTCTTCTGTTTCCCTGTCCCGTGTGCTGAGCTGGGCCCTGGGCTCTTCCTCTCTGGCCTCCCGGCCACGTGCCCGCCCCGCATCTGAGCCACGCCTCACCCTCCTCAGCTGTCTAAACGGGCGATTGCCCGCCGGTGCGCCGCGGCACCCAGGGGCGCCCACGTAGTTTTAAAACACACAACACCTGACTGTGCGGTCAGGGCGCTGGCCTGGCCCCTTCGATTGTCGTCGAATAAGAACTGGCAACGTGGCTTCAAGCAGGAGCCGAAAGGAATGTCTGTTGACCTTTCCAGAACTTAGGAAGAGTCAGGGTTCGTTGGTCAGAGAGACACACCTGAGAAAAGGGGGAAAGGGGGAAAGAGAAAGAAAACAAGGAAGGAAACAAACAGCCCCGGAAAGAAGTCTGCGCCCCACCGGGTGATCGCTGGGGGCGGGGGGGGTGCGGGGCGAGTTTTAAAGAGTCTGGCAGCGCGCAGGTGCGCCTGCGCGGCGCAGCCGTTGGAAATAGCGGGTCTCCATCCTGTGCCCACAGCACGCGTCTCCAGTGTCATTTTAAATGTCAGATCACCGAGTGACCCAGGTGGGGGCGGGGGGCGGGAGAGCAGGAGGGGCCCAGGGGCGATAAACGGTGCTGGGAGGAGACTCGACTTGGGGGGAGCAGACAACACAGGGCGCAGACGAGGCGTCGCACTGCTGAACCGTATCGTTTTATTAGCCAGTGTCACCCCAACGACATAAATGAAAAGTGAACAAAAGCTGGGGCCTCGTGAATGGGATTAACGCCCCTTTTAAAGTCGCCCCACCCTAGACTTATTGGGGGGATCGCTTTGTAAGTTTAAAATGTCTAACATGCTGTGCACCTGAATCTAATACTGAAGGTCAACCCTAATAGAAATGTTTTAAATTATTTAAAAAATAAATAGAAATAAAAATGTAACTCAGAGTGATCTCTGAAAACTATAAATCGGATCCTGTCCCTCTCGTGCCTAAAGGCCTTGCTGCCTGCAGCCTCGGTCAGCGGTGCAGACGGACTTGCTGCCGGACGGACTCTCAGTGCAGGGTGGGGAGGGGCCTGTCTCCTCCTCCGGGGCCTCCGTCACGGTCCCGGTGGCACCTGGCTGTGGTGCGGGCAGAGCTGCGCTTCCCTGAGAGTGGGCTAAGCAGTCACTTGGGCTGCCTCGTTCTAGAGTGGGAGCAGACACAGAAAGCAATTTAAAAAAAGAAACCTTAATGGTTCCGATAGCATTTTCAACCCTCCCAAGGGACCCTTATGCGCCCACCCACCCTCCGGTGCACCACCGCCAGCCTGGCTCTCCCAGCCCTGGGGGAAAGGCGGGGGTCGGGGGGTGCTGTCCCGGCAGCCAGTGAGCATGCGTCTGGTCAGACGTCGGAGCAGAAGCGAGGTTCTCTGAGGACGGAAATGGAGGGACGCATCTGCTAGGATCAGCCACGCACGAGGGGACTAACCTTTCACGACACTGTGACGGATGGCAGCTGCATGACCCCAGCATGCTCTCGCCCTGTGGCCGCACCCCAGGGACCCAGGAAGCACCCCCAGCAGGGAGCCGCGCTCTGGCCTCTGAGAACCTGTGGATGCTCTGCGGAGCCCTTCAGCTCCCACGGCTGATGGTGGACCTTGGAAACCTGCCCCGGGGGAAAGAAAAGGAGGAATGTCCAGAACAAAAGCTAAAGGAAGTGGAGGCAGGCCCTCGACCAGACACAGAGCCCGAAACAACGGTCGTTAGAGGGGCGCTCAAGGAGCCGAGGGGAAGAATGGACAAAATCAGCGAGGACCCCGGCACGGAGACGGTGAGCAGGGGAAAGGACCTGGAAGCGACAAGAAAGCACCAGTCAGGAGCGGGGAATACGACGTCCGGGATGAATACAGAAGAAGGGATCAGCAGCTGGTCAGCTGAAGCCGAGGATGAGCCAGCGATTTGGAAGGCAAGGCAGCAGGAAACCCCCAATCAGAACAGCGAGGGAAAAAAATTTTTTTAAATGAGGATAGCTGAAGAGACCTTTGGGACAACATGAAGGGTGACAACACCCACGTCACATCACAGCGGTGCCAGTAGCGGAAGAGAACGAGCACGAGGTGGAGAACTTTTGGGGAGTAGTAAAGACTAAAAACTTTCCTAACCCGGCCCCGGCCAGGTGGGCCGGTTAGTGGGAGCGTCGTCCAGAGAGCTTGTGGGTTCGTGCCCCTGTCGGGGTGCGTGCAGGAGGCGGCCAGCTGAGGTTTCTCCTCCTTCCCCTTCTCCTCCGTCAGCATGTCCTCAGGTGAGGATGTCAAAAACAAACAAACAAAACAAAAACAAAGAAAGCTTCCTTAACCTGGAGAAGGAAAAAGAGCAAGGCCAGGAAGTACAGAGAGCCCCAAACCAGATGAACTTAAAGAGGCTCACACCAAGACACATCATATTTAAAGTGGCAAAGATTAAAGACAAAGAGAGAATCTTAAAAGCAGCAAGAGAAAGACAGTTCCCCACAAGGGAGCTTCTGCAAGCCTGTCAGCTGCTTTCTCAACAGAAACATGTCAGGCAAGAAGGGGTTGGCCCAAAGCAGTGAAAGGGATGAAAAGCAAGGACCTACAACCAAGACTACTCTACCCAGCAAGGCTATTATTTAAAACGGAAGGGGACTCACCCTGGCTGGGCAGCTCAGTTGGTTAGAGTGTCGTCCTGATATGCCAAGGTTGCAGGTTCGATCCCGGTTGAGGGCACATACCAGAAGCAACCAATGAATGCATCAATAAGTGGAACAACCAATTCATGTTTCTCTCTCTCTCCCTTCCTCTCTTTATCTAAAAATTAATTTAAAAGAAAAGAAGAATTAAAAAAGAGAGGGCCCAAATAGTTAAAATCAGAAATGAGAGGAGAAGTAACAGCCAACTCCACGGAAGTACAAAGCGTGTAAGGAAACAGCACAAACGACTCCACGCCAACGCGGTGGACGGTCTGGACGAATCGGGTGAAGTCCTGGAAACCCACCACCTTTCCGACTCCGTCGGGAAGAAGCAGAAAATCTGAATAGACCGATTGCAATGAATGAAACTGAAGCAGTAATCAAAAACTCCCAAGAAACAAAGGTCCTGAACCTGATGGCCTCGCAGGTGAGTTTTACCAAACATTCAAAGAAGAGCTAACACCTGACTTTCTCAAACTATCCAGAAAACTCCGGAGGAGGGAAGACTCCCAAGCTCCTTTTACAAGGCTGGCATGGTGCTCATTCCAAACCCAGATAAAGACACTACAAAGAAAGAAAATTATAGGCAATATCCCTGATGAACATAGATGCTAAAATCCTAAGCAGAATTTTAGCAAACCAGATCCAGCAATACATTCAAAAGATTACACACCCACACACACACACACACACAGGAATTGTACACCACGATCCGGGGGCTTTGTTATTCCAGGGATGCAAGGTCGGTCCGATATCTGCAAATCAGTAAACATGATATGCCATGTAACAAAATGAAGGGTAAAAACCGCATGATCATGTCAACAGATAAAGAAAAAGCATTTAATAGAACCCAGCCCCTATTTATGATAAAAACTCTCGGCAAAGTCATAATGAAGGGAACGCACCTCAACACAAAGGCCAATCGTGACGAGCTCACGGCCAACATCGTACCCAACGGGCACCAGCTAAAAGCGTCTCCCTCGAGATCGGGAACGAGACGGGGATGCCTGCCCCACCTCTTCTTCAGCGCAGTGCGGGGGGTCCTGGCCACAGTGATTGGACAAGAAGAGAAGTAAAAGGCGCCCACATTGGAAAGAATGAAATAAAACTGTCACTATTTGGCCCTGGCTGGTGTAGCTCAGTGGATTGAGCGAGGGCCTGCGAACCAGAGGATCGAGGTTCGATTCCCAGTAAGGGCACATGCCTGGGTTGCAGGCCAGTTCCCAACATGGGACACACGAGAGGCAACCATACATTGATGTTTCTCTCCCTCTCCCTCTCTCCTACCTTTCCCCTCTAAAGATGAATAAATAAAAATCTTTAAAAAAATAAAAAATAAAACAAAAAATAAAACTGTCACTATTTGCAGCTCCCATACATAGAGAACCTCGAGGTTTCACCAGATGCTCCTGGAAGTGACAGATGAATCCAGTCAAGTAGCAGGGTAGAAAATAAACACGCAGAAATAGCTGCATTTTTACACACCTGCTATGAACTATCGGAAAGGGAAACTAAGAGAACAGTCCCACCTACAATTGCATCGATAAAAGAAAAACACCTAGGAATAAACTTAACCAAGTACGTAAAAGACCTTCTTGGCACCTCAGCCGGGTCCTGGCGGCTGTCAAGGCGCAGTGCCCGTGAGGGACGCCACTCTGGGGTGCGCGACGATCAGGCGACACCATCGGCGGGACGCGTGCTTGTTAATTGTCAGCAGGTCACACTGCAGAGGCGACCCTTAACCTCTCTGTCACAGGTAAGGGACGATTAATAACTTTTCTCGGTGCACTCGGCAGAATGGTGCTCAAAACGGTGGTAATAATGATGCCTTGTCTTCAGACGTGCTCTCCTTCCAGAGAGGGCTCCAATTTATCTTTCAACGTGGCTTCGAGAAGGGGCAAGTGATGCTGGGGGGCGGGATGGACACACCCCATTCCACCGGGGGTTAAACAAAGATGAGGGACAGAAGGTGACTCATCAAAACCTGACACTTACTCAGCGTCAAGCCAGGGGGAGTCTAATCGCCCCTCAGACACCGTCCTGAGGACAACAACGTCCTGCTGTCGTAACGGACTCCTCGGCGTCTGAGCCCAGTGAGACCTGCTTGCTGCTCATGTCCCAGGGAGCCGCTGAGGCTCACCCTCTCCACGCAGTGACTCGGGCACCCAGAGCTCCTCCCTGCTGAGGCTCCCCAAGTGCCCCGAGGCCTGCTGCCCTTCCGCATCCAGCCGGCAAGGAGCACAGACCAGCAGGACAGACAGACAGGCGGTGTCAGGAAGGCCCAGGGGGAGCCACCAGCAGCGGGCCCCGCCTCTGGCCAGACCTGCACGGCGCAGCTCGGCCACGCAGTGCAGCACGAACACTGGGCGTCCACCGGGTGCCCGGGCAGCACGCCCACCTTCCTGTCCTGGGTTCTGTGCCCCGACCCCACCCACCGTCTTCAGGGCGAGAGACCGGAGAGAAGGAGATAACGAGAGCTCGCTGTGCCGCCCAGCGCAGGGCTTGGAAGGACTGCGAGCAAAGACAGCACAGCGCGCTTACTCTAAAGACAGCCCACCTGCTCCCCAGACCCACTGTCTTCCTGCCCTTGCTCTTCTTAAAGAAAGAGAACACGTCCTTCTGGAGCCACCGATGTGGAGCAGGTCCACAGCCAGGTGTCCCCCGCTCCCCGATGACAAACCATGAGCTGGGGACAGAGCAGAGAAGCCGGCGTCTGCGGATCCCGGGTGGAGCAGCAGTGGGCAGACTGGGGACAGAAGTCAGGACTGGACCACTGACCAGCGGGGCGGTGACTGATGGGTCCCCGCCTGGCCCTCAGCTCTGTCCCGAAGGCGGTGGGTGAGTCTCAGCACGGCTCCCGGGCGGGACGGGAGGACGCAGCGAGGACCGGACAGGGGCTGGGGGAGCCAGAGCAGGGCTGCGGGCCCCCTCCCTCTCCTCTCCTGGCCCTGCACCTGCCGGAGGCCGAGGCCATGGCCGGGGCGGAGCTCCCGAGACACCGAGGAAACGCCCGTCTCGGGCGAGGACCTGGGAAAGTGGGCCCTGTGCTGCACGGTCCGGAGAGCCCTGCTTATTTTCTCTCTCGCCCGTGCACCCTGGAAACCACCCAGTCACGTGAAGCTGCCACGCCGCGCATCGGGGGCGGAATCAGGACTCCGAGGGAAACCGGAGCTTCCAGCACGCGGAAGGTGGCGGAGACTCCAGGAGAAGTCGCGCTGACGCTGAGCTGGGCCTGCACGGAGCAAGCACCCCGGAGGCCCCCGCGGGCTCTCCGCCACGCGGGCGCTGAGGCCAGCCACCCACCCACAGACTCCGAGACCAGCCAGCGTTACATCCTCACCGACTTAGCTGGTGGCCTGCCAACCTCTGCCGCTCGGCGGTGGGGGGACAGACAGTGGATGCCCGCTCCGCAGGGAGGAAGGTGGCATGTCCACGGGTGGGTCGTCGGAAGTTTGGGGGGAGGAGGTCGTTGGATTGGAACCAGTGGGGGAGGAAGGGGAGACAGCCGAGCTCCGGAGCCCCCCCGCAGACCTGCTCCTTCCTGGATCTCATTTCCCAGCACGAGTTCATCTTTGCAAACAAACTTACTTCTCTTTTGCTTGCTCAGTTTTCCCCGAGTTTTCTATATGAAAGCCTCAGTTTCTTGTCTGAAAAGTGAACGTGAGCAGGTGAGGCGCGGCTCTCAGGCCTCTGCGTGGCCTCGGAGGGAGGCGCTGACCCAGCACCAGTTCCAGGGGCCGACCAGGCTCGGTTTGGGGTCGAATATCACTTATATTCACTTGTGTACGGGGTGGGGAGTTTTCACATGTCCACAAAAATGAGAACATGTTGTAGGAATTATTCTACAGCTGGCTTTTCCACTTAGGGTTGAAGATATTTTATTAAAAATAAAGGCAAGAAATACTCAAAACTCCTACTTTGTCATTGCTTTGCTGCTGATTTTCTGATGGTTGGCACTGTTATCCATGAAGCCGTTTGGGCGACTTGCATCCGCAGGATGTAAGCGGCGTGTGACGGGGCAGCGGGGGGCTGCTGACCCTCCCTCCCCAGCTCCGTGTTTGTCCATGTCACCGTCTGGCTTGCAACTGACCACGGTGGGAACATGAGCACCACAGAAAGGGGCAGGCACTCCGGATCAAGCCCCTCTTCCCCTATGGCGAGGGCCAACACACCGCCGATGATCCCTAACCCAGGGCATTAGGTGAGGGTCAAAGGCAATAAATAACGTTCCACTCGGGGCTGTCGAACCCGTTTTCCCCGGGGGCCACATCAGCCTCTGGGGTGCCTTCGGAGGGCCGAATGTAACTTTAGGACTGTGTACACGTAGCCGCTCCTTAACCAGGGGCAGGGCGCTCGGCGCTGCCGCCCGGTAGAAACGGTGCGGGGGGCGGGTGGGGTGGGGGCGTGGATAAAACGGGCCTTGGGTTTGCCACCTGCGCACTAACTACCGAGATTGAGGGAACGAGAGGCGGATGATTTGCCTGCGGCATCCCGCCGGCTTCGTGAGGCCGGCGGAGTGAGATCAGCTCCTCGGCCCCTCAATTGTGCGAAGTGCGCGCACTGCTTGGCCTCCCTGGGCTTCCAGGCCGGTAAAGGGAACCGAAATTCTTCCCTTTTGATTCTTCCCCGCCCGGGAGCATCGTTGCGACCGGGAGAGGAAGGCATCCACGGGAAGCCCTTACGAGAGAGCCCCGGGCGCAGCGTTGCCGTCCGTTCGGGAATCCTCGTCCTGAGGTCGGGAACACAGCGATGCCGCCTCGCGGGGCTGGGCTCCGTTTCTCCCCTGTGCAGCGGGGGCGGGGGTGCCGCGCTCACCGGATGTTGTCACGGGGGGGGGGGCGTTCTCTGTGGGAGCCGCCCAGCAGTGTGCCGAGGCCTGGGGGCGCCCTCTTCCCCCGCAACTTTGGAACGAAATGGAGCGCATGGGAACAGGGCTCAGATGCTCAGAGCTACGGGCCCACTCGCAGGTGACGAGCGAAGGTCAGGCGTCCCAGAGTCCTGGGAATGCGGGTGGTGAGGAGCAGAGGGGGCGCAGGTGAGACTGGCCGAGGTGTGTGCTGCTCCGCTGTCTTGGGAGACAGATGAGATCCGACGGCATCAGAGCAGGCCGCCCCTGGGGGGCCACTCAGGTTTTAGCACTCGGAAATCTCAGTCCCAGAGACAGAGACCTCCCATTTAGGAACCTGACTTTTTATTTTTTATTTTTTTAAAGATTTTATTTCTTATTTTTAGAGAGGTGAAGGGATGGAGAAAGAGCGAGAGAAACATCGACTGGTTGCCTCTCGCACACCCCCAACTGGCCTGCAACCCAGGCATGTGCCCTGACTGGGAATTGAACCTGCGACCCTTTGGTTTGCAGGCCAGCACTCAATCCACTGAGCCACACCAGGCAGGGCGGAAACTGATTTTACTGATTGATTGAATTTATTTATTTTTAGAGAGAAGGGAAGGGAGAGAGGGAGAGAAACATCAATGTGTGGTTGCCTCTCACACACCCCCTACTGGGAACCTGGCCTGCAACCCAAACGTGTGCCCTGACTGGGAATCGAACCGGCGACCCTTTCTTTGCTTTGCAGTCTGGCGTTCAATCCACTGAGCCACATCAGCCAGGGCTGGAACCTGATTTTAAATTGCAATCTCCTTAAGGACAGGAGCCATTTCCACTCAAATCAGTAAAGTCGTTTTGAGTGAATGAGTTGGCCAGTATGAAATCTCACCTCTCAGGCATCTGCTTTGTTAGTTTTGTATTTGTCTAATGGGCCATTTTTCACCCACACTCGGTCATTCGTTCCGTGATAGTAAGTGACACCTCATGGAAAAGTGGAAAACATAAGGCAGACATGCTCCTGCCCTCAAGAATATTATCGTGTGGCTGACAAGTGGGGCGCGGCGCACCTGCCTGCAGCGGAAGGTGCGATTTGTTAACGTGATGTATGTAGGGGCAGTGTGGCGCGGGGGCTAGGGCCGCGGACCCCAGCAGGGGCTCTTGGCTTTGAAGCCGGCTCCTCCTCGGCCAGCTCCCTGAACGTGGCCGGTCACTTCACTTCCGTGAGATCACGTCACTTCCGTGAGATCACGTCTGCGACCCCATGCGTGCTTCCTGCTCTGTGGATCGTGAGTCGCCACCTGCCAGGACCGAGGTGAGGATGAGATGGGCCCTCTGCTTAGTGCTGGCTGCAGCTCAGGCCAGCAGGTGTCAGCCCACCTCACAACTATTCCTAATAACTCAGTACCACGGGCAGTATAACCTCTCCCCCCACGTCTCCCCGCCACGGCAGCCCACGGGCCTCGAGGGAACCTTTCTTTATTGGTCCCGTCGGTCTCCAAAGTTTCCCTTTGCCGGGCCGAGAATAAAATCTCAGTTCCAGGTTTTCTCTGCCATGTGAGGTTTAAGCTCAGTCACGTCATCGTCTCTGCCTCCCAGCTCAGGAGGTGGTTCCCGTGGTGCCTGGGCTCTGCGGACGTGGCTGGCCGGGCTGACCACCAAGGGGCCTGGTGGCGTCACCCCTCTGCTCTGGCCACCCCCCCCACCCCCAGGCTCCAGCCCTCTGTCGCGACGTTGGAAGACGCAGTCATGTTTTAGCGTGGCAGGAGTTGACTGCGCTCAAGATTTAAAACAGAGGGTAGGCATTTTTGAATCATTTTAGGGGAATACTACTGGGTCCTGCAGAGCATCTAACCGAGGGCTCATGGACTGCCGGGGGACACCTCGCTGACCCCAGTCTGCAGTACGCACAGGTCGTTTCATCTTCGGCTCTTTTTAGCTTAAAAGTTCAAACTAGTTAGAGTTTTAAATTAAACTTTTTTTCCTGTAAAAATTCTCACGTAGGAATCCAGACATTAAAATAGACTAGCCCATTTTAACAGGGGCTTGTCGTTTTTGCGTCCTTCTTACAGAATTTCCCAACCTGTATGCCACTCGGAGCCCCGGATCCCGGGGGTGGGAACGGGTGTCTGCAATAAAAAGGGCTTCGCACGTTTTTATGTTCGTATTACGTGCAATAGACTCCTCTACAATCGGTCTGGGCAGCAGCACCTGTCTCTCTCCTCACACGTGTCTCCCTCCCCCGCCCGCCACGCGCACGAGAGGTGGTTGAAGGTGGTGAGAAGGCAGGGAGCGGAGCAACAGCTGTAGGCAGTTTAGCAAATGGATCTGGGCACAGAATCTTCTCGGAGGAGTTGCCATCAAGCAAACCTACTGCAGAGCATCCGATGATGGAATCCTGTCTACCCCGGGGTTTTTTGGATCCTTCCTCCATGAGAGCAGGGTCTTTACCACACACACACAAGGCAGGTGGCCACCCACGTCACCCAGGTGGCTGGAGCGCCCCTTAGGGGCACCATACCTCCTAATGACTTTTGCAGAAATCCTTCTGATGAAGTTGGCTGGGCTCGTAACAGTTGCCCTGTGTTCTGATGGTTCACAAGTGGTCGAAGAGCCAGCCAGCACACCTGGCTCTGACGTCAGGCCACACGGGAACTCGGTGGACCGGGGCAAGCACTCAGCCTCCACGGAGGCCCCGCAGCAAACCCGAAGTGGGTCGTGTTATCACAGGGCTTGGGTATGAGTAGCCCTCGTTTTACTTAATCGTGGCCCCAAAGCCATTCGCAACTTTTATTTTGTTACAATTGTATTATTAGTCATTGCTGTTGATCTCTTACTGTACCTAATTGAGAAATGAAACTTAATAATTAGGCCTCCACCCGACCCTGGGGTCCAGGTACTCTCCGCAGTTTTGGGCACCGGCTGGGGGTCTTGGAACATGTCCCCTACGGATAAAGGAGGTTAGTACTGAATTTTCTGGGTGCTCTGAGTTCTGAGACACTTGAAGACAATGGAGTTTACGTAAATAGAGGGTTTAAAAATTTCAGCCATAGTAGTTGTCATGCAATAAACTCAATAAAGGGCTCTTGTTTCTACGTAGTTACTCTTATATGTAGCAAGATTCTATGAAGTTATGATGACACATCTCATATTCTGTAAAGTCCAAACTCTGGAGAGTCGATTTAAATTCAGCCTACATGTTCACGTAATAAGCAAGCGCCACTGATAAATAGCGCGCCCTTTGAGCACCACCGTAAACGCAAGCGTCATCCCTTCGGAAAGGCCGCTTCCGGGGCGGACCCGGAGCGCTGCGTCCGCGGGGGAGGATGGATGGCCCCGTTTCCTTTCTTCCATCTGCGGAGAGGAAGGGGGCAGGCCCCGGGGACGGGTCGGGGGCGCTCAGAGGCCCGTCGACCACACACGGGTTTTGTCTGCTGACTCTCTCCTTGGGGTGGTTGTGAGTGACGGAGCTTGTTTCCCATAGGGCTTTATCTGGGCCTGACCCGCAAGCTGCATCCTGTTAGAGAGGTTGCAAGCGCTCTGTCAGACCGGGAGGCCAGGCGCCTGGAGACCTCTTCATGTCGGGTTTCTCAGGAATATGCAGACAGTGTGAACTGGAACCCACGGCCCATGTGAAGGCAGGCCCGCGCTCCCAAACCCTCGAGGATGCTTTTTTCTGCATCCGGAGCCCAGGCTGGACCGGAGCAGCTTTCTCATCGTCCACGGGGCATCTTTCTGTCCTGCACCCTTTCTCCTGGGCTTGGCTTCTGGGAATTGGCCTTCAGCCTTCAGGTGTTGTCTCGGGTCCTCGGAGGCTGTGGGAGGGGGGCCCTCAGCCAGGAGGGCCGGTATCCTTATAAGGAAAGGGGGAGATACCCGGTTGCTCTGCCTCAAGGCTTGTACTAACGGACAAATTTCAGTTTCCCCTTTGGGTGTAGTTCCCTCACATTGGGCTGATTTTTAAAAAACACACCATTTGCAGACGGCTTATCGAAATTTCCTGGTTACGGAGTCTTTAGAAATGGAGACAATGAAATTCTATAGCACGTGTAAGGTAATTTCCCACTCCATCGACGTTTTTTGCCAGAGGAGGCAGCTAGACGAACTGCTCCACTAAGTGTTATGTTCTTTTAATATCATTTTTCTCCTGCATCTATCCCTCCCCCCTCCCATGCCCGTCAGAAGCTAAGTGCAGATAGGGGCTGGACTGTGGTCTTGCCAAGTTTACATTGGTGCCCTAGCACCCATAAATTCCACATGTCACTGTTTGGAAGCAGAGCCTTTGGAGAGGTGATTATAGTCTAAAATGAGGGTGTTAGGTGCGGCCCTCGTGGTCTCTCTACTGGGAGAAAATGACAGTGAGAAGGCAGCAGCCTGCAAAGCCAAGGCCCGAGGCCTAGGGAGAAGCCAGATGGCCAGGCTCCTGATCTTGGACCTCCGGCCTCCAGAACGGTGAGTGGATTTCTGGGAAGGCACCCAGCCCGTGGTACTTGATTACAGCAGCCTCAGCAAACTGAGGCACCCACTTAATGATCTCTGAAACAGGCACACCTTTGCACCTCTCAGGTGTTTTCTGTAAGAGCACCGACAAGGCTGACCAAGGGCCCTGGGGAACGACCCTCCTCTGAGCTCGCAGAGCGGCCTGTCCACTCCTTTGCTGAGTGCGCTCACGACTTCAAATGTTTTGCCTCCTGGTTTTACCGTCTGTTACAGTGAGCTTCCGCCTGGAACTGACTGGTATTGGGGTTGGGGGAACCGATTTTTGCAGGCAGTTCCTAGGCGGGGTGCCACCAACCCCGTGTCTGGGGTAGGTCCAGCCATGTCCACTGCAAGACACCCCCCGAGTGACCGAGTCAAAGGTCTCCTGCACCATGGCTTTGGACTTGGTGTCGCACTCCCAGCTTGTGGGGGATGATGGTAATTCTGTATTTTGAGCATTAGCAGTGGGTATCACATCCTGTGAAGCCAGAATGGATGTGCTTACTCATGGGAAGTGGGGCAGACTGTTGACCACTGCTCTTCCCCCCCACCTCCAGGAAGAACCCATTTGCTTTGTGGCTGACAGCAGTCTTCACACCACAGGCTGGCAAACACAGCCCTGTTCTTCAGAGCAAGGGAGCATGGAGCAGGTGACAAGCCTAGCCCTCGGGCTGAAGGACTTGGAGGCAGAGCAACGCACCGTCAGCCACTGAAGCCCAAGCCCCGCCCCTCCAGGCCTTTGTGACTGGCCAGCCACCCGCTGCAGGGCTTCCTTACGAGAGTGGAGCCGCAGCACCCCATCTACACACGACCCTGGGAAGCTGGTCAGCGTGCTGCGGCCGGCAGCCACCAGTGTCTCCCTCGAGTGACACCTGGCTTTACCGTAGCCTGCCTTCCTCGCTGCTGCTCCTGCAGGAAACCCAAAGTCCCACTTTGGGGACGAGGCAGCCTGAGAGCAGGGGTCAGAGAAAGAGGTAAAGATCTACGCACACAGTGATTCGTTGCTAAATTTATTAAAACGACTGCCAAATGCTGTACTACATTCCCGACTCGTAACTAACTACACAACTCACCCTGGGAGCGGGGTCCAGGTGGGAGGGCAGCAGCCCCGGTCCCTGCGGGCAGGCCTCCGAGGGCCTGGTGCGCCTGCCCTGGGTGCTGGCTGTGACGAGGGCAGGCTGGTGGGTTAACAGGGGCTCTGGGCCGCGTCCCAGCCACCTCCGTGGACATGGGGATAGGGCCATGGGGATAGGGCTGAGCCACTACAGCAGATGCTGGCCACCGTCAGCAGTGGGGGACATGGGACCGGATCTATTCCTTGCGAGAACCCACAGCCAACTCTATACTGGAGTCACGCGCTGGAGATAAAAATGCCGACCAGGAGAAGAGCATGCCCACGGAGTTTCAAAACACCCCACCCCACCAACTCCTCGGTCTGCTGGGATGTTTTCTCAGCCTTTGGGGAAATAAGAACATTAATTCCCACTTGTAAAAATACGTGCAAGGCGAGCCACATGGAATGGTCACACTAAAAATATCCCAGTGCCTAATTTTCAAGGTACTTTATTTTTAATACAGGTCACAACACTGAGCTTCTGGCCCGTTAACGCCAACGAACAAGCTACAAACGCTTGCTTGGTGGCTGAGGGGCACTCTTCAGTATCGTCTGAAAACGGAGTAAAAATCTGTATAAAACAAGTAAATAGTTTCCATAGGAACACAGATAAGTGTGACCCCAACTCCTAGCCTCCCGTCATGTTCCATCTGTGCCGCCCTACTTACGAAGACATTTCAGAACTAGCAGTAATTAAGTTAAGTGGTCCCCTCCGAGCCCGTAATTCAAGCTACCCTCGCAGTGACAGCTACAGGAACGGCATCTACACGTTCACGCGCGCCGACGCGCAGGCCGCTGGGTGGCGCTCCATCCCGCTCTCCCAGGCGCAGGACACCGGCAGGGCGCTCACGTCCTGCTCCTCCACGGCCGCCGGGACGTCGTGGCTCTGGGCCTGCTGCATCAGTTGCCTGAGAGAGAGAAGCGGCACTCAGAAACCCGGAGCCACCCCCTCGGCAGAGCCCCCAGGAGCCTGGGCCCCCGCCCGTCCCCCGCCCTGGCCGCTGGGCCCCAGGGAAGCACCGCGGCACGTCCAAGCACGCACGGCGGCAGAGCCGCAGCCTTGTAAGGAAGCCTCAGGACACGTGCGTCCTGTCAGTCGGCTCGCTGCGCAGAAACCCCTCCACCAGCCTTCTCTGAAATGTTATGCACCGTGAAAAACCTCGAAATACTAACTGCTAGTATTGAAGAGATTTTCCAAATTTTCTAGAGCATGTATTCTTAATATGGGGAGCATAACTTAAAAAAAAATCCAAAAACTAGAAAAAAACGCTGTATTTAACTCCAAACCAAACACCTTCTCTCAATTACAGTAAAATAAGAACAAGCGTAAATCCAAGAAAATACCCATTTTTTTTTTTTTTTTTTTTTTTAAAGATTTCAGGGCACGTTTATTAGAGCTGGAGACAGCGAACCCGGGCAGGCCGAGGACAGCAGCAGTGACGAGAGCGCCGAGGCGGCGCCGCTCGGGCTCACCGAGACGTCAGATGCCGTGGAGACAGGCTCAGGGGTCAGCCAAGGACCGGGTGCTGCCGCCCGCCGCCGCCCTGGCTGCGAGCCTGCGAGGGAGGACGCCCGCCCGAGGGGGAGGGGGCGGAGAGGGCGGGGCACGGCGCGGGCGGGCCCCTGGTCTTATCAGGCCCGTACATGTGCGCGGCCACTAACCATGCCGGCCCTGGCATCACGTAGTAGACGGTCGGCCTCTGGAACCCGTTGAAAGTGGAAGCCGCCGCCACGGTGTAGGCGCCCATGTTCTCAAAGAGCATCCAGTCCCCCACGTGCATCTCGGGCAGGGCGCAGCGCTCCACGATGCGATCGAGGCCGTCGCACGTCGGTCCCCAGATGCTGGATGAGTAATGCTTCTCGTCGGGCTTGGGCCTCTGCGTTGGAGACAGACACGCGCCCGGTCACCCCTGCTCTGACCGACCCGCTCACCTCTTCGCGTACCGTGTAACCACCGCCCGAAGGTACCTTCTGCAGAAGGGGCTTCACGTGCGCGTGATCGTAGAGGATGCAGTTAAACGATCCATACACTCCATCATTCACGTAATACATGAAGGTCTTCTCACTCGACTCGTCTTCATCTGGAGAGCAGATCAGTCTCAGTCACCACACCTCTCCTACCAGCTTCCAGTGGCACGTGCGCGGACCCCGCCCTTCCCACCTACCGTCGGAGCCCGTCTGTTCCTTTAACACCAGCTTTTTGGCAATGATGTTAACTGCGAGCGTGAACGCGGACGCAACATAGTATCTGCCTGGCTCCGCTATGACCGTCACTCCCGAGTCGGGTGGGAAATACTTGTCCAGAGCTGGGTTGATGACACTGGTGATCTGTGACAGACAGACAAGCGCAGCGGCCATCAGGGGGAGGAGTCACACGGAGAAACAGCACGGTGCTGGGACAGGGCGGGCAGACACCTGTCAGCCACCACCGGCTAAAGGTCCCACCACCGAGCAGCAGCGAAGAACCAAACGCCTCCCTGAACACCAGCCCGGGCAGCCCCATGGTGTCACCCGAGTCCCCTCTGGGTACCCTGTCTATCCTTTCTGAGATGCTACGGGTACAGTGACATCGAACAGGACAAATCTATTACTATTATCTGAGGTATCAGAGTGCCTAAAAATACTCTTATCTGGCAAAACAAGTGCCAACAGGATGAAACTATTCTGTCGGCCTCACCTAATTTTAACAAAATTAACCTTCAATGGCTTAACCTCAGAAGTGACTACACAATGTTTCAACGAGTGGACATACGAATTCTAACAAAGCGCATTTGGTATAAAGATGTATATATAGCAAGTCTTCCAATTATGCCACTTTGTGGCACCGGGACCAAACCCTTGCTCACGCCGGCCTGCGGGGGACGGGTTCTGCCGGAAGCCACTCCGTTCGGAGCTGCGCACCGGCCGCGGCCGTGCTGCTCCCTGCAGGCGGCTGTGTCCCCAGACTTGAGGAAAACCAACCCATACTTTGGTTTAGAAAACCAAAGAACAGTAAACTCAATTTTAAATAGCACAAGTCACTCAAAGATCACACCAAGACATTTATTTTCATGTTGGTACAGTCCCCCCTTCTGGTATCAACTAAAACACAAGTCTGAAACTCTTCCACCACAGGACCTGCTAAAACAGCTACTCCAATACAGCGCTGCTATGAATTACCTCTTCGAATTTAAGCTTCACATCCTCAGATCCCGGAAAGCCACCGCCAATATCCAGCAGATGCATGTTGAAACCGACCTCAGCCTGGAGTCGAGAAAATTACATGAATGTAACAGCCAGATGCACGACAAGTCATGAAAAACGAGCACCGCAGGCGGGCCGAGGCCTCTGCAACCGGGGCGACACCTCCGAAAGGCCGGCCAGCCCTGCCACCCCGCCGCCGGGTTTCCTCAGACTCACCCCCATGTCGAAGACACAGCGGGCATCGGAGATGGCCTGCACGAAGGTCTCAGGGTCAGTGCAGCCGCTGCCCACGTGGAAGCTGGAGCGGTAAGGAGGAGAATACACTATGTCCGATTATTTCTGAAGATAACCGTTCGCAGTGGGAAAAGCGCTGTAAAACCTGCGTGGTCTAACGTTACTTGGGCCTCCACCTCCACACCGAGACCTCACCTGACGCCGATGACGTCGACATTGAGCTCTTTTGCCCGCTCCAAAAGCAGCCTGCTGGTCTTGAGAGTGGCACCGAATTTAACACTGAGACGACACACTGCTTTGGAGTCATCGGTGGCGATCCGGAGAACCAACCTAGAATCAGGAAGAGTGTGTCAAATTCACAGGACAGAAGGTCACAGACGCGGCCGAAACACAGAGAGAACTCCCGTTTCGGTCCGACGGGCCTCACTAGTCAAGGGGGGCCACACTGTTACCTCCTTTGCCTCCGGCCCAGCACACAGACGAGTCTAACAGCCGGAAATTCGGTCTGCCTGACAATACCCAGCTCAAGCCTGCCCCTGCCCCAGTGGAGGGGGACTCACTTGGCCTTTGGATGTGCCCTGGCCACTTTCATCAGCTCGACTTCACTATCGAAAGTCATCATCTGGACTCCGTTATTGGCAGCATACTTAATCTGAGACACTTGTTTACAAGGATTGGCATAGATGATCCTCTCTGGAGGTACCCCGAGACTCTGCACCAACTGTATTTCCATCTGAAAGAGAGGCGTTACGCCACACACATGTGGCCAACACGTGAGACGCAGAGAAACACACAAGCTTTAGATCACGCCCCCCCGCTCATCTACTGCCTAAGAAACCCAACCAAGGCCCCCCCCCGGGGCCCGCACAGCCCACTTCCTGCTCACCTTGCTGGCGCAGTCAAACCCTGTCCCGATGGCAGCGAGGGTCTTCACCACGGTTCTGCTGTCATTGCACTTGACCGCATAAAAAGGGGTGACCCGAGGAAGAGCTTTCAGCCACCTCAGATGTTTCTTCAGGATGTCTCCCAGGTCCGCAACGTAGAAGGCATCCTTATCATCCTGCGGTCAGAGCGGTCACGGGGAACTCACTCAGACGCAGCCTTGCACGGCCCAACCTCAGCCTCCCTTCTCCTTCCCACTGTTCTCAACAGACCCCACTCTCAGCCCCGTCACGGCCACGGCTGTCACTGGGACTGCTGGGCGACCCACAGCCAGTTAAACTCTGAATGCCCACACAAGACCCGAAGTTCCACTGCACTCCCTCCCCCCAGACCCCATGAGGTTTCCCACTCGGCTGCCTGGCACGGCCAAAGCGGCCCTGCCAGCACAAGCTCAAGGCACGTACGGAAGAAGAAACTTCATTAATTTTTTGGTCCAGGATGTCCTTGGCAGTGAAGCCCTCATCGAGGAAATGGCAACCAAACTCTTCATCAGTAAAGCTGTTCATGGTTTCCGGATGTCCGTCTGAGACTCCACAAACTGCAAACAGGGTGGAGAAATTCACTTTGAAGCCTTAGCGATACTTAGAAATTCCTAAAAGGTTAACGTGCAACAGCCACGCATACTTACAAGAAAAACTAAGATGGAATTTAAAGGAACTACTGCCAGCTCTTCACGAAAGCAGCTCTCCAGGAATTCCAAGCCCCGCGGAAGATGGGCCTTCTCTGGCTGCAGCAGCGGCACTGTCCTGCTAACACAGATGCCCTCCTTAGGGACGAGGCACCGAAAGGAGGAGCTGGGCCCTCACCCACCGGCCCAGGAAGCAGGGCTGTTCCAGGCCCACCCAGCTGGCTCTGTGGGTTTGGGAATCCCACTGTGCCTGGGTGCAAGCCACGTGAATCCTATCAACCTCTACCGCACCTGAGTACACCAACTTCAACACCTTGGAGCTTTTTAAAAGCAGCACTCAAATTCCATACGTAGTACTCTACATCTCAATAAGCATGTCGAATTACACAGAATTTTAGTAACTAATAGGCATCATGGAAATGTCTAGGGCTCTCAATAAATTGAGTGCCCTGAAGTCTCCTGAGGTTTTTATGGGCAAATGTTACTTTCAGACTGGCATGCAGTTCTAAAAACTGCACCTTCAAACCAACACAATGTTCTGTACTTGCTCTATCCGACCACAGGCCAGGCCAGCATTCTCGGACTGGGGCTGCCATTCTAGGAGTCTCGACAGGCACTCTGACAGCTGCTTAGCTATAAATGAGTCAAATGAGGATGATTTTTGGCATACTTTGTGAGTAACAAAAACAAACAAGTGTAAATGACTCATGAATAAGCAAAAAGCTCGTAACAATCAGAGGCACTGTCCTTGGCCTTGGTACAATGTAACAGGAGCGAACGCCAGTTATCTTAAACTCTTTTAAACCTACTTGACCCCTGCTGGGCGCCGCGCACTTTCCCTCTGTGCGGCCCGCTTCAGTGCCTGCAGCCCACGGGCGGAGGCTGGGCCATGGTTCGGGGCCAGGGTGCTCTGGCACGGGGCACTGTGAGAGACCCAGGGGGACGGGCCTGCCACAAATCCCAGCCCGTGCGGGGCAGAACGTGCTTCAGGACTTGACCGAAGGTGACTTTTTGGCATGGTCAACCTCCTAGATCACCCCAACCCCCAGGGAAGGCAATGGACCAAGGCCAGCAGATTCACTTTGTCCATATAAATAACCCTCGGTAGGCTGAAGTGGTGACAAGCTGGATTAATTGGGGTCCTTGTTAAACATCCTTAAGGCAATGCTCAAGCTTAACCTTGGAAAGTTGTTCTTTTAAACACATCACTAATAAGTACTTTGATGTATCCTTTTTTTTTTTTTTTTTTTTTAAATTCTCACCCCAGGACCCCCCCCCCCGCCCCCGCCGGAGAGGTTAAAAAGAGGAAGGGAGAGCGCGCGCCGGGACTGGGAACCAAGCCGGAACCTTTGTCCGCCGGACGTCACCCGGGTCACCTGGGCCTGCCGGGCCCGCGGCACGGCGCGCTCCCGTCTCCGGGAGACTGTATTTGAACAACCGGCCACAGAGGCGTTCACCCGGGAACACCTCCGGGGCCCTGCACAGGAACTTCCTTAAAAGGGTCGATCGATTAGCACAACACAGCACTTTCCTGCTGTGAACGGCTGCTGTCGGGCGGGTCATCTTACGAGAAGGGCTGATTTAAACGGGAACTGAAAACATTCCCCAAGTGAACCTGATTCTGCCCGATTTCAGGGGTGAAGCACGCCAACGATCTTTGCTCTTCCCGTCATTTCCAAGAGGGGCGGCACCCAACACTTGCCCCAGTCATTCGGGATCCTCGGGCAACATCGCTCTTTTCCGGACCCCTCGGGGTGGGCTCTAACCCCGTCCCTAAACTGGGTTCCCATGCCAGGCGTCTCTTAACCACGGGGCCACTCGAGGCCTCCTGAAATAGGCAATGCCAAGCCGGGGCGGGCAGAGCTTTTACAATCGCAGCCGCCGCAGGGCTCTCTTGGCGCCGGCGACTCCTGCGGGCTCCGGGTCGGGTCCTCGCTCAGTCCGCAGAGGGAGTAACCCTCGCACAGACGTCGGAGACAGCAAGCCGGAACGGCAACCAAACCCGGCAACCTCGAGCGAGCGACCGGAGCCCCAGACCTGCACGGGCTCGTCCCGCCTCTGCTGCACCTGCTACCCGGCTTGCCACGTGGGCTTTTAAAAAGAGCAGCGGTTAAAGGAACCACCGACTTTCCCAACGGCTTCCGGCTGAGCCGCAGCCCCACGTCAGTGGTGCCGGGCAGGCGAGGCGAGGGCCCCGGGGACCGGGAAAGGGCGGGCCGCGCCGCGGGGAGGGCCAGGGGCCAACCCTCGCCTTCCCGGGGGACACCGGCGCCCCGAACGCAGCGGCTCACCAAGGTCAGGGGCTGGCGGCCGGCTCTGCGACCACGTGCCCCTCGCAGCGCCGGACGCGGGTCCGTCCGCGGCCTCCGGGGCGGCGCGGACACGTGGCCGACCCCCTCCTGCCTCCCCGCCGCCCGCTCGTGCCCCTCTCACCTCGCCGCGCAGAGGAGCCTCAAGCCGACCCCATGGAGATGCCGCCGAAGCGGCCGAGCGCACAGGACCGCCGAGCGCCGCGTCGGCGCCCGCCCTGCCGCCGGCCGGCCGCCTCGCTCCCTCCCGCGGAGGACTGCCGGCCCGAGGTGGCACCGGAGCGCTGGGAGAGGGGCGGCGGCGGCGGAGGCTGAGGGGACTGACAAAGCCCGACGCGCCGCTGCTCCGCTACTTATAGCGCCGCGCGTGTCGTCATGGAGACGCACCAGCTCAAACCAGCCGCGATCGGTTCCGTCCGGGCGTCTTGTTAGGGAGGGGGCGGAGCGCGGCGGCGGCGGCCAACCGGGACCCGGCGGATGGGCGGGGGGCGCGGGCAGCTGAACGTCAGCGCCTGCCAGAACCGCCCATCCGCCCCCGGCCTCGCGCCCCTTTAGCCCTGCGGCAGGTCCGCGCACGCGCACGGCGCCGCAGGCACCTCCCCCACCTCGGGCGCCTCCTCGCCGGTCCTGCGGCGGGCTCGCGCACGCGCAGGAAGCCCCAGCCTCAACCCCGCGGGCGCTCGGCGCCGGTGTGCGCTGGTCTTTCGACCTTGGGACCGGAACCGCTGCTGCAGAATTGCAAACCCGGCCGCTGCACCCGCGCCACGCAACACTGTTCTTCCACCTGGCATTTCGTGCCGCGGGTCCTTGGGCAGAGAAAGAAATCGGGAGAGAGCGGGCCACGTGGACCCCGGCACCTCCATTTCTGTAAAAGGGCCTGGAAATGGTTGTGTCGCTGCTCTCCTCTACCAGGAGCAGAGCACAGACGCTGACAGAGGGAGGGCTGTGCAGAGGGGCACCCCGCAGGTCACCTGTGTCCTGAACCGTGTCGAACACAGTGGTGTCTTCCAACAGCGGACGCGCAAGGACCAACGTGCGGTTTTATTAAGCCAGGAGACTCGTTCGAGCGCGTCAGGGGGAAACGGGGTAGGAGGGAACGGATCCCAAACTACCAAGCGGCTCCACCGTTCTGTGATACATGGATGCCCCTCGTCAGTGACTACGATCGGCACCTGGCACGTTTGAGAGTTACGTTAAGTCCCAACACACCAACAAGGTCCACGCAGTGAATACATATGGCAACAGCCTGGTAGGAAATTGGTTGCCCCAAAGAGCGGAGCCCGTGCTTCCAGAGTTAGGACAAAAGTCTCATGATCTGGGCCATTCTTACTAAATGTTATTCTTGGTAGATGTTAAAGTGTAGCACAGTATTTTGCAGACCAGCTTTAAACAGGACAAGTTTGACAGGGACCCAACTACAGAGGGAAATCAACACGTAGTTCAGGGAGACAGAGCTTTGGCTGCGGACCCTTTGTTGGCTTTCCTTGCTGCCAGTAAATGAAACAGCCTGGTGACAACCCTGGCCCGTTTCTGAATAGGGCACCCCAGGTGGCAAACCCGTTGAGTTCGGTCCGATCCGTGGTCGGAGGATTGCGCCTCTCTGGGCTGGGCACTGCCCCACTGCTGGCCCTGGGGAGGGGCTGAAGAAGTTTAGGACTTTCTTCTCCCACTCCCATGTTTTCATTCCTCTTAAAGATGAAATCCAACAGACAATTATGTTCCACTCTAGGGTGTGGGTTGCAGCCAACATGAGGGCCAGGGGTAAGAGTTAGAGAACATGTAAAACTAGGTTTGGCCAAGCTGTGGGTGCAGGGGAGCCTGGAGGAGCTCAGTGCTGTAGCCCGGCTGTCGTCCCAACTTGCTGGGTGATTTTGAGTAAATTGCCTCCCTTCCCTGGGCCTCAGAGGAGGCGAAGGTGTTTACAGCTACCAAAGCCTGTGAGGCTTTTGCAAAACCTTTGTGCGGGCCCTGCGGCAGAGTGGGTGAAGAGTTATTGAGTGGATTAGTGATCTAACTTCCGGGAGACCAAGAACCAGGGATTCTGGTGAAGGAGAGGGCAGTTATCTCCACCCTAATACACTTAATTCTGGGGCGGGGGATGGGGGGCATTGGCGGGAATGGGATTAACACACCCTTCCCAGGACAGTAGAGCTCTGGGTGCTCAGTGGGACTGCTTCAGCTCCCTGCGAGCACTCTGGGCTTTGCCCCTGGGATTTGTTCCCCTTCTGCGAGGAAAACGTTTTGTTCTAATAACAGAGTTTTCCTTGCACTCCGAAAGTCTCCCATGTCCAATTCCACGGCCAAGAGGCTAGCACTGTCCGCACTGCCGCTTTCCGTGGCTCATCAACCATTGGCTGCAAGGAACACTTTCCCACTGTGTGGGCTCCTCCCAGCAGAGGGGACATGATGTCTCAGCATGTGGGATCCTGGGAGCAGCCTGGCATGGAGGGGAGGACAGCTGGCCCCTGTCCTGCCAGCAGCTTGCTGCTGTGTGACCTTGACCATCTCCTTGACCTTCTGGGAGCCTCTCTTTCTCCAGCCATCAGTGGAAGAGCTCAGGCCCGATCTAGGGTCCCTTTCAGCTTTGTTCTGTGATTACATTTTAGATTTAGACATATAAGCTGGAATGTAGAGTTCGGTTCTTGATTCAGGAACGGTTGGTCTGTCTGACCCACCCCAAACATGTAAACTGCATACATGCTGCGCTTTGCTCTGGGGAGGCCAGGCCATGCCCAGAGGACCCATCTGACCCAGATGGGGAAACAGAGGCAAGGGAAAGAGGCAGAGCCGCTCCCTCGCGTGCCGGCCCTGCCGCCTGCAGGCAAACCACTGGAGAGGCCCTTGGCCTTGAGTCTGGGAGCAGCAGGGCCTGAGTCACTAAATCCGGTTACTAAACTGGATTTGGGATATAAACCCCTGGTGACTAAACCTGGCCTGAAAATGCCCGGCGTGAATGCCTTTCTGCATATTTTCAGTAGGCTTTATCCTCTCCCTTACCATTTTTCCTCAGTGAGATAGCAACAGTGGAAGGTGTGCCTGACACTACAAGCTGCCTTTTTGTGGAGACGAGGCTTTTGTGTTTGGGGCAGACGCAGGAAAGGAAGCGAACAAAAACCATCAGAACGCATGTCGGACGTTGCCAATAAGATCCGCATCCTCAGTCACCCACCTCCGTTCTGGGACCAGCTCCCGGTCTTTCTGCTACTCTCAGTACCCAGCTCGTGAGGACGCTCTGGGGACCCCTTCCCTCTCGGGGTCCTCCTGTGAAATGCTCTCTGGCTGGATTGGACCGGGTTGAAAACGGAGGCTCTGGCAGTCTGACCTGCTAAGAATCTCCAACTTCTTTTACAAAGAAAGCTCTGTATAAATACGCTGACAACCGCATTTTCTGGCCCGAAAATGAGGACACATGTCTGGTGAAGGAGGTGCTTTGTGATCATTTACACAGAAGGGCTTATAAAGGTATACGGTGATTACACATTTAAGGAGTCAGGTATACTGGGTATCATAAAGTGACAGAAACGATGACAACAAGCGTTTACGTAGCCACATGTTCAATACTGGAATGTTTGAGAACTTTCTGGAAAATGGGTTTGTGTTCTGTCTGTGGTCCTATTCCGCACCAATGTTCTTCCCCAGAAGCGTAGTAAGAGTTCACTACGGAGCGAGGCTCATGGCGTCCAGCCCCCCCGGGACTTTGGGTGGTTAGGACCTACCCTGGGAGATGGCAGAACTCAGGGCCCCTGGGTAAGGGCAGCAACCATGGAACGCTCTCGTCACATGTCGACATTCGACTAAAAATAGTGTTCCGACGCTCAGTCACTCACCCACACTCTGGCCTTGCCCTTGAATTGTTTTAGGTGTTTCCGAAAACGTCATCCACCCTCTAAAGTGGAAAGTGTACCATCTTTGCCAATATCCAAATGATGAGCCCCGGGCACTGAGAGCTTCCGGGGAGGGCCTCCCTGCCCTGAGCCACATGGGCGTCATCAGAGAGTGGAGCATCTCCAGAAGTATCTGTTGAAGCCAAAGACACCTGTGTGTTAGTAGAAGTCCCAGGATATTTACTTTACAAAGCACAGTTGCATCACTGCCCCACCTTGGCCCCACCTTGCCCCCACCCTGGTGTGCTTCCCCAGGGAGTTGCTGGGACGTGAGCCATCTGACAGCAATGAACCAGGGCCTCCTGGAGCCCAGCAGGGCCCTGCGGCAGGTGGGTGGCCACCTCGTGCATTGCAGAGCAAAGGTCATCTCCGTCCACAGGCGGAGAAGCCAGTTGTCTGGCAGGTGATTTCAGCCACGCATTCTCTCCCACAGCCCGCCTTTCCGTCGGACCGAGTCTCAGTGAGCGTGTGCTGAGCTGGCATTCAGACCCGACGCCCTGCTAACACATGGGCCGCCGGCAGGACTGAAGCTTTCCGATGTACTTGACTCAGTCATTACAAAATCCTTCCCCGGTGGCCCTTGGTCTACAGGATGAAGTGCTGGACCCTGCGGGGTCTGCCTGCTCACCCCAAGGCCTCGCCCGCTGCCACGGCAGCCCTCCTAAACCAGTCTGCCCTGCAGGACCCGCCCACCTGCCGGCACCGTGTGGGTCACACAGTCGAGACACCCGGGGGCTCGTCCCTTCTTTCCACTCTCGATCCCTTTGAAGCCAAGACCACGATTCACTTGTCTTCATACCTCCAGTTTCTAGCCCTGCACTTGGCACATTCTGTGTCGTTCAACTGAAACCAGTCCTGAAAACTCTGTGATTTGTGGCTGCTACATGGCTACTCCGCTCACGGGGATTTCTCCCCGAGTGCTCTCTAAAATTAAAGGGACAGCAGATGCTAAATGGACTTCATTTGCTCACTGGCTCACTCAACGCATGTTTACACTGAGAGTCACCTGGGGGCAAGGGTCGTGCTGGGCGAGCGTGAGCTCTCTCCGGCTGCCCGGAACTGACGAGGCCAACGCGTAATGAAAACTGCCTCTTTTGTTTTATTTTCTCCTAAGCTCCTGGTGACCGCCTCTGACTCAACATGTCACAGCACCTCTGCTGGGTTTGCCACTGACCCATTTTCGCCAGAGCCCCACCCTCGTGGGGCCCCACCTTGGGGAAGCCCCAGATCAGTAAGAGTGAGGGAGTAGCGTGCGGAGGGCCCTTGCACAAGCTAGACCTTCTGGAAGGGGCACGCTCTGCCTGGGGTGGGGTGCGCTCCCCATTCTCGCCGAGTCAGGACCATGGCCGTTTGTCCGAAAGTGCCTGCCGGGCCATGGGGCGCCCTGGGCCCGGGCGGCCACGCATCTGGGCGCCATCTGAGGGGGATGTACACCGTCTCCCTTCACCCGGGCCGTGAGCACACCCTGGAACGGGTGTTCCCGGCCAGGGTCCCTCCAGCTACTGCGGAGAAGGAGTTGAGCTCGCAGCCCAGAGGGGAGGCTCAGCCCCGGGCTTGTGTTCTGGTCTGTTCTGGTCACCAGGGCCACGGCCACGCAGGGGGCCACCCTGGCGCGTTCGCTCTGCTCTGGCTATTAGACCCAGGTCGTGGCGAGGCCTGGCCTTAGAGAAGCTCCCCCAGGGGGGCGTTGGGGAGGGGCCAGAGCACCCAGGGCCAGAACAGGACTGGTGGGTGCCCAGAGAGGGGACCGTCCGTATGTCCAGCTCCCGTGGGGGAGGAGACCGAAGGCTGGAAGAGGGGTCATTCTGAGGGCAGCCGCCGACCCTGGGGTCTGCTCCTTTGTTGCGCAGACAATTCAGCTCTGCTTCAACCTTCATTTCCATCAGCCCAACCGAATCCCTGCTGACAACAGCGCCCGGAGGTCTTAGAAGGCGGTTTGCCACCATTAATAGGCACGAAATGTCCCCCTTTGGCACGGGCCTGAGCAGGCAGTTCAGGAGGGGAGAGGCACAGGGGAGTTCGTTACAGGATCGCGACAGGGAAGAGCTGCAGGGAGCTGACACCCCTCCCAGGGGTGGGCCTGCGAGGGAGCGAGGGCTCCCAGCGGAGCGGTGGGCCCCTGCGGCTGGCCGGTGGACCCTGGGACCACAGAGCGGCGCGGGCCAGAGGGGGCCGAACCATCGGGAGGATGCAGCCAATGCTGGGGACCCCGGTGGAAGTGGAGACAGCCTCTCCCACCCTCCTACCAGGAACCTGTCAGCGAGGGAGCTGGTAAGTGTGGTTCTCAGGGCCAGCCCGGTCTCCGCCCCACCCGAGGCCCAGAGCAGGGCTAGGCCGGGCGGGGTGTGGCTCTGAGACCAGACTGATGACCAGCCCAGCCTCCTTCCCAGGGGCTTGCCCCGGGCTCTTGCCCGCTTGCAGGACACTTCCTGGGAAGAGTTCTCGTGAACGCAGTGGCACTTTCACGGTGGCTTAAGCAACAGGGGAAATTAATCATCTCATGTAACGAGAAGTCTCGAGGGAGGGAGGCTCCAGTTTCACCCTGCAGGAGCCTCCACCGACCCGGGTCTTCCCCCGTTCTCACTCCCGTGCCCAGGGTGAGGGCCCAGCTCCCTTGCGCGTGGTTCCGGAAGGCCGCCGAGGCTCCGGCACCAGGCACAGAAGGGGCCGAGGGTCGTGGAGACAAGGGGAGAGCAAAGGCTCTGGGTCTCTTTACCCAGGAAGTACCTCTTCCCAGCACACGTCCCTTCCTGTCCCGTCGGGCAGATTGTATCGCGTCCCCTCGTCCTCTCCATCCCCAGGGGGGAGGAGAGGACCTTCCTGTTGACTTAAACTGCTGACGATTCGCTGCCCAGCCCTGGAAGTGGGCTGGGGACACCCATGAAGAGCAAGGCTACTTGGAAGATGCTGTCTGTCATGCGTGGCATGGTCCCTCCCGAATTCCCAAGTTGGACCTTGTCCCCAGTGGCTCAGGACGTGGTCATATTCGGAGAGAGGGTCTTTCTGGGGGGATCAGGTTCCATGAGGTCTTTAGGATGACTCCCGATCCAACACAAGTGGTACCCCTCACAAACGGGGGGAATTTGGACACAGATGCCGATGGGAGGAAGATGATGGGGTGAGACCAGGGACAGGGAAATGCCATGTGACGATGACGGTGCAAGTCAGGGGGATGCCTCCAAGAACCAAGGAACCGAGAGATGCCAGGGAGCCACTGGCCACTGGGGGGCGAGGCCTGGAGCACACCCCCCTCACGGCCTGGGAAGGGTCCAGCCCCCAGAACCGGGAGAGAATACCTTTCCGGTTTGTAAGCTCCCCGGCCGGTGGCCGTTTGTCATGGCAGCCCGAGTGGACGCATGCCCTGTCTGAACAAAATCAGGGTTTGACTGCCAGAAGGAAGAAGAGAACCTCAGATTTCCTCAGGGCCGCAGGGCTGTTGGGGAGACGAGCGGGGCTGTCGAAGCCCCTGCAAGTTAACGCGAACCCTAGCAGGCCGTGCGCCCCCCGCGCTCAGCCCCGAGCGGCGCTGTGAAGACGGCCCAACAGGCGCCACCTGCTCTCGCCTCTCCCAGCACACGAGGGCGGAGTCCGGAGCACCATGGAGAACCCTCTCCTCCTCGTCTCCAGAGAGTCAGACTCGGGGGGGGGGGGCGCCCTCCCTGGGGCATCTTTCTCTCCCTTGCTCAGCAAACTGTCCCAGCTGTGCTGCTGGGATGCCCTCTCCCTGCTGGGATGCCCACTCCCCCGCCCCCAACACACGGAAGAGAAAAGGGTGGGTGTCGGCATGAGACGGAACTCTTCCCAGAGAATCCAGCGACTTCAACATGGAAAAGTCTGCACTTTCGGGGTCTGAATAAATGTTTTCACCGACAGTCCAGGGCACTAGCTACTGCGGGTCGGTTACAAATGCCTCCAACACTCAGCAGACGCCCCGCACGTCACAGGTCACCTCCTGTCCGCTCCTGTCCCAGGGCTGCGCCTGGAAACACTCTCTGGCTTGGGCCGTCCGACGGCCCTGGGCTGGGCCGGGGTCTGGAGGGGCCAGAAGTCCTAAGGAAGTCAGCACCAGCTGGGCAAGAAACAGGAGAAAGAACCCTGGCTGGGTAGCTCAGTTGGTTAGAGTGTCCTCCCCACACACCAAGGTTGCAGGTTCTATCCCCAGTCAGGGCACACACAAAACTCTACCAATGAAAGCATGAATGAGCGGAAGAACGAACTGATGTCTCTCCCTCTCTCTTTCCCCCTCTCCCTCCCTTCCTCTTTTTCTCTCTGAAATCCACTTAAAAGGAAAAGAAAAGGAGTCTGGCCAGGCTGGTGATTGGCTTAAACCTACAGAATGAAGTACAGGTGACGCCACGTGCACCTCACCGGCACGGACGTTTGCCTTGGAGCCCTGGGTCACCTTGCTCGCTGAGGTGCATCCCTGGGGCCACCGCAGGGGGAGCGGCTGGGCCCTCAGGGCAGAGCACAGTTCCCAGCTGATGACCTTCGGGAGCAAGGATAAGGCAGATAAAATCTAGCCACAAGCCACAAGGTCACAGGGCCACCAGGTCTTCCCAGCTGAGGGCCTAACTGTTGCGGGCGTGGCCCTACCATCCCGGACTTGCAGAATCTGTGCACACGATTGGTGGCTGCTTTGCCTGGCTGAAGTTTGGGGTGATTGGTCACACGGCCATGTAACATGGAAAGAGGCAGCTATAACGTTCTTCCCCAAATTTCTTAGCCAGGCCGGCACACTCCAGGCTTCGGGGTTGACTATGTCACTGCCTAACTGTCAGGAGAGTAGACTCAGGGGACCGAGTGTGGATTTGAACCCCAGCCTACCCTGGAGCGTTAGTTCACGCCACTGGATCTCACCTGCGTGTGGATGGATCTCATTTCTCCAGCTCTGAACGGGGAGAGCAACAGAAAGCCCCCCTAGGGTTGCCGCACCCTGATGTAGCCTCTACTCTCGGTACCCGAAAGAGAAGCCTGTTAACGCCCCTCCCTCCCTCCTCGACACAACACAGTGTTGTCTGTGCAATATTCATTATTCTCTCGATTTGTTCTTTAGGTTTAAAACCAAAAATGATTTTCAGAGAAGCAGCTTTTGTTGTAAAGATACCATTCAGATGAAGTTAAATATCTCACGTATGAACTAAAATCTTCACGCACCGAGCAAAAATGGCCTGTCTTGCAGCTGGCACCTGGACTGTGTGCGTTTTCAGCACCTCAGCTGCCCACGGCCAGCGGGCCCGTGGCGATTCAAGCCCCGGGCCTTCGCTCTCACGCCCCCTGCCACGTCGTCCCGCCCTCCTTGGGCCCAGGGCGCTCTCGGGGCAGCTGGCGGCAAAGTCCGTCCGCCCCGGGAGTCGGGGCCTCTCACCGTTACTCTGTCGGCCGTCGGGCCTAGGACTTCAGAGGGCTGTAGGGTCATTCCCGACGCTCTCAAGGGCTCAACCACCTTCAGTTCTCATATCCGCTTCTACACCTGCCCTGGGGGCTTCCTCCAGAACAGCTTATCCTTATCTCTGCTTATCCATATCCTTATCTCTGCTTGTTCTTATCTCTGCCTGCGGAAACCTGCCCCACCTCAAGTCGGTGCCGCCCCAGGCAGCATTCCCAGGGCCCTCTCTGCTTCAGCCAGTCTGTGCCTTTGAGGGGGGCGGGGGGGGGGGGGGAACTGGCATCCAGGGGTGTGAGTTGTCTTGTCCCCCCTCGGTCCCCAGCCTGTGGGGCTGGGTTTCCCCTTCGCTGCACCCACGTAGAGGCCAAACAGTCTCCGGTAAGGCCCCCTTTTCAGGTGCGTGGGGTCCCATTCCACACAGACTCTTGGTGCTGACTGCAGGGTAGACACAGGGTCCCAGGTGACATTTAGGTCCAGCACAAATCCTGGTTCGCAGGTACGGTCAGCTGTGGTTTGTGCTGTTCTACCAGGGTAGTGATTGATAGTGGCCCCTTTGCCATGGCCGGCGTGGCTCAGTGGGTTGGACGTCACCCTGCAGACTGAAAGGTCACCGATTCGATTCCCGTCAGGGCACATGTCTGGGTTGCCGGCCAGGTCTCTGGTTGGGGTGTGTGTGAGAGGCAACCGATTGATGTTTCTCTCCCTTTCTTTCTCCTTCCCTTCCCCTCTCTCTAAAAAGAAAGAAATAGAATCTTTAAAAAAGAGTGTCCCTTTTCACTCTCAGTGTGTCCTGGTTCGGCCGAGAAGTCCCACAATCTGTCCCCGAGGGTGGCCCTCGCCTCCTGCCTCCCAGCCCTCGGAGGCCTCATCCGCACTCACCCGCTCCCTCCCTGGGCTGCCTGCCCCTCCTCCGAGAGTCCGGGCGACATTCGAGCCCACGGCCTGAGGGCTGTGACTGTGCTTTCCACCCAAAGCAGCACCTCGGGGTGGGGCCGGGCACCCGGCAGGAGGAAGGGGAGAAGGCTCGCATGCCTAGATTCTCGAAATGGCCTCGGGTCGGCTGTGGGGCAGCGACCCCGGCGACCTCACGCAGAGCAGGGAGCAGGGTTCCTAGGTACGACGTTTACTGAGTGCCACCTGGCCGCAAGGGTCGAAAGCACGAGAAAGGCCACGCCCTTTCCCTCGGTAATCCCATTTTCAGGACTGTATCCCAAGGGTATACTTTAAAAAGCCGATGAAGTTTCGTGCACAAAGTTACTCACAAAAATGTCGTTGGTAACAACCAAAAATTGGAAACACTCTCGCTATCCAACAGGAAGGGAGTGGAAGGGAATACGTGGGCTGCGGCCACGGCGTGCAATAACATTCCACGTCCCCAGCTACGTCTGTGAATGTCCTCTAACGGTACAGAGAGGTGTAGAGTTGTAGCGTAGAATGAAAGCGATTTATGAAATTATGTACCCAGTGTGAATTCGTTTGTGGTAAAATATACGTATCATAAAACCTGCCCGCGTAAATATTTTTTAAAGATTTTTGTTTACGTATTTTTAGAGATGAGGAGGGGAAAAGAGAGGGAGAGAAACATCCACGTGCAAGAGAAACACTGATTGGCTGCCTCTCACGTGCCCCCTACCGGGGACCTGGCCCGCAACCCAGGCCTGTGCCCTGACGGGGAATCAAACCGGCGCCCTTCCGGTTTGCAGGCCGGTGCTCAGTCCACTGAGCCACAGGAGCCAGGGCCCTTATAACCATCTTTAAGTGTACAATTCAGTGGCATTAAGCACATTCCCAATGCTATGCATCCATTACTATTATCCATTCCCAGAACGTTTTCGTCATCCCAAACAGAACAGTGCGACTTGATATAAATACATATGAAAAGATGGGATTTTGATTCTTTTTAATGCTGTCCCGTATTCTCTAACGTTTAATGCATAAGCAGCTTACTTTGTTCACTTACAACACCTTTTCAAAGCTGTCTGATGGGAGAAACACCGTCTCTGTCTTCAAAATGACACCATCAAGTGCCACTCGCAGCGCTTGGAATGGGTTCGGACACTTACACTTACTGCGGTGAAGTGAGCAAGAGAGCAAAGAAGTAGGCACACAGACTTCCCACGTCGTTTTTAGGATACGCGCACCTACCTCCCCGTGCTTAGGTGTGCAACTGTGTCTGCCCCTCCGGACCGCGCCCGGTCACTGTGCTCTGCGAGGGGGCTGGCCCTTCCATGGTCCCTTGCGTGGCCCAGCTCCCAGCGCCGTGGGGAGGGCGGGTTTTCAGTAACATCCGAAAGGAGGATGCTGGAAACTTTACGCCCGTCCTAGGCTCAGGAGGAAGAGTTGTTTTTTTTTTTCTTTGAAATCAGATCTACAAGAAGAAATTCCTGCACTCTGCGAACCCGTTCAAGGGCAGAGGGTTCCTTCCTCCTTCCTCCCCCCCTCCCGCCCTCCCTTCCTCCCCTTCCGTACAAATATTCCCAGAGCAGGCCATTGCACAGGCCCTGTTCTAGACACTTGCACGCTGAAAATGGGGGATCACGTCTTGAATTTCCAGCTGATTCGATCATCATCATCACTGACTGCAGAGACCGTCACTGTTTCGTTTCCTGTTTTCTGACCTCGCCGCAGAGGATGTTTGGGTTTATCGCCTGCCAGCTGCACCGGGAAGGCAGCCCCCTCCAGTGCCCCTGCGCCTTCCACAGCCTTGGAGTGACCCTGCCCCCGGGCTCCAGCCAGGGGCTCTGGGGCCGACCACTGACTTGACCTTCGGGGCCAGATTTCCTCCGTCGGAATTGCTCTCGCAAGTTAAGTTCTGCCTCACTGCAGCGATAAGGCCCGGGAGCAGGGCAGGCGGGCTGGGGACCATTTGAGTGCACATGCGCGAAGACGAATGACCACTGTGGCTGGGAAGGCAGTGGAAAAGGGACGTCGTGGGGGTTGGGACCACACCAGTCTCATGCAGGCCACTTCCAGCTCCTGTCAGGACTGACCCGCCTCCCTCGGGTTCCAGGTGACCGCCCAGCTCTTTGGAGCAGGTTCCCCTTTGCGTCATCTGGATTGTTTGGGTTCCTTGAAACCAAACATGCCCTAAGAATAAACAGGAACGTTTTCCTGGGGGAATCATCTCTTCATGATTGAATTTCTGGGATCAGAAAGATGGGCAAGGTGCAAAATAAGAGAGTGCCTGTAATTCCACTGTGTCTCCAGGGTGTCCTTGCAAAGTGAGGTGTGTCCTGGAGCTTGTCCTGGGCAGAGCGGACGTGACACCGTGGTCCAGCCTCCCCGTGGGACTCGGACACCGTCCCCAGCCCTTAGATCTTCTGACCGCACTGACACTCGCAGGCTCTCTCACACACTCGTGTGATTCAGGCCGTTCTCGTTCTCGCTGGCTCCCTGGGTCCAGATTAACACCCCTGCTGCTGGGGGCGGGGCACTGTTGAGACCAGCAAGCGCCCTCTGATTCTGCGTCAGTGGTCTGCATTTCTGCTGTCCAGCGTGGCACTGCTCTGTGGCTCCCAGGCACTTGAAATGTGGCTGCAGTGACGGAGACACTGACTCTGTAGTTGGATTGGATTTTAATTAGCTTCAACTTACATAGCCACGCCTGGCTGGTGGCCGCCACACTGGAGGCCCAGCTCTCAGTCAAAGCTGTACACGCTGGTGGCAGATGCACGCACAGCAACACAGCCAACAGCACTTGCATTTCGGAGACCACCTGAACTCACTGGGGCCAGGCCTGCCTTTAGCCTGGCCCTTCGAAGGCTGTGTTCCCGGGGCGGGACCTCGGCCTGGGACAGGATCTTCTCGGAGAGTCTGCTCGCTCAGCACTCAGAAGCAAGTGGGGACGCAGCTCCAACCTCCTTTGGAAGAATGCACCCCTGTGACTCTCCAGGGAGGCGTCATAAATCGCCGGAGTCTGAGAGCCACCCCACGATATAATTTTAACTTTAAAACTGCTTTTTCATGCTGCTGGACAAAGGCGATTCTTCCCGCTCATAAAACCAAACCCCTCGTTACGCTAAATGGGCTCTCGTCCACCCAGTAGCTTTTGTGAGGCTCGCACTGACCAGCATGAAGGCTCTGGAAAGATGCTGAGCTGCAGACTTGGAGCCTAGAGGAGGCGTATGCGACACTGTCACACCTCCGGGAGGTCACACGTGGCCAACTCCCAGTGATATCACTGAACGCAGCTCACAGAGTGGCCTTGTGGCTGGCCGGCAGACCGCGGGGGGAGGCGGCTCCTTACGGAGTAATCGCACGTGTGCAGGTAGGCCCAGGCAGCGCAGGCAGCGGTGTGCGGAACTGCCCCCGCCAAGGGCAGCTGCCCCGTGCTGGGAGTCACAGGCCTGCTCTCTTGCCCCGGCTCTGCCACCGTCTGCTTGTGTTACTTCAGCCGAGTAGTTTCCCTCTTCAGAACCTCACTTTTCCCGTCTGTAAAATGGGAGCGTGGGGGATGGACCGGACAAGCTCCAGGGGTCCTGGCAATGCCCACTATCTCCAGCTCTGAGATAAGGCAGGGTGGGGGGGAGAGCTTTTCCCAGGGAGGGGGTGGCGCCTTGGGCAGGAGCTCCAGCCTCTTGTGCACAAGCAGAGCTGCCCCTTTGCAAATGCCAGCTTCACCACCCGCCTTACAGCAGGGGAGAAGTAAAGCAGTAACAGGTGGGCTGACCGTCGGTGACTTGGCCGGAAGGAGCCTCTCTCCTCTGGGAAGGGCTTTGGTTTTACAGCGGACCAGCCAGGGCTCAGTTCCCAGCTCCCCGCTGAACGTTCTGCGGCCATGGGGGGGTCTCTTCACGGGTGAAACGGGCACGGCAGTGCCCACCCTCCAGGCGGTCATTTCGCTGCAGCCTTCACTCCTGCCTTCAACTCCCGAAATAACGATGACAACGTTAGCGTTAGTCCGAGTGGGGATTCGGGTGCTAGGATCGTGCCAGTGGTTCAAACACTGGAATATGAATAATTCCGAGGCCCTGAGCCCCCTGGCTGCGGCCCGCTGTCCCTGGGGGCCTCCCTCCGCCTCCGCGACTCAGCACAGAGAGAGCTGCCGCGTGTCCCTCGGGGGCCGTGGGAACGCTGCTTCCTCCGACTGGCCAGGGGCTGCGTGGTGCCAGGTGCTGGTGTTTTTAAATGAATGACCTTCATTTCTTAAAAAAGCAGTTTTAGGTTCACAGGAAAATTCAGCAGGAGATAGAGAGCTCCCATCCCCCCGCCCCCTGCCCACAGTCAGCACCCTGCGTTCCCCGTGCTGCGTTTGTTGCGGCCGACGCACCGAGACTGAGATGTCAGTGCGCTCTGTCCGCTGAAGTCCCACCCTTTACATCAAGGCCCAGGTTTGTGTCGTTGCACGGTGGCCATATGTTTCTAAAACTTTATTTATCTATTTTTAGAGAGAGGGAAAGGAGGGAGAAAGAGAGGGAGAGACACATCAACTTGTGGTTGCCTCTCACGCGCCCCTTACCGGGGACCTGGCCTGCAACCCAGGCATGTGCCCTGACTAGGAATCGAACCTGTGACTCTTTGCTTCGCAAGCTGGCGCTCAATCCACTGAGCCGCACCGCCAGGGCAGCCATTTTTAACATTGCCCTTGGTATTATAATAATAACGGCCGACACTTCCTGAGCGACTGCACACCAGACACGCATTGTTCTAGGTGCTTTCCAGCCAGGGGGGCCTTGTGCAACCCCCACGGGCTTTAGATTTCATTCGTTGGACAAGTCCGCTGTCCTAGCATGGAACCTCTTGGTTGAACACTAGGGTTATCTGGGGAACTTTTAGAAGTACACCAATGCCCAGGCCCAGACTATAAAAGCAGAACCTTTTGGGGGGAGTGCAGGGGAGCCTAAACATGACTCTTAAAGCCCCCAAGTGACCCTAAAGTGTTCCCAGGGAACAGGCCCACTGCTCTGAGCCCTGCCGTCCTGGTGGAGGCCCAGGGCCCAGCAGGAGCGCTAGGCTTGGTAGAAGGGCAGACCCTTCGGCCCCGCCCCAGACCCTGTGAACCAGAGCCTGCGTTCCGACAAGACCCAAGGGACGTGAGCTCAGAGCCCTTGGGGAAGTGAAGATCTAGCGCAGGCCCTCGGTCTTCTGCAGGTTAGGGCTCCCGTTCGAGTGGGATGAGCCATTTCACACGAACTTCTCCTGCCGTTTCCGGGCCCTTCATCCTCGCAACAAGGACCGGGCACCCACCCTGTGTTGACGTGTTTGGCTATTACAAAATCCTCCAAGGTCTACATACAAAAAAGAATGTGTTATAGCTCTGGCTGGTGGGGCTCAGTGGATTGAGTGCCAGCCTACAAACCAAAGTGTTGCTGGTTCAACTCCCAGTCAAGGCACATGCCTGGGCTGTGGGCCAGGTCCCCAGTTGGGGGGTGAGACAGAGGCAACCACACATTGATGTTTCTCTCCCTCTCTTTCTCCTTCCCTTCCCCTCTCTCTAAAAATAGTAAATAAATAAAATCTTAAAAAAGAGAGAGTGTGCTGTAATGATATCTCTGTGTGGAGAGAAAGGGTTTTCCTTTTCCTTTTTATATTCTGAATTTAAAATTGTGAGAAGTTCCTCTTAACTTGATTTGATGTGGTTCTTCTTTTTGAGTTCACCTTGTTTGGGCAGAAAGTAGAACCTGACCGAGGTGGTAGTGGGTCTAAGCACTTGAGTGATTATTAACTTTGCCTTAAAGAAAACAACAATCAAACTCGGGGAGAACCTGCACCCCAAAGCCACCTGGCTGAGCTCTCTTTGTTTCCTAAGTTATTCGTTGTTTATCTAAAAACGCTTCTAGGTCATGAACGCCGTCAGGGGCGGGGTGCTCTCTGACCCTGCTCCGTGGGGAAAGAACTGCGTGAACGGCGTGGGCACTGAAGTGTGGGGGGGGATTCCGGCCGGAGGGCAGGACGGACGTGCGTCCAGGCTTCCTGATTCTCGATCACAGCCGGCGAGGATCCTCCTTGACGTGCACAGCTGGAGCCCAGCTCGGAGCTGACGGTCAGTAACCACCCAGAGGCCGAATGGACACACGAGGTGGGGAGGTCCCGCTCCGCTTCCCAACCCTGAGTTCTGGGAGGCTCTTGTCCCAACACCAGCAGAAAGGACCAGGCACGAAGGCGTTACCTGCCTCCAGTGACACCCAGTCCTGCCTGCTCCTTTCAACACGGGCAGGCCCACTTTCAAGGTCTGACGTGAGTCTGCTGCGGAGAGTGGAGAAGGGGCTTCCTGGCGCTGCCCCCCTCCCCCCACGTTCAGGTCAAGGGTGAGAGGGGGCCCAGTAGGCTGAAGGGCCACGAGGTGCAAGGTGGCATGCCAGGAGAAGGCTGCTCGAGGGCACCTGGAGTGTCAGGACCTGTGCTTGGGTCTTGGGGAGAGAGACACAGGCAGACCCGGGGGTCCCGGTGAGCAGGTGGGGTGAGAGCCCGGGAGGTCGTGGGCCCCTCGGGACCTGTGCGCTGGTGGGGCCATTCTTTCCTTTGGTTTTTATTGGCAGGTGACAAGCTCATTCACACATAGGATTTGTGAGCTATTTTGGGGAACTGGTTACCTCTCCTAGCCGTGTTTCTACAGGAAAATACTCCCCAAATTCCAGATGACCAGCTTCCAAATAAAATCTTAAATACAGCCCCGTATTTTCAATTCCGGAAGTAGGGTGCTGCAGGGTGCTGATGGGAGGGGGAGAGCCCCGCGGGCTTCCCTTCTGCAGATAACACCCTCTGTCCCCTACAAACGGTGACGTGGCCCCATTTCCATCCACCAGACACCAGGTCCTTCAGGCGGGCACACGCTGTTGGGGGACAGAGTCTGCCTGTCTGACGGAAGAGGCCCAGTCCCGTGGGGAGGGGCGGGCGCGCTGCTGCGACCCTGGCCCCAGGCGAAGGGGGGGGGTGGCAGTGGGGTGAGTGACGCAGTGTTTCCGCTTCGCCAGGGCGGCCGTCTTCGAGGGGAAGACCAGCTCAGCACGCCGATGACCGTGACCCTCTCTGTAGAGGGGACAGGGGGCTGTTACGGCTTTGGCTCCCGCCGCAGGAGTGGAAAGGCTTGAGGAAGGAGGGGCGCCTGCGCTGGGGCGTGGACAAAGCCCCTCGAAGGCCACGGGCCAGGACACCACAGCTGTGCTCTCAGAGACCTCAGGCCACCAGCTGGGGGCGGAGCCGAGAGCCAAGTGGGGCTTTTGGGGGGTGGGGGTCGCAGGTGAGCAGGGCTTTGAATGCGCTGACCTGTACCCTGAAAAGCCTTGTGTCCTGGGGTTCTCACTGTACTGAAGATCAACAGTTGAGCCTGGAAGGCGTGGCCCAAGGAGGGGCGGGGGCAGAACAAAGAGGGGCCTCAGGGGAAAGAGCAAGAGAAAAATAAAGGCTGATACATCCGAACTTGTTAAAACTGCAGTGTTGTTGTGCAACAATTCTTATTTTTTAAAGAGACAGCCCAGGAGAAAACTGGGTTAGTTTCTCTCAGATTTGCTGTGCGGGAGAGAAGCCAGCTCATTTCAGCCCCGTAGGACCACCCCCAAGGGTCTGCCCCTCACTTGGTGGCCCCGGGGGGAGGGGTCTCCTGATGTCCCTTGCCTGAGCTTGCTTGCAGTCCTACCTCGGCCAGGGTAGATGGGATCCCTGGACGACAGGGCGCAAAGGCTGAAGGCCGGGGGCACGCTGAGCCTTTAGCAGGGAGGGGTCTGAGTTTCAGGATCTGAAAGAGGCAAGAGCGGCATCCCCGGTCGGTGAGAAGCAGGCTGTCCCCTGGGACTGCGGAAAGTAGCCATGGTGATGGCTCTCGGGTGTTGCAGGGACCTTGGCGGGGATGGTAGGGCCTTGAGACTCTGAGCTGGGATGTGGGCAAAGGCAACAAGGAGCAGGGTTGGCCAGCCCCACGATGACAGAAGGCGGCCGTGGCCAGGCCAGCAGCGGAGGGCGGAGTAAAGACGCTGGCCGAGCACGTGCCGTCCGCCAGGCCCTGGGCCGTGGGCTTCTGTTCGTTAACTGGGCTAATCTTTGCAACGACTCCTTCCTACTGATGAGGAAACCGAGGCTCGAAGAGGTTGGGACTTGCCCAAGATTAACCATGAGGGCAGAACCAGAATTCAAATCCAGGCTTGTCCGACTGCAGCGGCTGTGTGGGAGGGAAGAAAGGGAAGCACCCCGAGCCCGAGGGAAGGAGTTCTGCCGCTGCAGTGAGAGGCCACTGAGAAAGGGCTGGGGGGTGGTCGGGGGGCCGACCGTGACAGCCTGCTGCTGGGCCCCTCGGGGAACCACGGCCGCTTCCGAATCCTGCGCGTGATCAGACCTCCCGAGGGCGTTCCCTGTTCATTCCTGCCTCCAAGAACAGCAGTTGTCAGTAAAAGTTCCTCACTCACCTACCGTTACCCTTGGCAATGCCATGGTAAGATAGGTAGCTCTTTCTGTGAGCGAAGTGGGCACCAGCTGTCAGCCGGCAGAGTGACGAGGTCATGCACCTTTGAGCCCGAACTCTGTCGGAATCCTGGTTCCACGGCGGGATGGCACGGTCCTCATCTGTCCACCGGGGAGAGCAGCGGGGTTGCTGGGAGCACGCACTCGGGGCGAGGGCACAGGTCGACAGTGGCCGGCACAGGGCACAGCACCCAGCACCCAGCACCCAGCGCCCAGCACCCAGCCGGGGCTTGGTGGGGCCTCGATGTGAGGGGAGCGGGACCCCGCTGGCCAAGGCGGCGTGGAAGCAGGGGCGTTTGGATCGGAGAGTGGGTCTGCGGGCTCTGCTCGGCTCACGTGAAGGCAGCCCAGGGCCACGGGAGAAGCACGGGAGTCAGTCTGAGCAACGTGCCATGGCACCCGCGAGCCGCACACCATGGTGCCAAGTGCATTTGCCTAGGGCGGCGGGCGCTGCTGCCGTGGACTGAGGCCTGTGTCAGTCACGCCGGGGCCCAGCGGTCCCGGGACTGCGGTCTTGTTCAGACTGAGCTGCTAACTGCTTTGGGGCCTTCGGCAAGCTGCTTCCCTGCTCCGTGTCTCCCTCTGCTTATCTGTGAAATGGGGATAATCGTCCTTCCCTACCTCGCGGGGCTTGTTGCAAGAATTAATTAAAGTTTATGAAGCACTTTGAGTCCCGGATAAAAGGCGCTGCTGTGGTGCAAAGTGTTATTATCATGACCTGGTAGGCTATAAAAGATCATTTTGCAGGAAAAGGCAAAAATTTAATTTCTATACAAGCAGAAACAAGGGCAGATATAGTCACAGAAAGTTTAACAGAAAAAGTCTAGAGGTTAATTTGTATAATTTTTAAAAATTACAACACGTCTTCCCTCTACCGATGATCAATGCAGTGTGGTAATTACAGATTTCGGCCACAAGCCAGCAAATGCTCAGCGGGGGGCCCGGGGGGGGGAGAACCCTCCCGTGGCTCCAGAACCCTCCCGTGGCTGTCCGCCATGAGGAGGGCGTGGTCGTGTTCTAATTCCCCTCGGCACGTAGCCTTGAAGCAGATTTGAAGCAGTCACCAAGGGAAACTGAGGCACAGGCCGGGATCGGGTTGTTGAGGAAAAATGAGGTGTTGCCATCCGAGTCCTAGTTCCTGTTCAAATGCCCATTTCCCCCCGCAAAGCACCCAGCCACATGGCTAGGCTTCTGTCTTCAGACGGAAGAAGGAAAGACAGTTTGCGCCTGCTGCTGGGCCGTGTCGGGCGAGTCAGGTGCTGTCCTTGATGGAGTGGACAGATGATGGACAGACGGACGGAGCTCTCGGACGGAGGCCTGGGTCACTTTCGTCTCTCCTGGAAGCCTTTCCGCGCGTGTAGCCAAGTCCCGGGCTGGGAGCCCCGTGGCGGGTGGGCGGGGATGCACCCAGGCCGCCGGGTGGCCCTCCACCGGGAGGCAGAGGCTGTGTAGGGTGACCCTGGGCTGGGGGTCCAGGGACACCCGGACTGACTGTAGCGCTGCCCCCATCCGCCGTGAGATTTGGGGTGAGTGCTGTACCGACTGGGCTGCTTGGTCGGTGCACAAAAAAGCAGCTGACACCGAAACGGAAAGGTAGCTTTTATTTTATTATTCTGTTCCATAGCAGATGCACAGAGAATGCAAGGTAGGCAGAACGTCATCGAATTTCACAACTTATCTGGCAAATTAAAAAATACATTTGGACTTGAAGATTACAGCGTGTGTTTGGGGAAGGGTCTGCTGGTGGGGGTCTGGTGGAGGAGAGTGGGGTCCTGGGACCGGGACCCCGGGACCAGGGGCGGGGGCCCAGCTGGCCCGCAGCGCTCCCTCAGGGCTGTAAACAAACAGAGATCCCGTCACTTTTTCATATCTCAGCTTTGCCACTCACTCTCTGTGACTTCAGGAGGACTTCACTTTCCCCAGGCTTTTCTATCTGGAGCATGTCATCCTTCCTTCCATGGAGTCGTGAGCCCTTGGCTGAAGTGTCCCTGCAGAGGTCCCTGGCCCTACAGGGACCCGTGCCACCGGCTCTGGGCCACCTCCTCGCTAAATGTCGTTTTTCTATCTTTCTTCGCTGATTCCCCGCAAGGAGTGTATGAGCCAAAGTGCTAGGACCTTAATTTTAACTCCAAGAAATAATTGACCACTAAATCTCCTCCTTCCGAAAAAAGAAAGATAAAATCGGTGACATCAGGGCGAGCAGAGGTGGACCCCCTCCCTGGGTCTCCGAAGTGCAGGGAGCAGCTGTCTGGCCAGGATCGGAGCTGGCAGCAGGAGCTCCAGGAACACCTGCCGACCAGAGGGGCCCAGACGCTCCGTCATCTCCCGCGGTGCTGGCATTCCTGGGCAGGTGACTAAGAGCCAGGGCGGGAGGAACACCTGGAGACCCAGCCAGTGTGGCTGCGACACCCCCCCCCCCGCCCACCGCCTCATATACGGGCACCCAGAGCCGGCCCACGGTGCCACATGAGGACAGACCCCCAAGGAGGAGGAGAATCCCCGAGTGTTTGGACGTGAGGGGTTCATGGAGCGTGGGAAGGGACTTTTGAGAGCGTCTAATTCCACAGATCAGAAAAGCTAGGACTCAGAGGGGCCGAGGACTTCCCTGAGGTCAGGGGGCACCCAGACAGAGGAGCACGCTCTCCCTGGGGAGGGGGGGAGGGTCGTCCCTGCTGCCCGACCCGCACCCACGGCCACCCTACCCCACACACGGCTTTTGACGGGTTGGAGTTCCACCTTGGTGTGGCTGTGTGCCACCCTGGGGGACACAGGGCTGCCCCTTCTACTGCGCCCCTTGTGTTTGGGAAATGCTCGTCTGGGTTCTCAGACACCTCGCCCAGGCCCGCGGTCAAATCTGCAGAGCGGAGCCCCTGCGTGAGGGACGAGGGCGGTGAGTCTCAGCGCGGTTGGGTGGCTCGCCCAAGGCCGCACAGCGTGGGATGGCAGAGTCTCGATTCCCAGCCAGGTCCCCTGGGCTCCACTCCCACGGTCTCCCCACCTTCTGCCCCTCCCCACCCCCGCCGCCACCGCAGCCCTTCTGGGAGGAGCCCCTGTCCTCTGCCCCTGGAGGCAGAGTCTGAGATGCTCCTGTCTGCGTGGGGGGTGGGGGCCGAGGGCCTGACGGCGCACCTTCCCATCCCAGCCTCGGGCTGCCGTCTGCACATGGGCCCTCCGGTGGCTGGGCTGCCGCAGCCGGCGCTCACCCACGTTCTGGGGCCTGTGGCTGGGCCCACGGCCCGTGGCCCGCACGGGGTCCCAGCGGGGCTCTGACGCTCTCCCTGGGGCAGGGGAGAGGGCTGCAGGGACGTGGCCTCAGCCTGCAGCCTTGGCAGGACCCCCCGACTCAGCAGGCCCTGTCTGTGACGAGTGGGAAGAAGCCTGGCCTGCCCTGTGGCCCCTCAGACCACCGCGCACTGGGCAGAGTGGACAGGCGGGATTCTGGGGGCTCAGGGTCCTTCTCCGTCAGAATAAAAGGCTCGTAGGTGCTGATCTGAGGAATGAGAAAAATCTCCACATTCTGCCGTGGAAGAGATCTCCAAGACGTTTTGAGAGAAAGAAGCACAGTGCACATTCAGCATGCTAATTTAACATGATATGTATGTTATTTGTGCACAGGTTATATAATAGGTACATATACACATGTGATATACATACACATTCAATATATAAGTGGACTAGAAAGGTACATTTTTCACAAAGAAACAGGGCGTCCGTGACCCTGCTGCGCGTGGGGAAGTTTTACATGTGTCACCCCATGATGTCCTCACCGAGACCTGCGAACCCCGTTTTCACAGTGGGGCTGGACGCTGAGCGTGGGCTGACGGACGCCTAGGCCCGTGCGCTCCCCTGGGCCCTGCACAGCTGTCACAAGGGAGGGGCTTTCCACAGGTGTGACACCACCTGGGGACCGGCCCAGCCGACAGTGAGAGGGCTGGGTAGGAGGGAGGACTCTCGTGCTCGGGAACGGCCTCCTCCTCCCTGGCTGAGCAGAGACCTGAAGACACAGTAAGAGTAGCTGCCACTTTGTGAGCCCTGCCGGGGGCTGGGCAGCCCCTGCGTCAGCTTGTGGAACCCCCACCATACAAACGGGGTGGGTGGTCTCTGTCCTTCGCAGGTGGGGAAGCCGAGGCTCTGAGAGAGGAAAGGTCTGGCCCAAGGTCACAGGGATGAGGGGACGCAACCCCCACTTAGGCTGCAATGCTACCGATTAGTCATGGAGAATGGGAACCGAAATCCCCATCGTAAGGCTACGTGCGAGCTGCAAAGAGGACAGCCACCAGCTAGAACAAGAAACATGCTCTGAAAAAGGAACTTCCGAACTGAAGCTACGGGCACCAAGTTTTGTTTCGAGCCGAAGAATAGATTTTATTGTTCTAGCCCAGTGGTCCTCAACTGGGGGTGACTGTGACCTCCCAGGGGACATTCAGCAACGTCTGCAGACACGTCTGCCGCACAACAGGGAGGGGGCATGTGTTCCTGGCCTCTCGTCTCCCCAGGCACGGAGCAGCTCCCAGACAGAGGGTGATGGGGTCCCCAAAGTCAGCAATGCCCAGGTGAAGTCACCCCTCTTGGCGCGGCCCCTGGAGAAGGCCTCCCCCACCACCCCGGTCTCGCCTTTCCCGCCTCAAACGCTTCATGTCGAAGGGAGGCACTCTGAAAAGTCCCCACCTGTTTTTAAAGGGTTCCAGAGCGTGTCCGTGGGCAGCGGAGCCAGATCAGCTACAGGGGAAGTGCCTCTTTCATCTCTCCGGGCGGGTGGGGTGCCCAGCCGGGTTTGGGAAGGCCACGTGGTGCTAATTATTCAAATGGGCTTCTCCTCTGAGAATCCACTCTCCTCTGAACTTCAAACGCCTTGACCAATAATACTAATTTAGCAGCAGAGCCTGGCAGGGAGATTCTATCTGCTCCCAAACCAATTAGTTGAACTCCAGGCAAGTTTACCAAACATTCTTCTTTGATCAAAGTATTTTATTATTTTCAAGGGTGTGGTGTGCTCACCATTTGTCTTCCTCTGACATTCATTTATACACCGAAAAGGAGAAGCGTATCCTGATTTTGGAGATGGCGTTTCAGAGTCGGTTTTAAAACGCTGCCGTTTTCACTGTCGTTTCTGTAACTTGGCACAGAGAAAAGAAGAATCCTGGGGTCTCGAGAGACCCAGCCAGCACCGAGAGATCAGAATCCCAAGTCCAGGCTTCGCCAAGGGAGAAAGGACACGGAGTCCCTTCTGGGCCCAAGCAAAATGGTGGCCATGGCAGGGCCAGCTGTGGGGCGGTTGGGGTTCCAAGGACACCTGGAGCACTGAGCACCCCGACCGCGACCCGCCCGTTGTCAGGTAGGTTACAGGGCTACCGGACCACGAGGAGTTGCATCCGAGCCCGCGGGTTCCCGATCCGGTGGGCAGGACGCACGGCTCACTGGACGGTTACGGAGTTTGGGTGTGCCTGTGTGCCACCGCCCCCCTCCCACCTCAGAGGGTCCCGAACGCTCTACTCTCTCCCCGCTGCCCCATTTGCCCCAGCTGGTGAATTCCACCCATACCGCAGGCCCATCGGAAGGGTCAGCTCACCCTGGAAGCCCCCGCCCCATCCCGAGTGGAGCTGGTGGCCTGTCTGTCTGCTGAGCTGCCGGGGGCTCTCTGAGCTCTCTCTGCAAGGGCACTTGGTTTGTTTTTCTGTCCCCACACCTGCCCCCGACTGTGAGCTCCTTCAGGCGGGACCCTGAGGTCTTTGCCTGCGGACCCCTCGCCCGTGGAAGGTACTGGGTAAGTACTGAAGGAATGAAGGAGTGGAGTCTGAGTACACAGGCGCCGGGACAGTAGGAAGTCACGGTGCAGAACTTGGAGGTGGTGAGGGTAACACCTTCTCAGCCAAGGCTGCGTTGTGACTGTTTGCGGGTGCAGTCCTGGCATCTGCTCCCTGAACAATGCTGACACGCAGCCAATCAAACAACGTTAACATTCCCTTCCCGCCGTAGAAGACTCATTTCGTGGAAACGACAAGTCCACACAGCAGTGTGTGGGTGTGCGCCCCACACGCCAGCCCCACCAGAAACCGCTGTGTGTTCGCCTGTGCCTTCCTGCTCCCAGAGCCGAGGCGTGTGCGGCTTGCCTTTCTTGGGATGACTGCTGACCCCGACCTGACCTTCCAGGTTTGTAAGGGCAGAAAAGGAAGAGGCAGGAGTACAGGCAGGGGCGGGGAGGGGGAAGCGCTTATTTATCACACGTATGTACAAGCGCTCCTAGTGTAAGGAAAATACATCCCATTTGTCACCATTTAAAGGTTATCAACTGTGTGCCTACGAAATATACTTCTGGAAGTTTCAATTTTTAAAAAAATCACTTACTTTTTTTATGAACAAAAAATGGAGATTCTGTTCTCAAGACAGTAGAAATACGGAGGTGGGGATGGCTGGGGTGGGGGGAAACGGAGACAACTGTACTTGAACAATAAAAAAAGAGAAAAAATAAAAATGGAGCTCAGGCAAGACGAAAAATAGTAAAAATAGTTTTCTCTGGTGGTAAGCAAGACAGATTCAGAGCTAACAGCAAGGGTCACATAAACTCCTTCGGGGAGAGAGCTTAAAGCACCTCCTGACTAAAGTTGATGTTCGAATTTTTGAATAAGAATGGTCATGATTTAGTAGTTCTGGGGCCTCTAACCCCGCTCAACTTGGCCTGAATGCATATGCTCGTTTGAAAACATTTACCAGCTGCCCTTTGGCTTCGAGATGGCCAAGCGACCCCCAAATTCACCCTGTGACATATCATAATACCCTTTAGCCGTATACAGTGTCCAGCATCTGTCATCTCCAGGGCAAGTAACTGGGGAGCAGAGAAAGAGAGGAGGCCAGTGCGCAGTGTCTTTGAAAGCAGCCCTCGCCTTCTGTGGTCCAGGAAGGCGCGTGGGCGTGGTCTTCCGTAATCACGTGCCTTGGGTTCTCGCTGAGCTGCAGGCCCTGCGCCAAGTCCCTGACGACCGACCTCCTTCGGCCAGGCCCGTGGGGGGGTGTGGCCATCACTGGCTAAGATGAGAAGGGCAAACGAAGCCCCGTGGCAGGCGCCGAGCTCCAAGCTCCGGAGCCGCCAAGGGGAGAGGGCCGTCGAAAGCGCTGGGCTCCGGGGAACTCGCGAGGAGAGTGCGGGCGCACACGGAGCTCCACCGTGGCGGCCATGTCGTCCTGGCTGCTCTGCAGCCCCAGGACGGATCTGTTCCTGCACCTACGCTCTTCGAGGACGAAGACGCCACAGGCACGTGGCCTCCGTGCTCCAGATCCCGCGGTGGCTGGCGCTGGGTTCTCGTTCATGAGCCCAAGTAGGACGGGGGCCGAGAGATCGTGGGGTGCACAGCACGGGTCACGCACCGCCCTCCCCAGCCCCTCACTTGCCAGCCAGCTCAGGGGCCCCTGCAGACGTGGTCCCTGCACCCTCCGATGGCCTCTGGGCCCCTCCTCTCAGCGGGGAGACGCCTGCCTTTCCTCCCAGGCCTGGCACGGTCTTATAAAGCCTCCTCAATGCTCACTCGCTGTGACCGCCTGCTCCTCCCTACGGCCAACGAATGGGAACTATTCTGATTTTTTTAGCACACCAGCGCCCTAGGACATCTACGCTGACACCTGACTTCCAGTCTCCTCGCTCACATAGTAACATACATGCACCCGCAGGGTTTTGGTACTATTGTTCACAGAGACCAGGTCCAACACATTTTTTGGCCACTATACAGGTTTCTGCATCCCAGTCTTCCCAAAGAAGTCAAAGTCACAGCTGTAACCCATGTGTACCCGTGATTCTGTAATCTTCGACAGTGAGAATTTCTACGTTCTATCCAACCCTCTCCTGTGGGTAGGTATTCGCTGCGTTCCTACAGTTGCGCAGGGCTGTAGTTCTGGAATGCAAAGCCTGATGTCCTGCTGCTTTTATTTCTGTGCGTTAGATTCCCAGGCCCAGAAGCATTGCCGGGCTGAAAGATATGTTTTATTAATTTAATAGAGGTTGCCATGTTGCCTCTCTATGCACTGTAACTCGTAACTGAGTACATGTGTCCCCAGATTTCCAAGGGCAAAAGGTGTTATTGCTGGCTTTAAATTTTGCTAGTTTTGTAGTTGTGCAGAATTATCTCACTATATCATAAATTGCATGTCCTATCTCATTGGAGTGTTTGAGAATCTTAAAAAAGAATTGTCAGTCACTTGAATTTGCTCTTCTGTGAATTGCTTCCTTATATCCATTGTCCATTTTTTATTGGGTGGTCTTTCATTAATTTGCAAGGACTTTTTGTTTATAATAGGTACTAAGCAATTTTCTTTCTCTGAATTGCAAATATATATAATTGACACTTTAACATATATTTCGGCCACAAACAATTAAATAGTTTAATATCAACAAGTATTTTTGTCTTTATTTTTTAAGTAGTTTCTGAGTTTTCATTCTTCAGTAAAAGTGTTTTCCTACTGCTAAACTATTATGTAGCTTCCTAAAAAAAGAATAAAAAACTTTCTTATAAGATATTTTTGTCTTACTTTTTATGTATGTCTTTATCTGGAATTAATCATTGTATAAGTTGTAAGACTGAAGATCAATGAATCTAACTTTTCCCATGAGTAAAAGACCATGCTTTTCATGCATTAGGTTCTTAAACATATTGGGATCTAGTCCAGCTTCCCCTATTTGGTTCTGCATCTCATTTCTTTCTTTCTTTTTTTAAAAACAATTTTATTTATTTATTTTTAGAGAGAGGGGAAGGGAGGGAGAAAGAGAGACAGAAACATCAATGTGTGGTTGCCTCTCACATGCCTCACATGAGGGAACCTGGCCTGCAACCCACGCATGTGCCCTGACTGAGAATCGAACTGGTGACCCTTTGGTTTGCAGCCCATGCTCAATCCACTGAGCCACACCAGCCAGGGCTGCATCTCATTTCTTCTTCCTATGCCAATACCATACTTATTTGAATAGAGTGGCTTTCTGATCTGGTAATGCAAATGCCTCTATTTTCTTTTAAAGTTAGTATTCCTAGGAATTTGTTTTTCTAAATAAGCTGTATAATTATTTTATCCAATTATCTGTCCTTACAAAAACTCTGCTAGAATTCTATTTGGAATTGCATTAAATACGTACCTTAATTTTAGAAGGGGTGACTTTAAATAATGATTCTGTCTTCCCCTCCAAGGATGGATGTGGTTTCCCCTTTATTCAGGTCTTGGTTTATGCCATTTGATAAGATTTTATTGTTTTTACATAATACCCTTGTCTTTCTTATTATATTGTATTTCTAAATATTGAATAGTTTGAGTTACTATTATTGAATAATTTTTCCCATTTCTAGCTGTTTAAGGCTAGAGGAGAAACCACCTGTCAATGCTTGTATATTTATTTTGTATCTAGCTATGTCACCAAATACTCATCCATTTCAGTCACTTTTACTAATGTCTTGGATTTCGAAGCATATGGTCCTACCATCAACAAAAACAGACACATTTATCTCACTTTTTCGTGGTCCACGCCAGCTGTACACTTTCCTGATCTGACTGCGGGCGCGGGGCCCCGAGACCCGGTCAGCAATAATCACGGGGACAGCATCCTTTGAGTCTAGTCCCTGATTCAGGCGAACGGGGCCCTAGAAGTCCACCGGTAAGAAAAATATTTCCTACTGGTCCCTGGTCTTTGTTTCTAAAGTTTCCAAGATTTACTGTTTAGCGTGTTTCAGAAAAGGATACTATAATTTTGTCCAGTGTCTTCTTAAACTCATTTGGGGTGTGTGTGTGTGTGTATGTGTGTGACTCTTTCTTTGAATTGCTCTAACTTTGTTTTTCAATAAGAGACTGTTATGCTTGGAAACTTATACGGGCTTATAGCCTGTCCCTCATTCTTCCTTATTTCAATTCATTGGTATGGTTTTTCAGAGATCTAAATCAAGCAAAAAGTTGTTTGCCTATGATGCAATACTGTATCATTTAAACATCATATTTTCAAAGACTAATGTCACGGGAAGATAAACATGAAAGAGGTTCAAGTGACCCCCCCCAAACAAAAACAACCCAACTAGGATGTAAAACCATAAGCAGCATGATCGTGATTCTTGAAAAAAGAAATACTCATTTAGACATGAGAAACCTCAGACAGGAAATGCATGATGGGAGTAAGGGTATGGGTGACTTTTATATTGCTCCTTGCAGTTCTCTGCATTTTCAAAATTGTCTACAGTAAACTGGTCATGCTGCCATAATCAAGTGGGAATCCACATTTTAATTTTGAAATGTCAGCACCAAGAATCGGTGTGTCTTTCCAATGCCATCAGAACCCAGGGCGCTCACAGCCAGTCTGGCCGGGGCCCAGTGCCAGGCAGAGGCTCACAGATGCCGCCAGTTCGGGGGCCCCTCCTGATAGTATTTGATTTTATCCGAAGGCCCTGCTGTCCCTCCAGCCCAGGACAGAGCCACCTGACAAGAGGGTCTCTGTAACCTCGCCCGGGGCAGCGGGGCAGTCTGAAATGGGAGCTGGGAAGCCAGCTCGGCTTTGGCTGTGTTCTTCCGCCTGTGTGACCTTGGGCAAGTCACTCGGCTTCTCTGAGCCATACACCAACTCCTTGCTCATAAAATAGGGGGAATCATGCCGGGTCTTCTTCCTACAATTGGCTGTGTGGATCAAAGTCTAAATCGGACCAGCGGGGCTGCCTCGTAAACCGCCCGGTGCACGCGGTACGAACCCGAGGACGGCTCCTGCCTCCACAGAGATAGCACTGCGCCATCATCGGAACAAGCTGATTGCAAAACAACTCTCATTTAATTGGATCCATCTGAGTAGGTTAAATAACAGTAATAATAATAATTACCGAGAGTGGTAATCAAATGAAGGACAGCTCACCAGGCTTCCACCACAGGACGCCCGCTTCCGCCCAACGCCCAGCGGAGGGCCTCTCCCATTCACAGCATGTGACTCAGACGTTTCCGATCAATCCGGGGCTCGGAGACAGGCCCTCCGGCTCCTTCTGTCCTGGTGCAAACACACACACGGCGGGGGTGTCACCGTGCTGTGGTCTCTTCACACCACCTGCAGAGCAAATGCGCAGATTGCTCAACCTGCCTTCGAACGCACCGCCACTGCTCCGTGTACAGGTAAGCCACCAGGCGAGGGGTTAAGAGGTGTGTGCGTGTCGGGGGTGAGGGACGATGTTAAAACTTGTTCTTTCAGCCAAAATGCATTTAAAGCATCCCTCCCCCACCCAACACGATGTCACCCTGTGGCATCCATCAGAGGTCCCTGTCTGCCCGGGTCCCTGATGTCCCTGTTCTGAAACCTGATTTTGTCTCCAGTTCCCCAGGGAGAGTCAGCAGGGGGCCTGGGCCCCGAAGGAGTTCCCGTGCCCAGGACTGGGTGGCCCCTTCAGCGAGCCTCTCCATTGGTTGCAAGGAAAGTCCCAGGGGGCCCCCAAGGAGGGAAGAGGGGACTATGCTTCAAGGAGTGTTGGGGCCCAGAGGGCAGGCCTGACGCTGCAGCCGGGCGGGAGGCAGGGCCGGCTGTGCCTTCCCACGGCCTCCCAGCCCTAGGAGCAACCCTGAGGCTTCTCCGCTCCCGCATTTCAGGGAAAAATGCTTACAGCTGTTCGGGGAAATAAGATCAAGCCACCTCTCCAGGAGAGCCTGTTTCCATCCATCATGCAGGGCCCGGGGGCCCGAAGCGCTGGCCACTCAGGCCTCCGGCTGGGGACGTTGTCTCGGGATGTTTTTTTTTTAATGGACCTCCTGCAACTAGACCTTTAGTTTTCTTATCTTTCTTCACCTTTCTGCTTTACTCTCTGGAAGAGTTCTTCAACTTCATTTTCTAGTCCTTCTGTTGAGCATTCCATGACTACTATCAAATTTAAAATGTTTTAAATTTTATTGATTTCAAGGGGGGAAAGAGAGAGAGAGAGGAACATTGGCCTGTTCCTCCACTCGTTGATGCCCTCTTTGATTGAGTCTTGCTTGTGCCCTGACCAAGGATCGAACCCACGACCTTGGTGTATTGGGACAATGCTCTAACCAACTGAGCTCTCCTGCCAGGGCACTACTATCAAATTTTTAATTCTTGAGAGCTACTCGTTGTTTTCTGGGCACTCCTTCAGTCCATCATCTGTTCTTTTGTTTCATGGGTGGAATTAATGTTCCTTTCAGGGTTTCACGAAGAACGTTTTTCTTTTTTCCTTCCCTGCATAGACTGTTACTTCTGGCTTTTTGTTTGCTTGGCGCTCTGTGTTTCGGGATGCTGGGACAGCCATCGGAGGTCCTGGGCGTGCAGGCCGGCCCCAGGGCCATTCTCCGAGGCCCGTTTGGGAGAGAGCGCCCAGCCACACACCTGCATCTTTGGGCCTTTATTTTGGTGCTGGTGGCAATTCCAAAAGGCAGCCTGGTACGAAGATGCAAGTGTTTGGATTTGTTTTTTCATTAACTTCTTCCTTCTTGGGTGGTAGAGCTTGGCCGCAGACCCAAACACCATTAACGAACACTGAGTGCAGATTCACGCAGAACATGATGAGTCTGCAAAGATCAGGTTTCCGCAGTGTCCTCTATAAAAGTTGCCCCAGAATGCAGTGCCCGTTCCGCTGGTGCCAATGGCACTGACTTTGGAGTTTCCGGTGGGCAAGTAAAATCCCCCCGCACCACTGGGCGAGGGCCCTGACCCACGTCCCTCAGGGAGAAGAGAGGGGGCTGTACCTGCCGGGCATCTGGACGCCAATGCGGTTTCCTGGAATAGCCCCACTCAGTGAGAACCTGGGAGTGAGGGGCGCGGGTGGAGTCTTTTCCTGGGGAAGCTTCATTCGCTCGGGCTCTGCAGCCAGTGGACAGCGTGTCCAGTGTCTTCTGTCCCAGCTGGTCTCGTTTCTCCCCTGCCCGGAACCTCCTGCTCACTTCTGTCACCTGAGACGCTGGGTCTCAGAACAGCACTCTGAACATTGCCTGCATCTCTCCTGCCACTGAGGCCTGGTTCCCACTGTCCCCATTCCAATGGGAGAGTGCTGAGAGGTGCCTGCGGGCGTTGGAAGGCGCCACACAGACCACATGTTTAATTCAGAGGCTCAGTTCCCAGGAGAAGAGAGCATCATTATTTATCACACTTAAAGCGCTCCATCTGGGAGCCTCTGGGCGCTCACAGAGCAAGCAACGCTCCCATTTCAGCACCGAGTCAGAGCTGCCCGTCCTGGTGCTCCCCACGAAGCAGACAGGAGGGAGGGGTGCCCCCACTGATGCGAGGTGTCCAGAGAGAGAAGAGTTTTACATCACAGGACATGCCATGGGGCCAGCCGTGTCCTCAAGCATCCCCAGGTGTCCTCTCGGCGCTGTGATTGTTGTCTGGGTCCACAATGAGGGAGTTGCCTGTTCTGCAGACGTGAACAGAAGCCCTGGATGCACAGAGCTGGCCAAGCTGGGCCACTGCATCTGTCGCATTCACGGTGTCCTGGGAGGAGGCAGACGAGTCAACCCAGGGTCAGCGTGTTGGGGGCCAGGAGCAGGTGGGCCCCTGGCGGTCAGCGTGGTGTCCCCCAAGAAGGCAGGCCTCCTCCCTGGCAGGTTCACGTAAGAACCTTTCCCACGTGTTCGCAGAACTGTTCTCAGGGGTTCCTGACCTCATACCTTCGGGGGGACCTGGACAAACAGGAACTCATTTGGAGGAGTGGCCAGGAGGCTGGTAATCATGTCCTACGTGCAACCTCGAGGCACTGCAGTTATTTTGGTGGGAAGGAAAAGGCTGGGAGGGGCACCGGGGAGATGGAGAACACCACTGAATAATTACAGATGAGCTAAATAATAGAAAGACACCCCCAGTTTATGGAGGGAAAGACTTCATGTTGGCTAGCTAGCAATGCTTCCCAGGTTGATCTGCAGATTCAATGCAAGCTCTGTCAAAATCCCAGATGGGGATGGGTGTGTGCGTGTGTGCGTGTGTGTGTGTTTCAGAAACAGACAAACTGGCCCTTAAATTTACATAGAAATTCAAGGGACCCAGGATAGTCAAAACACTATTGATTAAGAAGAACCAAGTTGGAGAACTCTCACTTTCCATTTCACAACTCACCCCTGAGATACTGTAAACAGGACAGGAGGTTACTGGCATTAGGAGGGACGTACAGATCAATGGAGTGGAATTAAGAGTCTAGACATAAATGCACACACATGTGAGCCGTTGGTTTTTAACGACGGTGCCGAGACAGTTTACTGGGGGGAAGGATAGTCTTTCCAGCGGGCGGTGCCAGGGCGGCGGCGTAGCCTCGTGGGGGAGGATACAGTTGGGCCCTGCCTCTCACCATGTACCAAAAACACCTGCTCAAATGGATCAAAGCTTTTAAAATGTAACGCTGGAAACCATAAAACTCTTAGAAGAAAACTCTTAGATGTAAATCTGTGTGAACTTGGACTAGGCAATGGTTTCCTAAATGTAACACTAAGGCACAAAAAAAAATAGAAAAAAATAGATAAATTAAACTTCACCAAAATTTTCAAATCATGTTGTACACTTTAAGTATCTTCCAATTTTATTTGTTAGTTAGACCTCAACAGAGCTGGGAAAAAAAATCACAATTTTTGCGTTAAAGGATACTATCAAGAAAGTGAAAAAATAACCCACAGAAGGGAGAGAAGATATTTGCAAACTCTATATTTTATAAGGGTCTAACATCCTGAATATATAAAGAGCTCTTGCAACTCAACAATAACAAGTCAAATAACCCAGACTGGCTAAGGCTTTGAATAGGCATTTCTCCCAAGAAGATACACAAATGGCTAGTAGGCACACGGAGAGATGTTCAGCGTCACGGGTCATTACGTAAAGGCAAACCCAAACTGCAAGGGCAGAGCGCTCCACCCGCCCTAGGATGACCACCGCCGAAAAGAGAGACCACGCCCACCATCAGAGACAGCGTGTTGAAACGGAACCCCACGCACTGCTGCTGGGGACACAAAACGTGCTTGCTCTGCGCAGCCGTTTGTTGGTACCCCGACAACACGGACGTAGGGTTTCCGCGTGACCCAGCAATCCGTCCTTAGGTGTACATCCCAGAGAACTGGAAAACAGACGTTCCCGTAAGAACCTGCTCACCGGTGTTCGTCCGCAGCAGCGTTGTTTGTAGCCACCCCAACGCGGAAGCAGCCCAGGCACCCATCAGCGGGTGCGTGGACGGACACGGCGCGGTCTACCCACACGCGGAGGAGCACTTGGCAATGGAGGGAGGAGGGAGGCTGACGCTGTACGATGCGGATGGGAACACTGGGCCCAGTGGAAGGAGCTGGACGCCGGGGCCACTCACCGTCACCCCACTCACAGAGCACGCCCAGGAGGAGCGAGTCTGTGGAGGCGGCCCCTGGGCGAGCGGCTGTCACGAGCCGGGCATGGGGTGATGGGGAGTGACCACCGGTGGGGATGGGTTTTTCTAGGGGGGTGACAAAACACTCTGGAATGAGGTGGCTAGGGACGGTCACTCAGTCTTGTGAATACTCTCACACCGCTGAATGGTCCACACTAACAGGGCACGGCCACGGCACGCGAATTCCATCTCAGCTAACAAAACCAGTCATGAAGTGCGCGGGCAAGAAGCTGCAGCCGCGGGCCGGCCCGTGGGTGAGGGCGCCGCAGGGTCAGTGCGTGAGGATCAGAGCCCGTGGGTGACGGGAAATCGCTCGCCGCAGGCTGCCACCAGGCCCTGTCGCCAGGCCGCGAGTTCCGTGGCGGTGGACGTAGCGGCCAAAGCTGGGGTCCGGTCACTGCCGGGCACAACTGCTGGCAAGATTATTCACACGGAGGGTTGCCTATAACGACCCTTCCTGAGTCTGAAGCGCCATCGTTTTGTGGTAGGTTGAGCGAACCTATGGCGAGCACATAGTAGGCGCTCAGGGCCATGTCGGCTGCACCCAGCTGACCATGGGTTACCCTCCTAGGCCCGAAGTCTTGTGCTGCCTTCAAGGTGCCGAAGCCCTTCAAGCCCTGGGAGCAGGTGTCCAAGCTGGAAACCACTGGACTTTGTAGGTTAGGACAGTGGTCCCCAAGCTTTTTGGCACCAGGACCCGGTTTCGTGGAAGGCAGTTTTCCCATGGACTGGGGTTGGCGGGGGGCGATGGCTTTGGGATGACTGAGGTGCATTACCTTCAAGCTCACCTGCTGTGCGGTCCGGTTCCTGGGGGTTGGGGACTCCTGGGTTAGGAGAGCACGTCTGTCTGTCTTTCCCCGGGGTGGATAGTTTGATACCTAAAAAACAATAAAATAATGAGGACCGGCCCTTGGAGAACGTGGGCTCTGGGTGAGGACCCCTGGAGGCAGTCTCAGGAGCCCGGGTCCGTCTGGCCGTAGGCCCGAGTCCCCTCTCCCCGGGAGCACCGCCCCGTTGCTGAGCAGGCTTCTGTTCGCACCCACAGGGATTTGCGCAACTCCAGCGATGGCACTAGGACGGGGCACGCCCCCAGACGGCAGGCTTTCTGCAGATCACATCCTGGAAAGAGGGGAACCCCCAGGAGAGAGGATGGTTGCTTCATAGGACACGCAGACCGTCCCGTTGATTCACCCAGAAAGCATCCGGTGAGCCCGCCGGGCTGAGCCGTGTTTACCTCTGCGGCACAGGAGGCGCTGCCACGCGGGCTCAGGGAAGTTCCGGGACCACCCACGCGGGAAGTGGGCGCCCTCGAGTGGGAGACGAGCATCGCAGCTTCTTACACATTCCAGGCACAGTGGGGGAGGCCCGAGGGCGCCCCTGAGCGGGGAGGTGCCACAGAACGGCCCTCGGCCCAGGCCCCTCACCCTCCCATGCCCTTGCGTGCTTTGCCACATGCCAAGAACTCCCACGTGCGTGACCTGGCCCGAGCTGGGTAACGACCTGACGTGCCTGTGCCCGTCTCGCCGATGAGGAAACGGAGGGTTGGTGGAGCTGGGCCGAGAGCCCCGGTCCGCAGACGCTCGGTCTTTCCACGACGGCCCGTCGCGCCTCATTTGAGTCACAGGGTGTCGACGAGGGAAGAGCTGGGTCCAGGACTGGGCTCACAGGGCTGGGTCCAGGCTGGCCTTGGCCGCGGGCTGAGCCCCATGGGGGGGACAAGGGGGCCCGAGCCCCCTGCTCTGGGGACGGGTCCTCACCCGCGCCTCTCCCCTGGCCTTCCCCTCTGCCCGAAACAGCCCACCTGCTCCGGCTCCGCCCCCTCCCCGCTCTGCAGGACTCACGTCGCATACTGCACCCACCTGGGCGCCCAGGGTCTGGCCTCCTGCTGGCTTCTAACCCGGCTCTTCAGCCGCGGCCCCTGCCCACTCTGGCGGAGGTCTCCAGGCACAGCTGCGTGGCCAAATCCAACAAGCCAGTGTCACATTTTACGCTCCCCCCCATCCTATGTCACACTGCTGCCAAGCCCCCTCTTCTGTTTGGTTTCCATGACAACCCTCTCTCCTTCCTGCCCTCTTACCCTTTATGCTGAGGGGCCTTGACTTGACCCCCCCCTTCCCGCTCTGTCGAGGTGCCCCTTGAGTGACCCTCCTGCTCCCTACCTGGCACTTCCATGCGCAAGACACTGACCTCCGTTTGCAGCCGTGGCTGCACTTTAGGCATCAGTTTCTGGAAAGTTCCAACAGCAGATCCCTCGGGAGCTTCACTGTTTTAGCCAAAAAGTCACACACAGCAAATCAGCCTGGCCAGGAGGCCCGTCCCCCACCTCCACTGAGTCAGACCTAGTCCCACCGATCTGACGCCCTGAGTCCGAGCGGCCTGGCTCCGGCCTCACGCCCTCGTCGCGGCTTCGCAGCTCACGGTTCTCCTCCCGCAGCTGCGAGGCAAGCTTTCCAAAACACGAGCTCCAGGCAGGCCCTTCTGTCACCTGTTGGCAGCCCTCGGGCTCTGCCTCAGCCTCCAGCTGAGTGCCCAGCTCTGCAGGCTGCCCCTGGGTGCCCCCTGCCGCCTGCCACCTGCTGGCTTTGTCACCTGCCACCTCTGGCCTCACCGCGGTCACCCTAGCCCAGAACTCAGTGCTTCGGGGCCCGCTGTGCACGCTGCACCTTTGCTCAGCGTTTTCGCTGCTGAAACGCTGCTCCTTGCCTTCAGACCTGGAGCAAAGTTCCGCTCTGGCCGCATCGCTAAGTGAGCTGTTTCTGCGTCTCTCTGTCACACCAAAGCGCTAAGAGGCAGGGCCCTTCCTGCCCTCGCCACTGGTCCACGCCCCCCACAGAGAAAGTCCTCGGGAAGGGCCAGCATCCAACCCACCGTGCGAGCGCCCTGCATCGGCCCAGGGGGCCGCCTGACTCACAGGCTGTGGCTTCTTTTTTTTTAAGATTTTAATTTATTTTTTAGGGAGAGTGGAAGGGAGGGAGAAAGGGAGGGAGAGAAGCATTGTTGGTTGCCTCTCGTGTGCCCCCGACTGGGGACCTGGCCTGCAACCCAGGCGTGTGCCCCGACCAGGGACCGAACGGCAGCCTCTCAGTCAGCAGGCCGGCGCTCAGTCCACGGAGCCACAGCAGCCTCGCCTGTTTCCCTGTGAGCACTTCAAACACGCACGAAGCACGCAGAACAGTGTACGTGACCCCATGTGCCCCCCGCCGAGCTCCAACGATTATCTGCGTTTGGCCGTTTGGCCGACAGGGAAGGAAGAGGAGGGCCAAGGACCGTGACAGCCACCAGCGGCCGCCCCTTTGGGACGGAGTTCCGACTCGGCGTCCAGCCCCGGTGGGTAGAGACGCACTATCTCGTTTCAGGCCCCGCAAAGCAGATCCACCATTGTCCCCAGTGCACAGCCGATGACACCGAGGCTCAGAGGCACTGGGCATGCGCTCAGAGTCACAGCTGGTCGGTGGCAGAGCCAAAGCCCAAACTAACACGGGCCCCTACGCAGACCATTTGCGTGACTGGAACCCACGGCTCTCGGAAGCTGCCCCTGGGCCTCTGGCGGCAGGTCCCCAGGAGGCCTGAGCAGGTACTCGGAGCCACCTCACCTCGGGACGCAGAGTGGCTGCTCATGCCCCACGTCCCCGTAACAATCTTGGGAAGAACGGGAGCGGAGGACGCTGACGCAGGACAGGGCCCGCCGGCTGTTCGGGGAGCCGTGGGGAGTTACAGCCACGATGCATCACTGGTTGGGGCTGGGGTGCCGTCCAACATGTTCGGGTGGGTGACAGGCGGCCGGGTGTGCGGGCTGGGACGTAACAGGCTGCCTCGGCTGCTGGGTGGCCGGGGACTGACTAACTTTCTTACTGTCCATGGCCTCTAATCTCTCCACTTCGGGTGAGGGTGGGTATGGCTGTCCCGCCACCATGACGGCCGGGCAGCCAGGCCCAGGTCGCCGCCCCACGCAGCTGCCACTCACCTTAGCCTGGTCTACACGGCCGGCCGGGAGGGTCCTGGCACAGGAAGAAATGCAAGGCGGATCTGCAAGCAGGGCGTCTGCGGGTGAAGAAGCGGCTTCTTCTTCTGACCCGCAGAAGCAGGTGGAACAAGTGATCATATACTGGGGACCCGCAGGGTGCCAGGTCATTGTAAACACCTTGATTATGTCTCACCGAATCTTCCGAACAGCCCAGCCAGATGGGGGTCACTCGCTCATTCTAACGACCCTGAGCATCTCCCGGGTGTCACTACTCCTGCGTCCTTTTACAGATGAGGAAGCTGGGGCTCAGAGATGCCCGACTCCCCCAGCAGGGCTGGAGCTGCCCTCGCAGCCGCCTCTGTGTGAATCACAAGAGGGGGCACTTCTGGGAAATGCTTCCTCTCAGCAGGACACATGGCTTGGCAGGGAAAGTGCCCCTGGCTGGGACCCCAGCTTTGCCCCCAAGAATGCACGGCCAGTGGGGTGGCCCAGCCAGGTCCCGGCGATCCAGCCACACACTCCCTCCCACGCTTCCCTCCACCAGCATGGGTCTCAGGGCGGGAGGTCCCCTTAAGGCACTCTTTCACAGTCTCTACTCGCTGAAATAGACATTTATGGTCTTAAAAAGCAGACTGGAAGAGCTCTTGTGGACCAGGGAGCAGGAGGAGCCCAGGAGGGCAGGGACTGGAGCTAAGGGCCTGATGACAGTTGGCGGAGGGGACAGGGATAGACGCCGAGCTCCGTGCCATTGGGGCGGGGGCAGCACTCGGTGTAGAGGTGCAGCACTCGGTGTAGAGGTGCCTGCAGCCTTGCTTGGTCCATGCGAGCCCCGTATTCTAGACTTGAAGTGTTCCATGGGAAAGGATGAAGTCGTTGTAGGCTGCCCTAAGGATGTGTGGGTATATGCTACTAAAGGGAAAACTTAAGAAAAAGTTTCTAATGTGAGAATCATTGAGAAGTGGAAGGGGCTGCCTTACAGGTAGTGAGGTTCCCATCATGGGAGGTGTTCAAGCAAGGGCAGGCCAGCCATCTGCTTACGTACTGTGAGTGTGGATGGCCTCACGGCGAGGGGACTTCCCAATGGGGAAACTCAAGGATTCTAATCTGTTTGACAAACCCGCCGAGGTTTCTGCATGAAGCCATTGTCCCCGAGTTCCTTCAGTGCAAACGCCAGTCCCTATATTCAGGCCTCCAGCGCAGGAAGGGGCCTAGAGAGCGGGACGGGCCGGAGAAGGAAGAGGAGGGCGGGCGGAGGGAGGCACGTCGGCCAGCCCACTGGTGGGGGAGCCAGTGTTCCGGGAGCCGCTGCGAGCTGTCACCCCAAGCTGCTTGTTCGCGGGAGCTGGGGCAGGCCCTTGGTGCAGCCGGGCTCATTTTCCTGCCACTAGTGAGGGGCAGAACCTGGGGGGAAGAGCAGGGGACCCCGTGCGTGGCCTGAGCACCCCCGATTGGCTACACCTGTCATTATAATAGGGACACACTCCTGCACCAGCGGGCAGAGCTGCCGCCGTCCCAAGCACAAGGCCAGGCTCTGGTGCACGTTGGCTGACTCCATGGGCCGGACAGCGAGGGTGAAGGGAGAACACGCACGCGCGCTGTGCCCGCAGGCTCCGCAGCGCCCCCTGGAGGCGCTCCGAGTCCTCAGCCCAGCCCTGGCGCCCCCTGCCTGCCACAGTGGGTGGGAGGGGGCCCCAGGGACTTCCCCCAGATCAACGTTCGTCCAACACATGGGTGCTGGTGGTGGCGTTTCCTATAAAGTGGCTTTGGTTATAATTTGCATTTTGGGAGAAGGTGCCAAATAATTGAAAAAATCACTGTCTTGTCATTATTTAATTTGCATAGCTTTATATATTGCAAGTGAAGTTAAATTTGTGCTGGGACTATTCCTCTTGTGTTCACATGTGTGAACCGTCTACAACTACGTGGTGTTTGTTTTTCTCTCTGATTGCTAGCGTGTTTTATATCTGAGTGTGGTAACTCACAGTCGTGGAAGTCACATATCTCTTGGCAATAGCCGGGGCCTTGGAGTCGAAGACTGGCAGCACGCAGGGCTCTTTGCCTGTCCCAGGCGCCTGGGGCCGTCTGCGGGGGCCGGGGAAGAAGCCCAGTGGGCTCTGGCCCGCTGTCCTATTGATTTTCGAGAGAAGGGAAGGGAGGGGGAGAGAAACGTTGACCGGTTGCCTCTTGTACGTGCCTGACCAGGGATTGAACCCACAACCTAGGCATGTGCCCTGACCTGGAATCAAACACATGACCTTTCAGTTTATGGGATAATGCTCCAGCCCACTGAGCCACGTGGGCCAGGGCTGGAAGGGTTCCTTTTTTATCTGTTTTATATTTTGCAAATCCCATGTAAGATCTCCACTGAGCGAGAGTTTGTCAGTAAAAAGACTGGAACATTCACTTCTGGTCCAAAGTGCTCATCTTGCCAGTGAGGAAGCCCACCACCGGGCTGGGAGTAAGTTGTTCCGGACACACACACGCCCCCCACAAGCATGCACACCACATCCCTGGGTGGGCAACAGCACAGTGCTGGGTGCTTGCTGGCGCTGGTCCGGGTGCCAAGGCCTTCGACATTACTGAGCTGCAGCCTGCCTCAGTTTCCCCATGGGGAAGTAAAGTGAGAACCGCACTAGCAGCGCCTCTCTCCCGGGACGACGGCGAACCTTCGGTGAGAGAATTCCGGTGAAGAGCGTAGGGGAGTGTCAGGCACCGGGCTCAATAAAAGTTAATTATTATTCTTTGGCTTGGGGCCTGTTACCAATTAGCTGTTCAATTAACTTTCCTCTCCTTCCCAGCCCTGGGGACTCCGCTGGGCCTGGGCGCTGAGCACCCCCTTAGTCAGAAGCCCGCGTGGAGACAAGAGCCATGCGCTCCTCCCTCCCTCCGGGGAGCAACATGGCCCAGGCGCCCAGACCTGGCAGAGCCCCAGCTGCCGCAGACAGCGCCTCCCTGCCCGGCCCGCGTGGCTCTCTCTGCGACCGACCGACAGACAGACCAGGGGCACAGGCCTGCCTTTGCCCCTTCTCCTAGGGCGCTTTCCTCTTTGCCCCTCCCCCCACTCCCCCCGCTACTCCTACTCCCCCCGAGCCTGCTGTCCTGGTCTCCCCCGGCCAGGGCAGAGTTGCATGCGCCCATCCTCAGCCCTCAGGCCCCGCTGTCCACCCCACCCCCACGCTTCTCCCCCGTCCCCGACCCCCTCAGACAGGGGGCCTGATTTGGTAGCCAGAGGGAAGAAGGATCTGACGCTCTGCCTCCCCTGAGGCCCACAGACTCGGAGTTTGTTTTTTTTTTAATTTTTTTTCTTTTAGATTTTATTTATTTATCTTCAGAGGGGAAGGGAAGGAGAGAGGGAGAGAAATATCAATGTATGGTTGCCTCTTGTGTGTCCCAGCTGGGAACTGGCCTGGCAACCCAGGCATGTGCCCTGACTGGGAATCGAACCGCGATCCTTCGGTTCGCAGGCCCGCGCTCAATCCACTGAGCTACACCAGCCAGGGCGGAGTTTTAAGCCTCATCTCTGACCCTCTGGGAGGCTGGCGGGAGGACTGGGAGCTGGGGCAAGCCGCTGGACCCCTGACCGGGAGGAGGGCGGAGTCCTCTTCCCTGAGCCCCTGGCAGAGCAGGCCCTGACTGGTGGTCCAGGCCGGGATGGAGCGGGAGCCAGCAGCTGAGCCCTGTCCTCCCCCACGGGACCTGTAGGGTCCCCAGGAGGAGGAGGCAAGAGCACCGGAGTCCTCGATGGGCACGGCTGGTCCCGGAGGTGCAGACCACCAGCCTCCGGGCAGTGAAAACCCGCCCTGGTGGTCCCTGGCTCTGCCCACTCCGCAGGAGGAGGACGTGCGGGCCCAGGCCTGGGCCCTGCCGCCTGCCTCTGTCCCCTTCGCTCCCCTGGACACACCACGGCCAAGTTCTCCCAGCTTCTGAAACCTCCTTTCACTCTGTCCTCCCTGGGCGTTGCCTGAACACCTCTCCCCACTGCACTTCCTCCGCACAGCCCCTGGCTCTCCCCCGGCCGTCTGTCCCTCCAGCACTGGTTCCCCAGGGCCCTGGAGGCCCACTGCTCTAGACCCTTCCCAGGTCTTCATTCCGGCCTCACCACCTCCGCGCGGCCCTGAAGGTCGGCCCCTGCGGTGGCACCGTCCTGTCCAGCTGACCTTGCCCGACCGTGCCCTGACCGTGCCCGACCGTGCCCTGACCTTGCCCTGACCCTGCATGCTGTGTCAGCCCCTCCCTCAGCCCGCCCCTCTGACATGTTCTCAGGGGCCCAGGCCACTCGCGGGTCCCGGATGACGCCTGCATCGAGTCCTTCCCAAGCCTCTTTGCCGACCTTCCGTCCAAACCCCCTGCCAGCCCGGGACCCAGAGTCACTCACAGCGGCTCAGGGACCACGCCACTGCAGGAAGTCTGCAGGAAGGCTCCACCGTCCCCGGGCCCATCCCTCGGTGGCCAGGGGACTGCAGGCCGCCCCCTCCCATGCCCTGCGAGTCCCTCCACCCTTGCAGAATGGCCGGCCGAGCCCTACGAACCCCTTAAACCACCGTTGGGTCTGCGCTCCTCCCCATTGCCCTCCTGCCCCCCACTGAGCCTTGGTGCTGCTGGCGGAGTGACCTCCAATGAGCAGACCCCCGCCCCGGGAGCCCCGCAGTCTGTGGCCCCCGCCCAAGATCGCAGGCCCTCTGGGGGCCCTTCAGTGCGCCTGGCCCTCCTGCCTTTGAGCCCCTCTGTGCCTCCCCTCCCTGTCCCAGCACTGAGCCCCTGCTTCTCGGGGCCACCTCTTCGCACAGGCTGCTCCTTCTGCCCAGGCTGCCTGCCTGGGGCTCTCCTCGTCGCCCCTCATAACCCCCCAAGGAGCCCCACTGGGTCACCGTGCCCTTGGCGCCCCAAGTCCCTGGCTTCTCCGCCCCATGGTGTCCACCCCGGCACTGGGGTCACCTGCGCAAGACCCCAGGGATGGCAGCTGACCCGACCTCCCTCTGCGTCCCAGCCCCGGGTGGGAACCGGCACAGAGTGGCCGAGCCGCCGCCGGTGGTCCGGAGTCCCAGCTGTGGACACAAAGCGGGTCCTGAGAGGGACCCGGAGGTCGGGCAGCGGGAAGAATTACCCCCTCCCGGTCAGGAGCCTGAGAACTTGGTCAAACCTGCCTGGGGCGGCGGTGAGCTTCCCAATTAATTAGCGAACCCTGCAAAGCTCTTTGAACATGAAACGCACTTTATACATGCTAAGTATTATTATTAAAAAGTAAAAACTTCTCTCATATGCCAGGCTGGAGAGCCCCAGGCTAGTCTCAATAAAATGAACGAATGCAGAAAATTAAGCAATTAAAAGGTGATATGTCAGGATTCGCAAAAAGCCAAAAGTACCAAATGGCTGCGTCCTGAGCAGGGCGGCCGGGGCGGGCCCTCCCCTCCCCGCTGGCCCCCTGCACCGTGGCCCTGCCGGGGCCTGGTTCCCATGCCGGCAGCTCGGCCCTGAGACGGCTCCAGTCACGCGTGTGAGCCAGGCGGTCTGGGAGTCGCTGGGGAGGGCCGGGAGTAGCCGCCGGGCACGGGCTCACGGGCCGGGCGGGGCCTTTGCGCAGGGGTGTGACCCTCCGCAAGGCGGTCCTCCGCTCTGAGCCTCAGTTTCCCCGCATGTAAAGTGAAAGGGTGGACGCTGCGTCAGCACCGGCGCTGACCCCACCCCTACCCACTCTCCGGAGGGTCCCGAACAGAAGCAGAGGAGCGGGTGTCAGACCGGACCGGGCTCCAGTTCTGCCGCCACCTCCCTCGCTGGGCGACCCCAAGCAGAACGAACATGCGCTCCCCGAGCCTTCGAGTCCTCGTCTGCCAAATGGGGAGACCAAGGCCCCCCTCCCAGGGTGGCCGATGCTGAGAGAGGAAGATCAGAGGCCGAAGCACAGGGAAAGGGCTGCGGTCACGTGCTGGGGCTTGCTTCTGTCTCGTCCTTGGGAGGTTGGACGTGTGATGCTTTGGAAGCAGGCGTCCCGTGAGGCTGGAGTTACCGTGACACCAGAACCAGACAAGGACACCGCAGTGAAGGAGACGACAGACCCGCACTTCTTGGGAGAACAGAGAAATGCTCCTTGAAACCGCTTCACGACGAGACACCGCTTCACACCGACCGGAATGGCAGCAACTGTCTAAAACCTCGTCAAAGGCTATAGTCACCTCAACCCCCCCCAAAAAAAACAAACAAAAACCACCCCCCAGTTTAATTTCTTAAACCGATTCCTTAAACTTCACCTGTGTCGTTGACACTATCTTGGCTGCCCCATCCCCCCGTCCGCCCGCCTCCACCCAGCCCCGCCCCCGGCTGCCGTCCCCACACGGCCGCCTGGGCCCGTCGGCCGCGCAGCTGTGTCCTCTCCCCGATCGTTACACACAGGCCTCCCACGCGGCCCAGGGGGTCCCCGCCCCAGAGAAACGGACAGACAGGGCCACACACCAGGTGACGCGAAATGTTCACAGCAGCACTATTCCTGACAGCCGAAAGTGGAGAAAATGCACGCGTCGATCAACAGGGAAACAACCTGTGGTGTCCCCGCCATCGGCACGACACTCGACAATAAAGGAACAAACTACCGGTACCACGGGATGAGCCTCGTAAACGCGACGCCGAGTGCCGGGACCACGTACGGAGCACTTCACGCTTGTCAGATTCCACTTCCGGGAAGTGCCCAGGAAGCACGAGCACGCAGCAAGCAGGTCGGCTGGTGGCCTGTGGCCTGGGGGTGGGCGCGAGGGGCCCTCGGAGGTGACGGGAGTGTCCTCACGCTGGGTGGTGGCCACGCTCGCCCAACTCTGTCAACTTACTGCAAGTCACAGAATATTGCACACTTAGAACAGACGACTTCTGTGCGCAAACACATACGTCAACACAGCTCCCAGCGATGTATTCCTGAAATGTGTGCGTAAAACGGACGGGAAGAGGCCACGTCAAAACGGCAGCTTCTTTTGTCTTTGGGCAGTAGGATCATGGTTTTTGTTTCCTCCTTTACTCCTTTCTTCAAACGTCTGCAATGGGCCTGAAGATAAGCGGGGGGGAGGGGACAGGGGTGGCGGGGGTGGCTGTCCACACCCATGCGAGTCGCAGGATATGGGGCAAACGTGTCGCTGCGTGTTTGCTGGTGGGAGCAGAGCTGTGTTCGTCGTTTGGCCGCCAGATCTGCCCCCGACAGGAAGAGCCATGCACCCCGGTAGTCCCGGCGGGGACCCCCGACTCAGCACACAGAGGAGTCACGGGCGCACATTGTTCTGACCAAGGCTGCTTCTGTAACGAAGCCTTGAAACGCAGAGGTCATGGGTCATGGCAGGGGCAGGGGCTGGGCCTGTTCATAAGCAGCGGGCCAAACCTCCGGCCAGAAAAGGGATGAAGGCCTGGGCCCCTGACCGTTCATATTTTAAGAAAAACTTTCGCTGACCGTGACCTGCATCCGAAGAGCGCACAGATGGATGCAAGGGATGGAACTAGCACCCAGAGCAAGAACAGGGCTCTCCGGAAGCCCCGTGGCGAACCCTCCGCTGTGCTCACGCCCCGCGGGGGTACCCTCTTCCTGACCACCCATGGAGCCACCTTACCTGCACGGGGGACACGCGGCCCGTTCTCTGTTCCTCCTCCTGCTCACCGTCCAGCTGGCGGGTTCGCTGGCGCTGTTTGGAGAACCTCGGTTTGCCCTGGGCGCTGTGTCCTGCTCCACCACGTGAGCACACCCCCGTGCGCTGACCGACGGGTGGGTCGCTTCTGGCCTTGGCTCCGGGGACGTTCTTTCACAGGCACCTGTGCACACGTGTCTGTGTGTCTGAGGGGTCCCGGGAACGGCACCATGGACCCCAGGCCGGCTCCGTGCAGCTTCAGCGCTCCTGCTGAATGGTCCCCCAAGGGGGTTGCGCCCACCTCTCTGCCGCCCCACGTGGGACGCGCCCCGTGGCCCTCCACCCTCGCCAACGCCGGCCACCCTTTCTCTTTCCTCTTTGCTCTAGTGCATGTCCCTGACCGCCGCTGGAGTCCAGCGCCTCTTTAATTTGCTTCCTGGCCATGGGATTTATTCTTTCGTGAGGGGCCTGTTCAAATCCTTCGCCTGTTTTTCTTTCGGCTTGCCTGATTATTCTCCGTTCATGGGAAATTTAAAATATGTATATATATTCTGAGTACACGTCCTTTGCCAGCAGTACATTCCACAGGTAACGTCTCTGCGCCAGCCTTTCTGCTGTCTTCATGGGGCCCTTTAACAAAGTCCAATGTATCAGTCTTTCCCTGGGCGGCTGGCGCTTCTTGCGTCGTGTTTAGGAAGTCTTTGCTCACCCCAGACTGTGGGGCTTTGTTGTCTTACCTGTCGGTCTCCAGTCCACCTGGCACTGATTTCTCTAAGTGCAGGGAGTGAGACCAGTGACGTTCAAGGGCATCAGCAGCGATCTCGGGCTGGGAGAGACAAGGCCCCGCACCGCCAGGGAGGGCCCTTGGCCCCTGTGGCTGGGCGGGGGAGCTGCGTCAACGCCACGAGGGCCTCAAGCTGGCACGCACCGCTGACCCCAGCGGGATGCAGGCTGTGAAGGGGCGGGAAGGGTATGGGCCTGGGGGGCCCAGGTGGGCGCTGGCACCGGGCGCCCTTGGTCTGGCGCACTGCCGAGGGAGGGGCTCATCCCCTGAGCTGGTGCCCGCGTCAGCAGAGACTGGAGAAGTGGTCACAGCCCAGGGGACACTGGCAGAGCCCTCTCCTCTTTCCAGCGCCCTGCCAGGCCAGCTGTGGCATCCCCGTGACAGGGACCAGGGAAAGCACTGGACTGCGTGAGCCCTGTGCCGGACAACAGTCCTTCAAGGCCTCGAGGGACCGGCTGCGGAGGGAAGCCGGGTCAGGGACCGCCCAGCCACGGCAGGCAGAGGGCCCTGCCCCTGGGGACCGAGTCCCTGGGCCTCGCAGGCAATTGGATCTACGCAGGCTCAGGTGATTACATCTTCAAAAAATAATGTGGCTGGTGACGCAGGTCATACCAGTAATGTATATAAATAAGTGACCGACTCCGCAGGGCATTCGATGCGGCTCAGCTGGAACTTCCTGAGGAAGAGGTAACGCTCCCCACCCAGCCCACCAAGGGAACAGCTAGTTTGAAAAATATTGTTCTGGGCGAGTTTCCATCACGTGGTGTAGGCCAGCGCAGGGGGTTGCTGGGAGACCTCCCCCAGAGCACGCCCCATCAGTGTGGAACAAAAGGTTGCCTTCCAGAACGTTCCCCACGGTCTTGGGTGGTTAAGTTGAAACATGGTCTACCAAAGGAGTAACAGGTACACGGGAGCCTTGCTCTCCACTGAACGGAAAGGTGTCCTCCAAGGGTTGTGCTTGGTTTTCTTCACCTACCTCAGCTGCTCCCGTCTGTGACGAGGAGGAGCCCACCCCTACTGGACAGCCACGGGGGTGGAGCGCCCCCGCCCTCGGCTCGCTCCTCCTCCCCGTGACAGTCACATGCCCTGGGCTCTGCCTTTCTCTCAGGTTCCCGGGGCGGACCGGCCAGGGCAGGGGCGGGGCCAATGCCGGGAGGGGCGGGGCTCTGCCAACCCTTGTCCAAGTGCGCCCCACCTGCCCCTTAGGATGGCCTGCACTTTGGCACCACCGGCGAAGGCCTTTAAAGCGGGTTTCGTAGCTGGACTTGTGGGCCTTTTGGAGCATATATCTTGATTAACAAGATGAACCCAAGCCAAGATTTCAGGCAAACGATGAGCAAGAAACTTACCTTCATCTTGGAGGATTATTACAAATCCATTGAAAATTCTGGAATATACGGAATCAGAAAGCCAGGTCAAGAAAAATCGCTGAACAGCAAAAGCTGGGAGTTCGGCCACTGCCCAAAATTCCAAAGTTGATATGAATGGATTTTGGAATATTTAGGGCGAATGTGAATTCTAATTAAGCCAGAGGTTTTATTCATTGGACTAACCGTGAGGAAATTCAGGGAAGGTGTGTTTACGATGTTATAAATAAAGTTTTGTTTATACTACTCAAAAAAAAAGAAGGTGACAGGAGGCCTTCTCACCCTGCCAGACAGAGGGCGGGCTTCAGGACGGGTTTGCCTGGGTTCAACCCTGCCTGTCTCACCTCCTAGCAACTGTGAGACCCTGGGCGGGTCTTCAACCCCTCTACGCTTCAGTTCTGCCGTCTGCGAAACCGACAGTGCCTCTCTCACTGAGGTATTACGAGGATGAGTCCGCAGAGCACATCCCAGGAGTCCAAGTGCCTTTCGTGACACCGCAGGCAGTAATGCTGTTACTGCATTCGAAGCTCTCTGTCTCCCTTGGGAGTGAGCGCCGAGCCCACGCATTAGAATAGCCCGGAGGGAGAGCGTGAGGCTTTGGCCCAGCCTTCCGCACAATCTGACATCACTTGCGAAGCTCCGTTGTGAAACAGAGAAACGCCAGCGTGGAAGAAAGGAAGACAAAGCCCGGAGTCTGAATCAACCGGCAGACGCAGCGCTTCCGAGGCTCCCCGGCGGGGTGGGCCCCGTGACTCACCGCAGCGAAGCTCTAACTTTTCCTAGCGACCCATCTGATCTGTTCACAACACGGCGGTGATTCAGTGTGCTGTCACAGTTATGTAACTGGGGCTGTTTTGATTTGTTGGGGTGTCTATCTCTGGTTTTCTATGTCATCCCTGGGAAGCTCTGGGGAATCTTCTTTTCCACACACCCTGGCACCAGCGATAGCCAACACCTGTTGGAACACCGTCCCCGAGAATAAAATGACTTGCCTCCTTCTTCTCCGGGAAGGGGGTTGGTAGATGGTGGCTCATGCCCTGGACAGGCAGTCAGGCTGGCCTTGCTCTCAGCGCTCCTGTGTTCCTCACCTTCTCTGGCCTCGGTTTCTCCATCCTAAAATGAGACGTGTTGGGGACCCCTTTGTGAGGTATCGGGAATTGTAGCCCCACGCAAGCCAGGCCTTGAATAAGGGCCTGTAAGTCTTGACCAGAACACTGGGAATGCTGGGAGGCAGGCATGAACCGGTACCAGCACTGAGGGCTCTGGTGGGAGAGCAGGCCTAAAGAATGCATTATAAACCCTTGAGGCTCGCTTTGCTTTGTGTAGTCCGGCTGCCAGGAATCAGACAACTAAATGCAAAGCAGAGGGAGTGAACTCCTAATCTCATGAGCCACGCCTTCACGACCCTCTGGCATCCGCAGGTCTGACAGACCCTGACCTGAGGCAGATCTCTGTGTTTCCTCAATTGTTATCTATAGATAACACCTGTTTGCTGGAACCACGGCCTTTAGACATTGATGGGTGAGCTTTGCACGTGTGCTGTCTGCCCCTGCACAGACTGTTCTCAGTAAAAGCCTCAGGAGAAGGGACATCAGAGCTCTTCCCCTGTGAGAGCGTAGCCAGCCTTTTCTCTCCAAGTGGATCCTGTCTTGGTAGTCTCAATCCATCTGTGACTCTGGGGGACACCGCGGGATGGGGTCCCCCTCATTGCTGGACTAAGCTTTGGCACTTGAAGAATTTACAAGATTGGACTCTGCATGAGTCTCTTTGCTGGGCGCGAGTTCCCAGAGCGCGTGCCGTCAGATGCTAAGTGCACAGCCCTATGACAGTGGACATGGAGACCCAGCTGAAGGGCGGGGGGGGTGGTGTGGAGGAGGCGGTGGATTTCTGCTAGGCTTCTAAAGAATGAATTAGCATAGCCTTGGAGGAATGGGGCTTCCATCACCTCCTGTCTCTCTTGGGCTAAGCATAACAAGAGAAGGAAGAAAGTGATACCTCGGCGGTCGCTCCGATCATGGCCCTCAGCAGGCCTAGGCCCGGAAGGAAGGCCCGGCTTTTCCAAGACAGTTATTGCCCTTGCCCTTGCCTTGCTCATTCCCCAACAGGGGCTCCAGGCCCCAGGACTGGCCAAGTAATATCAGCCCCTTGGACACATCTCTGGGCAGAAGAGGGCTGTGACGGGCACTCAGGGTCTGAACATCCTTTCCACTCTTTATTTCTGATCCTGGGCACTTGTTGGGTTTTGGTATCTATGGATTGGCATTTTTCATCGGTTCTGAAAAATTTCAGACATCATCTCCTTAAATAACACCCTTGCCCTTTCTTTCTTGCTTCGCCTTCTAGAACTCCAGCTAAATGTGGATGGGCCTTCTCCCTCTATCCTTTCCGTCCCTGAACCTCTTCTTCCATAATTTCCATCTTTTTTGTCACTCTGTACTGTCATTTGGATAATTTCTTCTGACCCATCTTCCAGTTCACCTATTCTCTCTTTGTCTGTATCTAATCTCTTATTAAACCCAGCTATTGAGTTTTAAATTTCAGTTATTGTCTCTTTCATTTCTCTCTCTCTCTAAATAAAAAAATCGGTCTGATTTTCTTTAAAAATCTTCCAGGTTAGCTTTCTATAGTTTTCTGTTTCTTGAAGATATTTTAAAATTTGTATGTTATTTCTTTAACATAATAAGTTGTTTTGTAATTCATTTATATTTTTCCATTGTATTAAGTATTCAGGATTCCGCTAAGCTGTCTATGTTTTTACTGATGATTCTTGCACTTGTTGCCTTAGTTCCCTGTGTGCTTCTCTGTATTTTACTAAGTGCCACTAAACTGTTCTTGAAAAATTACTTCGTGGGACTCTTTTGAGGCCTGGATGTGACTTCTTCCAGAAATGATTTGCACTTGCTTCTTCCATGCACCTAGAAGCACCTTTACTCAAGGATCGTCTTAGGCTAAACTTGCTCTTGATGTTTTCTAGACCCTTCGGACAACATGAATTTGGGCTATTGGTCCGCACAAGGGTCAGCATGTGATTTTGGCTTCCAGAGCTGAGCTTCCCCGACGCTCCCTGGGCCAGCATGCTGCCGTGGGCGAAGAGCGGAGACTTCCTTCCAGTCCCAGCAGTCCTGGGCGTGGAGCTCTTTAGAGTTGTAGCACAATGAGCTGGAGCTTATCTAGAAGATTCTCCAACTTACACGGGTCCTGGGCTTTGAATTCTAACAAGTTAACTTCTTCCAAGCAGAGTGATGAGTGTCCTGTTAGCTCACTCCATCTTAGAAAGTTATAGAAGACAAGGCTCCTTGAAATGAAAAGACAGGACATTCTTTCTGCCACATCGGATATGGTCATCGCTCAGGTTAAACACCGTGGGACTCTCAAAGCTACACAACCAACTATAGAGGATTTTAGAGGTTTTTTAGACATACAACCTGAATCAGGTAAAGAAGGCTTTCAACTACGTATGGTCGAAACCTAACTAACAGGGGCTTGTTTTTCTTGTATAGTAAGAAGTCTACAGGTAGACAGTTGGGGGTCCTGGGTCATCTGCTCAAGGGTGCCTTTGGGGTGGGGGGTGGTCCAGGCCCTTTGCATATCTCCCCTCTTGCATGCTGACTTCTCGTGCTGATCAGCTCATTGTTATGAAATGGTCACCACGGCTCCAGACGCCATGTCCATGATCAGGGCTGGAAACAAGGAAAGAGGTAGCACCAGTCCCATCTGTCTGTTTTATCAGAGAGGCCAAAGCTTCCCCAATAGACTCCCCCATGCACCTCACTGCCCAAGTCAGGGCCGCTCAGCTGGCCCTGGATACGAGGAACCGTGAGAAACCAAGTATGTGTCTAGCGAATAGATCAAGATCGTCACGATTAGTCAGAACGGCCTTGGCTCTCCCCTGGCCCGAGCACGTTCCCGCCCTGGATACGAGCGGGACTCTGTTAGAGAGGAGGAAGGGGAGCCCGGCCGTCACAGTGCCCACGGTGCTTGCTGCCCACCACCCGGCAAAGCGGCACATAGTCGGCCCGCGAGCTGGAAACCTGCCTTGCTGGGGAGCCTCCGGAGCAGGGCTTCCAAGCTAGAGGAGAGTTTTCCTAATAACAGTTTTGTTTTGCTTTGCTTTGTTTTGTTGAAACAAAGACAACAGCCCTTGCAAAAGTTTCCACTCGGATGCAGATGAGGGCGGAGGCGGCCAGCTGCCGTCGACGTAGCCGCAGCGCGCCGTTGCCGGGCCGGGCCTTGGCGTGGTGAAACCCATTAGGGCTTGCTGGGTGCCAGGCGTGGTGCAGACAGTGATACCGGAACCAAGGCAGCTTCCTCCCCAGTCCTGACCCCTTGGGCAAGTCACACCCCAGCATTTTATCTTCGCATATGCATCAGATAGGGCAGGGCTCCAAGAGGACGTGCCTGCCACGCTTTGAAAACCCAGTCTGACGGGCGTTGGTGGCTGTCTTCCCCTTCTGGGCAGAGAAAGTGCCAGGCCTGTCTCTCACAGGACTTATTACAGCTGTGCCCATTCTTGGAGACCGAAAGTTGGGAGCCCGCTGGGCAAAGGCGCAGCACTCCCCGTTTCCGTATGCCCAACGCAGGCCAAACACCCGGGTCTTCAGTCCCAGGGGGCTGGTGAGGGACAGGCGGGGCTTCCCTGGGTGGGGGTGGGGGTGGGGGCTGCTGGTGTGTGAGGGAGAGCAGAAACCCATCCCTGCAGAGAGATTCTGGTGGGGGTGGGGGCAGGCTTTTCCTGTGCTAGTGACGTGGTTCCCTTTTCCTTGCTCTTCTGTGCCACGCACTTCCCGGATGCGGGGCCTCCGCACACTCCCCTCTGGCCGAAATGTTGCCTCCCAGGCACGCCCGGATTTAGATGCTTCCACAAGATCTCCAGATCTCAGTTCGGACATCAGCACCTTACAGAACCCCCTCACCAGGTGGGCACACCCAAGAGCACACCCTGCACTTCTTCATAACACTTGTCACCCTTCAAACGAGTTATTTGCTACTCAGCTTTCCGACGGGTGGAAAGCTGCTTGAGGGCGGGACTACATCCGCCTTCTCCGTGGTTGCTTTACCGGAGCCGGGCACGCGGTGCGCTCGGAGTTTGCCTCCGCTGAATGAAGGAAGAAATGCAAACTCAAAACCCATGAATGGAAGAACAGTTAATAACATGTGACAATGCTCACGATACGTGTTGAGCTAAACAAACAAACGCACAAAGGAAGGGGCATAACTGTGTGTACAACCGCAGGACACGCTGTTTATGGGAAATGCCTGGAAAACGCCGGGGGCAAAATGCAAAGAAATACAGCGAGATGCTAATCGTAGTTAATTCTGGATTGCGTGACTGCAAAGGATTTTAATATTTTTGTCTCTTTCTGTAACTTCTGGAATTCTCTGAAGGATACTTATTTCCCTTCAAAATGAAAAACAGAAAAGATGTTTTAGCCCTTCCACAGACAGACTACAAGAAGCCTTGCGCCAACCGTGGACACGTCTGCTCGCGGTCAGAGCTGCTCTGGGCAGGGGTGCCCGGTCAGCGGGGGTCCGTGTGACTGCTGCAGTGAAGGGCACAGAAGCTGGAGAGGGCCCTGACTGCAGTGACCCCTGCAGTCCCCAGGGCACGAAGGGTCTTCCCTGCAGCAGCCCCGGTCGGCCCCCGACCGGGGCCCAGAGCCCGGGGCATCCACCCTGGGCGCACCTACCAGGCGCACCTGGGGGCACCTCACGCTCCCCAAGCAGGTGGGGGAGCAGCCTTGGGGCCTTTGCACGCCTGCTCCCTCAGCCAGGCGCACCCCCCCCACCACACGGCTGCTCAGCCCGAACCCTATTTATTGACGCTGCCCCTGCCGACCCCCAGCAGTCCCCACGAGAGGCGGCCGGCCTGCCCTGTTCTGGCCGGCTCCCTCTCGCAGTGGTCACTTGGTGCTTCTGGGGAGGCCTGTCCCCCATGGCACGGAGCTTGCTGAGGCAGGGGCCTTTCTTCCCCGTTTTGTTCACGCACGTGGCCCCAGCGCCCAGACGCTGCCTGGCACCTGCGGGTGCTCGGCTGATGCTTGCTGAAGGAAATCGTGAATGGACGAGTGAGCGAGCCAAGCATGGAGTCAGGGCTCAGCCTCTGGAGGCCGAGGGATGAGCTGGAATGAGGAGCGAGGGGTGTAGGGGGCAGGCAGAGGACAGGGAGAGAGGGGAGGAGGAGGAGCAGGGTCTGACCTGGCCTCAGGGAGGAGGGGCCCACTGCTGGGTGAGTGGGGAAGGGGGGTGTTGTAAGGACCACCTCACAGTGGCCCATCCTGCGGCGCAGGCACCTTCTCATGCCAAGGCCACCCCCCAGGGGCTGCGCCCAGCTCCTGGGCCTGTGGCAGCTCCTTGGCCGAGGGGTCTGGGTGGCCGAAGGTAGGACCCCAGAGCTGGGCCGTCTCACTGACACGGAATCAAGTCCCTGTCTTCCAGACTGGCTGTGTAGCCCTAGGCAAGTCAGCTTCACCTTCAGATTCGTTTATCTGTTGCTGATGTAACCAATCTCCACGGGCCCAGTGGCTCACAGAAGATTTACTCTCTTGCAGTTGTGGGGGCCAGGGACCCCCCTCGCTGTGCAGGGCAGGTTTTATCCCCCCTCCACGCAGTCACCAGGGCAGATGAGCATTGCACAGTAAGGCTGCCTGCCAGCTCCTTCCCCTCCACTCACCGTCCGTTCCTCCGAATCTCGCTAGGTGCCCACCGCTGATCACAACAGGTGCACTGTGGCGAGGGCCAGCCTGAGCCGGCCTGAACCTCACGTAATTACTCCTTGCGTCTTAGGCAAGTGGAACCCGGGGCTCACAGAAGCTGAGTGACTTGCCTGGAGTCCCATGGAGAGCCAGTGGAGTGGGCAGGATTCGAACCCAGCGCAGACCAGGGGACGCGCCCTACGGGAGCCCCTCGGCTGCCCAGGAGACTGTGTTTCTGAGGGGCCCAGCCACTCCCGATGGCCTGACACATGCCGGCAGGACCCACTTGAGTCTGTGTCTCCGTGGGCCCGGAACCCGCACCTTGTGAGCGAGGGAAGCCGTGTGCTGGGAGCCCACGCAGAGGCTCGCACTCACCCAGCGCGTCTCCATAAGCGCTCCCCACGCTCGGTCCCGTGCAAGCCTCACGAAACCACTAGACACTTTAAAGACGGGGAAACCTCGGCACCCAAAGGGCCAAGCACCTTGCCCAAGACCACAGGACAGCGCGGAGGACAATGACCGACCCAGGGCTTCTGCGTCATCGTCCCGGCCTCCTTCTGCGAGGTCTGGCTGGGTCCGCTGGGGGCTGTTCTCAGTGAGAAGAGCTGGCAGAGCCCCGCGGTGGCCGGGCCGGGGCCAGATGCCGTCGGCAAGCCCGGGGCCTGTCCCGACGAGATGCAGCCCCACGGGGGCGCAGGGCAGCTCAGGTGCTGGGCCGTCTGCCTTCCCGAGCAGCACCCCCGGCGCCGGGCCTCCCCATCTGGCCCTCAAAGCCCAATTTCAGCTCCAAGTAAAGATGTGTCTGCGTTTCGAACCTTTGAAGATACAGGTTCTTGATGAAAACGCCAAGAGAAACCAATTAGGGTGGTGCGAATAGTAATCACCATAATAAGGGTAATTGAGTTGGATCTATTATAGCTGACGATGCGCTTCCCCACCCCCTTAAGTAGAGAACGAAAATAATTTACTGATATTAAAACATTTTAGGTTTTCTTCAAACCCCCGGGAAATGGCTGGGTTCTGTCAAAAGCGAGGGCGGCAGCGGACAAGGGGACAGAGCCACCGTCAGCAACTGGGCTTTCTCTGGTTGGAGCGCGTCTGGTTAGACGCAAAATCAGCGGCACCCAGAGGCATCTGGGGAGCAGGGAGGGAGGGGGAAGCCAAAAACTGGGGAGTCGAGTGCTATCACTCACTGTGCCACTCAACAAGCTCCTCAGCCTCTCCGAGCCTTAGTTTCTTCATCTGTAGACGGGGGATAATAATACCAACACTGCGAGGCTGTCGGGGAAATGAAGTTAACCTAAATCATAGAAATTTAATTAAAGAAGGACTATAATGCCTGGTAAGTGGTAGGCACTTAATAAATGTTGATAACATTCTCTAATAGTAAGGAATTACCCATGGAGAGAACCCATGACTGTTTTTTATTTTAAAGCAAGATAAAAATTTATTTATCTTATATAAAGTTCTACAAGTAAGCAGTCCAGGCTGGTGGGGCGGTTTCACAATCCGCAGGGACCCAAGCAACTCTTCCCTTCTGGGTTTGTCAGCCTCGGCAGGAAGCTTTCACCTCACGGCCCAATGTGGCTGCCAAGTTCCAGCCACTATATCCAATTCCCAGCTAGCCGGAAGGAGTAAAGAGCACAGTGTGATTCTTTGTCTCTTTTTAAAGGACCCTTCCTGGAAGCTGAACAATTTGGCCTACATACCTTTGGACGGAATTTGTCACATGCCCCGCTGGGCGACAAGGAATCCTGAGGAATGCAGTCATTCCAGTAGCCACGTGTCCAGCTAAAACTGGGGTTCTAATGTTCAAGGAGGAAGGGGGAGGAGCATGGCGGGAAGATAGGCCACCTCCGCCCCACCGCCCGGTTCCATGGGCTGCTGTGGGGGGTTGATGGGACAGCGAGTACTAGCTCCTGACAGACTCTCACCTGCCCCCTGTCTCTGCTGGCAAGTGGGCCTGTCTTCTGGAAGGGTCTCTTCCCCGCCCGAGGCGGGGGCCTCCAAATCCCTTGAGTCTGCCTCGCTTGGCCCAAGTCGGGCCCCGAGGCTGCCAGCTCCGAGGCGGCGGTTGTGGAATGCAGGCACAAAGGCACTTTTATTTGGACATGTACTTGGCAGTGACCCTGCACCACGCGCCGCGCCGGGCTCGGGGACACCTGAACCTCTGTGAAAGCGTAGGCAGGGAAAAAGTGAGCGGGTAATTTTGCTTTTGGGCAATGTCTGTCGATGGGGGGAAAACCCGCAGAATACCACATTCCGTTTTTTGAAAGCCCAGCACAGGTTACCGCCGGCAGTGTGAAGCCGCGGTGACCACTTCTTACATTCACAGTGATCTACAGCGACTCCATCCACTGTCTCTGGTTCCCAAGTTTCTCTTGAGCTCGGATTACTCCCTTAACGATACAAAGCCCATCGGATGACAAGCACATACTAGGGTTCGGGTAATGGTAGGGTGACGGTCCCAGGTCGGGGGGGCCGGCCAAGGGTAGGGGAAGGAAGACCCACACTTCTTGGTCCTGGGCAGACTTTCAGGTTTGGGACCCAGGCTGGGGAACGCACCTGTTCTGAGGGCTCACCTGCATCCTTTATCACGCCCTTTTACGATAAACGGTCACCAGCAAGTTCAACTGTTTCCCTGGGTTCTGGGAGCTGCTCTTAGCAAATTAATCAAAAGAGGGTGTTGTGGGAACGTCCAATTTTATAGCCAGTCGGTCAGACGCGCAGGTGGCAATCTGGATTTGAGATTGGCCTCTCCGGGACAGGTGCGGGGGTTTGTGGGGCTGAGCCCCGTGTCCGGCTGGATTGGACCCGATCTCCAGGTAGACAGGGTTTGAGTTGAGTGAAAGGCTAGGACCCAGCGGGGGCTGTGGAATCGCTTGCTGTGTAGAACCCCCACCCCCAAACACCTGGTGTCGGAAGTGAGCGTGGCCGCAGGTTGGGACCCGAGGAGAGACACACGAGGAAGAGTGAGGCTTTCCTACATTGTTGAGTTTTTCTGCAAGTTCGGCAGCTGGTCCTGACCAGGGCAGTGGGCGACCTCGTCGAACCGGCAGCCTCCAGCAGGCCTGGGCTTGGCAACGTGGAGGACCTGGGAGACTCCGCACAGCCCCCAGCGTGGAACCGAGGCCGGCGGCTGGACGGAGGACAGGTGACCGAACGTCAGAGCAGCTCAAAGGTCGAGGGGCTCTGCTCCCTGCCACTGGGGATGTGCATAGGCTGGAGACACTTGGCAGACGGATGCTGCACCCTGGCTTTGACACCTGGACCGTGCCCCCGGCACCCGGAACCTCAGGTGAAGGACGTGAGTCTGCCAAGTGCACCGAGAGGTCGCCGTCTGAGCCCCCAGAGGCAGCGGTGGTGTGCCGGGTCTCCCGCACACACAGAGCCCCCTGCCCCGGCCCAGGTTCATGAACGGCAGGGCCTAATTGGAGGGCTTTCTCTTCTCGACGGCTGTCTTTCTCAGCCATGCTCCCCACCTGGGAAGTGTGCTCCCAGAGCCACGCTGGCTGCGCGCCCTCCGGCACGTCCTCAGCTGTCCGGGCTGGCGTTTCACACTGGACCCGGCAGCGCCCTGGGCCTTCGAGAGGCAGGCGCCTCCGGTCTGACTACCCCTCGCTGTGGGAGACAGGCCGGCTCCCCCTTGCCTGCCGATCAAGCTCCAGCCCTGGCTCCTGGGCAGACCGCTTCTTGCTGCTGTGTCGCCTCGCTCTCTTACAGAGGGGGGTCCGGGGAGAGAAGGGCACTTCCTGCTGCACAACGATCGAGCCTGGCCGTTTGGAAACGTCTCTCCCTGGAACATTAGCCTTGGTCTGGTCTCTGGAAAACGTTCATTCCTTGAGCTGGTGCAGGTTACTCCAGCGGGGAGGCCTGCAGCCTCCAAAGCTCAGGGGCTGATGTGCAGAAGGAGGGTGCCATCATTTCTGCACTTCCCAGAGTTCTGTGGGTGCCGATGAGCTACACCTGAGCACCCATAGACCCTCCAGGGGGCTCAGGGTGGGTTTCCCTGAGGACAGAGCTCCGAGTTCCTTCCCAGACCCCCCTCTGCCCCGGCAGAACTTCGAGGCTCCCCAGGCAAAGTTGGGTCAGAGGCACCCGTCCCACAGCCGGTGTGAGTTAAGAAGGACAAACTCTGTTTGTACCAAGTCACAGTATGGGCCAGCTCAGGAACAGACAGGTAAACTGACGGAACAGAACAGATAGCTCATACGCGGTTCCGAGTATCTCTATCTGGGGACTTGCTGTTCAGTAAAGATGGCCCTGGAAACACGAGGGACAGGAATGGCGTGCTTTGTGAAGGGGGCTCAGAGGTTGGTGCCTTGGATGCACAAAACCAAGCTGGATTCCTCCCCTTACAGCCCATCCTACAGGTAGACTCCAGATAAGCCAACCACTTAAGTGAGGAAGGTGAAATTACAAACCTAATGGAAGGAAACGTAATGACGGGTCTATAGGACCGGAGATTGGAAAACGCTTCTTAAACACTCCCCCAAAGCACAAGACATGAGCAAAGTAAAAGAGGAGCAGACCCTGCTTCCGGAGCCCCTCCCGCACCACAGAAACCCTCCACGGTCCGCCCCCCACGTCCCTCAGAGGCCCCCTCTCAGCTTACCCCGTCTCCGGACCCACGCCGGCCCCGTGTCCCTGCACCAGTGGCCACCGGGGACCAGACTCGAAACCCTTGGGGTTTCCCGACGGTCAGGAGCATCCCGGTGTTCGCGGTGGGCCCCGCAGGCCACACCTGAGTCCAGGTGCACTCCAGGTGCAACCCCTACAGGTCAGGGTCCCGGATGACTCGGGACGGGGGCTGACTGCACCTGAGACCAACCGTATGATTAGGTATCAGATCCGACCGGGGGGTGGGGTGAGGGACTGGAGACCGAGGTCGCCCCTAAGGCCGAGGAGGCCACCCCCGGCGCCTGCCCAACGAAGTTCCAGCGAAACCCTGGACACCAAAGCTCGGGGAACGCTCTCGGTCCGCAATGGTTTTTCTTTCCATCCTCACCCGACAATATATTTTTGTTGATTCTAGAGAGAGAAAGTAAGGGAGGGAGAGAAAAGGAGAGAGAAAAGGAGAGAGAGAGAGATAAAGACAGAGAGAGATAAAGAGAGAGAGACATCAATCAGTTGCCGCCCATGAGCACCCTGACAGGGATCAAACCTGCAAACTAAGTATGGGTCCTGACCGACCGGGGATTGAACCTGCAACCCTAGCGTTTAGTAAGGGATGACGCTCAAGTAACTGAGCCAGACTGGCCAGGGCTGAGGGTTTTGTTCATTCGTTTGTTTTTTAAATAGGAAGAGTTCAGGAGGCGTTACCATTGGGCAAATGCTTAAATGAATTAGTTACCGGAACACGAGATGGAAACACACCAGAACTCGCTCCTCGGCCGGCAGACACTGTCGGAAACCGCCTAGAAAACAGCAGTGAGAACCTGAAGGGTCATTGGGGCAAACGCCTCGGGGGACATCGCTCCACAAGGGGCTCACCCAGGGGATACTGTCGCTGCGCCCAGAGAAGGCCGCGTTCCGCTAAAGCACAAAGAACTGCTTTCTGTCGGGAGTCGCCGAACGGCGTGGAGAAGTGTTTTCTCAACAGCACTGACCTCCTCAAAACAATGCGTTATTGAAAGCGGCCGGAGCTGCCTTTTACTTGGAATTCTCTAAAGAAAGATAAAGAATTCAGGATCCAGTTACAAACGTAGCTCGAGAACTCACTCCTTTCGTTGTTGAGAAGGATGAAGAAGCCGAGGCAGAGAGCAGCGGACCAGAAGTCGCGGGTTTTTATGCAAACAAGACCTTTCACCATAGGAGGACCTTTTCACGGCTTTGCGGCGGGACAGGAGAGAAGAAACCCTTCTGTCCTTTCGAGACCCAGAGGTGATGTTCCGGCAGAAAACTCAGAGACCCCGTGAGCTGAAAACGAGCAGAGCGTGATCGGGTTTGCTCCCGACTAGGATCCTACTCTGTTGTCTGGCCGGTCTCACACACACACACACACACACACACACACACACACACAGTCCCTTGGAAGGGGGGGAGTAATTGCTAAGAAAGTGATCGCTTTGTCTTGTGCAACTGAGCACAAGACAGATTTGAAGACTTTGCTGTTGTGTGATCTTGGGGGGCCACTGCTGATGCGCTGAGGAAGAAGCGTGTGTGTCTGCGCCCTTGAAAACACCTGGCAACAGCGACCAGAAACTCGGGAACGTGATTCCCTGATCTGCTCTAAAATCACTCCAGCGAAGAGCGTTGATGGATGTGGAACACATCCCTTAAAACCGTGAAGACCTTCGGGTTCGTTCGTTTGCAGAAACCGCCACAATGGACAGCAGGGAAGACGGAAAGTTACGAGTCGGAATTTAGCAATGACAACAGAACGGCCTTTGCGTGGCTGGTGGGTTTGGAAGAGACACGTGACTTCGTCTGAGTGGATCACGGGGCCCTTGTCGTCGCTGGGCCGACCGAGTGATTGATTTGTCCACCGTGGCCATTGAGCCGTCTCACTTCCCACAGTGTCTTCAAGGTGCATCCGGCTGTGGCACGTGTCGGAACTGCATCCGAACTCTCCCCCCGCCCCCCCCCGTGGCCTGCCCTGAGAACTTCGCTGTTTCACCCAAGGCTGGTCTTTGTCTCCCACAGAGGCCTTTCCTGTCTGTGCCTGGCTCTGACCCTCTGCTCTGTTGGTCCCTTCTGGAATGTTCTTCAGTTGTTTTTCTTTTCAAGCCCTTGCTCATGCCTTGGAGCTCAGCTCAAGCCTGACTTTCTTGGAGAAGCATTCCGGACAGATGCCACTGCCCCCAGGGAGGGGGTGGGCTTTCTCCCTCGTGGGCCCCAGGACACCGGCAGTCTGCAGCCAGCACCCTGGGCGTGATGCAGCCACCAGGCCTCCTGAAGGAAGACGGCATTGTGCTTCCCTGGTAGCCCTGCAGGCCCCATAGCAGGCTGTGCACACAGCAGGGGCCGGATAAGTGAGTGCAAAGTGCACAGTCGGTAACCTGAGTTGTCCTAAGCACCCTGGGCACAGCGGGTCAGTCCCGCTGGCACCCTCGGGGCCTGCCAGCCCAGTGGCGTGAGGACCACTTCAGCCTGGGGAGGGAGCAGCTCAGCTGGGAGCCTGAGAGGCCCCGGGTCCAGCTCCCACTGGACCACTCCGCAGCTGCGGGAATTGGCCGGCCTCGGCTTCTCCGTCTGTGGGTGGGAGACCCTCCGGGGTGCCCAGGGTCACGTGGGCAGCAGCAGGGGCACCACGTGTGGAGTGCCTCACCCTCCAGCTGTTAAACGCCAGGAGTTCGGGGGGGGGGGCACTCAGCCACCACCCCCTCCCTGCCCTAATCTCTCATTGGCCGTCCACACGGCTCACCACGGCCGCCTGGCTCCTAATCTCACAGGAGAAAAGAATTGGTGATAAAACCGCACGGGGCTGGGTTCCTGGTCACCAGACCGCAAGGGAGGGCCTTGGGACCTTGGTCCTGCCTCGCGCCCAGAGGACGGGGGCGTCTGATACGCTTCCAGGCAGCCCCTGCAGCCGCCGGTGTCCGTTCTGATGTTTCCCCCGACGCCAAGTCCTCGGAGCAGCTGGAATTCCCGAAGCTTTTCTCGCCGGTGACCCCTTGTCTGTCTGACCCCGAGCTGAAAACAAGTCCGGACCCAGAGGAGGCTGTGGAAGCCCGTCCGGGCTGCTGTCTGTAACCGTTAATGGTTTCTTTTTAAAGAGTCTATTTCAAATGCTTCTTTCTCGGTGACAGAAGTAGGCAAACAGGCTCTGAGAAACTAGAAACGAGGCAGATGGGAAAGAAAATATAAACATCCCTCTCTCCCCCGGCGTCCCCCCAGAGACCCCGGGGGGAGAAGCCCAGGCCAGGAAGACGCCATTGCTGCTAGAAAGCGCCTTTGCTTTTCCCCCCAAAGGAAGTGCGCCCTGTGGCCCCGGATGCTCTCTGCTCTGTCATCCCCGTCACCGTTCCTCAGCAAGGGTGGGTCCTGGCCGGCCCGGCTCCCCAGGGCTGGCTGCTGGCTGCAGTCACAACTCTGCTGCAACAGCTCAGTCCACAGGACACCCACAACACCCCTGCACCCGAAGGCCTGGGCAACCCGCCACCGGCCCAGCCGGGACAGCTGGCCCAGCCCTTCCTCCCCAAGGCCCTTCCTCTCCTGGACGCTGACCCACACGTGGCCTCGGGCGAGGCTTCACTCAGCAGCTGCTCAGGAACTTCCGGTGGGGAGAGGCGACACAGTCCAGGCCTGTCCAGCATACGTTGGGTCGAAAGTGGGCTCGGCACTCCCCGGAAAGGAGGGAGAACCTGAAAAAGGAGGCTTTTAGACCGTGAAAGGGAAGTGTCGTTAGACACAGCAGAGGGTCACTGTCTAGATTTTGTTTACTGCCTGGGTGACATGATCTGAAAAGGTTGGATCAAATCAAACTGAAACCTTGACTGAGCGCTAGATGCCAGAGACCTACAGCATGGTCTCTCCCTTCAAGCAAATATAAAGACATGGGCATTTCTGTCACTTCGGCCCAACTCGGCATTATCTTTCAGCACCTCCTCCCTGGAGTGCTTCCCTTGTCCTCATGGCCCAGGATGGCTGCTGGAACCTGGCCATTGTGCTGAAATTCCAGCCAATGGGGAGAAGGCAAGAAATTGGAAGGGCTGTTCCCTCCTGGCGGAACTTTGGCCCCTGGAAGTGGCACTTATCATTTTGTCACGTCACCTTGTGCAGAACTCAGCGACATGGCCACACTAGCTCCAGGAAGGCTGGGAAGTGCAGTCTTTATTCCAGGGGGCACGTGCTGGTGTTTGGGGTTCCCAAGGGAAGGAAGGGGGCAAGGTATCGGGACATAACAAGCACACAGTCCTTGTAAGGGCAGCGGCGTGCAGAGAGCGGTGGTGTCCGGGGGACGCTGGGCTGTAACAGGCCCTTCGACACAGGGACCCCCAGGCCTGCGGGCTCCTGCTGCTCACAAACGTCCCCAGAATTGCAGGTTGAAAGGCCTTCGGCACCACTTGTCCCCATGCCTTCCGCACCGGTGATGTCACCACAACAGGGTAGCTCTCCTGTTGTGAGGTTTCCCTCTTCTGTTCAGACAGACCCTTCGACAGACACTTGTCACTGTCCTAGGCCGTTGTCCTTTCTTTGACTTACATGTTCTTTCTTAGGCTTGAACTTGAACCTGCTCCCAACTTCTCCCCAGGGGCAATTAAACCCAGCACCAGGCGGGGGACGCAGGGGACCACTGAGACCAGACTCCCGGGTGTGTGCAGAGTGGCGCTGAGCTTGAGGGCACAGGCGTGTCCCCGTGGGTGAGTGGCACAGGGCACCCCTGGGGAAGCAGGAGCAGGGTGAAGGGGGGAGACCGGCCAAGGGGCTGTGGCTCCGTCCTCAGGTCACTACTTTCCAAGCACCTTCGGCCACGGAGCCCTTCCCCCATCCAGCGTGAGAGCCCAGTGTGGCAGCCCCTGTGTGAGGGGAGGGGGACCTCGGGGTGCCCCTGCTCGGCTCCCTCGGCCCCCACGACCCCTGAAACGACACTGCTCCTGTCCTCTCAGGCCCTGTCTACAGGCCATCCTGACAAAAAGGCCCGGGGGCAGGACGCCCCCAATTTCGATGCCCTGCCGAGAGGAGCGGGGACAGGGCAGGGCAGGCCACGCTGCCCGGGGTCAGGCGGCCCGTCGGCACCGGCAGGCTTTTTCCAGATTCGCTCCCCAGAGCCCCGGCCAACAGTCCAGAGGAGACGCCCCGGGCCCCAGCTGTCCAGGATGCGAGTGTGCGCGGCCTTTTTCCAGGGAGGGAGCCGCCGCTCGGGCGTCCTGCTCGCAGGAAGGAAGCCCGGCCCGCACGTCAGGAAGCAATAATGCGGCGCCGCCGATTTCACGGCCTCTCTGCTCCCCGGCGGGCGGTCGCAGGCATCCTTCCTCCACCTCCGGCTCCGCGGGCGCGCAGCGGGCGGGGCGGCCACCTGCTCCGTCCACCAGCAAACCCGGTCCGAGGCACGGCCGAGAGCCGGGCCCCGCCAGGCCCCGCGCGCCGACTTCCCTTCCAACGTGCGCACACCTCCCTGCTTGAGCCCCACCTTTGGGGGGCTCGGGCTCCCTCTTGCCCGGGGACCCTCTCTTTCATCCTGACCTGTAAGGCGAGCCTCAGTCCGCCATGATCTTTCCCTCCGCTCCCGGGGGCTACGAGGAAAATCACAACCCCCACCTGAGCCTGGAGGGCGCCTGGGCTAAGGCTGCGGGGTCTCCCTCCGGGTGCCAGCTGCCTTGCTTTGCTGGGGCAGCTCTAACAAAGGGCCACAAACTGGGCCTCGGTGGGCCTGGTCCCCGTTCGAGCCGGCCTGAGGGGGTGGGGGCACACCCGTGACCTCATCCAGTATTCCTGAATCCCAGGGTTCTAGGGCGGTGCGCCGCCCACAGGGACCATGGCCGCAGACGTATTCAAACAGGTGGGCTCAGCGGATGCGGTTAGCATGCACCCACCCAAATTCTCTCACGCCGAGGAGCTGAACTCCACCACGGCTGGGGTCCCTCTGAGTGGTGGCCCTCTGAGTGGTGGCATGCACGGTGACTCACCTGCAATTAGACAAGGGGCAGTTAGCAGGACAAGCAGCAGCTTTGGGAGAACAGGGTCCTGGGACCCACGCCTGGTGGCTCAGCCCGGCCCTGCAGACCGCACCCCTGCGCCTGCACCGCACCCCTTCTGGCCCGGGAGCCAGGCCCCCCACGTTCGGCTCCCATCTGCCCTCTGATGCGCAGCTCATGACCTCTTGCTGCCCAGCGCCGGTGGAGTCTCGGGTGTCCAGCCTCGCCAAAGCTCACATCCAAGCGGTGACAGCACAGGCCCAAATCCTGGGAGCCTGACTGTGGGTGGCAAGCACCCGTTAGGTGGGACATTGGGAGGCTCGCCCAGTGTGGAGAATCTGGCCCAGAAATCGGCTCAGCTGGGTAGGCCTGCCGTCTGCCGCGGTGCTCCGCGCTGGTGTCCCAGCGCTGACGCGGCTTTGTCCTCCTCCTCCCGACACCCACTGCATGTCCACGCTCCCGGCGGCCCTCTGTGACCTCGGCAACCATCGAGCATTTTGGGCAAAGCTCCTACCCCCGTGCTGGGGGGCACTGGCGGGCACCGGGAGGCCCACGGGGAGAGGGAACCTGGGCATAGCGGGTGGGAGCAGGGGCTGTTCCCGAGGGGGCTTAGGAGAGGGCGGCCTGACGCAGGAGAGCGATGGGCAGAGCGAGACAGGGAGGGATTGCCCCCAGGAGGCGGGGCCGAGAAGCCCAGCCCCACAGCGGGGTTCGGACAACGGGGTGCTCTGTGACAAAGTCCTGCGAGTGTGGAAGCCGCTCTGCCACTGGGTCATCGGCAGACGCCCCCTGAGCTTTGAGGAGCGTGCTGGGAACACGGACGTTGAGGGAGACCCTGGCGAGCGCTCGGAAAGAGACCGGGGCAGCTGGAGAAGAATCTTGGCTTCCTGAGCACCCCAGGCGACCACGAGCACCGTGCGAGCAGAAGTCGGGCGGCAAAGGCCATTCTGATGAGGTTCTCGGGGGAAACGAGGACCGTGGTCCCGGAACCTGGAGGAGAGGAGACCCCTGCCACCCGGCTGCCTCGTGTTCATGGTCTAGTGTTTGGGGGAAGAGAGGACTCTCGAGCCCCGCAGTCTCGGCACAGCGGGGAGGGGGTGGCCTGGCTGGCTCTCCTGGGCTTATGGGAAAACGCCAGGGACGCAGGATTTGAACACAAAATGGTTAAGAACAAAGGAAACAGAACTAAAAGACTGGGAAACTTCTCAGCCTATCCACATCGTGCAAAGTGAAAAAAACCCACGGCTGACAGAGAACTCTAAGGGTGTAGCCAAGCAACCCCTTGATAGAAAGTAGACTAAGAAATTAAGACAGCCTGGGGCTTTCTGGAATGTTCCCTTGGGGACGAAGGAAGAGGGGCTTCTTCAGAGGCAGGTTTTTATGTTTTTGTTTCCAAATGTGTTCCTAACATGCAGAGCAAGTTCAAGTAGGCAGCAGTAAAAGCAGCACACGCACAGGCACTCAGGACTCCCCGCTCCTGGGAACTGGACTTCGGCTCAGACCTCAGCAGAGCATGGCCTGGACCACCGGGGAGGTCCGCACTCAAAAGCACAGCCTCCTGTGGTCAGAGGAGTGTCTGCAGGGTGCGCCCCAGCGCCTGACCCCACCTGTCCTCGAGCCAGGGAAGGGCCTCCTGCCACCCGGCCCTGCACCAGGGGGCCCCTCTGGGGGTTCACCGCTGAGTAAGACCGCGTCCTGGCCTTGGGAACTCAGTTTGCTCCCCCGTGACAAGACAGTGTGCCCTCGGTCACCATGGAGGGCAGATCTGGGCACGGAGGGGCTGCTGACCTCAGTGTCCACCCGAAGTCCCATCCCGTGGCACCTGAGGTTCAGAATGGGAACCTGGAGATAGCCACACCCAGTCCAATTCTATTCCAAGACAGGGCTCTTACTCTGACGTGCCTAGGGTCAGGGCCAGGGCCAGGGTCAGGGGCATGGCGAGGTCCCCACCGGCAGTGCCGCCAGGAGGCCGGCTCAGTGCGGACACCAGGTGCTGAGGCTGCCGTGACGAGAAGGCTGGAAAAGCCAGTGGCCCAGAGAAACCGCCGTCCAGTTCTCGCACACGGCGGCCTGGGAGGGGCAGTCTGAGGGGGTAGGGAGCCCAGCAGCCATCGAGGGGCCGGGGTTCCTTCCGTCGGGGGCTCCGCCATCTCCTCGTGGCCATGGTCAGGCTGCGTCCCCACGTCTGCACACCACTGTGAAGGCACTCAGTGTCACTGACCTGTGCACTTAACAACGACTGGAAGAGACTAATCCCCACCCCCACCCCAACCCACTTCCACTGATCTAGTGAACGGCATTCTCAGGCCAGAACAAGCCCCAGTCAGCAGCGTGAAGCTTAGCACAGTTAGCACAGGGCGGGGTTTCGCTCAGGGAAGGCCGGTATTGGGCTCAAAAAAGCCTGGAATATTCTTGTGGGAGGTGGGCCCCTCGCAGACCAGGCTTCCCCCTCTGCTAGGTGAGTGTTCTAGGAGCCCATCAGTATCTGCGTACCAGCTGGCGTTGTTGTGAGAGGCTGCATTCAGCTTCAGTGAATATTTTTGAGGACTCTTTCAATGCGTTTGCTCATTTCGTGATGGTGAGTTAGGAATGCACCCGCCCACACCATGCTGAGTGTTCAGTTTTTGACCAAACCAGCAGGACCTGGAGCCCCGCCCTCCCTGTTCCCCCGATCTCACCCTGAGTGACTTTTTTTGTTTCCCTGGATGAAAAAAGTCCTCAAAGGGAAACATCTTGCCCATGTGGAAGAGGTGGAAGAGAAAATGGCAGACGCACTAAAAGGCATCGAAATCAACAACAAGTTCACAAACTGTTCTGGGCAGTGGGGAAAAAAACGTCTCGCTAGGTGCATTGCATCCAATGGAGAGGACTTGGAAGGTGGCTGACGTTTAAACGTGTAAGAGTAAACATACAATTTTTTATACATAAACTCCATTTTGGGGGGTCCCCCTTGCATGGTGGAGCAGAGGCTGGCCCGGGGCCCCCACGCTGCCGCCCCCGCTTCACGGGCGCAGATCACACCGGAGAGGAGGGGAGGGAACTTCGACGGAGCCACCTGCAGGATGTGGGCGTCCGGGTCGACCTCCGAACTTGGCCACCGTCAAGGAAATGATCTTCACGTTCTTTAGAGACTCGCATGTAACCTGGGCACTCAGCTGGGACTCTGTTTCCTATTCCAAGGCTCTTCCAAATGGTTGTGCAAGCAAGGCCCTTCCGAAACACGCCCAGGGGAAGGAACCAGAAGGAACGGGGCTCCTCCGGACCTGCCGGTTAATTCCCTCGGCCCCCAACGCTCTCCAAGTGTTTCAACAGGAAGCCGGCGGCGGAGGACAACCTGGGGACAGGGGGCAGGGAGCGGGGGGGCGCCTGGCGGCTGCTTTCAGGATTCGCCCTGCAGCAGCAGCAGCAGCGGCAGGCAGCAGCGGGGTGAGGTGGAATGCAGCCTGGGCGAGTGAGAGGCAGCTGGGCGTCCCCACCCCTAGCTCCCGCTTCTGTCGGGACCTAGAAGCAAGCGCACCGGCTGCTTCGTGCGCTCCTGTGTCCCCTCGCGCCCGCAGGGCCCCCCATCGGGACCTCGTGGCGCAGAATCTCTGCTGTGGTGCCCCTGCACCTGTGGCTGAGCTGGGGGCCTGCGGGGCCTAGAGGGGTGAGGGGGAACCCCTGCAGCATTCCCGGGCGCTGTCGGGTTCTTTGCGCACTTTATCTCATTAAGCGTCCCCTCAGTCACAGGAGGTACAAATAATGTCCATGTGACAGACGAAGAAGTCCGGGAAGATTTCGTGACGTCTCCAGGATTCTTTGAGCACGTGGAGCCTGGAGGCCTACCTGGAGGCGGTGTGGTCCTCGAGACCAGGATGTTGCTGTGGTTGCCTGTAACCAGTATGGCTCTCTCCATCCACACATGTGATGAAGTTCACGGAGGCGCAGGCCACCCCCACTCTGAACAAGGGCACTCCCAGCCCCAGGAGAATGAGCCCCACCCCCCCGACCCCCGGTCCCCGCCATGGCCTGCGTGTACTTGACTACATGGAAGGCACTGGCCCTGCTCAGTAGGCCAGACCCAGTGGGGAAGTAACGGTTTCCCAGCAGACATCTCTCAGTGTCTTCAAGACTCACCCCCACCCCCTGGCGAGAGGAATGCCCCCGATGGGCGAAGAGAAGCCCCTGGCACAACCGACCATTCGCAGCTGCCAGAGCAGCCTGACCCTGCCCAGGAGCGCTAGTTAAGGGCTCCTCCTCCCCGCTGTACTCGCGCCCCCACTTCACACACTGGCCTCCACCTGACTCTCCCCCTCTCCTCACGTCCTCGGGCCTCTTGCTGCGGCCTCAGCTGCTTCCCAGCTGCAAGCAGCGGCTGCTGGGAAAAGCTCCGGGCTTTCCGCTGCTGGCCTTGGTCCATTCCCTCGCCCTTGCCCCGCAGCCAGCCCAGCCCGGGCGACCTTGGCGAGGGCTGGGGGCTTGGCCCCGCCGACTTCGAGCCCCGGCTCTGTCCCCAGCGGAACCTCAGTGTCCCCACCAGGGTGGCGTCAAGGGCCTACAAAGCAGGGTCCCAGCGCAGCCGGACTCGAGCCACCAGGGTCCCCACCTGCGCTGTTCCTCCTCCCCTCTGCGCTCCTCCTGGCACCTCTTTCGAGTTCCAGGCCTGATGCTCCTGAACCGGTTCCTTTCTGACAATCCGGGGCAGAGACCCGCCAGACTGCCGGGGGCCTTCGGGGCTCGGCGGGGATCCTCCTTCTCTGAAGCTCACGGGCAGAGCTGGGAGGCACCTGGCCACCCGCCTGCCTGAAACCCAAACTCCTCACGTCCCCGGTTGTGAATTCGGAACAGAGGTGCGCTCTCTGCCACACTCTGGAGTCTTTTCGGCTTCACCCTCCGGTCCGAAATCTTAGCATTTCCTCATCACACGCTCCGTCTCGCAGCTGGGCCCAAACCTCTGCTGACGTCCCGACACGGCAGCTGGTGGCTGCGAGGTGGGGGCTGAATCCCCTGGGCTTCCCCGCTCACTGGGTGTGGGGCTCTAAGCCTGGCGCGTGGGCAGGGGCAGGTGTCGGTGCGTGGGTCATGCCGTGCGCCAACTTGACGACCCGCGGACAGGAGCGGGCGCAGTGTGGCGACGTGGGCGCCTCCCGGGCGGGACGGAGAGGATGGCGTACTCCCCCATACTCCGCAGAACGGCGCGCCATCTAACGCTTATAGATGGTTTATTTCTGGGGTTTCCCATTTAACACGTCGGGCACGGCTGACCACGGGTGACCGAGACCGTGGACGGGGGAGGCAACCGTACTGTGACCGTCTCTCCATTTTACGCAGCCAGCAGCCGCCCAGCGCCCGGGGATGCCAGGCCCTGCGGGCTCGTTGGTTCCAAGTGCCCTGTCCAGGAGGGGCAGAGGCGTGACCCCGGCCTCAGGGACGCACCGGGGAAGCTGCAGTGACGGTGGGCTGTCCACGTGGGCCCGTTGGTAAAGTTTCTTCACGACCGTAGAAACCGGTGAAATAAAACCAGCGGGTTATTGTGAGATCTATAGCCGCGCCTTGTCACGTGTTTTTTGGAAACCTGTTGTCACGGTAACCCTCTTAAAACAAGACGCGACCTGGTTGGAAGATCCGGAGACCTAATTACTTAGTGCTTTGTGCCGGGTCACACCTTTCTTCTGAGAGCTTCGGTAAACACCCTCTGAAGTCGTGGGGCGCAGGTGCTATTAAACCTGTCCCGCAGACGGGACGCCGAGGCCCGGGAGCTCCCCGCGGGCACGTCCGGGCAGACCCGGTCTCCATCACGGTCGGGCTCCGAGCTCTTCCGGAAGCCCCGCCGCCCCGACGGCTCGGCTTCCCGCAGCACAGTCTGGGGGCCCGGAGCCCGCTGCCTCTGTGTGCAGAGGAGGCTGGCGGTGCAGGGCAGAGAGAGGTGGACGCCAGGGGGCCAGGGGGCGGGCGTGCTGCTCCCGGTGGACTCAGCCTGCAGAGCCGACGTCCCGGTTCCAGGACCCCGGTGCTCCCAGGAGCAGTGGGGCCACGGAAGCATCAGCCACCGCCCACCACGAGAGGATGACATTCCGTGGTGGCCACAGTGGCCGACGGGCTGGTCCTCGGACAGCCGGGGCCATGCCCTGGCTAAGCGGCCCTCACAGTGGGACCCAGCTGGCCGCTCATGTCGCAAGTGGCTTCTGGCCCCAGCTCAGAGCCAGAGTGAGACTCTGCCTAGAATGTTCCTCCCCCAGATGTCCCGTCCAACTGTCCTCCTTGAAGCCTTTCCTCAGATCCTGCTTGCCCACAAGGCCTCTCCCGATACGGCCCTGCGAACTCAGCGACGGCCCCTCCCGGCCCTTGTCACCTTCACTGTGCGGTTGGATCTGCAGGCCCTGTGCAGTGAGCCCCATGAGAACAGGCCCTCTGCTGAGCTGCTTGCACAGCGTGACCAGGGACTAGGGACCCAAACCGCAGGTTCTACCCCGGGGTCCTGGACGCGGGGCGGGAGCAGGAACAGTGTCGGGGAGGGCATGGCCGACGAGCCCTGTCTTGGGCGTGCGGAACTTGAGGCTCCTGTAGGCCTCCCAGACGAGAGGCGCAGAGGCTGCTGCGGAGGTGGCTCTGGAACACCCGGGAGAGGGGACGCCAGGTGAGGAAGAGGAACAAAAGGGTTAAAGAAGAAATCCCAGGGCCCAGCACCCCCTGCATGGGTGGGCAAGGGTGAGGAGCAGGCAGAGTCCCCGGAGGCCAAGGGCAGGCCAGTCAGGAGATGAGCCCGCCAGTCACCGTGCAGGAAGGCGTGGACGGACGGCAGGTGGGCACCCCAGGGACGGAGGAGACTGCAGGGGAAGTGGGGACAGGGAGGGGCCCCGAGGAGGAGACACTCGCCTGGCTCCGCAGAAACCTGGAAGGCAGATCGGACACGGGGGAGGGAAGGGGGCTGGGGGGCGAGGCTTCAGCTCCCAGCCTCTGAACCCCCCGAGGAGAACCTGAAATGAGAGAGGCCACTGGGCCCCAGAGCAGAAGCGGCAGCTGGAGCAGCAAGTTCAAAGGGATTCGATAGGGACACGCGACCAGGCAGGGGGCTGGACCGCTGACCTCGAAGGTCCCTACGATTCCTGGTTCTTTCCTGAACCGGGAAGAAATCCCAGGCTCCGTCCGAGGCGGACGCCGCTGGCCTCCCTCCCAGCCCGCAGGGAAGCGCTGGGCCTCCAGCCCCGAAGTCCCACCTGGACTGACCAAGTGGTCAGCGAGCCCAGCAGCAGCCTCCTCCTCGGTCACACGTGTGCGTGGGCCTCGCTCGGCCGGAAGCCCACGGCGGGGGGGGCTTCCACCCACTGCGGGAGAGCCGGGCACCAGACACCACTCACGGGCCAGGTGCTGCGTCCCTCCTGAAACTCGGCACCAGGCCCCCCTGTCTTCGGCAAGGACAGAAGGCTTCCCAATGAGTTCCCCTTCGCCCGGTGTGTGCGCCCGGCAGCGGGCAGCCCGCCCCCGGGGTCCCAGAGCAGCTCCTTTGAAGATGGCAGTTACACGTTCTCTGTGGCACCTGGGAATTCTGGAAAACTTGTAAGTGGATAAAAAAATAAATTCTAAGAGTAAAAATGATGAGGACTGGAAGTTTCCCTGCATGTTCAAAAAGATATACAGCATCCTAAATCAAGCTACTATATGTGTGCTTATATGTTTATGAGGCAACTCCAAAAATAAGGCAATTCCATATTTCCCCAAGGAGAAAAAAAAAATTTATGCCAACTTGGATATGCAAACTTTCTGGAGGTGGAAGGAATAACCCAGTATCCGCTTACAGTATTTATTTGTATATACTTTTCCCAACACTTCGCTGTCCTCCAAGTTTTGAGTAGAATTCGGTCACTCGAACACATTCATCTCCTTCGGACTCTTCTGGAACTGGAACACGTTAATTACTGTTAGCATTCTCGAATGCCAGAGACGCGTTCTCCGCGGGTGACGAAGCATGAAGACGGGCCCTTAACAAAGTGTGACGTGAAGTCACGTCGCGGCCACCACCGTCTGTTGCTTAAAAATACCGGCGACGGCAGCTCCGGGGATTTCTTTCGCCTTCCCGGCTACACAGGTGAAGTGAGGTTTGAAACTCATTTCAAAGCCGAAATCAATCAAATAAGAAAATTCAGATTTTTAATGCATTGAAAGTTTCCCTTAGAGCCATGAAAACCTTTTAACTTTTCTTATTAAGCCACTAGAACGGAGCTTCTACAAAACCTGTTTTGCATCCCACGGCTGCTGAAGGGAGAGCTTTGAAACAAAAGGCAGGCAGGTACTCTTCTTACACATCCGGTCAAAAAACACTCTCTCGGAACCGGCAGCAGAGCGCCGCGCTGCACCGATCGGCCATCTGTCCACCAGAGACCCGGGCTTCTCCGGGTGTCCGGCGGGCACCCCGACGACACCCCACCCCCCCCACACTCCCTCCGCTGGGAAGATGGCGGCTAAGCCCTCGGCCAGCGCGCCTGGGCGGGCCTGAGTGGCTCACGGCTAACGAGGCGGAGGGAGGGACGAGGATGATGCACGACCTCTCGTGCCAGGTGCCCGCAGCACTGCGGCTCCCACCCTGGTCCCTCGCGCTCCTGGGTCCCTTGCTGGGGGGGAGGTGGCTCCCACGTCCCGAGGATGCTCGGCAGTCCCTGGAGGGCGGCCTGCGGCTCCGGTCACGCCTTCCGGGGACCGCGGCTTCAGCTGACGTCTGGGCCGGACCCTCGTGCGAGGCTCCGAGTCAGAACCGCCCAGCGAAGCCGCTCCAGAAACGCTGACCCACCGGAAGGGTCGGAGAACTGTTATTTTCAGCCACTGAGTTTGGGGCGACGTGTTACACGGCCGGGGGCGACTACTACACCCACTGAGGGGGTTAAGAGTCGCGCCAGGAAGAGCATCCTCCCTGTCTCCTTTTCCTGGGGGCTATTCCCGGCAGCGTGCAGCCGAGCGGGCGCTCCCCCAACTTCGGAGAAAACCCTCTCGGCCTCACGAGTCCCAGTTCCTGCTCCTCCGCGTCCGAAACTCCTTCCCAGTGTCTGCGGCCACGCGTTCTGACCCCCTTTCCCCCACCCTCTCCCCAGCTCCGACCGGGCCTTCCAGCCCCCCGCCCCCGAAACCGCTCTGGTTCCGTGGGACCTGCCGGGCCCGCAGTGGACCTGAAGTCCAACCCTCGTCGTTCTGTTTAATAAACATTTACAGAGCAGCTACCACCCGCCGGCCACCGTACTGGGCGCTGGAAACTGCGGTGAGCCGACCAACCGAGGAGCCCGCCCCCTTCCTTGCGGGCTTCCGTCCCTTGTGGGGCGGGGGTGGCAAAGCGCTGCGAATATTTATGGATAAAATGATACGTCTGGGATCAAAATGTTTCCAAATCATAGGGCCAATGGGGAGGAGGCAAGATGAAACAAAATGAGCTTTTGTTGTTAATTATTGGAGCTGCTGATGAGTACATGGGAGCTCATTAAACTGCTCTCTACTTGGGTGTACGTTTGAAATTTTCCACAATAAAAAGCCTCTCTAAGTACCTCACGTCTGCTGGGCGTCCGCTGCAGGAAAGGCACGGGGCGTGCTGAGAGCAGGGGGGCGCCAGTTTCAAAGGGGGTGGTCGTGACCGGAAGGGAGGGAAGGCCAAGGGGAGCCAAGGCTCGAGGGAACGCCAGAGTGTTCTGGAAACAGCAGCAAGGCCGGTGCGGGGAGGACGGCGAGTGCGGGGGAGAGTGGCCGGCCGGCCACGCCGCGCCTGGCAGCTGTGCGAGGCTCGGCTCCTCCTGCGAGGCTGGGCCGCGGGGGGTTTGTGAGACAGTTGGGTTTTGACGCAGCCCCCGCTGGTCAGCCGGCACCCCTCATCACCTCTGCTGCCCACCCTGCAGCCACGCCCAGCTCCTCTCTCCCCCTCACGGCCAGTCAGGGGCTCCCCTGCTCGGGCCAGGGGCCGGGCCACCCGCCCCCACCCGAGAGCCCCCCGGCCTGTCACGGCCGCGGAATAAATGATGGGGGCCTGATGGGGGCCGTTTGCAAGAGCCGGAGGGCCACACGACAGCCTTGGGGACGTCGGCAATTCCAGCTGAAGGCGTAAGAACGCACGCCCTCAAGGGCACATCCGAGAATGTCATGAAGCCCAGGCTGGGTGGCTCAGCTGGTTGGAGCATCACCCTGTGCAACAGAAAGTGGCGGGTTTGATCCCTGGTCGGGGCGCATCCGGGGGGCAACCGATGGACGTTTCTTTCTCACATCGAAGCTTCTCTCCCCCGCATCCTCTCTCTCTCTCCATCCTCCGGTGAGGGGTTAAAAAAAAAAAAGAATATCATTAAGATTTGCTCAGTATGTGACAAAGTATTTGTTTCTGCTCTTATGACAAATGGGGAACCCTACAGGTAACCAAAGTAAAACTATATCCTGGTAAGTAGAACTAATGAGGTTCTCTCTCCAATCTCATATGCCAAAAAATGAAAGAAAGAAAGAGAAAACAGAAAAAATGGAAGTGGCCCTGAGGTGCCTTTACTCCATGGAGGTAGGTGTTTCATAAAGTTACTATGTCCATTTGAAAAATAACTTGGGTGACAGTTATGACAGAAATGATTTTTAAAAGATCCCTTCTTTAGATTTTTAGGCAGAATGAGCAACAGAGGAAGCGTTAAATTAATTACGCATCAGCCACGTAACAACAAAGAAACACTGACATGGACACAAACGAATGAGGCGGATCTCCCTCCATGTGATGGACTTGGAAAAACGCCTACTCACGTACTGTTAAATCATAGAAGCCAAGGTGAGGACCAGCCCGCCAGAGAATGCAGGGCGCCACCGGTGGTGCGGCCCCCTGTGGTCACCCCCAAAACGCACACACAGCTGTTTACAGAACGGGAGACTCTCGGTCCACGCCAGGCTGCCAGGCAGCCGTCCTTCAGCTTCTCAGTGGCAGTGTCTGTGACCCCGCACACAGAAGGGGGCACAGGTGGTGAGGGCAGCTGAGCACCTGGCCTAAGGCGCAGAACCACCCGGGTCCGAGACGTCTTCCACCTTCCCCTCTCCCAGTCACCGCTACCGTGACTGCTCAAAACAACTTTTTCTTAAAAGTTGTTAAAAAACAAAAAATTACGCAGGAAGGGTCTGGGCAGGGCTGCGAGAGGCCACCACCCAGCAACCCCGGGACGGCCCGTGTGAGCACCAAGCCCTGGCTCGGCCGGGCCTCTCCCGCTGGCTGAGGGGCGCCCCGTACCCACTTCCCTGGTGGGGGCCCGGGAGAAACGCGGCCGAGTCCCGGGGCGAGAAGGAACCCTATCGCAGACAGAAAAGTTACAGCGCACGAAACCTGCGTAACGTTTTGAAAACAGACGACCGCCAAGACACACGCGGGATTCCCGCTCCGAAGTGCCGGGGCTGTTCTGCGGGCTCGGAGGGGGGTTGGCAGCGGCCTCCCCGGCGAGCCGCCTGGACGCCGGGCGTCGTGGGCTCGGCGCAGCCCCGGGCCTGAGGCCCCCTCACGGCTCTAGCCCCCGACAGGAGCACCAGGTGCCCCCGGGCCTCTGCTGCGCTGAGCCCCTGCGCCCGCGGGACGGACCTCCCTGGACCCTGCCCAGCAGGCGGTGCCGGGCCCCTCCGACGGGAAGGAGCGGGGCTCAAAGGGGTTAAACGGTCCTGGCAGGCGGCCGCGCTGAGACGCTGCCCTGGCTGGGCTGGCTCGCTGCCAGCACCCCAGGGTCCTCCTGGCCCTGCGCCCAGGGGAAGGGGTACCTGGACTTGGAAGGGGCTTCGTCCCGCAGGGCAAGTGACCTCCCTCCGCCAGCCTGCAGCACTGCTTCCGGGGCGTCACCCCCCAGCCCGCCGGCTCCACGCCGCAGGCGCCCCGACGCCACGCCGAGGAGGAAGGAAAAGGGGGGCCCGGGAAACCAGGCACTGGAGCGGCAGAACCAGCCCCGGAGCCAGGCCCGGAGCAGGCCCCTGAGCCCTGGGGCGGCTCCGGCCAGTGGCCTTCCCCGGCTGAAACCCTGCGGACCAAGGCAAACAAAGCGGGAAGTAGGCGAGAAGCCGCAGCGCAGCCGAGGGTCCCGCGGAGTTTAGGGGACGCGGAGGCAGAAGGGGAAAGCCGTCGGCCCCGGGGGCTGAACGGGGGGGGGGGGGGGGGGGGGCGTGGCGTAGGCACCACAAGCCGGGCCGCGCTGGCCGCCCGGGGAACGAGGGTCTTTCTGCTGACCATGTCTGTCCGCGCACAGCACACCGCAAACCCGCACGGACAGACACACACACACACTTTCTCTGCGGAAACAGACTCTACCTCTCAGACCCCAGAAGTGGACGTGTCGCCACGCGGTCCCTGCCTGCGGGAGAGAGCCAGCCTGCGCAGGAGGCAGACGGACGGGCTGGGCACAAGCTGTCTGGGGGAGAGGGCAGACCCGGAGAGACGGCCCACGGCTGAGCCCGGAGGAAGGAGGGGGAGGCAGGCAGAGACCAGGCTCGGGCGTCCCGAGGCAGCCGCGTGGGTCGCTGCCTTCGCCCTGCCGCGCCCGGCATTTCCAGTTAGAGGTGCCGTGCCGGCTGCTCACGAAGAAACGCCTCCAGAACCACACAGACACTTAAGAAACTCAGGAAACCGAAGTTAATTTTCAAATTAATTCAAGAAATGGGTCTTTCTCAAAGAAGCTGTTTGAATGAAAGAATTTATTTCTATAAACGTTGTCTCCAGCCAGCTTATCTCTACGCACTTAAGAAACATGGAAAAAATCTCTATCTAATCTTGAGACGAGTATAAAAAATAACTTCCGTTATTCCCAGTAATAACTTCTATTTCGTGCTTTATGTTGTTCTCACCATTAATTTACATTCTTGGTATAAAAATATTTTTTAAAAACCCCAAATGGACACACAGACCAGCAGCTACCCCACAAGCACATGCAGACACGTACGGCCACGGCCACGGGCGGCTGAGCTGGGTGGCAGTGGCGGAGAAAGCTCCGGGCCTGCGTGCGCGGGGGCCCCCCCGCCCCCCGCCCCCCGCCCCGTCTCCAGCGCAGGCGAGCCGCCCGGACACAAGCGGTGCCAACTGCGCAGGGTCAGGGAACGACCGCCTGGTCTACCTGATTCGGACTGAGGGCGGGGGCGGGGGGCGGGCGACTGCCTTGGGGAGCAATAGCTTCTGTGCCCTGGGGCGAAGCGCTGACCTAGAAGGTGCAGGGACAGCTGCCACAGCTTAGCCTCGGGACCCACGTCAAGAGCGGCCACGACGCTGGGACCTGCGTGCCCCGGTCCCTGTTCGGCGTGCTCCGAGGCCGATCCACCTTCCGAGCCACGCAGCCAGGTCCTCTCCAGACTCAGTGGAAGGGCCGTCCTCTCGTGCGCCTGGACTTCAGGTGCCCGGCTGAGCGACGGACAGCTTTCCTTTCCTGGCGGTGCAGTTTCTCGGCCTCCTGTTGTTGCTTCTGCTGTTTGGACTAGAAGAGAAAATTGAAGGGGAGGGAAAGAGAGAGAATTCCAGCAGCCCCTCTGGTGACTGTCAGAACGCCAATGGCGACCACCAGTCCCAGCCCTGCTGCTGGACAGGCGTGGCCCGCAGGCCCCCCGGGTACACGGTCTGGCGCCAGGACGCCGCCCTGACAGGAGCCAGAGGGCAAGGGCCCACAGCCACCGCCACACAGGAGTCCCAAACCCCAGGCAAGGCAGGTTCCCTGACGGAGCAGTCTGAGCACCTGGAGTTTCACAGCCTCATCATTCGTAACGGCCAACAGGAGGCTGAAGCCCCAATGTCCATCAACAGACGGATGGATGAACAGGCAAAAAGGGGTATTAGGCACACAAGGAAGGGTGAGTTGTGAAAAGGGACGAAGTTACAACCCACACCATGAAAACATGCCAAGTGAAAGAAGGACAGCGTGAAGAAAGCAGTGTGTGGTTCCGTCCACAGCAATGTCACAGCAATGTCCCGACAGGCAGACCCACAGGGACAGAGAGGAGGCGGTTGGCTGCCCAGGGCTGGCACAGCGGGGGCGCGGGGTGACTGCTAACGGTCCCAGGGTTTTTGCTTTGGGGGTGATGAGGGTGTTCTCGGGCTAGGTAATGGTGATGATTATGTAACCTAGTGACTATGCTAAACACCCTGACTGCACTTCAAGAGGGTGAATTTTATGGCATGCGAATTACATCTTGATTTAAAAAAAAAATCAGAGGTAGAATCTTTGTCTTTTTTCCCCCACTTGGTAACAACATACATTAAGGGAAATCTACTGAATGAAAAGCTTTTTTCGGAAAATAAAACCACAGGGTTTTACTCATTAGTTAATAGCAAATACTAAACAGCCTACTCCTCCAACAGCATGTGCAGGACCCTGCCCAAGCTGGCTGAGGAAAGGACTCTCAGAAACAGGTTGAGAACAGGCCCTACGCCGACGAGTACCTGGCCTCTGAAACCCGACTCCTGGGTCGGCGGGACGCCAGTTAGGACATGGCGAAGCCCTGGCCTTCGAAGCCCCCTACCTTCCAGTATCCTCTCACGGCCTCCGGTGGGCAGGACTTCGGCCGCACCAGGCGCCAGGCCCCTCAGGGGGCCCTGGGACCCCACAGTGCCAACTCTCGGGTCACTATGGACACCGGGACACAGCCAGCTCTGCCCGCGGGGGCTCCGGCTGCGGGGAGAAGCTCCGCTTCCCCCACGGGGAAGAGCGGGGGGAGGCGGCCCTGGGGTCGGACACACGCTCGGGGCCGCGAAGCCTCGCTGTGTCAGGGAGAGTGGAAACACGAACGCAGGCTCACCCTCTTCAACGTGAACGTCAGCTGCTTGCTGCCAACTGTGGTGTCCGACACGCTCAGCGTCCCCTTTTCTGCTTCCAGTTTCAGCCGATCCTCCAGGGTTTTACTGCAAGAGAAGGACACGCCATCAACGTCATGCTCTGATTTACGGCTGGAGACAAGTCCTAATCAGGACAGGTCCCACGAAGAAAACTGTTACACGTGAGGTGAGGACAGACAACTCGCACTGCGCACGGCGCGGAGAACAAGGCGCGGCCGCCGCCCACGGCCCGAGGACACGTGGCACGAACCGTGGCTGTCGGACGCCCGCTGACCCTACTGTGTGCGGTGGGTGGCCCAGGCCCTCCCAGGGCCGCCGCTCACCTCGCTAACTCGCGTTTCTGAGCCTGCGACTTGGCTCCCCCGCCGCGACGGCACTTTACACCTGAAGTGTTTCAGCAGCTCGTTCACCTTCCAGGACCGAGCGGCCGCACTGAGGTTCCCCGGGTCAAGCCAGAGAAGGGCTGGGAGGGCCCCGACTCTCCCTTCCCTGGGCCTGAGCCTGGGGCCTCGCTCCCACCCACGGGACGGGCAAGGTGAGCGGGACCGGCGACTCGGTCTGTGCCCACGGAGGGAGAACACGAGTGACCACGCTGAGGGAGGGCCCACCCCTCCGACGTGGCCCGGGTCCCCGCACGGCCCCAGGGGCCTCTCGGTGTCTCACCTGAGTGACTCGGACACACTTTACCCCCAACTTAAATTTCACGGCATGTCTCCTTCGTGCTTCCCAACCTTCCGTGGGGTCCCTCTGGGCACCTGGTGTCCCCCCTCTGGGGAGCCGTGCCCTGCAGCGCCCCACCTCCTCCCAGTCCGGACCCCAAACCTGGGCCGGGCACCGGTTATGTATCGCTTCCCCGCACGCCTGCTCAAAACGCTGGCCCTTTTTGTTAACTGGGTTCAGAGGGAACAAAAGGAATTAAGCCTTAAAAGAGATACTTTCAATACTTCTTAACTTCAGCACTAATCCTTCTGGAAAAGGCTGAAGCCACACCCTCACCTCCCGAGAGGAGACTGGAAGGAAAAAGAGAGGATGGTTCTGCTCCTCAAAATGAAGAAAACCCACGACCCGCCCTCCTCGCCCCAGCTTAGAGCTGACCGTCCCCTTCACACGTCAGCCTGGAATCTCGGCAGAATGAAAAAGGGGTGCTGTGCGTGAACGGGCCCCCCTCCTCCATCTCGGTGCCTACTGCAGCTCAGCTCCTGGAGGCCCACGCGACAGGCCGAGGCCCCTTCGGGAGCCCGCAGCTGCTGCGTGATGTGTCCAGCGTGGGAGCGCTCCGCGTGCGAGCGCGAGCCCCAGTTAACGAGGCTGTAGCGTCCGAAACATGCCTTCTTCACCCAGTTTGAGGCACGGGGTGGTGAGCGTAACAGTGACACTCTTTTCTGGGCAGTGATGTTATTAAGAAGCACTTTTAAAGTACTTTCCATCTTTAAAGTCCTTTACAGACTAACCAATTAATCCTTTCAGCATCCCTGAGACAGAAGTGTTCATCCTTTATAGATGGCAGCAAGGGAGGAAAGACAGTAAACGGCTTGCTCCGGGCAACGTGGGACTCCAGCTTAAAGCCGGGATTCCAAGTCCAGAACCCCAGCGGGTTTCCAGGCATGTGCCGGACCACACCTGATTTATAAAGTCTGGTTCAGGAAATGCGTCCACTGCGGACTCTAAACGACAAGCTTCCACATGACATGCTGCGTGGAATTAAGATTTACTTTAGCTCTTTTGTTTAAGCAGAGTTCAGAAGGGCACCGTAAAGTGACCCCAGCCCTGCGCGCGGACTATGTCGGCCTCAGCCGACTCCTCACCCCCTCGCGCTCTTTCCGTGCCTCCTGGAGCTACGGACGCTGTCTGATGTTCGACAGCTAACAGGGACCGGGAGGAACTACGGAGCCGCGGAGACAAGGGGGACTCGGAAAACACGAACGTGGGAAGAAACAGGCTCCTCAAGTACATTGTGGGAAATTACTGCTCTTTTAGGAATGACCCATTTCCTCCCTGACAGGGCGGAGGAGCCGGCCGTGCGCCTGCGGGGACTTGCCCGTCTGGGCCGCGCGGAGGGAGGGAGGGACGGCCGCGCTGGAAGGAGCTGTGGCAGCAGATCAGACGCCGCTGGGAGGGGGGCCCGCCGCAGACGAGCGAGCGCCCCGCTCCTCCCTCCCTCCGCGCGGCAGGCAGCGAACAGCGTGCAGCTGCGGCCCAGCAGCCCCGAACCCTCCGCGCGGCAGCGTACAGCGTGCGGCTGCTGCCGAGTGCGCACTCGGCCAGGACGACCGAGGAGGCAGACGGACCCCCGCAAAGCTGTCTGTCGAACGGGGGAGAACGCGAGACCCGCAGGCCAGGCCTGGCGGAGGAGGGCCGCGTGCCAGCGTGCGCTGTGCCTGCCTCTCCCGCCCTCCTGGTCCTGCTTCTTTCTTTCCCACCCAGGCTTCGGGTCCACTGGCTCCGGGCTACTTTGTAACTGAGAGTAAAGGATTTTAGGGGAAAATCTCACTGTCCCAGGTAAACAAAACAAAGCCCCAGTTGGTGGGGACTGCTAAGAAGACCGAGATGGGCTGAGCGGAAGGTTGAGAAGCGCGAAGAACTACCCAGGCCTGGGGGGGTGAGCACGAGGGAGGGGCCGAGTCAGAGGGAAGGAGAAAAGTGGGCACCAACTCCCAGGGGCACTCAAATCAGACACTGCCTGGGGGCTGGACGGCTCACTTGTTTGAAGCTTTACAGTCTATACACACCAACGCGTCTTTAATCAAAACCACCCGATTGGAAACAAGGCTTGCCTGAGAGTTTCTAAGGTCCCTTTGCGTGAAAGTGGACTGGGGCAGTGGAAGGTGGCCTTCAGAAAGGCGCCCTCCACAGTCCACACCGGGGAGTGCAGACACGGACTCCCCAGGAAAATGGCACGTTCTACGTCTGTTAAAGCCTTACGTACTTCGCTCTCGACGCAGCACAACTCGGGCAGGTATCTGCATGCACCACAAAGGTCGCCGAACGGCCTGGTCAGTGCTTTCCGCGGCGCACGCGGCTCCAAAGGCCCTGTCTCCGGGGCTGAGTTCAAGCCACCGGGGAACTGCCTCCATCAGCTCTGCTGGCCTGCCGAGAGTCCCTAACGCCCGCTGTTGCTGCCCACGTGGGAAACGGGCTCACTCCAAGAGCAGGAGCGGGAAGTGCCCACCTGGCCTTGCCCCTCACACGCCCCTTTGGTCCACGAAATTCCATCACTAGGTAAAAACACTCTAAAGAAGTCCTGAAAACACAGACGAACACCCCAGCAGGCCCCAGGTGGGTCACCGCGCTGAGCCCCACGGAGACTCAGCACCTCTGGCTGTCACCCTCCGCTTCACCGTGTCCTTCCCTGAGCAGCAGCGCCGCCCACCCCTTCTCCATCGCCCGACCGGCTCTCGGCTGTGGCCTGAACCTGCGCTGGGTGACTGCCGTTTCTCTCCCTCAGTCTCAGGCCGGGGCTGACTTGGGTCTCAGTGTGTCTGTCTGTCTCCAGCCCACGGGTCAGGCTTCCGTCACTTCCCGCTGGGACCGGGGCAGAGTTTCTCAGCTGGTCCCAAGCGCCCTGCTTCTCCCTGAATTTTCTAAAACAGGCTTCTCGCTAACCATCTCTGGGAACCGGGGACACGTGACACCTACACGGTTTTGTCGTTATTCCCTACAACAAGCACGCGCTGCCTTTCTCAGGATTTACGTAACGCGGGTGGACCCGGCCCCCGTAACTGCGGCTGGGAACCCTCCCTGCTCTGCAGGGCCTGCCGGCCCCAGCGCGTCCCTCCGGCCTCGCCCTCCGCGCGGCTGTGCTCTCCCTGTGCGGAGACGGCTGTCCCCTCCATGGTCGAGGCGCACTCCCACGCTCACGCCGCGGCCTCTGCCGGAACAGCGCATCTTCCCCACCCTGCGTTCTGTGTTCGCCTGCGCATCTCCGGAAAGGCCAGCCCCGGCCTAGCCCCTTACAGGGGCTTCCTTCGGTCTCCAGGCGAAGCCCTTTCCTTCCGACGGGCCTTTCGCCTGCCTCCTCACGGCGCAGGGAGGCCCAGCGAGAAGGGGCTGCGACAGGCCCGTGGGCTGTGCCCTGCTCCCCACCCCCCGGGCCAGAGTGGCACGCGGCTCACACCGGGCTCTCCCGGGATGCCTGGCCGGCGAGAGGGCGGGTGGAGGGGCCGGCAGGGAGGCAGAGGAATGAACTCACGCCCAGAGCAGAGCAAACCACGGAACGGTGCCGACAGACACGCATATTTATCTAAAGCCGGTCACCGCGCCAAGCAGGGGAGAGAACTGACTCAAGTGTGAGCTGCAAGTCACCATTCGCGCTTCCCTTCTACGGACACGGCTGTCGAGCTGGGCGCGTCCGAGTGAGCACCCACGCACGACACGCTCGACTTGGCTGTGTTTCACTGACTGCCTCGTGGTGACTCCCAGAGTCAACGTAAGGAGCCACTTCAGTTCCGGGAGGATAAGGATTCGATGCTTCATTAAATAGTATGGAGATACTGCAAGTTCAGGATTTGCCAAAACAGTCCCGTCAAGATGGGAATTCGATAAGCAGTTCCGGGCCGGAATGCCAGCAAACCACAGGCTGTCCCTACCAAAGGGCTATCAAACAGCAGGATTTTTCCTTCAAGCTCAGAAAAGCATTGTTACTTATACAGCTCCTCTACTCGAAAAATGTTTAACTTAGTAAAGAGTTCAAGTGCAGTGTATTGACTTCCCCGTTACTTTGTCACCGAACACTAAGGTCTCACCCCCTTTGTTTTTTACACCATATCCTGCTAAACCCACAGGCAGCGGACGACCAGCGACCAGCTCGGAGGTTAGTCACGCCGCCCACTCCCAGGTCGGGCCCCGTTACCACGGTTACACTAAAAACAACTGCTCCCACGTTGCCCCAGTCAGTGGGTTGGGGCCTAAATGAGTTCTTTCTCAGCAGATCGTGAACAGATCCACTTCCTGAGCAGGCTGACGTGTGGCCCCCGCACCGCAGGCCCCTGCTTTCACGGGGCTGCTCCTGCGCCCGCTCCCGTCCGGGCGCTGGTTCGGGCGCGAGGAGTGAAGTAAATACAGTCCGACAGGAGCAGCGGACAGCCTAACCGAGCGGTTCCCCCGCAGACCCAGAATGCTGGAAGCGAGCCTCCAAGCGCGGCTCCGGGTGAACGACGGACAACGCGCGCTGCGGGTGCACACGTAGAAAAGGGCGCGGCCTCTCCGGAAGGCGGTTCGGCAGCTTCTCCCAAGTGTAACGTGACGTTCCCACGGGACCAGGAGTCCCCTTCTACGTCTCCGTGCACCTCGCTGGTCCAGAACACCACTCTTTCTAATCTCTCAGTTCTTCCCACAAAAGGCTTAAAATTGTTTCCAGGTGACCTTTTCGACCATCAGGTAAACCGAGAAGGGGGTAAAGACAACTGACATTCTAATTTTTAAAAATAACTTGTTAGGAAGCAAACGACGGCAGCTCAGGTGCCACTGTGCAAAAGACTACTGATCTGTAGGGCGGAGAGTAAGACAGACACCTGCCTGCGGCACAGGGGACCCGACGGGAAAAGGCCGGGGCTGCGCGAGCGCGGCTCTGCAGGGTGGAAGTGGTAAGTGCGCACTCGCCAACACTCACGGGCTGCCCCCTGCGACTTCCTGCCTGCGAACCGCAGCTGGAAAAGTCGTTGCAAAGCAACACAACAAAGCCCGGGGCGTTCCCTCGGCCTGGCTCCCTCCAGAGGCCGGAAGACGGGAAGTCTCGGGGCCAGGTGCGGGGAGGAGGGGCCAGGCCCTGACCGTGCCAGGGTGGCGCTACTCACTTCATCAGCTTCTGTTTGGTGGCGGAGTCTTTGAAGCTTCTGAATTCTTCGCCTGCTTTGATCTCGTAAAACTGGGGCGTAAGGACGGTCTGCTGGTCCTCCCTGAGCTGCTGCCGCCGCCTCGCTCTTTCCTCCTGCTGGAGCAGCCGGCGCTGCTTCCTGACCTCCTCGACCCAGGCCTTCTCATCGTCCGAGCTCTCGGAGCTCTCCGCGTCGCTCGGTTTTCCTTCCGGCTCTTCCTCCTCTTCCTGAGGATAAAAATAGTGAGACGCAGCTCCTCTCCCCGACCAAGCCCCCACCCGTCACTTTCTTTCCAACAGCCTTCGCCCATCAGAGTCCGCGAGACGATGCGTGCGCAGGTGCAGGAGGGGGACAGGCGGGGGGGGAGCTGGGGGGAGCCGGGGGGGGGGTGAACGCCTGCCATTAAACGGGACGTAGCCCACGCTGAAGGTCAGGCCAGTCACTTCCCAAGTGCACTAACAGACTGCTAACTCACAAAGGAAGCTTTATACGAAAGAAACAATGGCAAATTCTGCACAACAGTACGTTACTTTGTCTTGGCGTTCTTGTTGCTCTAAGAGTCTTAGTTTCTTCTTTCTTTTTTCACTGATTTTTGAAACAAGTGGATTCAAAAGCCTGAATTCTTCACTTTCTTCATCTACTTGGAAATCAGGGTTCTCAAACATAACTTTAAATCGATCGTCGGTAAGAATATTAGGCAGGCTCTGTAAGAATGTAAAAAATTTACAGTTAGCATCTGAGTACAATCCAACCAGAACGACGGCTTTGAAATGTTTCACTCGATCACAGATTGATGAGCTGCGTATGGTATAACTGATCAGATTATCATGAACTCCCTTTAGAACTGGCTTTCGGAAGCTTCTACGGCCCCCAGCTCTGTCTCCGGCCCACACAAAAACGCCAGGCCTCTGTTTCGGAGACGACACGCGTGACTTGGCCATCATCACCCGTAAGGAGCTGAGGATAAGAGTGCCGACCAACTTTATGCTTAATAGAGAGAATTTTCTTCTATTAACATTTTGAATGCAAAACCACCTTTCAAGGAAATGTTTTGCAAACATGGCTTTTTAAAAAAGATTTTATTTATTTGTTTTTAGAGAGAGGGAAAGGGAGGGAGAGAAACACCTATCAGTTGCCTCTCGCACGCTCCCAGCCCCCAAATGGGCCCCTGGCCCACAACCCAGGCACGTGCCCTGACCAGTTATTGAGCCAGCAACCTTTTAGTTTGCAGGACGACACCCAACCCACTGAGCCACACGAGTCAGGGCAAAACATGGCTTTTCAAGCACAGTTAATATACAGAATTAAAATTAGTGAGTCTCCTAATTTCATGTTCCAAAACTGGGAGAGGAAGCACAAATCGACACCAAGTCAAGGATGAACCTGGTGGGCGTTGGTGGTGGGAGTTTACTCGCTCCACTTGTTTTATTTGGAAACAGGAATATTTCGACCCCTTTCAGAATGGCCTCATTTTCCCCAGGCCGTTTAACTCTCTCAAGGTCAAAGCCCCTGTCATTCTAACACAGTTGCACTTAGCTATCCAGCCCATCTGGGGAGCTCAGGCCTGACACTGACCTCTCCTGTACACGCACCACTCTGAACAGAGAGTTTACGAGACCGCACGCACACCTGCCAGCTCCTGCGAACAGGTGACAGACAGTCTTGTACGCTGTGGGCTCTGCACTGTCCCTTATCTGCCACAGGCTTGGAAAACGGACGAATCAACCTACTTGGTGTGGTTGGCAACGTTAACAAGGTGGACACCCGCTGGAAAAGCTGACCTGGGCACGGTGGACTCAGCTCTCCGGACGGACGGGACCATTTCCCGCTCCTGAGAGCGATGAGGCCGCACGCAGCTGAGCTCTGAGCCCTGTGCCTGTGTAGCGCAGCTACGCACACACACGCACGACTGTCAAATCACGAGACGTTCGGAACGGGGGCTGTTCACTAGCTGCGTGCACTAAAAACCCGGTACACCCTCACCTCAAATTCTATGACAGACCGCATGCACGCACGCTGAAGACACCTCAGGCGGTGACCAGACCTCGTTTCCAGGACAGGCACCGGTCGAGGCAGAGACAGAGAGAGGTGAGGTCCAGCTCCGGACCCCGAGGCGCTCACCCACAACCTAACGGGAAAGGAAGCGCGGTGCGTGCGCGGACCTTCGGAAAACGCCAAACCGAGTGGACGCGCTCTAGGGGCAGAGGCACCGGGGGGCAGGGCTGAGGGATGGGCAGGTTCCGAGGCGGGGGGAGCACCCCCAGCCCGCTGAGGGTGGGGGCGGTCTGATGGTGCAAGAACAACGGTGCCTCCGACAGAGCGTTTTCTGGGACCAGGCTAGAGGACACTCAGGGCCGTGACCTGTCTTCTGTCGGTGAGGGAGGCGCAGGGAAGAAGAGGAGGTGGCGGAGACGGCAGACAGAAGGGTGCTTCGAGAGAGACCTGGCTGAGTCTTCAGCAGCGCGGGCCGTGACGGGCTCGCAAGGAAGGCCGGGTGGCGCTTCAGGAAACCGAGGAAGAGCCGGGGCTGAGTGAGGACTACGGGTGCTATGGTGCAAACAGACCCTGTGTAAGGGAAGGGTGTGCGGGGGATGCGTTTTAGGGGAGAACCGACAGGTGCTACAAAGAAGACGCGAGGACAAAGAGGAAGAAACAAGGCGAGAGCTTTCCCTCAGCCCCGGCTGGTGCGGCTCAGTGGACTGAGTGCCGGCCTGTGAACCAAAGGGTCATGGGTTCGATTCCCAGTCAGGGCACGTGCCTGGGTTGCAGGCCAGCTCCCCAGTAGGGGGCACATGAGAGGCAACCACACACTGATGTTTCTCTCCCTCTCTTTCTCCTTCCCTTCCCCTCTGTCTAAAAATAAATACATAAATAAAATCTTTAAAAAAAGAAAGAAAGCAATTTTCCTCAAGCGTCCAGCTCAGTGACCGGAAGCCAGCGACCCACCTCGTCAGGCGCTGCCCCTGGACAGCAGCAACAGAGGCGCGGGGGGAGGGGGCGCGGGGGGAGGGAGGGCGGGCCAGAAACCGTGCTCAGAAACCCAGCGTCCCCCAGGAAGTGAGTGGGCGGACAGCCTGCGGCCCACCCAGACAACGGAGTAGGATTCGGCGCTGGAAAGAAATCCGCTGTCGAGCCACAAACAGACACGGAGGGAACCTAAAGGCGCGTCGCCAGGTCGAAGAAGCCAGTCTGGAAAGGCCGCGCGCCGCATGACTCCAGCTCTGGGACACCGCGGAGAAGGTCACGCCGTGGGGACCGGGAGATCGGTGGTGGCCGGGGGCTGGGGGAGATGGACCTACGGGGCACAGAGGACTTCAGGGCAGTGAGACTGCCCTGTGTGACGCGGTGACGGTGGGTGCGTGTCATTGTCCACTCGTCCAAGCCTGGAGCACCCACACCACCAGAGCGAACGAAGGCTGACCACTGTGACAAAATCGCTCTCGGTGGGGAGGCTGTGTGTGTGTGGGGACGGGGGTTACGTGGGGATCTGTGCCTTCCCCTCAATTTTTCTATGAACCTAAAACTCCGGCTAAAATATTAAGTCTTTTAAAAAAATTCCGTGAATTAAAAAAATCAACAAGCAGAAAAGCAGCTGTGTTCCATGTAAGACTGGTGAGTCTACGGTACTGACGCGTGAAGCCGGCTGGGTTCTGACGGACACCGTCGGGTGCCTGGGAGCAAGGCCGGGTCTCAGGCCAAGGGGAGCGGGCTCGACTGTGTAAATTTTGGACTTACCTGTAAGTACAGGACAGGCAATGTTGCCAAAGATCTAAATGTTTGCAAATGAATAGCTCCTAACCTATTAAATATTTTCAGGTAAAAAAATAAATAGAACCCAAGAAAAAATTTCCTTTTCATCCTACTACATTTATTAAATAACAATATTTAATAAATAACTGAGAAACATGTTTAAAAGAATATGTTGCTAATATTCTAAAGACTTTTCTTACTTTTAAACAAATAAATTGCTTTGCCTAAAGACAAGTATGCATGGGAGGAACATTTATAAAATAAAAACTCTTCTGGCCCAGCTGCAAAAATATTTCCCCCAGAGATTTTTTCCTTGTCTAATTGCTTGTTTTCACAGCTTTCTTTTTTTTAAGTTGGATAAGGTGTAGCTAGTGATGTTCTACAGGAGTTTACAAATGTCTGGCTAGTGATTGCCCTATAAATACTCATGTACGTATGCTAAACACTTGCCCCTGAAATCTGGAAAACATCTCTAAGTACTGTTTATATCTCAGCCCGACCTCAAAGCAGCGTATCTGTAGATCTGAGTAGGAAGCTCATTAACAGTTTGTGCTAACATGGTAACATGTGCGAGGAATGTCTGACATTTGAAACAAATCCATTCTTCCAACGCTGTGGTACCTATGAAATGAAGGCGATGCAGACTTCCGAGGGATGATGGGGTTTGAGCACAAGCATCTCCTCCTAAGCTCTGCTGAAACCCCACTAAAACAACAGAAAGGGGGCTCTGAGAAGCCGCAGGCCCTGAACGATGAAGAGGACAGAAAAGGGAACTGGAGCAATGAGATTCTGGAACAAAAAAGGAAGGCCTGGCGCCCGGGCTGTCCCTCCGGCGGCCCCGCAGCACCCCGAGGGCAAGGGCAGCCGCAGGTGGAGGGTGCCGCCCGCCCGCACCCTGTGGCCCTCCAGACGCCAGGCCGCACCTCTCAGAATGCTGGCAGCGGGCTGCCGTTCTCCCAGCAGGAGCGTCTGAACCACCGAGACAAAGGCCATGAAGAAACTGCTGTCTGGAGCGTCCCCGAATCAACAGTGCGGCCCCGGGACGGCGACAGGCCCAGGGACGAGGACCCCGCCCCCGCCTGCGAGCCTCCGTTCAGCTCTTTGAACTCTCCACTCACACACGAACCATGGCCACGGACCATGGCCGAGAGAAACCACCTAATTTTTTTTCCAGGGAAATTTCCCAGCCATAGGACCTAAGTGCCTGGACTGAAAAGGCCCCGTGAGCGGCCGCAGCACTGCGAGGTGGCACAGAGCCAGCCCCGGGGACTTCCTCCGACTCTTCCTCTTTCCTGCCTCCCTCCCTTATTTTGGAGGAGAAAACCCTCAGGGACTCCCTGAGGTGAAAACACGTGGGGTTAACTTGTTGTTGTGGTTGAGAACCTGCAGGGTCGGCACTCTCCTCCCTGCACCCCCCCCTCCGCCCCCCAGACGGCATGGCTGCGGGGGAGACGCTGTTCCTTCCGGACGCTGAGGTCCCGTAATTCTGCGGCCACCATGGGGGTGTGGGGAGCGAGTCCCAGGATGACGGCCGAGGACCAGGCTTCCCGGATGCCCAGTCCAGACTGCAGGGCAGGAAGACGCAGAAGAGACTTTTCAGCGAAATAAAATTATTCTACCAACCGATCTTCATGTAAATATCCTGAGATGTGATTCAGACAATGGGCAAAAAATGGAGGGCTAAGTAGCGGGAACTACAGAGAAAACAACGGAAAGCCGGTCGTGCAGCCCAGGGAAGGCGAGGGCTGTGCGGGAGGCGCCACCGGGAAGCGGGACGCGGGCAAAGCCACCACCACGGCCACGCTGGCTGCTGGCTCCCCTCAAGCCACGGCAGGACGGTGCCGGGAGGGAAGGCTGTCAAGAGACAGCGCCTGGCATGTACCGGTCAAGAGGACACTACTGAGAGACAGTTTTACACCAACACAACCAGCTGAAAAGGCGGAAGGGTTTATCTCAGGGGACGTGAAAGTGGTGGTGGGGGGGGAAGGGCAAGCGAGAGAGACAAAGGGCAGCGGGACGGCCAACGTTTCCGACCAACCTCGGAGAAACAGCCCGTCTCTAAAACTACGTGTGAGCTACTGCAGTAAAAACCCCAAGCAGATTTTTTTGGTCAGAACTGACCTGACGCAACCCAGTGTCTACGCATGATCATGCCTTCCCCCTAGAGAGACGACTTGTTACGTAAACTCTTAACGGCATGGAGCAACCCCCAAGGCTACTCAGACCCTGGGTCGGCAGGGGCCACGCACGACCGCACCCGACTGAGCCGCTGTGGGATCCAAGAGCGATGCTGCACAGAGACCTGGCGCACCAACCAGCGGTCAGCAGAAAAGGCAGAAAATGGCACTTGTAACAAAAACAGTTCTAACAAAACTCAGCCCCTTACGAAACCAGCAGGTCATGGGGGCCATGCCTTTCCACAATGCTTGTGCACAACGCTCAGTACCTATTTACTGGAGAAACGGATGAATTAATTTTTAACTAGAACTAATACTACCGCACTTCTGAGTCTGGATAAGGCCCAGACAGTGCTTCCTGACGTTATGGGGCGGGTCACTTTCCACCGTGGGTCCGACATCACCTGGCAGTAAACATCTTATTAGACTTGAGTGATGTCATCGGTGATAGCAATATCTGGGAACACATTTCACTGTCTGCCTCCTTGAAATTTCAGCTGGAGCCAAAGCAGAACGTAACCACACCTCACCGACTTTCAGCTCAGGAGGTATTGGAGCTATTACAGCTCTTGAGGGTTTGAAGAGCAGAGTTCAAAGGCAAGACTAATGAACTGCTGATGGATTTAACAATTCCTTCAAGTATTCTCTACAATTACAGGGAAGGATTCCTTCCTTAATTCATGAATGCTTTTGAAGGTCTTCATTATAATGAGATAACACCGTGAACCAACCAGCCCGACAAACTGTCACCGCGGCCGCAGGTCAGAGCCTGGAGTGGATCAGCAGGCCACCGAAAGCAAGCCAGGGGCACGCTTTACAAACCGTCCTTACAAAATCTCACCTTGGCCTTCTTTCTCCACGCCGAGTTTTGCTTCTCCTCCTCCTCCTCAATTAATTTCAGTGCCAGCTCTTTGTTAACTTTTGGCAATTTCTGGAGAGGAAAGACAAGCTGCGTGAAAATGCTGACCTTTCATCTTTAAAGGTTAAAGCAGAGAGCTGGACAAAGGCACTCCACACCCCGGGGCCCCTGCCACCGTGCCTTCGTTCCTCGCTCTTGGACCCTTAACAGATGACCCGGGCAGAGGACAAGTCTTCTGCGCCGAGAGTGTGCGCATGCGTCAGAGCCAACGCTCAGCGAGGGCGACAGCGTCGCGTGGTGGGGCACCCTCAGTCTAGAGGGGCTGCCCGAGGGGCTGGAGGGCCCGAGGGGAGGCGGACTCCTCGGCCCTGCCTGCCGGTCGCTGAGCTGGCACCACACGCGACACTGCTCCCCCTGGCAACACCGGGGGGCCCCAGGAGAGCGGGGGTTCCCGCTGTGGTTTTCTGAGGCTCCCAGGAGCGGCCTCCTTCTACCTCGAGGGCCCCCTCCTCAGAGGCCGGCTGCCCCGCCCAGTGGGGGCGTTGGCTCCCTAAGTCCCTCCCCGCTGACGCCAGTGCCTGTCCCATCAAACCCAGCATTGCTGTCTTTCCAGTTCTCTGACACCCGATTAACGGTTCTTCACACCAAAGTCCGCCAGTCAATGTGACCGGTGTGGGCTGGCCACTGTGTGGACCCTGACACGGTCCACGGCCTGCTTCTCTGGTGGCTCACACAGCTGGCCTAGGACTCAGCCTGCTGTCCGTAAGAAATGGGGCTCAGCAGAGCCCCAACACCCCCAAATCCGAATGTGCACCAGAAGACACCACTGGACGGGCGCAGCAGGGACGACGACCTCAGTCCCTCTGCCATGATTTCCCATAATGCCACTGCAACGGAGTCCGCCACAATCAAACTACACAGCGTCCACCCTCATGACAAATAAAATATACCAGAAGTACTAGTAAATGATGGAAAAACCCAGAAACGCATGGCAGGGTCCTTTGGAACAACAACTAAACGAAAATTAAGTTCTTTCCTCCGGTAAATTCAACGGTGAGCACAATGCTCACCTTCAACTGGACTCTCTGTGCCCGAGTCTCCTCGATCTTCTGTCGGATCTTCTCTCTCCTGTACTCTTCGTAAGCAAAGGGATTCACCATCAGCTTCACCTTTCAAAGTAAAAAAATAAAAATGGAAAAATAAAAGAACCGCAGTCAGCAGCAATTTCATATACACCATCACTATCATGTCAAGGAACAGACAGATTTCTTACAAATCATTGAGTATGTTGCGTGAAAATGCAAGTAAAGAAGAAACGGCTACAGGCTGCTCATCAGCCACCCCAGTGACCGTGCTTCCGTGTTACCTTGTGATAGAGCCTTATGTCCATGAAAAACCCGTGCATGTACGCCCGGAGAAAAGGCGATCCGATGAGATGCGTGAGCCCTGGGGAAGTTAATCAGAGAGACTCTTAAACAAGGACCGATGTTCATGGACCGTGTGCGGACACCGAGCTGAGAACTTTTCACACACTATGTGCTTCAGCCGCCAAGCAGCCCCACGGGTGGGCGCCATTCTGACTGCCATTCCAGAGAAGACGGAACCGAGGCACGCTGAGGTCAAGTGCGTTGGCCAAGTCGGAGTAGAGGTGGGGTGTGGACCGTGTCCGTCCGTCTCCAATGCCCAGGACATTGGCCACTGCGCACTCTCTACCCAAGTGCTTCCTGCAGACACACTAGTCCATGAAACACGGTTTGGGAAATGCCAAGTTATAGGATCTGCTAAAGGCCGTACGTGGGGAAAGTCAGAACTTGTAAGTATTTAATGTTAATAATCTTATGAAATAAAGAGTATTTACTAAACCTTACTTCTACTTTTAATGTAAATTAAAGGTTTTGTATGTGATGGTGAAATCTGAAAAATGATAGCCAACGGCTCACTTAATATTATAAGATATTAATAATGTACATGGAAAAATTTCTGGTATAATGTATTTTGTTGAATATCATACCTATTCTCACAGTTTTAAAAGTGAGCTGAATTACATTTTATCCAAATTCGTCTAAACCAAATATATCTACTATCACGCAATCCTACTTTCCTTTACCATTCAGCTGCTGCTGCGCATCTGTTCGTTCAAAGACAACCAAGGCGCCCAGACTTGCGCACAGCGGGTCCTCGTCTGTGCGTCCCAGTCTCCGTGACTTGCTGTGTCGCCTCTTCCTGCCACTGGAGCAAGATTAGCAGCGTCTGTGCGCTTTGCCCTGCGAACCTGTGCTGGGGTAGATTCGCTCTTCTGAGAGGCCAGAGAGCCTGAGGCTGGGAGTGTGGTCTCAGGGTTAAATTCGAACCCTCCCTTTTACTACCAGCGAGGCCTTCGGCAGCTCACGCCACTGCCTCAGTGCCCTTATCGACGAACGGAAGCTCCGCAGTGTCCGCTCCGCAGAGCCGTGAGGGCTGGTGAGTACACCCCGCCGGCCCTCGTAAGCCCCACTCGAGCGTGGAACATTATCAAGAGGCATTTCTCGGTCTGCAGTCTTCAACCCTAAAGCACCCAGTAAGCTCTGCACATCTGAAGAGTCCGTCTGTGGGTTCCAAGTCTTGGATCGGATCTTTTAAAAAGCAAACTTACAGGGAGCCAGAAATCATTCATGTGCGGTCTTGAAGATTTTTCACAACCTGATTACATTCAACTAGTACTTGAAAAAATAAATCGCTGCTTTCTTGACAGATAATGTTTTTCTACACATAGGTAGTGCCATTCCTCAGTTAAGACACAAAAAAGCTTCAGCAGGCTGAACTCATGTGAACCTCCCTCTAAGTGATGTTTAGTATCTGTTCGGCAGAGATTTGGAAAATCAGACAAAAGTGACTCCGCCACTTCTAAAATGTCCAACAGCCCCTCACCGCCACCACCAAAACAAGGAGAGAGGGAATAATTTTATCGTCGCTTTACCCAAATCACTGCTCACCTAGATTCTCCAGGTCCTTCCTGGTGACGAACTTGTAGTCATCGTACACCGTGCTCTCCGGGTTCTCTTCCAGCTCCTCCGTCAAGTTGTCCAAGAAGGAGCACCACCTGGGGGCGGGGCCCAACACCTGCCGGAGTCGGCCAAGAGTTAGCAAATGCACGCTCTCACAGGGCAGCTGCGAGTTTGTTATTTACAACCAGATTTCCTTAAATGTAATTTTAAATCCTGATTCTGTTCGCAGTATCGAAAGTAACTGCACCACGCACGGTTGACAAGCAGGTAACAGAAGAGAGTAACGTAGGAGGAGCTGAGGCTGGCAAGAGGAAAACTCAGGTCAGGAAGCAAAGACATCAGCGAACGCGCTTACATTAGGACATGAAAGCACAAACAATTCACGTATTTATAATGACAACGTCCATCTGTTCATCTACCACCTCTTTCATTCAAAACAACACTAGAGTCCCCCAGCTGGTGTAGTTCAGTGGGTTGAATGCGGGCCTGCAAAGCAAAGGGTCATGGGTTCGATTCCCAGCTGGGGCACATGCCTGGGTTGCAGGCCAGGTCCCCAGTAGGGGGGATGCAAGAGGCAACCACACATTGATGTTTCTCGCCCTCTTTCTCCCTCCCTTCCTGTCTACCTAAAAATAAATAAAATCCTTAAAAAACAACAACAACAACACTAGAGTCTCCAAGCGCATATTTGGTATACAGATTTTTTTACACGTGTCACTCATGAAGAACAAAAGTCAAATGAGAACGAGCTTTTTTAAGGGGTTTCAATTAATTTACTTCATAACTACACTTACTCTTGCATGGTCCACTTTATTTAATTCATTAAAAACTAAAATTCTGTACATACAATTCTTCGGACTTAACCTAGAACAGGATGCCGGATCCATGAATTTGTCCCAATGAAAGTCTCAGGAGCAAAGGCCTGAACAGACCCTGTAACCAACAAGCCAAACCCGGGCACTTCGGCTCGTGAGCCATGGGGTGCGGACTGCTTTTTACTTTGGGGCTGTGACGCAGATGCTTGCCCACCGAGGCAACCTCTGGCTCAGTGGGAGGAGCGATGGCGCGGAAATCCTCAGTGGGGGCGGGGGGCGCGGATTCAGAAGAGAGAACGCGGGCCTCTGGCCACACGGAGCTTCCACCGACTACCTGCCGGGCACTTTGTAACCGATTACACGGGAGACAACAGCAATCGCAACGGAAATGATTCAATCTAGCACAAACTCTTTGGGAAAAGGTGGGAGACGGAGAGTTAGAGCAAAGAAAAATGGCCTGGAATGCCCTCTTCAATCAAATTTTTTTTTAAAAAGATGTTACATACAGGCATACTAATATCATCGTATTATTTTGCCTGATTAGAGAGAATGACCCCACCCCTAACCACTGAAGACTGCTGGGCCTGTGAGCATGAGAAGCAACTCTTTTTTTTTTTTATTTATTTTTATTATTTATTTATTTATTTATCTATCTTTAGAGGGGAAGGGAAGGAGAGAGGGAGAGAAACATCAATGTGCGGTTGCCTCTTGTATGTCCCCTGCCGGGAACTGGCCTGGAAACCCAGGCATGTGCCCTGACTGGGAATCCAACCGCGATCCTTTGGTTCGCAGGCCCGCGCTCAATCCACTGAGCTACACCAGCCAGGGCAGAAGCAACTCTTAACAGCACAGAAGGAGTCCTACCGACAAGTTTCACGTTAGCAGAATCTGGACAACTTTTGAAAGCAGAAAATTACATACACAAAGATGTCTGACTCTAACCCTAGAAGAAAAACCTTCAAGAAATGGAGGCATCTTTAAAAAACTCAGCATGGAACACTTTTCAAGGGCAGGAGTTGCAGTCAACACCGAACAGCGCTAAACCAAGGCACTGACTGCGAGCTCCCTGAAGGAGTGTCACGTGTCGCAGGAGCACGAAGCCGCGAGCGCAGCCAGTGCACACGGGCAGACACACTCGGCCGTGTGCAGCGACACACGGAGAGGGCACCGGGTCCGCAGGGGAGCGGGCACGGGCGCCAGCGGGGAGAACCCGGGCGCCTTCGGAGCGCCAGCGTGGAGGCGCTCGGACCGCAGGGTGTCTGCCCCCCAGCGTCCCTGCGACGCCCTACTGTGTGTGGCGTGTGGCCGGAGGGAGCCGTCTTCCCTCTCGGACAGGACGGACGTACGGCAGCGTCCCTGCCCCGGGACACGAGACCCAGGGTCCTGGCCCTTTGGGAGAAGAGGGGCTCCACCTGTTCTGAACGGTGAGCTTCCAGCGCCTAGAACACTGCCGGCCGAGCGGGGAGCGTTCAGTAACCACTCCGTAAATAAATGCACTCGTACATAAAACGCGTGCGAACGCACCACGGGCTTCACGTGTGGAAGGCGCTGAGCCTTAGAACGTCCTGTTTGATGATTTTAAAAATCCTCTAATTGTCCTTCTTCGGATAAAAACACTCAAACGCCTCGCCATACAAGCACTGGACACGAGAACACTTTCTGGTAAAATCCGGCCTGTCCGGCCCCCCGGGCAGCGGGCACCGGTCACTACCAGGCTCCCGGCACGGGAGCTCCGCCTCTAAGCCTCGGGTCCGCAGCAAACACGCCGCGACAGCGAAAAGGTCCTGCTGGTTCGCTGGCTGTTCTCGGGGGATGAAGGGGAAAAACACCAAGAGACCGTAATAGTCCTTTTTCGTTATATTCCACAACACGGTTTTGATTAGTTATCTGGATGCTAATGGAATTGTTTTAAATGGCCTCTCAGGGACAGGTCTGGTCATGGTAAGTGATCTCTGCAATCAAATCCCTGGTCATTAAATTTTACAGGAGGAAGTATTTCCAACAAAAACAAAATGAAATCAAATGGGCTGATTTTATCAACCACGTTTCCCGAGTTCCTTTTCAGAGAAAAAAACACCAGAACAACCCTGACAAAGCTGAACCCACTGGTGTGAACGGCGCTGACCCCAGGCGTTGCCTGCAGGACAGCTTCCCTCGGAGGTCCGCCCGTGAGGTGCCGAGTCCGGGCCACCGAACCGGGAAGGAGGGCTCACCACCTGCACCTCGGGCGGCCGGGCCCGGAACCCCAACGCCAGGTAACGTGTGAAAATCCCTCGCTGTCTTCATTCATAGAACACGGTGATCCTCAAAATCCTCCAACTAATCCTTAAAAATACAGGAACTCACCGGCTAAACGTCAGGCTTACAGCTTGGAGAAAGCGTCTTCTGCCCACTGGGGCGCAGTCCCCCCCACTACACGGCGAGCCCCCCGGCCTTCGGCGGCCACCATGTCGCTACGTTGCGCCCCGCAGTCGGAGCCGACTGCCGCGTGCTCACCTGCGTTTCTGTTCACCTGCGGAGTTCTGCTTCAGAAAATTGATGAGGACTGTTTGACTCTGAACTTCTATTATCTGTTAATGACCTCCCGCTTTTGGTCTATAAAAATGTCATGAAAGCAGAGCGCTGGAAACCGGCCCATCACGCTGCTGCAGAGGGACACCGGGCCCCTCAGCAACCGCAGTGCCAATCCCGTCACCCGACCTGACCGGACGTGCTCGGCCCTCCAAAACAGGAAAGCATGTCTGTCTGCCAACACGCTGCGGGGCGGCCTCCACGCGGGGGGAGCCCAGCGCCGGCGTGCCCTAACCCGGACGGCAGAGGAACCAATTTCAGAGCGCACAGAAAGACCAGGACCATTTGCTGCTTCGATCACCATGCGGTTCTCTCTGAAATGTTAGTTCTACATTTAACTTTAAAGCTCAAAATTCTCGTATATTCTGGTGATGGACAAAAATAACCCGGCGTGGGGCGCAAAGGGGATAAATATTCAAGTCCTTCGGGAGGTGACAGAGAAGGTGTCCCCTTTCCCTAGGGTACTTTTAAAAACTATCGTGCCACACCCCGAAGCTGTGTCAGGGAGAAACAAAGACTGAGGATTACTGGATGGTTTTAGCAGATCAAGGGTGTTTAAAGTAACAACAACAAAGAATTATTAACATATTGGAGACAAAGACCCACACTATACTAATTTAGTATAAATGCTGCCATTTTCTAGTTACTTACAATGCTAGTATGACAAAATGATTTTATTTTCCTATTAATATGAAAGAAAATAACTGATAACAGAACAGCAATTAAATTGGAAATTATCTTGCATTTTTAATGACTAAAAAAACAATTTAGAAAACTTTAGCAACTAAGAAAATTCTTAATTACTCCAGTAGAACTTTATCAGCAGGCAAAACCTCTGAACCGATGCCCTGACCAGTGTGATTCAGCCACCTGGGCGTCACCCCACAAGGGGACAGGTCACTGGTTTGGTTCCTGGTGAGAGCACATGCCAACCAACTGATGCTTCTCTCCCTCTGTTTCTCCCTGCCTTCCCCTTTCTCTAAAGATGAACTAAAAACAATCTTAAAAAAACAACAACTTTGAGCCAAAATGGGCTCATGCATGGAAAACTTGAACTGATGTGTAGCTACATCAGCAAACACAGAAGTATGTAATACATCCAAGTACCTGCAGCTTTTAAAATACTCTTTACGACCTTTCAAAATGCAGGCAGCCCACCGGGCAGAGGCCTCAGAAGTCCCGGCAACCACACCGGGGCCAGTCAGTGTCGGCGGGCAGGCTTGCTTCATTGCTTGTTCACCGAGTTCCCCACTTAGGGTGCCCCAGGCACCGCACACGCGAGACATCGGGCAGGAGAATGGACTCTAACGGGAGAAGAGTTGTTTCGCTTCTAGCAGCATTCCTGGGAAAGGACTAGATGATTCTTAACTTTCTTAACTTCGTTCATTCATTCAAAAGGTTAGGTGGGCAGGTACTAAAAGTTAAGTGCTAGCCGTCAAATATAAGTAAAGCAAGTTTAGAGGACAATCAAGTGCAATACACTGTGAGGCGTGCCAGAGAAGAGAAATCTTTAAATGGCTCTGGGGAGCCCTTTACCTGCCGAGGCAGGAGATCAGGAGAGCGTCGGAGGGAACGGGCTATCTCGAAAACCTCTAAGAGGCCATGACTTCATGCTCAGTGAAACGTAACTGCCACAGGTAGAACTTAGTGCCACGTGACATTGATGTGCAGTTCACTCATTCATCACACAGAAGGGGCCTGGTCCGGACTGTCAGGTCTACCTGTCAGGGATCCGACACTACTGCAATCCTGGACACTCAGTTTAAACACTGTTTGTGTTATAGCGACCCCATCGGACAGGTGAAGACCTACGTTCACTGACAAGGAACAGTGACGGTTTGAATATAAAATAATCTTACCACCTGGCAACCATGTAAGTCATCTAATTATTCTGTTACGGAACTGTTTTCAGGACAATCTAAAAGTAGGTATTAGTATCAGTTCTGGAACTAGAGCAACAGTAACAACGGTAGTTAGAAGAGCAAAGATAACAGTAGCAATAGCAAAAAATAATACCGCACTCTAGGAGGCAGGTAGGAATTTCAACCCACAGCTACCGAGAAATCTGTGATGCTTGCCGTAAAGCTTCGACCCTTTCTTTATCAGAAGCCGTCTGGGCCGGAGGGTCTGACACTCAGAGCTGCCTGCATTTTAAAGAGGCGGCACTGCATGCGTTCTGCGTGCTGCGGAAGCCCGCGGTGGGTCTCGCTCAGGGGTCCGTAATCGAACACCCAGTACCAGTCGTCATTCTGGACGGAGACGGACGAGAGAAAGCCTCGTCAGCACGTCCGGTCTGAGGCCTAACGAGGCAGGGTGGGTCGGGTTTTGCCACCGGTGAGCTACAAAACATGTCCCGGGGCTTCTGGGTTTCAGAATCAGAGATCAGAGACGATGAAGGTGTACTGTGCTGTAACTATCACTGACCACCATTGTGAGTAACGACGGTTCTTCTAACCGCACAGCCTGCCACCTCCAGCAGGGTTCTGCCAGCTCCAAAGGACGACTCTGCGACACAGAAACTCAGAGGACACTTTCCTTTTCAAACTTTTCTGGCACTGCTGACCGAGAAGCACCACGAGCACCAGCACACACTTTCACATTCCGACGGCTGGGCCCACTAGTAACTGGTTGGAAGCCCCACTAGTAACTGGTTGGAAGCCCCACTAGTAACTGGTTGGAAGCCCCACTAGTAACTGGTTGGAAGCCCGAGACAGCAGACGGCTGGGATGGCTGAGGGGTGGCCGTGCACTTACGGTGGGACGTCACGGGCCGCACACGGGCTGCCTGAGCGTGGCCCGCATGTACACGCAGCCGTGCGAGCGGCTGCGAGTCCCTGAGAGGTGCGTGCACTTGTACTGCTTCGTCCTCTCCTTCCCGCAAACCAGGCAAGCCAGGCGGCTAGCTCACTCCAACGGTTACTCTGAAGAGCAGCGAAAGCGTCTGCTGCAACTCGGCGTTTGTAAGTGGTTTAGGCACTGAAGGGCAATGATAAAAAACACGGCCAAGTGAGAAAAAAGAAGACTCCTCATGCCACTGACTCACCACCAGTCGGTCAGACCAACAGCTCACCTAGGCGAGGCTCTGCGAACACCGATGAGCGTCGGATGGACTGACCTACTCCAGGTGAGGGGGCACAGGACACCCCAAGCACACATTCAAATACAAAAACGAAATGTATCAGGAACCACAGAGAACGTTCAGTGACTAACAGCCCAGTGACTACATGCTTTTTTGTTCTGTCCCAGGCCTAGTTAAAGTGGTGGTAATGAATATGACAAAGACAAAAAGAACAGAAGAAAACCCAGTGGTCAAGGCCTTCACACGGCTGGTTCAAATATGAAAATAAATATAGTACCCCGTATCAATGAAGGACGAAATCCACAAAATCTCAAGAGACAGAAAACACGTTTGATAAAATCCAACCCCAACTCATGACCAAAACATTCAACAAACTAGAAACAGAAAGGAATATAATTCTAAAAATCATCTACAAGGCCCTGGCCAGGCAGCTCAGACTGGCCAGTGTCATCCTTATACGCCAAGGTTGCAGGTTCGATCCCTGGTCAGGGCACACGCAAGAAGCAATCAATGAGTGCATGAGTAAGTGCAGTAGCACATCGATGTTTCTCGCCCCTTTCCCCTCGCTCTAAAATAAATAAAATAAAATAAAACATCTACAAAAAACCCACAGCTAACACCGTAGTTAACGGTGAAAGACTGGACGCCTTTTGGCTAAGGTTCCATTTCTGTCCGCTTTTCATGAAAATTGCAAACAATGCCTTGAAAAGCATGAAAAGACCCTCAGCTTCCATCTTCTTCCTTCCGTTCTCAAGAAACAGTGTCTTAAGATGGCCCGATCTTCTGCATGGGCCACTGCTAAACAGGAAGCACGTGTCTCTTCTCAGGGCTCCCGTGAACTCTTCCCTGAAGAGCCCGGCCTCGCACCGCGCTACAAACCGCCCTTGGACGTTTCTCTTCGTTTCACACCCGAAATCCCACGCAGCTTCCTGGAGTTCACACGCAGCTTGCAGTGACAGCAACCCCCGGCGGTGCCAACCTCCTCGGCCGTCAGCGCTCTTTCCCAACGATGCCGGCAGTGCTCCACCAGGCCGGCCGTGCCTGCGCTCGCAACGACTCCAGGGTGCGGAAGGCACAAGGCCAAGTTCATCATATGAGCACGTATTTGTCTTTTTGATTATACACCTGCTGATGAGCACTCTCCAGGACTTTGCTGGTCACCTCGTTCCTGCCAAGAGTCACACAGATGGTTTCGGCGTGTTGTCCTCGTCACCGCATCAGAGGTTTCCTGGTTCCGGCCTGCTTCCTTGCAGGCAAAGGAAGCTATTAATAATTTTTCAGCATATCCGTGTGCCTTCCCAATTCTTAATTCTGAAGTCTACGTGAAAACTAAGGGTATCCTAACATTTAAAAATATCTAGTGATGGAAACTTGGCAGAAACAAAGGGAAAATGAACTGCGTTTAAACTTGCGTACACATTTCCCTCAAGGCCACGCACCTTACCAGTGCTATTCTAGGAGGGTCAAAAACACTCCCCAGCCACTGTCTATCCACGGGGCGCCGCGCACGGAACTAGGAAACCCTGAGGAACACACATTAAAGTCGAGCAAAATTAGATCTGCCCGGGTCTCCGAAGAGAGCCGAGGACAGCGCTGCACGTGCAGAGCAAAGGAAGAGGCTGGAAGAGCCGAACTTGGACTCGCACCGAATGAAACGTGGCTAGCCGTTAACTGCTTCAGTAGCTTTCTACGAACCTCGGTAGAGCGTTTACTTCAGAGTTTTAAGCACGGGCATTTCCCAGTGGGAAGATAAAAGGGATTCTCATCACGCGTGACAACACAGGGTCCTACTAACATGTATAATGTGTGTGTATAGGGCTGTGAGAAGGAAGTGCTGAGTACACAGCATTAATCTGTTCCTTTTCATTTACTGGTTTCAGACAGAGAGGAAGGGAGAGAGGAACGCTGGCTTGTTTACCGTTCCCCTTGCTTATTCATGCATCCGCTGGTTGTTCACCGTCTGTGCTGCGATCGGGGATCAAACCCGCAACCTCGGCGTCCTGGGACGGCGCTCTAACCAACTGAGCTACCTGAGCAGGGTCAGTGTTAAGCTGTTCTCAGAGAAATCTTAGGATAGATTCCCCAAAATTTCCTGTAACATCTAACCGTCTTCAAAAAGGGAAGAGCTTTACGACACAAATCGGACACGTAACGTGAGCCTTAGGTTCAGACTGAAAGGCAGGCTGTGTAGCTCGGCGGGAGTGACGGGAGGGGGAAGACCACCTGCTTTAGCCGAACCAGAGATTTAACCGGGGGCTCCCTCGACACGCACGGTAAGGTACAAAGATGTCCTTCATGTGAGTAAGGGAGGCGGACTGATACGTCTGAAAGAGAAACTCTCTCCAAGTTAAACTCAAGAAGCATATCCTAGTTCCTTCTTTAAGGGCCTCGAGCACTGAACATGATTTCTTTAAAAGAGCTTCACCAATGAAATGTCACACAGCCGTCAAACACCAAAGAACCACCACTGAACAGCCACTCACGAGGGCCCGAGGAACGTGGTCCAAGAAAGCAGCTCGGCGCCCCGACCCGGCTCTGGCCCAGTGTAGAGCTGCGCAGTCCAGTGCAGCAGATGCGCGGGGCTGTTCAAAGTTACATCGCGATAAAGTGAAATGCAGGAGTCAGCTCCGTAGGCACACCGCAAGTGCTCAGTGGCCACACACGGCCAGCGGCTACCACACTGGGCGAAGCAGACCTAGAATGTTTTCATCAGCACAGCAAGTTCCACCGAACGGCGCTGGCGTACGAAATTCAGAGGAACGGGCGACAAATATCCGTGAAGAGGATGCCAGGTGACTAAATCATGACATGCCTACACAACAAAATACTGCGCGACACCACACCTATCCGGGTGCCCGAAACCCCGCACCCCGACAGCCCCCAACGCCGACGAGGGCGTGGAGCGACGGAAGCCCTCCTTCGCTGCCGGGAGCCACGTGGGAAGACAGGGTGGTATCCTCACCAAACAACATGCTCTCACTCCAAGCAACACGCTGCCCTTCCACTAGCGGATGAATAAGCAAGCTGTGCTCCTTCCAGACAGTGGAACAGTAGTCCGTAACAAGAAGAAGTGAGCCACCAAGCCACAGAAAGACATGAAGGAAACTGAAAAGGCATGTCACCAAGTGTGTGAGTCCAAGTGTGTGAATTCCAGGAAAGGCAAGCCCAAGGAGACAGTCAAGGTGAGCGGGCACCGGGGTTTGGCTGAGAGGGAGGGAGGGGCGAACAGGCGGCGCGCAGGGGACGTTCAGGGCAGGGAGGCCCCTCCGTGCGGTGGGTGCTCGCCACGCCACGCCACGCCCGTCCAAACCCTCAGAACGCACGGCGCCAAGAGCGAGCCCCGGTGACCTTGGACGGTAACGATGTGTCGGTGCAGGTTCATGGAGAGCCACAAGCGCCCCACTCTGGTGCAGACGCTGTCGGCAGAGGAGGGTGTGTGTGTGTGTGTGTGTGTGTGTGTGTGTGTCAGGGGTATGCGGGAGCGCTACATACTCCATTCGGTTTTGCTCTGAACCTCAAACTGCTCTCGAACACAGTCAGGTGAGTGAACGTGTGATGGAGACCTGACCCGTCTTCCCAGGTGCCTCGCTGCCACCACTTCCACATCCTCTGTTTTTTCCAACCAAGAATGATGCTCTCTTCCTCACGAAGGTAAATACGGAGCCTAATTAAAGATCTGTGCCAACGGGCAGATCAAGTACTTACTCCCGTTAAACCACATTCAACAACTACCTTCTAGAGGAGTTTAAAGGGCTAGTAATACAAGCCACCCCCACCCCCAGCCCTTGGCAAGCGCGGGGGAAAGGCGACACAGTAACACCGAAGGGAAGGGGTGGGCAGGAGGGCGTTCGTTGTATTTCTCTCTACTCTTAGGTGCATGTGAAAAATTTCCATGAATTTAAAAAATGAAGTAGAGTAACATTCATTCCTTCAAACCAGCAGGCACGCAGCGGGGGCCCTCGAAGCGGCAGACGCCGTCCCCGGCGCTAGGGACACGACAGGAAGCGCAACAGGGGGGTCGCTCTGGGACCTGTCATCGGAGTGCACGGGCACCAGCAGCCAGACGAGCTTCCTGGGATCCGAGAACGCTGAGCCACGGTGCAGACAGTGGGAGTTCCAGAACTTTCCTAACATTTGCTGTATAAGTTGGGCTTTTTAAAAGCATGTGGCCCAAATTTCTCACCTATTCGCATAACCCGCTTTCTATTTTTAGGGAAAAAACAGAACAAGAACACCAGAGCGGGGAAGGGGCACATGTGTCAGTGAAACTGCCACGGGATTCGAGCAGCCAGGCCCACGCAGGATGAAGACCCACGCAGGATGAAGACCCACCCAGCTGCGAGCGCCCCATCCCGCCCCCACCAGCTGCGTGGCCCCACCAAGAGAGCCCCGGAACACCCCCAGGGGCGCTTCCCAATCGAGAACCGGGAAGAGACCGGCGGGCTGTGCACCACGGCGAGGCCCCGGCCTGGGCTGGCAGGCGAGGCCTCTGGTCCACCACGGAGTCCCACTGAGTACCTGGGCTCCGACCAGAAAGCCGCCGTTTACTCTCAGGCTGGGCATGCCGGGCGCCAAACTGTCTGCCCCAAACCAGCATCATCTGGCACGCCGATAGAACGAAACGCAGGTCACATGTGCCCCGGGCATTTTCATACGTATTTTTACCGAGGCAGGACTAAATTAACTTTTGAAAATGTGACAGGATGCTCAGAAAATGACTTCCTGAGTGTCACACGTTAACGCCTTCTGGGGGTCTGCTATTCTTGTGACCCAATCAATGGTCGTGGGAAGTGGAGAGGATTTCCTGTGTTGAGAAAAATGTCACAGATACCGTGGTACTGCCTGCAAGTGTTTGGATGAAAATAGGAAGCCCCCATTTCCTCTTGGGAAAGACACAAACAACTTGTTTGTGTGAGAACAGAACACCGTCTTAGCCACCTGACTCTTGTGCCTTACTTCCCATTGATAGTTACGTATAACTGAAAAGTCACAGGTGGAACAAACACCAAACCTTACGAGGCAATTCCACGCAGAAGATAAAATTCAGTCCCGACCGATCTGCTGCGAGTTGGACAGGACACACGGCGCCCCTCGCGCCTGCTCTGCGCCACCATCAGGAGGAGGTGACCGGAATACCCCACGTTTGGAGTCTGACTCTGCCACACTACCTGCCAGGTTCTGCCTGTAAGTGACTCGTATTTTTTTCTCCATAAAATTAGGTCTTTTACCCTTCATAAGATGTCTTATCCTTCCAGATCTTTCTATAGGCTTGGCCTGATCTTTAAGATGGTTTTCTTTGAGAACAAAGTTAAGCATATGTCTCCCACTTGCATTACTGTGAATCAAGACATCTAACAAATACGCATCTCTGAACACAAAGTTGCACTCAATTTAAAGAGTGGTTTTTCATTCAGATATGTCTGTTTTCTTCCTTTTAGAAGTTTAGCAAGGTCAGTTCTCCCCCACCCCCGTCCCCCTCGCCCGCCACGGCTCTTCCTGTGTCCTCCATGACGACGGTCCTCTTCTCCAGTCCACAGCCCCCATACGCCCCCCACCCCCCACAGCAGGAGCCCTTCCCTGGTGTCTTCCTCTTTCCCTGCACCCTAAGAACACGCCTTCTCAGGTGGGGCCGATCGCGACTCCTGGACTCGCTGCTTTTCTCCGACACTCAGCCTGGGACACGTCCCTCAGTGACCCTTCACCACGCAAGGTGGCCCCTCGTCCCACCACCTCACCCGCCCCCGCCCCCACCCCCGCTCATGTGTGCACTCGCAGCCAACATTCTGCTTTCTGTTTGTTCCTTGGCCGAGTAAAACTCCCAGATCTCTGTTCTTTTTCTTCTTTAACAGATGCTGCTGCTCAGCCCTACCGCGCCCGTTCTGAACGTGCTAGCTGTGTTTTTAACATCGTTTCCCTTCTCCTACTCTAGCCACTGCATTTACTATTTCTGAAGCTGAATTTCATTGGTTTGAGCCCTCATCTAAAGATCAGGCTCTAAAGTCAAGCAGGTGAGACTTCAACCCTCCGAGGTGGCCTTCAGGAAGTCTCAAATGTCCATTTTCCTCAGAGGTTGGAACAGGACCAGAGACAGTGAGTGACACACGCCTAAGTGGCTTTGTCATACCCAAAAACAAAACAAAACAAAACAAAACCCCCGCATCTTACGTTATCGAAATCCCACCCAGTGAGAGGTGCTGGGGCCAAACACCTTTCCGAAGAAAAGAGCAGGCTCCAGCAGCCTTTGTTCGAAGGACACTCCTCATCTCAGCCACCTAACACAAAACCAGTCCATGGCTTTGTTTTCGGTTCCCCCAGGAAGGACGCAAAACTCACCCTTCCTAAGTGCCAGGTGAGAAGGTGCCTGGTCACACGCGGCTGATGCTTTAGGAAGGAAGGGCTGAGTTCTCTCAGCTGGGGGAGGCTCTGGCTCAAGCGCAGCCCGGGCCACGTGCCCACCAAGGGGGGCGGGCGGCTGGGCGGCTGCCTGATTGGAAGTGCTCCCCCCGCCCAGCACTTTGAAGGACTCAAGTCATTACGATATTCCTAAATGCAGAGAAAATATGAGCAGGAATGTCTCTGACTAGTAAGATATAGTTGGGTTTTCACCTTTTTCTGGTATTTAAGCATTTCTTTAAAGTCATGTATTACTTTTATATTCATATACAAAACTCACTTTTTAATGATCTGCAAGAGCTACAATAACATGGGCAATATTCATCGAGGGGGGAAGCAAGATATGAAACCATATAAATGTTGTTTTTGATTAAAACAACAGAAAAATATAGCAAAAAGTCCATGTGTCTGCCTTTCTTTGGGCGGTGAAAAGGTATTTAAGTTCTCTTCTACTCTATTTGCCGTTTTCTGTCAAGAGTGTGTGCTCTGATGACGTGGGGAGCAGGGGTGAAGCTCATTGTTAAATTTCTTATTGCAGCAGCCAGACCGCACCACTGCTCCCGGGTCAGTGACTGACAGCTGAGCCAGAGGCACGGCCGGTCCGCTCCCCGCTCCCTGCGCGCCTCCCACAGCCGGAACAGCCCCGGCCCGTACTTCCCAAGTCGTTTCCCTCGCTCTCCCGGTACACCTTTATCCCGCCCGGTAGCACGATCTCTCTAAAAGCCACGAAGCGGCCCGTGCCCGCACGGTGTGGACGCTCTTCCCCACGGGACCCCCGACACTGGCTCACGGCAAAAAGCCTGACAGCAGCAATCAGCTGGCCTCTGTCACGGGCCCGGCCCACGAGAAACGACGGAAAAAGTACACCTGCTGCCTCACACACAACAAAATCCCTCTTTTGCAGCTCAAGAAACTGAAGCTCAGACAGGGTAAGTAACTCGTTCAAGGTCACGAAGTTTACGATTGCCAAAGCTGGCATTCAAACGCGGGCCAGACCACGTCCAAAATCTAAGCTCTTTCCACCGTGCAACGCGGAATGGAGACATGTCCTCCAGGTCCAGGTCTGCAACCAACCTGTCGTTTGACCTTGAACGAATCATGGACTCCTGAGCTACAACCTAAGGGGCTGGGCTGGATGACCGCGAGCCTCCCGTCCGGGTCTAATGCTCTGTTCCGAAAGCTTCCACAGTGCTTTTTGGCTCGCTGAAAAACCCTTTCATGTGGAGAAGGCATCGCGGCTACTTCCTGTTCCGAGGGCGCTCCGTCTCGAGGTCCTCTGGAGGCTGCCAGCGCCCAGGGGGGCGTTGCCTCTGCCTCCGCTCACCGCCCCAAACCACGAGAAACGCGGCAGCCGGCACCGGAAACGGAAATTTCCAACAGAATCGCGTCTGTTGCTGCGTTTAACAGCTCTCTCCTTAAATGAGCATTTCGGATGAAAAGGTGATGATCACTTTCGGGGTTCTACATGGACACGAATGCAGTCAGGGCCACTTCAGCTCTCATATCCCGGGAATCCTCCAAACAGCAAATGCATAAACACAAGTGAGCCCCCATTGTTGGCTTTACGTTGAAATGTGTCACCTGGACGGCTCACGGTCCGGGCTGAAACCAGAATCACAGGGAGGGAACATACACGGCCCTCCCAGCACCTCCAGCTCAGGAGCACAGGCACACACACGAGGAAAAACCAAGGTAATGTCTCCAAAACAGGTAAGTCCATCCGACCCCGGATGCAAAGCCAACTTTAGGAAAAATTTCAAAAATGATCCACCAAAATTAAATGTGCCCACTTCCCCACTCTTCTCCTTTCGTGTTTTCCTAGGAAAGAGTCCAGCCTCTTGACAGAGCACCATGACATCTTCTGGACCGACCGCGACTGTCAGAAACCTGCCAGCACCCCGCACGCGACGCCGGCGTCGCATCGGGCTCTCGGACCGGGCCGGCCACAGCGCGCTGCCGGGGCAGAGGTGCTGACCCCTGCCCTGCTGTACGAAGCTCATCTCCTGGCACAGGTGCTGTAAGGCGTGCGAGCAGTCGTACACCCAGCGGTGCGTGGTCGCAGGGGCCGGTTGGCACACCGGGGGCGTGAATTCCACACATGTCCAGCGGAGGCGACACAGACTGCGCTGGCTGGGCTTCGGGTGGGGTGCCACGGGGGCCGGCAGTCCCTCCGGAGCCCACGCAGCTGCCAACAAGGTTGCTGGCGAAGACCCAGCCCACGGTTGAGTAACACTTCAGGGAAAACCAACTTGAAAAACAATTTCTTGGGAGCTATAGTTGAATTAGGCCTGGAATTTGAAAAGCAAACAAACGAAATAACAGATGCTGGTCTCTGAGGAACAAAAGTATGAGAGTTGCTGAGAAAACGGGGCAAGGCCGGAGACAACCCCCTGGGTCACAAAGGACGAGCTGGCCACGGGGATCTGCAAGTGTGACGCGGAGCGCGTGCATCGGGGACTGCACTCGATCCGGGACGAGCTCCAGTATTCAGGAAAGACGGCATCAGACGAGAGGCGACACTCAACAAGCTGGCGGAACAGTAGGCTGCCTTCATTTTTAGCACAGCCCCCAAGGGGGAAAGAGTTTTCACACCTGACGTATAAGATGCTCGTACAAATCGCGGTCCAGACTTCCTGTGCTGGCCATGAGCCACATATTAAACCTCTCTCGTTCCAGAGGCCTCAGTAAACCTCGGTGCCAGATACCAGCTTGGTAAATCAGAGGAAATCCAATGAAGGCAGCAGGCTTCCAGACCCCTGGGCTCTCCTGGCTGGGAAGGAGCACTACAAGGAGCAGGTTGCCCGCGAAGACAGAGGTGCCACCCAAGCCCCACCGGGCACGAGGGGAGGGCAGGCCAGGCCAGGCCGGAGCCCCGCCGTGCAGGCCCCAGCACCACGCTGAGCTGGGCGAGAGTGGCAGGCTCTCGGGGCCCCACGTGCACGGCCACCTGGGAGCCGACCGTCTGGTCAACCTGAGTTACAAAGCGGAAACTGACACCTGTCAAGAAAGCAGTTTCTCGGCACCTGGCCAGCACCTGGCCAGCACCTGGCCCTTGGGACAGAAAACCCGCCCTGAGAAACCGGCCCAGAGTCGGAGTGAGTAATGGGCCTCCTTCACTTCTCAGATTCCGTGATGGAGACGACCGAGAATGTTTTAAGTAACTGTAATGCCTTAAAATTTGTACATAAAACCTGATTTTGCATACAGAACATTGTAAGCATAACTTACAGACAGCACACCCAACTATTACAGTGCTCAGAAGATCAAGGGCAAAACAGCGGTTTTTATTTTCTTATATTTTGTAATACTGGGAATAAACAGGAATACGCATATTGTTTACATATCAAAAAACCGGTTTTTCCTTTTAAAGGCAATTTATAAAGTGCAGAATGTGATACCAAAAGGAAAGTAACTTGTACCGCTTCCCTTTCTCTTCCTGGACTCAGGGAACGTCCTGGTCCCCACCAGGCCCCAAGCAGGCACTGGGCTGTCGCCCCGGGTCCTTCCTCTTCCTCGCTCCCCACATCCACTGGGTGACAAGGCCTGTCGTACTGCCTCAACGACCCTCCCATCCTGTCCCCACGGCGGCCGTCTCAGCACGAGCCGGTGAGATGGCACGAGCATCCGGGGCTGCTCCGCGCACACACCAGGCGCGCCGTCAGCTGCGATGCCAGCGCAGACCTCCCCGCGCGCCCCTGCGCTGTCTGCGAGGCTGTCCCCTCCCACGGGCTGACGTGCCCGGGTTCCGACGTGGGGAAAGACTCCACACTGACCACGGTGGCTCACAGGCAGTCGCGGACGACCAAAGCACGGTACGCACTCCTGAGAGGGAGGTGAGGAGAGACCTCCCAGGACGAGAAGCGAGGGTCAGGGGCAAGCTGCCAGGGTATTCTGCCTCTCCTGGCAACGTCCCCAAAGGGGGCTGCCCTGGGGGAAGAGTCTGCCACGCCAGACGATGGAAGGCATGTCCCGTAGTCTACACAAGTGCCCGTCGAGGCCTTGACCCGCACCATCCGACACCTCCAGGGTCACGAACCTCTGAAATCACTGCCTGCCCGTCAGACTTCGCTCAGACCATCCCAGAACCCCCAAGTTCCACCCACTGAAACAGGAGGCCTGGCCCAGGGCGCAGGTGACCCATCCTCTTCCCAAAGGATTGCTCCAGCCGCTCTCATGGCTTCCCGATGAGATGCTGTCTGATCCGCCCTCCTTGCGGCACAGACACAATCATCCTCCCAGAACGCCCACCTGACCCCACCACTCCCCACTCACACCTGGCTCCCCGGGGCGCCGCGGGCTGGCTGCCAAGCCTCGGCAGCCTCAGACCTCGCTCCCATCCCTCCGCGCAGCCATGGGGACGGCGTCCCCTCTGATCTCTGCACGCGCCGCTCCCTCCGCGCCCAAGATCCTCTCCCACTCCGCACCCAGCCCCTTCACCCGGCACACGCCGCCGCCCACAGGTCTCTCCACGGCCGTGGACGGATGCCCCTGGGAGGTTTCTCTGAGCACCCTCCTCACCTCCCACCAGGCCCCAGGCCCACCTCCTCCGCCCACACGGGACTGAAACCGAGGAAAGGGCAGTGCTCCGTACAAGTCCTGGTGCCAGCAAACAGCACCGTGCGACACGCAGTGGCCGCCATCAATGAAGACTGAACAGACGAAGACAAGGGGAGATGGACAAACTGACAGGAATATGAAAGACTGTGAGAGTCCGGGGAAAAGGAACAAGTAACTTAGGAAAATGGAGAAGCTGCTGTTTGAATGGCTTTCCTTCGCTAACAGTCAAAAGAAACCTCTCAGAGCGCTTCCAACAACAAATGGGTTTCCTGAAACCACAGGAAGTCGATGCCAGCAGACGCTCTGCTTGGGAAAGGCACACACGGCCAAGCCAGTACGAAAGGCCCGTCCCACGCACGAAGAATCTTCCGACCCGGAGGCCGACAGCGGTCTGGAGAGCTCCCCTCGCCCCCCGTCCCTCCCCTCCCCTCCCCTCCCCGCCGGTCTCAGGGACACAGAGCCTGCCAACCACGGCCTAACGCCGCGTCTGCGCCCTGCGTGTGCTGTTTAGGAGAGTGCACTTCCCTAGCAGAAAGCGGAAGGTGAGGGGGGGAGCCTCCAGCATAGGTAAGAGCAACATCCTTTAAAAACAAAACTCACAAAGGACCGGCCTGCCAACGGCGGGTCCTCACCGCTCGCGTCAGTCTAGGAGCGCCTTTCACGTGCCCTCACTCTGGAAGAGACGAACCGCAGCGAGAAGACTGGACAAGCCCTGGACTCTCAATCCAGAACGTGGCCTCTTGACGGCCGGGAGCCGGGAGTGCAAGGTCACGAAACGCCCAGACACAAGAGCAGAGGCAGACTGGAGAGCGCAGACCGACTTCTGGCGTCTGTGTCCACGTGGCACGGAGCGGTCGCCCGGGAAGGGCGGTCAGACTCTGTGTTACTGGACCTACAAGTGCGCCCGCGGCGCGTGGCTCACACGGCCACACGCAGACCCAGAGTCTCTCCATGCGCCCCGTCTAAAAACAGAGCATCCCTGCTTGGCCTGTTTTCGTGTTAACGTGTGTCTGCGTCACTTACCGGAATGTAATAGATGCCCATCTTGGGGGTTTCGTTGGCGGTAAGGAGCATTCCTAAAAACAAGCACAATGAGAAGGTAAACGCGTGGGGACAAGCACCCTTATCCATTTGTCTGAGGCTGTGGACTGTCTGAGGCACTCAGAACACAGTGCGTGGCACCGGGCGCCCAGGGCTCCGGCTGTGGGCAAGGACCCGGGCCCTCTTGGGCGGCTCCGTGAGCCTCCGAGAGGGCCCCTCCCACCACCAAGGGCTCAGTCAGCAGACGTCGGCCACTGAGCGTCACGGGGACAGTGCCAAGCTTCAGACACCCAGAGAAAATGGAGTTTCAATGTCCTATTTAACACAAACAAAAATTAGTTAAGAAGAAAAGCTCCTTCCTATCAGTCGGGAATCAAAGAACCAAGGCAAAGTATTTCCCACGAAATGTCGCAGCAAAGCAGCCCCTCACGCCTGCCTCCCCGGCCCGGCTACCCCACGACAGGGAGCTCTGGAGAGGCTGGGGCAGCGGAGCCCACAGGCCGCTACCAATCCAGTCTGCTCGGGTCAGCCTTTCAAAGGGCGGAGGAGAAGTCAGGGACAGCGTCCCGGCCGCAGCGAGCGTCTCCCCGGCACCCTGGGAGCGGCAGCAACCTCCGAGCCCTCCTCTCTGGCACGGAGCCACGGCGCTGAGGGTCCGGTCTCGGTTCTGCGCTGCGTCTGCTCGGGCTCCTCCCTGCAGGCCTCCCGAAGCGGCCCCCACCCTCACTGCCACTTCCACGGCCGTGCCTGTCAGTGACTCTGCAGTTGGCCACCACGGGGGTCCTGGGTGATTACCGAGTGCTTTCACGCGCAGGGTCTGGCAGAAATAAGGCCCCTTTTTATTACATAAAAACCTCTTATTACAGAGTCGTAAGCATGTAATTCTGTAATATAACGGTATCACACTCAAGCACACCGTATGACATTTTAGGAGAAGTGCTCGCATGGCGGTCCACCTCGTGTGAGGCATTCACGCACCCTACCGACTGCCCTCAATGGGGTCCCCTCTGCCAGGCCCTGCACCTTGTCTCAGTGAGACCCGGCAGCACCCCGCGCTCGCGGGTCAAAAAACAAAGCTCCAAAGTGATGTCCTGTCTCAAGCCGGGGGATTCTGGGGCTGAAATGCAAACTCAAGAGCTCTGGTTTTTACGCACTTTGACAAATCAACCAAATTACACTCATTCAGAAAATCTACTTGTAAAATGCAGTAGAGGAACCACAGCGAGATGTTCAGACTGTCAGACCGCACAATCACAGACACACCGAATGACAAGGACAACGATTTGGGTCTATGTTTAAAAAGTATTTTTCCCTGCTTTTTGTTAATACGAAGCTTGTGCTCTGGCTGGTGTGGCTCAGTGGACTGAGCGCCCGCCTGCCAACTGAGAGGTCGACGGTTTGACTCCCAGGCAGGGCACAGGCCTGGGTTGCAGGCTGGATCCCCAGTTGGGTGCAAGAGGGAGGCAACCGATCCATGTATCCCTTGCCCATTGATATTTCTCTCCTCTCTTCCCCTCTATCTAAAGTAAATAAATAAAATCTTAAAAAAGAAAGCTTGTAAAAGTGTATTTGCATTGCTACAGAAATGAAACATTGAGATAAGGTCAACAGCCAATATTCAGACAGCAGGCGACCTCAGCCGGCCCTGCACTGAGACCAGCGCTCACCAAAGCACAGAAACGTACCACGAAAGCATCCGGAAGCACATGGTGAGGTGAGGTGGAGAAAACGATGTGTGTCTACAAGCAAAGCAAAACTCGGAGTCCTTTTCACGGACCGTAGCTGCTTTGTACAAACTTTTCATCTGGGCGTGTATCTGGCCCTGGAAACGGACGTTCCCTGAGGTGGTGATGGAAGGACCCAGCCTCCGTGGAGGCGCTGCCTGGGTCTCCTGGCAACACTGCCGGGGCCTCCCAGACCCAGACCCGTGGCTGCAGAGCCCCATCACAGCCAATGAGAAGGCTCGCGCCACAGATGTCCCCTACGCCTGGCTTCACGGGCTCAACGCTGACCACCGAACATTCGACACCAAACATCCCCCAAGGAAACACAGCCACACGTCCCCAGCAACCCCCAGGACAGGCTCTAATCCAAGTGCACAGAAGAACTCAGACTGGGCACAGGTGTCCTCCCCACAGGGCAGGGTCTCACCTGGCCGTACACGGACAGTGACACGGGCTGACCTCCGACCAAACCGAAGTGGGGACGGTCAGGATGGAAACCAACTGGGAATGAGAAGGACAAACGACCGCACAGAGCCTGAGGAGTCTTGGAAGTTCCTGATGAGCCAGAGACAGAAACATCAGACCAGTGGAAGTTCCGCAGAAACGAAGCCATCGGCGGCAAGCGAGGAGGAGAGTGTGGGGCGCTATGCCGGGCGCTTCGGCCTCGGAACGTGGGGTCACTTGCTAAGGTCAGCACACAGCCCATGAGGGGAGGACCTGCCATTCTCCTGGCTCCAAAACCCAGGGACCACAGGACTCTAAGGCTCCAATGAGTAAAACAAAAGGACTTCTTGTATGATCAGATTATAAACCATGAAAAAACACAAATATAAACTCCGTGTAGCAACATGAAAAATGTTTTAAATATATTATCAAACTGAAAAGCAAAAGACAATTATGCATAGAAGGTAAGGATAATTCAAAACGTGCACAACAGAAGAATTTCTCTAATGAAAAGAGTAATGTAAAACTGCACATGGCTTTTACTTTAAATTTCCTTTTTTACTGATGTTCATTATGGTTCCAACAATAAAAATATATATTTGAAAAGACCACCAGCGCTGAGAGTTGAAAGAACACACCTCCAGTGTGAAACGGAGGGCAGTGTGACCGCAGTCAGAGAGAAGTGACCCAAGGACAGCGCCCGTGCGGGAAACCCGGCCCGCAGGCGCCCCGGGGCTCACCGCACCCGCGGCGGCGGCAGCGCCCTGCCCCGTACCACTCACTCACGGGGGTCCCCGGGCCAGCCTCGCGCGGTGTGGGGCTGGCAGGTCAGCACCGACAGTGAAAAGAAGAATTTACAAACCTGTATTAGCAATCCGACGTTGCAGTGAGATTCAAACATGTGATCCTTTTGTAGTCATTCATTTCATTATATTTTACAAAAGAATCTACCTGCAACAAACTGGAAATTTAAAAACAGAGCAAAACCAAACCCGGTCCGTCCCTGGACACACCAGAGAAGCCCTGCATCCTTCACTGCCTTGAACAGCTCAGCGCAGACCAGCTGCAGCCAGGATGCCCTTCCCACGCGCTCACCTCCGGTCTGCGTGCGGAGCTCGTGACTTCACTACACGGGACACCAAGGACGTCCCAGATGGCCTGAACAGCGAGGACACTGCAGAACAAAGGCTCTCTCGCCTTCAGCGGTACAGGCAGTCCCCTCAGCCCCGGAAGGCTGGGTCATCTGCACGATCGTGAAGCCCGAATTAGGTCTTTCCGAGTCCGAATCCCCCGTTCTCCCTGCCAGCGGGTCTGGAACCGGTGACCCTGACTGCACAAGGCCGGGGCAGGGGCTCTGCCACACACGAGCTCAGTAAGCACGGAATGAGGGGGACGCACGCCCAGGTCCCAGGGCAGTGCTGCCTCTGGGGCGCCCTGCCCTGCAGAGCCGGCTGAATGAGCAACCCAGGGCCTAAGAACGGCCGTCTCCCAGGATCCTGAGCAGCCTCAGTGTCAGAAAACCATCACAACACAGTAATCACAACCCCACTTCACTCCGAAACAAGTAGGAGAGAAGATCAAGAAAGAGGAACACTTCAGCTTTTCTGAAACATCGTTAGGCTCACAATGACTCGGCACCAACCAGCCAGGGCAGCGTTAAGGGGAGAGGATGCGGGCAGTTAGGGACGGAGTGAAGTGTGTGAGGCAGCCACGCCTGCACCCACGCCCCAGGGACGCGGCCGAGGCGCCTGTCTCACTGTGCTTGCCAGAGCATGACAGGAAGCACTGGCTACTTCCACGTCTGACTGACTTCTTACCAGTTACTTGACGGTACAGTCATGGCCTCCGTCCAAACATCACTCCTGAAATTTTTACATTTCAGGAAAGTGCAACGTGCAATGAAGAGACCTGGGGGTCACCTCAACGGAGCGAGCCAGGCATCCTCGGTGGCCCTGGGCAGGCCTGCCGGCGTGGGGGACCAGCAGCCCTGGGCGTTACTCTTGCCCAGAATACGTAACCTGTAGTGAGTGTATCAAGCCATTAGATTCAACTCGTTTTAGAAAAAATACAGGAGCCGGAGGAACAAGTTCAACGCCATTTTTGAGCACGAAAACAATCACGTAAATCCAGGACAAGGGGCATTTTATGAGACGACCGACCTGACCGTGGAGAACCCAGTGTCGCGGAGAAGGAAAAAGGGACAAGGGGACCATTCTGGACTGAAAGCAGCTGAAGGTGTGCAACATCGACGACATGCAACTCACACTGTGATGACATCCCAGCTTTTTGAAAAACGGGCCAAGGCGTCCGGGGCACAGTCCCCAGGGACAACTGCAAGTGGCCTGGATGCGAGACACTTCCGGGAAGGACTCGGCAGGTGGGCGGATGCTGTCCCCACTTCCAGAAGAAGAGAGCGTCTCCGCTCCGACGAGGCCGGCGCTGCGCTCCGTGGAGGCGAAGCGGCACCGCGGCCGCAGCGGACTTTACCGCCTTGCAGCTCGCCAGCGCCCTGAACTGCTGAAGACCTCTGAGTCCAGACCGCCCCTGCCCCGCAGAAGCACCACACGCACCACACAAGTGACTTAAAATATCCTAGTAAGGTAGTTTTAACGTACCTTATTAACCCAGACGTTTTCATTTTAATAGATAATCGACATAAAAAGTAATGATCTTCACATTCCTTTTTTTTCTTTTTTTTACTACAACGCCTTTAAAGTCTGGGGTGTGCGTTACACTTAGAGCACACCCCAATTCAGAGTGGTCACACTGCAAGTTCTCAACGTCCCCTGTGGCACCCAAGGGGACAGCACGGGTCCAGAACTTCCTCATCACTATCTGCCGCCCTCAAACTCTCCCTCAATCCAGCTAAACCTAGGCATCACCTTTGTTCCGAGTTCAAGTCCACCTGGTTTCACTTAACTTCGGACCTGGCCCAGACCCCACCGTGGAACATTCAGTCCTGGCTGGGACCCAGCACCCTCTCTGCAGTCTGGTCCTGAACTCGTCGGAACCTGACTCGCCCCACTCTCAGGCCTGGGTTCTGGGACGAGTGAAGGCGGCTTCACCCGAGGCTCTGCCACACACCAGCGGTGGCTGCAGTTTCCCTTACCTCCTGAGACGTCCGAAAGACGGACAGACAGATGGACAGAAAGGACAAAACACTGGGTGCCACAAAACTACACGGGGTTCTAAAAAGATTAAACGACAAACTACTGGTACAGCACCTGTCCCTCGGATTGGCGGCACCAGAGCACTTACTGAGTCTGCTGCTTCCTTCCCGCCTCGACCTCGGTGGTACCTAGTCCCTGCTGAGCAGCGCCCACTGAATCGCCCCTGCCTGTCTTAGCGCCTGTTCCCCTCCAAGAGCTGCAGGTTCTCCTACTGTCAGCCCGCCCATCAAAGGTCCTGTCCCTTCCTGTCTCCCACACTCTCCCCTCCGGTAACCCCGTTCACTCCCACTGCTGGGAGGGCCTTTATTGACCAGCGTTACAGTTGGTGTCTGCAGACCTGCTCATCTCGAGACCACACTTTCTACTGTGACCTGGACCCCAACGCAAGCCTGCGGGTCCACGCAGAGTTTCACAATCACTTGGGAAGCCGCTAAAATCATGTTTCTGGGCCGACCCTCTGGACACTCCAAGTCAGTACGCCTGGAATGGTACCGAGGAATCCATACTTTTTAAAAGCTCCCCAGGTGATCCTGATGGGCAGCCAGGTTTGAGACCCTCTGCCAGACACTGCCGCTATCCCCCCTAATACTCAAATGATTGAAAAAGAATAACCCTTCCCTCCCAAACTTGCTCCTTCTCTGTGCGCCTGATCTCAGCTGAGAACACACTTCCTGCTCAACCTAGTTCAAAACGGACCTACCCTTTACAAGCAGGCTGAACAGGTCCAGACTGCACAGCCCAAACCATCCAGCATGTCATTCATTCCTGGACCTCCACCATCAACCGCCGCCTGCCTTCCCACTTCATTCCTCCTAGGGCCACCACACCCTGGAACGAGACACCTCCCCTTCCCCAGACAAACCCCATGCATCAGGCCACATCGCACGGTATCATGTCACAGCCTAGCCTAGCCTAGCCTACCCTAGCTCGTGCTCCTGTACCCTGCCCGCCCCTGCCCTCACCTCCCTGACCACTGCCCACCCAGCCCCGCGCAACCCTCGCTTCGCCTGGCCTGTCCCACCTACCCCACTCGAGCCTCGTGCTGTCCTTATACGGGCCCCTCGCAGGGACCACCTTGTCCCCAGCTCCACCAACCAGCCGCGCTCACCACGGCACATGCGGCACAAACACCGATCCCCGCAGCCCCCTCCCGCTGCTCTGGCCAAAGCCTCTCCCTCGCACACTGCCAGAGCGCCCCCTGAACACATCGCCGAGCTGCTCCCGCTCTGCCTGCGTCCCGCTGTCCAAGTGGCCCGTGCGTGCCTGCCCTCACAGTACAACACGCGTGCGAGTGGGAACCGTTCTCATGTTCTCGCACACCCCTGTTCTTCTCAGACCTGCCCTGCAGGGATTGTTAAATCCTGCTACCTCCTCGTATTTGCCCTGCGCACACAAAACCCCACGGCCCCGTGGCCTTCTCCCACCCCTAACCGGGATGCCCACTCACTGTTACTCATCGCACGGAAGAGCGGAAGGGCTCGCTGGAACAGTACCTCACCTGCCACCTGCCTCTGTCTGTTACCACTTCCCACTGACAGAGGCTGGCCGAGCCCTGAGTCACTGAGAGGCCGCTGTGTGAATCAGCCACACCACTTTCTGCTCTCGATTTTTCAAGCAAATATAACATGTAAGAACTGTCCCGATGAAGCCAAATCCTGTCTTAAGAAGTAGAGTTTAAAACCCAATAAAGCATAGCTTCGATTGGTTTCGCTGAGTAACCCGTGGCTACACACTACATACCTGAGTTGGGGTAGAGGCAGACGTCATTAATGTCATGTTCTGGCTCCAGAGAAGTAAATATTTTTCCCTAAAAGAGTAACCAAAAAGGGATCATTAAAACAGACAAAGACAGCTTTGGCAATCCCACGTAAAGAAAATATACGGAGACACAGCTCAAACCCATACTGGTACGTGAAGAAATGAAATCAGCTCTTTGGAATCACAGAATTTAAGTTTTTTAACAGTATCTTAGAGAATTCATTTGATCAATTTATCACATACCTTTTACTCTAGAGACAAAGAAACTGAGGCCATGGGGGAGAGGTGACTTATGCAAGAAAATAAGCAAACGGTTTTAAAGGTAATGTCTACACAACAGGAAGGGTGAAGTTCAAAATAAAGTCGTGCATCAACTTAAACGAACTCTCTCAATCTGGAAAGCTCTGCCCAGTTACACTCGGTACCCAGGGAAACCGAAGGGGGAGCGACGGCCGGCGCGGTGGGAGGGGGGCCTGCCGCCGTCCCTGCGCCGCAGGCTCCGAGGGCCAAGCAAGATGATGTACACAGAGTAACTCACACGCCAAAATCCTGTACATATACAAGGTGATGGGTGTTATACAGTTAAGCCCAAGACATATCTTAACTGTGAGGGGGAACGTGCTCTTTTTAAAAGAATTATAGAAGGAAAGTAAGACAAGAAGAGATAGCAGGTAAGATGAGAATGGAAAAAGGTGATGAGAAAGATCGCAAGGAAAGCTAGTCCAGCAAAACCAAGAGAGTGGGTGTTGGTCCACAGGGCGTACTTAGTCACGAACAACAACGCCAAAATAAAACTCATCGTAGCAACTGCAGCGTGGGGACTTCAAGGGCCCACGTGAAAGAAGCCAGCCGGCTCCTGCATGCGTCAGCTCGGGAGCAGAGCCACCCATGGCAAGGGGGAGGCTCAGGTTCGTGCTCAGTGGGAACGGCAGCCAGGTTCTCATTCGAGACATTGCAATTCACACAGCTACCTCCCTGTTCTCCTCAATTCCCACGGAAACAGGAAGGAAAGAGGGAAGAAAAAAGGAAGGGGAAAAAGAGAACTGTAACAGCATGCAACAAAATAGAAAAAACTCCGCACTCGGGAAAACTACGCCCCAGTTAAAGGGTCTGGGAGGACACATCCAAACTGACAGCACTCATTACCCTGAACTCGCATGAAACCCAGGTCAAGGGCACCTTCTAACTTGCCTAGCAGTCTACGAATTTTACCAAATACAATGTCAGCATTTCTAGTATTAAAAATAAATACAGTTCTGAGACTTCCGGCCAAGATGGAGGCATAGGTGGACACACTGTGCCTCCTCTTACAGCCAAAATTAAGGACAACGGAGATTTAGAAACAAGAAAACAACCAGAACTGATAGAAAAGTGAACTGTACGGAAGTCCAACAACCATTCATCCAGACCGGTAAGAGGGGCGGAGTCACGGCAGGAAAAAGTGGAAGTGCTGACCCGGGCACGCAGGCAGCAGCAGTTGGCAGTTCCTGGGTGTAGAGGCGGCAGCCGGCAGACCCCAGGTGCCAAGCGGCAGCTAGCAGACCCCAGGCACGGGGTGGCAACAGTGCAGACCCAGTAAGGCCGCGTAAGGCGGCTGGCTGACCAGGTGGACTGGAATCCAAGAGAGCAGAGCAAGCGCCATTGTTCCCTCTCAGACCCCGCCCCCACATACAGTGTCACTACCCAGCGACTGGGCTGCCCCACCCTAGGGAACACCTAAGGCTCCACGTCTCGCTACATAACAGCCCTGAACAGACCAAAAAAAAGCGGGGGGGGGGGGGGGGAACAAATCAAAGCCCCAGAGCCAATTCCTCTGAGTGATGAAGAGATAACCAACCTATCAGATGCATAGTACAAAGCCCTGGTTATCAGGATGCTCACAGAATTGGTTGATTTTCCTCACAGATTAGATGAACAAATGAAGGCTACAATAAGGGAAATGAAGGAAAACGCACAGGGAACCAATAGAGATGGGAGGAAAACTGGGACTCAAATCAATGGAGTGGACCAGAAGGAAGAAAGAAACAACCAAACAGAAAACAAGGAAGAAACAAGAATTCAAAAAAATGAGGAGAGGCTTAGGAACCTCCAGGACATCTTGAAACGTCCCAACATCCGAATTATAGGGCCACCAGAAGGGGACGAAGAAGAGCAACAAGTGGAAGAGTTATTTGAACAAATAATATAGGAGAACTTCCCCAATCTGGCAAAGGAAATAGACTACTAGGAAGTCCAAGAAACTCAGAGAGTCCCAAAGAAGTTGGACCCAAGGAGGAACACACCAAGGCACATCATAATTACATTAGCCAAGATTAAAATGAAGGAGAGAATCCTAGAAGCAGCAAGGGATAAGGAGACAGTCACCTACAAAGGAGTTCCCATCAGACTGTCAGCTGATTCCTCAAAAGAGACCTTACAGGCAAGAAGGGGCTGGAAAGAAGTATTCAAAGTCATGAAAGGCAAGGACCTACATCCAAGATTACTCTATCCAGCAAAGCTGTCATTTAGAATGGAAGGACAGATAGAGCACTTCTCAGAGAAGGTGAAGTTCAAGGAGTTCATCATCACCAAGCCCTTATTATATGAAATGTTAAAGGGACTTATCTAATAAAAAGAAAATAAAAAATAGGACAGTAAAAAGACAGCAAACTCACAGCTATTAACAACCACACCTAAAACAAAAGCAAACTAAGCAAACAACTAGAACAGGAACAGAATCACAGAAATGGAGATCACACGGAGGGTTAGCAACAGGGGAGTGGGAGGAGGAGAGAGGGGAAAAGGTACAGAGAATAAGTAGTATAGGCGGTGGGTAGAAAATAGACAGGGGAGGGCAAGAATAGTGTGGGAAATGTAGAAGCTAAAGAACTTATGACACATGGACATGAACTAAAGGGGGGAATGTGGGTGGGAGGGGTGTGCAGGGTGGAGGGGAATGATGGGGGGAATGGGACAACTATAATAGCATAATCAATAAAATATATTTTAAAAAAGGACACATGGACAAAAACTAGGGGGGTGGAAATGGGAGGGAGGCAGGGAGGGCTGGGGGGTTGGCTGGGATGGGAGTAAAAGTCAGAAAACAGTACTTGAACAATTAAATAAAATTTTTAAAAAAGAAAGAAAAAGAAGTGGCATTTTTGACTAAAGATACTAAGTTTGTAATTAATTAAATGCAAAGAACTCTTCAAAGCCATACTGAATGAATGTTCTCCCAGTTAGTTGATGAACTAACCTTTCACTTCTCTGAAAATACTCAGGTTTTAAAATGAAAAGCAGAAGGCAGATTAAACCAGCAACATAAGGTTTTGTTACTTTTACAACCATACTTGCAGCTGAGGGAAGAGAGCATCAGGTATTCTTAGGAAAATGTTGGTTTTAATAGAAATTTCAACCGAAAAATACGTACTGAGTTCTTATTCCACATTTTGATAATCCGAGAGTCTGCAGACAAAATCAGATCTAAAGAATCCTGGAAATGAAGCGACTTAATGGGCAGCCCGTACTGGTGATCCTTAACTAGCAGCGGCTTATCCGACCGCAGGTCGTAGAGTAAGACCTAAAAGGAAAAAAACAAGTTACTTCTGTGCAAACAAACTAAACATTTTATCTTAAAAAGCAACTTTAAAAACTGACAACAGTGGCCACCATCTGCCTCCCTGCCACTTTCTGAGTACAATAATCACCGCCCCCCAGGTGCACGGGTCCTCAAGTCAGCCAGCAGAACGCTCTAGAAAGATCTCTTAAACTGCCCTCAGAGAAGGTGGTTTTATGAATTCGATCCTGAGAGCGATTTGCAGGCACACTGAGACTGAGAACTCCGAGCTACGCTAAGAAAGGAACAGAAAGGAAAGCCGGTGAGGGTTTCTGTCTTCTGGGAATTCAACAAAGGTCCTGACTGCGGGCCTGCTGCCTACCAGGCGCTGTCGCAGCGAATGACAGACAGCAGACAGACGGACGTACAGGAGACGGTCCTGGGACGGTCAAGACAGATGGTGGCGGCCAGGCTACGGCTGGGGGCAGTGGGGTGGGGAGGAGAGGGGGAGCCCTGACGTCAGAAGCAAGGAGCCTGGGGAAGCTCAATCTCCGACCCGGGCGACAGGCCCTCCCTCGACCGTGATGGCAGAGGCAGCGACTGTGCCGGAGGCAGGGTCTCGGACCTGGTCTGGGAGGAGAGCACACTCACGGGGTGGGGTGGGGGGGGGGCGCTGCCTTGAAGAGAAGGAGGAGCAGATGGGATGCAGCCTCTGCAGGCGTCTCATCTGCGCTGCTAGACCAGCAGCCCCACCGCATGGGGTTCGCCTCATGTGCTGAAGGAAAAACAGACGCCTGGGACAACCGCATTCTGGAAATACTTATTAAACACATGTCTTGTCTACCGGAATTCTCAGGGCCTTCCGCGTAAATTTAAATGCACTGTGAATCCCCAAGAGTGGCGTCTGCCAGAATTCCAACTTTCGGACCCCAGCACTCTGTTCACAGAACCCACTGCAGCTCCAGCTCGAACGCCGCCCGGACCAACCGCTAAGGTCAGACCACAGTTCTCAGGGTGCCGAGAGAACACAGCATTCTGGAGTGTTCTCTCCACTCCAGCCAAAACACACAGGGTGCTGCAAAAGGAGGCTCCCAGTTGTCGTGTGGAAAATAATGCAGTGGTTAATAAAGAATACCACAATAAAGCCCGTGTTTCACGTACTCACAATGGTAAACCTCCTTTTGCCCCACCCTGTAAAGTGCCTCACTTCCTGTTCCCATGGCAAAGACCCGAGAGTCTTTCCCACGACACATACGTGAACCTGAAGTGCTAACTCACACGGGAAGTTTCCAACTTAAACACACTCACCTGCCCTGTGGATGTTCCAACTGCCATGGTCAAGGCACCATGGAACTTCAAAGCAGAGATTGTTGGTAAACTGTTTATCCTGAAAAGTAAAACATTCATGTTCCTTGTGTACATGGCCGAACCTTCTTCCAAGTAACAGATTCATTCTTAATCTTCACTTCAGCCCTGGCTGGGGTGGCTCAGTGGATTGAGCGCCAGCCTGCAAACCAAAGGGTCACTGGTTCAATTCCCAGTCAGGGCACGTGCCTGGGTTACAGGCCAGATCCCCAGTAGTGGGGCGTGTGAGAGGCAACCGCACATTGATGTTTCCCTCTCTTTCTCCCTCCCTTCCCCTCTCTCTAAAAATCAATAAATAAAATCATTTTTAAAAAATCTTCAGTTCTAATGGGAAAAGTCACATGTCTAACTTGCTTTTTAAAAAGGTAATTGTATCCAAACTTTCTTAGTCAAAATAAAAAATAAGCTCAATGTACAAAAGTAATCTACCTTTAAAAATCTGTAGATTACCTTAAAAAACTAATAAATCTTCTCAAAGTAGCTACAAACAAACAGAAAACTTCTGAAAGTATAAAAGCAGGCAAAAGACTCAGCAGGGCCAGTGTCCGTCACTCTAAGTCAGGGTCAGGTATTCACAGAAACACCCGCTTCTCAACTTACGAGGAAACCGTTTTACATCCAGCAGGGTATGCCATTTCCCCCTGTAAAGCCGGCTGTGTCCAAGCGGACATAAAAGACTGGGGTGCAAAGGGGAACCCTGGAGTCTCCAGAAGCAACGAGCGCGATGCACAGCCCGGGCCCGGTCCCGGCCCGTGCCTCTCCCTCAGCAGCCAGCGGCAGCGGCGGCACCGAGAGCGGCGACCTGGGGTGGAGGTGCTGGGGGGCAAGTCCTCACCTCACTCCCCGCCCGCCCGCCCGCCGTGGAGGTGTCCTTGGCCCAGGGCCTGCACAGTGTCCAGGCTGCCGACCGCCAGCATGCTCACATCGCTTACGCCCCCTAAGGCCTCAGCCCAGAACTGCAGGGAGCGTCCGCTTGAAACCTCAAGGCCGCTCGCCCACCTTTTCCGCGGTCATTTGCTCTCCGGAATGAACTCTCCCATCGCTGTTCAGTGCAGTAATATTTTATTTTTCTTCACTTATTCAAAGTTTTTGTTTCCTAATAAACTGTCATTTTTTCACGTAACTTTCTCTCAGTATTTTATGATTTTTGTTGTTGTAAATGTATAGTTTCCCTTGCATCTTTCTAACTGGACATTGCTGACAAAGCCATGTATCCTGTAACCAATCTACCTGAGTCTCGTAGCAGTTCCTACGTTTTCCCAGTTGATTCTACGGGGTCTCGGCGGCAGGCGGTTGTGCCACCTGCGGATGACGACAGCCTGCCGTCCCGGTCCTGCATCTGCGCGGATCTCCCGTTCAGAGGAACTCCGCCTGGCTCGCCCACCTAGGGGGCCCTCGGAGCCCAGGATTTTTACAGGAATCGACCACAAAAGCTACAGCCTCAGACCTAAGCCTAAACGAGCCCATCCTCTGGTAACTGGCTCTAATTAGTGTTGACGCATCTGCAAACAGAAGCTGACACGTATTCCGACACGTAAGCTGACGCGCACTCACTCCGAGTCCGCCGTGACGCTGCTGAGCGCGCAGTCCAGCACGCCGGCCCTGCTGCGCGTCCTCGGGTCCCAGCACTCCACTCGGCCCTGCACAGACAGACAACGGAGGTTTCAGGCACGGGCTGCTGCTGGAAAACGGTCAGACGGACACCTGGAAGGCTTGATGACAAACGCCGATGTACACAGAGGTGAAAAGTTGTTCACACTATCAACCATCTTAAAAGCAAGACCTCGACTGTACTTGGAAGGTGTGATCTCGTGCATCGTTTATTACTATTGTCCCAAACGTGTCTGCCACGCAGATTTAAGTGCAGTCTCGTAAACCCTGCGGCAGGTGACTCCAAACGGTCTGGTCTCCCGCATCGCCTCGACAGGGGTTAACAGACTTCACAGACACGCAGAAGAAAAGTCTACGCTTCAGAAACAAACGATGGGTACGCAGAGAAAGTGCAGAGTAAACACAAAATGGATTTTTAGCCACAGTGACTTTGTGACCAAACGTGACTGTTTCTACAGCTAAAGCCTACAAGCTGATGCACTTCAAAAAGCACGAAACGCAAACCCTGTCTAATTTTGATAGTAACAAGTAACAAAATCCATTCATGTTACAGCAACTGAAACAGAAGGAATCAAAATCCAGCACATCGCCCTGGCTGCTGTGGCTCAGTGCCCCAAGTGCCGGCCTGTGACCCAAAGGTTTGCCGGTTCAATTCCCGGCTGGGGCACGTAACTGGGTGGGCCGGGTCCCCGTGGGGGCACCTGAGAGGCCGTCCATCCGTGTTTCTGTTGCACAGCAATGCTTCTCTCCCTCTCTTTCTCCCTCCTTTCCCCAATCTCTAAAAATAAAGAAAATCTTTCTAAAAACCAACGTGTCATCAAAATTAACATAAAAGTGAATTTTAAAAGTCTGGTCTGACTACGCTTATCAGATTTCAAGCCCCAACAATCGGAAATCTCAGGAACCCCAGCCGCTGGGCCGGGGGTCTGCGCCCTGGGGAACAAGCGACTGTCCTGCTAGCGAGCCTCCGTGGCTCTGTAAGGACTCCATTTAAAAACCGCTTTTTCAAGAAAACTGTTTTAAAACTTCCCTTGGGAATCTCAAGAAGAGAATTACCAAGAGAATGAGCCACTGGCCGGATTTAGGCACAACAGTATTATAACACATTCAACATCGTTTCACAAATTTCCATTAAATCAACATCATGCATGCCGTTTCAGACCCTAACCTCCTAACGTAAAAATAATGTGAGTAGAGACTTAAACTTCATCCATGTGGGACTGGTTTCATCGACTACAGAATATTCGAACAATGGAATCCTGTCCATCTGTTCACACACATTAGTTTTGTATTGCGATTAATCGTAAGCACCGCTGTATAAAAATGCCTATTTTCATACCGTCACATGGAGTGGAGAGCCACGAGAAACTTCGTCTGTAAGGAAACGGAAAAGCCTCAGTACTAACACACGCGTGCACCTGCACGTGCACTGGGAGCCCCAAGGGGCAGCACTGCGGGCCACTGAAGGGGTCCTCTGGGCGCCACGATCGGTGACTGAAGGGCACGGAGGACACTTCTGAAAGAGTATCTTTCCAACATACTTGCCTTTTTAAAAAACTACTAGGGATGTTTAACACTACCGTACTTAAGAACGCAAATCCAGAGAAACCCTGTCAAGTGTGAAGGGCGCTAAACCAGAGGCGCTGCGGTTCCAGGGGGGGTGCTGTGTCGGGCCCTGGCTGACGGCTCAGCCGGTCCCAGCGCGGCCCCCCGCCCCGTATGCCCAGGCTGAGGGCTCGACCTGCAGTCAGGGCACACGCAAGAATCAACCGATGAGCACACGGAACAGACCGAGGATTCTCTCTCACTCCCGCCCTTCCTCTCTTTCTCTAAAACCAATACGTAAAAAACTGTAAGCCTCCCCTCAAAGAAAAAATGAACAGAAGGGAAGTACTGCATATTTGCGGGATGCTACCACGCAGGACGTGCAAGTGCCAGCCGCACCTGCCTTCGCAGGTGGTCACGCGGCCACGCGGGCTGGCTCCCGGGGTTCTCCCCGGCACCTTTCTAGAGCTGGCACGGAAACGGCCTCAGGGGCTGACACTCACAGTCATCACACTAACAAGCGGCAGAGAGCCGGGCTCCGGGACAGGGTGCCTCCCGCTGAGAACAGGAACAGCTGCCACGCTGCTCCCCGGAAGCTGGGACCCAGCCGCGACCTCCCGCCTAGCGCCGGGAGACCAGGGTCAAAGCGCGCCACGTCGGCTGCGAGACCGGACAGCCCGCGGCAACCCTAACAACTTCCTGCACGGAAAGCACGCCCGGGGCCCGGCGCCTCGTTAGCAGGCGGCTCTCAGGAGCCAAGCAGCTCTGTCTCTAAATAAAATTCTGTTCATCATCAAAAGTAAAACAAACATTTTTGAAAACATCAAGTCAAGAGATGCTCACCTCCACTGTTCCTGTGGCAAACAAGCCATGCGCTGAATTGATGTCACAAACGTTATTCTCCCTACAACAATAAAGCAAGAAGGAAGAACAGATGAGCCTCCGCTTCACGGGGGGGATACCCAGTAAACTTTCTCAACGAACAGTCGACCCGTGCCGAAAGAAGACACGCGGACTCTCCCAGGTATCTGCACCCGAAAAACACCCAGGCACGAAAGTTAAGCCAGGCACACGGGGACCGGGGACCGAGGCCTCTGGTTCCCAGGGCGACACTCTATCCCCCAGGGGATGAGTCGGGGAAGAACTTCCTTGGACAGACAGTCATGAGAATAAAGGTTCATTCCCCTTTCTCCGTACATTTTCTCCCAAGGCAACAAGAACGCAGGCTGGACTGTGCCAGCCCGGAGCCGTGGCCGGTTTCAGCTGGGCAGGCTGCCCCGAGCCTTGTTTCCTTTGTCTGGGAACAGGCACTTCACCTCCCTCATCTGCTTGTTCTGAGGATTAAATGGGAAAACTACACGATGTTCAGCGCAGTGTCCAGAGTGTACAAGACACGCAATAATAATGGCTGGTATAGCTCAGCCGGTTGGAACATCATCCTGTAAACCAAAAGGCTGCAGGTTCAATTCCCATTCAGGGCACATGGCTGGGTTGCAGGTTTGGTCCCTGGTCGGTGTGTGTACGAGGCAACCGATCGATGTCTCTTTATCATATTGATGTTTCTCTCACTCCTCCCCGTCCCCAAAATCAATGAGCATGTCCTTGGGGGAGGGTAAAAATAATAATGGCTGTTATTATAAACAGAAAATTGTGCCCTGGCTGGTGTAGCTCAGTGGATTAAGCGCGGGCCTGCGAACCAGAGGATCGCGGTTCGATTCCCAGTCAGGGCACATGCCTGGGTTGCAGGCCAGTTCCCGGCAGGGGACACACGAGAGGCAACCGTACATTGATATTTCTCTCCCTCTCCCTCTCTCCTACCCTTCCCCTCTAAAGATAAATAAATTAAAAAAAAAAAAAAGAAAGAAAGAAATAAAGGCAACTTTAAAAAAAAAAAAGAAAATTGTGTAGTTAAAGGAAAGATAAACTTTATTATTCAACAATGCACTATCATTTTTTTTAAAGGAAATAAGAGGATTTCAAGTCAATGTGAAAAGAAATACTGAGAATTCACCTGGTTTTTATCAGTAAATGTTCTTCCAACCTTTAAAAACCCTTTCGAAACAACAAGGGAAATCCAACCAGCTCTTTATATGCACAGATAAGAAGTAATCCAGTTTCCATCCTTACTAGCTATGTGACTTGGACAAGCTACCCACGTTCTCTGAGTCTCAGCTCCCACCACAAAAATGTATTGTAAGTTTAAAATGAGTTACTATGCATAGAGTACTGAATAACGCCTGGCATAGTAACCCCTTTCACTATCATTGTTATTACTGCTCGACATTATCACTACGATAGCTTCATTCCTAAAAGGACTTCTCCTTAAATAAAACGAGAGTGTGGACAATAACGTATGATAAAATGAAAGTGAAAAAACCCTTAAATTTCTGCTAGCAAAAACATAAAAAATAAAAATTTTAAAATAGTACCAAGTTAATTCAAAATTTCTCCATGAGAACAAAACAAAATCATGAATGAAAATTTACAGACTACGAAAAATAATAAACTGAACTTTTTAGTGAACTTTGAAACTTCAAGTATATTTTTTAAAAAATCAAAAATTTTAAGAAATCATTAGGCCTTTCAATAAATTTTTCACTTAAGAAAGAAAACTTAATGTGACTCTTTTTTAATTAAGTGGCCCGCACTGCCCTCACATTATGGCAGACAACCTGAGCGTCTGGCTCCACCTCCTGGCCGAAATAAACACAGCCACATGCTTAAAACAAAGTACTCACGCAGCATCCGTTTGTAGAGGATTGAGGTACCGTCCTTGTTCCAAGTTTAATCTATAAACTTCAGAGCTGCAAAGTAATACAGAAAGTCAAAAATATGGTAACTTTAAAGGTAAGCTACGATAAACTTTTCTTCAGATAAACATAATCTTTAAAAATACAGACAAGGGTGGGCAAAGCAGGCTTCCAGCTGTCTGCATGGAGAATAACACAATAAATAATACAGGAACAAACGGCTGTGCACACTCGCGACCGCAGACCTGCTGCTGCCCGCCCTTGCACGTGCGTGTGTCTCTCACTCACACACCACCGCTCCCTTTTGTAAAATATGAAAGTGTGCTCTAAACCCGAAAACCATCACCCATTTGTGAGACTGCTCCTGTACCGAAGTGACTCTCACCACCCGTGCGCCCGGGAAGCACCATGAGGTCGCCAAGGCGACCATTCTTTACAGGGAACACGGGGCACACGAGATCCAGAACGCATCTACATGCACGTGTGTGAACCGACTGGGAGGAACCACAATAAAAGACTCGTAAGGGCTTCCCCTGGATGGCACAATGACGATTTCTTTCTTTTTTATGCTTTTCCGTATTTTCCCATATTCGCAGACAGATGTATTATCTTTACAATCGTAAAGAAGGCAGCATTGAAGAATAAAAAGTTCTGAAGCGCCCTGCAATGGTGCTGGGGAACTGGCCTCACCACGGGCCTGGCCCCATCGGGGTGCCCGTCCCCCCCCCCCCCCGGGTTTACAGCACCACGCTGGAAAGAGCCAACGACGGAATTTCCAAGACATCCTGTCGCTTTGGAACTACGCCCTGTGAGCAGCTGCAAGGCAGGGACGGTGGCTTAGTGTCCTTTCGACTCCTCTCCCCAGCGTTAGGAACAGCAGCTGTCTGCGCCAGGTGAGGTGGAGGCAGAAACAAGGGGCGTCAGGCCCGGTACCTTGCGCCAACGAAGTACAAGTCGCAGGACGGGTAGTGGTAAGAGAAGTCTCTCCCGAACTTCGGGATTCTGGTCTTGTAGTAAAAACCTGACTGTGAATGGAATTCTATGTAGCGATCATTATGTAAGAAGACGATCTGAAAATGGAACAAGAAAACTAGTTTGTTAGGTGTCATCTTCACTGAAACTAACGAAGCTCGAAAGCCTCTGATCTCTCCCCTGCCTTCCTTCCCTCTGTAAACACGTGTCTACATACACAGGTCTCCATCACGACAAAGCACTGTGACTGAGACTCAAACCCTCCGCGGGCACTCAGTGGCCTCCTGCATCCTCGAGAGCTTTTCTGCAAACCCTGCCTTCTGACCGAAAGGCTGAACACGAGGGCCCTTCACTCCTCTGACACCCACACCTCACAACGCAGAGCACTGCTCAGCACCCTCCATGAGTAATCCCCGCTTACCACATTTTAATAATCTCGCGATCATCACGCAGGGTTTGATAAACTTGTATAAACTTAACTTTACTGAATTGCAAAGGTGTCTTTAAAATCTGCGGGTGGTATTTAAAAGCAAATTCATCAATCTCTAGGTCAGATTATAAAATTACGTGTCCCCAAACACATGACAAAAGGTTCCCGTAAGCAAAAGGATAAACTATACGCCACAGTTTCCAGAACTGAAGACAACACAGGAAGTCCTATCAGCTCAGGAAATTCAATTTTCCTTCAAGATGACATTGGACATCAAGTTTTTCACTGAAATTGAGTATGGCAAAGAAAAGAAAAAAAGAAAAAATATACATAGTTGGCCGTGTTTTGTATTGTTTCAGAATGTGCCATGACCACTGATTTGCAGAATAAAATTAAACATACAACATCGCTAGTTTGCTTTTCGCATATGAATATGGAAGCGACCTGGCGAAAAACACTAGCTTTAGTGCAGAAATGAAAACGACACATCTGGAATCCAAAAAACACAACCGCTGCCAATTCTTAAAAATACAGACAAGGTTTCGCACGTGGTACGGAAAATTTATTCCAACGTTAGACCGGACAAATGCTATCTCTATCACTGTTGTTTGGAAAGATACTACACATTATACATGCGACAAACTAAAAATATATTAACAGAAAATGAAGGTTTTACTATACAGCCATTTTAAATTTCACAATGGGAACATCACGAACACACATCATACAAACAAATTCCACTCATTCACGTCTTGAGGACACAAACCAATTGAGCGTACCTTTGAATAGTCGTCAGACAATGTTTCAAAGGTGACCACTGAAAAATACGAAACAGTAAGAAAAAATGTAATCATCAATTCATGTTTTTAATAAAAACGCAAACAATGCAAAGATTCTAATTCAACACAAAAGTTCTATATAAATGCTGGGCTTTTCTCCCATTTTTGCTCTATATGAAAACAAAGTTACCATATTACACTGCTCCCAAAACACCAAATGGAAAACTTTAAACTTTTAATTTCTCAGTATTCAACTAGATTTTGTACAGAACTGACACCAATTTAAAAATAAATTCACAAAACATAATTTCTAAATTTCGCCAATTTTTCTGAAATGCTCAAAATAAAATAGACATTAAAGAAAATTCAAAGTTTTGCTTAAAAAAAAGATAACAGTGGCCTTGGCCAGGTAGCTCAGCTGCTTAGAGCATCGTTCCGATACACCAAGGCTGTGGGTTCGACCCCCAGTCATAGCACATGCAAGAAACAACCAATGAGTGCACACGTGAGCACAACAACAAATCGATGTTTCTCTCTCTCTCTCTCTCTCTCTAAAACTCCATACACAGAAGAACAGTGACTTTGTACTCACTCGTGGTGCATCGGGTAAACAAACACCGAGTGGGAACAGTTATGATCAGCAGCACAGGCGTCTGTCTCCAGTGAAACAAGTTAGTAGGACACAGGCCCCACCCACTTCCCCCAATCTCAAACAGGAGGCCGCCTGAGAAAAATGGCTGAACTGCCCCACTTCAACTTGCCTCCAAGCGGGCAGGATTCTAAGAACGGCCCTCCCCCTCCTACAGTCCCCTTCTCTGGAGAGTGTGGGTGGGACCTGGGAATGCTGTGAGTTGCCGCCTCATGTGGCAAAGGGGCGATTTATAACCACAGGAGCCCTTTAAAAGCAGAGTTTTCTCCCGCTGGCAGCAGAAGGGAAGTCAGAAGGACCAAGAAGGACCCCGGGAGCTGTTGGTGGCAGGTGGAGGGGACTGGGTGACTAGGCCTGCAGGCAGCCTCTAGAAGCTGCGAGTGGCCCCAGGCTGACAGCCAGCAGGAAACAGGCCCTGAGTCCTAGAACCACAACAAGCCTCACGCTGCCAACGACCTGCAAGCTCGGAAGCGGATTTCTGCCCTGTACCTCCAGATGAGAGTGCGACCTGGCTGACGACCCGAGGCCAGCCCCGAGGCCAGAACGCGCCAGAGTGCTGAGGGACTTCACCTACAGAACTGTGAGCCAGTAAGTGGGTATCTATGGTACTTCGTTACATAGCAAAGAAAACGAACACACATCCATTCTCATTTTAACAAGCAGAATAGCAGCCAAATATAAAAAGGCACTTTCGTGAACTCGAATTTAACGTCTTACTTACCTTCTGAGTCTAAACACCTTTCAAACTTCAAGGATAACTGATAGGTGTCATAGCACCGGACCCGAGGTTTGTACGTTCCTGTAAAAAAATGACCGAGATGTAGAACCTTAAGGACGCACTTATCATCTGTCGGCATCCTGGAGATGCGCTGGGTGTCCTTTCCGCAGAGGCGAGCAGGGCTCACTGTAACCACACTCACGGACCAGAATTTAGACGCAGCCCTCCCCCATGTCCCAGGGGGAAAATGAGCAAGGCTATTTAAAAGCAAGTTACGGAAAATGAAATACACACAATTAACACGTATAATCTAACGTTAGATTATAAATAATCTAGCGAAGCAGAGTAAAACAGTCAAATTGTTCGTATCCATCAGAACGGCAGAGAGGAAAAGCTGGAGAAGGGTGACAGGAAGTGCTCACATGTACGCCGGTGACGACTAGCAACTGTTACACCTTCCTTGGGGGCCAGCTGGCGATATCTGCGAGCCATGTGGTGTTTATACACTTTGACTCTGCATTTCTTCGTGTGTGTGTGTGTGTGTGTGTGTGTTTCAACTTACACCAATTTGTCCTATAGAAACACACCCACAGCCTGCCTGGCCACATTCTGTTATGTGAGAAAATATATCAGATTTTATCTACAGCCAAACATAGTTTAAATACGCTCAAAGGACACCTTACTTTCTATTGTAATAAAAATGAAAACTAGATTCCCCTTCAGGAGAAAAAATACTTCCTTAGCACAAAGATTTTTGTTTTCTCTAATCAGTGTAGAGTGAAGGGGTTACCACGAGCCGAGCACTTACTGTGCACCGAACTCCTCGGTACCTTCTCTGTTGTCTCTTCTCTGTGTTTTCCCCACTCAGTCTCAGCGGGGCCATGCTACTGCTTATGGAGAACCTCCCTGTAACTCACTCCTGCACTTCTCGTTTTACAGAAGCAGCGTGCCATGTCTGGCCTTCGTCTCATTTTCAGGCCCTTATCCTCCAAGACTTCACACGTTCTTTGACACTTTGAGTCATTAAGATCAATATGAACGAACAAACAAAATAGCCACAGACTCACAGAGAGAGAGCAGCGGACGGCTGCCGGAGCGGAGCGGCTTGCGGGAGGGACCGAAGGGACAGGTGAAGGGGCAGACAAGCACAGCCCGGACGCAGGCCACAGAGGGGTCTGCGCAGCGCAGCCCTGGGAGCGCAGTCAGTGCCACGGTAGCAGCCGTGCGCGGTGCGGGTCCGCGGCAGCGCCCTGCGGGACGTGTGACTGTCCGACTGCCATGCTGCACACCCGAAACTAATGCAAAATGCTGAATGTAAACTGTGATTTAAAAACAAAATGAAATGGAAAAGAAACACACCCACAAGTGTGCCGAAGACATGAGAATGCTCACAGCAGCACTGTTTACGGATGGCCCAAAAATCTGAAAGCAAGTAGGATGTCTGCTACTGGGAAACGTGTGAGTGAGTGAGGTGAGATCATCGCGCAGTTCACACAGGGGATGCGGCAGGCGTGGGAAGCTGCCGGAGAGTCCCGCACAGTGACAGCGCACGCCCGAGACTGGCACCTACAACGTGCCCCAGCGCTGCCAACTCGCAACGGTGGCACAGCACTCTGGACGCAGAGGAGCCGGAGCCGTGAGCGCAGAGCGGCTCCGGGCCTCCCACGTTTCATCCCGTGCACTTCCGTCAAGTTTGCAGTCGAGAAGGGACTCGTTCTTGTTAAACCAGCGTACCAGCGTGCACCGAAGCCCAGGCCCCGTCTGCAGACAGCAGAGTGCACAGATCTGTACACACACGCACACACACACACACACGCACGCGCGCTATGTAGTCACGTGCCGCTCAGCAGTGGGGACACGCGCCAGGAACCGCGTCCTCAGGCGCGTTCCTCGTTGCGCGAGCACCGCAGGGCGCAGTCACACGCTCCTAGCTGGCACAGCCCCCGAGTGTGCCTGTGTGTGCTGCCGGTTCACACAGCTGCCAGCGCAGGGTTTCACACCAGCGCCCCCGCAAACACGTGAGCAGTGAGTCGTGCGGACTACAGTGGCCAGGGCACCACTGGGTGACAGACACTCGTCAGCTCCACTGTAATCTCCTGGGACCACTGTCACATACGTGGCCAGCCACCGACCAAACCATCGCTGTGCACGCCTGACTACACGTAGCACACATGTTACACATGTAACAATACACAGTGCATATGTTTCATGTAATCATTTACACGCATGAAACTGTCTCTTATCTATTTCAAACACAAAGCGGGAAGGCAGAAACGTGGAGAGCGTCAGCACCAACAGAGCCAGAACACAGGACGAGAGGCCGGCGTGCAGACGGACAACAGTTCTGTCGGGTAAGAAAGTGGCTGGAAAAGGGACAGAGACGGACAATGGTCAGCCAGCAAGAACAGGTACGTGGACAGTCCCTGAGGTCTATGTTCCAAAAAATGTCTGGGTAGCACTGCTCTTACACTGCAACGCACCAAAATCTCGCATACTCGCAGCTCTGCGGTACTGCTGAGTATTGTCACCACGGGGTCTCAGTGACGTGAAACTCTAAGGACGTGACACGGGAAGTTACCGCACTAAAAGTGACCCTTCTGGGAACTCGCATTCACTGTTGCTCCGAGGGTGACACGACCCACCACTGTGGGAAAAGTCTGGCAGCTGCCACCAAACCAGACACACGAGCCCGTGACCTGGCCATGTCCTCCGAGCAGGCTGGCTCATGGCGCTTCACCAGTAACGGCCGGGAGTGGAACCGGCCAGTGGCGCGGCGCAGGGAGGATAAACAAAATGCGGCGCATTCCTGCGAAGAAGTCCCATTTGGTGATAGCGATTTTGTTAAAGAACGACAAACTGCAGACACGCATAACAACGTGTGGCGCCCGAACACGCAGCCCCAGGTGAAGTAAGTCTCACGCGCACAGAACACACCGGGCACAGATGCACTCCCATAAAGTCCTGAAACAGGCCACATTCGTCTGCGGTAGAAACAACAGCAAAAAACAACAACAGGAATCAGAGCCGCGGCTGCCCGCGCTCGGAGGGAGCAGGGCCCACTGGGGGGCTGAGGGAGCACTCCAGCCCTGACAAGGCTCGGGCTCCGCAGGCGGCGATTTTGCCAAGACTCATCCGATGGTAAAGACCCGTGCGCGTCACTGTAAGGTCACTTCAAAAGCCACAAACGAACACTGCGCGCGAGTGAACGGCGTGCACGTGAGTTCTTTAGGGGGAGAGTGTTCTGACGGCGGCAGCGTGAGGGTGGACGGAGAGACACGCGGCGAACCAAATGCAGCCAACCCCTGGCGAGTCTAAGTGGTAGGTGGTGAACAAGCGGATGTTCACTGTACGATTCTTAAAAACGTCTGTTTCAAAGATGTTCTAATAAAGTGTTAGGGTAATTCAAAAAGTGACCTGGCCCACCACGATGTTTCCTGACGTGAAACGCACGTAAATTACAACCAGAAAGATGCTTACCGGTCGCCAAAATGTACTGCCCATCCTTTGAGACCTTAACGGTGGTGCAAACAGTAGGCATTTCAAAATCCTGAATCAGTTCAATCCTTCTGCGGACATCTACAAAGAGAGAAAAGGGTCAGCTGGCCTGGCGGTCCCGCGACCCCGTCACCGGAAGACGGCGTGGTCGCTGCAAGCCCACCTGCAAGGCCCCGTGCTCCCGGGCCTCGGGAAGACCCGCCAGCAGAGCCCCGCCTGCTGCACGGCACGGTCTCTTCTCGGCTCACACGTTATTCTTCCACACTGAGTATCTTATTTTAATTTTTCAAAGGGGAAAATCATTCATTGGAAAACATCAGGTTTTAAGACCTGGATAATGAGGGAATGGAATAAACATTAAACCACTACCGTTATTCAGTCATGGCTAAGACAAAAATCTTGCCGTGTTTTTTCTAAATAATAGTTTACACCTTCGAAATCTTAAGTTATGTAAGAAACGGCTACCACCTCGCCTCTGCTGGCACCAGTGATCTATAGCCAAGAGGCCCCGGGCGAGAGGAAGGCCTACAGATGTCCGTGGACCAAAACCCAAAACTGGCTCTCACAAAGACTGGTTCCCGCCTACAAGGAAGTGTGGACTCTGCCCCGGCTGGCGTGGCTCAGTGGACTGAGTGCCGGCCTGCGACTCAAGGGTCACCAGTTCCACTCCCAGTCAGGGCACAGGCCTGGGTTACAGGCCAGGCCCTCGGTACGGGGCGCGCAAGAGGCAACCACTCACTGATGTTTCTCTCCCCCTCTTTCTCTCCTTCTCTTCCCTTCTCTCTAAAAAATAAATAAATAAAATCTTTTTAAAAAAGTGTAGATTCCTGCTGGCTGCTGTCATAACAATGTGCCCATTACAAGGACTGTTTAGCTCCGGCCAGGCAGCTCAGCTGGCTGGAGCATCATCGTGTTGTGTGTTCGGTTCCCAGTCCGGGCACGGACAGGAGGCAGCGAATGGAGGCAGAGATAGGCGAAACAACAAACAGATTGCTCTCTCTCTCTGCATCCTCCTTCCTCTCTCTCTAAAATCAATAAATAACAAATAATTTTTAAAAAGGACTATGGCCCGTCACTGCCTTGTTCGTTAAATACAACGGTAAGATGCAGACCGGCTGAGTAGGAGTGGCCCACGAGTCTGGACCACGTCACAGCCGTGAGAGGGGCCGACAGAGGCAGTCGGCGCAGCGCCGCTGCTCCCACGCCCCGAATGCTCCCTCGCCCACCAGCGCTCGGCTGGAGAGACAGAGGGAGAGGGAACCGGAGTCGGTCACCCTCACGGGAGCAGCAACCCCTGCTCTCCTCTGACTGAGAGGCCTCGATTTCCAACGTCAGTTCCATGCAAAGCCCATTCCTCCAAAATGCCTGCCTTGGGGATTGCTCTCTCATCGAGAAAATCCTGTGACACCTTGGGTCTTTTGATTTTTAGAGAATAACATAAAATGTATGAGAAGGTAAGTCATCCTTCATATATAAAAAACTGTAATGGAGAAGATATAATGGAAATTTGTCCAAAGTAATTTAAAGGCTGGTCTTACGAGCCTACCTTCCCTGCTGTCGTAACTTAAGGATCACGATCTTCTGCAATGACCTTTTATTGTTCATGTTCATGTGTCCCGTATGGAAATTACTTCGCTCAAATGAAAATGGTCATCGTCTCTGTATCGCAAAACTGCAAACGGACTTAACAAACGAAGATGCTGATACGCGGGAGAACAAAGCGGTGGTGGAACTGTTAGGAGACAGTCCCCCGTGGGTCACTGACACCCCACACATCTTGTCGGGTGTGGCAGGACTGCCAGGCCCCGGCCACTGCTGTGCCTGAGCTTTTCTCAAGGGCACGCACGCAGCTGGGAACCCGGACGGGGGCAGCAACGCGGCTCCCCTGGACAAGGAGCAGGCCCTGTCACTGCTGGCTGTCAAGGCAGCGCGCTTCCCGCACCCGGTCCTCCTCGGCGGCAACACGGGCCCTCTGTGTGCAGGCATCTGTCTGGGGTGCCCCGTGGCACGTCGGGCAAGGAGCACTGACCGATAGGCTGACACACTGTGTGCCGTGTCACGTGGGAGCCGGAGTCCTTGTCTCTGACCCAGGAGCACCGCATCTGCTGTTCCCCACGGAACAGTGGAAGGCTAGCTGGTTAGCTTTTAAGCAGTAAAATCAACCCCACGCTCACCAGGAACGTATCGACCACAACAAAAGATTTCTTAAGATGGAAAAGGGCAAAAACTTGTTTCCCAAGGCACGTCTGTAGGCCTCACTTAAGGGGACGGCAGAGAGCGGCGCAGTGGGCTGCAACCTGGAGCCGAGCGCTGCCTGAGCGGGGCGGGGCGGGGGGGGGGGGCACTCACCGACATCTTTCTTCTGCAGTGCCCGCTTCTTCCGGTCCGAAAGCCACTAGAGAAAAGGGGAGGCTTCGTTTTAGAGCGCGTTTCCTTGAACTGTTTTTCTGCTGGCAAAACTAACACACGCTCATGTTTAAAAGATTTAAAGCCTTATATAAATATGTAACGTAGAAGGTAAAAACACCCTGTAATCCTAACCCTGCTGTTAACATATCTAGACTTTTTTCTTGGATATATTTGCATATAATAGACAGTCAATTTTTACAACTACCATGTTTTATACAAAAGTAATTCATCTCATAAATCTAAGAGAAAACAGTAAGCCTCAAACATTATATCTAATGTATGGAACAGATTGATAGGTTTATGTTAGCCTTTGATTTTATTTTAGGCAGTAATATTTCAATTAACGGTGATGTTAAAAGTGACGAGCAGTCGATATATTCTTTCACATCAACCTCAAACAAGGATGACAAGGGTATACGGCCATGGCTGCCCCCTAAGAGGGCATGAACCTCCTCTTCTCAGGAAGCTGCACTCCACGTGGGGGCGGCTGACCCAGCGGTGGTCCCGGCTGACCCAGCGGTGGTCCCATGCAGTCTGAGCGAGCCAGCCTAGGGTAAAGGGGAGGAGACGGGGACTTCCTTCTGCATCAGAGCCTGGGCCCCTGCGGGGCTCGAAACCTCTAGCGCGTGATGACGGGAAGGAAGGAAAGTTCCTTCGGGCGTTTCTGTGCGAACGGACAGCCCTACGGCAGGGCACAGGAGACTAAGATCCACACGGGGCAGGAGCAAGGAAGTCGAAAGTTAAAAACCAAGTTCACCAGAGAACTGAAAGTTGTCGCTAATTCCAGCCGTCGTCTCTGGATTCTGTAAAACCCTAGCTGACAGAGCATGGCACTTCACCACTGTCTGGTGATCTAACCAGAAACCTGGGAAAAGACTCTGGAAGTGCTGACAGGCTGAGTCTCACCCGAAACAGACGCCTCACTGTTAGAAAGACAAAAAAGACCCCACTGGACCTGACATCTGATGTAGGAAAAGAAACATAAGCCATCTGTTGAGAAGTTAGAATTACTTTAAAAGAAGACAGAGAGAAACCACCGTACCAGTATACACAGCTGTTCACTCAACATTTCCACTTGACGTTTACTGCAACGTCAAACCTTAAGTACCAAAAATAACACTTTTGATCCTTTTTGCCCACCATGTACCCAGTTGTTCGGATCCCAAACCCAAGAGCTCTCTCGATTCCTTCCTTTCATCTCAACTTCTCCTCACCACCATCCAATCCATCAGCAAGTCCCATTGGCCTACCTCCCGAATCCCACGCATCTTAGCATCCTCTTTGCTACCACTGCAGCCCGAGCCACCAGATCGCTCGGCTGGACCACCTGACTGGTCCCCGCTAGTCTCTCCCCCACTGCGGTCATCTGCCACACAGCAGTCCCGTTTAAAGCCCAACAGTGACTTCCAGCAGCACCAGGAAAACCCTGGCTTCTCACCCTGCCCTGCAAGGCCGACTCTCCAGCCTCATCTGCCCCCACTCCCTCCCTTCATCCCACCCATCACGGTCACGCCTGTGCCTCTCTCCGTGTTTCCCACACGCCAAGTGCGTGCCCACTGTGGGGTATTTAGGCTTTCCGTTCTCTCGGCACCGAAAACTCCCCCGTACCTTCATGTGACTGGCTCCGTGTTACAGTCCAAATTTCCGCTCAACCGCCACCTCTCGTAAAGAGGCCCTCCCTGAAGGCTTTCCCCAAAACACTTCACCCAGAACAGCTCTCTGCAAGTCACTCATCACTCTCAGCCCTTATCATCTTATCAGAAGTGCTCCTGTTTGCCCCCGTCAGCCTTTCCCCCAACGCGGTCCCAGGCACCCAGCACTCAGAGCAGGGCTGCCTGCACCAAGTCACTTCTCGACAACTGTGTAGAATGAACAAAACGAGACAGTCCTGGGGTTCGAAGAACAGCCGGAAGCCAGGGAATTATCTAACCCGAATTCTGAGAAGAAAGGAGGAATCTAATCACTGGCTGCCAATCTTTCAGGGGTGGCCACGTGGAAGAAGAGCTAGGTGGAGTCTGACGTCCAAGCATGTTTTGAGACCACACTCTACCAAGGAATCTGAGGACCGAAAGGAACTTCTGCAAAAGCGTCCTCTTGTACAGAAACCTGACCATCATTTGTAAGGAAGAAAAACCAAACTTCAGAGCCTTGGTGTGTGACCCTGGATGTGTCACCTCACCGGGGCCGCTGCATGTTGTAAGCATGAGAACACAGGAGAATCGCCCATCTTCCCCGCCCCTTCCAACCCTGATGCCTAGGACCCAACGACATTAAGTGACGTGCAGCAAGTTTGAAACTGCTGCCCCTACAGCATCAGTTCTGCAGAACCCAGGCCCGCCTTCGCCTCGCTCACGCCTGTTACTTCTAGAACTTGGTACTTAACAGGCACTCAACTAACACCCGGTGAACCGGCAGTGAAACGAGGGAGAAATGTCGTTCAATCAACCTGCCCCGGCTTGCTCCTAGCGGGACAGCTGCTGCGAACGTCCACAGGAGCCCAAAGGGACGTGTCCTCCGCTCTGCAGAACCCTACAAAGGTTCGCTCGAAGCTGACGGACCTTGCTCATCCCTGGGCCCAGCTGCTGGCGCGGCGACAGCAGCGTCCTCGGCTACCCGCACGGACAGCTCCCCGAGGGGGCCCCAGGTGACTCACCTCAGGAAGGGACTTGCCGCAGCTGAGACTGTAAATCTTCACCTCGTTGAGGCTGGAGACCTGCATGGTGTCGCGGAGGAGCGGCGACCCGCGTTCCAGGCCAGGTCGCTCCCACGAGCACCGGCTCCCAGGGACTCCGCGGCGTGTGGTGTGTGGCGTGCAGCGCTGGCACTGGCTGATGACGCACTTCCGGCGCCGGGAAAGCGCCGGTTGCCGGAAGAGGGAGAGTGGCGGAGTTAGGGAAGAGGAGCGGCAGAGCAGAGCGGGCGAGAATCGGGGGCGCGACGGGGCTGCCAGCGACCCCGCCGGAGAGGGCCAGGGGGCGCTCTTCTCCTTTCCACGTCCTGAGCGGCAGGAAGCCCTGAAAGTCACTGCCCAACCCCAAGTGTCGCAGTCCCGGCCGGGCGGGCCGGCGGTGTTGGGGCTGATCTGGGCCTTGCGAGCCCGGTGGAGGGGATTCAGAGTGGTGGTGTAGGGTAGCGTGTGTGTTAATAAAATTGTATAGGTTTCATGTGTATAATTCTATAACATGTCATTTGCGTATTTTGTATATTGCACCGTGTTCACCGCTCCAAGTCAGGTGTCCTTCCTTCACCGTTTATTCACCTTTACCTCCTGCCTCCTCCACCCCCTTTCTGGTAACCACCACCCTGTTGTTTATCTTTGAGGGTTTGGTTCTTGTTTTTGTTTTTGTTTTTAAACTTAATCCCATTTTCACCCAGCCCCACAACTCCCCTCCCCTCTGTGAGCTGTCAGTCTGGTTCCCCCCCGCCCCCCGCCCCGGATCTCTGAGTCTTTCTATTTTTGTTTGTTAGTTTATTTTGTTCATTAGATTCCACATGAAACCATATGGTGCTTGTCTGCCTCTGACTGGCTTACTGCACTTAGCATAATACTCTAGATCCATTCGTGCTGTCGAAAATGGTGAGATTTCCTTTTTTATGATTGCATTGTGTGTATGTACCATGGTTTTTTTCCCCTTTATTTTTAGAGAGAGGGGAAGGGAAGGAGAAAGAGAGGGAGAGAAACACTGAGGTGAGAACCATCGGTGGGTTTGCCTCTTTCATGGCCCCAGCCAGGGACCCGGCCCACAACCCAGGCGTGTCCCTGACCGGGAATCCAGCCGGCCACCTTTTTCTTTTCCGGATGATGCTCAACCCTCTGAGCTACGCCAGTCCACAGCCTCTTTTATCCATTCATCTCCTGATGGGCAGTGTATTTTCTCTCCAGAGTTCCTGCAACCTTACATTACAAATAAATGCTCCTTAAAATCGATGTGTTAAAGATGATATTTTGGTCTGGGTTCGTTAGACGTTCATCCACTATGGAAGGAAATAAAAGAAAAGCATACTTTAAAAAAAAAAAAACAGGGAAATAAGGGGTGGCGATCAGGGAAGAGTGGATTTACACCTAAAGTCCCTCGAGATGTGTGTGCAGCAGTCAGGACAGACAGCCCCTTACATACCCATTGTTTCCGAAGTTCACAAACCGTCGATCTTCCAGTTCCGTAGAGAGCCGCTTTTATTTTTGCCTAGGGCTTGAGAATGCTTGGCTTAGATGGAAACTTGAGGGGGAAGTGTGGGTTAAGTGGGTTAACAGGTAGCCAAGGGGGTCATTCTGAGCCCTGCCCAGACTAGTTCATGGCAGGGTAAGGGTTTCTGGGTTTAGCAATTCTGTCTTTATTCTAACTGTCAGAGTCCCAGTCCAAATTCTACCTTCTGCCGGAGACTTTCTTTGAGGAAAGATGCTGCACCGCCATCCTCCT